>OY992860.1:12035860-13337219 GCA_963921415.1 Pyrausta despicata | reverse complement strand
AGATTATCTTTTTTTTTGTTTTTTTTACAATGGGGGTGGGTAGTGGCATGCAATCAAGCAGGCATGCAGCATGAAGCATGCAAGCAAGCAGGCATGCAGCATGCAAGCAATCAAACAGGCATGCATGTAGCAGCATGCATAGGTTTTGCTCTTCTCCGGCGCTGCGGGAAGTACAGCCCTTTCGCACTAGCGTAGTGAATCTCAGGCTCCCATGCAGCTGGAGCGGCTGAGGCTGCGGAGGCTAGGGCTGCTCTCCCTCCGCGCCTCCGGCTTTTGAATTACACTCTAGTATCGGGCAGACTAGTACCAAGGCGAAGGACCACGGCGAGTTGGGGTCAATCAAAATTTGTTTTTCTTAATGAACCTCAATCTCAATGGTATACAATTTGTTTGGCGTTAATGGTATAAAATTTGGTATTTTTAATCACCGGGTTTTAAATTTTTCGGTATATTAAAGTTTTGGTCATATAAATAGTCGGTATATTGAACTTTCAGTCATATAAATAGTCGGTATATAGAACTTTCGGTCATAGAACAGTCGGTATTATAAAATTCGGCATTCTAATTATAGGTCTTATAAGATTCGGTATTTTGTATTTTCGGGATTTCAAACTTTCGGTAATTACAACTTTCGATCATTTAAACATTCGGCATTCTAAAATTCGGCCTTCCGTTCGTAGGACTTATGAAATTCGGTATTTTAAAATTCGGTATTGTAATACGTACCCATTGTGATAGTGACATGGAATTATCATTATAATGTGTTACTGAAGAAAAACAATGGAGTAAATGTAAGAAATAGAGTAAAATACTCCGGTACTGATCCAATCGATATTCCTGCGTAAAACTCCATTTCTTAAACATTTTCGCATTTCAATGAGTTAGGTAAGTTTTAAGAATTAACTAATTAGAAGAGTTTTACTAAAGTCCAGGCTGTATGGTATTAGCTTTTGCCTGTGGCACACAAGTAAGTGAAAAGAAGCGCATCAAAAAAAAGTCAAAATCAAAAGTGAGGTTATGTTGTTTGTTTACTCATTTAATTTTATTTCAGACTTATTTTTTAAAACTTCTAACTTCTACTCAATCTAGTGATGAAAAAAGTCCAAGGCAACGATTCCTTTCAGCGCATGAACTACCTTTACCAAGTACGAACTTAATATATATTATGTGTTAGATAGATTCTGTTAAAATCTGTTAAATTCTGTTAAATGTTCTAATCTTGTGTGGTCAGTGGTACCATCAATTTTTTTCGTTAAGTGAAAATTTGTAAGGTACTAAAGTTTTGTACTGTTTATAAGCATACAAGTTTGTCATTGATACCTATCAATACATATAGGTACCTATACAATAACATTGTTACAGATAAGTAAACATATAGCTGAAAAGAATCAAGCTCTCTCTTCATATTATGGCAATGTTATGATGAATGTCGCCAAGAAAACTGTTCTTAAAATGTAAGTTTATTGGCAAACATTAATGACCTACTTTATAATAAGCAGTATTTTTATAATAATATAATAATAATATATTACAACATCACATACATTGATCTGACTCTGTGGTAAGTAGTATAAGCACTTGTGTTACAGATATCAGAATCAACAGTGGTATTACAAATAAACTTAAACAAATACATATAGCGTTGAGCACTTAGATGACTATCTGAGTAAATTATGAGCTTCTTTTCTATGTCAAAGATAGTTTAAAGAATACATTTGTTTTCATTATATTTTAACCTGAATTATTAGACCCTTTTCAGCATCTGTTGAAGTCTGTCAGGTGTTAGTTGTCATTACATGGTTTTGATTACCGTCAGTCAGAAATATTAAGTTATGTTCCTATCTACATATATACAATATGTATGTTATATGTATATCTTATGTTTCTATCATATATGTATGTATACAAATATGACTACATATCCATTATATTTGACTATGATTCAGACATGCAAGCAGTAAGAACCTTTGTTGTTATCTAATGTTGGGAAGGCTTTAGATCAGCCTATGATCATGTATGTCTCGTGGCTAAGTAAAATAATGATTTCACACACATTTTTGTCACAGTTATCTTACCAAAGTTGCTTATCAAGTATTATTTTTTTCAGCCATCCAGAAATAAAGAGGCAAATGTGTAAAAAGTGTAAATGTGTTCTTGTAGACAATGTGTCAGCCAAAATGAAAATCAGAACTAAAGCTAAGTCAAAAATGATAGAATGGACATGCAACACATGTGGAACAAGGAGGAATTACCCAGCAAATAAGGATAAAGACCACACACTTTGGGTGGAGAGGCCAGAGGCTGTTGTTGAAGTTATTGTAAGTTAGTATTTTATATAAGTTATTCAATAACTTTATTTATTTGAACACACATTTCTCACTGTTTTATACTTATCAATACTTGTTTTAGCAATTTAAGTTATGTATACCATCTCACCTATTTTGGTTAAAAATATATGTAAATAACTTCAGTTATATAGGTACACTGTTTGTTTTTCGCTTTTACTGTACATACGAGGGCCACACCGAAAAGATCGGGAATAGAAAAAAGCACAAAGATGATACAATAAGTTTTATTTTTATTGTTTTTCAAAGTATTCTCCCTGACAATCTATGCATTTTTGCATTCGATCGAACCAATTGTTATAACAGTAATTCCAGTCTGAAGTGGACATAGTCGAAACGGCCGATTTATAAGCTTCTACTGCCTCTTCTGAGCCTTGAAACCGTCGACCACGTAACATATCTTTGATAATGTAAAATAATCATTGGGGCTTAGGTCAGGGCTGTACAGAGGATGGTCCATCAACTCCACGTTTTCCTGATTTAAAAACGCAATCGTTTTGCCAGCGGTATGTGAGCTCGCATTATCGTGGTGAAGGGTTATGCGACGGTTCGGATTATTTTTACGTAGTTCGTTTATGACTTCCGGCAAACAAACTGTTGTGTACCAATCTGCAGTAACCGTTCTTTGTTCCTGTAAAGGGATCGTAGCCACGTGCCCAGTTTTCGATACAAAAATGGCGACCATTTTTTTTGATACGCTAGGATAGGCTTGACCTCACCTTCGAAGACCCAAACAGCAGATTGGTGTTTCCTTTCTGGCTCATATGAATAAATCCATGATTCGTCACCAGAAACGATGTTGTACACTGCATTTGAGCTCCCTTCGTTGAACCGTCGTAGAGCAGACCGACACCAATTAACACGAGCCGACTTCTGTTCCTCGGTCAAACGATGGGTCACCCAAAGGGAAACTAACTTTTTGACACCCAGTTCTTCGTGCAAAATGTTTTGAATGGCTGTCATACCAATGCTGATAGAAGCGCGAATCTGCTCGTATGTCACCCGACTATCTTCCATTATTAGTTGACTAACAGCATCGATGTTTTCTTGTGTTACTGCTGTTTTTGGCCGACCAGTAGAAGGAACTGTGGTGAGAGAGGAACGTCCACGACGAAACTCAGAATACCAACGATATATAGTCGTTTTACTAGGTGCTTCAAGTTTATAAATAGAAACAAGCTCGGCAAGACATTGTTCTTGAGATAAACCTCGACGAAAGTTGTGAAAAATTATCGCACGAAAATGTTGAAATGTTAAACGACTTATCAAATTCAAATGACAATTACTCTTTTGTTTTTTACTTTTTTTAAATTTCAAAAATGGAAGTGTGTTAAGAATAACATTACGTTATATATACACCAAAGAGGTTTTAATCTAATTTATTCCTGAGTATTCTATTCCCTATCTTTTCGGTGTGGCCCTCGTAGATGCACCACCTGAATTTTCTCTGCTTGGCCCTACTATGGTTGACTGGTAGACAATGCCTTCGGCATTAAGTCCACCATTGTATGCATGTTTGTGCAGAACTTAAATAAATAAAATACACACTTATTTGTGGGCCTGTTTATCACTGTACCACATATTACTAACTAGTTACTGACTGTACTAAATAAAAGCAACTGTAATAAAAGCAAGCCCATTGTTTTATTTTCATTTTCTTTCATATTTTTTCATGTTTCATATTGAAGGGATACCAATAGAACCTTTTGCATTTTGAAGAGATACACAGTAGAACTAAATTGACTGACATTGCTCAAGACATTGCCCAGAGCCACTTCACCTAAGCAATCCGCTCAGGTGAAGAGGCAGTGGGCGGGCCACAGCGCGACAAACCGACGGCCGTAGTAGTAGGTTATCGAATGACCGCGTGCTGGACGACTCCAAGGGCAGGCCCCCTCCAAGGTGGACCGACGATCTGGTGAACCGGGAAGCCACTGGATGCGGGAATCGCAAGACTTATCGCGGTGAAGATCCTTGGAGGAGGCCTATTCTCAGTGGGCGTCGAACGGCCGATATGATATGATGATAATGATAATAGTCCTTCTGGCCGATTTCGACCACGGCAGCCAATCTCAACAGAGATCAGCCAACTACGCAGGAGATATTAAGGTACACAAGTGTGAGCGCAATAAGGTGCACTCACTGTTCCATCACTCTCAAAGTTCGGTGAGACGGCAATCCGACATGACCGGAGAGAGATTAGGCGCAGGACCAACGGTTTAACGTGCTTGCCGAGGCACGGGGATGTGACACCGCCAACTTCCCGACTCCGAGCTGTTGAGACATTTTTGGCTCGAATTGGGATGTAAGGCAGAAACTTTGCCACTACACCAACGAGGCAGTCAATGAGATGATAATGATATTAAGTCAGCAATTAGCACTGTTTGACCATTTAACCGCCTTTGAGCAGACTATATTTTCCCCCTAAACTGTACTAGCAACTATTGAAGAACAAATTAAACATCTAACATGGTTTTCAATCCCTATGGAGTGGTTGGTGATTTGATTCTGAATCAAATAGGTGTCCATGTAATGTTGCAAGCTCGTATAAAATAGGTATGGTGCTACATAATAATGTAGTCACAATTTTCTATTGGCCCAACTCGAATCGGTCAACATTGGTTGCCAGTATATACGAATTAAATCAGTCCATCCAAAATGCATGCGGAAATATCGGGGACACACCGAATCCAACATAATCCGCTATTGTCGAATTCGCGGCGCGCGATGCAGTGATTTTTGGCTCAAAACTCGACACGGGGCAAACAGAACTTGCATTATGCATGAAGTACATGGCAGGGCTGTCATAGAATAGCAAAAAAATAAATGAAAGTTTAAAAAACTAAAAAAACACGTTTTTATTGCTAACTAAAAATGAGAAATAATTTCTGAGTTCAAATAATTTATATTACAGTAGATTAAAAAGCGTGGGGTGCACTTTATGTCGTTTTCATAGTTCTCTTTTTATAGTTGTAGTAGTAGTAGTTAGATATACCTACCAAGCACCCCACGCTTTTTACTCTACTGTAATATAAATTGTTTGTTATCAGAAATTATTTTCTCTCTTTAAGTTATAAAAGCGTGTTTTTTTAGTTTATTTTAACTATTATTTATTTTTATTTTTTTGTTAATAAGGATAATGGAAAACTCTTATCCAATTATTGCATTGTCATCGGTACTTAATACGTGTGCAAATTTTCAAATCAATTCGATTTCTAGAAGTTGGTAAAAATTGAGCTCAAAGATGTCTTTACATACCTACAGCCCGACCTAATAAAAGCGTGTTACAAAAATCAGGATATGACCACCATTTCTCAGAAAGCAAGAAACAATAAGCTACCGGCAAAACGGTTGAACGTGTAACTACTCCGCCATGCAGACTAAACGTTGTCGTTAAAATATTGTATGTGATATCGTGTTGGATGTCCGTGATGATCGATTGTAATTAGTTGAATATCAAATATTATTTCAATGAAATCTGACAGCAAAAATTTAATGTAACCCTCATAAACAATGAATTCAGGACTTCTGCCTTATGACATAGAATTAGAGAAGATTAAAAATTAAATCGTAAAGTTTTCCGGGTCAGTTCCGTAAAACTTTCACTGACAACCCTATTAAAGCTTCTGACCGCGCAATATATCAAACGTCGGATTTCTGGTCACCCATTTGGGTCAAAATAACATGCAGGTGTCCTTAGTTACTTTTTGCAATGTCAGCTTGTTAATTAAAAGCAGGGGCTCTGATTGCCATCTCTGTCATTCTCAAACTGGGTGCCTGACTCAGAGGCAATTGCAAAACTGACAAAATTAATTTATCAACTTCCTTAGCGCCAGAAGTTCTAGCACGTTTCCGAATGAGGAATCCAAGTCTAAAAGACATAGGTTAAGGTACAGCTAACGCGGACGCTTTAAAAGAAGTGAAGTAGGTATCGTAACTTTATGTACAAATCGTCAAAACCTAAATCAGTATCCAGCACCAACCTTTCCAATATATTGAAATCGTGTTGTAAAAATTCAAACCGCGCCCCGTAACGATTCAGGTACATTTCGCAATTTTATAGGCGGCGCAATAAATATTTTATGGTAAATACTTTCGGGGTTTCAGCATCAGAATGGCTCTTTTAGACATGTAGGCTAAAGATGAAGTACACCCCATATATTGTTGTTTTACTAACCACCGTTGGAACAGCTTATCGTTCATCTGTGTATTCAGATATCAAAGATAATGTGCTTAATTTTCTACAATCATCTATGAATGATGTTGATGAGAAACCATCAATAGATTACAAGCGGGATAGGAAAAAGGACCTTCTCGATGAGAGAGCGGCTCAGCCTAAAGCTAAAGTAATGGAGAAATACAAGAAAAATAAAAAGGATCCCCATGAGCCACTTAGGGATCATGTAGCGAACCCAGGTGCAGATAGACAAAGATACCAGATGGACCCAGTGCTGAATTACTTGGCTCGAAGATCGAATAAAAAGAAAAGAGCATCGGATACTGATAGTTCGGACGCATCTTCTAGTTCAAGCATGGAGTTGCAGGAGTGGAAAGACGAATGGAAGGAACACTGGATTCAAAAGAAGTTCGAGGCTATTAATTCAACTGCTCCTAGAGGAGATTCAGTTAACATGCTTGCTGCCAGTAAGTATTTTTCGTTGATTCTACTTTAAAAAATACAGTCTTTGTTCTTCTTTGTTAATACTTCTCAATACCTACGTCTCAAGGTTGTTTAGGGTCAGCATCATTCCACGTTTAGTTTGTGATTGCCTTTTCATACCAATGAAACGTCCTTATTCATGACATAATAAAATTCCATCGTTTCTCCCAAATAAACCTAGTTACGAAACAGTTCTGATAATAATATGATTTAAAGATAAGCTAGTTATTCAGAGTATTCAATAACGATCACATTATAGGGCCATGGGGAGTGCCATGCGGTGATCCGAACCAACACGACATGCCCTGGGGAACCTGCATGTTACCCCAAGAATGCGAACCGGAGTTCCGTATATATAGGGGCGACTACTTCTGCGGTCGCTCCCAATTCGTCTGCTGCGCCCTACAGCAGACCACCTACGATATGTACCAAGGCTTCGACGTATCTTTCGCTAGTACCAGCATGGAAACAGACTCGGATGAAAGGATGCATCGCGACAAAGGATCCAAGGAGGACAGACGTAAGAAGAAGCATCGGAACAGAAGGCGACGGGAGCGAGAGAGAAGAAGGAGAAAGAGACAAATAAAGAAGGACATTAAGAAGATCGTGAGGGAAATCAAAAGGATCCTCAGCAAGTCGTATAGGAACACGACGACGATAAGAAAGAGAAAGACCAAGCAACTGAAGAAGTTTATCAAGGATTTGAAGCAGCGCTACAAAGACGATCGCAAGTCGGTGAAGAATATCCACGAGTTGGAGATTATAAAGATTGACAACTCTTTGAGCAAGAAGTTGAGTCAGATAAGGGGAATGAATCGGGATTTCATTAAAAACTCAACGTTCAGAGATATTCTAGTGAATGGAACGGTGTCCCCTTTGGCAGTTAGGATGCTGGTGGAAGCGTATCCTGATCTATTGCCGATGCTGGATAATACGAGACGTTTAAATGATTTAAATGATAATGATAATCAGGATTATGATGAAGAGTACGGTCTTCTTTATTATTGAGTAATAAAGTTTCTTTCGAATCAGCTTTTTTATCAAATCATTTCAGGGGCATTACTCTAAAACTAGCCGTCCTTATTTTAAAGTCCGTTGGGTATTAAGATTACTCGTATGTGACCACTATGTCCATAAACGTTACCGGGTATAAAATTCGATCGGTGATAGAAATTGACATCCTTTTAACTAATTCATGGCAGACTTTCTTTTGCGTGTAGCGTAAGCACGAGAGTCGTGTCATTTTCAAATCGATGGTAACTAACTCCTTCAAATCTCCCCTCCTCCTTCCATTAAGTATTAGAGACCTGCCTGAAACAAAAACCATGTTAATTTTTTTACGTTAATCAAGCAAACTTAATTTCTGGATATTGTAGATTTGAAAAAAAAATGAGGTACCTATAACCTTTCCAAAAGTTGCGTTACATATGTAATATGGGTATGTTGAATTTTGCAAATTTATGATGTTTTAGCAATTCTGTGCTCAAAAAATATATTTTTTTATATATACTTATTTTTCTTCTTCTAGGCTTTCTCCTGGACGTTCGCTGTTTGATTTAAATCCTCAATAAAAGCACAGTATAGTTATTCTGTGCTAAAAGTATGCAACCGCAACTTGTAAAATTTTTCAAAATACTGATTTTTTTTCCGCATGGCTAAGATACAAGAGGCGTGTCATAAAATCGTCAAACGAATGGGTTGAGCAAGCCAGGTGTCCCACGTCATTTTTGTTCCGCGTCATAGTAAGAAGTTTGTAAAGTCATACATCCCCAATAAATCGGTAAGTTGCTTCAATGTACCAGTTTCAATATAGGAAACCTACCTACCAGACGGCCATGCCATATTCAGATTTCCTATTTTTGCATTTGAGCTTAGAGAAAACAAGTCTACATCTAACAGGAACATTAATTTTACCCTCGAATAACTCGAAATAGCATGTTTTTTTATGAATATGCAAATTGCAAAGGCCTTTCTCCTTTCTTTGTCGTGGTACACACGGCGGCACATCAAGGTAAACTACTAAGGCCTCTTATGAGCTTTCAATAAAGTCTATTTTGGCAACAGAAATAGGTTTCTTGAAAAGCTGTTGTCTGTACTTTATTGCTTCGACAAGCAATCGCGCTTCACAGCGAAACAACAATACGTAGTCATTTGGTATGTGGTAAAAAAATAAATCAATTACCTACCCTCCTTTTGGGGTGTCTACGTTGTCGGCTTATAATATTGGTGATGAAGGTTTGATTATCTGTGACCCTGGACGGAGATACCAAACCAATTTTATAAATATGTGTCTTTATAATTATGACTTAAACGTATTATATCGTTGCTTAAACGGGACCACATTGTTTGCTTGGTAGGGGCGGCGCGCTGGCTACCCCTCTAGAAAAGCCACAAGACATACAACCAATTCGCTTATGGTCCAAAGACCGATTGCCAATTTAGACTCTATATAAAATAAAATAAAATGTTGTTACAGGTCTGCGTGTTTGTTCCTTCGTTGTTTCTGATTTGTATAACACAGTGCTTAAGCTTACTTTGGGATCAGAGCTACGAATGTGATGTGAATTTAATTATTTATAAGTATTTTAAAGATGCATGAAGTATATGGGTAAAAACCAAAATATTGACGCATTTTGCAAATCCAAAATTTCCTAACGCTTTTTCTTAAAAACTATGTCTGATAGAACTTTACAAAAATTGACACTAAATTATATGGTTATTTGCCCATCATGCCCTATTCAAAGTAATATAGAATAATACTTAATTACAGACTAGATAAAATAATTTATCTACAAAACTGGAATAAATCACGTGAAATACGGCATAATATTTGGATAGGGTGAACTTTGAGGGTAATTCAATACAAGTACTATGTAACTTATGGACTGAATAACAAATTGTACAACATAAGGGTATAGTCGGCAACTCTATTTGTGTTCACGGTGTAAGGAAATAGCACAACAATGCATATTTTAACAGTTTTTCATTATTCAATGTGTTTTCACACAATTGTGCTACTTAATTTGTGCAACCGTTTTCATCGGCAATAGAGACTTGAAACAAGAAGGAATTATGTTTTCGCGAACTGGCAACCCTGTACGCAAATTGTCTATGGACATTTAGAGCCTAACTGTCATATTTAATCAGTCAGATGTCAAACTCGAAACGGCTTCAGGGTGGTCAGAGAATTTTCGACAGCTTTTTCGACGATATCGAAGGTGAGTTTTGTGTTTTGACTATGATTTTAATTGCTTTAGGTAAAAAAAAGCATGAGGTTTTGTGTAGTGTTTATTTCAATACGAATTCACGCATAGTTTAGGAGTAATCAATTTTTACTTACTGTGCTACCTAACAATTGTGATACGTTTGTGTTACTTTTGTATCACTAGTTGCACAATTTCTGTGTCACCACAATTGTGCTACCATATAAGGTCGGGATTACACTGGGAGGTTGTTTAGAATTTGAGGTAAAATAAAACCTCTACGTATTCGGATAGTTTTTACTATGTAATAATCTGTTTATCGTTAGTAACAAGCCCACTCAACGTGTCTCAACGCGCACAACGCAACCAACACACTGTGTTGATGGATCAGAACACCGCATCGCAGCAGTACACGCAGTAGCTCGCTCGCCAGGACCATAGATTAACTAAAAGTGCTTGTTGCTTTGGGCGCGTTGAAAAACACGAATTGGATTGGATCGCACCTTCAGGACTTGCATGTTGGTCGTGTAGGTATAGTAGCGAATAGTGGCATGAGAAATTAAGAAACATAATTTAGTGTAATTTTTTTTTTAATTTTTCCTTTTTTTACATTTATTATGTTAATAATAAGTGTTTACCGCTAAGTACACGCAGTAGCTCGCTCGCCAGGACCATAGATTAACTAAAAGTGCTTGTTGCTTTGGGCGCGTTGAAAAACACGAATTGGATTGGATCGCACTTTCAGGACTTGGATGTTGGTCGTGTAGGTATAGTAGCGAATAGTGGCATGAGAAATTAAGAAACATAATTTAGTGTAAATTTTTTTTTTTAATTTTTTTCTTTTTTTCACATTTATTATGTTAATAATAAGTGTTCACTGCTACAAATGAAGATATTTTCTATCTGCATAAAATTTTAGTTATTTGTTTTTTCCTTTTAGATGCCACTTACTGCAGCAGAAAAGTCCAAAAGATATAGAGAAAGGTTAAAGCAAGATAATCCTGAAAAATTTAAAGAGATACAACAAAAAAATTTAGAAAGAACAAAAAAATTGTATAAAGCCAAGACAGCTGTTTTAACAGAAGAACAGAAAGAAGAACGAAGAAAAAAATGGAGGCAATTTAATGAACATAGAGATGTACCAAAACAAACAAACACAGAACAGACTATTCAGAGTAATGCTTCGAAACCCCAAAATACGGCCTGCAATGAATCCATCGCACGGAATATCCAAAGAAGAGTTGAACGCAATTTGCGGAAGGAAAATACAGTGCTTCGTAAAAGTGTACTCACTCTACAAAAAGGTTACAAGAGACTTCTCAGCGAATTAAAAGTACAACAACTACGTATGGCCAAAATTCAAGAAGATCATGAAGTCCTGATGAAAAAGCTGCAGACAGCACCTAACAGTGCACATAGAGACTTTACTTCTGATATAAGCCTAGAAGAGAACACGCTTACTTCCAATAAACACCTAGAAGAGATTACGCCTACTTCTAATATACACCTAGAAGAGATCACACCTACTTTTAATATACACACAGAAGAGGTCACGCCACAAAAACGAACTGACGACTTCGTAAATGGAAATATGATGGGTGTTGAAACCCCTCAGAGAGACAGTGTTAAAAAGGTTGTACTGGCTCACAATGTCCTGACGGATGCACTGAAAAAACAATACTCAACTCTTGCCAATAATGATAAAAAAAAACTCAAAAACATTGTGAGTAGTGATTTAGTAAAAAAATATAAATTGAAGACTGCGTTGTCGAGCGTTTTGGGATTAAAGACTGGCATCAAAAAATGTAAGATACGACCTAAAAGTAACGTTCTTCGAAACAAAATAACTGCGTTTTACCACCAAGATGACGTGAGCCGTGCTAGCGCTGGAAAAAAAGAGTGTATAACATTTAAGAAATGTAAGAAACAAAAACGCTACTTGCTAGATACATTAAGCAAATTGCACGAAAAGTATGTAAGCGAAAATGGTCCAGTAAGTTTGACTACTTTTAAAAGGTACAGGCCCTTTTACATAGTTCCACCTCGGATAAAGGACTTAGAAACTTGCGTTTGCATAAAGCACGCGAACATGCAATTTATGGCTAATGCGCTTAAATCTTGTAGCGTTTTAAACACAAAAGATCTCAATGAAATCATCTCAAAAAACGTATGTGATACAAAGTTCAAAGATTGCATGTACGGCACGTGTGACATTTGCTCAGACAAATCTTTAGATCAGGCTGAAAATGACGGATCAATTTCTTGGAAGATGTACATCCTTAAAGACCATGAGTATACTGATACTAAAGGAATTACAAAGAAAACAAAAAGGATGGTGAAAGAGGAAAAGAAGGGCACAGTGAATGAATTGATACAATTATTTAATTCCGAAATGAAAAAATTCAAGACACATACATTCAACATTGTCCATCAGTACCAGCAATACAAAACATGCATACAAAACCTGGAATCAAATGAAATTGCTATACACATAGACTTTTCCGAAAACTGGGTATGCAAACTTAACGAAGAAGTGCAGGCCATGCATTTTGGATCCTCCAAAACTCAAATTACTTTGCACACAGGAGTTTTTTATCTCAAAGATACGGAAAAACCAGTCTCATTCTGCTCAATTTCACCAAATAATTTACACAATCCTGAGGCGATCTGGGCTCACCTCGACCCAGTTATAAAGTACATAAAGCTTCATTATCCAGAAGTAAATACCATACATTTCTTCTCTGATGGCCCAACATCCCAGTACCGACAAAAAAAGAACTTTTTTCTGTTCAGTACTAACATTTTCGAGCATGGATTTGCCAATTCTACCTGGTCATTCTTTGAGGCTTCTCACGGCAAAGGGGCCGCCGATGGTATCGGAGGCGCCGTGAAGAACAAGTTGGACTTCAAAGTTGCACATGGAACTGATATTCCAGATGCAGAGACAGCATACGATGTGTTAAAAAAATCAGAAACCGCAGTCAAAATGTTTTATGTTAGTGCTGAAAACATCATACCCCTAGACTCCAACATCGTGACTCAGCTTACTCCACTACCAGAAACTATGAAGTTACATCAAGTGGTACTGATGGATAAACATGTATTAAAATATAGAGTACTATCTTGCTTTTGCCGGAATTTAAAAGGAAAGTGCGAATGCTTCAGCTCGAAATTGCATAAATTTGAAATCAATCTAAGACCGGAAATACAAAGCGAAGATACAGACTATGAGTTCCAACTCGACGAAAATACTGGACTTCTAAGGAAAGAAAAAAAACAGATTGACGAAAATGAAGAAAGCGAGCGAGTAGAAGACGAAGATTTGTTAGATTTTATCGAGAAAGAAGTATACAACAATGTGGACCTTAATGACTCATTAGAAGAATTCACGGTAAAAGAGGTGCAAAAACTTTGTATTACAAATGACGGAAAAAATCTGAAAAGAAAGCATACCGGACTTAAATTATCTGATTCTGACTTAAAAAGACCCAAAAAGAACCAATACTACAACCAGGACAGCTCTGAGGAGTGCAGTAGTAACTATTCCATTCATGATAGTTCCTCTGATTTAGAGAACCTTGAAGAGGAGAGAATGGAAACAGAGTATCTAAGCCCCGATATTGAAATATGTCCTAAACAAGATAGCAATGCTGAAATGGAAATTATTAAAGATTCATACATACTTGTAAGATTCAAAATGGAAAAGAGGAGTAAATATTTCCTTGGACAAGTCCTTCAATTGTACGGGAAATCCTCTTGTCGGGTCAAATTCTTGAGACACAAAAGAAATGGGAAATTTGCTTGGCCGATAAATGATGACGTGTCAATTGTAGAAAATACAGATATTGTGCAAGTTTTATCACATCCGATTTCAGAACGACGCGGCATTAAAATATTTGATCTTGCAATGGTGAAATATAAAATAGATTAATTACAAAAGAAATAATAAAGTAACTTTTGGTTTTAGTAACCTTTTATTGAAATAAATACTATTTTCAAAATTAAACATTGTTTTTTTATTTTAGCTCATAGTGTAACCCTAACTTTACAGTTGTATGCTACCATTTTGGGACACTATTGTGTCACTGTTGTAAAATTGCTGTGCGACTTTTGTGTCACAGCAGCACAAAATTTTGTGTCACTATTGTGTCATTTGCGTCAATATTTTGGCTTTTACCCATATCAAACAAATGGATCAATAAAATTTAAAAAAAAACTCGACGTAAGGTAGGAACAGCTGATGGACTTGACCTAGAGGTGAGTCGAAAATATTAGATCAGGTAAAAGTACTAGGTATTTTTCGAGATTAGGCCGCACCTAATCCAATGGACGCAATACCTAATCCACCTAATCCAAGAGATATAGAAGTAAAAAATACTTATAAATAGTGTAAATACTTACTCAATTAAAAAAAGTAAAAAAAATATATCATAAAACAAAAAAAAATGTGACCTTATGTACATAAATGAATTGAAATCTTTTAAATACGCCTGCTTAAAACTAAATTTTAAGCTGACAGTCCTAAGCCTGTAGAAGTATGAAGGGAAGATTACAATTCATTAACTAGGAAAACTTATAAAACTAACATAGTAAAGTAATTAGTACGTAGTAAATAAAGTACTGCGTCATATCATATTCACTCAATACAATACGCAGTACTATGTGGATTAGGTGGAACAGGTATTTGGATCAGGTACTTACGTGGATTAGGAACAGGTGTATCTGATATCAAATTTACCTAGTACAACCCATCTCTAACTTGACCAACCATAGCTAAATAACCATAGTTAAATTATCTTTCGAATAGAAAAACCGCACAGAAATTGGTCCATCCGGTCGGCAGCTACAATGCAATTGACGACAGCTTTGGTCTAGTGGTCTGAGGTCCATACTACAAAACCGGCTGTCGCAGGTTCGAATCCTGCTAGGGGCAAATGTTTGTGTGATGAGCACGAGCATTTGTACCTGAGTCATGGGTGTTTATAAATGTATTTAAGTATTTCTATCCGTTATTCTAGCCACCATAGCACAACCTAACGCTTAGTTTGGTGCTAGGTAATTGGTTGTGTTGAGAAACAAAAAAAAATGCCACTGACCCACAGACAGACTCACACAAAAACATAAACGAATAGCGTTTAAAATTATAGCGCTTCTCTATTTCGGGGTATTAAAAATGATTATTGTATGATTATGATTATTGTAGATTCTGTTTTTACTCATTGTTAGGTAATAAATAAGGGAGATGCATAAACCTAAATATGTTTAAAATACTGGCTGCAGGAACGTTACCTACTTTGAATGGATACTTTGTGGGAATAAATACTTATCGTCAACTTATGGGCTCTGTCTCCGTGCCAGTGTGCTCTGTAAAATTTAGGGCTGTCCAAATAGAGGCAGGAGATCACAGCAAATTTGGCAACGATTAGGTTGCTGCAAGTTGTTTCTTAAGGTAAAGAACACCTCCTTGACGCAATATACATGTCGGTTTGGTTACTCTAAAAAAAAACATAACCTGAAAAAATATTTTCACTCCCAAAACAAAGAAACGATCAAGTAGGTAGCTGTGGCTCCAAGTTGTGGAATTAGTACGTGGATTGTGAGAAAACTGAACAACTAAAAAAAATTCGGTTATACGAGTATTCTAGCAACACCCGCTCGATGGTGCTTTATCGTTCCCACAAAAAAACGATGTTATTATTTTGTAAGTTAGTAAAATCTTTGTTTATGTATCTTGTTGTATCTTTGTTATCTCCCTTCAAATATCAAAAATATTACAAAAGATTCTGGTTTAAAAGATATCCTGACTCAATATTGTTTCAAAAACATCAATAACTTTTTATGTACCCTCTGGATCTTAACATATAACATATAAACCTGACATAAAATATTTTAGTTTAATTTAATATAATGTTATGTTCAATAATTTAATTTGACTTAACTTTGATTTCAAATTTAACTAAGTTGCTGTACCCTACCCGGGTGTCACTGTACTAGTTTGCTCATAACTCATAAGACTGTAACACCTTACTGTAACGTGTGACTTGCAATAAATATTATGATTATGATTGGTAGCTGGCACTTAGTAGGCAACCCTGATGTATCGCCTCTCGAACAAACACTTTATGGGCCATTATTGACCTCTGAATGCAGCGAGCTGTCTTTTTTATCACTCTGTGTTACATTAAAAATGGCTCAACATAAAATTGTAAAGATATTTCGTTTGATATTTTCCATTTAGAGATATTGACGTGTACAACTGTGCCCTCACCACCGTCGCGTGGGGAAACAGAGGAGCCAATATTACAGGAATGTGCTAGTTTTTTGCCTACAAGCGATATAGAAACTAATAGACTTACTACTAATAATAGAACTACTTATAATACAACTCGCCGGTGTTGAACGCTTGTTTAAATCTAATATATAAAATTCTCGTGTCACAGTTTTCGTTGCCATACTCCTCCGAAACGGCTTGACCGATTCTCATGAAATTTTGTGAGCATATTGAGTAGGTCTGAGAATCGGCCAACATCTATTTTTCATACACCTTAGTGATAATCTATACATATATTATATATTATAATAATAAGACTGTAAAAGATCGATTTCTGTACATTGAAAATTTTTATGAAAAATTGTTACAGGGGGTCTTAATTACCGTAATAGAAGCCAAAACAACAATTTTTAAAAATTTTGTCTGTCTGTCTGTCTGTCTGTCTGTCTGTTTGTCCGGGCTAATGTCAGAATCTACTGGACCGATTTTGACGGGACTTTTTTTATTTGACTCAGTATTACCTGGAGAGTAAACTGGGATATAAATAATCACGCCGATGAACTTAGGGGGCAGGCAGGAAATTGAATCTCAGAATCTACTAAACCATCCTTGAGTTGCGTACGCTGCGAAAACGGTTCAAGATACCAAAAATATAAATATGAAAGAATTATTCCTCTTGAAATGATCTAAAAAACTGTCTGCGACAGTACATGTCTATGCCCAAAATTATAATTTATATGGCATAACAACGTTTGCCGGGTCAGTTAGTAATATATAACTAACTTGAAACGTATGTCTCCTTTAGGTTATGCCATATGCTGCCAGTGACTTTCAATTTGCCGTCTCAAAAATAAAGAGTTCAACTGCCGTATTATTGGAAGACTTAACATTGTCTGGTTAATTTGCGTACAGAGTATTATTATATCTGGGACTTGGGTAAAACCACTTTTTTCACACAATCAATTAGAATTTGAATACTGTAGGTAATTCACAGTTGTAAAACTGTCAAAGCCATTCATTTTCAAAATAGGTGTGATCTATTGGATTGGATTATGAGGCAGTAAAATTACCGAAATAATATTAAGATTCTAGAGAACTATCACAGACTATCCAAATGTCTTTACTTCACTAAGTTTTCCTTAACCAACACCCTGTACTTTGTAAGAGCAATGAACTCTTGCACATATTATTTTCTAGGTATTGTATTTGCACGCAGTTGCCACGGGAAGGAAGTGTTATGCTATTTGACGCCTATCCGTTAATCCGGAAACAGGAAGCGGGTCAGATGGGGGCCTGGAGTTCGCAAATACATTGTATTATCTCTGGTGACTGCAAATACTCGGGCCACACATTTTCTCACTAACAGAATAAAACCGCGTTTAATAACGTGACAAGTTTCGTGACAGGGATAACTGTGGGGCACAGCAGTCATCATCATCATTATCATCCAAAGGACGTCCACTGCTGAACATAGGCCTTCCCCACTGTTTCCCACATCGACCGATCACAAGCGGTCTGCATCCAGTGTGGTCCTGCGATCTTTACAAGGTCGTGTGTACATCTTGTCGGTGGCACAGCAGTCTACGAAACTAATCTAAAATAATAGAATGCTGAAATTAAAACACATTTAAAGAAAAATGAACTGCCACAGGCTGGACACGAACCCACAACACAACTCTCACAAGCCGGGCGATTCCTCTCCCACTGGCACTTACTCACAATTTGTATTGTTATTGCTGAAAGAGGTTATAGTTGGATGTATTTAGGTTCCTGTGCTGGCGTCGTTTAGTGCAAATTTTAAGCAAAATTATTCTCTTTTTCAGCTTTAGTCATGGATTTCCGCAAAGTAACGCCTAAATTCATCAACTATTGTAGAGGCTCTGAATAACAACAACCTACGTAACTGTATGTAAGCCTTGCTGGGATAATTGTACTGAGACTCGTAAGGTAAATATTTCGCCTTGTACGATGTGCTCTGCTTTAGTCCCGGTTTTCATCACTTCGTATCACGTTATTGGCTTTATTAACGAAACGCTCCTATTGGTTTAGAAGAGACCCCACGGCGGCTCATACCAACTGATCGGTTACTTTACAAATGGGTACCTATTTTTGTCCCAAACCGCAGTCAATTCAGGTGATGGTGTGTATCATCATCTCATACACTCATAGGTGAAGCCTGCATATCTACACCCTGTAGATAAAAGCAAAATCAATTTATTTTTGTAAATAGACTCACAAGGAGCACTTTTACACGACCCAACATATAAATTAACCCTACCAGACGTTGAGGTATGGTCATACATACCTACATAATGACTTTAATTCCCTTTTTAACCTAATGAAATGCACTTTGTATCAACACTGCAGACCTGTATGAACAGCTGAATCAATTTTCATGAATGTCAGTAATACCAGTACCTAACTATGAGTAGGTTTCTTGGGAAGGGAAAATGCATTGAGGGTTGTTCAAGGGAGAAAATGACAACAGCTGGGTACCTTCCCACGGTGATCCAATTAACGCGCCGAAGTCTAAACGATTTTAACTCATCTTCCTATTTTCTAGCTTGTCAGACATGTCTATAATAATTACTGCCTTCTGTATGCAAAGGTTTAGTTTCAGTAGCCGTTCTTTGATTTGATTGATTGATTCATTGATATGGTCTTAAATATTTTTGTTGTGTTTAGAAAGATTACCAAGATTGAGTGAAACATTTGTTCTTTTATTTATTTGGGTTAGGTTTGACCTTGACCCAAGACTAAGCCCGAACGAGGCAAAGACTGAGTCTATGATGGAGCGAGCTCACCTACAAGAAGATTTGAAGCTAGCTTTGAAGATTTCTAGTTTTTAATTGAAGGGAAACACTGACGAAGGTAGTGAGTTCCATTCTTTTGCAGTGCGCATCAGGAATGCAGATGAGAAGCGCGTGGTTCGTGTAAGTGGAACATCGAAACGGTACGGATGGTATCCCGCGGTACGTCTTCATAAGCAACCCAGCCTCAGTGCCTCTGCCAGTGCGAAGCAGAGGCGCACACAGCGGGCTGAAAGTCGTCCCCAATGGACTTACGAATTTTGAATAAAAAGTGCCGTTTTTATTGGAAACAGCTATTGTAAACCATTAGTATGTTCAAATATGTCAACAAAGTTGGTAAGCTTATAAACGGATGACATTCGAAAACTTTGTATGGAGCTTGCATGAAAAATAGAGTTATCTTTAGAACTATGGAAGCTTGTCCGTCATAACCTTTAAGAGGGTATTAGAACGAATTATTCCGAATGTTTTCACACACCGCCCGAATTTTTGTTAAACATCGGACAATTTTTTTAATTATTAAATGACCTATTTTAATGCAGAAGTTCTAATTCTAAGTGTTTATTAGCTCGAGTTATCTTCTTTGATTTCACTGTGCGGCGGGCAGCGAGTATAACATCATCATATCAGCCTGTTACAGTCCACTGCTGGACATAGGCCTCCCCCAAGGAGCGCCACTACCACTACCAGCTGCCTTCTTCAGGTCGTCTGTCCATCTAGCCGTATACGTATAACATAAATGACCGTTATTTTTCCTGACACAGTAAGGTGTTGAGTCCTCGACGCTAACGAGATAATGCGGGAAATTGGGTCACGCGTGCGAGACCGACTCGCCAAAATGGCTTGCGGGGTCCTACTCTGGAAGCAATGGACGTAGTGTCGAATGTAGACATCCTTGTCACTGGAGCTAAAGCCGAAAAGTTTTTTTGAGGTAGAAAGACAAACAAGAAATTTCAAAATCCATATGACACACTAACTTCACTTCCCGCGCCTGTCCCTATGTCCTGTAATATGTATGTATGCTTATATCTTTAAAACTTATTAACGCATTTTGATGCAGTTTTTTTTATTAGAGTGATTCAAGAGGAAGGTTTATAACGCAGCGGGCAGGACAACGTCTGCCGGGTTCGCTAGTGCCTTATAAATTTAAAAAGTAACGTTTTCTGTCTGTTTCGAAATTACGCCTAACTTACTGAACAGATTTTAATGTTTTGTACGTGTGTACTTTCGGAAATGATATAGGTAGGATAGTTTTCATTCTGAAATTTTAACACAAGTATAACCGAATCCCACGTGGACGATTCTTCTGGCGGAAAGCTACTAATATCACAAATGAGAAAGTAACTTAAGTAACTCTGTCTGCCTTGTACGATTTTACGCGTAAACTACTGAACCAATTCGCATGAAATTTGGTACACTACTATTCATATAGAAATACGTGAAATTCGGCCGGAACAAGGTACACTACCTTATTCCAGATTCAGGCAAAGTCTGGCTAGATAGTAGTTTCTCCCACTAGAAATCTGCATCTTTCCTAGGTTTCAGACATATCACACTTGACGGTGACGGAAAGATTCCTAGACTTTTAATGGTATGAGGCAAGGTAGAGTAGGTTTAATTTATATGTTGGGACGTGGGGTTGTAGGGTTAATTTATATGATGGGACGTGTAAAAGTGCTACTTGTGAGTCTTTTTACAATTTTTCATTTATTTTATTATTCATTTATTTTAGAGTCAAAAATACGCATAAAGCGTTACGTGGTAGAGCCTTAGACATTTGGAATGTTCTAGTTCTTGGTAAAACTCGGCACCCCCACTGTGAGTTCGTATGACAAGCCTGTTTTTGTATTGCCCCGATTATTTGATGTAGGTTAGCTCGGAGATCTAAAAGTTTGGTGAAAACTCCTAATCTACTTTCAGCATATTTTGACGACCACTTTGGTGTAACGGTCAAAAAGTTGACTATTAACCAAGAGATCGCGGGTTCGATCCCCGCACTGTACAAACATTAGTGTGCATGAACATGTCTTTGTTGACACGTTGTACTGGTCTGGGTGTTATATGTATTTATTTAAGTTTATTTGTAATACCACTGTTGATTCTGATATCTGTAACACAAGTGCTTAAGCTACTTACCACGGAGTCAGATCAATGTATGTGATGTTGTTGTATATTATTATCATTGTTTTTTTATCCCTTTTTATATTTGACCTGTCTGTTTATAGCTAAGAGCTAACGAACTAAGTAATTTCGAACCAACGAACCAAGTTAAGAGCGGTTTTTGTGAAAAGTTCTTCACCTTATGTTCCATCAGTAGGTCCTTTTTGGACCCCCGCCAAAAAAGTGGGGCGTTATAATACCCCTATGTCTGTTTGTGCGTTTATATGTTTGTGTTTTTGTGAGTTTTTGTCACAGCTCCCGATCGAATGTAATGCTTCAAGAGCGGTTTTTTATTGGAAAGATAATTTTGACGACCGCTTGGTGCAGTGGTCCACAGGTCGGACTTCTAAACCAAGGGTCTCGGGTTAGATCCCCGCACAGTAGAAGCATAAGTGTGCATGAACATGTGTGTTTGTACTGATCTGGGTGTTTGCTATGTATAATATGTATATATTTACAAAAAAAGTATTTAAGTATGTTTATCCGTTGTCTAGTACCCATACCACAAGCCTCGTAGCTTAATTTGGGACAAGAGAATTGGTGTGATTGTTGTGAAATATAAAAAACTAGCTGACCCCGCGATCTTCGTACCGCCTTAGCGTTGCATTGCAATGATGGAACAATGTCATCGAATGACATTGACATTGGTTACGCGCGTTTTTTAAAATATGCAAAATTTAATGTATATTTTTCAATATTTCTGAGAGATTTTCTTAATATTTTTTTCCGTAAGAACTTTCTCCTAATAATAACAAATAGGTACAACAAAAAAAGAATTAGTGAAATCGGTCCAGCCATTCACGCGTGATGCCGTGACCAAGGAAAACGGGTTTCATTTTTATAAACGAGTATATCAATGATATTTATCATTGGAGTATATAGATTCAATCACCGTGGTTCTTAGCTATAGCTGGTCGGAACCTGTCGAGGCACTGAAACTCACCGGCTGTTTTTCTTGCTAGTTGGGTTTTTTTTAACTGGAAAGTATGTTTTTTTTATATCACAGTAGGTTACCTACTAAACTGAAAATATTAATATTATTAAACTAGCGGACCCGGCAGACATCGTCCTGCCCACTGTTTATGTTTTTTTTTCCTATTTTCTAATCGTTTAAACCTTCCCTGGATTTTTACAAATATTTCAAGACTAAAATGATTCAAATCGGTTCAGCCGTTCTCGAGTTTGAGCGAGACTAACGAACAGCAATTAATTTTTATATACAGGGTGTCCAGGAATTAATGGATAACCATTAATTACTGGACACCCTGTATAAGAAGATAAGGAAGACTATTGTAGGCTTCGTAACCGAATTCTTATATACATCGAATGGTTTAGCTGTTAACCCTCAAACTGTTAATCTCACTAATGATAATCTGACCCACATTGGTTTATTCGCTGCCGGCTTAATCCTTGTGAAATAGTGCTGTGTTGGGTCGATTGCTTATCGAAGGAGAGCCTCAAAATAGATGTGTGACGACCTCTACCGTTCGCCATTACAAGCGCATGCCTAACGGTGGCAAGCACGACGGCGAGCGCTGATACGGCTCCGTAGGTTAGATGGCGCTGTTAGATAAGTACCGCACATGAACTGCGGTATATAAGATTTAGATCCAGGATAATATAGATAGACAGATCAAGATAATGTCTATAGGATCTTGGTCCAAGACCATAACACCCGGTCGGTAGGAAGCGCTTCCTTTTAGCATCTTAACTCTCAATCTGTCGCGGCAAAGTAGCACGATCGGAAGATTTATGTGACAACTGATCAGTGAATATTATACAAGAATGTTTTTTAACTCGCCAATTTGTAGATGGATATTTTTTGATATGTATTAGTTATCTCATATCTTTTATCTAGTTTAGCGTCAACTAACACATGTTCAAGGCATTTGATGCGTTTTGGAGAACTGGTCGATAGCACTGTTGCTATTCTTATAACTCTTCCTCATTATTTGTTAAATCCAGATATCAGGCGGTCATAAACAAAACTCAAATTTTATCGATACCCAAAACATCGATTGTGTAACAGCCCTAATGTAATAGTTTTACGTCGTAAATAGCCGTTTGGTGGGTAGAAAATAGGGCATGTGTCAAGTTCAGGCTTGCGGTCACTGCGCGGGGGCCGCAGTAAGTATTTAAATTGCGCTGTTCAGATTGTAAGCCAATTTGTTTTAACATTTTCATTCATACCAACCGCAGATAAAAACAAGGTTACTTATATAAAATATTCTGGTCCACAAGACCTTGAGACCGTGTAGAGGCGTGCACAACGGTCTCAATGTGCCGCTGACGCTAAGGTCCCGGGTTCCATTTCTGGGCGGAGACAATGTAGAAAACCAATTTTCTAGGTGTCTGTGGTTCTTTGGTTGTATCTGGTTTTCTTCAAAACAAGTGATCAAGCTACTCACACTGACGCAACGAACCAGATCTACAAATATCGCGCAGGAACCGTGAAGATTTTATGGAATAAAGAGTATCCTATGTGTTATTCCAGGTTGTAATCTATTAATGTTCCAAATTTCAACCAAATCGGTGTAGTTCTGGAGTGAAAGAGTAACAAATATCCATACATCTAGCCCACGGAGACCTAGAATTAAATTATCCTTTAATTAAATTCTAGGTCTCCGTGGGCAAGAAATACCTAAGAATTTAGGGAGTGCTAGAATATCTCATCCCAGCAGCAGGAGGATCACGCACGATCTTGTCGGTTAATAGCTTTCATTCGGGAAAGATATCAATTTTCTTCTACTAATCCCTCTAATATTATAAACGCCAAAGTTATTAAGCATCTGCACCTTTATCGCATCGACTATATTTCAATTCTGCTTAGCACAATGACATAAATGGAAGTGAATGCCTCTTGCTACTAAGTCTACCGTTGTGTAAAGTTATTGTATGAAATAAAATTTAAATAAATAAAACAAATAAATACTATTTGTATAGAAGTGAAAAATTAAATAAAATGTTTTTAAGTGTCCATAAATAGTTTTTGCTATTACATCACGTTCAGACTGACCTCCATAAACTTAAGCAGAAGTAAGCCATCATGTTACTTGGCTCAGAACTATTTCAGTACGGGCAATACAATAAAATATCTTGCAGATCAGTCAAGGGAAAAAGCTTAGATAAGCCCGCTCATTCTCCCCACTACATTAAAATTTGCTACCTTAGAAAAAAAAGTTAAACCAATGTTAATAGAGTGAAATCTTATCTAATTCAGTTTGTATTTTAATTTTTGGTTGTGATTTTAATTTTAATATTAATTTTGACTTTAATTATGGTATTAATTTTTAATTTGTTTTGATTTCAATTTGATTTCTTTTTGAAATTTTTAATCTTAAAATATTTTAATGTATTGAACTGTTGTGTTATGAATTTGAAACATAATAATTAACTAGCTTTTAAGGTTTTGTCATTTACTAACCATACTATGCGCTACAAGTTGCTCGGAATAAGCTATTTTTATTTTGTTTTAGTTGGTGTAATTTTTTTACACCTATATTTGCATTAATTCCTATTCTATGCTTAGATTTCACCTCTTTGCTTACAGTTCTCACTCACATCTTTGAAGTTTCAAGCTGGCTTCTCTCCAATCTATGACGATGTTTACGAAAGTTACCTTTATGGAAGTGTAGTGGAATGAATTCATAAACTATCCAAATGGATGACGATATCAATAATTTGATTGAAAATTTAGAACTCATCAATTTTACATTGTTCTTATACGAGTAAAAAAGTTTTTACAACACGCAGTGATAATAAATCACTTCATACACAATGCCAATACTTGACAACCAATAAATACTTTTAATATTATTGTAATATAAATAAAATAAAATAAATAATAAATCATTCCCTACTTTACTCTTGACAACCATTATAAAATGTAATATTATATTAATATAAATAAAATTAAAGGGAAATGGAATGTTATGCATCAAGTAAATACTCTTATCTGGCAAACTAATAATAATAGACTAAACTTATTATAGGTACCTGCGAGTCTCTATTGATTGAAATTTAAACACGTGGCATAGTTTTAGTTTGACAATAATAACTGAAGGCAGCAAAAAGATTGCTTTATTTACTGTCTGACGCACACTGTATTCTGTATTAATTTAAATTCAAAATTACTAATATCGCTTTTAAACACGCTCTTATTAGCTCGGGCTATGTATCGGCTCGTATGTATGTATGTATCTAACGGAATCTGTCTCTCAATACTCAGAAATTATTTAAAGCGTGTTTTTTAGTTTTTTAAACTATTATTATTAATGATTGCTTGAGGATGCATCTGCATTATCATCCAAATAATCACTTTACTTTCTGGCTCATTCTCAAAATCTGTTTTTCTCAAGCCCAACAATTGTTCAACGTTACAGACGTTTCTCACGGAGCAAGACGAGATAGGTTATCTGGTAACACCATAACTCTTACGTCTGGCGGAAGTCCAGACTTGGTGCTTGGGATGTGCATCCGGACCGCTGACATGTTAAGTGGGATGTTGTATATGATGAAGATGATATTTTTCTTTTGATTTGACCTGCTCTCGTAAAATTAACTTCCAACTATCAGGAATCGATCAAAAATGTAGCAAGCTATAGTGGCAGTCGGCTGGCCATGTCTGTCGCAGAACCGACGAGAGGTGGAGCAGGAAGGTTCTCGAATGAAGACCACGCTTAGGTAAACGTAGTGTGGGACGCCCCCCGGCTAGATGGACACATGACCTGAAGAACGCGGGTGGTAGTGACTGGATGCAAAGGGCGGGAGATCGTGCGCTGTGGCGCTCCTTGGGGGAGGCCTATGTCCAGCAGTGGACTGTAACAGTCTGATATGATGATCAGGAATCGAACTAGGTCTAAGTATTAAGCCCGTGCGTATATAAGCTTTGAGACAGTTGAATTGTTATAGGTATGTACTGCAAAAACTGTTCGTTTTGAATAATGTTTACAAACCGCAATAAACAAAAAACCGGTCAAGTGCGAGTTGGACTCGCGCACCGAGGGTTCCGTACAAACATGTAGGTATATAAGTAAAAGTTCACCCATCACGGGTATTATAGACTTAAGTATTTAATATAAATTTTAATTTAATATCTCAACGCGTTCATGAGATAAGGAGTAGTAACTTTGAAATTTTTAAAATGTCAAAAATATTTTTAAAAAATATTTTTTTTATACGATGAAACTGAAAATTTAGGGTTTTCGTAATTTTTCCTATATCTGTACTATAAGACGTGACTTCGTGCTAAATTTCAAGATTCTAAGTTTACGGGAAGTACCCTGTAGGTTTTGATTCCCGTGCGAGTTTCGAAAATTTGCGGAAATTTGCGGCCTAAATGGCTGTATCTTTTGATTGCGTTGGCTTAGAAGGTTGATTTTTCTACAGCTTCCAGGGACAGTAGACTTAAGTATCATATAGAAATTTCAGTTTGATACCTCCACGCGTTCCTGAGAAAAACGGTCTTGACAGACGGACGGACGGACGGACAGACGGACAACAAAGTGATCTTATAAGGGTTCCGTTTTTTTTTGAGGTACGGAACCCTAAAAACAAGGAATGATGACGTCATTCCTAAGTATTTCTTTCAAAAAATTATCTAGCTAGAAGATTCGAATCTTATTTGGTCCATTTATTTAAAAAAACCGGCCAAGTGCGCGTCAGACTCGCTTATGAAGGGTTTCCGTAGCAGCAAGTAACATGATATAAAATTTATGTATTTATTTGTTTGCGTTTTGTTCATACTTTTCCTTAGAAAAGAAACTTACCGTATTAAACAAACAGTATAGACCCTGTAAGGGTGTTGCATAATTATACTTGTAAACTTAGGTACACAATTAAGTTCAACTAACTAAACAATGTTTAATGACGTATAATAAATCTACATACTATTAAATATACATTTTCCCACTTGCAAATGTTTATCGCGCAAATCAGTCAGTTTAGAAAAAAATAATATTAGGAACCTAGCTAAATATCATTTTTGAAGACCTATCCACAGATACCTCACTCGTGGGTTTTGATGAAATATTTTTCATTTTTAATTTCTTTATTTTTTTAGATTTTTGTGTGAAATCGTAATGTACTCGTAGTTTACAGAAAACATCTGCTTACCAAGTTTGAACAGTATAGTTCTTATAGTTTTAGGAAAAAGCGGCTGTGACATCGAACAGACAGACAGACAGACATGAAGAATCTTTAAGGGTTATGTTTTTTTGCGTTTCGGCTATGGAAGTCTAAAAAGGACTAAGCGGCTCCTAGTGTCAACATGCCTATCAGACCTATTGTGGTTGGTGCTAAACTCTACAAATAACTTAGTAAATATAATAATAATGTTAGTATTGCTGGCGATTTTGATTTTCAATTGTTTAAAATTTAAGAAATAAAATGACAAAAACAAAGATGGACACTATGAATAATAATTAAAAAAACACAAAATTGTTGTGCGAAGTAGTGCTCTCTCTATGTCTGGGTGTCCACGGAAGACCAGCGTCGTGACACTCCTGAGATGCTGCGACACATGCTGAGAGGGTATCTTGTGTATGGGCATTTAAATATGTGTTTTTCTATTTTGTAAAGTATATGATACTGATTAAACTTGTTTTCTCTCTTTCTTTCAAAATTATTGTTTTGCTTTAGCATCTATGTTACTCTACAAAATCTCCATGGTTACATTACGAACGAAAAAGTTTGAGGTTCCAGCTTCCAACTGGCTACCATCCAAAAATATAATATCCTAAGCGAAGAGCTCTTAAAAATGTATATGTAATACCTGTGAGATGGCAGGACATTCGACATCCGTGATTTTATGTCCGCTATGTTCCACTTGTTTTAATTAAGTTGTAAGTAAGTGTGTAATTTACTGCTGTGACAAGAATAACAGGTAGCAATGTGCATTTTCAGAGATAGATCCTTTTTTATCTGTTTAAAGTTTCATTTCTCATGACTGCCTTAGTAAATGTAACGTTAACGAATCACACTTAATGACTTAAACTTAATTTTACTAGTGACAACAGGGTGTCCAGGAATTAATGGATAATCCTTTAACTGCGGCTTGCTTGACCGATGCCCTACTGGTAAATAAAATATGACCTTAGTTAAAGCGTTACGGTTTTCAAAATATCGTAAGTACGTCTATTATTTTAGTACCTTTTAATTAAAAATAATTGTTTTTTTTACTTCTATCTATGAACACCCACGGTGAAAAAAGTCAAAATTATTTTGAAAAAAGTGTTACTTTTACTAAGGTCATATTTTTTACCACTAGGGCATCGGTCAAGCTACCCGCAGTTAAAAAGGTATTCATTAATTCCTGGACACCCTGTTTAGTAGCCAACTTCGGTAATATGAATTTTGGAATAAAAGATATCTTTAACAGAATGACAGATCTAACTTAAATGCTTTTTACTTTAATTGAATGATGGTATTTCGATGTTCAATACGCGATTTATGTTAATTAATTTTTTATTCATCCCTACTTGATCGTCTATTAACGGTTTTCCAGCTGGGACAATCACGAATGATTCTGTCAATCAATCTATTACGCTTAGGCTCTTAGGTTTAGTTTTTTATAAGGCTTTATGCTTCTAGCTAGCTTCTTGTTAAAGAGATACAAGATAAATTGTTTCCATTTTATTCCGATCGTTAAACTTTGCCTTAGTACCCGAGTGCTTTCCACTTTGTCGACGATAAATTAACCTCGTTTCCCATTTTGATTCGTGTTAGTATTAGCGCTCTGAAATATAACGGTTTCTACAAGGTCTCAAGAACACACGTCTCTTCAAAAATTGGTCAAATGCGAACAAATTTTAACGCCAGGGGAAAATGTTTGCAGTATCGGTAGGCTGAGAAGTGATGACATTCTTCATAAAAAGCAGAACATTACACTATTGGTTTAAGTGCATAAAAAGCACAGCAGATGTAAAGGATATTTTAAATAACAACTTGAGTACTTTAATATTTAATTCATTTTAATTACATAATAAATATATAATTAGTATGTTATTGCCAGGTCATAAAGAGCATTTCACCCTTTCATCGTCTTCCGCAGAGCCTTCGCGTAAATGTCATCCCAAAAGGTTTTTCTGTCCCAATACGGATTACTGGTGACTTTCAAGTCTTGGCCAAGATATAAACAGTGGAGTTCGTTAGCATTCACTGCTGGCCAACGGACCGGAAGTAAAGATGTAGTGGTCGGTGTTGGGTTCCTGAAAGAAATTTATAAGGTAGTAGTTTACATTTCAGTTAAGGTTTGAGATCGGAACGGACGGGCACTGCATCCTTTAGCTAAGATCGCAATCTTTTTCGTTTCTGGTCAACTAAATAAGAAAGTAATGCTAGTGAAAAACAAATAAAAACTCGAGTTTACTCAATTTAGATACTATTACAAAATTTTTAAATAATGACACAAAATTCGTGTAAATAAAAGTTTTGGTACTTAAAAAATGCCTATTTACTAAGTAGATACTTAAATCCATAAACAGTTTGACAAAAGTATCAGAAAGCACAATTTTCTGCTGTTTCTTATAAAGGAGAACTAAGCCACGTGCAAACTTAATGGGCTGTAAAACCGCAGTAAAATACAGTTAATCTTGATAAAAGGTGTAGGTGTCTCTTACCCGTATTTAACATAGTTCGCTATTAACGCTGACACCCTCCGCACGGTGGTTTTATCGTCTTCATCGTCAAGCTCCTTATTTAAAATGGCGTATTTTATTACGTCACCATGTCCGGCCACGTTGATAGACTCATAAAACTTCTCAGAACTACCCAACCGACCCTTATAACCAAACTCCATAAGATACACATTGTTACAAGACGCAGCATGCGACTGCACGGAGTTTAAAAGACCACGCAAAATCAGACTGTCCCCGAAATAGTTTAAGTATTGAACCGTATCCGTGCTGTTGCCAAAATAGAAACGCTTTATTTCGTTCGCAGTCTCATTTCTAATCTCTTCGTTGTCAAAGATAAGATCAGCTGGAACGAAATCAAGGAAATTCCAGTCCATTCTTTCTCTATAGTTCTGTTCCTGAAATTCCGAGCTTCGCAGATACAAGCCTTCCAACGTTGAGAACAGGAACATTGTCGGCAGTTTGGTGAATCTGCCCTTCTTCAATATTAATTGAGGATTTTTCGTTATGAAGGGCTCAACTCCGTCTATCCTTCTTTCGACGCACGGGGCAAAGCCGAAGGTACCATCAGTGAGGTTATCGTAATACTCATAATTGATTTCTGTTAACGCCTCAATTGGGACCCTTTTTAGGTGCTCAGTTAAAATAGCTAGGTCACGCGTGTTAGGAATGTCAAGAAGCTCGGCAATGGTTTTTGCAGTCTGAACCGGTTTCTGATCTAATGCCCAAGGAGTATTTACGGAACCTGACTCTATGATCGCCTGTTGGAATAAGTTCTTGCTCATTCTAGAAAGCATAAGATACTCGACTGACGTCCCGCCAGCGCTCATTCCATAAACTGTCACCTTTTTGGGATCACCACCAAAATAGGCTATGTTATTCTTGACGAACTTCAAAGCAGCTACCTGGTCTTTCAGTCCAGCGTTACCTGGAGCTTCTTTTGTGCCTAGGCACAGGAAACCGAGGGCTCCAAGTCTGTAGTTGATGGTGACGACAATGATGTTCTGCTTCATCAGATATTCGACTCCTCTTGTTGGAGCTGATCCAATAAGGAATGATCCTCCATGGATGTACACTAGAACTGGAAGAGGAGAGTCCTGTGTAAGGAATGGTGTGAAGATGTTGAGGACAAGGCAGTCCTCTTCGCCTTCTCCTTGTTGAGGGCATTTTGGTTTGCGGACAGCGTCGTACACTCTATGCCAAGGGTATGGGGGTCTTGGGCTCTGAAAGTAAGAATAATTATTTAGCATTGCTAATTAAAACCTCAATGGTGCGGTAGGATATCGTTGGTTATCAAAATAGAAACGAAGTAGAGATACTCAACCAACAATACTAATAAAGATAAATCATTAGTAAAACTACGCTTTATGTATGTTAAAACATCGTCTCTAGTAATGCTCAACTAGCAATTAACTGCTTGACAGGCAATGATTAGCACTTTGTATATTTCAGTTTATTTCACTTCCATCATTATATTTATAATATTTATCATGTCAGCCGTACGACGCCTAATCATCTCCACAGCGAACGGTTCTCCGCATCCCTCTTGTACTTTACCAAGTTGCAATGAAGTAATCTGTGACGTACTTTTAAGATACACACCAAAACGTGCTAAAGTAATCGCAATTCTTAAATAACCAGTCACAATAAAGAAAAGTCAAAGAGTCTGACCTTAAACCGGAGGTTTCCAATGGGCGGTGCCGCGTATGGAATCCCCAAAAATTCAAAATAATCACCATCATTCGAAGTATGCCCTCTCACATCCCCATATTGAGTCGCCACAAACATATATCTTTTATTTTGATAGCCGCCATTTTCGTTGGCGCGAAAACAATTGAACGCTGCGAAAAATATTATGACAGCTAACATGGCCGCTCTTATCGTTATAACAACTCGCAATGATTTAAAATAATATAACATAACTGGTTTTAAAGACTAGACGTCACAAGATTTGTGTGAAAATAGTTTATTAATAAGTAGTTCTCGAGTGATTTATGTTGAATGGACTGTAGAGTTTATATAGCTGACGTAATCAAAGGCTAAGCTAACAGTGTTTTGTTTAAGAAGGTGTGTGCATACTCGTTTAAGTAGGTAGGTATTTACCTTCTTATAATAAGAAGACTTATTTAGGGCTTGTCCTAGTCAATGGTTTTGCACATCGTAACGGAATTTAACAGAAAAAAACATAGTGGAAAGTGTGCAACTTTTTATCCAATGAAAAAGTTTTTCTCAAATCAAATCGAACATTAATGTTATTTGCATGTAAAACGAAACGTAAACAGTTATTCTAATGACCGGAGATTTCATTCCTACCGCGTCAGCGATAATTGCCGATAAAGTTATTTTATCATCCATTTTATTGGCTCTTAGATACGATGTTACTCGTACATCGGATTGAAATGTTAACCTGTCTTATGACTTGTAGTAAAAAGGTTAAAGAGAGATAGATAGATTCACACTTTATTACAGAGCAAAAATAGGTTACAGACTGTTGGATAAACGGTTAAACGAAGAAAAATGTACAATATAGGCGGACTTATCGCTAGGAGTAATCACCTCTAGATAGCCAAAAAAGATAGAATAAGAATATGGTTATGGGTTATACTAATAATAAATTGTGTCGTCGACGTAGGATAACGGGTTAGACAGTGCAACGTGGCTGTCTATGGGTATAGTTGATGGAATCAGGCGTTACTTTGCGGAAATCCGTGACTAAAGCTGAAAAAGAGGATTGCTTTAAATTTCCACTAAACGACTCCAGCGCAGGAACCAAAATACATCCAACTGTAATCACTTACAATACCTACAACTCACAACGTGACTCAGAAGATGCACCTGGAATCACAACACTAACACCAACAAAATACTCGACGAGTTTCGCCACTACACACACACTACACACCGAGTGTTTTGTTGGTGTTAGTGTTGTAGATTCCAGGTGCATCTTCTGTGTCACGTTGTGAGTTCTTTGCTGGCGTCGTTTAGTGGAAATTTAAAGCAAAATAATCCTCTTTTTTAGCTTTAGTCTATGGGTATGCCATTTAAAAAAAAAACGATTGATAGGTTAAAATGTTTATATTTTTGTAGCACACCAAAAAAGCCAAGGGCATAAAGGCAATGCAGAGGCATTATACGGTTCAATTCTGTATCCTTGTGACAATCTATTCAGGTCACGTTAGGCGAAAAATAACCGATTCGACTCTCGGGTGGAACATCGTTTGTACGTGTCGTGTAGGGTGGCCACGAGTTTTCAGACTGAGTGAAATAGTCGACTTTATAAGGAAATTTGAATTTGATAATGTGACTAAAATTTTATTTTAATTTTATTTTATTTATTAAGAAACCATACAGATTTGTTCATACTAGTTCAAGAATTATAAATAGTAAAACCTATAATAAGGTTTCCTTAATCATACTGTAAGTACTTATAGCAAGTTGTCAAAATCAAACCAGATAAAAACAGCTCCCTAAACTGCATCAGATAATAAAAAATATATACAGAGTGGTCCTTTTTGCATAAATGAAGACTTCTTTCATACTTTCAAAAATGCATTAGAATGTACTTTAGTTAGAACTTACAGGGGTAAGTAGTAGAGAGTAGAAAATAGCCCAGTAGGTAGAGATTGAGAGTTGATGGAATACCTACAACTCACAACGTGACACTGAAGATGCACCTGGAATCACAACACTGACACCAACAAACACTGAGTGAGTTTGTTTGAGTGTTTGTTGGTGTCAAAATAATCCTATTTTTGAGATTGAGAGTGTAAAGAGCATGGTGAACAAAAAACAGAACAATAGCTACAGGACTTTATAATAATTACTTAAAGGCTTAAAAAGGCAACCGCGTGACGGACGACGCTCAGCGGGCAGGCTCCCTAAGAGGTGGACCGAGGATCTGGTGATGGTCGGTAGAAGCCGCTGGGTGTGGGAAGCGCAGAATCGATTACGGTGGAAATCCTTAAGGGGGGGGGGAGGGGGGGCTATGCCCAGCAATCTGCTGAGTCGGTCGGATTACCGTCTCACCGAACTTAATGGTAATAATAATCATTTATATAGTTTCGAATGGAAAATGATTAATATAAGCTTAAGACAAGATGTAGACCGAAGACTTTCTTTACCTGAACTTGGTTACGAACCTGTATCTCAGGCTAAAGAGACCACAAATATTTTCTTTAGGTATTAAAAATTAACACTTATCTTGAAACTACAACTTGTTTAAAACAAAGTAATTATGTAAGGTATGTCATATTATAACTATTTTGTACCTACTTCATTAGTATATTTAACAAGTCAGCACTTAGCTAAAACACAAAGAGAGCTTGATGGAACAGTGAGTGCACCTGTGTATTGCGCTCACACTTGTGCACTATAATATCTCCTTCGTAGTTGGCTGATCTCTGTTGAGATTGACCGCCGTGGTCGAAATCGGCCAGGAGGACTATTATTATCCTTCCGAAAAGTGAGAGTTCCTAGAGATGACTCGGTCTCAGGAGAACTAAGAAGTTTAGCCCCCAATCGATTCTATGTTCTAGTAAGCTTCTTGATTCGAACTTATAGGTATAGGTACCCTTGTGGAGCGATCAGACTAAGTATCTTTTATTTGTATAGATTTATACAAAGTAGATGTAACCACAGTAAAGAAATAATCCGGTTTTTACTAATAAGACATTTGATATTTCCTTATTGTAAATCTTTTTTATTTATTTATTTTATTTTTATTTCATACATACATCTTTTCAGAAATAATTTCAAAGCGATAGGTGCAGGCCAGAATAAAAGAATTAATTAAAATATACATTAATTACAAATAAATGCCAATGGTCGCATGATGCCGGTTTAATAATTAATGCTCAAAAAACTAAATTATTACACATTCACACACCTTATTTGAAATCGCCTATAGAACCAACAATAATTGCCCACGAACACCAATGCCTACTTCATCCAAAAATCAGTGTAAATGTAAAGACATACAGGGTGTAAAAAAAACCTTAACGAAGCCGTCAACCACGCGTTCAGTACATCATACCAAATCGTATGAAAAAGAAATTATGGCTGGGAAACAACTTTTATTTTTTGACATCAAAATAAATAATTTAATTCTAACCCGCAATGTACAGCGCCCACGCGGAAAAGTCACCGCGGGGCGTGTTGCTTTACGCCGCCGCGACGCAGTTCGGTTCGAGTGTACGCTGTTCATTGCGGGGTGTGCCATTTAGAGGCTTTTTATGAAAGAACTAGTGAAAATTTGTATCATGTATCTTTGGAAAAAAGTTCAGTTATAACGGACAGAAGTCTTTTCTGTAAAAATCATAAATTTTTTTTTCAAACTTTAACCTTCAATATCTCCGTAACCGTTAACTTCCCAGGTATGGTGTAAAGGAAAAAAATGATCGTAACAATTGGTAGAATATGTGGTATTCGGCTTCGTTAAGGTTTTTTTACACCGTGTAGAATTTGTAAAGGAACATACCTATCTGGGACTTACAATTGATACTAACTTCTGCTGGAAACCCCACATAAATAACTTATGTAATAAACTTAGAGCAGTTTTATCTAAGCTATCAATATTGAAATATAAGTTACCCTATCATACTTTACGCATGTTGTATATGTCATTGGCTGATAGTTCAATCAACTATGGTATAAGTAGTTATGGCAGAACATACAAAATATATATTGAAAATATTTACAAATTACAACTAAGCTTACTGAAAACTATTACACCGACTAAAATAAAAAATAAATATTTACTAAATGATGTGGACCTATATAAATATTGTAAAGTAATAAACATATATGATAAAGTAAAAATTCAAATTGTGTGTGAAAACCTAGATAAAATTAAATCATTACAAGTAAAAACTAGAAGCACCGGATTGCGTAACATATCATACCTACCCAGATATAAAATACCTTCATGCAACAATGTTCATGGTAAAAGAATGTGGGAGTATTTCCTGCCATCTACTTTAAATGAATATCCTAGCAATATTATTGAACAAATAAGTAATTTAGAAAATAGTGCTAAATGTATAAAAATACTTAAGAACTACATATTGTCTTAAAAATTGTAACGAGTATTGTAGTGACTCATTACCACATATAAATCTAAATAGGTTTTTGTTGGTATTTAAATATGTTTCTTAATGTAAATTGTTTTAACATAAATAAAGAAAGAAAGAAAGAATTCAATTCAAAATAATTCAATACATTCATACATAACATTAAAAATAATGACGAACTACAAACGATAACATATTATGTTTAGTGTCACTTTTGCAAACTCAGCCCTTGAACAAAGAAACAGGTCTAGCGGCAGCCATGTTTAATATTTCGTTCTTAGATTATCATGTTACAATAATTATCAAAAATGTAAAATTATTAGAGCTCGTATTACTAAGGAATCATGCGACTCTCATTTGGATAAAAAGGCAAAGGTATTTCGGTAGAGTTAGAATCTCACGACTCTGATTACTGTAAAAAGGTTATTTAGGTAGAATAAAGAAATGATTAGTTTTCAAAGTCTCTAGTCATAGAACGATTCTTTATATATTGGTCATCTTGTAAAGTGCAGTGTCTCTTAGATATAGACAGACACAGATAGATATACACCTAGTTTTGGTTTATTGTACAAATTGAATATTTTGAGTCAATAAGATTATTTTAAGCAATACGTAAAAACAAGTTTAATGTCGACAAGAAACGTGAAACTTATATTTTTTATTCAGTCTTTAAAAGAACAACAAAAATATATCTTATAAGTATTTAAAAAGATTAATAATATTAATTCCGCGTAGTGATGCTTGATACTTGTGATTCCCGGGCCATGATGAACATACTTTTACGGGTAGTTCGCTAGATTTTAACAGCTAGAAAGCTTACAAAGTCCCCTGATACAAAAGGTTTAACATTTTTCACACGACAAGACTTGTTGTCTATTTATCTAGCATTTGCTCAATAAATCTGTTTCGCGCAATTCCGATCGCGTCATCGGGCTTAGCTAACATCTAACATTTCACAAAACTAACCTAATAAAAACAAAAAAACGGGTTAAAATAAACCTAAACGTGTAAGTAATAAGCAACAAGTGAGCTGCGTTTGAAATACTGTATTCTGCTGTGAAAATTCAAGCAAAAATCAGCTTTATTTGAAAGCAGCAAGTGCGGAGAATTCGTTATTTTACTCTCAAAACGTAGGTACAGTCCGCGTCAATATTATAGTGTCACTTTAGCACCATGTCAAAGTAACGTAATAGGCTAGATGACACCACCAATCGTTGACATACTCTTTATCATCTTTCAAAACGATCTGCCTCCATAGATTTTGTATGGGAATACTATAATGTTATGTCTAAATCAATCAATCAATCAATCGTCTGATCAAAAATCTAAGTTAATTGAACGAATATTTATTTAATTCTATTTAAATAAAAATTGGTTACTACAGCTTTTTGGAAATAAGTTTGTTTTACAAGCTTCATAGAGGTTATGTTTCTATAACACCATGGTCTTGAAAAATATTTACGATAGTTGTCATCATTCCTATTGTCAACTAAAATTTCTTCACATCGAAATAACATTCCCCTAGGAGAATGCTTAAAAATATATTTCAAAATGGTTTTAAAGCGACACTATATTTTTGACGTTGACTGTAAGCAAAAGTGGACGTTGTTCTTTAGTTTTAGGATAGTTTTTTATTTATTTAAATAGCTGTAAAACAAGAAGAATAGGAGACTTAAGATGCGTTACCACTATTTATGAAATATTTGTCAATACTTTTCAGGTTAAGTTTGTTTCTTACTTAAAGCTATTCAGTTACACAAATACCCGACCCTCTACTACAAAAGAATTACGCAGTGTTTAGCCCTCGTTTAAATAATATTTAACCACCTTGACACATTACCTATGCTTCCTTTATGTGCTCAAATTTCAAAACATTAGAGCTGTCATTCACTTTATTTATTTATTCAGATCAACATGTAAGCTCACAGATCACTCCAAAGTGCATACATGCAACACAATACCAAATACATAATCAAAAACTTGGTCATAGTACACATAGAAATTTAAATATAAATACAAATACACTCTGAAAGGGATAAACATTGCCTAGTTCTTTACAGTAGAGGGGCCAACATTAAGGTACCTATATGAAAATTGCATTAATCCATTTTTCATAGTTCCCACCATAAGGCATCTAAACTGTACCCTGAATCAATACCATACGTGCTGTATTGTGTGTGAAAATTCAGGGATTCCCCATCTATAAGCAAAACAAGCAATAACCAACCTTCTATGTAAACTAGTAGATGCTATTATCTGTTGGCTATTTCAAAGGATAGGTTTGGCCATTTGCCAATCGCCTGCGGTCCAATTCTGTAAGATAAGGCTATATTTCTGGCTCTAGACATCCCGCTCGCGCACGCTGAATTGCAGGTTTGATAGAGTAGGGCGGCATGAATCGAAAGTTCGAAAATCTTTTTAGAGGGTAGGAGTATTGTTTTCGTATGTTCTAGTAACTGGTGCTTAAAGCTTTACATCGCTACAGATGGGAACCTGATTGATTTGGTCGTCATAAATGTATTGAGTGAGTGGTGAAGACACTATGAATAGCGTTGACTTTTTAAAGTGATGTTTCGCTCAGAGTCTTGGTATCGTGCTCTAGCCTCCCTATTTCATGCACCTTAGAAGATTTAGTTGCGGTAAATCAGCGGGAGATCGAGGTGGCTAATTATTGGAGGATGAACATTTCACTTCATAACGAGTTCGGGAGCAACGTTACCACATACAGACACACAAAAACACAAATACACACAAACAGAAGAGGGGTCAAAATTAAGACACCTTTTCCGTTTACCATTACCATTTTTCGTTTGAGGTTAAAATAAATTACTTTGTAGAGATTGCCAATTTCATTAGCGTTTAAGTAAGTCCATTCAGGCCCCCAGAATCTGTATATGTGAGACCACGTGACATTTTACTGAACGCTGATTGGCTGGTACGAATCGAAAAGGAGCTCAATTGGACAGGAAATAGAAAAGGAAGTATAAAAGCGGGTACATATTGGGCGCTCGGCGTTGCGTCAACGCGCGTTTTCATATCAACGCTTGACCAGAAGCGCGCGCTTGCATGTGTACACTTCAATAGGACTCCCTGGTTCTCAAAACGCGCGTTGGAAAGCGCCCAATGTGTACCCGCTCTAACACCCTCTGACAAGATGGCCGTGCATCTTCACATGCAAAATAATAGAATGTATTTTTAAACTGTGACAGTAGGCATTCATTTGATTGATAAACTAACACTTTTACTTGAAAATGTACCTATGGTATATTTTCAAGAAAATGTTATCTAAAAGCCTCTTAAATTTTGAGCAATTTAAAAAAAAAATAGAACTTGAAAATCCTTCTACGTAAACATCCATTGTGTCAAGAGTTTCCAAGTAAATACTATACAGGCGCAGTGCATACATGTATGCTATTAAAGGTATAATGAAACCCAGTCCTGAATGAAAATGCTTGTTTAATCAAATATCGTTGGAAAGCATTGTCTACGTTTTGTAAGGTCATATACGAGGATATATAATACACCTACGTATTAAAATAATCCACGAATTTGATGATTTTTAAACCGACTATAAATACGAGTTGGAACGCATGATCGCGATGCTTAGTCAGGCCAGTCGAAATTTGAAAATTGTACACGAATTATCTTGTAGCTAGCTAGCTGTCATGAAATGCACCTATTAACGGTTATTTGAAGTCATTCGTATGCAGCTATGCTTAGCTGGCTACATGCGAATCACGCTTTGTAAAAAGTACGAATACATGAGAATCCTACCCCTGAAGCCTAATTTCCTTTACCAAGCTGAACTGACTGAATTATTCGGTGATTTGGTGGCAGTTAGTGGTTACATATTTGTAAAAAAAAATCTTTGACTATTATCTAGAAACTTTTGTGGTACCTACTTATCTACTCTTACTAACATTTATCTATGCATTCAATTAGTGGAATTATATCTCATGACATTAAGCAAGTGCACAGTAATACGTTTATGGGTTACATACTAACTGCTGGGCTATAATTTTCATATTCACGTGAAATGTGAGTTAGGGCGTGTGTACATGTTACAAACGAGCTAACCTCAGGATCATGCAGAAAGATGGCAATTGGTGCAGTAAAAACTAATCAAGAAATGAAGATTCTTTTTGACAAAACTGGCACTGTCCCGTTTTCTTTTCAGGCATCCACGGAAGACCGGCGCAAACGGATCCTCGATGGCATTTGCTGAGTGGATGCCCATTCACAAAATGTGTTTCACAATGTTTTTACGCAATAGATTACATAATACGCAATTTAATCAATCAATCAATCGCAATTTAGTTTTTGGCCAAAAATTTGTTTAGCCAACAAAACTGTGATATGGCTCAACAATTTGTCTTCTCTACTCTTTTTTGTAGAAAGAAAAAACTACCTAACTAATAATAGTCCTCCTGCCTGGCCGATTTCGACCACGGCGGCCAATCTCAACAGAGATCAGCCAACTACGCAGGAGATATTATAGTGCACAAGTGTGAGCGCAATACACAGGTGCACTCACTGTTCCATCACTCTCAAAGTTCGGTGAGACGGCAATCCGACATGACCGGAGAGAGATCAGGCGCAGGACTAACGGCTTAACGTGCTTTCCGAGGCACGGGGGTCTAACACCGCCAACTTCCCGACTCCGAGCTGTTTTTGAGAAATTCATGACAGAAAATCTCAGAAACAATTTTGGCTCGACCTGGGATTCGAACCCAGGACCTCTCGGATGTAAGGCAGAAACTTTGCCACTACAACAACGAGGCAGTCAACCTACCTAACTATAACATGTGCCTTTAGCTTACAAACTCTATAAAGTGTGTTATTATATTCATGTAAAATAGCGGGTTATAAGGTTGTGCTTTCGTGGTGCTTATTTAGTGTTACTATCAGATTTCAACGATAAGATTTAACTACGGTTTATATTTTATCAAGATTTTTCTTGGAATCAATTGTTGGCAACAACAAAGCCGCAACAGTGGCCGTTTGATTGAAAGGAACGTTTTCTGATAAACATAGTCTTTCTTGTGAAGATATAAAGCTTTGAATTATAAAGACGAATATAATATATGTATTTATTTGCGTATGAATAGGGTACATTGCAGATTACGCCTTTATTAAGGCACTTCATGCAAACGAAATCGAATCTAGTTCGCAAGGAGCCTCTTAGTGCCTCTAACGTTCACATACATTAAAAATACCTGGCTGTCAACCATAAATGTTTGTAATTACTAACATTGCTCTAAGCTTCCTTTGTTAATAACCCATGGATCATGTTGTTCGAAATAAAGAATTGGAATTATTTAAATAATTAGTAGAAAGTGGGGAATAATAATGTAGCGCTTTTTTTTATCTATCGGCCTATTTTTTTGTACCGCATCACACCGATATCGTCTCACGTCATTGTAATCAGCTGCATGTTGTTCTCTGCTGAGCTAAAACCTAAAATTTAGGCTTCTTAGTCGTCTGTCAGCTGAAAACATTATCGGACGCGACTGACAAACAATCTGGACAATTGCACAGCAGTTGTCTAGATTTCAAACAGGATAAGTCGTGGACACGCTCGGGCTTCCGCAATAAACTTGGCAGGTCGCCACCCAAAGGATTGTGCACCGAGTACAATTATAGGATTCGCATCCAGAAGTGGCGTACGATACATGTTTTAATCCGTTGTCCTGCGTGAGCGACGCAAAGCGAAACAAGACGCGATTGACATAATTAACATAAGGTGTTTGAAGTATTGGTCGCGTTGCGTGGCTTACTTAAGATGATAAAGCGATTACAAGCGATCTTCTTACTGTTGCCAGTTTATCTCCACAGGTCCTGACAGGAGGGGTTCATCCAAAAACAGGTAGTTAGGCGTCGTGGGCGATGACATGCGTGTGAAGCCCCTTCACTGAGTGCAAAGTGTAGTAGTAAAAGTAGGGGAGCGAATCTCCGAGGCCTTATTTGTTACCAAGGTCTCCTCTGAAATCCATCGTCGTGGCAAGTTTCTTGCTGGGGCGATTAATGCTTAGTCGGAATCTTTGTTGGCACTTAATTAATGTTTTTTTTTCTTTACATGTTTTTGTATTTTATTTTGTTTTATTATTATACAGGTTCCTTGTATAAAGATGTATCCAAATCACCCCCCATGTATTTTCTACGATTTCGCTTTGTTTAGGAGATGTAAATATATGTTTTTTCATAACGTAAATTACCCCTTAATAAGCTCTTTTAGTCCAATAACGCATTTTGTTGAAGGGAAAATACTATGTATTATATTGTATTACAAATTATGTTTCTTCGAGTTACCACAAATGTCATGTTTTTTGGTCATTCTTTGTATCTTGATTTTTTTAAAATAGAAAAAGAAATCTTTATTTGCGTTTGGTTAAGGTAGACTGGAGATGGTCATAGTTATTTATCAGCAATTATACATCCACTTAATCAACCATTATCAATGGCATGCAAATCTTAAGGTAATATTGGTGTCATTTGAACTGCCATCTAGACTTAATTACATCTCCAAAAGAACACTAAGTACTCGCTAGAATGAGAAAAAAAAAGAGAAAAACACATAAATATTTATATCTCCTAAACTAAGTAAAATCGTAGAGCAAAGATGGGGGTGATTTGGACCCACCTTGATATAGGGAACATAAATTTAAACTTCCCGGCCACCCTGTATTAAATACCGGGAGCTACGTTAAAATTATTATAATGGTTCCATCTCCCTCCACGGATGGATACCTTTTTGTCCTATTCTTTCCCATAGTTACAGCAGGGCGAGCACGAACATTATCGTAACGTATTCGTGTTGTCCAAACGTCAGAAACTGACAGTTTCCCCATAAAAATTGACAAGTTAACGACAGGTAAACGCTACGAATACGTTACGATAGTTTTTCGTGCTCACCCCACTGAGACCATATTAAGCGACGCAACGATTTATCATATAAAGTTTAAATTGAGTTCCATTCAAACACTCCACAATGACAATTTAATTCACTTTATTTCGAATGTATCGCTCACGCTCATTTTTAATTTCAGGCGCATTGTCGCGGGTATCCGACGTTTTAACTGCATTTACGTCGGAGCGTCACAAAACACTTTACAGTTGCAATGTACTGAAGCTGAAAGAATGCGATGCACTGAAAAATTGCATGACCATTTTCATTTGAAGGTTTTCTCTAATATTATTTGTTGTCTGATTAAAATTAAGAGTGAAAAATGTAGTGAAGTATTTTTACATTTCAGCTAAGGTAGGGGGTATTTTAATGAAATTTTACCATCTAGGCTTGCATGGTTTGGTGATTTGGTTGTCTCTGCCTTTGTAGGGCAAGTATTACATACATTCAATTAAAACGAATGGGGAAAATCTACGAAATTTTGGCAAATAGGGCAAATTTTCAGAAAAAAAAATGATTGACCCAGCAGGCATATATTGAAAACTACCAAAAGTATGACTGGTAGTAAACGCCCTACGGCGTTAAGTCCACCTTTTGTACATAGTTTTGTTTTGCAATGAAGCTAAAATAAATAAAACTCGTATCGAAACAAGTCTTACTTACTTACCATCGTTTGTTGCTATCAGAAACTCTAAATTCACCTAAGCTCAAAAGCCTGATCATCTGTTAACAAATACTCGTACATAGCTAAGCCAATCCAATAAGAGTGAAAATGTTTATCATCTCATTATGCCGACTGTACGTACTTGTTTTGTATCTCTTGCATGAAAAACGTTCCTTCCCTCTAATGCGTGCCTCGTTAAGCTTAAGGGTGGTTTACAACAGCGGCCGCAGCGACAATAGGCATGATGACACCTATCTAGAATATTTTCAAGACCATGGCGCTTAAATAACATAGCCCCTATGAAGTTAATACGACCAGTATATTTCCAAAAAGCTGTAGAAACAAATTTTTAAATACACAAAACTCAATAAATATTCATAATCATATTATTTATTGCAAAGTCACACGTTATAGTAAGGTGTTACAGTCTCATAAATACTTGGTTCATTGACTCTGATTTCTGATACATGACCGTGACGTCACGTTCATGTATTCCCATACAAATCTATGGAGGCAGACCGTTTTGACAGATAATAAAAAGTATGTCAACGATTGGTTGTGTCATCTAGCCTGTTGACTCGCTTGATGAAAAAGTTCATGTTATTAATATTTCCCGAGTGTTTTATTTGTGATATGGAAGACGCAACCTTCTAAGGCCGGTACTATACTTATAGTTTAGAAAGTATACTCAGTTACCCGAACACCAGCAACAAGGAAATGCGGTTTCGACCGTAACTGGTCAGAATTATATTCATCTATCTATACTATAGTAAATGTGTAGAGAGGTCAATTTTGTACATGAAACATATTTCCAAAATAACTACCAGGGGTCGTAAGAATCGATACTGATGCCAAAAATGCAATTAGTCACTTAATTTTAAATCTTACTACTGATGTAAAGAATATTATTATAATATTGCATGTTATGGTAGTGACTTTTGTTAAGTTATTTCTTACCTGTTATTATGATTTGTATGATAATAGAGATACTTTAAAAACCAACTGATGTAAAATATGTAGTTTTATTATCATTCCAAAAGATTTTACTCTCTGGGAATGATTGAAGAAAATAGACCTGATTTTGTTTTTAATTTTTGGACATAACTTCCCATTTTTATTTTCGAAATTTCTATCAAAGAAACTCTTAGCAGTCGTATTACTGGCCACTAAAACGTGTGAATTGAATGCTTAATAATGTTCTCTTGGGACTGCATATCAAAAAGTTGAAGTTCATCATCAGCCTATATACGTCCCACTGCTGGGCACAGGCCTCACCTCAACTATGAGGTGGTGCGAGCCATACTCCACCACGCGGGCTCAGTGCGGATTGGTGGAGGGGTGTGTAAGGTAAGTGACCAACCTTACTGTCAGATGTTATTAAGCTGCGCGAGGGCCTCCGACTAGGCGTAATGACTATTATCTATCAATATTAACCGGGACCAACAGCTTAACGTGCCTTCCGAAGCACGGAGATGCTTGTAAAAGTTGAAGTAACAATGATTAATTCTGAGTTTCAAAAATCGCTTTTCACTACTCAGTATGCGGTTTGCCGTAGGACAACTAGATGGCCGATAACACAAACATCTGAATAGTAAGTGTTATTTTTATTCACGCGACAAAAGCCTAAGGCAAAACAAGCACGGCCATTGAGATCTGGTGATACTACGCTTTGTTACCAAGGTCTCCGCTGAAAACCATCGTCGTGGCAAGTTTCTTGCTGGGGCGATTAATGCTTAGTCGGAATCTTTGTTGGCACTTAATTAATGTTTTTTTTTCTTTACATGTTTTTGTATTTTATTTTGTTTTATTATTATACAGGTTCCTTGTATAAAGATGTATCCAAATCACCCCCCATGTATTTTCTACGATTTCGCTTTGTTTAGGAGATGTAAATATATGTTTTTTCATAACGCAAATTACCCTTTAATAAGCTCTTTTAGTCCAATAACGCATTTTGTTGAAGGGAAAATACTATGTATTATATTGTATTACAAATTATGTTTCTTCGAGTTACCACATGTCATGTTTTTTGGTCATTCTTTGTATCTTGATTTTTTTGAAACAGAAAAAGAAATCTTTATTTGCGTTTGGTTAAGGTAGACTGGAGATGGTCGTAGTTATTTATCAGCAATTATACATCCACTTAATCAACCATTATCAATGGTATGCAAATCTTAAGGTAATATTGGTGTCATTTGAACTGCCATCTAGACTTAATTACATCTCCAAAAGAACACTAAGTACTCGCTAGAATGAGAAAAAAAAGAGAAAAACACATAAATATTTATATCTCCTAAACTAAGTAAAATCGTAGAGCAAAGATGGGGGTGATTTGGACCCACCTTGATATAGGGAACATAAATTTAAACTTCCCGGCCACCTTGTATTAAATACCGGGAACTACGTTAAAATTATTATAATGGTTTCATCTCCCTCCACGGATGGATACTTACCTTTTTGTCCTATTCTTTCCCATAGTTACAGCGGGGCGAGCACGAACATTATCGTAACGTATTCGTGTTGTCCAAACGTCAGAAACTGACAGTTTTCCCATAAAAATTGACAAGTTAACAATAGGTAAACGCTACGAATACGTTACGATAGTTTTTCGTGCTCACCCCACTGAGACCATATTAAGCGACGCAACGATTTATCATATTAAGTTTATATTGAGTTCCATTCAAACACTCCACAATGACAATTTAATTCACTTTATTTCGAATGTATCGCTCACGCTCATTTTTAACCCTTTCAGCGCCAGAATATTTTGATATGTTTATGCTGTATGCCATCATACATATAAGCAGCTACGAGATAAATCGTACTTGGCATAGTAGAACATAAATCTATTCGACTATGCCGACTACGAGTATAGCCGTATACGAATTACGTTTACTAGATGGTTACTTGAATAAAGGTTACAAGGTATATACAGATAACTACTATAACTCCGTTGAGCTGACAACAAAAATGAGTGCAAATAACACTTACTTATGCGGAACTTTGAAATCAACCCGTAAGGGTAGGTAATCCAAAAGTTGTGACATCGGCAAAGCTGAAGAAAGGTGAGATGATTTGGAGAAGAAAGGGGGAAGTAGCTGTTTGCAAATGGAAAGACAAACGCAAAGTTCTAACCATTTCAAATAGGCACAATCCTGAAATGATAACTACCAGAAATCGCAGGAATCAACTTAAACTAAAACCTAATATTGTTGCTGATTACAATAACGGAATGGGAGGAGTAGACTACTCTGACCAAATGATTTCCTATTATGATAGCATGAAAAAAAACAAATACTGGTACAAAAAGTTTGCTATTCACATTTTTCAAATGTTTATACATAATGCTGCAAAAATACATAATGGTCAATCTGGATTGAATAGATCAAAAAGAATACCTCTACTGAATTTTACTGAAAATGTTATTATCCACTTGTTAGGCCGAAAGTATATCGACAATTCTGAAAGACCAGGGCAGTCCAATGAGGTCAATAAAAGTGGTCAAGTATTGCTACAACATTATTTTCAATATATACCACCTACAGAAAAGAAAAGCAAGCCAACTAAACCTTGTGTTGTGTGTACCAAAAATAAGACTCACAAAGAAACAAGGTTTTTTTGCCCATTGTGTCCAAAAACTCCAGCTTTATGTGTAGTTGATTGTTTCAAAGCTTATCATAACTAAATATTATATTTCTACTGTTGAAAAGACGGAAATATGTCTTCTTTTGTTTGTTTATACTACTACTCAGTACCTTATGTTTGTCATGTCATAACTTTTTCCCATTAAAAGTGTGAAGTTTGAAATTATCACGCGTTTTCTTTGCTAATGCCAACGTTCAAAATCCGACCTTACCTGTAGTGCCAATAAATATTTTTTTGTGTAGAAGGACCTACAAAATCTACGAATATATTCGTAGTCGGCACCATGATGAAATCCCGCACTACGAGTTATCTCGTAGCTGGCACGCAAAGGGTTAATTTCAGGCGCATTGTCGCGGGTATCCGACGTTTTAACTGCATTTACGTCGGAGCGTCACAAAACACTTTACATTTGCAATGTACTGAAGCTGAAAGAATGCGATGCACTGAAATATTACAGGACAATTTTTTCATTTGAAAGTTTTCTCTAATATTATTTGTTGTCTGATTAAAATTAAGAGTGAAAAATGTAGTGAAGTATTTTTACATTTCAGCTAAGGTAGGGGGTATTTTAATGAAATTTTACCATTAAGGCTTGCATGGTTTGGTGATTTGGTTGTATCTGCCTTTGTAGGGCAAGTATTACATACATTCAATTAAAACGAATGGGGAAAATCTACGAAATTTTGGCAAATCGGGCAAATTTTCAGAAAAAAAAATGATTGACCCAGCAGGCATATATTGAAAACTACCAAAAGTATGACTGGTAGTAAACGCCCTACGGCGTTAAGTCCACCTTTTGTACATAGTTTTGTTTTGCAATGAAGCTAAAATAAATAAAACTCGTATCGAAACAAGTCTTACTTACTTACCATCGTTTGTTGCTATCAGAAACTCTAAATTCACCTAAGCTCAAAAGCCTGATCATCTGTTAACAAATACTCGTACATAGCTAAGCCAATCCAATAAGAGTGAAAATGTTTATCATCTCATTATGCCGACTGTACGTACTTGTTTTGTATCTCTTGCATGAAAAACGTTCCTTCCCTCTAATGCGTGCCTCGTTAAGCTTAAGGGTGGTTTACAACAGCGGCCGCAGCGACAATAGGCATGATGACACCTATCTTAAATATTTTCAAGACCATAGCGTTTAAAAAAACATAGCCCCTATGAAGTTAATACGACCAGTATATTTCCAAAAAGCTGTAGAAACCAATTTTTAAATACACAAAACTCAATAAATATTCATAATCATATTATTTATTGCAAAGTCACACGTTACAGTACGGTAACACCTTAGTCTCATAAATATTTGGTTCATTGACTCTGATTTCTGATACATGACCGTGACGTCACGTTCATGTATTCCCATACAAATCTATGGAGGCAGACCGTTTTGACAGATAATAAAAAGTATGTCAACGATTGGTTGTGTCATCTAGCCTGTTGACTCGCACGATGAAAAAGTTCATGTTATTAATATTTCCCGAGTGTTTTATTTGTGATATGGAAGACGCAACCTTCTAAGGCTGGGACTATACTTATAGTTTAGAAAGTATACTCAGTTACCCGAACACCAGCACACAGGAACATCGGAATAGAATCACACACATACACACACACACACACACACACACACACACACACACTTCTTTTTAATTTAAAACTGTAAAAATAAACATAGCTTTAGTTTTTAATGTACTAGATTATATATGTTTAATAATAAAACAGGTTTAGTTTTAAAATTGTACGAGTAATTTAATGTACAAGTAGGTATGGTAGAGCGATGTCACCTGTCGCAGGCATTATGCTTAAAAGGTGACTTCAATCATAAGTTATGTAAATCTCTTTGTTTTTGAAATAAATTATTATTATTATTATTAAGGAAATGCGGTTTCGACCGTAACTGGTCAGAATTATATTCATCTATCTATACTTATGATAAATGTGTACAGAGGTCAATTTTGTGCATGAAACATATTTCCAAAATAACTACCAGGGGTCGTAAGGATCGATACTGACGCCAAAAATGCAATCAGTGAAAATCACTTAATTTTAATTTTTTACTGATGTAAAGAATATTATTATAATATTGCATGTTATGGTAGTAACTTTTGTTAAGTTATTTCTTACCTGTTATTATGATTTGTATGATAATAGAGATACTTTAAAAACCAACTGATGTAAAATATGTAGTTTTATTATCATTCCAAAAGATTTTACTCTCTGGGAATGATTGAAGAAAATAGACCTGATTTTGTTTTTAATTTTTGGAAATAACTTCCGATTTATTTTTGAAATTTCTATCAAAGAAACTTTTAGCAGTCGTATTACTGGTCACTAAAACGTGTGAATTGAATGCTTAATAATGTTCTCTTGGGACTGCATATCAAAAAGTTGAAGTTCATCATCAGCCTATATACGTCCCACTGCTGGGCACAGGCCTCACCTCAACTATGAGGTGGTGCGAGCCATACTCCACGAGGGGTGTGTAAGGTAAGTGACCAACCTTACTGTCAGATGTTATTAAGCTGCGCGAGGGCCTCCGACTCCGACTAGGCGTAATGACTATTATCTATCAATATTAACCGGGACCAACAGCTTAACGTGCCTTCCGAAGCACGGAGATGCTTGTAAAAGTTGAAGTAACAATGATCAGTTCTGAGTTTCAAAAATCGCTTTTCACTACTCAGTATGCGGTTTACCGTGAGACAACTAGATGGCCGATAACACAAACATCTGAATAGTAAGTGTTATTTTTATTCACGCGATAAAAGCCTAAGGCAAAACAAGCACGGCCATTGAGATCTGGTGATACTAGGCTGCTTGTAAAATTACTTTAAGAGGAATTTAGTTTTTATTTAACTTAGCTTGATTCAATCTTGATTTTAGAATTTTCTTACTTACCTTAGATCTTGATTCACACTGACATATTTAGATACATTAAATAATACTTAGGTCCATTTTACATTTTCGTCTTTGGTTTGGTACTATCTGTTGTTAAACAGAAACTGTCGTTTGCAGTTTGTATCAAGTTCATGATTAAATAAGAATGAATAGACAACAACATCATGTGATGTATAATGTATGTATATTGATGTGACTCCGTGGTAGGTAACTAGAGCACTTATGTTACAAATATCAGAATGAACAGTGGTATTACAAATAAACTTAAATAAATATACATAACACCCTGGATCAGTACAAAGATATGAATGTGCAATAACAATATCGTACCTACGTCACCCCACTGTTGGGCAAAGACGAATGCCAAACTACTCCGCCGGTCTCTACATTATCCGTTTTTCGTAGAATGTACTTAATAAAATATGTTTTTAACAATAATTATTCCTGTTCTTTGTATGTCAACAAGTTCTCGAAATAAATTTCCACCAATCATCTCGTTTGCAGGCAATTACGGATAACATGCTGCGTAACGAAATACCTATTTTTAGGGTTCCGTACCTCAAAAGAAAAAAACGGAACCCTTTTAGGATCACTTTGTTGTCCGTCCGTCCGGCCGTCCGTCCGTCTGTCAAGACCGTTTTTCTCAGGAACGCATTGAGGTAACAAAGCAATCAAAAGATACAGCCATTTAGGCTGCGAATTTCCGCAAATTTTCGAAACTCGCACGGGAATCAAAACCTACAGGGTACTTCCCGTAAACTTAGAATCTTGAAATTTAGTACGAAGTGACGTCTTATAGTACAGATATAGGAAAAATTACGAAAACCGTATATTTTCAGTTTCATCATATAAAAAAAATATTTTTGAAAAAAAATTTTGACAATTTTAAAAATTTCAAGGTTACTACTCATTATCTACAGGTTTGTACGGAACCCTCGGTGCGCGAGTCCAACGCGCACTTGTTTAGTTACCGTATTTAAGAAGAAAATATTCGAGCAAACTAGTTTACTCCAGTTATTTAGATCCAGGTACATAGTGCAGCGTATCAAGGTAAATACTGCCGTATCTTATGCTGTTTTCTTAAGGGCGATTTTGGATCCGAAATGGGTAGCTTGATATGATTTAGTCTGTACATTTTCGTAAAGTATTTCTTTCATTTTCAAGGCGAATAATTGGCGGTAGTGAATTGCGAATAACTATGTAATTATTTTGCTGGAATATTTCGTCTGGCATGAAGTACATATAATCCATACTAATATTATAAATGCGAAAGTAACTCTGTCTGTCTGTCTGTTACTCAATCACGCCTAAATTACTGAGCCAATTTGCATGAAATTTGGTATGGAGATGTTTTGATAGCCAAGAAAGGACACTTTTAACCACGGAAAAATGACGCATTCCTATGGAACATTTCAAGTGGGCAGATCGCTTTTACGCCTGAACTACTTGAACAGATTTAAATGCAATTTGGTAAGGAGATAGTTTGAGACTTAAGGAAGGTCATGAGTTACTTTTGACCGCGGGAAAACAACGCAATCCCATGGGAAAAAATACTTTCCCAGGTATATGATCACTTTCACTCCTAAAATACCAAAGATTTGAATTGGGATGATGACACCTATCTTAAATATTGTCAAGAACATGGTGTTTAAAAAACATAGCTCCTATGAAATTAATACAACCAATATATTTCAAAAAAAGCTGTAGAAACCAATTTTTAAACACACAAAACGCAATAAATATTCGGTCAATTGACTCCGATTTCTGACACATGACCGTGACGTCACAATCATTTAATCCCATACGAAATCTATGGAGGCAGACCGTTTTGACAGATAATAAAAAGTATGTCAACGATTGGTGGTGTCGTCTAGCCAATTATATTTAGATAAACTTGGTAAGTGCGGAAAACAAAGCATTCCAAAAAAACTACCTAATGGACGTAGTCGCGGATAAAAGTTTGTGAAGGTATAAAATATAGCTGATTTTTGACTGGGGGAAATTCATTCATGCAAAAACAGCATATAAAAATACAAAGCCTTTGCCCTATAATTGACGATACACTGATACGAACCAAGCGCTTCTAATCTACATTCCTGATGCGCACTGCAAAAGAGTGGAACTCACTTCCTGCGTCAGTGTTTCCCTGCAATTACAACCTCGAAATCTTTAAAGCTAGAGTGAACAGGCATCTTCTAGGTGAGCTCGCTCCATCGTAGACTCAGTCTTTGCCTCGTTTGGGCTTAGTCTTGGGTCAAGAGCAAACCTATCCCAAATAAAAAAATAATAATAATAATTCACTTTAAAAAAAATCCAAAACTTGCTTCTTCCTCATGAGTGGAATTTATATGGTTTCAATTGGTTGATGGTTTTAAACCCAGTCTAAAAGACGAAACATTACTAAGATAAAGAAGCAAAGCGTCTTCAATGCTAATTCATTAAAAGCACTTGAACTTGACACATTGAACTTTTCCAAATTAATTATGAAGATGAAAAGACTTCATTATACCACACTCTCTGACAACAATACAAATGTTCATTATACATCTCGTTAGATGAAATTGTCTGTTATAAGGGAATTAACAAATATCTTGCTGGTAGGTATGGGTGTAATTCTCGAAACTCATTAAAAGTTCGTTCGCGTTTGTAACTTGCCAAGAAAGCTGACAGTAGGCTTACTAATTTGATATTTTGTAAATTGAATTCATAGCAGCGAAGATTTATGCGTGAGTTCAAATCTTTAAGCATCAAAACTTGTCAATGTTTTTACAACTAAGATGCTTACGAATGATGATCCAATGTAATGATTATGATGATGGATAATTAAAACCAAATAAGTTTATTTAATGTATTTGAACACTGAGCACGACTCCCAGATATCATTATCTTGCCGTAACTCAGTCTAGCACTAGCACGAAGGATTTGTTTGTTTCTTTTCCATTTGTTACACTTATTATTATTATTATTGACGACCGCTTGGTGCAGTGGTCCACATGTCGGACTTCTAAAACCAAGGGTCGCGGGTTCAATCCCCGCACAGTACAAGCATAATTGTGCATGAACATGCGTGTTTGTACTGGTCTGGGTGTTTTCTATGTATAATATGTATTTATTTACAAAAAAAGTATTTAAGTATGTTTATCCGTCGTCTAGTACCCATAACACAAGCCTCGTAGCTTAATTTGGGACTAGAGAATTGGTGTGATTGTTCTGAAATATTTATTTATTATTTATGACAAAATTATTGTTGGCTTTCTGTACAAATTGAATTGTGAATGTGTTTCACAATTCAATTTGTACAATTCAATTTATTTTTGATTTTGATTGGTATGAGATATGATGACTTTTAGTTCAGTCTCCGTAAAAATCTAAAAACTAGACGACATATTCTCACTGTTTCGTTTCTAGCCAAATCTACCTTCCCTTTTCCAATTGCATAAGAAGAGAGCACGGCTTAGTTTACTCAAACATGTAAGTTTGTCGTTTTCGTAGGTATATATGCGGAAGTACTTAGTGATATTATTGTTTTGGGCCATTTGGCCGATTTTGCATTGTCGTTCGTAATCCGCAAGTGAAATCGAAAATATGACTCTATAACGTAATAAGTCGAACGGGTAAAGTTTTATATGTGTGATTGCCTCGTTGTCGTAGTGGCAATGTTTCTGCCTCCTGCATCCAAAAGGTCCTGGGATCAAACCCCAGGTCGAGGCAAAATTGTTACTAAGATTTTCTGTCATGAATTTCTCAGAAACAGCTCGGAGTCGGGAAATTGGCGGTGTTACACCCCCGTGCCTCGGAAAGCACGTTAAGGGAGAGAGAGACTTTGAGAGTGATTGAACAGTGAATGCACCTGTGTATTGCGCTCACACTTGTGCACATATAATATCTCCTGCGTAGGCTGATCTTTGTTGAGATTGGTCGCCGTGGTCGAAATCGTTTTAACCTAAATGGTACCCTCTTGGAACATTACACCGATAATAAAAAATCTATGTTTATCATAGTTAGAAATCTATATGTTTGGAGCAAGTCTCGGGGGATCACTATTACTACTACAAAAAAAAAAGAAATTAGCGCAGAAAATCAAGCTCCATTCAGTTTTGTAATAGTCTTTTTAAGGCATACTAAGCCTCACATTCCCACAAAATACGAGTAACATTGTACCGCAATATCGACGGGCATTCCATCAGCGGAATTAGCAAATTTCGTTGAAACAAAAGCAATAATTGCTAGTTTGAGGGAGTGGAGCAATTTGGTGCTGCGTTTGCCGTTGTACGGAACAACGAAACGTCGGAACGTACAGGGTTGTCAGTGGGTGGTTAAACATTATCGTAACGTATTGGTGTCGTCCAAACGTTAGAAACTGACAGTTTTCTCATACAACCTGACAAGTGAACGATAGGTAAACGATACGAATACGTTACGATAGTTGTTCATGCTTATTCCACTGTTGCAGTGAATAGTTTATAAAGAATTTTATAAAATTTTGTTGGAATCAGGCGCTACTTTGCGGAAATCCATGACTAAAGCTGAAAAAGAGAATCATTTTGCTTTAAATTTCCACTAAACGACGCCATCGCTGGAACCCAAATACATTCAATCGTAACCAAATGAAAAACTAGAGCTGGAAGTCGAAGGACTTACAATGTAACTCACAACGTGACACAGAAGATGCACCTGGAAACACAACACTGTCACCAACAAAACACTCGACGCGTTTCGATAATCAAAGCTTTTTGTTATTGAGATATCTGAGCGCAGTCAAGGCGGGTTAAAAACTTTTCGTATTAGATTTAAAACTTTAAGAATTATGTGGACCTAAATCATAGTTGACTGGGACATTTTTGTTTGGAAGTGCTGTAGGTATTCTGAAGAAATAAGACTACTCGTAATTGCCCTCATAACCATTTCTTTCTTTTCTTTGTAAGTACTTACCTTCGTGGCTTCGTTGTAGCGTTTCTAACATTAATTGTACCATGTCATATTACTCATGGTAGCTATCACTTTTCCTCATCATTGACCTAATGTACGACAGCTTTGGTCTAGTGGTCTGAGGTCCAGACTAAGAAACCTGCTATCGCGGATTCGAATCCTGCTGGGGGCAGATGTTTGTGTGATGAGCACGAGCATTTTTCTTGAGTCATGGGTGTTTATACATGTATTTAAGTATTTCTATCAGTTATCTTAGCCACCATAGCACAAGCTAACGCTTAGTTTAGGGCTACGTAATTGTTGTGTTCGTTAAAAAAAAGGTGTCCGTGATACATAGATGTGGGGGAAGTCTGAATTTAAATCCATTTTTCATACTTCACGAACATTGACATTTTTCGTGTAACCCTGTATTGTTTCAATGCGCGGGCCGGGCAGTTCGTTAACGAGTTAGCCGCCTAGCGCCCAGTTCGTTGCGGTCAGAGGGTGAACACTGTTGCACAATTTGCAACTAAGTTAACTGCTTACATTTTTCCGTGTTAGTATCAGTTAGTTTTTCTTGTACAGAGTTTTTATAGCTACGATAGAATAAAGATTTGAACATGTCTCTCAACTGGTCTGAACCAGTTGGGCTGCTACTCTATGTATAAAAAAACCCATTTCGTTTCCTTTCGTTTACGATGATAACTGACAGTTTTATGACATTAACAACCAACTACGAGTATAACCTAGATAGAAATAGATAGATGTCTGAAATCTTTAAAAAGTTTGAAGCTCACGACCACACATGTGCACATGTGTGTGGACACTCTAGTGTGGACGCAAAGGCGCGTTTTATTTTTCGATATTACGGCTTTCGCCATCGCAACCGAGCTAAGCCCGCAGTGTGGAGAGGACGAAATTTGGAGAGTAGACGGCTGCGTACGTCAACCCGACGTTGGGACTCACCTCTTGTATAACTATAACAGATAGTGATAGTTGGATGTTAATGTCAATGTAAAAACTATTTGATTTGAATTAAAACTAATTAAGATAGACCTGAAGTAAAAACTTTTAATGTCGTTTCTTATGTATTCACATGTAAGTGAATGCTTAGTTTAGGGTTAATATTCAAATAATTTGTTTGTTGTAAAACTGTTTACAAAAATATGAATAACATATTTGTATTCACATAAACGCAAATTTGTCTTTATTTCATGCATAACAGAGGAAAGATTATTAAAAAAATAACTCATTTTTGTCTGTTAAAAGTTCTATTATTTTTTTGTCCATTAACGGATTTTATAATTAATCTAAGTAAAATTATACGTTTTGACGCCCACTAAGGTATGCATACGTAATCTTGAGGATTATTTACATTTATTTATATGTATAGGTTTACTGCGGCTATTTAAAGTTTTGGTCCACTTCCATCTATTTTCAGAAATTTGTACACATTTTCTACCATCACGCAAATTCTCCCCAAAAACAGATGAGGTAGTAAACATTTTCTTAAACCACCCCGAAAACATTGTGTGACCCAACGAGACCCAAGCTATTTTCAATGCAGGCCCGAAGGTGTCGTTATAAGGTATGATAATGTCATAACACTATCAAGCAGCCGTTTTCGGACCGAAACTGCCTACCTGGGACCGCCATATTACTAGTGGGTTGAAAAAGTTGTAACACGGTTTTCAAGTAGATAAAAAAACGTTTGGCCTAAGTATTTTGGGTGGTTGACGAGAACACTAATTACTTGTTGACTTTGACTGCCTCGTTGGTGTAGTTGTAAAGTCTGCCTTACATTTGAGAGGTCCTGAGTTCGAATCCCAGGTCGAGCCAAAATTGTTTCTGAGATTTTCTGTCATGAATCTCTCAAAAACAGGTCGGAGTCGGAAAGTTGGCGGTGTCACACCCCCGTGCCTCGGAAAGCACGTTAAGCCGTTGGTCCAGCGCCAGATCTCTCTTCGGTCATGTCGGATTACCGTCTCACCTAACTTTGAGAATGATGGAACAGTGAGTGCACCTGTGTATTTCGCTCACTCGTGTGCAGTATAAAATCTCCTGCGTAGTTAAGATTGGCCGCTGTGGTCGAAATCGGCCAGGAGGACTATTATTATCAATTACTTGTATTCGGGTCTAAACGCGATATATTTCAATGAGCATTAGGTTAGTCAGTTCGAGCTGTCACCTCGTGACCACGGCTGTGTGCAATCCAGGCGAAACGTCGAGCAGTGAGTATCTAATACTCATTAAAATATATCGTGTTAAGACCCGAATACAAGTGATTTGTGTTACAATGCAACGCGAAAGTTTAAAATCATATGGTTGACGAAAAACCGGTGAGAGACTTTAGTGTACCTACTGGGCTGAATCCATTTAACTTTGTATTAGACTCAAACTTTTTTTATTTTTATCGAGTGAACGTTAACTTTATATTTAACAGTTTCTATTGTATTGTTATGTTGTTGCTGTGGACTTTTTGTGCCCGATATTACTGACAATGTAGTAAATCAGAAAATACCTAATGCAAAAGTGTTTAAGCAAATGTTTTATGATGAAACAACAGAAATGAGAAAACTTGCCTAAACGGAACGATTTCATAACTCCTCTATTTGAAAGGAGATGTTACGGTGCTCAAATAAGCAAAATTTTCCTTTTATCCCATTTTCCATCCAGGCTCTCTCTCTGTCTCTATTTATCTCATCAGCTTATATACGTCCCACTGCTGACCGACCGGACGATCGCTTGGCGCAGTGGTCCGCATGTCGGACTTCTAAAACCAAGGGTCGCGGGTTCGATCCCCGCACAGTACAAGCATATGTGTACATGAACATGTGTGTTTGTACTGGTCTGGGTGTTTTCTATGTATAATATGTATTTATTTACAAAAAAAAGTATTTAAGTATTTTTATCCGTTGTCTAGTACCCATAACACAAGCCTCGTACTCGTAGCTTAATTTAGGACTAGAGAATTAGTAACTAGAGAATTAGTTATTACTGCTGGGCACCAACCTTACCTCCACTAGGAGGTTGTATGAGTAGTCTACCACGCGGGCTCAGTGCGGGTTGGTGGAGGGGTTGTTTGTAAGGACCTACCTTACGGTCAGATGTTATTAAGTCGCCCAAAAGTCTCTGACCAGGCTTAACAATTTAAATTTATCGATATAAAACGGCACCAACAGCTTAAGTATCCACGCTAACGTAGACAAAATCGGCCAAGTGCAAGCTGGACTACCGCAAGAAATAATAATAATAATTATTAATAATAATAATAAATTGAATTAAATAGTAAATTATTATAAGCATAAAATAAGATGAATAGACCGAAGACTTTCTTTACCTGAACTAGGTTACAAGCCTGTGTCTCAGGTAAAGAAAGAAACTATATCGTTATCTACATATGATACAGGATCTTTCTTTGAAAAGAAATGCTAGTTGCGTCCACTTTACAACAATCATGACGTGTTTTACTAATTTTAAAATGTAGAATAACGTTAAGTGACATAAACATATGAACACGGAAGTCTTCCTGTGGGTACGAACCCCTCAAACAAAATTACAACCACTGCGTGTAAAATTGGGATGATGACACCTATCTTAAATATTGTCAAGAACATGGTGTTTAAGAAACATAGCCCCTATGAAGTTAATACAACCAACATATTTCAAAAAAGCTGTAGAAACCAATTTTTAAACACACAAAACGCAATAAATATTCTGTCAATTGACTCCGATTTCTGACACATGACCGTGACGTCACAATCATTTATTCCCATACGAAATCTATGGAGGCAGACCGTTTTGACAGATAATAAAAAGTATGTCAACGATTGGTGGTGTCGTCTAGCCAATTATACTGAAATACAAGTCTTTTGATGTTTTAACGATTTACTGTTTAAAATATGGTGTTTAAAATCCTTTGTGCAAAAAGGGTAACATTTATACTATCCGCAACCCAAAAACAGAGTTTCCACCATCTGGGTAACTTTTATTTAATCAGAATCAGTATTGTCTCAAGGACTTTTTCATTTGCATACTGCGGTTTCTGTAGAACGTATTATTAACTCTGTCCCCAACCTCCCCTCAGTTTACCCCATTACCAGTGTCCTCGGTTGGGGATGAATTTTTAAATGAAGTACAGCCCTTAAATGCGTCTCATTTGCGCAATATATAATCATGTATCTTCATTTTATGCCTCGAGCCGGCGAGTAGGGATGTGACAATTATACCTACCACTTGTATCGTACATTATGGTCTTAGATTTATCTTCGATCAAACAATTTATCAAAAGTTTGTTGGCCAATTTTAATTACAACGTCTCGCGGCGGCTTAATGTAGACGTCAACGGAAACGCACCGGCGCTGTACCGTAACCGTAAGCTTACAGAGGCGGCTCAGGCGGCCCGATGAGTATGCGGTGTCGGGTCCGGCTCGTTAGCGCGATATTCATTCGTGCACGGTTTCGGTCCAGCCGGTGGGGTACCGGTGTCGTCAACATTAAACATTACTCTCTTTATTTATTTATTTAAAACTTTATTGCACAAGAAATGTACAAAGGATGGACTTAATGCTAAAAGCAGTTTCTAGCAGTCAACCTCAAGGTCGTGCAGAAAGAAGGCAATGAGTGCAGTGAAAATTATATGGCTCTCTCGTATTCATATACCAAGCGGTATATGAATACGAGGTGGAAAAGTAATAGATATCAATTAAACTGCTGGCATATTTGATTTTAAACTTTCGCGTTGCATTGTAACACCAATTACTTGTATTCGGGTCGGGTCTAAACGCGATATATTTTAATGAGTATTAGGTACTCACTGCTCGACGTTTCGGCTGGATTGCACGGAGCCGTGGTCACGAGCTGACTGGTGGCGCGCGGCGTCGTCTGCTCGGGGCGGCCGCGGTTTTCAGATCCACCATATCCTGTTTAGAACCAAATACAAGTAAATAAAAGTTTTCAGAATCCAAAGAACGATAGGTACCGGAGAATGTTGCTATGAATTTCCACTAAACGACGCCAGCGCAGGAACCCAAATACATCAAACTGTAACCACTTGCAAAAACTAGAGCTGGAAGTCGCAGGACTTACAATACAACTGACAACGTAACAACACTGACGTGTTTTATTTCCATGTGCGTCTTCATCAGGTGGTTGGTGTCAACCAACAAAACACTCGACTCGTTTCGCCACTACACGTGGCATCCTCAGGAGATGTCGCACCGGCAGATGACGAGCTCGCTCGTAAAATAATTCTCTTTTTCAGCTTTAATATAGAAATATACTACAGAATTTAAAAATATCGTTGTGAATGTAAAAAAATACATAGTAAATAAAATTTAGCCTGTTTCATCTAACCGATTGTTAAATATTTGTAAAAATATTTCTCTCGGGTGATTTGAGGGTGTCTCCCACAATCATTGATGAAACATACGCTGGCTCAAAGCGTTAGAAAGCACTTACAGAATTAAACGACTCCATTAAGGTTATCGGTAGCTCAGGTGGTAAGAGCAATGGACCGGACTTCCAAAGGTCGGTCGAGGGTTCGAATCCTGCCCTAATGACTGGAGCCGAAAAATTTTTTTTAACTGTTGTCCTTTCGAAATTATACTACAGAACTTTTACAGATTAGAAAATCTTTTAGCTCCAATGTACATCACTACAACAAACTGTTGTTTCGGCTCAGGCCTCCATAAAGAAACAAGGGTTAAACTCGAGCTACGGCCTTTTGTTTGCTACGGGCAAGGAATTTTAATGGCACACTTCTATGAAATACGGATTTGTATCTTGGATGTCTTCTTATAAGTTTGTGGTGGTTACTTTGAGGTAAAAGTATGTGTACTAGACAACGGATAAACATACTTGAATACTTTTTTTTGTAAATAAATACATATTATACATAGAAAACACCCAGACCAGTACAAACACACATGTTAATGCACACTTATGTTTGTACTGTGCGGGGATCGAACCCTTGGTTTGAGAAGTCCAACAGTCGTCAAACTTCATACTTTCATACTTATATTATAAATGTGAAAGTAACTCTAACTGTCTGTCTATCACTCAATCACGCCTAAACTACTGAACCAATTTGCATAAAATTTGGTATGGAGATATTTTGATACACGAGAAAAGACAGAGGCTACTTTTAACTGCGGGAAAATGACGCGTTCACATGGGTCAATTCAGTTGGGCTGTTCGCTTGTATGCCTAAACTACTCAACAGATTTAAATGAAATTTGGTATGGAGATAGGTTGAGACTTAAGAAAGGACATGAGTTACTTTTGACCGCGGGAAAACATCGCATTCCCATGGGAAAAAAATACTTTCCGGGGAATCTGATCGCTGTCACTCCTAAATTAACAAATATTTGAATTATATTTGGATTAAATTGGTATTGCGGTAAAAGAACGCATTCAAAAAAAACCTAACTTGGACGAAGTGGCGGGTTAAAGCTAGTTTATCATAAGTAAACAAAGTGATCCTTGTTTCGAGAATATATGTTGTAAGCTATAAAGTAAAATATGACTTTTCTAGCTCTCAAATGTAAATGAAGTTGTTTTTTTTATTTTTGACGAAGTTATAAACCAATAAATGTCAAAGATGAAATGATACATTTACAGTCGCAAAGCAGCTTCTATTGTTCATAGCCGTTTAGTATGCAGTTCATAAATATGAAACAAAATAGAGTTTTCAGACAATTTATATTCGTCTGAGTTGCACTTCTGAATATTTCACGTCTCTGTATGCCGCATAGAATACAACTAGTAAGTAACAAATATTAGAAAAGAGCATCTATTATTATCTCTATTAGTTATGGTCACTCATAGACCTATATATACTATGTATTTATAATATGTATTTATTTACAAAAAAAAAGTATTTAAGTATGTTTATCCGTTGTCTAGTATCTATAACACAAGCCTCGTAGCTTACTTTGGGACTAGAGAATTGGTGTGATTGTTGAGAAATATTTATTTATTATAATGTTGGAATCGGCAGACCGTGACGTCACTAACGTCCGCGCCATCGAACGCTAACGAGCAAGCGTCTCATGAGCTGTCAGATCACTTTTGCGGCGGCACTTGGACGGCGAGCACCAAACTCGTGATCGACGTGTTTTGTGTGTCGGCGATCGGTTCGTCTTTTGTCTTTTAAGGGTATTTTGTTCCATTGAGCGTGTAGTTAATGTGTAACGTGATTAATAAAATATTTTTTGTTATTTGAATTTAATTGAAATAAACCTCCCTCTTCTGATTGCTAAAAATAATATTTATTAAAATATTTATATACAAGTTCATACATAAAATCCCGTAACAACTGAAGGGTTCTACTGTTGAAAAGGTCATCAGTTATTTCCAATAAAAATGGCTAACTTTCCACTTAGTAAAACCCCGAAACGAGCCAGGAAAATAGCTGGTAAGCTTAAAAGACTGGACGGATTCTGTCCAACCATATCTGAAAACCAACCCATCGTAATTAAAAACGCACTGAAATAGGTCCATCCGTTCAGGAGCTACGGTGACGAAGACCGACACTCACACACACACACACACAGACATAGAGGTCAAACTTATTACACCATATTATTCTTTTTCATCGGTCATAAAAATATTAAATAGATAGACAGAAAAATGATTTAGTTTAATTCCCCAAACACTAAATATGAAACAAAGCCTGCTGAATCTATCTATCGTTACTAATTGGCTCCGTCGGCTTGTGTCGAGATTAGCGCCGCTCCCGATAGTGGCCATATTGAGCACTAAAGCCTCCCGGTGTAGAGCTGTGAGTGAACAAAAACAGGGCACGAATGCTGGCTAAAGCTGGTAGCACAGTGGCAGCGGTAAAAATAACGATAACGATAAACGTAGCTGAGCTGAAAAAGTAACACAGCTTAAGAATGCTGTTAAAATATTAATACTTAATTATTAAGTTGTTTTTATATAATTTGTATTTATTATATTATATAATTATTATTGTTTTCTAATCCCGTCAATAATTGTTATTAATATGGAGAGCGGAGATATTCTACCATTAAAATTTATTTACTTAAAAGATATCCTCGATTGTAATAAAGAAATGTTAATGCGTATGAATAAATATTTTTGCATTCGGTAGAAGCTAGTGACATAGTGGAAGCGGTAGAGAACAGATATAACGATTTATGAGTTTGATGCCGGACCGCTACAGTGCCGCAGCCGGTACGTTTGTCCGGCCGCACGGCCATTTGTTTTCATACAAAACGCACGGTGCGGCAACAGTGCGGCGCCGGTAGAATACGCACGACATCAGTGGGGTGAGCACGAACATTTTGGTAACGTATTCGTGTCGTCCAAACGTCAAAAACTGACAGTTTCCTCATACAAATTGACAAGTTAACAATAGGTAAACGCTACGTTAGTTGTTCGAATACGTTATGATAGTTGTTCGTGCTCACCCCACAGGACGGCACCGTCACAAACTTGAAGTACTTATTTTAGAAAAGAAAAGAGTTGTATATATATTTTTGATCTTCTGATATACAATCATCACTAAGCTCAGTAAGTGGCCTATTACAAAATACACTTATGCAAAGTAAGTTTTCATAAAGTGCACATTTTAAAATATGCGAAGCTATAAGCTTTAAATGGGGTATCCCAAAACTTTGTAAAATTTATTTGTAAAATTTTGATTTTTGATTTTGATGAGCTTAATTTTATCGACATAAAACCTTTGAAGGGTACTGGGGTACTACAGGTACTGTTTTGTAATAACACTATTTGTGTCATATTGAGGGTTTATCATCTAACTGAGAGTTAGATGATAAACCCTCAATTTACTTTAAGTTTTAATTTGACCTGACTGACGATCGCTTGGTGCAGTGGTCCATGTCGGACTTTTAAACCAAGGGTCGCGGGTTCGATTCCCGCACAGTACAAGCATAAGTGTGCATGAACATGTGTGTTTGTACTGGTCTGGGTGTTTTCTATGTATAATATGTATTTATTTACAAAAAAAAGTATGTATATTAGAGATGAAACGGATAGCAGTTTGGCCGGATACCGGATACCGGATATTCGGCCTACCACCTGGCCGGATAGCCGGATATCCGGCCGCCGAATATCCGGCGGAACTTAGCCGTTTGGAGCAGCGCACACACACTTGGCGTAGGCGACGCGCGAACGATCGGGTGGCCTCGGTTTGATTCGGGTCTTTTCGTTGATGAGCGAAGTTAGCAATTCTTTCATTCATTGACTTATTGTGTCGATTGCAGTGCAGACACGTGCGTGATTTTAGGTTATTATTTCATTGTGCTATTGTTATTTGAAAATTTCAAGTTGAATTTTAAAAGATTTAACAACGAGAAATGGCATCGGCGAAGAAAAAGTCGCCCTTATGGGAATACTTTGACATAAACAGTGAAAATAATAAGCTGTTTGTTTATTATGCAATGTTAACATTTCACGTGGCGGCGAAGGCAAAAAAGCAGGTATGTATCTAATAAATCTAATAGTCCATACTTCCATACTATCCATACTAATATTATAAATGCGAAAGTCAGTTTGTTTGTTTGTTTGTCCGTCTTTCACGTCGAAACGAAGCAACGGATCGACTTGGTGGGCAGCTAATGCCAAACAATACCCAAATTTATCAAAGTTTGCCAAAATCTATCTTTCAGCACCTTGCAGTAGTGTGTATAGCGAAAGACTTTTTTCTGAAGCTGGCCTTATTTATGAAGAGAAGCGAAACCGCCTGCTGCCTCTCAATGCAGAAAAATTGGTTTTTATTCACCATAATTTGCCCTTAGTACAGTATGAGTACTAATTAATCAATTTTCTACTTTAAACAATACCTAATTATGTTTCTTAAGTCTTACTAAATAAAGTAAATAATTACTAAACAATTTTTTTTTATCCAGATCTTTTTTTATTTCGGCCGGATGTCTATCCGGCCGAATAGTAGTTATCCGGTATTCGGCCGGATAGTATTAAGGCCGCCGGATAGGCCGGATACCGGATAGTTACCGGATATCCGTTTCATCTCTAATGTATATCCGTTATCCAGTACCCATAACACAAGCCTCGTAGCTTACTTTGGGACTAGAGAATTGGTGTGATTGTTGAGAAATATTTATTTATTTATTATTATATAAAAAAAAATACTCTAAGTATTCAAGGCTTTTTAAATTATCAACAGATTTAAAGACAAAATAGTTTTAACATAGGGTACAGATTAAGGAAATCACCAAAATTACATGTTAACGATAACATTGGTGATGTTTTTTACAGGTGCGTCTTTTTTGTTTCTGTTTGATGTTTTTCAACAAAATCACTAACAGTAATATTTCTTCGTCAGACTCCATGTTATCCATTCCAGTTAAAGTTGGTTTAACCAATAGGTTGTGCGAAAATTGTGGTCAGACGCTAGCTCATAAGGCTACACATTTTTGGTGCAAAATCGTCCTTATCGCTAGTGAATAAGATGCCGCGGTGTTTATATTAATGTGCTTACGTGTGTACTGGCAGGCCACCGGGCGAGATTGTTGAACCGAAGAGAAATTAGAAAAAATCTAGATTAAATCGTATCATTTTTATCATCTTGCAAGCATAACGTCGTAACACTACTACAAAAGAGAAACCAGAATTGAAATGGAAACCTCAAAATTAAACTTCTAATTGTTTTCATCCAAAGTAATAACTAACAAGTTGGATTTGCTCTGACGAAAATTACGATTCCTAAAATCCTTCGTACGGAACGAAGTTTTCCAATCCAATTTCTGTAAACATACGTTATATAATTGCTTGTCTCATCCGTTACATAGTTATCTAAGTATACCTTGCCGAAGGTACTTATGTCTTGTACAATATGTTTCAAATAAATATCACTATTCAAATACGCTTTCAATTTAGACGTTTTGTGTCGGACGGCTAACGTACTGCAGCGGTACGGCAAAAATTTAAAGCGCCTTTAGCATCGCTTACTTATACAACTGGGAGATTGCCTTATGCCATAAAGTGTGAAGCATCCAACCTGCAGCCGACGTAAAATTTATCCCGCTCGCTCCCCTCCCCGGCGCTAAGCACCACTGACACCTATACTATATAGGGTGAAAATTCTCAGGGGCATAAATAGTATTCTCATTCAGTTTTATCTTAATTACTTTTTTAAGGCACAGTTGCCTAAGAACCAGTAAAAAAGTACCTCATAAAACTTGTTGTCTCGTTGCCTATAGCCTTTTTTTGTGGAATCGCTTTGGTGCAATACAGTTAACAATCTTTAAAATACCTAAGACAATATTTTTATCTGAACCCGTCAAAAATTGCTTTACCATTCGAGCGAGCTGTATACTTTATACAGTTTTCGTAGTCGCGATCTTATCTTGCCCGTAGCAGGTAGTCAATGCTACAGCGTAGTCTCATCACTGTCGTAGCTCAGCGTAATAGCTACGGCGTAGCCTCGTGCTACGATATGCTACGAGGGACTTAAAGTACATAAGAAATTGAACTTAATAAATTTATTATAAGAATATTGTAAAAAATAACATTAGTGTTGTTTTGTAAAGTTTTGCTTTGAAGCTTGCATTATACATTTTTGATCGGTGAACGCACCGCCTGAAGGATGCACCGTCTAGTAGACACACCGTCTGGCGGACGTACTGTCAGGAGAATGCTCCGTCTGGCGCAAGGAACGTCTGGAGAATACACCGTCTGGTGGACGCACCGTCTGGAGGATGCACCGTCTAACGGACACACCGTCTGGCGGACATACCGTCTGAAGGATGCACCATCTGGCGGACGTACTGTCTAGCGGACGTACCGTCTGGAGGATGCATAATTGGTGGACGTACTGTCTGGTGGATGCACTGTCTGGCGGACTCACCGTCTGGAGCAAGCATTGTCTGGAGAATGCACTCTCTGGAAGATGCATCGTCTGGTAGACGCACCGTCTGGAGGATGCACCGTCTGGTGAACGCACTGTCTGGAGGATGCACCGTCTAGAGTACACATCGTATGGTGGACGTACCGTCAGGAGAATGCTTCGTCTGGTGGACGCACCGTCTGGAGGATGCACCGTCTAGCAGACACACCGTCTGGCGGACGTTCCATCTAGCAGACACACCGTCTGGCGGACGTTCCGTCTAGTAGACGCAACGTCTGGTTAACGCACTGTCTGGAGGATGCACCGTCTAGCGGACAGACCGTCTGGCGGACGTACCGTCTGGAGGATGCACCTTCGGGTAGATGCACCGTCTGGTGGACGTACCGTCTAGAGGATGCACCGTCTGGAGGATGCACCGTCTGGAGAATGCCCCGTCTGGTGGACACACCGCCTGGCGGACGTACCATTTGGAAGATGTACCGTCTAGCGGACACACCGTCTGGCAGACATACTGCCTAACGGACTTACCGTCTGGAGGATGCACCGTCTGGAGTATGCACTGTCTAGCGGACACACCGTCTGGCGGACGTACTGTCTGGAGGATGCACCGTCTGGTGGATGCACCGTGTGGAGAATGCACCGTCTGGTGGACGCACCGTCTGGATGATACACCGTCTGGCGGACGCACCGTCTGGAGGATGCACCTTCTAGCGAACTTACCGTCTGGCGGACGCACAGTCTGGTGGACGCACCGTCTAGCGGACACATCGTTCGCTAGACGGCCGCTACCGCCCAAAAATGACGCCCATTTCATTAAGGAATCAAAAATTTATAATGCAAGCTTCAAAGCAAAACTTCACAAAACAACACTAATGTTATTTTTTTACAATATTTTTATAATACATTTATTAAATTCAACTTATTATGTACTTTAAGTCCCTCGTAGCATATCGTAGCACAAGGCTACGCCGTAGCTATGACGCTGAGCTATGACCGTCCTCCAGACGGTGCGTCCACCAGACGGAGTATTCTCCTGACAGTACGTCCCCCAGACGGTGCGACCGCCAGATGGTGTGTCCACCAGACGGTAAGTCCGCCAGACGGTGTGTCTAATAGACGGTGCATCCTCCGGACAGTACGTCAGCCAGACGGTGTGTCCGCTAGACGATGCATCCTCCAGACGGTACGTCTGCAAGTCGGTACGTCTGCAAGGTGCGTCTACTAGCCGGTACGTCTGTCAGATGGTGTGTCTGCTAGACGGTGCATCCTATAGAAGGTACGTCTGCCAGACGGTTTGTCCGCTAGACGGTGTATCCTCCAGGAGGTTCGTTCAGCAGACGGAGCATTCTCCTGTCGGTACGTTTGCGAGACGATGTGTCTACTAGACGGTGCATCTTCCAGACAGTGCATCCTTCTGACGGTTCATCCTTCTGACGGTGCTTCCGGCAGATGGTGTTTCCACCAAGCGGTGCATCCTCCAGATGGTACGTCCGCCAGATGGTGTGTCCGCTATATGGTACATCCTCCGGACGGTGCGTCTACTAGACGATACGTCTGCCAGACGGTGTGTCTGCTAGACGGAGCATCCTCCAGACCGTGCATCCTCCAGAAGGTACGTCTGCCAGACGGCGTGTCCGCTAGACGATGCATCCTCCAGACGGTGCGTCCACCAGACGGTAAATCCGCCAGACGATGCATCCACCAGACGGTGCATCCTCCAGACGGTAAGTCTACCAGACTGTGTGTTCTCTAGACGGTGCAACCTCCAGACAGTGCGTTCACCAGACGGTGCATCCTCCAGACGGTGCGTCCACCAGATGATGCATCCTTCAGACGGTACATCTCGCAAACGGTGCATCCTCCCGTTGATGCGTCCGTCAAACGGTGCGTCTGATAGACGGTGCGTGCACCAGACGGTCCATCCTCCAGACGGTACGTCCACCAGAAGGTGTGTTTTCTAGGCGGTACAACCTCCAGACCGTGCGTTCACCAGACGGTGCATCATCCAGACGGTGCATCTACCAGACGATGCATCCTCCAGACGGTGCGTCTCCCAGACGATGCATCTTCCAGACAGTGCATCTTCCAGACGGTGCGTCCTCCAGACAGTGCATCCACCAGACGGTGCGTCCACCAGACGATGCATCCTCCAGACGGTACGTCCGCCAGACGGTGCATCCTCCATACGGTATGTCCACCAGACGGTGCATCCGCTAGACGGTGCATCTTCCAGACAGTGCGTTCATCAGACGGTGCATCCTCCAGACGGTGCGTCCACCAGACGATGCATCCTCCAGACGGTGCGTCTCCCAGACGGTGCATCCTCTCGTTGGTGCGTCCGCCAGATGGTGCTTCTGCTAGACGGTGCGTCCACCAGACGGTGCATCCTCCAGACGGTACGTCCACCAGACGGTGCATCATCCAGACGGTGCGTCCACCAGACGATGCATCCTCCAGACGGTGCGTCTCCCAGATGATGCATCTTCCAGACAGTGTATCCTCCAGACGGTGCGTCCGCCAGACAGTACATCCACCAGACGGTGCGTCCACCAGTCGATGCATCCTCCAGCCAGTACGTTCGCCAGACGGTGCATCCTTCAGACGGTATGTCCGCCAGACGGTGTGTTCGCCAGACGGTGCATCCCCCAGACGGTGCGTCCGCTAGACGGAACATCCTTCTGACGGTGCGTCCGCCAGACAACTCTTGCCGCTTAAGCACATCTTTATACCTGAGGAGTTGACCGCCATGTTTTCGCTTGCCCTCCTCAATTGCCGAATCGAAGATGCGCTTTGCCACTCGCTCTTCCGTCATTCGTGACACATGTACGCACCATCGGAGTTTTCGTCGCATGAGGTATGCCTCTATTCCACCCACATTAGCTCTACGCAGTACTTCTGTATTACGTACGCGATCAGACCATCGGATATTTAGGATCTTACGTAGGCATTTTAAGTGGAAACGATCTAGCATGCGAATGTGGAGACGGTACACAGTCCACGTTTCGGCTGAGTATAAGACATTGGGGAGTACAACTGCTATGTAAACTGCCATTTTGGTGCTCAGTTTCAAATCATGTGAGCAGAAGACCTTAGAATCAAGCTTGCCGAACGCTGCAGCTGCAGCTCCGATCCTGCTGTTCACTTCTGCATCGAGGTCGCACTTTGATGTGATAGTACTCCCCAGGTAGCGGAACTTATCGAACTGCTTCAGCGTATCCTCGCCGAGTTTAATCGTAAGTGCCTCGTGACCATGAATGTCCATGGACATTATCTCCGTCTTTTTAACACTGACTTTTAAACCATATTTACAGCAACACTCGTGAAAGACAGAAATTAGCTGCTGTAGGCCTTCTGGAGCTTCTGCCACAAAGCACAGGTCATCCGCATATCTCTGTGACCATTGCGTAAGACATCTAAATTAAAAACATTACCGTCGGTGCGAAAGCGAATGCGTAACCCTTCAGAAGTCGTTTGCAGGACTTCTCTGACTAGGACTGCAAAATACAGTGCAAATGAAGTAGGCGCCAGGACACAACCTTGTTTTGCCCCACAGGTAACAGGGAAAAAGTCAGACTGTTCACTGTCAACGACGACACAGCACTGCATGTCATCGTGCAGGAGTCTTAATCTTCCAGACAGTGCATCCTCCAGACGGTGCGTCCGCCAGACAGTGCATCCACCAGACGGTGCATCCTCCAGACGGTCCGTCCGCCAGACGGTGTGTCCGCTAGTCGGTGCATCCACCAGACGGTGCATTCTCCTGACGTTACGTCCGCCTGACGGTGTTTTTGCTAGACGGTGCGTCCGCCAGACGGTGCGTCCACCAGCCGGTGCGTCCACCAGACGGTGCGTCCTCCAGACGGTACATGCGCCAGATGGTGTGTCTGCTAGACGGTGCATCCTTTAGGCGGTACGTCCGCCAGACGGTGAATCCTCCAGACGGTGCGTTCTCCAGACGGTGCGTCCTTCAGACGGTGCATCCTTCAGACGCGATGGAACGAGCTTGTGACGTTTTAATTGTTTTGTCGTTTCCGTTTCCGCTGCGTGCTTACAGACCGGGACTTATAATTACCCAATTGCAACAAAAGGAGGGTAATGTTTTGTAAAAAGGCTTTATTCAATGGGCTGCTAATGGTCTGGTAATTTGGTCAAGAGGATAATAAATAATAAGCCGATATAATAAGAAAGAATGACTACTAGCTAGATTGTAGAAGCTCTTCCTGGCTGTAAACAGACAGGCCTGTGTTTTCAAGGCATTGAAGCTGGCCATTTTGTCATTTTCCCACTGGGAGACTCTCCTTAAGGTCAGGTTCGTCCGCTCGACCATGGTCTCTCGTAACAGACGTGTTTCATCCCCACTGTTCGATGCACTGGATAAGTATCTCTCAGAAACTGTTATGTCATCTGCATACCTAACGATACTTGGTTGAAGTAGGTCGTTAATGTGTAGCAGGAAAACGGTCGCTGAGAGAACTGACCCCTGAGGAACTCCAGCATTAATAGCTATAAGGTCAGAGGAACAGCAATCTAAGACTACTATGATTGACCGTTCACTCAAGAAGTCTGATATCCAGCTGCAGAGATCAGGGGGAATGCCGAATGCCGGAAGCTTGTTTAGCAGACTTGCGTGCCAGACTCTATCGAAGGCTTTTGAGATGTCAAGCGAGACGGCTGACGCTCCACCGTGTTTCTATTTTGGTCATAAGTAAACTACACGTGAGGGGGATTTTGATTTTTTTTAAACTACCGGCTAAATGAAAGGTTTCAGTTTTAGTCAAACGTTGGTTTTTTGAACTAAAACCAAATGCGAAAACATTAATTCAATTTATAAAATACCTAGTATGATATTTACAACCATTTTTTGTATCAAGGTTGGTTAAATTTAGATAAACGAGTATAAACTTTGCACGGACCACAGATGTGTCCCCGGGGCGGCCAGTTACTTTGATTTAAATACAATTCCGGAAGTAGTGTTACGTTCCTACAGTAAGCTTTTTAAATATTGTTTCTATATCAATAAGATACAATATTATGATAAAAGTTGGCGAGCAAGCAACACAAAGTCACTGTCAAAAGCACTGGTCGCGGTCGATTTGCTTAAAATTAAAATCCAATTTATTTCAGCCCACTTATAACCCATACAGAAAATGTGTTATATTCCAATGCAATATTCAAATAAATAAATAAAATAAATCAGTCCACGAATCGACGAATCGAATCAGAATAAAATCAATGTGAAATTAAAACACATTTAAAAGAAATACTGCCACAGGCGGGACGGGGTGCGGGTTGGACCCGCACCTCTTGCAAACCGGGCGATGGTCTCCCAATTGAGCTACCGTGACACTAACTCCGGTTCGATGGAAGTAAATTTTTCTTTAAGTGTGTTTTAATTTTACATTATAAATAAATTAGCATTGTTAATGAATAAAAAATATTAAGTAACTTAAATAATAAATCCAGAAATTAATTAAATAAAATCACAATTAAAATCTAAAATTTTAGCTTACGTAGGCACGCTATCATACAATTTTTTTGTCTATAGGTCTTCCATATTTTATTTTAATCAAAGGCCGGCGTCCCCAGTGTAGCCCTAGTTTGGATGTTAGACGCATTATGGAAACTTGCGAGGTCTAGTTAAAGCCAAGTTTGAGTTTACAACACTCAACTATGACGATAGAGTAATTAGGCTAGGTTAAAACAGTGGTTTTAGGAAGCGTTAAAAGGGAGCAGAGCATTTTAAAGGCCATCTTGGCCATAATAATAGTCCTCCTGGCCGATTTCGACAACGGCGGCCAATCTCAACAGAGATCAGCCAACTACACAGGAGATATTATAGTGCACAAGAGTGAGCGCTATACACAGGTGCACTCACTGTTTCATCACTCTCAAAGTTCGGTTAGACGGCAATCCGACATGACCGGAGAGAGATCAGGCGTGGGATCAACGGCTTAACGTGCTTTCCGAGGCACGGGGGTGTAACAACTTCCCGACTCCGAGCTGTTTTTTGAGAAATTCATGACAGAAAATCTCAGAAACAATTTTGGCTAGACCTGGGATTCGAACCCAGTATCTCTCGGATGTAAGGCAGAAAAATTGCCACTACACCAACGAGGCAGTCTTGGCCATACTGGACTGCCAGGAGTTGTGGTTGTATATCCCCGTAGCAAACTGTCCAAGTACGATTCGGACTCGCGCACGATAGGTTCCGCTCCCTACCAATATAATCATAATATCATAAAAATTATTTTAGAGCATGTCCATAAATTATTGTTAGTATTACACAGTATCTTAAAAACGAATGTCAGTAGTGCAATTAACATTATTTAAAAAAACTATACATGTGCGGCGCACATTGGCTGCATTTACCTTGATTGGTGTGCAGGCGCATCCAATGTCGCAGCATCGGTGAGTCCCATCGTTCAGCAAATGCGCCCAGGATGCGGTTCGAGCTGCTCCTCAACCGATTCAAGAGGGCTGCACACCGCTGAAAATATAAATCAAAGAATCGAATAAACATTCAGACTTTTATTTTGACTTGATTAATTGATAGTCAACTTAGACATTGGGCTCTATTTTGAGTTGAGATAAAAGATGCGAAGCAATTTTCTATATTAATAAAGATAAGCAGCTACGTAGCTGCTTATTTACTTCAGCTAGTATGTACTTATCTTCCGTATAAATCAACCTCAAGCTTTGTATTTATTTACCTCAAGCCAGTTTCTCTCATTAATGAGCGTGTCCATTATTTCAGCTTACGCCGCAAAATTATACAGACGATGCCGTCAGTGTCCCTTGCCCCCTACTCTCAAAGCCGCTTTTACGAAGTGTTAGATTCAGCTATCCCTGCCACCCTTACAAGCGCTCTCTCTCTCTCTTCTCTTGCGAGCGAACGCGCTGGCTAGACTCCAAATAACACGAACGAAACTTTAGGGAGCATCGCTTCAGGAGGCCAGCTTCGAAATATTAAATCCGTCAATACGACAAAAGTTGAAATGTTATTTCAATGTCTACTGTTCGCGTACACCAAATAAACAAATTTAGCCTGTTTCATCGTAACCGATTGTTAAATATTTCTGTCGGAGGATGTGAGGGTGTCTCCCACAATCATTGATGAAACACACGCTGGCTCAAAGCGTTAGAAAACACTTACAGAATTCAACGACTCCATTAGGGTTCTCGGTAGCTCAGTTGATTAGAGCATTGGAGCGGACTTCCAAAGGTCGGGGGTTTGGGGAGGGGGAGGGTCGGCTCCCTGATGAGCGGAGCCGAAATTTTTTTTTAAATGTAATGTCTTTTTGAAAAAAATATGATAAAAGTTATTTTGTTGTAAAGAAGTCAGCACGTCATCAATGTAAAGACGGCATTTTATCTACCGTGTAATGTAACACGAATTCTACTTGTACACGGCACTACAAGCATAATATGTAACGCTCGCGCGGCGCTCGGGGTTGATCCGTCGGCTGTCGGTTTTTGCGTGAACACAAAGGCGCTCGCAGCATTTGAACAACATCATATATAAAAAAGTTTAAAAAAAAGCCATTTAAAAAAAGTTTGTCCGCACCCTAATTTAATTTTTATGTTTTACTAACACTAATATTATGTGTCCTTTTTGTTACTTACACATATTATAGAATAATCTTGGTCCAAAATAAATGATTTCTATTGAAAATTTAATATTTGCCGTCCACATATCGACGCAAAAGTATCTTGCATTACACGTTACACTCGTCTCGACCTGGCTTTGTAAGGGCGATTTCGCAATAAAAAATCGCAGTTTATTGTTCTATCGTCTGTACAACGAAAGAACTATCGTTTTGACGGATTTCGCTTTTCGTAGTAGGCCTTCAGACGCGGGAGATACAGTGTCCTCTAGAGACACATTGGCGGTAAAGAGATTGGACTCGTCTTTACTAACTTTAAATGCTTTTATAGGTAGGTGCCTTCTTTGTTTTGGATTAGCTACGTTTTGCCCGACTGTCGAAAGAGGAAACAAGTAAAAACAGGTCCGTTATAAGTCGCTGTTCGTCTACGTGTGTCTGGATGTCCCTTTGTCTGTCAACAGGCTGTAAGTTTTTCATGATAATACCCGACGCATATTGTTATAATCGTGACCCCTATTCTGTTTATGTGTGTATGAGTGTGTGTATGTCTGTGGCTTAGTAGTTCCGATGGACCGATTTCAGTGCAATTTTTTATTCGAAAGATAATTTAGTCATGGTGGTTCTTCGCTTCGGCTGGTCAAAATTCGTTCATCCGTCGAATCGCACGAGCTTTTCTTTCTAGCTATGTTTTTTTTAAATTAAATATTTTAGTTTTTTGTGATTGCCAGACAGTTGAAAATTTAATAAAAATTACATTGAATACCATAATTTCAGGGCTATTAACTTTAAGTGTGATAGTACGTGTTACAATTGGCAAATTCTTTAATGCTTGTTTATAATGCCACTTAGATATTATATATTTATATTTTATGTAAGTAGATGTGATGCGTATATACCAGACAAGTAAGTAATAAATATATATTAATAAATTATATAATAATATGTATTACTTTCACAAGTTTTTTTCAATGTTAATAAAATATTCTTACCCGCCAGCTCTAATAGCGTTCAAAATTGCTTCCACTAAACTAATGTCTAGTCTTATTGAACCCATATTGAAAGGCATTCTAAGCTTTTGTGCATTTGAAATGCAGTTGAAGCGGCGTCAATACCGATGCAGCGCCTCCGTGGCGCATATTGGAAACTAATTTAGTAGCGCTTCGCGGAATTCACTTACTGTGATGTATAAGTTTGTATGTTATGAGGTATTCAATGTGGGACCCTAAGCATTGTCTGATAGTTTAGCGATTACTCCTTGAGCCGCGACAACGAAACTCAATAGATATTCTATTGTATCGATATCGTCCTCTTGGTCCTCTTTATAAGTAGGTAGACAGATATTTGGCCACAAACTCACCTGATGATAAGTGACGATGTGCTTTTATAGTTATTATTACTTTGATAGCTTTTCATTGTAAAAATGACAGTTTAAAAAATCAGTAACTACACTCAAATGTGTGAAGAGTGTGTTTCAATGGTTACTGTCTCCATGTGGACACACTGTGTGGACGAAGCCTCCTTTTCCACTGAGCGTCGCCACGTTGTCCGAAGCCTTCTCTTGTCAGAGGACTGCCAGTCGAAACCCTGGTTGCTAATATTGCTTTCGGGCTTTAAAGTTATAGTTTCCGGTAAGTCAGTTTCCACAGTTTGGTGTTGCTGATGGTTCGTGGCCAGTGTGTTCCTAGGCACGTCGTCGACACAGACACGCAGTTCGTCGCAGACACTTATTTATGAAGACCTGGAGCCTGTTGGTTATCATTTTTGACGAGCCATGTTTCGCATACATACAGGAGAACCGACTTGACCTTGGAGTTGAAAATCCAAATTTTAGTTTGTCCTGTGATGAGGTCCAGACTGGTTTTAACAATAAAAGCAGCCCTGGCTCTATTAATTTGTGCTTTGACGTCGGCAACTGCTCTGCCCTGTCGGTCTTCCCAGATGGGTGAACCGCTGCAATTGCTGAATATCCTCTCCGTTTACCGTAATTGGAATGGGTAATTGGAATAATTATATCACTTAGTTCTATACCGTTAACGTCGTGTGCTACAGGGTTTATTTCTGTGTGTTGTAACTATGATATCTGAAAACTGAGGATATGACAATTTATTTTACGGTTGACTTTAGACTTAGACTAATTGAACTGAAGCAAATAGTAACCCAAATTCTACCAGGAATTTTAATGCTGATATTATTAATATGATGTAACCGATAACAATGAGTTTTGACCAAGCCGAGTAGTAAACAACCAGTTTACGTATTCGTATTTAAGACTCTGGCTATTATAAAGCTGTGTATATTTCCTTAAGATAAATTGACAACGACGACGACCGCTTGGTGTAGTGGGCTACATGTCGGACTTCTAACACCAAGGGTCGCGGGTTCGATCCCCGCACAGTACAAGCATATGTGTGCATGAACATGTGTGTTTGTACTGGTCTGGGTGTTTTCTATGATTAATATGTATTTATTTACAAAAAAAAAGTATTTAAGTATGTTTATCCGTTGTCTAGTACCCATAACACAAGCCTCGTAGCTTAATTTGGGACTAGAGCATTGGTGTGATTGTTGTGAAATATTTATTTATTTTATTTCTTTAATTATAAAAAATTGATGTTGGCACTGTCTGACGACTGATGGAGTCTTAATGTCTGAGAACCTAGGCCTTAGTGATAAGTGAAAGAGGAGTTATGTCGACTTTATATTTGGTTAACTGTAAACTTTTTTTTGTGCCAAAAATAACCCCATTTTCCCCGTAAATCTTTCTAGGGATAAAATTTTATAATGAAAATTATTTGGGCGAGCATTATTTTATTATTGCTTTCCTACACCATTTTTTCTAGAGCCTGCGATCGCAAATTAATCAACAAAAAAAGAAACTCCAACACAAACAAACGCGAATAAAGACAGAAGTTAAATGATGGTATCTCTAGTTTCATGCGAGACCCGGCCCGCTAAAAGGTTTTCTAAGCTGTACCATTAGTAGTTTTGACAGAATACGAGAAAGGCACAGAAAGAGCCTACCTGGTTAGATCAAACCAAAACGAGGCTTATACGTTACAAAATCTGAAAATAGGATGATTTTGCTTTAAATTTCCACTAATCGACGCCAGCGCAGGAACCCAAATACATACAACTGTATCCACGAGTTACTACGAGTCGCTCGTAGTCTGTCGAAGCGACAACATCTCCTGAGGATGCCACGTGTAGTAGCGAAACGTGTCGAGTGTTTGGTTGGTGTCAGTGTTGTAATTCCAGGTGCATCTTCTGTGTCATTTTTTGAGTTGTACTGCAAGTCCTGCGACTTCCAGTTCTAGTTTTTTTTAGGTAGTTACAGTTGGAGTATTTGGGTTCCTGCGCTGGCATTGTTTAATGGAAATTTAAAGCAAAATTGTCCTCTTTTTCAGCTTAAGTCATGGATTTCCGCAAAGTAGCGCCTGATTCCAACAACTGTACGTTACAAGCTAGTCGCGCGTGGTTCTGGTCGATCTTCGTCAGTACTGCAAGTTGTTTACACGTGCGTGTGCGTGTGCGGTCCTCAAGTTGATGATTATTGTAAGAACGTACCGTATCTTTCATTGTTTGGTTTGATCTAAGCTTATCCGCTTACTACTCTGATTGAACTCATTGACATTGATTGCTTATCCCAAAGGTATGACTGGTAGAGAAAGCCCTACGGCGTTAAGTCCACCTTTTGTACAAAGTATTGTTGTGCAATAAAGCTTAAATAAATAAATAAAATAAACTCAAAAGTGTCGAATGCTTGTTTTCTTTTATTTATTATCATTTTACACATACAAGTACAATATCAAGGTATTAGTTGATTCGACTGCTAATAACCACCAAGGTTTGCACGCAGAATTATAGATGATCAGCGAGTTATAATAAAAACTAAAAACTTACCTATGTTAGAAAATCTCTTACAGTATACATACAACACAAAACTATATCCAACCAATGTGAAACATAACGTATCCTTTACGTTAAGTCGTTGGTGATATCATTCACATTAAAAAGGCCGTCTTATAAAATAATAATAATAAATCATTTATTTTAAGAATTCACGCATAGAAACCTACACAAATACAAATAAATATACACAGATAATAATAGATACACAGATACAAAAACACCGTCAAAGTCATAAATTCATAAGCCAATTAATAAGTGGTTATTAAGATTAGAATCAAATGCAAATGTTTTGCCAAAATTGTCTACCCAAATAGATACCACCGCACACTGTCAAAGATCACAGACAACCTTTTTGCAACTTTCGTACACAGCCATAACCACACACATCAAAAGTGTCTAGGGATCAACATATATTTTTGCAATAACTTTTCTCCTGATTGATATTAATTAAAATTTTCTTTAAGGATTCATCAAATAAAGTGTTTTCGTTTGTCTACAGTAACGATAAACCAAGTCACCTTTGCATTAATAAAGAAATTTGCCATTTTCCTAATAAAGGGATTTTTGACATTTGAACCACTAACATTAAAGTTCGAAAAAAAGACTGAAATAACAGGTTTTTTTTAAATTTTATTGGGTAACTTAAAAAATTAATATTCCGTGTTTCTACCGCGAACACTAACAACACAAGAACATCGGTTTGGCATACTCAAAATGAGTTAATCCAAATCACGCTGTGGAATGGCCGCCCATGTTCGTTGCAACAACAAAAAAAGGTCTTCTTGCGACTGGATACCCTCCATATTCGGCAGAGCTCTTCTCTGTAGCATATCCCATGCATGCTCAATCGGGTTCAAGTCTGGCGACTGAGCAGGCCAGGGCATGACATTGATGTTAGCTGCGGCGAGAGTCTGTCTTACAACTCTTGCGGTGTGCGGTCGTGCATTATCATGCATTAACTGAAATAAGGGACCGATTTGCACTTGTAGAGGAATGATGACGTCTGATACAATCGTCTCAGCATAAATTTGAGCGTAGAGGTTGCCTCTGATCCAAATCAACTCAGTTCTTTCGCCGATCCAAATACCCGCCCATACCATGATGGTTCCACCACTATAAGGATGGACTTCCTGGCAGGATTTTAATCGCTGTTGGCGTCCAGGGGTTCTCCAGTGTCGTATACGTCTTGTATCCGGTCTCATACCAAAACGAGACTCATCAGAAAATCACACGAAACGCCATTGTTCTTCTGCCCAATTTCTGTGTTCAAGAGCCCATTGATATCGAATCCTACGATTGTGCATTGCTATAGGTGGTACCCTTAGCGGTCTTCGGGAATGAAGATTCACTTCATGCAAGCGGTTTCTGACTGTTTGGTCGCTAATTAAGTTCCCTGAAAAGTGATGAAGCCTCACGGCTAACATCATGGCGGTTATTGTTGGAGCTCTTCGAGTTGTGATTTGAATGTATCGGTCTTGTCTCCGTGTGGTGCAGCGATACCGTCCTACTGGTCCGTATGGCGCTACTACAGAGAAGAGCTCTGCCGAATATGGAGGGCATCCAGTCGCAAGAAGACCTTTTTTTGTTGTTGCAACGAACATGGGCGGCCATTCCACAGCGTGATTTGGATGAACTCATTTTGAGTATGCCAAACCGATGTTCTTGTGTTGTTAGTGTTCGCGGTAGAAACACGGATTATTAATTGTTTAAGTTACCCAATAAAATTTTAAAGAAAACTGTTATTTCAGTCTTTTTTTCGAACTTTAATTTAAGTCGGTTAAATGTCAAAAATCCCTTTATTAGTAAAATGGCAAATTTCTTTATTAATGCAAAGGTGACTTGGTTTATCGTTACTGTAGACAAACGAAAACACTTTATTTGATGAATCCTTAAAGAAAATTTTAATTAATATCAATCAGGAGAAAAGTTATTGCAAAAATATATGTTGATCCCTAGACACTTTTGATGTGTGTGGTTTTTAAGCGATTGAGATTTTTAACTTATTAAAGATACAATAGATTTTAAATTTATAAAGCTTCAAAGATAGATAAGAACTTTTGTTACCTACTTTCTCTAAAACCGAATCTTCCAAAAATGTGCACCAAACATAAAAAACTTTTTTTAGATGTAAAATATGGTCATTTTAGAAATAGTAAGTAATAGTAATAGTCCTCCTGGCCGATTTCGACCACGGCGGCCAATCTCAACAGAGATCAGCCAACTACGCAGGAGATATTATAGTGCACAAGTGTGAGCGCAATACACAGGTGCACTCACTGTTCCATCACTCTTAAAGTTCGGTGAGACGGCAATCCGACATGACCGGAGAGGGATCAGGCGCAGGACCAACGGCTTAACGTGCTTTCCGAGGCACGGGGGTGTAACACCGCCAACTTCCCGACTCCGAGCTGTTTTTGAGAAATTCATAACAGAAAATCTCAGAAACAAATTTGGCTCGACCTGGGATTCGAACCCTGGACCTCTTGGATGTAAGGCAGAAACTTTGCCACTACACCAGTCACCAACGAGGCAGTCAGAAATAGTAAGTATTCTACCAATGAAACTTACTACTTCTATACTTTTTCCAGCACAACAACTCAAGAACAATTATTTTTAGAGCTTTCACTCCGGAATGTTCGTGGTGTAAGTCAGTTTGTTCGTTGGTTTTTGTATTTTTTGGCGAATGTTTAAGTTTTTTTTTTGCATTGTGTTTGTTGGCAATGAAAATGATAATAAAGGGAAAACGTCTGTGTAATGCAGAAACTACAATAGCTTTAAGTTGCTTTTTAAAAAACTTCATATTCACTAATAATATGTTGAAAATTCTAAATTTTTTTCTAATTCGTAGTGGTTAATATTACGAAATTGAAAGGCTGGTGTTAAAACTTTTTCTTTTAACAACAGAATACCGTCAAATTTACGAGAATCTATAAGGTCCTGAGTTCGATGCCCGGACGGAGACATTGTTGGAAACTAATTTTCAATGTTGTCACGGGTGTTTGTGGTACCTTCGTTGTTTCTGATTCTAACAAACCTGCTAATGCTAGTTAGTTTGGGATCAGAGCAATGTACCTATGTGATGTTGTGTTCATATAAAAATGACCCACATTATGGTAGATATCCAAAGCACTAGATAGCCGTAGCCATTACCTGAAAATTTTAATGTGTTTTTTTATTTTGTTATTTTAGCTTTTTTGTAATCCTTTTTTTCTAATATCTATTTCTGTCAAAGTTATTTATTGTTATCTAAATTGTTTAAATTTTTATCATAATTTGTACCGCCTAAGTTGTCAGCATGTTTAATAGATCTATCAACTACAATATTTATTACAAAAATCATTCTCAGCTAGCGATCACCCGCTTTCAGTGGAAATAAGGAATTGTTTGCGATCCATTAGACGCTGTCGACTGCTAATTACTAAGGCGGTTCTCTCTTTAATGGACGGAGGCTTTCACGCCTGATCTAGGGATATTAGAACTGGGTACAGCCCTGGGCCATAGACAGAGTTACATTACATAAAAGATAAATAAATAAATATGTCACAACAATCACACCAATTCTCTAGTCCCAAATTAGCATTTCAACCAATCGCTGAGAGTCACGACTCGCCACGACAGAATACCCTAGGTGTGACCTGAATGTAAGGTTTTGACTAAGTCTAAGGTATGTATAGATCAGTGGCATGTTAGTATATTTTATCAGTTATTTATTAAAATAGAGAATATAGAAAAAACAACAAAGAAAATACGAAATGTCATAAATATTTTTCTCTGACTAATTTTTAAGGCCCATATCACAACAATTTTGATGGCTAAGCAGTTTTTTGCCCAGAACTTGAATTTTAAAGGATAAATCAAAAATCGGAGACCGCTACGAACTTCAATCTTCGTTAATAGATACATGTTAAGTCATCAACTGCATGAAATTCAAGTTTTCGGCAAAAAAATTCTTAGCTGCCAAAATTGTAGTGATATGAGCCTTAAAACATTTGCAGCAGGACTTGGAAGTGCTCGTCATTGAATATGCGATGTAAACTTTGTCTAGGACCGTAGGGCCCCTAGGCTCGATTCCCAGTATTATATTTATTTATTTGTTTCTTCGGTTTACGCGAACAGTAGACATTGAATTGAGACACTGTTTTATTCTTATTTTTATTTGGGATAGGTTTGCTCTTGACCCAAGACTAAGCACAACGAGGCAAAGACTGAGTCTACGACGGAGCGAGCTCAACAAGAAAATGCCTGTTCACTCTAGCTTTGAAAACTCCTAGGTTGTAATTGCATGAAAACACTGACTTAGGTAGTGAGGTGAGGAGAGTAAGCAATAGAAATTGCGATGAAATCATGTTTTGTTGTTTCAAAGTAACAGGTCAAATTTAAATACATATGTTTGAAGTCTTTGATAAGAATCAATGTCTTTATGTGTTAGCTTGAGATTTATAACTCATATTAAGTCCCCAGGACACACTTGCGGCTCATTGTCGCCGCAACTCAAACTCAAACGTTTATTTGCCAAGAACACAGTAAATTGACGACCGCTTGGTGCAGTGGTCCACATGTCGGACTTCTAAAACCAAGGGTCGTGGGTTCGATTCTCGCACCGTACAAGCATAAGTGTGCATGAACACGTGTGTTTGTACTGGTCTGGGTGTTTTCTATGTATAATATTATGTATTTATTTAAAAAAAAAAGTATTTAAGTATGTTTATCCGTTGTCTAGTACCCATAACACAAGCCTCGTAGATTAATTTGGGACTAGAGAATTGGTGTGATTGTTGTGAAATATTTATTATTATTTATTATTTAAATAAAGATCAGATTTTAAGGTAAGTAGCGATTTAGCCGCTGCAATTGGTTGAAACGTCGCCAGTCGCGAGTTACGGTGAGAATATGCCGCATATGCTCCCTAGGGGTAAACATAACTACTCTAACAGTAAATGACAAGATGATGGATAGAACAAACTGCGAGATATATCTCACAGTTATGTAATTACGTTGTCAACAAGCCTAGAGAAAAGAAACGTTACGGAAATCGTTATCCCGGCGATAACCGGCGACGACACGACGAAAATTAATCACAATTAGTGCTGGGACAGTGTCGATGAGCGAGACCTATCGAATTCATTCAAATTCGGATCCAATATCTTCAGGATGATAATGCGACTACCTCGGTATTGCAGTGCTTTTAAAATGTTTGCACAGAGACAAACTGTCGGCTTTCAGGCTATTGTTTAGATAAAAGTAGCGTCACTGGTGAGGCGGGTGCGGGAGAGTGCCAACAGCATCCTGAGGATGGTGGCAGATGATCCGCATGCGCCTATATTGAGGCACTTCATGCGAACGATGAACGAAATCGTATTTAGTTCGCAGGGAGTGCCTCTTAGGTTGATGACACATTAAAAATACCCAGCTGTCAACCATAAATGTTTGTATTACTAACATGGTTCTAAGCTTCCTTTGTTACTAACCCATGGATCATGTTGACCGAAAGAATTTGAATTGAATTGAATTGCAAGTTTCCGCCCTTGTATCTCCTACTTCAGGATCTAAAAATTGAATTGAACGCAATGAAATCAATGAAAGGCTGGGAAACTATTTAATATCTTGGTACCCCAAAGCCGTGTTAATCTGCTAAGTAGTAATAAAGAAGAGATCGAATTGTAGATAAAAAACAAACTGTCTTATTAATCTTTGACTGCATCATAGTTAAAAGCACTCTGTCAGGATAATTGATTAGGATTACCAAGACACTGCAGTGTGACCGGGATGATAGCGGCGGCTAAAGTTGATAGCCTTTCGGCTATCATTAGAAAACGCATTGCGTCTCTTTTACAACGAGTGCAGGGTAGCATGAACAGTCTTTTGATGACGGTCGCGGCGAGACTGGGCGCAGAGAGGGCTATTATGCAACACTGATCTCGCGCTCACCTCGTCAAAGGCACGAAAATGAACTTAAATCATTTTTCTGTCAATCAATGTTGCTAACATAGTTTTCATTAAATATTGTTACAAACAAATTTATTTATTTATGAAAGTTGGCTTCGAGTTTCTAGGTAAGATAACATTTAATCTAATATATAAAATTCTCGTGTCACAGTTTTCGTTGCCATACTCCTCCGAAACGGCTTGACCAATTCTCATGAAATTTTGTGAGCATATTGAGTAGGTCTGAGAATAGGCCAACATCTATTTTTAAGTGATAAAAAAAAAATTAAATGGCAAAACAACGGTTGCCGGGTCAGCTAGTACCTAATTCATAAAAATGTATTAAGTTACTTTATTTTTTTGCTTTACCTAATGCAAATTTGTCAACATTACTAAATCAAAACACCTTACAACAAATGGACTGCCACAGGCGGAACTCGAAACCGTACCTCTCGCAAACCTCGTGATTGCTGTCCCAATTGGGCTATCGTGAGTGGCACTTACTCATCGGTCCGAAATTCTTCGAGTCCGTGTCCCGCACGTGGCAGTTCATTTTTCTTTCAGTGTGTTTCAATTTCACATCATAAAAAAATTATTGGCAATTTTAAAAGAAAGCTTGATCATAGTTTCCATTCATATGTTATACTATGAATCTTCTAAATTTGGTTAAGTGTAGACCCACGGTCTTCATCGATGTCTTGTCATGAAAATCGTCTGTCACAACACTAAAGCCCATCAGTTCAGAGCTAAATTACGGCGGCGTCATTTCTGCCAATTAAGTATGACGACATTATTTCTGGCATTGTGACGTAACCAGACTTATTTAATCGGGTGTCATGAAAATATAATTTACTATGACCCTGTTACTGAACGAGCGTGGCAAATAAAAACAATGAGTTTTTTCTTTTTTCAGAAAATTACAATTATTTTTCGTCTCTTGAACATACCTACGTTGTAATCAAGGTCATAAATTGTACTTTAGAAGGGTAATTTTGGTGATAAAAAAACTAAAACTAAGTCTATAAGTATCGGGTAATGTTAATATTTGAATCCTCTCTTTTCAAAAAAGTGTTTCAACGCGATTTAACTACACATTTTATAGAAGCTTTTTTAATATTTTTAACGGTAAACTTCGTAATGTCCGTATTCAAGCAAACCTGTGCCAGTGCGACAAGCATTAAAACCGTTTTTCCATAAGTAGAATACGATTAAAAATGTATTTTCAATTTTATTACAAACTTCTTTGTTACTAAAATACATTCGTGAATGTTGCATAAAGTTGACATTATACTACCTCATTACTATACCCTTGTTCTGACGCAGTGTCTTTTTTTAAAAAGAAAGAGATCTCGCAATAAAAGAAAATATTTGGCTCTAAAAAGAAAAGACCCCTTTATGTTTTGAAGCTCTTTTCTGGTAAAGAAATTTTGTTAATCAGCTATAACAAAATCGTAATTGAATTGCCCAATTTTAAAATTTCGTCCATACTAGAATGCCTGAAACAAAAGTATTTGTCACAAAAAAATCACACCTACTTATTAGTAATTTAATGCTAGATCGCCTCATGGGTAAAAAGATTAGTAATTTAATGCTAGATCGCCTCATGGGTAAAAAGTTATTCTTAAGCTGCTAACAGAGCTACCTGGACACGCATCCGTCTCATCAAAAACACTAAAATAAACTATATAATATTAATTATATATAATTTGAAATTGAATTGAATTATAATAACATAGTTTTAAGCTTGCATTGTTACTAGCACTGTATGGACTCAGGTTCGAAATAAACATATTTTATTTTGTAATTAGAAATGAAGACTCTAAACTAGTGATTTCACAAATTCAGTGCAGGAATACATCATAGCTGATAGGCATTAAAAAAAGACAGTCTATCTCTCTGCAAGACGATCAGAAAATGCTTTTTAGCATTAAGTTCGCCTTTTGCGCAATTTTTATTATGCAAAAAAGTTTTTAAATAAATAAATAGTGCCAGTTACAATGCGCTTTATCCATAGCAACAGTTTAGTCACAAACTTAAGTTCCTGCAGCCTGTGTGTTGGACGGCTTCCAAATGCCCAGGAGACGTCCCGGGTTCGATCTAGGACACATCCGGGAACCTGGCACTACATGCCTGAATTGTATTAAAGTTGGGGCGATAACCCTGGTTTTTAGCAATTGAAATTTTATTTAAACAGCTTTGTTGTTTTGTAAAGTAGGCAAATACGATTTTGAAATTCAAATCTGAGCGTTACCAATCTAGGGTTGATATAATAATAATAAATATTTCATAACAATCACATCAATTCTTTATTCCCAAATTAAGCTACGAGGCTTGTGTAATGGGTACTAGACAACGGATAACCATACTTAAATATATATTTTTTGTAAATAAATACATATTAAATACATACATAGAAAACACCCAGACCAGTACAAACACACATGTTCATGCACACTTATGCTTGTACTGTGCGGGGATCGAACCCGCTACTCTTGGTTTTAGAAGTCCGACATGTGGACCACTGCACCAAGCGGTCGTCTAATAATAACTGAATAATTAATAATTTAATAGAAATAATTGAAAAAAAAAATGGTGTTCAGAGTCATATTACAAAATTTTAAAAGCTAAGCCTTACATACACTTTGCCGAAAAAAAGTTTTCGGGTCACGTGTATCGATCTGAACATTGTTAAATGTTTGTTGCGGAATAGCTTTCTCAATATGTATCTTATTACAATATTGCTAATTTATAGCGGCCTCCAATATATCCCACTGCTGGGCAAAGGTCCCTCCCAAACGTGTCCACTGATCTCTGTCGTTCGTCAGCATCTCCCGTTCCATCCCTGCGAATGCGAATTAATCGTCGAACCATCGCTTTTTGCTTAGCTGTCAAGAATAAATATGAAATGATTTTTGAAACATAAATCATACCAATTACCCAATCAAGTTTGTATTCAAATAATGATAAAAACATTAACCTCTTGAGGAATAAGAGAATGATGCAGGCGGCAACTTAACTAATTGATGGAATCAGTCGTTACTTTGCGGAAATTCATGACTAAAGCTGAAAAAGAGAATTATTTTGCTTTAAATTTCCACGGTTACGGTTGGATGTATTAAGGTTCCTACGCTGGCATCGTGGAAACTTGAAGCAAAGTTATTCTCTTTTCCAGCTTTAGACTTAACTAAGTCTGACAGAAAATAACAGAAATTCCATAATTTTTATGTGCTATTATAAAGTTGTACGTTTCCTTAAGACAAAATGCAATCCAAATAACGAACCATTAGCAAAGTAACCATTGCGTATTTATCCCCGCCATATAACAGGCGTTTTCATTAGTTTGCAGTTCAAGTATCCGTATTTCAGTAGCGGGACCAATTTCGCTTTGTACTAAGAAGTGAATTAACCGAAGCGTGTAATGCTTGCGTGTTCAAAATAATGTATAACAATTTAAATAATTGTAGACTTAATAAAATAGCTTCTTGTAGCTAAAACAATATAAGTGTTTATAATAAAAGTTGACGAATTATTAATTGACCCTGTTTGGTTGGATAGGTTGCCATTTCAAAAAAAAAAAAAGCTTATTTAATAACTTTAGTCCTCCGAACGGGACCTATACCGGGAAAATATTGACTCTCAGTCAATATTTTTAGATCTAAGGCTTCAGTTAGTTTACGTTTTAAAGGCACTGTCAACGTCACGTCATATTCATACGTTAACAGTGACGACAAGACGTAGGTATACTTACTGCACAAAAACACGCCAATGCCGTGTGAACGGGGCCTAAAGGCAACGTTTAGACATTGAATTTTCCAAAGACTCCCTATCCCTAGGTTCTAAAGACTGCCTCGTTGGTTTAGTGGCAAAGTTTCTGCCTTACATCCGAGAGGTCCTGGGTTCGAATCCTAGGTCGACCCAAAATTGTATCTGAGATTTTCTGTCATGAATTTCTCAAAAACGGCTCGGAGTCGGCAAGTTAACTTGCTTCGGAAAGCATGTAAAGCCTATTGATCCTGCGCCTGATTTCTCTCCGGTCATGTCCAATTGCCGTCTTAACGAACTTTTAGAGTAATGGAACAGTGAGTGCATTAGTGTATTGCGCTTGTCAAGATTGGCCGCCGTGGTCGAAATCGGCCAGGAAAACTATTTATTTTTCTCAAGAAAAGGTCGACACTGTCAAATGTAAAAATGTAGAACAAACTTTATACTCGCAGCGGTGTATTTTGCAGTAATAAAGATTAAGTTTATGGGTACGATCTTTTATTGTATATAATATTTAGATTTTTTATTTCTAAGTAAGAATAAAAAGTAATGTTTTGTGTAATAATTGCGTTACGCAACGTGACGACATTTTTATCAATTCCAAGTGGTTGTCTTCATCCCTACTCTTTGCAAGCGTTACTATGTAGGTAGGCACGTCTGAAACAGACGTTCTTTATCAAAGTTCACAACAATCAGATCTTCGTAACATTTTCTTAACCGTTACGCAGCAATATCCCAGAAAATATCGCAAAAGTTTCTACAAAATCAGTGGTAAAAGACGTACACAGAAGGCAAATTATCGCCCAACTCACTGAATGAGAGGCGGCAAAGTACCAATTGTGGTGTGTATCCTCAACAAAAGTTAGAGGTCGGTTTGTCTAAGCCGAAAGTTTAATAAGTCGAGAGCTAATAACCTTTTTCTGAGCTGAAACTTTACGGGCCGCGGCGGCGATAAAACTCCATAGGAGGACGTGCGAGGTTCCGCCATAGCGAAAATAGGTTAAGCAGACTACAGAATATCCTTGACATCGGTTCGATTGGTTTTGTAACATTTTTCACTGTTATTTTCCATAATCCATTGAAAAAAATATCCACGGATGTCGGAATGTGACGATCGATTCGGGTGATCCTTATATTGTCACAATGTTTAGAATCTCTACAAAAAATACTGCACTTAACAAGAAAACAAAAACATGTTTCCAAGATAGATGATTATTCTGCTGATTCTAGGTGCTCGTCACGAAAATTCGGCCTTTTCTACAATACCACAAACTCGAATTCCTATGTAGAATGGTGGACTACCTTTCGTCGTAAATCTAGTTCCATGTACAAGGGTAGATATAGCCCATATTTGTCGCGAAGTTGCTATTATTACTAGTGAAAGTATTCGCAGGCTTTACCTTGGTGTGTTATCGTGTGTACCAATTATTTGCTAGGGTTCGCACTGCATCTATTTACATTACATCATGAACTCCGCGGTCGCGAAAGCCTCCGCGGTGGGGGGGAGCCGCCGTCGGGCGCGTCGCGACTTCACTTCAGTCGGGCGCCGGCTTCGTGCAGCGCCGGTCGCGTGTATGGCCCGCGCACCGTAACGCGGCATGCGGCCCGCGCTTGCCGCCCTCGCGGCTTGCTGCGTGGTGGCACGCGCCGAGCTGCCCTCCGCGCGGCTCGCCCCCCCGCGGAACTCCACCCCCCAACATGTGCTACAGTGCAGCGACGGACTCGTCCTACCAGCTTGGAGACCACTCGAAGATGTCCCGACCCTCGATCTCACCATCAGAGGAGTTCTCTACTTCCTGGCACTTATGTACCTGTTCATTGGAGTCTCCATCGTCTCCGACAGATTCATGGCTGCAATCGAAGTCATTACGTCCAGAGAAAAAGAGGTGCGTGTGCGACGGAACGGCAGCGATCAGATCGTAGTAGTCCGAGTATGGAACGAAACAGTTGCAAACTTAACGCTGATGGCCTTAGGGTCCAGCGCTCCTGAAATATTATTGTCAGTTATCGAGATAGCCGGGAAGGACTTCGAAGCTGGAGAGCTAGGGCCGGGCACCATCGTCGGCTCTGCTGCTTACAATTTATTCGTGATCATCGCCATTTGCGTTAGTGTTATTCCAGATGGGGAAGTGCGGAAAATAAAACATCTTCGGGTCTTCCTCGTGACCGCAACCTGGTCGATATTCGCATACGTATGGCTCTACCTTATCTTAGCAGTAATTTCACCCAGTGAAGTAGAAGTTTGGGAGGGGACTGTGACCTTCCTTTTCTTCCCGGCGACAGTTTTAACAGCATACATAGCAGATAGACGGCTTCTAGTCTACAAGTATTTGAAGAAAGGATATCGAGTCAATGAGCGCGGAGTGATCGTGGAAGGAGAAGGTGATGGCTCGGTTGAGATGGCGTTGAAGCCTGGTGGTGATGACGTCGCGTCAGATGACGAGGAAGGCCGTGAGATTGAGAAATCTCGGAAAGAATACGTTGCCGTCCTTCGAGATTTAAGAAGGCAGCACCCAGAAGAAGATTTGGATACAGTAGAACGGATGGCTTTAGAGACGCTCATGGCGCGTGGTCCGAAATCACGAGCGTTCTACCGAGTGGCTGCAACAAGGAAAATGACGGGTGGCGGTGATTTCTCGAGGAAAATATCAGAAAGAGCACAAAGCGACTTGAGTGAAGTGAAGGCAGAATTGCAAAGACGTGAGTCGGGTTCTCCATCGATCGAGCCGAAAGGCCCTAACGTCCGATTTGACCCTGACCACTACACTGTGATGGAAAACTGCGGGTCTTTTGAAGTAAGGGTCGTTCGGGGCGGAGATTTGACTGGAGAGATATCAGTGCAGTACACAACAGAGGATGGAACAGCCGAAGCTGGTTCAGACTACATAGCCGCTCACGGGACTCTGCTCTTCCGTCACGGTGAGACCGAGAAGACGTTCAGCGTCCAGGTCATTGACGACGACGTTTTCGAAGAAGATGAGCATTTTTACGTCCGTTTGACTTCTCCTAAGGGTGCTTCCTTGGCCTCGCCGTCCACGGCGACCGTAGTGATATTAGACGATGACCATTCCGGTGTGTTTTCGTTTCCGCAAAGAGACTTTGAGCTGACGGAGTCTGTGGGGACGTATGATCTTCGGGTGATGAGAACGGCCGGTGCTAGGGGCAAGGTGCGGATACCGTACTGGACTGAAGACGGTACAGCGAAGAGTGGTGCTCAATATGAAGCTGCTCAAGGCCACATTGTGTTCGAAAACAACGAAACTGAGTAAGTACATAGATCAGATTTATTTTTCGGTTTAAGATGATTGTTTATTATGTAACTACACAATAGAGATGTATGTTCAGTGCCGATAAAAATTGTAACAACCCACATCTTAAAACTAATCCGCTATGGAAGATTTTAAATTAAGCTAAGCGTAGAAGACAGACGGTAAGATGTCACGCCCTGCTTTTCCATTGCATGATATTAATAAAAGTTTTGTATTTATGCAAGTCTAATAACGTACTCGTATCAACTTTTGGGAAGTATTTAACATGATATTAGGTCGATGCATAACATTTACATATCTTCGATACATAAGGGTCAGGAGGCCTACTACGGAAAAAGACATACGTTAAAACGATAAAGTTTTACTGTACAGACGACACACATCACGCTACGAATTTCAGCGACTTTATTACATGCGCATAAGATGTCAGAGTTTTACCTTGACATGCTGTCATATGTAGTGGTGTCATTAAATGAAAAAACGATTATTATTTTGGCAGATTTCGTTTTTCGTCATACGTTCAGATGACACATGACCAGATAACTTTCTATCTCTGCAACTCGCTACAAAGTGTCAATTAATCAACTCCGCGCCTCAATCGCTGACAGTCGCGAGTCGTGGCGACACCATGATGCAGGTGTGGCCTGAGCCTAACGTTTACATCATTAAATGTTAATGATATTAAGGTAAAGCTGTGAATTTGCCGGGTCAGATAGTTGATTAACTAGCTGACCCGGCAAACCTTGTTTTGCCATATAAATTATTGTGGACAACTAATGGGTATGAAAAATAAATGTTGGCCGATTCTCAGACCTACCCAATATGCTCACAAAATTTCATAGGAATCGGTCAAGCCGTTTCGCAGGAGTACGGGAACGAACATTGTGACACGAGAATTTTATATAAATACGAGTAGAGAAGAGATAAAAAAATGCCTTCACTACCAAACTCATAATTGAATTTGTTCAAATTGGTGTTCTAGGTAATTCGGGCAAACTGTTGTCCTTACTTTAACTACTTAAGTCCCGTTTTCTTTCAACTAAGATAGCTTTAATCGTCTCATCAGACTTTGGAGTGAATAATTACAGCAACGAGGAAACTCTCGACTGACTCTTGCAATTAGGTCGATAGAATTTTACGCCCCGAAATGATACTTCGTACAAATTTATTTATTTAAAATTCTCGTGTCACAATGTTCGTTCCCGTACTCCTCCGAAACGGCTTGACCGATTCTCATGACATTTTGTAAGCATATTGAGAAGGTCTGAGAATCAGCCAACATATATTTTTTCATACAACTTAGTTTTTCATTCAAGTTTTTCATACAAGGTGTAACAAAAAACCCCGCTATAACTGAAGGGTGTTGTTGTGCCCGGAAAACTGCACAACATTCCCAATGATACCTAGGTCAAAATCTCAAAAAAAAAATCGGACCTCCCATACAAAATTGCCAATCAGCTGATCGATTTACTATGGGAGAGCCAAAAGATTTTTTGAGATTTTTGCGAAAGTTGTTCAGGTTTACGGGCACAACAACACCCTTCAGTTATAACGGGGTTTTTTGTTACACCTTGTATAGCAAAACAACGTTTGCCGGGTCAGCTATTTTATGAACAAAATTAACTTTTTCATGTTTTTGCTCTTCGGTATTGAATGAAATGTATCAATAAGTCGTCTACAATAAAGTGGAACATTTACTCTTAATTAACCTATTTTCACAAATCAAAAATTCCTTTAATCATTAACACATATCCTTACACAATATGGATAAATACTCGTACCTATGAATGTCACGATTTTTTATCATCGCTACGCTAACTGAAAAAACGAAAACTACTGTCATGTAATGTATGTTAAAACATGACATCAATAGTGTGAATTTGTGAGTAGGACTGCTCCAAATTGCAATTTTTGACACTTTTTTGGCCAATGGTATTCTTGTTACAATTTTATTCAAACGTTGTGGACACTGTGTCATCTGTGAAAATTATATGATGTAACGACATTCAGAGAGCCATAATAATTATAGGCTGGTAAATTAAAATTATAGGGTTCGGTCAAGTGCATCATTTAATCATCGTCTTTAATCATTCATCATCATTAAGAAACTTATCACTGTAAGTTGAGTAATTACAAAGTTATTTGCAAGTAAATCAATCTATAATACTTTGCATGTGAAGCAAAATGATCGCATAGTCGATTGCAATTCACTCATAATTAGAGTTGGTTTACGCCTTTGCTATAGAACTATCGATAAAATTAGTGAACGTGATTATGTTATCGTTAAAAAAAGTTAGCTGTGATTTGTTAATTTTCCCTGTTGGGCCAAAAATGTATACCTACATATCGAAAATGAAAAAATATGAGCGTAAATATTTCTTCTCAATCTAACATTAGTAAGTATGTACTTACAAACATTAGTAAGTATGTACTTACAAATGTTTGATTTACGCTCATATTTTTCATTTTCAATGACATTTATCACGACTTCACAAGACCATTAAAAACCTAGCTTAATTCCATTGGTTAGAAGTCGCGAGCGGCCACTAGTACCAATTTATTTATTTATTCAGTTTACCAGGTAAACAGATCACTCCAAAGCGCATACATGCAACACAATACCATATACGAGTAGGTACATAACTAAAAACATAGACGTGGTACACATAGAACGACCACTTTGGTGTAATGGTCAAGAAGTTGATTATTAACTAAGAGGTCGCGGGTTCGATCCCCGCACTGTACAAACATTTGTGTGCATGAAAATGTTTGTTTGTACTGGACTAGGTGTTATATATATTAATTTAAGTTTATTTGTAATACCACTGTTGATTCTGATATTTGTAACAAAAGTGCATAAGCTACCACGGAGCAAGATCAATGTATGTGATGTTGTTGTATATTTATTGATTATTAAAAGCCTAGCTTAAATATATTGGTTATTTATAATTAGTTAAACGATATATTAATGGTTTATCATTGCACAGCACTAGTTCACGCTTCGACATTTCTGAGAATTCGGTCCGCGTTCCGTTGAACTGAATTTCGGTGTAGCGTTCGTTGGATGGCCTTCGCAAGGTTGTTTCGAAATAGATGATTAAGTAAATCAATGAAACGCCTTGTACAAAGGACCTAGTTATACAATTTAAAAAAAAAGACACAGTATTTAGGTACCTATGTACTTCGTACGTAGTAGTGTGAAATATATTTAATTATTTACTTATTTTTGAGGTGAGGTGCTTGTGGCGCAGTGGTTGCAGCGCTTTGGAAGTGATACCCAAAGTTAAGCAACCTAAGCCGCGGTCATGTTTGGGATGGGTGACCATTCTGGCCGTTTAAGTGACGTCTATTTACAAGCATCTCCCTGCTTCGGAAGGCATGTTAAGCTGTTGGTCTCGGTTAAAATCGACAGATATTAGTCGTTAAGCCTGGTCAGAGGCCCTCGGGCGGATTAATAACATCTGACAGTAAGGTTGATTACTTACCTTACAAACATCCCTCCACCAATCCGCACTGAGCCCGCGTGGTGGAGTATGGCTCGGACCACCTCATAGTTTAGGTGAGGCCTGTGCCCAGCAGTGGGACGTATAAAAGCTGATGAAAAAAGAAACTTATTTTATTTTATTTTTTTAGGACTGCCAACAAAGCATACGCTTCACATTCACTTATAACAATTTTATAAGCCAGATTTTAATAGTGTTGCCTCTATTGAAGATAATTATTATTAGTGTATATTATTACTATTAATGTATATTATTATTAATAGTTATAAGTTGGCCATTTTGTAATTATTATTACTCATCTACATACCTGATGCGCACTGCAAAAGAGTGGAACTCACTACCTGCGTCAGTGTTTCCCTGCAATTACAACCTAGGAATTTGCAAAGCTGGAGTGAGCAGGCATCTTCTAGGTGCCTCGTTGGGCTTAGTCTTGGGTCAAGAGCAAACCTATCCCAAATAATAAAAAAAGAAAAATTCATCGGACTGGGAAGTCACTATTAAAAACTAGCTCTCAGTAAGTATACCATGAAAAATAACGGTAACCCTACTTGATATTGTTGCGTTTTAAAGAACAACAATGGAAATGGTTTTCCATACAATAAAAAGCACTTGCCTTCACTACAAGTAGGTATAATAGATGACTCTAGTTCGTGATGGAGCACCTAATAAATGTTTGCTATTTTATATATAAACACTTTGCTAGCACTCTAATCTACATCTTGAAAACGTCAGCTCCGTCTTCCATTTGATTTAGAAAAGGCTGTAAACAATCTTTGTTTTAAACAAAGTTAACTGATTTATTACCTGCTTTATTGAATTAAAAATATTGAATAGAAAATTAATCATATTTCAATTTGATTTGGATAGATATGTTATAGTGGTGGAAACATCGCTGTGTTTTGTATACCAAAGGCCCAACGCACACCTGCAAGCTTTCGCCGCGACAACAATTTGGCCGCGGTAATAGGTTGACATGCTGTCAGTCGAAATAAAAATAAATAATAAAGACACAGGGCAACTTGGGGCGAGTTGTCGGGCAGTAGCGACCCCACGCACCTGATTGCTCCGGGAGATCACCTCGCAAATCTATAGTTCTTTAAAGTCGACGACCGCTTGGTTCAGTGGTACACAGGTCGGACTTCTAAAACCAAGGGTCGCGGGTTCGATCCCCGCACAGTACAAACATAAGTGTGCATTAACAAGTGTGTTTGTACTGGTCTGGGTGTTTTCTATGTATAATATGTATTAATTTTACAAATAAAAGGTATTTAAGTATGTTTATCCGTTGTCTAGTACCCATAACACAAGCCTCGTAGCTTAATTTGGGACTAGAGAATTGGTGTGATTGTTGTGTAAAATATTTATTTTATAAAAAGTCATAAATGTCAAAATTAAAAAAAAAAACTATGTTTGAGCACTAAATAAATTCGGATAAAAGAAAAATTGAAATTTTAGATTTTTTGACATGACTTTAAAGAACTATATGTGCGACCTGTTTTCTTATCTCTGGCTTGCCTTCACTGGCCGGCTGGAGGGAACACTGACGAGAAACAGGATCATTGGATCAAGAGATGTACTGGTTTTTGTACGATATTTTGAAAACTGTGATACTTTTAGTACTAATGTTACTTTTTTACGAGTAGGGCATCGGTCGAGCTACACGCAGTTATAGGGTTATCCGTTAATTTCTGGACATTGTATATTGTAACTACATTAATACGCTATAAAACATATAATTTATTTAAATAACTGCCGAAAAACTGTTTGGCATTAAGTACTGATGTATCTCACTCCTTTTAAAATAAATAAATATATAATGTCAGTAACTAAGCTGAGGTGCTTGTGGCGCAGTGGTTGCAGCGCTTTGGGAGGTGCTTGTGGCGCAGTGGTTGCAGCGCTTTGGTAGTGATGCTTAAAGGTAAGAAACCTCGGGCGCGGTCATGTTTGGGATGGGTGACCGTTCTGACCATTTTAGTGACGTCTATTTACAAGCATCTCCGTGCTTCGGAAGGCACGTTAAGCTGTTGGTCCCGGTTAATATCGATAGATATTAGTCGTTAAGCCTGGTCAGAGGCCCTCGGGCGGCTTAATAACATCTGACAGTAAGGTTGGTCACTTACCTTACAAATACCCCCCTCCACCAATCCGCACTGAGCCCGCGTGGTGGAGTATGGCTCGGACCACCTCATAGTTGAGGTGAGGCCTGTCCCAGCAGTGGGACGTATAAAGGCTGATGAGAGTAACTAAGCGCCACTACAAAGTCAGCACTTTGCAACTCTACACAAGTTAACAGCGTCAGCAGTTTTCTTAAGAATTAGGCTAAATATAACATTGTATGCATCACGTTTATATTAATATTCTAAGACCACTAATCCAAGACATTTTCTTATATCCGGAAGTATACAGATAGTGAATGATAAATAAATATATAAAATAAATAAATATTTCACAACAAGCACACCAATTCTCTAGTCCCAAAGTAAGCTACGAGGCTTGTGTTATGGGTACTAGACAACGGATAAACATACTTAAATACTTTTTTTTTGTAAATAAATACATATTATAAATAGAAAACACCCAGACCAGTACAAACACACATGTTCATGCACACTTATGCTGGTACTGTGCGGGAATCGAACCCGCGACCCTTGGTTTAGAAGTCCGACATGCGGACCACTGCACCAAGCGTCGTCCAAAATGATTGTTACTCATTATCGAATAATTCGTATCAAAATGTTGCAGCTGACCTTCACTATGTGGAATGTGCAACTTATGCAATTGGCTGGATAACACCACACCCCAGTCACGTCTAGCCTCGCCTGAAAGCTGAAATACGACTGCACTCACATACATTTTACTGGGTAATGGTGAATTTGAAAATACACGGTTGCGATAAAGATATAAACAACTGCCTTTTCAGGATTGCACGTCGATAACCGTGCAGAGGCTAGTGATTAGTTTTTTGAATTTTCAATGTTTTAGGAAAAGCTTCGAATATTTTGCAAAAGATCTTTTAAATCATAGACTTAACCTGATGAACGCAATTCGGCACATACTTTTAGTTCTAAGATTTATTAGAGTTTTTAGTATTAGGTTTATTAAAATTTTAGATAACCAATGACCCTGACTTTAAAATAGTACCTACTCCATGAATTGAAAAGGACCAGATAATTCTAACATAGCCAAGGTTTTTTAGTTTGTGCTGAAGTAGCTCGCTGTTCGTCTTTTCATTATTGGTACTTACATACTTACAGACTGCATGTTTTACATTCACTGTCTTACTTCAAGTAATTCGTGAAGTTCGAAATTGTTATTTAATTAATATTATAACTCTCATTATCATATTATCAAGTTCTCATGTAAGTGAAATGTAATTTTTTCTTTTGTGAAGTTTTTTTTAACCCCAAGGTAGTGTCTAATAATGATGGAGAATGAAAACGTAGTACGTCATCAACAATCGCGTTTCCGTTACCATAATATACTGGTCACGTTAAATAAACATACCTATGGGTTATTGCTCCATTCGTCTAACATCGTATATCTCATGTTTTATGACTTTCGTTTTTGCTTTGTCGTATTCGCACACAAATTAAGACATGGGGGCCAATTCTCATGCAATTAGAAAAAGTTCACATTCATAAAAAGTTCGATCGATAATCACTCGAACGCAACGTGTGGTGCTGACACGAAGTTATAATTCGTATACGAAATATCTTGTAGCTGTCATGTATATTACTGACACCGGTCAACAGTAGTTTAAAGTTAATATTTATACATACAGGTTTCGTTGGCTTCAAACAAATTACCGTGCGGATAGATACAAATTTATGAGCATCATATATTATGCGCATATTCCTGCATCGAAATCACGACTATCAGTTATCAGCGTGAATTCTTTAACAGTGCAGTCAAGCGTCATACACACCTTCTTCTGCTTCATTCTTACCGTTTTATTATAGCTAATAAAATGTTTTTAGCTATAATTAAATGGTAAGAATGCTACCTAATACCAGCTACGTGGCTCTAGGAAGTCTTACAAAATTCTTCAGATCAAAAATAGAGGTAAGGTTTCTGAAGCCGCACAAGAACGAGGTATTTCACGTTTGATGCGTGATGGCCTGATCCCCCGTTCAGCTCTTTAAGTCGGTTTCCGTAGTTTCGGCATATAGGGCATCCCTGTCACTCCTATGAACTTCACCGCGCGAACGAACGCGCTGGCTAGACCCGAAAATACGACTGAAACGTTACGGCGTAACGCCTCTAATACCCGTGTCTAAGGTCTACTGCGAAATGCTTCGTCCGTATTTTGGACGTAAGCGTTAAACGTTAATTTACCATTATTATAGGGAGAGCTAGATTTGGTATTACAGTCGTCAGTGTTCAGTTCCCATACTCGAATGGCTGGATTCAAAATTGTAACTCGTTGGTCTGCTTCATAGAAAACGCTGTTACCTTAAATACAAGTAGGAATTATTTATTCGCCATCTTAAGTGGTAAAAAGTTGGCAAAACGGGGAGCAGAAAAACTCCATGATGCGCCTTGAATGGCTTACGATTTTAAATATCAATCTGGTTGATTAAAATTAACATGTGAAGGTATATACGAGTAATTCCGGTCGCTTTTAGTATTATAATACTGACAGTTGTCTAACATTCAGTCAAAGGTATTTTCATGAAACAAAGCTATATGCAGTTGTCTGTAGTTTCGGATATAGCGCATCCCTGTTACTCTTACTAGCTCGTACGTGCTCGTACGTGAATTACTCGTGCGAGCCATTGCGCTAGTTTCATCGGCTAGACTGATTTTGACTAATTATGACTTAGATCCACGGCGACAAAATTATCTTTCAAATTAAAAAAAAACCGCTTTGAAATCGGTCCACCCGTTCAGAAGCTACGATGTCACAGACAGACACACGCAAACACACACATATGGGTCAAATTTCTCACACCTCTTTTTTTCTTCGGTTGTTACAAAAAACAATTTCTGTTGTTCGTATGTAGCCATACCCGTCACAATTACTAACATGCGCGAGCCATTGCGTTAGCTAGAACTAAAAACACGGACGAAAAGTTCCAGTCGTCGGTTTCAGAGTAGGGTCCCGGTATAATCCCGCAGATTATCCGAGGTATCGCCCACAATTATCGGGTGTCAGCAACGTGATGTACGTCACGTTAGCAGCTTTGCGGTCGAAGGTTGAATTTGATCGTTACAAATGATAGCATTTTTTTCCCAATAGCGGCAAATCACCGATACGCTTCGGTGTCTGAAAAACCTTAGAGGTTTTATAAAAAAAAAAAACAACTTTTGATATAACAGGGTGGTACCACGATACGACAATAATTGACTTTCTGTCTGTTACGCCATCACGCCTAAACAACTAAACTGATTTGGAAGAAATTCGGTACATAGACGTCATCATTTTCTCTCTACATCTATATACGTCCCATTGCTAGTTTTAAAATGAGCCAACAGATGGCGTTGGTCATAGTTGACTCACGCTAGCGACGTTTTAGTTTAAGGTTATTTATGAGAAAGTTACTGTTACCGTGTAATAACTATCTGTCGATACAATATACCGTTGTCTGCAAAATTGGCTTTTATTTAAGCAAAGCGACCTAGCATTCCCTCGACTGTGACCTGTCAAACCAGAGTTTGTACAAAAGCATTAATTTTAACAATTGGGCCTTTGTTCTGTCTGTGTGTCTTGTAGTATACGAACATTTTAATAATGTGAAAAGCACGCTTCAGAAAAGTCGCACCTGTGGCTGTTCGATTTTTTCTTAAGGTGTGTTTTAAGTTGACGACCACTTTGGTGTAATGGTCACGAAGTTGACTATTATCCAAGAGGTCGCGGGTTAGATCCCCGCACTGTACCAACATTTGTGTGCATTAACACGTCTGTTTGCACTGGTCTGGGTGTTATATGTATTTATTTAAGTTCATTTGCAATACCACTGTTGATTCTGATAATTTAACACAAGTGCTTAAGCTACTTACAACGGAGTTAGATCAATGCATGTGAGATTGTAGTTTAATTAAAAAAAAACGTTTATTTATAGTTAAAATTGCTGGATATAGTTTAGACCTACTTATACATACCTACTCACTTGTCACGGTCTTACATGATAATTACCTTGAGTATGGTTTCTAAGCCGCCTATAGGCGGTGCAGCTCATTCAAAAGTAATGATTGTAAACAATCGATCGATACTCGTCGTGACCCTGCCCGCTACAGCAGTCTTGTATAATTATAATTAGTTATGAAAGACAAGTTCTACTTTGTAACACTTTAACATGTATATGTCGCAGTCATCTAGTTGAATCCACGATTTAATTGAATGACTAGGCCGTTCATTGAAAGACGACATTCAATTGAAAGACTAAAGAACAACTCGTCATGTCGTCGAATGTAACGTTCAACGTCTTGACTGGACGTCATTTAGCGAAATCGATGAATGGGATGTAGCCGACTTTGTTATATTTGGTTAGGGTGACCATGAGTTCGCAACTTAAAAGTTAACCTTACTTTAAATAAAATTAAATGAATTAAAAAATGTCTCGGTAAATAGGATAGTACGACTTTGTAATATTTAAAAAGGCTGACCATAAGTTCGCAACTTTAAAGGTTACTGGTAGCCCGTGGCGGCGTTAAAATAGGTAAATCCATGTTGTCACAATATTTTATAACAAATAACGCACTTTAAAGTTAATTTATTTGTTTTAGTGACTACTAGCGGCGTTAAATTTGAATCATTTGACTGATTTTACGTCCGCCCTATTCAAAGGGCTATGTTTCAATCCGCTAACTAGTTGTACGTTGAGTGACGCTTGTTCAATAAACGTTCGGCCTAGTCATTCAATTGAATGTTGTCATTCAATGAACGCGCTAGTCATCCAATCAAATAGCAGATTCAACCAGATGACTGCGAGATATAGATACTGAAAAAATCTTATATCTAAAATTTTTAACAACTCAACAAGGAATTTTATTGACAACATAATTAAATTTAACAAAAAGAAACTCCAACACCAACTTATTAAAATTAACGATACAATAAAAAATTAAATTATAATTAGTGTTTTGTAGTTTTCCGTGCCATTTTTTTTCTACTTGATTGCGTTGGAAGGAAAATCTTATTTAATTGTTTGAATCATTTTTACCCCCTACGAAAAAGGTGTTATAAGTTTGACCCCCATGTCTGTGTGTGTACATTTTTTGTGTGTGTCTGTCTGTGTTTGTGACATCGTAGCTCCCAAAAGGATAGATCGATATCAAAACGTTATTTTTTATTCAAAAGAAAATTTATTATACAATTGGACGTTGGAGCTTTGTTCGTGAATTTATAAAAAAATCACATCACACATTCAACATTATCAATAACGATTTACTAACAAAAACAGCTATTTAAAAAAAACGTTTTTGATAATGTTAACTAATTCATTTTAGAATTGTAGTACTTTTTGGTAAGTATTTGTAGAAAATTCGCATGTTCGAATTGAGTACTTTTTGGTAAGTATTTGTAGACAATTCGCAATTATGCGTATTATTCAGAATTTGTTTTATGCATCTCTATTATTATTTATTTATGCTGATAAAAAGTTTCGTACACCTTTCTCCTCGAAGGTTTATCCAAAAGCATTAGTTCAAGTATCGTTTGAAAGATCTCGCTGCCGAGAAGGGCAGAAAACTAGCAGACTTGATCTACATATCTGAATAAGCTTGTTTGTTGTTGATTTTGAAAATGATCACGAATTCGCGCTAATGTTCGCGGGCGACTCGTTACATGATTGATGTTTTAGTTTTTTTTCCTGTCAAACAACAAATGATTATTCGTCTAAATTTGTCACATACAAAGTATTTTCAGACAAACTAGTACTGCTACTACCGTGTTCTAAGATTAAAATACACGTGTATCGAAGGGCAGTGTGCAAAACTGTATGTAGGTACTGTCATTGCGTAAAATATCGTCAATTTTTAACCGACTTCAAAAACAGGAGGAGGATATTAGTATGTATTATCGTTCACAAGTGACATTTTGTATCCAACTATGAATTAAATATTTCTGATTTCATAAAAAGTTGCTAGTTGTAATCGTAAATAATTCATGATAATAAGGCAAAAAAGGCATCATTCTGGGGAAACCCCGCATTAATTTTATACGGTACATTGTTTTGAAAACATTTTAAACTACCATCACACAAAAATATTGAGTTACGTTCCTATCAACACAAAATGAGTTAACTGTATCTAGAGGGGTTGAAGAGCGGGGTCTAGCTTGAGCATTGACTAAAACAGGATCCTACGCTGATCATCTTCACTATTGGGGTGTCTTCAAATTTCAATGTTAATAAGTACATAATACTTTTAAATACAGCCTTATACTTAAAAAAAAACAGTCAATCTGACAGCGGAGATCCACTGCTGAACATAGGCCTTCCCCACAGTTTTCCACATCGACCGATCACAAGCGGTCCGCATCCAGTGTGATCCTGCGATCTATACAAGGTCATCTGTCCATCTTGTCGGTGGACGTCCTACGCTGCGCTTTTGGTCGAAGGGTCTCCAATCCAGAACTTTTCCTACGATACGAAACCCTGAAACCTTTTTTTTTGTTTTTCGTAAAGAACACTGGATAAAAATGAGCGTAATTTTCTTGTGTCCTTCACACCTGCCTGCTTTCGTCACCAGACTTATGAGACAGTTATATGAAGCCGACAACAACATGTTTTTGCTTAGCAACGGAAAATCGGCGTATGAAGTACAACCGTTGAGACGCGTTGCCTGGATGTAAGGAACTTAATCACGAATATTATATTAGATCATGGGGCTTACCGTGTAAGTCAACAAAGGTTTTGATTAAACTGTATTTGACAATATGCAATCGTGAATAGGCATGATGACACCTATCTTAAATATTTTCAAGACCATTTCGTTTAAAAAACTTAGCCCCTATGAAGTTAATACTACCAGTATATTTCCAAAACTCTGTAGAAACCAATTTTTAAATACACAAAATTCAATAAATAGTCGGTCAATTGACTCCGATTTCTGATACACTGTCGTGACGTCACGTTTTTTATATTTCTATACAAAATATATGGAGGCAGATCGTTTTGACAGATGATAAAGAGTGTGTCAACGATTGGTGGTGTCATCTAGCTTATTCATGTGACAATAATGTGATAAGCACGTTCAGCCGCTAGTCCTGCGCCTGATCCCTCTCCGGTCATGTCGGACTGCCGTCTCACCGAACTTTGAGAGTGATGGAACAGTGAGTGCACCTGTGCATTGCGCTCACACTTGTGCAATATAATATCTCCTGCGTAGTGGGCTGATCTCTGTTGATACTGGCAGCCGTGGTCGAAATCTATTCATGTGACAAGCAGTAGAGAGAGTATTGATGACATACGTCAAAATAAACGGTTTATATAAGCAAGTGCCTCGATGAGCTCATAACAAAATGGTCAAGGGCAAGATGGACTAAGTACTCTGTGAAAATTACAAGACCGAACTGGATTCAGTACGCTTGTATCAAGTGTATATTAAAAGTTATCGAAGAGGTCAATTTTCAACAATGGATATTCCTACCCAAGTATAACCATAATTAGAATTTCCTTGCTAATACTTTGTCTAAAAATTTTTTTGTAATTATGCAACATTATTTCTTTTGGAATTTGACAGTCGTAAAAACTTCTAGTATTCTTACGAGTATTATTACGCATTTTTTCCGTCGTTATAATTAGTTATCGTAACTGGGATAAATATTACCAGAAAACCGTCTTGTATGTTGAATTAACATGTAGTAAGCCCCAGGCTAGACACTTTGTATTCATTTACACGAGCGATGAGAAAATAGAGAGAGAAAGAGAGACAATTCGCGATAGGATTTGGAAGAATATTGTAAGGTATCTGCAGATACCATGATGTGTTGCAACACACGAATAGGGTTTTTTTCTAAAAAATAAAATATCAAAACAGTGCCTGCAACCAGTTTAGATTTCTTTATCAATTGTAAGTATGTTATTTTTAGCAGGACATTTTTATTACTACCAATAAAATAAATTAAGAATACTTTTAAACCAAAAGGGATTTGTGGGCACCATAAGATAGGGAAAAGGGGACATATTTGAACATGGGCAGCTTTGGACATTTGATTTTACGAGCCTGGAGGTTTTTAATTTTTCAAATATCCTTGGGACAGCTTTGAAAACCATCAAGGTGGCAGTACTAAAAAAAATGATGCTTGATCAAGAAGTATTTAGTCTAAAAATGAGTCTGGGAACTTATTTCAGACGTACCGCGGGATACCATCCGTACCGTGTCGATGTTCCACTGATACGAACCAAGCGCTTCTCATCTACATTCCTGATGGCACTGCAAAAGAGTGTAACTCACTATCTGCGTCAGTGTTTCCCTGCAATTACAACCTAGGAATCTTCAAAGCTACAGTGAACAGGCATCTTTTAGGTGAGCTCGCTCCGTCGTAGACTCAGTCTTTGCCTCGTTGGGCTAAGTCTTATTTTTTGACAGTTGGGTGTATTAACTACCAAATTTATTAACTTAATGAACAAAAATTTGACATAGATGTATTTTATTATTTTTCTATTAGACTAGCTAGATTGTATATTGACATTGTTTTTGATTTGATTGTATTGTTATTATTATTTTTCATTTATTGACAATAATGTGTATTTATATTTAAATTTCTTTGTGTACCTTGACCATTTTTCTTATTATGTATTTGATATTGTGTTGCATGTATGCGCTTTGGAGTGATCTGTGAGCTTACATGTTGCTCTGAATAAATGAATAAGTCTTGGGTTAAAAATTCAAGTTATGTCGATTTCAGTTTTTCAATGTTTACATGTTGTGTAGTAGGTACAAACTTTCGATTATCGTTTTACCATCGTACAGTCCGCAATTTCGAGCTTCGTTTTTCCTAGAAGGCTTTTTGGCAATTTCGTAAGCAATTTTTTTGTTCATTCTTCCTTTCTTTGTATTATATTTGTACCTGCTGTCATATTGATATTTAGAAACACGCCTTCGGCAAAGTGGATTAAATGGAAACGTGCGGAAGGTCACGACGATATGAATAAGTAACGCGAATAGGCATGATGACAGCTATCTTAAATATTTTCAAGACCATGGCGTTTAAAAAACATAGCCCCTATGAAGTAATTATAACCAGTTTATTTCCAAAAAGCTGTCGAAACCAATTTTTAAACACACAAAACTCAATAAATGTTCGGTCAATTGACTCCGATTTCTAATATATGACCGTGACGTCACGTTCATTTATTTCCATACAAAATCTATGGAGGCAGACCGTTTTGACAGATAATAAAAAGTATGTCAACGATTGGTGGTGTCGTCTAGCCAATTAGTGATATCGAACAGCTTCTCAAAAGGAACGTGTTATTAATACGGTAGTGATGTAAACACAAAAAAATGTCGTTAAACTAAGTTAAGTAAGTTAAGGAAACGAAAAAAGGATCGGTTTTGTCATTTACCCACCTATGACATGATAAAAGCTAAGGGAAAAACGTAAAATTAAACAAAAACCCTCCCCAGACAGTAAAAATAACTGGTAAGCTTAAATGGTTTAACTGATTTTGACTAGCCATAGCTAAAAACAACTGTGACTAAATTATCTTTCGAAAAAAAACCGCTAAGTTGAAAAAAAAAAACGGATTTTTGAACCTACAAGAACAAGGATCTGGCGGCAACGTAGTCTGTTTATACATAGTCATATGCCTTTGACAGATCCAAGAAACAAAAAATTACTGGCGTTTTCCCTGTGGTATGGTACTGAACAGTCTGCTTGAGGCATAGAATGGCGCACTCGGTGCATAGTTCAGGTGTTAAGCCAAAATAGGCATAATGCAATGCAAGTAGTATGCTGAGCCAATTGTTTATCAAGCTGACTGTCCACAACCTTGACGACAATTGTCGTATAAAGTTATGATTCTGAAATAAGTTCAGTTGGCAAGAAACTTTCACAATGATCATGTAGAAGTTTTATTTTGTCAATAAAAAGTAACTTTACGGCTACAACTATAAAATTTTCGGGTGTTACTACAGTAACACCATAACATACCATAAACTTTTGTATTGAATTGCATACTTAGTAAGTTTAGTGATTGAATATTACCTCAACATCATAGTCAGCTAAAAGTCGTCCTCTACTGATAAAATCAATAAATAAAATCAATAAAATCAATGTATTTCTGTAATTAGGCTAACAAATTAGCACTTTTACACGTCCCAACATATCGCTCCTTAAACACAAAAGCGCCACAAGTCAAAATAACGAAATTGTACAGGAGAGGCCTTTGTAAAAATAATTTTGATAGTTTTATGATTTTTGTATGAACTATATGTATTACGTAGACGTTTTTGGTATCAAAAGATGCTTCATTAAAAGATCTATTTTTCAAATAAGCAATCTTAACCATAATATGAATGGACTTTCGAAAAAATGCAAATAAGTTAGTTTTGTATATAAAACTTGGACTTCGAAAAAAATAATTTTTATATATTAAAGTACCATAATTAGAAAAAAAATAGTTTTATTTTCAGCTTTCAACCTTACAAAACCTTATAAAAGAAAAAAATGGCACAAACTTAGTTACTTTGTGGTAAACTCATTCATAACAAATAGTTAAATCTTATCATGAGATCATCAATGAAGCTCATATTATTGCCTATTTTAGTAAAGAAATTTAAACAAAATTGCATAACCACTTCAAGAATCAACAAAACAAACAAAAGAGTTATAATAAAATTAATGCGCATTGTATTACTAAGTACTTTGCTAGTACTTATTACTATTCTCACAATGAGCTATCGTTCATTAATATTTGCAAATAAGCGACTTTTTTAACCGCAACTAAAAGTAACTAAACCTATTTTAATAATTGAGATTTTAGCTTTAATCAAATCAAGCTATAATTATAGTAGTGTGCCATATGAAATCACAATACTGAGTATCTTCTCTAAAAAGCAGGTGTGTAAAATCCTTTTAAAATCTCTCTAAACACTTCAAATACTTTAACAATAAAACACACTTATACTGAAATATCGCAATTGAATAAACCACCACAGAGTTACGATATGACCTTACAAGAAGACAATACTTCTTTGGTTAAGCTATGTCATGGGTTCATAACATTACGTTTGAGAAATAAAGGTAATCATTTGTATCATTAACAGGTATTATCAGTCTTATAAAACAAGGCACTTCTGGTGTAAGACGTCTTTAAAATTAATCATATCCATGGTCTTCATTAAGAAACAGTACCTATACAGCAACCAAACGTCGTGTAGATAGAGTTCTCACAAAATACGTGGAAAGTACACTGAATCTTGCCCTGGAAAACCTCCATGAATATTACGAGCATAACGCTCTAAGGCCCAATCCAGGCAAAACCCAATCGTGTGCTTTCCACCTACATAACCGCGAGGCAAACAGGGAGCTGAACATTTTCTGGAAAGACGTCGCCATCCAACATTGTAACTTTCCTAGAAAAAAAATACCTGGGAGTGACACTGGACTGCTCTCTGACTTACAAGACCAACTGCAGAAACACAAAACAAAAGGTTAGTTCCCGTAATAACCTTCTGCGCCGTCTCTCCTCCACCAACTGGGGTGCAAACCCAACGGTCATGCGCACTACGGGACTAGCTTTGTGTTTCTCAGCAGTAGAATACGCGTGTCCAGTGTGGGCTAGGTCAGTACATTCCAGAGACGTGGACGCAGCGCTGAACGACACCTGCCGCATAGTGACTGGCTGTCTCAAGCCAACCCCGGTCGGTATGCTGTTTCCTCTTGCGGGAATAGCTCCACCCAGAGTCCGTAGAGAGGTGACATGTTCGCTTGAAAAACCAAAACAAGAGAGCGACCCGAGACATCCACTCTACGGGCTCTTTTCCCCCACAGGTTGGTTGCGAAGCCGCAAAAACTTCCTGCGATCTACGCAGGTCTACTGACGAAATCCCCGCTGACATGAGGTGCAGGCTTTGGGCAGGCGAGTATCATCCACTGTACCCCCCCAATGAAAATCTGCCTTCAGGCTATAAGGAACCTTGGCCAACCTGGAGAAGTCTAAATAGGCTGAGGACCCAGGTTGGTCGAAGCAAAGATAACCTGTGTCGGAGGGGGTAATTAAGCAGCGCAGATGTCAGCTGTGAATGTGTAGAACCCCTACAAACCATAGCCCACCTCATAAACTGTCCCGCGTGCCCGACCACCTGTTCGCGTGAGGACTTACTTGCCGGTAACCAGAGGGCTAGCAAGGTAGCCGCTTTCTGGGCAAGTAAGGTTTAGCCCGTCTTGCCGACACGAAAGAAGAAGAAGAAGAAGACTTGAATATCTTCATCATCTCCGCCGGAGTTCAGAATACCTAAAGAAAACGGACTGTCCGGTAGCGAGCTCACGTCGTCATAATAATATTTATGGTCAATAATATTGTCAGTGTATATCACTTGAATCCACTGTACTAGGTCGTATTATTGACGGAAATTGCCGTCTCTCTGGAGAGTCATTTACTGGCGATATCATGTTTAAAATACGGTGCGCTCTTGTTGTCATTCTAAAAATAGGAAAAACAATTTAGCTAAAATGAGTACCTACTTGCACTAACAATATTACCGTCTTGTGAAAAAACGCTATCAGGCATAACGTTAACATAGCTATGTGGTAACGAAAACTTTTATTAATCCATAAGATAGTTGTTACATATACTAACATTTTCAGTAAAATCAACTTTTTTTAAATATAAATTTAATATATTTAGAATTACTTTCAAATGAAAACTACCATATTTAAAAAAAAGTTACTAAGTAAATAATCAAATAAATCTAATCATTTTTGCAAAACAGGCTTAATTCAAAATGAGGTACTTTCACACACAAAAATAAGAAAAAGCATCATATTTTTAAATACAAAATGCATCCTATTTCGAAATGTGGTACTTTAGTATAAAGAAATAAAAAAAATTGTACTGATATTTTTTTGCAAAACTACATGAATTCTAAATATTACAGTATTGCATACAAAATTATGAGAATCTTTAAAACTTATAAATGCAAAACTAACCTATTTCGAAATATCGTACTATTGCACATAAAAATTATAAGATACTTACGTGTACGTTGTCTGCAATACAAATATATTTTTGAATGTGGCACTTTTGAATATATAATTTCACCTGTCTCTTCGCAGTTATTTGGAATGTGGTAGTTTTTCACAAAAAATGTTTGCGTTTGCGCCGAATGTCTGTGGGCAACTGACAATATGGTACTATTGCGCCGAAGTCGGTAACAAAAACGGTACAAAACAAAACTGAAGTTTCTGCGTTCTCGGGTGTTTTTGATCATAAAACGACGGGTGTTTTTGCAAAATATTAAAGTTTCATCATTCAAGATACATTTTAAGCAAAAACATCATATTTGATATTTTTTGAAATGTGTGACTTTTGTATTTAAGGAGGGATATAAATTGACCCTACCACCGCTTCGGGACAGTTTGGGCCAGTGCTGAGAAGAAGCGGCGCAAGAAACTCAGTCACTATTGTCATTGCCTCTTTTCAAAATTGATTTACAATAATTGTAATTGTTTGCATTTAAACATTTCCATATATCTTTGTCATTTATATAATCATCAATTTTATAATATCCTTTCGACATTAATACATCTTTTACAACTGTTTTAAATTTATCTAAAGGCAATGATATTAAATTTTCAGGTAATTTATTAAAAAATATTACACATCTACCCATAAATGAGTGACCAACTTTATGAAGCCTAATCAATGGGGAGGCCTTCCATGGACCTCCGAGGTCGGGCAGTCATAATGGACCCATGGAAAATGAAAACAGCTATTCTAAAACTTGAACAATAAATTACTCTATTAAAAAGAAGTCAAAACCTTAGAAAAGTAGTCGAGTGTCAAACGCTTAAAATTTTCCATGGCTCCCATAATTTAATAGTAAAATTCGGGTAAAATTACTTTCAAAATGAAATTGTCACGAACCGCAAAGTTTATGAATTAACGATTTTATTATACAAGTATCGATCTGACACCTCTCAGGTATAATCCCTCTCCAAATCCCTCGACCCTCCGGACTTGTTCATAATACTGTGGTTTCGTTATGCTACAACTGAGGATGTTGCTTATGACCCGCGAATGAGCCAGAAAAATATGTGATGAACTTGAACGGTTGACGGCTTGAAGCTACTACCTTAATTAAATTATTATCTTTCGAATAAAAGGAACCGCACTGAAATCGGTTCATCTCTTCGGGAGATATGATGCCAAAGACAGACACAGACAAAAACACAAACACAATCATATACACACACAAACAGACATAGGGGTCAAAATTATAGCACCCCTCCTTTTCTTCGGAGGTTAGAAATCGAACTCTAGATCCGGGCAGCATGAGTTCGACGTCGAGATATTTCACGGCCGCCGGCGTAGCGCTGATTTAAACCACGTGAGTTCATTCAAAGCGAAAGTCAATAGGCACCTTCTGGGTAAGCTCGCTACATCGTCGACATCTTCTTTACCTCTTAGAGGGAGAATGATGTCAAGAGCGATCTATATTAATTTAAAAAAAAAGTGAATCGCCCCGCTGATTTTCGGCATAGTCACCCCCAACGGCCATAACCATGTTCTATTGAAGTTAAAGCTTGCGATAAATATGCTTCGTTAATACTTAAGCCTTGTAATTTTCACCAATATACTTAACAAAGGTACTCTCTCATAAACGAGGTACTACTTAAGTAGACGAGCGGCCCTCGTTTCAGTTGAATATGTGACCTTCACAAGGTCACTTTGCTGTCGTATCCCTTCACGGCTTGCCGAAGATTACTTTAAAACAAATAATAAAATGGCACTATATCTGTAAGTACAGTTTAACAATGTACTCTGATATTAAAACTTTATAATGGAGAGGATCAAGTCTGTTCGGCTATGAGGGGTCGCAAATTGGTTTCTGATAGTTTGAGAAGCCTTTGAAACACTTCCCACTTGTTTTATGCGTGTTTTTATTTCATTACTTTTGACGAAACTAAGTTAAGCTTGTACTTGATTAGCTGTAGAGGTATTAAAAGTAGAAAAGGGATAAAACCTTGTGGTTTTTCAAGCGGTTCTCGATGGTTTAACGTCACGTCACGTTGAAGGCTACCTTGAAAAGTGAGTCGCGTGACGTCACGAGTTGCGGTTTCGATCGCGCGTTGCTCCGAATACCAGTTTTAGGCCTCATTTACGGAGACGCGGCGCGTTGTGCGGCGCGTGCGGCCGCCGCGATAACACGCCGCGTGGGACGCGTCGTTGCCATCCGCGTGATCCGCCGCACAAAACGCTCCAACTTAAACAAACGCGTGTAAAGTCGCTTCTCTGTAAACGCTCTCATACAACGCCATATGTTTGACTTTAGTGCGGGCCGCGCCGTCCAACGCCACGCGTCTCCGTAAATGAGGCCTTAGATCGGAATAAACGCTGGCTGCTTGTAATTGGCCGAGCTTAAATTCTAATCTTAAATTCTCAGTCGAACACATGTTTGACTACGGTGAACCGTATAACCCTGACGATATAGCCTACCTCACATAATAGCTTACTTGAAGGGTTAATTACGCCCAGCTCAATTTGAGTTTGTCAGGAGATGGGTCATCTTGACATATCAATTATGAACTTACCAATCCCGTAGTTAGCGCTTGTCATATACTGTAGGTTGTGATGTAGTACTAGAAGTTGAATTTCTGATGATAAGTATTACGTTCTTGCTTTCCGCTCATTGCCAGCGTTCTTATTTCAAAAATAAAGAATAAAATAATACGTCTTTGCAGATGTAAACAAGATATTACGTGATACGGCCTCTTTTTCCGATGCCCGTTTTGGATAGAGTGTATAATTTTTCACAAATATTTGAAAAAAGAAATAAAAATAAAAAATAAAGATTTTTTTTAATTAAAAATTTGGCCACTGGTTCAAAAAAGCCCACATATATAATCTAAATAAACAAAGAGCTAAAAATATCATATAATCTTGAATCATGTCTCTATCGATGTCAAAGAAGAAGATATTGATTTATTTCATATCTGGGTTATGCAAAGTAAGAGGTTAGTTAATTGGTTAGTTAGTAGGCACTTTTGTAAAGATTAATTGAGTCACTCATTTTGGTTTTACCACCACCATTAAAAATCAGCATATTCCCGGAAATAACACTGAGTGAACTCATAACGCAATTTGACTACGAGACCCTAATAAAACCTTGTACGATTTGACAATCAAAACCCAATGAAGGGATAATAATAAAACCTGTAAGGCTTGGCGCTGACAACGAAACGCTGAAAGGTGGAGCAAACCACATTATTTATTTGGAACTAGTTTTCCGCCAGAAGAGTAGAGAGAGTAGAGTGCTGCCTATTAAACAAAACTGTATCAAAATCTGTTGAGAAGTTTTACAGATCTAAGTTTACATACATACATACAGACATAGGACGCTTCCCACTTCTGTAAGTGTTCACTTCTTAGTGATTTTCTTTATATTTGTTTGTGTTTTATTCGATTGTAAATTCGTATTTTTTTATGACGAATTTCATGATTCCTAAGTGTTGTGCAAGTATCTCATGAATAAGGCAGAACCTCCAATTTTCTTAATAATTTATCTTTTTTTTTTAAATTAAGCCAACATTATACATAGACGACCGCTTGGTGTAGTGGTCCACATGTCGGACTTCTAATACCAAGGGTCGCGGGTTCGATCCCCGCACAGTACAAGCATAAGTGTGTTTGTACTGGTCTGGGTGCTTTCTATGTATAATTTGTATTTATTTACAAGAAAAAACAGTATTTAAGTATGTTTATCCGTTGTCTAGTACCCATAACACAAGCCTTGTAGCTTAATTTGGGACTAGAGAATTGGTGTGATTGTTGTGAAATATTTATTATTTATTTATTACATAAATGCAATTAAACCAATAGGAAATCAATACACAAAGTAAAAAGAAAGCTACTTTTACAAAATTACAATTATCTCAAAACTCTCTTTCACTGACATAATGCTTTTGCGCTTAGTAGGGCAGTATACTATGTAGTGATAGTAAAGGGTGTGCGATCGCGGTCAGACACAATCATTTTATTGCGTCACTTTCAAAAATTCCACACATTGCATTGTGATGTCGTTTGCACACCGCCTAACGCTTACACTGCGATTTTCCAACCGAGAAATCCTTCGGGACGATACCTCGTCCTAGTTACGTTAAAAGACTAGTTAAAAAATAGACGGCGAACCAATTTAATGGAATTCTCTGAAATTCTCCGTAGCGATGAGGTTTTAAAGTCCAATTGCAGGCTTGAATTGGATTCAGGGACGTCGCGATAAAAAAGAACGTAAAAGTTCACGATTGTTTTACTTGAATTTAAGTGACAGTGTTGTTGATATGTCGATAATAAAACGGTTTCGATATAAGAATCTGTATCGATCCTACCTTCAAAGGCAGTTTTCATATACTTAATGGAATCAGGCGTTACTTTTGATGATGACAGATGATTTTTGAGTTCCAGAAATTTTATTATTCGGGGAACAAGCCAGAAAAACAGCAAGATAAACGGATGGACGGATTTTAACCAGCTGTAGCTAAGACGTCATTAATTTATCTTTCGAATAAAAAAAAACTTTTTCAAATTAGTCCATCCGTTCTGGAGCTAGGATTCCACAGACAAACACACACAAAACACATATACAGACACAGTTATAAGGGTCTAACTTATACTCGTAGCACCCCCTCTTTTTTGTCGGAGGTTAAAAAGAAATCGGGGTCCGCCGGGACGGGGGCCTCGGGGATCGGGGTTTTAAGGGAATAATCCCATCAACTTATGGTCTAAAAATGTATAACCTCTATGAAGAATCACGTCTAACTATTGATAACCCCGATATACCTATTATCCATTAAGGAATATTTCCAAAAATTTCGATACACTGTCGATACTACTATCATTGCTAAACAACACTATTGATGGCTATTCGTTCGTTTTGTGTGTCTCAAAGTACAATAATGGTGTAATGAATTGGTACTGTTAGATTCGAGTATTCAAATGGTTTTAGGTAATTTGTGAACAGTGAATAATCTTGTTAATTTATTTTTTTAGGAGTCTGCTTCTACGGCAGTCTATTATAATTATGGTAATGAAATACTAGCGTTTTTTAATCTCAAATCTATTTCTTTTAATTACATGTCTCTAATCTGAACATTCGGTTTATTCCCTGAGTAAACCGATTCGCGGGGCCTCCGTCCTAGAAGACCCCGATTTATTTCATCTAGATGAATTTTATTTGTTAAGTATTTTTTGCGTTCACAACGTTATTTTTCATCGTTACTTTTTTTGTTCACAACGTTATTCGAAAAGACATTCCAAAATACACTTAAAAATCTTTTCGGCTCCGGTCATCAGGGAGGAGGTGGCGAGGAGGTGTTCCAAAGGTTGGGGGTTCGAATCCTGATGACCGGAGCCGAAAAGAATTTATTAAGTGTTATGTCTTTTCGAAGTCATCTTGATGAACTCAGGTAAAACTAATCTTCGGTGTCTTCCGGGATCGGAGTATTTAGGGAATAGCCCGACCATTCGATCAAAAGCGCAAAGAAGGTTGTCCACCGGTAAGACGGACTGACGAACTAGTAAAGATCGCTGGTCCGAACTGGATGAACCATCGACCTGGAAATCTATGGAAAGGCCTGTTAAGCAGTGAACGTCTTAGGCTGATTTCACAGCTATCCGGAAGGCCGGTACGTTTCGTCCACCCGGGCGCCTGGAGCGGGAGCACATATGAGACGCTAGAACACCGTTTCACAGCGACGCGGATTGGCGCGCACGCGACGCGCTCCGGGTAGAGCACTGAGCACTAAGCTTACGTTAAGCACGTTTCACAGCAGTGCGGGCGTGACCCGTACGGGTCTCCCGCGCACGGACAAGCCGTACGGGTCTCCCGGATAGCTGTGAAATCAGCCTAACAGCTGATTAAGATGATGACTATCTCATCAGCCTATACACGTTCCACTGCTGGGCACAGGCCTATACGAAGACTACACTTCTATTGTTTTGCTTGCTTGGTAACTTTGTCACACGAAAATTTCTACTCTTGCTAAACTAACAAAGTTTTTGCATATAACAAATCAGCAGAGTGACGAAAGAAAAATCCGGATACGCGACAAGACAACCCTTGATTGCGTGTTCCACATTGTCCGAATGAATTTTTCAGCAGGAAAGCACGTTGCTTGTTTTCAGTAAAAAAATATCTAACGGGGAACGCTGTGAGATATATTTTTTGTGACGTGAAAATCGTAGGTTTCAAGTTCTTGGAATGTTGGTGGATTTTTTTCGGATTTTTCAAGAGTCGATAGTTTTGATCTGACTCTTGCAGGATTAAGCTGTCGGATATTTTTGAATTCAGGTTCATATGATTTTATGAATAACTTACGATCAGCTCTTAGACAACAGTAGAAGTAGAAAGTAGTTGTACTTAACTACTACTTACTAAAACTGCAACTGCGATGGAAAATAACTTTGCGATGTGTAACAATTATTTTACTTCAGTCTTTTCCTATGTGCATTTTACATAAAACTATGCAAAATATGATTATATCTGTTAAAAATTTTTTGATGAGGTATTGACACCATTTTTGCACCATTGATTTTCCACACAATTTGAATGATTGTTTGTGGATTTTGCTGACAAAAAATGTTTTGAAGCGCATTAAACTTCACACAACACAACTGAGGTATTATTCACGAAGACTCTTAATTTTAAGAATTCCTACTTATTCACAACATTATGCAAATAAAACTTCTTGAATCCAATTGCATTTAAATTGAATCCGTCGTCCGGCGCTTCCTCCGAACCGATCCGAGACCGGATCGCATTTCTTAGTGGATTCCGTTGGGTTCCGCATATTTTCACGGTTGAGAACAATTTGTGGCTGCCGGTGCAGGGTGGCCTGAATTTTTGAAGATGGTGGGTTTCAATTCTCACTTGGAATACGAGTATATTAGGATTTATGTCTTCTCCTTAACATTTAACGTACAAATTTTCATTATTGCCTCGTTGGTGTAGTGGCAAAGTGTCTGCCTTACATCCGAGAGGTCCTGGGTTCGAATCCCAGGTCTAGCCAAAAAAAATGTTTCTAAGATTTTCTGTCATGAATTTCTCAAAAACAGCTTGGAGTGGCAAAGTTGGCGGTGTAACACCCCCGTGCCTCGTAAAGCACGTTAAGCCGTTGGGCCTGCGCCTGATCTCTCTCCGGTCATGTCGGATTGCTGTCTCACCGGACTTTGAGAGTGATGGAACAGTGAGTGCACCTGTGTATTGCGCTCACACTTGTGCACTATAATATATCCTGCGTAGTTGGCTGATCTCTGTTGAGATTGGCCGCCGTGGTCGAAATCGGCCAGGAGGACTATTAATTCTTGATCGTAACATTCAACGCTTCCATACTTCTTCGAATACGCTCTTGTATTGCATGTATCTCCTGATTTTTGAACCCCTACGAAAAAGAGGGGTATTACCGTGTTATAAGGTTGATCCCGTTTCTGATTTTGTGTGTTTTTGTGTGTCCGTGTGTGACATCGTAGCTCCCGAATGGATGGACGGATTTCAGTGTTTTTTTTATTATTTGAAAGATAATTAAATCACGGTGGTTCTTAGCTTTGTCTGGTGAAAATCCATCCAGCCGTCAAAACTCACCAGATGTGTTCCTTGCTCATGTCCAGGGATTTTTTGAATATGGATTTTTAGTTTTACGCTTATATTAATTTACATTTCTATCAGCGTAAAAATTTAACATCACAGGTACTGATTTGTAAATGATGTGCTTTTTGTATGTTGAATCCAATTCATATTCGTTAAAATATTTTATGTGAGTAATCGCACTGTGAGTCCGACCCACTAATCATTTCTGTTTAGCTCAAAAGTATGACTGGTAGAGAATGCCCTACGGCGTTAAGTCCACCTTTTCGTAAATAGTTTTTTTGTGCAGTAAAGCTTAGACAAATAAATAAGTATAAAAATAGTTTTTTTTGCCTTCAGTCACAATACTGTACATTTTATTAATATAACCAACGAATTCGATGTTTTTAGCGAACTATAATGATGAATTAAAACGATTTTTCTTTTAATAATGCGCATAATGTGTAAACATGAAGAATACTTGGAATCACAAATGTTATTGTGTTCGATTTGTAACCATAAATTCCTATATCCCTTATCCCGAATATGTCTTTCGGGATCTGGTGACATTAGGGCTGGCCTTTGCATAAGAAATGCAATAACCCGGGACCACTATTTTATTGTTGTCACATTCGCATTTCGAGAATGTCACTTGGGTTTCGTACAGGGCTGCCACAACCAAGCAAGTAAACACATATATATGTGTTTACTAAAAGACTGTCTTATCAAAACTTTGACGACCACTTTGGTGTAATGGTCAAGATGTTGACTGTTAACCAATAGGTCGCGGGTTCGATCCCCGCACTGTACAAACATTTGTGTGCATGAATATGTCTGTTTGTACTGGTCTGGGTGTTATATGTATTATACGTTTATTGGTAATACCACTGTTGATTCTGATGTCTGTTACACAATTGCTTTAGCTACTTACCACGGAGTCAGATCAATGTATGTGAAGTTATTGTTAGTATAAATAAAATAAAAATGTTTGTTATAAGGAATTTCTTTACTTTTAGTTGCGAATTTCTCGAAATTTTACAAAAATCTTATAAAAGGAGGAGCGCAATGGTGTTTTTATAATAATGAAAAATTACTAACATTTTGCATTATTAAGAACAAATTTGTTCTCTTAAGTTGGCATGTGTTCGACAAAGCGATTAAAATAAGTGGACAACTTAAACAATTTTGACGGACTTGATAAATCCAAGAGCAAGATATATTTATTAATATTTTAATCGGATATCTAACGGCCAACCCTACTTCTGTGGGATAAACGATGATGAGAGCAACTTGGTGGAATTTGCTCACTTTAATGTTAGACTGTTTTGGTCATATGTGCTGAGAATATTTTGGACATATGTGCTGAGAATGTTTTGGACATATGTGCTGAGAATATTTTGGACATATGTGCTGAGAATATTTTGGACATATGTGCTGAGAATATTTTGGACATATGTGCTGAGAATATTTTTCTTAAATATGAATGAGTCGCTCCTGCACTCCGCACCGGCAGGACAATCGCGCAAGATCTTGTCGGGCTAAATAATAAACATCTTCTTATTTTGCATGACTTTTTTCATATATATCCACTATAGCCGTAGCCATTACTTAATCATTTTGTTGTGGTTTTTCTTTTGTTATTTTAGTTTTTTTTGTAATCCTGTTTTTTGTCTTTAATCTTTTTGTTCGTTTAAATATTTCTTTTCTGTCAAAATTGTTTAATTTTTGCATATTTAATTTATATTTTTTCATATTTTTTTATATTTTTCTTTATTTATTTAATATGTTAATGTTTGTTTGGACGGGTGGTGACATCTACAAACCTCAGTGGTTCCCACAGAAAACCAGCGCTAAGGCTTGCCGTGGCAATAATGCTGAGTGGGGACCAATTTGGTCATTATATTACATTCATTTTCTTTTTGGTTTGCTTAATTTTAGTTTAAATTTTCACTATATTGTATTTTAATATGTGCCAAATAAATATTTCTTCTTCTTCTTCTTCTTCTTCTTCTTCATATTTTGTAACGCCTAAGTTATCCAGCCTGTTGTGTACACCCTTAATTGATAGTGCAATTAGCTACACTGATTTACTGTAAGTCTTTTATTTAATAAATTGTAACCGTCGTTGGTGTGCCTAATAAATAAAATAGTCAAAAATGATAATATATATCTAGATAATGGCTTAACTCACACACGTTGGTTTGTTCTTTGGTATTACTTAATTAGTTTTCTTTGAAGAACTTTTGGCTGCCCTACTTCAGGAATCAGGAGAACTTTTTTCATTAAATGAGTTTCGTTTCTTTTTTATTAATATTTATGTGTCGGCAACCTTCTATTTAGTTTATGCTTGTGAGCAAAATTGTTAAAGTTATAACATGGGTTTAATACATTCTTTTGTTTGTGTTAACCTCATAATATTACAGTATCGACTTACTATTAAGGTTCATGGTCAGAAAAAAACGTATCTATGTATTTGGTTCTTAAATGGACCTGTTTGTATCTTTTTCACGATGTTATTCTATATCTGAGTATGAGTACTGACTGACTACTGAAAATTTTCAAATTAAACCAAAAAAGAAATTGATAGCAGTTCAAAAATTACCTGGTTAAAATCACGATAAAAGATTTAAGAAGGGTTCAAAATTAACTTAAATAAAATTACGGGAAACTACTTGTTGAGATAATAATAAATAGCCTCTGCAAGTTTGTATCATCAAAATAAATAAGTAAGACGTCATGATTTCCGCATATTCCGCGGTGAACTCAATTTGACGCCTTTGCATAAGAAATGCAATATCCTGGGCCAATGTCATCACACAAGGGGCTTTACACGTTACGATTGTAAAATGTTGAAAAACCTACCTATTATTGTTGTACCTATTATTGTTGAAAAACCACCTCTATTACAAGTTGTTGATGTGCTTTTATTATTTAATCAAAACCCTGAAACGCGATTCACGGAAATCGCAGGCATCTACGTGTCTTAAAACTTGATAGAGAATCAGAAGGTATAAAGTATAAACCTTTTTGAAAATCTATTAAGTTTCACCAAAATATTTTACCAGTCGGTACCTAAGTATTTGTAAAACTGAGATTTCTTTTATGTCTGTGCGATACTGTAAACTTACAGGAATATTGTCAACATTTTCTAAAAGTTTACAGTGGGCTGAGCACGAACAACTATCGTAACGTTATATAATATTCGTAGCGTTTACCTTTCGCTAATAAAATTCAATCATTACAAGTAAAAACTAGAAGCACCGGATTGCGTAACTTATCATACCTACCCAGATATAAAATACCTTCATGCAACAATGTTCATGGTAAAAGAAAGTGGGAGTATTTCCTGTCATCTACTTTAAATGAATATCCTAGCAATATTATTGAACAAATAAGTAATGTATAAAAATACTTAAGAACTACATATTGTCTTAAAAATTGTAACGAGTATTGTAGTGACTCATTACCACATATAAATCTAAATAGGTTTTTGTTGGTATTTAAATATGTTTTTTTTTAATGTAAATTGTTTTAACATAAACAAAGAAATAAAGAAAGAAAGAAAAGAAAGAAAGCTAACTTGTCACTTTGTATGTGGAAACTGTCACATTCTGACGACACGAATACTTTACGGTAATGTTCGTGCTCACCCCACAGTGCATTAAAAATATAAGTAGCACCTAAAACGCAGGGTGTAAAGGCTCTCATTGTTGTGTGTCAACGCGGTTACTTACAAAAATACTTGTATAATACGAAAACGCAATATTTCAACAGGAATCCGCGGGGAATATTTGCATTTCGGGAATAAGAAGATTTGGACCTATATTTACTTGGGTAGAATTTAATGCTTTGTAAAGATATTGCGTATTTTAAGTTGTTAGCTCTAGCTTCTTTGTTAAGCGGGAAAGAGACAAGTAAATTTAATTAATTAAAGTTTATACGTATTGTTTAAGTTCGATTTTCTCATAGATGAATTTTAAGACCACTTTCTTTTCTTTCTTTTTTCAAATTCTTAATTGAAACATAACTCTTTATTTAAGCATATTATAACATTAAAAATGATGATAGACTCACACTTTGATTTTAATTAAACACTTTTTATGCTGGAAGCGCCTCTAAAAGCTTACCACAATAAATAAATAAATGTAACAGACACAAAATGAAAAAATTAAGACCACTGCCTTTTACATTTTTGGACCACGGTCACTCTTAATTTATGTATTTTCACAACAACAATCACACCAATTCTCTAGTCCCAAATTAAGCTACGAGGCTTGTGTTATGGGTACTAGACAACGGATAAACATACTTAAATACTTTTTTTTTGTAAATAAATACATATTATACATAGAAAACACCCAGACCAGTACAAACATACATGTTCATGCACACTTATGCTTGTACTGTGCGGGGATCGAACCCGCGACCCTTGGTTTAGAAGTCCGACCTGTGGACCACTGCACCAAGCGGTCGTCAATAATGTATATATGTATGATAATAGTAGTTTATGCAACTGATACATAATGAGGGGCCTTAAAACACGAGTGTGGTTTTATGAAACGAGCGTCAGCGAGTTTCATAATAGCATCACACGAGTTTTTTAAGGCCTAATTATGTACAGTTGCATACACTACTTTATCTACACACATATCATAAGTACTCTAAGATGGGTTCAGAGGTCGTAGGGAAATGACCAGCATTACAGTAATGGCGGGTAATTCAATCCTCCGTCACGACGATTTTTTTTATATCATAGACAAACGAATGAAGTCCCTATCCTCATGTCACTCGTGATCATATGTCGTGCGATTTGGATTAAAAAACATACTGAATTTGACGTTTCATATCGATAACTGCTTTAATATCAATGGATACTAGAATAGAGACCTACTTCAGTTTTGACAGCTGTTCCAAATTTAAAGTCATAACCTTACAGAAATTGATACTGTTATAACATTACAGTACAGATTTTACCAACTGCCACAGATAAGAAAGTTCTCATAGTAAAATTGGTTGTAGTAATGCTGGTCATTTCCTACGGTTTCTGAACGCATTTTAGAGCACTAATGATATGTCCGTAGATAATAGTAGTTTATGCAACTGATACATAATGAGGGGCCTTAAAACACGAGTGTGGTTTTATGAAACGAGCGTCAGCGAGTTTCATAATAGCATGACACGAGTTTTTTAAGGCCTAATTATGTACAGTTGCATACACTACTTTATCTACACACATATCATAAGTACTCTAAGATGGGTTCAGAGGTCGTAGGGAAATGATCAGCATTACTACAACCAATTTTCGTCACAGCGAAAAACCAACAAACAAATGAATGACAACAGTAATGGCGGGGAATTCAATCCTCCGTCACGACGATTTTTTTTTATATCATAGACAAACGAATGAAGTCCCTATCCTCATGTCACTCGTGATCATATGTCGTGCGATTTGGATTAAAAAACATACTGAATTTGACGTTTCATATCGATAACTGCTTTAATATCGATGGATACTAGAATAGAGACCTACTTTAGTTTTGACAGCTGTTCCAAATTTAAAGTCATAACCTTACAGAAATTGATACTGTTATAACATTACAGTACAGATTTTACCTACTGCCACAGATAAGAAAGTTCTCATAGTAAAATTGGTTGTAGTAATGCTGGTCATTTCCTACGGTTTCTGAACGCATTTTAGAGCACTAATGATATGTCCGTAGATAAAAAAAATTATCGTTCTTTTATTCGAAGCTTGTTTCTTCATTGTTTGTTTGTCTTATTCCTTCGCTATGTCGAGCACGTTTACATAAGCCCTGCTATGTTATGTTTGTTTGAGCTAAATATGCTTATATTTAGTTCAAAAACGAAAGTTCCTTTAATCGTTATGATTATGCCTATGGAAGCAGTAGAGGTACGTGTTATTAGCTATAGGGTTGTTAATATTACCATAAATGTACAATAATAATAATACTATAAAATCATTTATTCATTTTCAATGAACAAATTTTAAAATATTAGAGATTTTAAATTACACCGAGATTGAAGACTTTCTTAGCCTGAACTAGGTTGTACCTGTATCTCAGTCTAGAAAGAGCTTATATTTCTTTCTATTGGGTAATAACTAGTAGACAATAACTAATGGTAACTAAAAAAGATTTAAATATACAACAACATCACATACATCACATACATTGATCTGACTCCGTGGTAAGTAGCTTAAGCACTTGTGTTTGAGATATCAGAATCAACAGTGGTACTACAAATAAACTTAAATAAATACATATAACACCCAGACCAGTACAAACAGACATGTTCATGCACACAAATGTTTGTACAGTGCGGGGATCTAACTCTCGACCTCTTGGTTAATAGTCAACTTTTTGACCATTACACCAAAGTGGTCGTCAATCGTCATGATTTTATATTAGTCCATATTTTTTTTTACATCACCGCCAGGGCACACCTACTACTTTCATTCAACGCGACATGCTACTGATAACGTGTCAACCAATAGCCGCGTCTCAATCGCTGACAGTCACGAATTGCGGCGACAGTCTGCCGAATGTGTGCTCTTAGCTTTAGGTTCTAACAGACTTAGTGGCTTTCGGGCTTAAAATGTTAGCCGGGTAGAGTTTATCTTTCATATTCAAAGCCCAAGAGTTCAGCAGGTGTTGTCTGAAATATCGATAGCCCACACCGCAAATGTGGGTAGCTGTTCGCACAAGTGTAATACACAATCAAAGCGGGTATTAACTGGGCCCGCTGCCAGGAATATGGCTTAAATTGTTTTCAAATTGCCCCTACTACTGTTTTTTATTTGGTACATAGGTAAGCAGTATTCATTTTGACCATATTTGACATTAATGATGACAGCTTTGGTCTAGTGGTCTGAGGTCCAGACTACAAAACCGGCTGTCGCGGGTTCGAATCCTGCTAGGGGCAAATGTTTGTGTGATGAGCACGAGCATTTTTCCTTTAGTCATGGGTGTTTATAAATGTATTTAAGTATTAATATCCGTTATCCTAGCAACCATGGCACAAGCTAACGCTTAGTTTGGGGCTAGGTAATTGGCTAGACGACACCACCAATCGTTGACATACTTTTTATTATCTGTCAAAACGGTCTGCCTCCATAGATTTTGTATGGGAATAATGAACGTGACGTCACTAGAAATCGGAGTCAATTGACCGAATATTTATTGAGTTTAGTGTGTTTAAAAATTGGTTTCGACAGCTTTTTGGAAATAAACTGGTTATAATTACTTCATAGGGGCTATGTTTTTTAAACGCCATCGTCTTGAAAATATTTAAGATAGCTGTCATCATGCCAATTGGTGTGTTCGTTGAAACAATTTATTATTATTTTTAAACTCATTTATTTTATGTTTTTTATGTATGTATTTTGGTGAGAATAAATGATTATTTGTAGTATCTTCTAGGATATCACAGCACAAGGCCGGTCTTTTTGGTTATTATTATTATTTGACGCTCACTGCTGAGCAGAGACCCCCTCTCAAGGATTTTCAGCGCGATCGGTGCGCTTCCTGTATCCAGCAGCTTCCCGCGGACTTTACCAGATCATCGGTCCACTTTGCCCCGTTTGTCTATAGTTAACACTGCTACTAGAGCTAGAAGAAAACTAGAGCTGGAAGTTGCAGGACTGACAATACAACTCACAACATGACACAGAAAATGCACCTGGAAACACAACACAACATTCGACGCGCTTCGCCACGAGTATTCGTATTGTAAGTCCTGTGACTTCCAGCTAAAAAGGAAATGGAAATTTTTAGCAAAATAATTCTCTTTTTCAGCTTTTCTCTGCTTACTCATCGATACACATTGTGGGATACACATATTTACATTATTTAATTATTTATAAAATACTTAACACTAACACATAAATTTATTTAATATTTATTTCACTTATATAATACAATACACTTACATACTAAATTCATTCGAAATGCTTATACACTAATATTTACATTTAAACACAAAACATAATTAAAATTAATTAAACAAGCAAACCCGAATGATACCCGTAGTATGCGGCGAGCGAAATACATCGTCGCGCGATAAGAACTCGGCACTGATCGGGAATGATCGTGCGAGCTCGCGGCGAGCGCTCGCCAGTCGAGCGAACGCACTATAGCGCAAGACCCGTGTCGCCCGATGCGCCGCGGTCCGAACCTACCTACCGTGCGCGGCTACGTAACCAGTTTTGTAAATTCGTATTCGTCCATATCTGTTTGTTATTGTTTCGTGTCTTTAACTTTCATTCTTCGTATGACTCTGTGACTCTTTGTGTACTCCTTCTGTTCTTTCTTGTGTAGTTGTAAAATAAACTGTTATAACCGTGATTCCGGACTTAGTTATTTTACTCAACAAAACCTACACATATAAAATAAACCGGAGTAGCAGCCCCACTACCCCCATACTGGTGACCTCCGAACGGAACTCAACCGAAGAGTCATGATGCTGAATCCAGATGACGACGACACGAACGGATCCAAGGTGAATACAATGCCACGACACCGCCCTGAAATGGTCGAAGCTTCTGCGTCACCAGCCGTGCAGTTACGAATACCGCCATTTTGGCCAGAAAAGCCGGCGATTTGGTTCGCTCAAGTTGAAGGTCAGTTTGCTATAATGCGGATTACTGATAGTGCGACCAAATTTTACCACATATTGGCTACACTCGACCGACAGTATGCCGCTGAGGTAGAAGACATCCTTATCGGTCCAGCCGATTATGATAAATTAAAATCGGAGTTGATTAAACGGTTATCAGTGTCGCGAGAAAACAAGGTCAAACAGCTTTTGATGCACGAGCAGCTCGGTGACCGAAAACCGTCTCAATTTCTCCGGCACTTGCAGCATCTTGCTGGACCTGGCATACCTACCGATTTTTTGAAGACGATTTGGACGAGCCGTTTACCTGCGAGTATGCAGCCAATCATCGCATGCCAACCATCATTGTCTTTAGACGCGCTAGCAGAGCTAGCCGATCGCGTCAACGACATTGCAACGCCATCACAGCAGGTTGCAGCTACGAGTTCTTCACCCATCAGTGAGCTCACACGTCAGGTGGCGGAACTGACTAGACAAGTGAGTGCTTTGACCACGCAAGTCAACCGCCGCCCACGATCCAGAGAACGACGTCAGTCACGTCAACGAGGCCGATCTCCGTCGTGTCGGTCACAGTCCAACTACAGACGGCACCCGCTTTGCTGGTACCATTACAAGCATGGTAACCAAGCCCACAAATGCGTCAAGCCCTGTGACTTCAAGACGGCGGGAAACACTCCAGGCAGTCAGTGATGGCGACTGATGACTGCCAGAGCTCACCGGGTCGCCTCTTCATCATGGACCGTAGCTCCAATACACAATTTTTAATAGACACTGGTAGTGACATTTGTGTATATCCCGTATCTGCGCTCCGTGAGCGCCTGTGTAAAACTAATTATCAGCTAAGCGCTGCCAATGGTTCGACTATCGATACATACGGTTACATACAGCTCAATTTAAATTTAGGCTTACGTCGTAACTTCCCATGGCGTTTTGTGATTGCAGACGTAACGAAAGCCATAATCGGTGTGGACTTTCTTTCACATTACCGCCTCATCGTGGACGTGAGTAATCAAAAGCTGATCGATAGTTTAACCAATGTGAGCATAGTGACTTCTATATCTAAGCCTGATTGTTTAGTTTCTAGTGTGAAAATTTTGTCTGGTGGCAATACTAGATTTCATAATATTTTGTCCGAATATCCGGAGATAACACGCCCTGCTGGTACTCCGGGTATCATTCGACATAACACTACACACCACATTCGCACACTTCCAGGCCCCCCTGTATCTTGCTCACCTCGACGCCTCGCTCCAGACAAACTCAAGATAGCTAAGCAAGAGTTCGACGCTATGCTAGCCAACGGGACAGCCCGTCCCTCTGGTAGCCCATGGGCGTCGCCACTTCACCTGGTGTCCAAAAAGGACAATGGTTGGCGTCCATGTGGAGACTATAGGTTACTTAACGCACGAACTATACCTGACAAGTACCCAATCCGACATATTCAGGATTTTTCTCACAGTTTGTCTGGTTGTAAGATCTTCTCGACCATCGATCTGGTTAAAGCGTATAATCAGATTCCCGTCTTCGAGGACGATATTCCGAAGACCGCCATTACTACGCCCTTCGGATTGTATGAGTTCCCCTTTATGACGTTTGGTTTGCGTAATGCAGGCCAAACTTTTCAGAGATTTGTCGACGAGATGACGCGTGGACTCGACTTCTGCTACCCTTACTTAGACGATTTTTTAATTTTTAGCAGATCAGCCCAGGAACATGAAGACCACTTGCGCCAACTCTTCACACGCATGAAAACATATGGTGTTCTAATAAATACTGCCAAATGCGTCTTTGGTGCTTCTGAAGTCACGTTTCTTGGCTACCAAATCTCTGAAAAGGGCACAAAACCTGTGGATGGTAGGGTTCAAGCCATTGCCGAATTCCCAGTCCCAAAGACCGTCAGAGAACTCCGTCGATTTTTGGGAATGGTGAATTTTTACAGGCGATTCTTGAAAAATGCCGCTCTAATCCAAGCACCTTTGAATGCTTTATTGACCGGTTCCGTCAAGGGTTCTCATCCAGTCATCATAGAGGGAAACTCACTACAAGCTTTCGAGGACTGCAAAACCAGTCTTTGCAATGCAGCTCTGTTGGCTCATCCTGATTCTCAAGCCAAGCTAGGACTAGTAACTGACGCCTCCGACACGGCGATAGGTGGAGTCTTACAACAGCGAAAGGAGGATGGAGCCTGGGAACCGCTAGCATTTTTCTCCCGTAAGTTGAGCCCGTCACAAACGAAGTACTCTCCATATGACCGTGAGCTCCTTGCCATTTACGAGAGCATCAAATACTTCCGCCATATGCTAGAGGCAACTCATTTCACTATCTATACTGACCACAAGCCACTGTGCTACGCGTTTCACGAGCGGAAAAGAAGCTGCACACCGCGTCAGTATAGACATCTCGATTTTATCTCGCAGTTCACAACTGATATTTTGCACATATCTGGAGCAAACAACGTTGTTGCCGACACTCTTTCCAGGATCAATGAACTGCAGATACCTGTCGACCTTGAAGAAATGGCCAAGCTCCAAGCCGCAGATCCTGAACTTGCAGCATACGTAGGTGGCGAATCTTCTCTTCGCCTGATAAAGACAAGTGTGCCTGGTAGCCGTACCGAATTGTACTGCGACGTCAGTACACCGGCTCCCAGACCTTTTGTCCCACAGCAACTGCGTCAGCAGGTATTCAATTGCCTGCATTCTTTAAGCCACCCAGGACCCAACGCTACAGCCAAACTTGTTGCTCAACGTTTTGTCTGGCCCCTCATGCGGAAGAATTGCCGCGAATGGTCTAAGGCATGTTTGACCTGCCAGCGCTCTAAGGTAAGTAGACACGTTTCTTCACCGCTAGGTACACACACCTTACCTTCAGCGCGTTTCAAACATGTCCATATAGACCTGATCGGCCCTTTACCGCCTGCTGGTGATTTTCGGTATTGCCTTACAGCCGTCGATCGCTTCACGCGATGGCCGGAAGCTGTACCACTTACCGACATCACCGCCGAAACCGTGGCCAAAGCGTTTGTCTCCTGTTGGGTGTCCCGATATGGCTGTCCCACAAACGTCGTTACAGATCGTGGAGCTCAATTTCAGTCAGCACTTTTCCAGCAGCTGTCAAAGTCTATCGGCTTCGACCATCGCAGGACTACAGCATACCACCCACAATGTAACGGCCTAGTGGAACGCTTTCACAGGCAATTGAAAGCAGCAATCACCTGCCACGCAACCTCCAACTGGGTTGAGGTCTTACCCCTCGTTCTTCTCGGCATCAGGAGCGCCTTCAAAGAAGATCTCCAATCCTCATCAGCTGAGTTGATGTTTGGTGAACCACTTCGTTTACCTGGTGAATTTTTTGGTCATGATATCACCGGATACACCACTGACATCACTGATTTTTCAGCGCGTATGAGGTCGTTTGCCGAAAATATACGCCCAGTTCCAACTCAGCATCACAGCAAAAACAAGATCTTCGTTTTCAAGGATCTCGCCACTTGCAGCCACGTATTTCTTAGGGAAGACGCGCTCCGTGGCTCACTTCAACCAGCCTACACAGGTCCACACGAAGTTTTAAAACGAGGTGCTAAATATTTTAGGATTAATATTAAAAACAAAGACGTGACAGTTAGTATAGACCGCCTTAAGCCAGCCTACTTACTGTCCGATGACAGATCCATAGCACCACAGGACGAACCGTCTTCGGATTCATCATCCACTGATTTATCCTTATCACCGCAACCCGATCACGATCCCTCAGTTGTCAGAACAACTCGTTATGGCAGGAAAGTTCGCTTTCCTGACTATTATCGCCCTTAACCAGGTCTCTGGAGGGGAGTGATGTGGGATACACATATTTACATTATTTAATTATTTATAAAATACTTAACACTAACACATAAATTTATTTAATATTTATTTCACTTATATAATACAATACACTTACATACTAAATTCATTCGAAATGCTTATACACTAATATTTACATTTAAACACAAAACATAATTAAAATTAATTAAACAAGCAAACCCGAATGATACCCGTAGTATGCGGCGAGCGAAATACATCGTCGCGCGATAAGAACTCGGCACTGATCGGGAATGATCGTGCGAGCTCGCGGCGAGCGCTCGCCAGTCGAGCGAACGCACTATAGCGCAAGACCCGTGTCGCCCGATGCGCCGCGGTCCGAACCTACCTACCGTGCGCGGCTACGTAACCAGTTTTGTAAATTCGTATTCGTCCATATCTGTTTGTTATTGTTTCGTGTCTTTAACTTTCATTCTTCGTATGACTCTGTGACTCTTTGTGTACTCCTTCTGTTCTTTCTTGTGTAGTTGTAAAATAAACTGTTATAACCGTGATTCCGGACTTAGTTATTTTACTCAACAAAACCTACACATATAAAATAAACCGGAGTAGCAGCCCCACTACCCCCATACACATAAGTGCTATATGTCAATATAAGCTTCAGCTACAAAGGCAGCACTAACAAATAAAAAAATGTTTGAAAACTGAACCAACAGTAACTCCCCTGTGAAATTCTGCGTGGTATTTGTGACACTTGTTTCGATCGAAACTTGGCGTGCTCCGAAGCACTTTGTTTTACTAACTTTAAACACTGGCGAAAAGCTTTTTTCGTATGACCAAATTATTTTCATAATTTTGTCGTAATCAAATATATCTGAACAATTAAGTAATAAGTATTTTGAAGATTTTTTCTGTACTATCAAATCTATCTAAGGTAATTTATCATATTTTACGAGTATCACGTTTAGGTATAAACAAATCTATTCTAACTATGTACGAGTATATGTAATATTGACCAAGACTATAATTTTACAGTAAAAATAGCAAACATCAATACCTAAACTAATACCTCACCTCCAATAATTCCGATAATTTAAGGACAGGCGCTTACCCTACGGAGTGATATGTGATAAGCGGTCGGCTGCAATCCCTTGGCTTTTGGGAACTTCCGAAGGCTTATGTGGAATTCGTCTTGACAATTTCCACATATCTCTCTAACCCTGCCGTCCCTAGGGTAGGTAGGAGTATGGCATTTTATTCGTGTTTGTAAATGGTTTTCTTCAATGTATTGACAACTTATAAAAAGTTATGAACATACTTACAACTCTACGATTTCACGCTATTCTAGCGACACGTGTCGGAAACTTAGTGTTGTAAAAATATCGATATTATACAGAAAACACAGATGACACCACAAGGCTAACTTTGTAGTGAATTTTGTAGCCAATCATGTCATTAGAGGTATGGTACGACAGTTGTACAACGTAGCACAAAATATTGACAGCTGAGCAGTTTTTTGCCGTAACCTTGTACGAACGAAGTACAAATTTTGTAATAATGCGTTAAAATACGCCATGCCAAAAGACTGCTTCGCTGTCAATATTTTGTGATATGGCTCTTAAGCCGTCGAGAAAGAGGGTGTAATTAGTTTGACTCTTATGTCTGTTTGGGTTTGTGATGGGCACCGTATATCTGGATAAGATGGACCGATTACAATGCGGCTTTTTTATTCGAAAGATAATTTAATCACGGCGGTCAGCTATAGCTGGTTAAAATCCATCGAGACGTTGAATCTCTCCACCTGTTTTTCTGGCTCATTCGGGGGTTTCTTAACTAAAAAAAAATAGTTTTACGAGATCGTACTTGTATAAATAACGCCCAGTGAATACATACCCTTAACCCATGTACAACTAATCCTAAACCGTAATCTATATTTACCTCGTGCCGTGTACCAAAGACCCTGATACGAACAGCTGAGCGGGTATGCGATGACCCGGAAAGGCCGAGGAAGCCTTTGTAGATGTAAGGCTTTACGAGGAAGTGTTTAGCCTAGATCACGTTTGTAGAGGACGAGGCTGAATGTAGTTTTTTTTCTATGTAAGCAATGACATTGACGTGCAATAGAGCTAGAATGTTGGTATGGTGAATTTTTGATACCCAAGATAGGACATAGGCTACTTTTTACCGCAGGAAAATGACCATTCCTATGGAAATATTCAAGTGGGCCCATCGCTTTTACGCCTAAACTACTGAACAGATTTAAATGAAATTTGGTAAGGAGATATTTTAAGACTTAAGAAAGGACATGAGTTACTTTTGACCGCGGGAAAACAACGCATTCCCATGAGAATAATTACTTTCCGGGGAATCTGTATGTTACACTCCTAAATTACCAAAGATTTGAATTACATTTGGATAAAATTGGTATTACGAAAAAAAAAAACTTTCAGGTGCATTATCTGTGTCACGTTGTGAGTTGTATTGTAAGTCCTGCAACTCCAGCTAGAAAGGAAATGTAAATTTAAAGCAAATAAATACTTTTTTTCAGTTTTTCAGTTTAAATGAAATTCGGTAAGGAGATATTTTAAGACTTAAGAAAGGACATGAGTTACTTTTGACCGCGGGAAAACAACGCATTCCCATGAGAATAATTACTTTCCGGGGAATCTGTATGTTACACTCCTAAATTACCAAAGATTTGAATTAGGTACATTTGGATAAAATTGGTATTACGGAAAAAAAACTTTCCAAAAAAACTACCTAATGCGGACAAAGTCGCAGGTAAAAGTTTGTTTACTATAAAATACAAACGCGTCATATTGACTTCATAACATGAACAGATTCATCTCGGAGGCTCGTTTCGTGCACACGTGCGGAAAATCTCCGACGAGACTTAAGCCAAGAGTATAACGGGAGCCAGTTAACTTGCCTAGTAGCAAAGAATACTGTAAAATATACTAAGTAACTTAAATAATTAGCCGATTCATATCGACCAATTGTTAAACAGCTGAAAAGTTGTTTATTTCGGATTTTGTACGTATCTAACCTTGCTTGGAGGTGCTTGTGGCGCAGTGGTTGCAGCGCTTTGGTAGTGATACCAAAAGTTAAGCAACCTACGGCGCGGTCATGTTTGGGATGGGTGACCATTCTGACCATAAGAGTGACGTCTATATACAAGCATCTCCGTGCTTCGGAAGGCACGTTAAGCTGTTGGTCCCGGTTAATATCGATAGATATCGTTAAGCCTGGTCGGAGGCCCTCGGGCGGCTTAATAACATCTGACAGTAAGGTTGGTCACTTACCTTACACACACCCCTCCACCAATCCGCACTGAGCCCGCGTGGTGGAGTATGGCTCGCACCACCTCATAGTTGAGGTGAAGCCTGTACCCAGCAGTGGGACGTATATAGGCTGGATGATGATGACGTATCTAACCGCAACATTGATGAATCATGGCTTGCTAGCAGCCTAAAGAGCACTTAAAGAAATTTGGACAGTTGAGTAGCGTAATCGCCCTTGCCAGAGAAGTTGGTTCGAGTCCCGACTGTGTGGTAGTCCGATTTTTTACTTGATATGTGATTGAATTTCACAATGCAAAGAACATTATTAGTAACGTAGGTACTAATAATATCAGCCATGGTCAAAGCAATTTTGTTTGAGATTGATTTGCTTTATGCAATTCATACAAAAATTTATCAAAGAAATTATTATTTATATAATTTTTTTCTATTGATCTCCAATAATTGTGCCCAAAATTATACCAATCATTTCTTTCCGCATGACCTTGAAGTTGACTGGCAGAAAATGTTTTTAGCATTAAATCCACCCTTTGTGCATTACTTTTCGAATAAAGTTAAAAAAAAAAAAACATTTCCCACACATTATTCCATGTCATCTCCGCAATAAATAGCTAGACAATATTCCCTACAAAATACAAACGCGTGATATTAACTCTATACACGAAAATATTCATATCGCAGGCTCGTTTAGTGCACACGTGCGAAAAATCGCCTGCGAGACTGTGGCCAAGATTATTACGGAGTCCCAAAACTTGCCTAGTAGTGTCAGCTGAAAATCTCGTTTGTGTAACTTTTAGCTTTTACGCATATTAATTAAAATGTTATCAAAGAAATTACTACTGTTTCGATGTTGCTTAAAAAGCAACATCACATAACACAGTCATCAGAATTGAATATTATAATTTGCTTTAAGTTATTGAGACGCAGCGCTGTTATTGTGCGGAAAGTAACATCGTAACGGAGCCCCGCTCAGTTACAGGTGCGGCGATGATCAACCCAAACGAAAATTTTAGAATGATTGATTCACTTGTACAACGTAAGAAACACTTTGAAATTAAGCGCAAAAGAACATAAAGGTTAAAAGACGAAACAACAATGTCGATTTTACTAAATATTAATTAATTTCAGAGCCATTTATAAAAAACCGTCCATATTACGAGACCTCAAATGATGCACTCAAAAATATGAAACCATATACGAAAATTTATAAAGGATCCGAAACGTCAGGTCAAAATAAAATGTATATAAATCGGAATCTATATAATCGGAATATATAAATCGGATTGGAAGTAATCCGTAAAAAAGTGTATCTTTTCAATGTCTACTGTTCGCGTAAACCGAAAACACAAATATGATACAATAAAATTATGCATGTGAATATTAATTTTAACGCCAACCTGATTTTATCGTCTCTAATAATTATTATTTTATTGTGGAAAGTGTTATTGTCGATTGGAAATTATCGATGTTACGATAGCGAAGCTAAGCTTTTTTGGATCTTGTTAATATGAATGCTTGTTATTTAATAAGTATTCATTTTTAAACATATAAAACAAAAGTCAAACGCCTGAAATCCTGAATACTTAATCTCTCCTTATCACCAATAACGGCTTTGTTTTTACGCGATTCCTTTTTAAAGGTGGAACAGCTCAATTTTTATATGTATTGTTTTGACGTAAAGTCATATTTTACATAAATAATATACTTACATAGTTACATTGTGACTTATGTATTGTCGAATGATTTTTTTAGGTTCAGTGACATTATAATATAATTTTTGTTTCTTATAGGTAACTTAATTTGTGTTCGACTAAAATGAACACATAAATAAAAAATAATTCATCGATTCGATAGTTTAGTAAACTACCGATAGCAGGCAACACTAAAGCATAACCAAATTGTGGGTTAAATTGGTTGTGAATTTATATCACTTGAGATATTCCAGGCATTTGCATAATTTAATATGTTATTTTGGGTAAAATAATTACGTTTAGGGTGTTTTGGGAAATTAAGATATTCTTGTATAAACGGTGTACCTATTGTTGAAGCTAAGCTACCTAATATCTTAATCTAAGTACGTAAGTTTTGTTCATCATCATCATCATCATCAGCCTATATACGTCCCACTGCTAGGCACAGGCCTTACCTCAACTATGAGGTGGTGCGAGCCATACTCCACCACGCGGGCTCAATGCGGATTGGTGGAGGGGTGTGTATAAGGTAAGTGACCAACCTTACTGTCAGATGTTATTAAGCCGCCCGAGCGCCTCCGACCAGGCTTAACGACTAATATCTATCGATATTAACCGGGACCAACAGCTTAACGTGCCTTCCGAAGCACGGAGATGCTTGTAATTGGACGTCGCTCTTATGGTCAGAATGGTCACCCATCCCAAACATGACCGCGCCGTAAGTTGCTTAACTTTTGGTATCACTACCAAAGCGCTGCGACCACTGCGCCACAAGCACCTCGTTTACCTAAGTTTTGTTATACCTACGTTATTTTTAACCACCGTTTATAAGTTTGATCTCTATTCTGTTTGTGTGTTTGTGTGTCTGTCCGTAGCATCTTAGCTCTCAAATGGATGGACCGATTTTAGTAAGATTTTGGTTCTTACTTGTACTTACTTACGAGTACTTACTAGGGTGACTCAACGACCCAAAGTGAGTCTTGGCCTCCGACACCAGATCACGCCATGCATCTCGGTCTTGCGACAGTTCTTGCCAGTCGCTATGGCCGAAGTTGAGCAGATCTTTAGCTACAGCGTCTTTCGAGCGGTACCTAAGACGTCCAACCGGGCGTTTCCCATTTAATTGTCCCAGGTATGCTCTTCCTTACCTATGGCTAATCAAAATCCTAGACGGATTTTGATGACGTTGAAACTTACCAGCTGTTCATTCGGGGGCTTTTTAACTGGAAAGTTATTATTTCTGTCATCAAAACTTTCAAATTACTAATATTATTCCAGTTGTATATTATATCTACAATAGCAACACAATCACAAACACGTTTATTAGCATTCGCTAATTTAATTTAGCATTTCAGAGGGACGTTTCGATGGCTTTTCAACCCCGCGGCTTGCACAAGTGCCAATTTGGAGGCTCGCTGAGAGGCCCCGATTCTGTCGAACGGAGAGCTATTTAGAATTTATAATAAACAAGCCCCGACGAAAAGGAGGAGTGTTATAAGTTTGAACACTATTCTGTTTGTTTGTCTTTGCGTGTCTGTTTGTGGCATCGTAGCTCCGATTTCAAAGTGTGTTTTTAGGGTTCCGTACCTCAAAAGAAAAATACAGAACCCTTATAAGATCACTTTGTTGTCCGTCCGTCTGTCAAGACCGTTTTTCTCAGGAACGCGTGGGGGTATCAAAATTTCTATATGATACTTAGGTCTACTGTTCTTGGAAGCTGTAGAAAAATCAACCTTCTAAGCCAACGCAACCAAAAGATACAGCCATTTAGGCCGCAAATTTCCGCAAAATTTCGAAACTCGCATGGGAATCAAAACCTACAGGGTACTTCCCGTAAACTTAGAATCTTGAAATTTAGTACGGAGTCACGTCTTATAGTACAGATTTCTCAGTTTCATCATTTAAAAAAAAAATATTTTTGACAATTTTGAAAATTTTAAAGTACTACTCCTTAGTTGTCGTGATGGGTGAACTTTTACTTATATACCTACAGGTTTGTACGGAACCCTCGGTGCGCGAGTCCAACTTGCACTTGACCGGTTTTTTTATTCGAAAGACAATTTTATCACGGTGGTTCTCATTTTTAGCTGATCAAAATCCGTTTAGCCGTTGTAGCTCACCAGCTGTTTTTCTGGCGCATGTCGGGGGTTCTACTTGTTATAAAAGATCATGACCAAAATATATATGATCACCGACCGCACCCACCAACATACATCAAATTGATATCGATGTGATCGTTAGTATCCCATTACTTGACTTTAGGAATTTCTTCATAAAAATCGATGACAAAATTAGAAAAAAAAAATTTTCACAACAATCACACCAATTATTTTGCACAACAAGCGTAGTGAGTCGGTACATTTTATAGGCAAAATGTCTGCACATAACATTGAATATCATTAAAAGACAATCGATTAGCTCGACGTCGCTTTACTATAAAATAGTCTACTCGCTGAGATCTATCATTTAAATAGTAAGTAGTGAGTAGGGATGAAAACGGTCATGGTTTTTTAGTATTTTTTCTATAAATGGCTTCAGTAGTACCAGTTTCAGTATCGCTCGACCATAAACCATATCATTTTCACATCGCTTTGATCTCTTCGGCCAGATTTTATAGACTTTGCATGGGCTACACGTATTCAAATGTAAAGATTCCAATCTGAATCAAAGAGTGTTGGAAAAACGGCTCTCAGCATCCGACGGCCTCCCCCAGGGAAATACTCTAAGCCTGATGTCGTAGCAAAAGCAGATCAGCGAGCTAAGTTAAATATTTCATTCTTGCTATCTTGTATCATGAAATGAACTGCTTTATGCAACGAATTTGATGAAGTCACACTAACATTTTCATGTGATCGGTCCATTTTTACAGTCTAGAATCATGTCTTTGAATTAAAAAGGTGTATAGATAGAAAAAGAATGATGGCTTTGCTGCAATTTTCGTGAATCATTCATCAGTTGTTAGCTGAGGGCTGTAGAAGGTCATCAGTCCATCTTACATTCTTCAAAACTTTTTTAATTTCTTGATTTTACATTCTAGGTTACCTTTAAATCTTGTTTTAAATCTCACTAAGTGAGCTTTGTAAGCTGTGATAGCTATCATAACTTTAACAGTTAAAAACCCTCGAGGGAGCCAGGATACTAACAGGGGAAGGGACTTTAACCAGCTATAGCTAAGAACCACGTGATTAAATTATCTATCGAAAAAAAACCGCTTTGCAAGTAGTCTACACACGCGAGCTACACACACACACACACACACACACACACACACACACTCACACACCACATACACACACACACAAATATACAAAAACACAGCAGACTTATAACACAAATTTTGTCGTCGAGGGTTATACGTCATGCTAATTACTCCCACCACACAAACTTTTGCCCTTTGCGGGATTTTATCACTATTTGCGGGATGTAATCAATATTAGGGATGTAACCCTATTGTAGTTCAGAGCTTGGAAAGCTGTTGTCAAAAATATTTAATTTAAGAGCTGCTTACCGTAAGGATGATTGTTTCCACCATCGTGGAACCATCTGGCTTATCTATTCACGCTACACTCCACCGTGTGGACCTCTGAAACAAATACGGGAAACAGTTCACCCTCGGTGAGACTTCCCACGTGTTCCAACGGGCGTATATTTTCTCGCGTTCCTTTGCAAATAGGCGAAGGACCCCGAAGTACCCTTTAGGACCCTTTAAGTTGTAGGTTATTAAGTTACCATGGGTCGTGTTTGATTACTTTTGCTATCATTCTTAACCTAGAAAATAAAAGTATGCCTGTGGCATAGTAGGCCCCGAACGGATGGACCGATTTTAAGTGCGTTTTTTTATCGAAAGATAATTTAATCACGGTCGTTCTTAACGATGACTAATCAAAATCCGTAAAGCCGTTGTAGCTCACTAGGAGTCTTCCTGGCTAATGTTGGGGCTTTAAAAATATAGTTTGATCTATTATGTACTATTATTATTATGCAGTCTAAAGAACTGCTCTGTAAATGAAATAAAAAGACGCGTAGTACAGTTACTCTGCTCTCTCGATTACACACAAACTGAATCTCTGATTTGCAATAGCTAAACTTACTTATTCATTATCTCTATCACACATACACACATGCACACGCACACGCGCAAACACACACACACACACATACACCACGCTTACACATACATCACATATAAACTCACCACACAAACCCTCATCATAAAAGTGCCACATACCCCAGATTATTAAACTTAATTGGTCTCTCAAGATACAGGCATAGCCTAGTTTGAGAGACTCTGGTAACTCTTGAGATTTTATGGCTTTTTCTTTATATTATAATTTATATGAAATACATGTAAATGAAAATATGTAATACCCAAGCTGGTATGTGAATGTAATATGCAGGAGGGAAAGAAGGCATCAGATCGGCGACGATCCACCTGCCGCTGCCTTCCCTCGCCTTAAATGCGGAAAAGTTTGTCGCTCCCGCATTGGCTTATTCAGCCATTGTAAAAAGTGCCTTGCAGCAGACACTGCTTAATTGGGATGATGACACCTATCTTAAATATTGTCAAGAACATGGTGTTTAAAAACACAGCCCCTATGAAGTTAATATAACCAATATATTTCAAAAAAGCTGTAGAAACCAATTTTCAAACACACAAAACGCAATAAATATTCGGTCAATTGACTTCGATTTCTGACACATGACTGTGACGTCACAATCATTTATTACCATACGAAATCTATGGAGACAGACCGTTTTGACAGATAATAAAAAGTATGTCAACGATTGGTGGTGTCGTCTAGCCAATTGTCTGTAATAGACGGATAAGGCCTATGATGTTGCTGATGTGAATTTGTAATAACATTTTTGGGACTTTTAATGTTTGTACAAAAGTTAAAATCACAGTGAATGGATGTAAGATTCAACCATCATTAGTATTATTTATTGACATGCCACGTGAGTCACAGCGACAGTAAATATGAAAGCTTTGTATTTTTTTTACTTTATTGCTAGAGCTCTTACTCTGGACGCTCAGCGTTGCGTCAAACGCAAGTTTTCATGTCAATGCTTGATCAGAAGCGCGCGCTTGCGTGTGTACACTTTAATAGGACTCCCTGGTTCTCGAAAAGCGCACGTTAAAAGCGCCCAATGTGTACTCGCTCTAAAGGTTTAGTAGGGGCACTCTGCGTACTACACTAAGTTGACGACTACTTTGGTGTAACGGTCAAGAAGTTGATTATTAACCGAGAGGCCAAGGGTTCGATCCCCGCACTGTACAAACATTTGTTTGCATGAACATGTCTGTTTGTACTGGTCTGGGTGTTATATGTATTTGTTTAAGTTTCTTTGTAATACCACTGTTGATTCTGATATCTCTAACACACGTGCTTAAGCTATGTTGTTTTAAATTTATTTATATCGTATATTCTTCCTAAGCATATCTGATCAGGTCAATGAAGACTTTGAAATAAGACACGGATTATTTCGCGATTTATTTACATTTTGTTTTAACCTGACGTTTCGGACCCTTTTCAGCGTCCGTGGTCACAAATAGACAAAACAACCGAAAAACCCGAAGAAACAAGTATGTGATGGTGTTGTGTTGTATATTGTATTGTATTGTAAGTTATGACGTACCTTATTATGTCCCTAATTAGAACAGTCATTAAAATTTTCTGTAATGTGGTCCTGTGGATATTAGCAAACAGCAACAAATGGTCGGATACATTATTACCTTCTGTTTGTATTGTGCAGTTAAGTCTTACTTTAATCCAGATAAATCTTTTTAATCCAGCGGTAAACCAGGTTTATGTCGGTGGCTCATGGGAACCACAGATTAAAAAGGGTTAGAAGGGGCTTTCCACTTAATTGTTATTATGAGTTTCAATGGATCGATGTTGACTTAGTCGCAGACAAACCTCCGATAAAATATCTTTCACAAATTAACTTAAAAAAATATGATTTTAAACTTTCGCGTTGCATTTTAACACTAACTATTGGTTATCGGGTCTAAACGCGAACAATCCAGCCGAAACGTCGAGCAGTGAGTACCAAATACTCATTTAAATAGTTCGCGTTTAGACCTGATAGATCAATAGTTAGTGTTAAAAAAAATGGTTTTATTTCTAGTAAAAATTCGTTCCGTTTACTAATAAGTATGTTTTAAGAATACCTCTTTAGTTATTAACGATAACCATGTACCTATCTTGTTTTCAAAAACAAACAAGAAATCTTTTAAATTATTTTTTTATTAATTTCGACTGGTTATTCGCGCACTCGTAAGTTTTTTTTTATATTTAAGGGTGCTTGCATTGCACAAAATCTCCGCTCTTCCTTAGTAAACAATCCTATTGGTTCATATTTCTTCGTTTTTCCGCTTCGCGGCCTCGCACCGCGCCGGTGGACTTAAACTTTGTCTATGATGCCAGTATTTCTCCGCTAGCCTGCTGAAATATCGTAGTAGGTAGATGTTACTGTAGGTAGTGCGAAATATTTCTAAAAAGGAAAAACAATGAATTCAAGTAACACTTCTGTTAAAGTAAAACTAACTTTTAACAAGCCAGTAAAAATAGCGGTTTTAATTAGCTATAGCTAAGGATCACAGTGATTGAGTTATCTTTTGAATAATAAAAAAAACCGCTTTGAAGTCCGCGGTCCATCCATTTGGGTGCTACGAATCCATAGACAGACACACACAAAGACACGTTCACCCACAAACAGACATAGGGATCCAACTTCTAGCCCCTCATTTTCGTCGGAAGTGAAAAATAAACTCCCTCTACAGATTGTTTGTTTTGTTTTTCAAAATACTTTATTAATAATAATAATAGTTACATAAACATGCCATGCTATACAACAAATATAGCATGACACGGACATAAGAAACAATTACCTTTTTAGGTTAAACACCTCTTAAAGTTAACAAAATGGAAATTATACATTGATATTTAGAAGAAATTTACAATTAACAACATTACATACGGATTCGGGTTTAATAAACTTTTTAGATATAAAGTTCATTTTAAAAAGAATGAGGCGATTATTGCCAACTACGAGACGAGAAACAAATAAGGTATGTGGGTAACTCAAATTTTAACGTTGGTGTAAAGAAGTGACAAGTGACCTCTACACATTATGTGTGGCCCAAAAGACCAATTCTGTCTCTACTCAAATTTATCGTGTTAGCCGGCAGGACGTATAGTGCGTCAGCCGTACGTTACTGGTTAGGCTCCTCTCGGACACATGGCGTGTTGGTCAAAGTGAAAATTATGGGCTGCGAGAAAATCCCCTTTCCATATAATAGTCCTCCTGGCGGATTTCGACCACGGCGGGCAATCTCAACAGAGATCAGCCAACTACGCAGGAGATATTATAGTGCACAAGTGTGAGCACAATACACAGGTGCACTCACTGTTCCATCACTTTCAAAGTTCGGTGAGACGGCAATCCGACATGATCGGAGAGAGATCAGGCGCAGGACCAACGGCTTAACGTGCTTTCCTAGGCACGGGGATGTAACACCGCCAACTTCTCGACTCCGAGCTGTTTTTGAGAAATTCATGACAGAAAATCTCAGAAACACATTTGGCTCGACCTAGGATTCGAACCCAGGACCTCTCGGATGTACGGCACATTGTAAGGCACAAACTTTGCCGCAACATCAACCTTCCATATACTAGCTGAGGGATTAAGATGAAAAGGGTTAATTTCAAAATATCCGCACTTGCAGGCAGGCATCTTAATTTGGTAATCTATACTTATAGTACCCAACGGCCGGGTGTGCCACAAAATAGTAAAAACTCCAGGAGATCTCCTGAGGATGCCACGTGTAGTGGCGGAACGCGTCGGTTGTTTTGTTAGTGTCAGTGTTGTGATTCCAGGTGCATCTTCTGTGTCACGTTGTGAGTTGTAGGTATTGTAAAACCTGCAACGTTCAGCTCTAGCTTTTTCAGGTGATTACAGTTGGATGTATTTTGGTTAATGCGCTGGCGTCGTTTAGTGGAAATTTACAGCAAAATAATACTCTTTTTTAGCTTTATGTTTTTTTTTATGAAACCTTGTCCTTGACAATAAGGAGCACATTAAAAAAAGGAATCATACAATTTGGTGCAGTCGACTAAATTTTATTTTTATTTATATACATTAGACGACTTTGAGATGTATAAACTAGCCATAATCTGTATTACGAATCTTAACTAGAATCACTGACAGTAAATCCCTGTTTCTGGTCGGACATTAACGACAGGATAGAAAGATAAAGCACTGTTTAACTACCACTCGTGAGTAGTGTGCTTAAATTTATCGCGGCTTGTATTAAATGGGCGACAAACGCGACAAGTGCATGTAGATACCTGAATTAAATCAAAATGAATCATTTCTGTCAGTTTTCTATGTATAAAATGTATTTATTTACAAAAAAAAAGTATTTAAGTATGTTTATCCGTTGTCTAGTACCCATAACACAAGCCTCGTAGCTTAATTTGGGACTAGAGAATTGGTGTGATTGTTGTAAAATATTAATTTATTTATATATTTATTACTCTTACAAATCAATAGACAAATATAACGAGTTTAAAATAGATAAGATAGCTCCTTTATTGCACTCCAAAAAGTACAAACAGAGAAGTTTTAAATATAACGATGTCTAATGTAGGCGGTCATATTGCTATGAGCGATCGCTTCCGGACAACCTTTGGGTAAGGAATAGTACTCATACAGGACAAGGTGTTCGGTGCGAAAGTAACAAATAAATAAATACCATGCAGTAATAGTTACATTCTCTTACACAATTGAAAAATGGAAATTTAAGCAATATCCGCGTGGCTGATAGTTTCGGCGTTTGCTCGGTTTGGCAGAAGTACAATGTCAATATTTAATAACAGAAAGAAAAAAATTTTTATTGATGATCATTATCACACACACAGAACGAAATGAACAGTATAAATAGAGTATTTTTTTTGTTCACAACGCTATATTTAATTTCGAAAAATAATAATAAAATTATAGCCTGTTTCATCTTCACCGATGTTAAATATGTGTAAAAATATTTCTCTCGGGTGATTTGAGGGTGTCTCCCACAATCATTGATGAAACAAACAAAGCGTTAAAAAGCACCAACAAAATACAACGACTCCATTAAGGTTTTTTTTTAGGTTATCGGTAGCTCAGGTTAGAGCATCGGACCGGACTTCCAAAGGTCGGGGGTTCGATTCCTCCCCGATGACCGGAGCTGAAAATAATTTTTTAAGTGTTATGTCTTTTTGAAAGTATAAATAGACACGAAATCGAAATACACATATAAAAAAAAAGTTTTTACAACAAGTAGTTATGCCAACGTAGTACCTATAATAGGAGGGAGGGACCTTAACCGTCAACTGCCACTAGGTATCGCGTGATGGGAGCCGCGTTACTATCACGCCTTATTGCCATCCATCAGAGGCTATAGAGATTAATTCTGCTGCGCTAGGAATGTTCCATTTAGCAGAGAACATTCTCGAACGCCATGATTTTCTGTCATCCTAATTTAAGAGTGTATAATATAAGGTATGTGTTAAGTTTTTTTGACGTGACACCGTCTTATAATTCGATGGAGCCGGCTACACGCACCAAAAAACATGACGCATGCGGCGTTACCTCGCTCTGAGGCGTTTCATTCAAGGCTTGAAGAGCAAACGAGAGCGCGGAACGAGCGACAACGTGACAAAGACGTTGTCACGTTCAATTCAACTATCGTCAGTAAACCGACTTTACAGACAACAATTTTTTTTCTTTACAATGTGAAATTAAAACACACTTAAGGAAAAATGGACTGCCACAGGCGGGACACGAACCCGCCCGAACCTTTCGCGAACAGGGCGATAGCACTCCCTATTGAGCTACCGTGACACTTACTCATCGTCTATTTTGCATTAAGTGTGTTTTAATTTCGCATTGTTAAGGTATGGGGTTTCTATGACATTTTGACGCACGATTTTTAGGAGACAATCTTTGGGTACTGGAACGCATCACATTTTCCTTTTGTTGTGGTACCCAAGACTTAAATGTAGAAGAAGGAAGTTAATATAGACATAGGCTGCAAAATAAATGTTTTTATAGTTTAAGTGAATATTTTAATTGTAATGACTAATTTAATGACTATGATATTTAATTTAATAACTTAATATAATTAACATATGACGACCGCTTGGTGCAGTGGTCCACATGTCGGACTTCTAAAAACAAAGGTTCGCGGGTTCGATTCCCGCACAGTACAAGCAAAAGTGTGCATGAAAGTGTGTTTGTGCACACATGTTCATACACACATGTTCATGCACACATGTTTGTGTACTGGTCTGGGTGTTTTCTATGTATAATATGTATTTATTTACAAAAAAAAGTATTTAAGTATGTTTATCCGTTGTCTAGTACCCATAACACAAGCCTCGTAGCTTACTTTGGGACTAGAGAATTGGTGTGATTGTTGTGAAATATTTATTTATTTATTTTAACATAATATAATCAAAATGTAAAGTCTACTACTAATACTTGCATGCCTGTACGCAGGCTGAATACACAAGACTTTTATTTCTAAGACCTTTGTATTCTTGCAAATAAACTATTTCTATTTCGCTTCCTTCTTCTACGTCAAAAGTCTTAAAGTGATTGGAAAAGTACGAACATATGTTTATTCCACCAAGTCCATTCTACCAGAGGGTCACCAGACGTACGGCGGGTTACCATCCATACTTGGTTGATATACCTACTATACGCACTAAGCGCTTCGCTTCATCCTTCATAATGCGCACAGCCAAGGAATGGAATGCGCTTCCGCCGACGGTGTTCCCTCTTTCTTATAACTTGAGCTCATTCAAAGCGCAAAATAAATAGGCACCTTTTGGGTAAGCTCGCTACATCGTCGACATCTTCTTTACCTCCTAGAGGGAGAATGATGTCAAGAGCGAACCCATATTGATAAAAAAAAATCATAATGTTTTTTTGCCTAAACTACTCACTACGAAGTATTGTACGAATTGACTTTCTAAAAGTTATTTCAAAAATCCCCAAGCATATCGGACTCTGCTAACAAACATCAAAACAGACAGATTTTTACAAGCATTTATTTAGTTTCACAAAAAAATCTTTTTTCTTGAATACAAAATCTCACTAGAGATTAAACCAAGTTACGGAACGAGCCAAATTAAGTTTGTCAAGTCTTAGTGCAGCGCAAGTTTGCTTTTTTGAAGTTACACGTAAATTTGTAAAGTTGTAGACGCGACTTGAATGCAATTGGGTGTGACTTGGCAAGTTTTATTAGTCGGGTTCTCTTGTCGAAGTGCTTTTGGCGCTTTTGGACGACGATTCGTGGGCGGGGGTCTTCCGGTGGACTGTGGACCGACGATCTGGTGAAGGTCGCGGGAAGCCGCTGAATGCGGTGGAAATCCTTGGGAGAGGCTTATGCTCAGCAGTGGGCGTCGAAAGGTTGATATGATGATGACCTTTACTTTAAATGTACCTACATAAGAAAGTGGACTAACTTTTACAGAAGTTATGAACAATCTTTACTGGTAAATTTTATTTTCATCTGTAGAAAGGTGTACTTGTTAGGTTCAGGACACACCTGCAGCATGCGTCTCCGCCACTCGTGACAGCCAGCGATTAAGCTTCGGTGATTGGTCGCAGGTATGCGCTGGTGGCATCTTAGAACTAAAATTGTGTTCATAGAATCATTTAAATACCCTTGTCAAGAATATAATGCTTTAGTGTCGCGTTTGGAGACGGCCCCTTAATACCATCATTAAATTAGATCAAAAGGTCCTTCAAACCGTTAAAATCAAAATAAGATAAAAATGAGAAATTTGTAAAAATGTTCACAGTTTTATATATTAGTAAAGAAATTTGCATTGTTAATGCTACAAAATAAAGTAACTAGGTATATAAATAAAACTGTTTTTTACGACCATTCTTAAGTATACATTTACAATTAAAGAAGCTTATCCGTAATAAATTAAATAAAACCATTGCAAACTATCTCTAACGACATCGGTGCTTACGTTTAACAAACTTAATTTTGCACATCCAAAAACTTATGTTTCGTTTAACTATCCTCTGGTAAAGTGTTTTACTGGCTGCAAATATAAGTTTGTAAAAGTTTGGCTATTTAGAATCAAGGATATTTGGGTGAAAACGAAGCTAATCTTTGCGCATAAACTTGGAAATGGCGATGTTAAGATTATTTTTTATTAGGTTTAAATAGATAATTTTGTGGTCTCGTTCTCGTATTATTGCGTGATACCGAGTTGTGAGTATGGATAATTAAAAAAAGAAACCAGTTGTGTAATGTGATCTCTCTAATCTCACCAGCTTATATAAGTCCCACTGCTGAGCACAGGCCTCACCTCATATAATGCACCATGGGGGCTTAGGGTGGAACGATTAAGGCTTGTTATTGTTTTACCCGGAGCGGCGAACAGCTTGATCGGGCCCTGTATTGAGGAGTTGGTTTATTTTTTTATACAATATTGCTTTTACCTGACTTTAAAATGACATTGACAATTTAATTTTATGACATTATTATTGTAATTTTGACATTATTTTATTATTCAATTTAAACGGACCTATTTATTTATTGAATTGTTAAAATTACTATTAATATTTGCACGCCTGCATGCAGGCTGAATACAGCATCAACCTATTTTTAAGACCTGCAGTTTGTAACTTGCATATTTTTGAGTATTCTAGCAAATAAATGTTTGATTTGATTTGATTTGTTTTATGAGGTAAGTAACTAACCTTACTGTCATTATGGAATGTGGAATCATGTTCCATTTATGACGCGGCAATTTTCCAGAGATCTAACGTGATAAGATTCCCGGATATTGGGTTTGTTACACAACATATTTTTATAAAAAAATATTGTGTGTTTAAACTCAGACTTAACATCACGTTTTGGAGACATTAACTGCAAATTAAGTTACTTAAGTCAATATGTATGAGAGAGAAAGGAGCCTTCTGTAACAAAAGCTGTTCGTTTTACTGTATCAAGACGATTAAAAAAAATGTTATCATCGAAAAAACATACCAACGCTGAAAGCTTGCACAGTTTATCCTCATTTTAGAAACTCTACATAATGGCTCTAACTCTACGGGGTATTTATCATTCTTTTAAATCTCTATACATATATATAAAATTCTCGTGTCACAATGTTTGTTCCCTTACTCCTCCGAAACGGCTTGACCGATTCTCATGAAATTTTGTGAGCATATTAAGTAGGTCTGAGAATCGGCCAACATCTATGTTTCATACCCCTTAGTGATAAGGGTTGTCCACCGTCAGCAGGACAACGCCTGCGGGGTCAGCTAGTAAGATATATAAGGGAACGTCAAGCTGTCTTACTAATGATACATGTTCAATAATCCCGGAGGATTACATAAGAATAAATAATAATAATAAATATTTCTCAACAATCACGCCAATTCTCTAGTCCCAAAGTAAGCTACGAGGCTTGTGTATGGATACTAGATAACGGATATAAATACTGAAATACTTTTTTTGTAAATAAATACATATTATACATAGAAAACACCCAGACCAGTACAAACACACATGTTCATACACACATTACATTGCTAATAAAAAAAATAGAAATAGATATATTGGCGTAAATAGGGTACAATTAGAATTTGATTTGTTGATTATCTTACAACAGTGCTTAAACCTATTTAGCCAACTAAGAACTCAGTATACTTATATTTTGAATGTAAATCGTTATGGATGGTCAACGTGAATACCTGGTGTGAACAGTTGGTGAGATCCTTCGTTGGTTGAAGAATATAAAAACATTGAAATGATACACTTTTTACGGATTATTGCGCGATTTATGTATGTACATTTTATTTTAAAAGTGTAATTATAATAATGTTTACTGATCAATTCAGCGTATTTTAATCAAATTATAGAGCAAAGCAAAAAATTAAACTTATTCATATTGTCTATCATAATTTAACCAAAAAAATTGGTTGCCTGTAAAGTCGGTATACGGGCGAAAGTTTTACGTGACAACGACTTTGAGTGGTAAAATAATTTTAATGTGAATATTCATTCGTATAACATGAACCGGTGTGTATGCCTATCTCTCTCACTCTCTCTCTCTCGCTCTGTCTCTCTCGCTCTTAGGCGGGTTAACTGTGCTCGAGTGGAAGGGACGCGTGCCTTTCACTTTTTATGTCTGTCTCACTCGCTCTTAGGCGGGCTAACCATGCCCGAGTCGAAGGGACGCGTGCCTCTCACTCGCTCTCATTGTGAGCGCGGAACGTGAGCGGAGCGTAACGCAGTTTCTTGAAGTGTCACCCGGCAAACCAATTTATAAGACGTTGTCACGTCAAAAATAAATATATTGTTAAAAGTCTAGAATTTATCCGGCTTATTTATAATCAACTCAAGAGCTGACCCAAAAATAGTACATACAAGACTAATATTTTCTCAGTTCGTGCATCACAAATAAAGTGACTTCGTTATGAACTTGGCATCAACTTGTAAAAACTTATAAGCTTTTGACACTTTTCTTTTATATACCTACCCTTTAGCTTTCGTCGTCACACGTCGCACTTGTCGCGTCGCGTCGCGTCAAATTTGTCGCGTTTGTCGCCGTAGTTCAACGGGTTAGCGTCAGAAATCTTAACTATCTCAGTACTAAATATTTATTGTGTAGCTGCAAATCATGAGCTAATCATCGCAACCTGACGCACCAAATCCGGTCATTCCGCAAAACGACCGTTTCCGCAACTTGACCTCAACACAGACACAAATCCATTAGTCGGATTGCCCGTAGGCGTCTGCCCACCAGCGGACCATTTAAACGGGAACTGGTCCATTTTAGTGCATTCCTTGGGCAGAAGCGGAAACGACTGATTATCGGTTTGTGCTGTGACGTAAACTCGTGGATGGAATTTTAAAAATTAATCTTTTTACTCGTGCTATAGCTGAAAATTTATTTAATTATTGTTGTACTCGTATTGTATTGTATTTAAGCTTTATTGTACAACAAAACTATGTACAAAAGGTGGATCTAACGCCGTAGGTCATTCTTTAATAGTCATACATTTGGCCTAAGCAGAAATGATTAGTGGGCGGTAAATTTATGTTTCACATCTATCTATGATTCATCATCTGTGTTTTTTTTGTGTATACTCTTTTGATATGAAAATCGGTTTTAAGATGCATAGTTATCTAGTAAGTGAGATTAAAGCCACACCAGATATATGAAGATAAATCATTTTATTTATCAATAAAAAAATATTTATAAAGTTATGAAAAAAATCACATAGTAGAAGTAATAAAGAGAATGTTACAGTATTAAGTTACTAAGTATATTTTTAGCATTAACAAAGCAAATTTCTTTACAATTGCCGATTGCTGAAAAGCTGATTGTAACGCTTTCGAGCAAAGGAATGAAAACTAAAAAATCTTTGTGCCAAACAAAATACAAGACGTCATGAAACCGAAAATTACCTACGTGTTCTGTTAACTTAAGCACAGTTAATGTTAGCGGTAAAGTGAAACAATCAGGCAAGTTAAATGATGTCGGTCACGTCAACAGCTATATATGTGCCCGCATGCAAATAAGCCAAGTTCTAATATAATTGCGTGCGAATAAATACAGTGAGCTGAGGAACTTCAGCGATTTTACCGCCAGCACTTATCCGCGGCGTTCTGTCACTGTGACTCGCGATTGACATAGTGTCAATCGTCCTGTCACCGCGACTCACGATTGACAGTGTCAATCGTCCTGTTACCGTGACTCGCGATTGACAGAGTGTCAATCGTCCTGTCACCGCGACTCACGATTGACAGAGTGTCAATCGTCCTGTTACCGCGACTCGCGATTGACAGAGTGTCAATCATTTTATCACCGAGACTCACGATTGACAGAGTGTCAATCGTCCTGTTACCGCGACTCGCGATTGACAGTGTCAATCATTTTGTCACCGAGACTCACGATTGACAGAGTGTCAATCGTCCTGTTACCGCGACTCGCGATTGACAGAGTGTCAATCATTTTGTCACCGAGACTCACGATCGACAGAGTGTCAATCGTCCTGTCACCGCGACTCACGATTGACAGAGTTTCAGTCGTCCTGTCACCGTGACTCACGATAGACAGAGTGTCAATCGTCCGGTCACTGCGACTCACGATTGACAGAGTGTCAGTCGTCCTGTCACTGTGACTCACGATTGACAGAGTGTCAGTCGTCCTGTCACCGCGACTCACGATTGACAGTGTCAATCATTTTGTCACCGCGACTCACGATTGACAGAGTGTCAATCGTCCTGTCACCGCAACTCACGATTGACAGAGTGTCAATCGTCCTGTCACCGCGACTCACGATTGACAGAGTGTCAATCATTTTGTCACCGTGACTCACGATTGACAGAGTGTCAGTCGTCCTGTCACAGCGACTCGCGATTGATAGAGTGTCAATCGTTTTGTCACCGCGACTCACGATTGACAGAGTGTCAATCGTCCTGTAACCGCGACTCGCGATTGACAGAGTGTCAATCGTCCTGTCACCGCGACTAACGATTGACAGAGTGTCAATCGTCCTGTTACCGCGACTCGCGATTGACAGAATGTCAATCATTTTATCACTGAGACTCACGATTGACAGAGTGACAATCGTCCTGTTACCGCGACTCGCGATTGACAGAGTGTCAATCATTTTGTCACCGAGACTCACGATTGACAGAGTGTCAATCGTCCTGTTACCGCGACTCGCGATTGACAGAGTGTCAATCATTTTGTCACCGAGACTCACGATCGACAGAGTGTCAATCGTCCTGTCACCGCGACTCACGATTGACAGAGTTTCAGTCGTCCTGTCACCGTGACTCACGATAGACAGAGTGTCAATCGTCCGGTCACTGCGACTCACGATTGACAGAGTGTCAGTCGTCCTGTTACCGCCACGAAGTTATAGATAAAACTGGAGACCAAACTACCCCTATATAAATGAAGCAAAAAAATATGACCTTGACTACTTTCTATCTCGTTCCTTAGGTCCCCCTCCTCTCTTTCTAATTAAGGTGACCACACAACTCCATAGTGAATCAGACAAGAAATAGGACATTATAAAATTTTTGAAATCATTTTTTTAAATTTTATTTAAAGCCAACATTTAAAAAAGTACCCTTTATGTGCAAGTAAATATATAATGTTTAAAAAATTAATTTAAAAAAGTAGATAATATTTAAAAAATGTTTGGGCTTATCTCACCCATAGGTATCTGAAAATACCCAGTAGGTACACTACTTTTTTAAGTATAGCTACTTTGTTTCGAGTGCAATAGTGTTATCTATCTATTTATATATTCGGAATCGCCTGATTCTGGCCATTCTGAATATTTATTTTCAAAAAATCACGAAAAAATATCGCGTAAAGCACTCACTGGCTGTATGCCTTAGCAAGGCTGTACCGGATACCCTCAATATCACATTCCTCTTCTTACATGGGATAGTATTTTTTTTAAAGATAGAAATAAAACCACATATGTTATATTTATTTATTAATAAATATATTTTCAATTATATATTACAAAAAAGTATAGTTTTATGATGTTTTTGGCGTTTCCCTCGTAAATAGCCAAGAGTAACTTCCATTTTGCATTATAAGAAAGCTTTTAAACGCTTTAACTTCGTCGCTATACCGCACGCCATGTGGATCAGCTGACAAATTTTTGTACAAGGCTTTTGTTCCGTTTCTGCAAAATTTCTTCTCGTTTTTAATTTTGCTTGTACACTTTTATCACAATAGGAAGGTCTCGTAGGCGCAGTGTTTTCACCTCCAACCTAAAATAAGTATAATTAAAATTCAATAACACATCTATAGGCAGGCAGGGAAAGAGGTTATGTAGGTACTTTCATTTTTTAAGCTACATTTATTTCCTTAACAGTTGGTATATATGTATATTTACATATATTTATGTATATTGTATATTTTATATTTAATGTTATGTGTCATATTATTCTTATTTTTTGTTTGTTTTCTCTTTTATTTATTTTGTCGCACCGCCCACTAATCATTTCTGCTTAGCCCAAAGGTATGACTGTTAGAGAATGCCCTACGGCGTTAAGTCCACCTTTTGTACAAAGTATTGTTGTGCAATAAAGCTTAAATAAATAAATAAATAAACCATACAATATACATACTACGGAGGATAACAGTAAATATTAGTAATATTTTATATTATTATAATATAAGTATCGCTTAGTTAGCGAGAATGTAGAATACAGTAGAGAAACACTCAAATATCGCTTTATCAAATTAAAATGAGTCATCTTAATAATGGACCTTTATACTTTCACTATTTATTTTTGGTCACCCTACCTGTTGTCTGTCTATTTTTAATAAATGATTCCTACTGCGCTTTAATCAGAAAAATTCTGAGATATACTACAATAAAGTAATAAATTACTTAATACTATGGAAAATACGCCATGAAAATGTAAAGGATTCCATGTACAAAATACGTTTTATGACTAAATGCAAACAATCATCAATTATGATAACTAATGACTCACCTGTGAAAGATCAATGAACATCCAGGATACCATTTACTTCCACAACCTAGGACTACACATTTTTGAACCATTTTCACGTTTTCACAGCGAAAAACATCAATAAATAAACATTAAACTTTCGAGTCGACAAAGTTACTAATTGTCATCCGCCATTTTGACACATACGGTGCTGCTATTGTTTGAGGATGCTAGTTAACACAAAAATGGGGAAATTAAGAAAGATATTGCGATAACTTTTGTAATACTTGCACATTACACAGAACACAAGTCTAGAAAAAATTACGACGCTCAAATTTATTTAAATTGTAGTAGTTGCATGTACGTCCCTTATTTAAGTTTTTTTTTGTCTTGGATTAGATTTTAGAGTAGATTTAGCCCGAGTGCATACTTGTCCGACTCCGGTCTGCCAGACAAAAAAAATATTAAAATCTAATTTATTCATGTATTCTATAAAATTTGCAAATATAATCAATCACCGGCACAGATCCTGGGTGGGTTAAGATTTATGAGGTAGCCACCCAGAAGTCCAACGAAAGGTCAATAGGGGTCATACCTACTTGGACTCAACTGAAAGTTCCGAGTTTGGCCTCCAGTTTTATCTATAACTTCGTGGTTACCGCGACTCGCGATTGACAGAGTGTCAATCATTTTATCACCGAGACTCACGATTGACAGAGTGTCAATCGTCCTGTTACCGCGACTCGCGATTGACAGAGTGTCAATCATTTTGTCACCGAGACTCACGATTGACAGAGTGTCAATCGTCCTGTCACAGTGACTCACGATAGACAGAGTGTCAATCGCCCTGTCACTGCGACTCACGATTGACAGAGTGTCAGTCGTCCTGTCACTGTGACTCACGATTGACAGTGTCAGTCGTCCTGTCACCGCGACTCACGATTGACAGAGTGTCAATCATTTTGTCACCGCGACTCATGATTGACAGAGTGTCAGTCGTCCTGTCACTGTGACTCACGATTGACAGAGTGTCAATCGTTCTGTCACCGCGACTCACGATTGACAGAGTGTCAATCGTCCTGTTACCGCGACTCGCGATTGACAGAATGTCAATCATTTTATCACTGAGACTCACGATTGACAGAGTGACAATCGTCCTGTTACCGCGACTCGCGATTGACAGAGTGTCAATCATTTTGTCACCGAGACTCACGATTGACAGAGTGTCAATCGTCCTGTCACCGCAACTCACGATTGACAGAGTGTCAATCGTCCTGTCACCGCGACTCACGATTGACAGCGTTTCAACCAATAACCGCGGCATCATCACTGACAGAGAGAGAGCGAGTCGCAGCGACAATATGCCACAGGTGTGTCTTGGCCCTAATATCATTTTTCTGCAATCTACAGTAGCCGTTTAAATAGTTGCCGCATAGCCTAAACTTAAGTTTTTTGTGCCTCTGTGTGTACATACCAATTTTTATTTTTTTTTACTTTATTGAAAGGGAGAGAAGGCACCCATTGCGATCTTCCTTGCCACTAATAATTTCTGTTTAGCCCAAAGGTATGACTGGTGGAGAATGCCCTAAGGGGTTTAGTCCACCTTTTGTAAGAAGTTTTGTAGTGCAATAAAGCTTAAATATATACATACATCTTTTAAATATCCTTGATGTTTATTGGCAAAACATGCTTTTAGGCATTTTTTTTTAAATAAATAAGTAAGCGTCATTTGGGATTCCAAGTAAGTCAGAATCTCGGCTTAGTTACGGTAGGCACACACGGCTCCACATCAAGCTACTCAATTTCGTTCCAAAATCACTCTTAATACGTAATTTAAGATACCGCAGTGATTAACTTGACGTGGGGCCGTGAATAGTGCTGGTGCAAGCTATTGGAAATCAAACCCACTATACGAGGTACATTCAAAAAAGTTTGGTAGCTGAATAAAAGTCACTGGTACGAAATAATAAATTGTTCTATTCTGGTGGTAAACATACGCTAATTTGGTAATTGTGGTCCTAAATGGTATGAATTAGCACCCGCGAAATGTTAGTTCGTCGAGTACTGATGAAATATTGAAACTAATTGAACTGAATGGCACATTTTATGAATGATCTGAAAAATGCTGAGGGCGCGTTGATGCGCCACGATTTATGAAATAATGTACGATGGCGGTCAGCGCCGCGTGAACACTTTCTAACGCAAAATTGTTTGCATGCACTTCGCACACAGGGAACAATTAGAAAGCGGGATTGCGCGTGATGTGCTAATAATTTTCGCCCTAAAGGTGTTCACGCGGCGCGGACCGCGATAGTACCTACGTAGCTCTTACACTCACTGTTCCCTCTTTTGACTCTGTAGTTCAGACAAGTTAGTAGCCATCACACACACACACACACACACACACAACACACACACACACACACACACACACACACACACACACACACACACACAAAGAAATGTTTTATGTAGATTTAAGGCTGATTTTGTTTTGTTTTTTTAGTTAAATTTGGGTTTATATTGTTGTTACATGTATGTAGATAAGGAAGAGCGAGGTCTCCAAACACAGGCATAACTTGCTTAAATGGAGACCTCAATCAACCATGTAATTAGGTATAAGTTAAAAATGAAATAAATTATTTATTATTATTATTATGTCGGTCATTTCCAATCTCGGGACCACAGGGTCCCGGACCTTTGGAAGGCATGTGTGGGGCCGAAGCCAACACGCAGAGGTCCGTTAGACACTTTAATCAAAATGAAGTGTGACACTAGCCAGCGATTATCCCTGTATGCACTATGTGAGTACACCCAAGGACAACCCCCGGTTAGTGTAGGACTATTGCAAGGTATGGTGAAATAATACTGGGTTATGGGTTTAAGAGCTGTGGATAAGGTAACTGGGACTATGAATGGAGAGACTACGGGACACCTGCCTGGTTCATAGCCTCGGCTGAAAAAATTGGCAGGTGGTGACTCGCCGACAACTAAATGGGCCCCCCCTGGCGCCGTGGGTCGTCTAGACCGGACTGAGGGGCAACACTAGCGTTATCGGCTGGAGGTGGAGAGGTGGTTCTGGACTTTCAACGACAATCACTTGCTTCCCTGGGGGTCCGGCATCATGTGCCCACTCGCCACTTACGAACCACATCCACCTTCGAGCATCACGCTCTCGCGATTCCACTCTGGCCGGCCGGTGAAGGCAAGCCAGAGGTGAGAGACCTGCAGGCACTCTTGGTTTCCACTTCGGCAGAGCCGAAGACGAGGGCCTTAACCGGCTCTCAGGAGCACTCGGATTAACGACTGACCCCGTGGTGTCGCTACTCACCACAGCTCGCCACAAAGCTGCCCTGCGGGGTTATTATTATTTTTATTATCCGTCTCTGTCGAGACATTGCGGGAGTTTGCGAAACAAGTAATTTAATCCACTGATTACAACTTGGCCGATGCATTGCACGGTTCTAGTTTGCTTTTATTGGCTGATCTTAGTATTTTAGATTTTAGTTCTTTTTAACTCCCGAAGAAAAGGGGTCTTGTAAGCTAGACCCACATTATGTTTGTGTGTCGGGTATGTGTTTTTGTGTGCTTCTATCTGTGGCATCGTAGCTCCCGAATGGATGGACCGATTTCAATACGGTTTCATTTATTCGAAAGATAATTTAATCACGGTGGTTTAAGAACTAAACCTGGTTAAAATCCGTCTAGCCGTTGAACCTCACCAGATGTTTTCCTGGCTCATTCGGGGGTTTAAACTGGAAAGAAAGTTTTGGTTTATTCTTGCGACTCCTCCTTGTTGGGAACACTGAAACGGGACACAAAGGAATTTTGATCAAGTGCAGAGGAATTTCCCATAAAAATTTGGAGCAGGAGACGTGGGTTGAATTAAAAAAAAAACGACTTGGGAATTTAGGAAATTAACATTTGTTTTTATACTGTATTGTTATTGAATAACAAAGGCAAAGCGAATGAAATCAGTTTTTTTGCTAGATATTTTCCCAATTCGTAGCGGCCACCTTTCGCCAAAAAACCGCTTCATCATCAGCTTCCTACGTCCCACTGCTGAGCACAGGCCTTACCTCAACTATGAGGTGGTGCGAGCCATACTCCAACACGCGGGCTCAGTGCGGATTGGTAGAGGGGTGTGTGTAAAAAACTGCTTAGCTATCAAAATGTTTGTTGTTATGCCTCAGTGTTTTCAATTTAAACTCACTGTTACTTCTTTGTAAGAGCCCATAATATTGGCAGCACATATTTTACCAAAACAGGGTATTTTTTTATGTAGATTCATCCACATCATCTATCCTTGTAAGACAGTGTTTGAATTCACGCGCGGCGCCGCGGTCAGGATGCCTATTAATATAAATGACGGCTGGTGTGTCCTCGAGCTAAGCGGGTAAATAAAAAATCAACAGAGGCAAATGAGACTCGAATTAGTGGGAGCACTCCCCAGAAAATAAGTTTTTTTTTTGTGAATGTTATTGTACTATCTAGCATCGTAAATGGAAATTGCCCAACATCGGAAAGGCGTCAGCGACCCACATACAGCGGCTGGCCGATAGACCCTCAACGAGCACCGTCGGCACTCTACACCGACGGCACACATCTACATATCTTTACATGTATTCATAGTTTAAGTTCATTATAAGTACATATTCATTAGCATTAATAAAATAGATACTATCAACCGTCAGTGTTGAAATGGGCATACAACGGGTTTGTCTCTAACTATAACTTTCCCTCTCAAGTCACTATCACTCAACACATCTCAAACCTGTTGACACACTCTTATCAATGTAAGCTATGTAAACTATCGTCGTTCCGATTAGGCAGTTCGAATGATACCAAAAGACACGGAAAAATGTAGGGAAATAGTACATACAATTTCCTCCCGCGGTTTAGCGCTTGTAAGAATGACAGTTGTAAGAGTGACAGGAATGACTTTATTCGTAGGAGCCCCCCGCTGTCCCCACTTTAGCCGGTTTTCTGTGTATCTAAAGGAAATAAGTTACATAATGCTATTAAAGTGCGAAGGTTTTTTCCTGTGCCGTCACTCTTAGCCATATTATCGGTAGTCTGTCATTTTCTAGAAAACAATTTATACCAAATTCTGAAAATTAACAAATCGCTTTGCTTGAGTACTAACCTTTATCTCCAGAAACTATTCCAACCCAAATTCCATACCTTAAGAACTTTTCAGTGGTTCCCAATGAAAATATAAGTGGGGACCCCATTGGCGTGAATTCCACTCTCTGTCTTTGTAAATAAGAGTGTTTTTGTTGTAGCGATGTGGTAACATTAAAGAAACTCATTTCTCGTTCAGGTTGAAGCTTTGCTTTTACATATGTGGTGATTGGCCTAAAATATAAGCGAAAGACATTTTTTAATGTTACATGAAAATTATTGTTAAGTTAAAAAAAAGTTTAAATTTAATGCCATGTGTCATATTATTGATATTATTATATTTTTGTGTTCTTTTATTTATTTTGTCGCACCGGCCTCTAATCATTTCTGCTTAGCCCAAAAGTATGACTGGTAGAGAATGCCTTACGGCGTTAAGTCCACCTTTTGTACATAGTTTTGTTGTGCAATAAAGCTTAAATAAAATATATAAATATATTTCACAACAACCACACCAATTCTCTAGTCCCAAATTAAGCTACGAGGCTTGTGTTATGGGTACTAGACAACGGATAAACATACTTAAATACTTTTTTTTTTGTAAATAAATACATATTATACATAGAAAACACCCAGACCAGTGCAAACACACATGTTCATGCATACCTATGCTTGTACTGTGCGGGAATTGAGCCCGCGACCCTTGGTTTAGAAGTCCGACCTGTGGACTACTGCACCAAGCGGTCGTCAAAATAAATAAATATCATTAACACTAAGGCAGTTTTGTTTGTTAGGAACTCATTTGGCTTGTCTTCTCTCAGTAAAACATTTAATTTACTTTTGTAATGGGCATATACGAGTAATTCTTCTTCGTACATTATCGTAAGTACTTCACGATATTTCTTTTGCAATCCCATAATTGCTGAGCAAAGCCATCCTTCAGAGATTTTCATCGCGATCGGTCCTGCTCTTCTCGCATCCAGCAGCTGCCTGCGACCTTCACGATTATCGGTCAACGCAATCGCCATTCTAGAACCTTTCCGCCCCAACGGCCATCAGTTCGCTGCGCTATGTACCCCGCCACTTCAGCTGAGCAATCCTGCGAGCAATATTCGCCGCTTTAGATCTCTTCGATCGCACGGAGAAATAATAGTCCTCCTGGCCGATTTCGACCACGGCGGCCAATCTCAACTTAGATCGGCCAGGATATATTATAGTGCACAAGTGTGATCGCAAAATACAGGTGCACTCATTGTTCCATCACTCTCACTCTCAAAGTTCGGTGAGACGGCAATTCGACATGACCGGAGAGAGATCAGGCGCAGGACCAACGGCTTAAATTGCTTTGTGAGGCAATGGGGTGCAACGCCGCCAACTTCCCGGCTCCGAGCTGCTTTTGAGAAATTCTCAGAAACAATGTTGGCGCGACCCGGGATTCGTTTCGAGCACATAGAAAAACTTGATGACCTATAATCGTAACTGCACTCGATTAAAGAGCTAATTGCTTAAACGGCTGGCCGCTTGATAAATGGCAATTTCCTATGTACACAGGTAATGGTGAAAACGGCAGCTTTTCGCTCCGTCGCGAAGCCACATGAGGCTAAATCCTCTTTGGACGAGGTGTAAATACTTTGACAAAGACCACAAAAGAAGATTGTTGTAACAGCTATTATTGTACATTTTTACTGCCTCGTTGGTGTTGTGGCAAAGTTTCTGCCTTACATCCGAGAGGTCCCAGGTTCGAATCCCAGGTCGAGCCAAAATTGTTTCTGAGATTCTCTGTTAAGAATATCTAATAAACAGCTCGGATTCGGGAAGTTGGCGGTGTTACACTCCCGTGCCTCGGAAAGCACATTAAGCCGTTGGTCCTGCGCCTGATCTCTCTCCGGTCATATCCGATTGCCGTCTCACCGAACTTTGAGAGTGATGGAACAGTGAGTGCACCTGTGTATTGTGCTCACACTTGTGCACTATAATATCTCCTGCGCAGTTGACCGATCTAAGTTGAGATTGGCCGCCGTGGTCGAAATCGGCCAGGAGGACTATTACATTTTTCATCTGTCTCGACTGACCCTTTTTCTCAGTCGCGATATTCTACAATTAGTGTACAATAATTAACCATTGCCATTCCTATAATCTTCTTCGCACCTTCTCTCTTGTAAAGAGGGACACACTGTAAATAAACAGTTGAGGTTTTGTACATAGCCTGACGCATTTTTTCTCTACCGTCACCTAGCAACATGCCCATTCGTGAAACAAGGAAAACAGAGGCATTAACGAAAAATGTAAAGTAACTGAAGTCGTTTGTTAAAAAAATACGATAAGGAAAATAAATGTATTTGTTTCACAATTTTTTTTTTCACAGAAAACTTGGTTCTTATATGGTAAATCGATAATCAGAAGCCGTTATGAAGTAGAAACTTCGTAATAACATACATACGAGTACTTGTACATATTATGTAATAGTCCTCCAGGCCGATTTCGACCACGGCGACCAATCTCAACAGGGATTAGCCAACTACGCAGGAGATATTATAGTGCACAAGTGTAAGCGCAATACACAGGTGCACTCACTGTACCATCACTCTCAAAGTTCAGTGTGACGGCAATCCGACATGACCGGAGAGAGATCAGGCGCAGGACCAACGGCTTAATGTGCTTTCAGAGGCACGGGGGTGTAACACCACCAACTTCCCGATTCCGAGCTGTTTTTGAGAAATTTATGACAGAAAATCTCAGAAACAATTTTGTCTCGACCTGGGATTCGAACCCAGTATCTCTCGGATGTAAGGCAGAAACTTTGCCACTACACCAGCGAGGCAGTCATTATCACATATTAAGTAATAATTATATTGTAGAAAAACATTGTTAATGCACAAAACCATCGAAAATTCAGCTTATTGTTAAGTCTTACAAATTTAATTCCACTTACAGTTTTATAAGTCGGCTTCGGCAAACAAGATTAATATTTAAGACAAGCTCAGAACGCGGCCTCCTTGTACTCGTATGAAGCGATAAACTTGCTGTATAGAGTCTCCGGAGTAATATATTTTGTATACGTGATTGATTTACAACGTTTTTATGGGAATTCCTTATGATCCTTACTCTTGAATGAGAAAAGCAAAATACACATTTATCATTTAGCTTCTCAGAAAACCAACATATTCATTATAAAACAACATCACATACATTGATCTGACTCTGTGGTAAGTAGCTTAAGCACTTGTGTTACAGATATCAGAATCAACAGTGGTATTACAAATAAACTTAAATAAATACACATAACACCCAGACCCAGTACAAACAGACATGTTTGTACAAACTCTGGTTTGACAGGTCACAGTCGAGGGAATGCTAGGTTGCTTTGCTTAAATAAAAGCCAACTTTGCATACAACGGTATATTTTGTCGACAGATAGTCAAAGTACGGAACAGAATTTTTCTTATATATTACCTAAGGCAAAAACTTCGCTAACGAGAGTTAATTATGACAAGCGCCATCTGTTGGCACAATTAAGAACCAACTTTTGACACATTGATGTTATTGATCGTACATCTACTGCCCGCCAAGGACATATTGCTATTTGTCCTTATTAAAATAAACAATTTAAACAATAAAAGTACCAAAATTTAAGAACTGGTTATAATACAAAATATTTTAAAGTAGGTTGTGCAAATTAGTTAAAACGTAATAAAAGTGTAGTATAAAATCTGAGAACAAAAATAAATTATCAACATTTTCCTAGTTAAAAAACTTAATTTAAAATCCTAACAATATGCTTAAAACAACCATATTCCATTGAATAAGTATATTGATGTACAAAGTTTTGTAAAATAAGAGTAAAATGCTTATTGTAAATGTAAAACCTTAGGCTAAACTGTAAAATAACAAAGTAAAATAAAAAAAAATGCAAAATTGATTTAGGCAGATATTGGTAAAATACACAATTTATTTGTAGGACGCTTTAACAGTGCGTTTTTACTTTTAACTGTGACTACCCTTGTAATTCCGTCCCGTCCTGGATGTTCCTCTACTATTTTACCATATAACCATCTACAGGGGGGAAGGCCGTCCTCCTTAATTAACACAATGTCTCCTACTACTGGCTGTGGTGCTTCCACAGACCATCTATATCGGTGAAAGAACTGATTTAAATATTCTTTCGACCACTTACGCCAAAACTCTTGACTCATACGTTGAGTGTACTGCCATCGTCTAAGAGAGCTTATATTTGAGTCCTCATAATTACGATCTGGTGGTGTGACCAGAGGTTCTCCAACAAGGAAGTGACCCGGTGTCAATACTATGTTCTCTGAATCACCAGTTAGCTTTGACAAAGGCCTCGAGTTAAGGCAAGCTTCAACCTGCGTAAGAACTGTTGCTAGCTCTTCGTAAGTTAACGTAGAGTTTCCAATTACTCGTTTTAGGTGGAATTTTACCGATTTTATCCCAGCTTCCCACAGTCCACCAAAATTGGGAGCATGGGGCGGAATAAAATGCCATGTTGTGTGGTTATTGGCCAATTGTTCAGCGATTTCCGGTAAAATGCTGTCTTTTTCCTCGGAAAACAGTTTTTTGAGGTCTCCGGCTGCTCCAATAAAGTTTGTGCCATTGTCGCTCCAGACCTCCTCGCAACGACCTCTTCGAGCAACAAACCTTTTAAAGGCCTGAAGAAAGCCTTGTGATGTAAGTTCACTGACGGCCTCTACATGTACCGCTTTAGTAGCCATGCATACGAACAAACATATGTATCCTTTATAGGACTTGTGACCACGACCTCTTGTAGTGCGTATTTGAATCGGACCAGCAAAGTCCACTCCACTACGTAAGAAAGGCCGTGCTGGTGTAGTTCGCACTGCTGGAAGTTGACCCATCAGTTGTTGATTGGTAAGTCCTTTATTTTTTACACATGTGACGCACTTCCTAACATGGGCTTTTATTAGATGTTTGGCACCAATAATGTAATACTTATTTTGCAAGTAATTTAAGGTGGATTGTGGGCCTCCATGCAAAGTTATTAGGTGTGCCTCTGCAATCAATAAAGCTGTCAGCTTAGAATGTTTAGCCATTAAAATTGGATGCTTCTGGCTTGCCGACATGTGCGATTGCTCCAACCTTCCACCAACTCTCAAGATTTGATTTGTGTTGTCTATAAACGGGTTCAATGACTTTAATGAATTATTTTTCATAACTTGTTTCTTTTTTATTCTTTCTATTTCTTCTTGAAAATTTATTCTTTGATCTCTTTTAATGACAACTTCTAATGCTTTTTCTATTTCTTCTGATGTTAAATATTGTTTCTTTTTTCTTTCAGGTTTCGGTTTCTTCAGTTCCAAAAATCTTCGGCAGTATGCTACTACTCTAACCAGTCTACTTAACTTCGAGAACTTTTCAAATAAATCTGCTTCCTTTTCTATAGTTTGATGAACACGTATTGCTTCTGTTTCCGTAGTCAATTCAATAGGCTTTTTGTATACTATATTTTCTGCCATTAAAAAAGACGGACCATTTAGCCATATAGATTTATTTTTCAGTTCTGAAGGTGTGATTCCTCTTGAAGCACAATCTGCTGGATTGTCCTGTGTACTGACATGGGACCACTGCTGTGGGCCTATGGAGGTAAGTATTTCAGCAACTCGGTTGGCTACGAACACTTTCCAGCGGCTGGGTAAGCTATTTAGCCAAGCCAACACGATTGTCGAGTCTGTCCACGCATGCAGGTCTTTATTTTCGATTTTCAGCACTTCAGCCGTATCCATCATCAATCGAGTAAGCTCCACTGCACCACAAAGTTCCAACCTCGGTATAGACACTTGTTTGATTGGAGCCACTTTGGATTTTGCTGTAACCAACGCTACATGGACTTTCCCTTCGGCATCGATTATTCGCATGTATACCACTGCAGCATATGCTAGCTTCGAAGCGTCGCAAAATCCGTGGAGTTCTCTTTTTCTATCATCCATCTTCGTTCCAAGCCATCTAGGAATCTTCACCTCGGTCATATTTATTAAATCCTTTCGGTAAGTACACCATTCATTTAATATTTCTTTAGGTACCTCTTCATCCCAGTAAATACCAGCTATCCACAATTTTTGTATGATAATCTTTGCAACTATGATGCACGGTGTAACCCATCCTATTGGATCGAATAGTCGCGATATGTCAGCAATAATCTTTCTTTTAGTTATAGGTGGTACTATTTCTGGAAGTTCAACCTTGTATTGAAAATTGTCATTGTGACGTTCCCAGGTAAGTCCCAAAATTTTTATAATCTCATCCATCTTAATATTGATTCCATCTTTTAAGTTTTCTACTTCTTTTTCATTTTCCTTTTCCTTAATAATTTTAAGCAACTCATCATTGTTACTTGACCATTTTTGTAAAGTAAAACCAGCTTGTTTTAATAAACCTTTCATCTGTGTATATACTTCTATCCCTTCTTTAACATCTTCACATCCACACATCAGGTCATCCATATAAAAGTTCTTACCTACTTTTTCAGCAGCTAAAGGATAGTTGTGGCCTTCATCGACTGCGATTTGTTGAAGAGTTCGAACTGCTAAAAATGGTGCTGATGCCGTGCCAAAAGTCACAGTTACCAGTTTAAGATCCTTTATTTCCTCATCAGGATTATCTCTCCAGACTAATCTTTGGAAATCAGTATCTTCCTCGTGAACTTTAATCTGGCGGTACATTTTCACAATATCCGCAGTTAGGCAAATACGTGACAATCTCCAAGCCATCACCAAGTGTCTCAAGTCCGGCTGGATAGTTGGACCAACCATCAGATTGTCATTAAGTGACACTCCGTTTTTCCCTGCTTGAGACGCATTAAATACTACTCGCAGCTTTGTAGTCTCCTTATCATTCCGTACCACTGCATGATGTGGCAAGTATACTGACTCATTTTTCTTTTCATCCGGTTCCTTTACTTCAACCATATGTCCCATTTCTAAATATTCATTTATGACCTTCTTATAATTTTCTTTAAATGTATTATCTTTTTCAAATCTTTTTTCAAGCCCTTTTAATCTGTTTACCGCTATATTTCTGCTATCTCCTTTCATACATTCCGGATCTTCTGTCTTAAAAGGCAATCTCACCACATATCTTCCTTCACTATCTCTTGTTGTTGTTTTTACGAATATTTCCTCACATTTCCTCTCTTCTTCTGTGTATCTTTGTTCCTTTGTTAGACCTATTCCATTCTCTATCTCCCAAAACTTTTTTAATAGATCTTCGCTTTCCTGTACTTGGCAATGCAATGCGAGTACCCTTTCATTTGAACTATTGTTCGGATTAACTGTTCCCGATAAAATCCAGCCCAAACTGGTAGCTTGAGCAAGAAGTGACCCATCAGGTCCCTTTCTTATTCCCTCTTGAATTATTTGGCTGATAACCTCCGCACCTAATAATAAATCTACTTTATTAGGCCGGTTGTAATCAGGATCAGCTAGCTCTATGCCTTGAAAATCTGAATAGTCAAATTGTTCTATTTTCCTACTTGGAAGGAAAGTAGTAATCGACTTCAGAACATAGGCTTTGACTGTAAAGTTCCAGTTGGGATTCATCCTTGAAAAAATGGTTATCGAAACCATAGCTTTGGAGATCAGTCCCTTGTCTCCCCCCACGCCTAAAAACTCTCCTTGTATGGGCGTTTTTCGTAATTTCAAGTCACTTACAACCGCTTCAGTGACAAAGTTTCCCTGTGAACCCTGATCTAGCAAGGCTCTCAGTACATGATTGCTCCCATTTCTCGACTGAGCATTAACTAGCGCCGTCGCTAACAATACTTGTTTTAAGTTACCTGTCGAGAAACTACAAGCAACCACCGTGGATGAGCCCTTAGAGCTCCCTGCCTCATAATTGGGCCCTGTTTTTCCCGTCGGACTATCAGTTCCCTCTGACTCGACCTTAGTAAACTTAGATAGTGCGTTCTCTGCATTTTTTGGATGTAGAAGCGTGTGATGCTTGCGATGGCATAGCTTGCACTTAATATTTGTTTGACAAGCCTTCGCCCCATGCTTACCGCCTAAGCAAATAAAACACAAATTGTTGGACTGAACGAAATTACGACGACAGTCTACAGTTTCATTTGAAAATTTTCTACAAGCACCTAACTTGTGAGCGTCTGAGCAAAATACACATTGAATTTTTGCCGCTATATGCATGGCTTTAAACTTTACTATATTATTATTATTCCCATTAAAATTTGTATTTGGTTGAAATCTATTTGGTTTTGTGTCTAAAAACTCCAGCGCTCTGTATCTATTTGTTAAGAAATCTTTAAATTGTTCGAATGTAGGCAAGTCCTCTGATGGAGTACTCGCTGTGATTGTAAACTCCCATTGTTTCCGAGATTCAGCGTCAAGTTTCAAACATAAAATGTGTATTATTATTATATCCCAGTTGCTGATATTTATACCTAAATTAGACAATCCACTCAAACAATCATTAGTTGTATCGATTAACTCTTTTAAAGAAGTTGCAGATTCAATAATAATGTTTTTCTGGCTCAACAACCTTTTCAAAATAAAATGCGACAAATACCGTTTGTTATCGTACCTCGTTTTTAATTGAGACCAACATCTATCATAGTTAGCTTCTGAAATAGGGATTTGTCTAAGCAGTTGTTCAGCTTCTCCAGTCAATGAACTTTTCAAATAATGCATCTTTTCAACGTTGTCCAAATTAACATTATTATGAACTAATGAAGTAAACAAATCACGGAATGTAATCCATTCCGTATATTTTCCTGAAAATGTAGGGATTACAATTTTCGGTAGCTTAAACGTATCAGGTTTACGGTCTAAACATTTTTCCGATGCTTCGTTCTTCGAAACACATGAACTTTGTTTAGCGAATGAACTTAATGCAGATTTTAACTCTGTTTTATAATCAGTATAGATCTCTTCCGCTAAATCGTATATTGACTTCGTTGTATATTCATGATCTCTCAATGCTGCTCCATGATTTTTTACTAGCCGCCTATGCGTTTTGGAAAACTCATCCCATAAGTCTTCTAATGATTCCAATCTTGTTTGACAATAAGCCTCAGTAATCCGTTCTTTCGGAGATTTATGATAATTACATTTAGCTTTATAATTTTTTTCATATGTATCACTTTGCAAATTTATTTCCGAATCCATTGTTAAATGTAACGTTAAAACAATTAAACCTAATTAACAATAAAAAGAACAAACCAAACAAAGTAACAAAATTTAGACTAATTTCATATATGCTAATAAACAGTGTAAAATAATCTATGTGTTAAAATCGGCAAAATATTTCAAAAATTTTACAAGTCCAAAAAGAACATGAAAAAATGACTATGTGTTAAATTGGCAAATTTTTCTAAGTGTTTAAACACATTCAATACTTTAACTAAAATCGGGCATAGGTTCCCCGTCGTAACCAAAATTCTTAAAAATTAGCCTAAGTTAATGTAAACAAACGAAATTTTCTAAGTCCATAATATTTATCACTAATTTTACTCTAAGTTAAAACTTGCAAACAAATAAGGTTCAAAATGCACTGATTTATTTAATGTCTTTTATAGTCAGTTAAAATTTTTAAAGTCTATTTTCTCTTGAATATAAAGTTCAAAATCGTAAATTCACCACTGAAGATCACTAACTATAAATAATTAAAGAAACACTCACAGTTTTTTGTCCTTTTCACTCACACGTATATGACGTCACACTTGTTGTTCCGGTGTCGGACCCGAACTGAATCCTGAAGACACCTCCTTTCAGCACCTTCCTGAAGTCCCAAAGCCGGATTCACCACCAAACCTGGACCCCTTCCTCAGCAGCTCCAACTCCTCAGGGTGCTGCTCCTCCACCAGCTAGGTGCACCTCACCAGGTACCACCCTTCACAACGTCTAGTGCTCCAAAAATGCGTCACCGTCAGAACGACTTCTACCTCCGGATAGGTCTGGCACAACCGTACCGGCTCTTGAAGGACCATGTACAAACTCTGGTTTGACAGGTCACAGTCGAGGGAATGCTAGGTTGCTTTGCTTAAATAAAAGCCAACTTTGCATACAACGGTATATTTTGTCGACAGATAGTCAAAGTACGGAACAGAATTTTTCTTATATATTACCTAAGGCAAAAACTTCGCTAACGAGAGTTAATTATGACAAGCGCCATCTGTTGGCACAATTAAGAACCAACTTTTGACACATTGATGTTATTGATCGTACAATGTTCATGCTCACAAATGTTTGTACAGTGCGGGGATCTAACCGGCTACCTCTTGGTTAATAGTCAACTTCTTGACCATTTCACCAAAGTGGTCGTCAGTAATAGTACCTAATATAATTTAAACGACATCATATCACAATAAACACGTGGTGAATTTAGAAATAATATTAAGAAAGCTCAGACACATCACCATATCACTAAAGTTCAAGCCACATCTGCAGATAAACTGTCGCCACGACTCGCGAGTGAGACAGCAAATGAGGCGTGGCCATTGGTATTCAACCAATAATAATTGATCAAACACTCTGTCAAAAGCATTTAATCTAGCTACTAGCACATACCTACAAAGTTTCCAATGCGCAGAGTTAAAACAGAATAATGACAGTTCCTTCAATAGTATTTTCTTAATCTACTCTTATCTTTTGGCAATTTAACTTTATTTATTTATTTTCTTTATTCAGGAAACAAACATCTGTATTATAGTATATAAAGCTTATAAAACAAGGCGTCGTCCTTTAGCCGAACAGTTTTCACTAAAGATTTTGACGAGACATCGATCATTTGACGACCGCTTGGTGCAGTAGTCCACATGTCAGACTTCTAAAACTAAGGGTCGCGGGTTCGACCCCCGCACAGTACAAGCATAAGTGTGCATGAACATGTGTGTTTGTACTGGTCTGGGTGTTTTATATGTATACTATGTATTTATTTACAAAAAAAAGTATTTATGTATGTTTATTCGTTGTCCCATAACACAAGCCTAGTAGCTTACTTTGGGACTAGAGAATTGGTGTGATCGTTGTGAAATATTTATTTTATATTTATCATAAGCGCGAACTTTCTTTACTTACTTCGGGCAATAAGTCTCACTAGAGTTGATAAAATCTTCAGATCTGTAGATTTTTTTTTATTCATGAAAAACGTGTGTGCACCAATGTCCTTCATACTATTGTGAATACATTGACAAATATCTAAAAATCTATCAGACTGACCAAACGTTTTTTGGAATGCAATGAAATATTTTTATTGGACAAGACATGGTTACAAAAATGATATCACAAAAATTTGTACCTGTTTGTGATATCATAAGGTTACACACCATAAGTTGACTCTTTCACGGACACTAGGTGACTAACAGCAATTACTAATAATTAGAGATGGGCCGAGTACTCGGTTAGTACTCGGTACTCGGCGTACTCGGTGGTTTTCTTTATACTCGTACTCGGCCGAATAACTCGGTTCAAGTAACGAGTACTCGGTTAAGTAAACTTTATAAACAGGTTGCCTGCAATAAGTTTGCGAGTGGCCAACTGGAGGAATTGAAGTACCTTGATGACCACAAATTAAAGTCAATAAACAAGCCGCTTAAGTTATGATTAATCAAATCCAAAATTATAGTGAGAAGAAAAAATGAGTTAAGTGCTAAATACAAGTTCAAATTGAACAGAGAAACTCGGCCGAATACTCGGTATGGCCAGCATTAAACCGAGTCATACTCGGGACTCGGTTACTCGGTAAAACCACTACTCGGCCTATATTTATTAATAATGCACCTATCGGTGCACGTAAAAGTCAAAAACAAATTACGGATCGTTCAAGTTGTCTCTATTTCTGGGCTGAAGTGTAAACTATGTGCTTTTAAATATTTGATTGTAAAAGCATGGTGCTAAGCAAAGCAAGCAACTTTCACGTAACTCAGCCCTATCATTGTTAAGGGCAAGGTCAGCAGAATATCAGCCGTAATCAAACCGTGCCTTGACGCCAATGTGGTTATTTTGATAGCGAGCCGAAGGTGTAAGCCGTTTTGCCCCAAATTTTCTTGGGCATTTTATTTTCGCTTAGGAAGAGCGGGCCGTGTAAGTATTCTGTCTCACAGGACGTGCCACATTATTGGGCTGGGGCCGCACCGACAGCGGGTAGTGATAAATTAGAATGAAAAAGACGTGCACTGTTGAAGAAAGGCTTACATCCCTCTTAAGCGGTTTTTATTTATTTTATTTATTTATTTATTTTATTTATATCAAGCTACAATAGACCCATATTATAAATACCTTACAGACTAACATACATACAAATATAACTTATAAAAACAAAAATAAAACAATACACTATTTAGTCGGCGTAGTGTAACGCAACTTTTAGGGGCTTGCGTCCAGCTCGGTCCTGTGATCTTAACAGGGTCGTCAGTTCAACGTGGTGAGCGTCCTACGCTGCGCTTTTTATTAGGTTTCCAATCTTGGATTCCCTTTCCCGGTTTAAAAAAGACCTGAGTTTCTCAGCGCTTTATATATACGAATAGTGGCACATCAGGCTGCCCATTTGTGTTCAAAAATCGCCCGTTTTACAAGCGCATAAGATACCACAATGTTTAATGTAAGGTGCTGGCCATCGTACAAAACAAATTAAGTTACTGATATATACTGGCGAGTAACATCTGTAATAAATAACTAAGAAAACTTTTGTGACAACATTCAGATTTGTCACAAAAGTTTTTACAAGTAAAAGTCATCGCATACTCCACCAGTTTCGCCTCGCATCGCGACGCATCACAGCGTCGCCTCGAATGCAGGCTACGGCTATCCGCCAGCGTTTGTACGTCGGCCACAAGGTCCGTTATTTTTCTGGCGACTTGGGGTCGGCGCGCTTATTGCACGTAGTCAGCTTGCTGAAAGCGAGCTGTAAGGACGCGTGTGCTGTGAGTTGAGGTGTAGTTGAGTGGTAGCCGCGATAACTGCGCGCCGTTGGTTTTTTCATATTTATATTGCAAAATGTATTGTACGACTCACAACTTAATGCTCTAATTTGAATGGTAAGTCTAAGTGCTGGAATGGATCCGTGCAGATATTATGTGCCACGACCTTTAGAGTCCTTTCTCATATTTCGTTTAGTTTTCAGGTTTTAGCATATGCATTTTTCGAGGAAGACGTATTTTGGCATTGATATGACAATATATTTTCTCGATATATTTACCCGCTGATATCGAGGCCCCACCCTAATCCGGCATCGCTTAATCGGGGGCGCGTAAGCCGAGCCCGAGGGACCGGGAGCCGGTCATTTAGTTCATTTTCTCTGCTATCACCGCTAATATGATAAAGACTGGGTCAATGTATTCTGGCTTTTATGTGTGGCCAGTGCGAATGATTATTTTTAAATTGTATTAGTTTGTCGTCACATTTTTTACAAGTAAGTAAGTTAAGTTTTCACGAAACTCAAATTTACGTGCGGTGCGTCAGATGCGTGCGATGCGGGTCTCTGGACGCTTACCTTTATGACTCACTGCTCGTATAAACAAATCGCCGCGGCTTAGTTTGCTGTATCCTGTCGCGAGTCGTGGCAACAGCTTTTCACATATGTGCGTTTAGTATTAAGGCCTCCTTGGAAGAATTAACCACTGGAAACGACGCAACGCAACACAACACTTGACAGAATGTATGAAAACCTCTTCAAACAACTTTTGCAGGGCGGGGGGAGTTAACAGTGACAAATTTGGACGTTTAGTGATTGTAATATGTCGATATATTTTATCGACAAGTCATAACTTGTCGATAAAATATGAATGAGTAAATGAATGAACGAATATAAGTTGCGTTTTTGGGTTAAACTTAGTTGATATATATCTTAGTATTAACGAAAAAGGCACTCTTGGATTTTGATCAAAGGGATTTTGTACCGAGGTACAAAATATGTGAAAGAATATCCTTTAATAATGCATTTACCCATTTTTGGGGTCAAAATGACTCGTGGAAGTCTGTCATCACATTGACATAAATATTTCACAACAATCACACCAATTCTCTAGTCCCAAATTAAGCTACAAGGCTTTTGTATGGGTACTAGACATCTTATAAACATACTTACATACTTTTTGTTTTGTAAATAACACACATGTTCATGCACACCTAAGTTTGTACTGTGCGGGGATCTAACCCGCGACCCTTGGTTTTAGAAGCCCGACATGTGAACCACTGCACCAAGCGTCATTGACGTTCACACGTCGTCATTGACAAACATCACACGGCCAAGTCAGCAGTATCTGATTTAAAATTTGACTACGTGCTAGAGTGGTACTATGCCTTCTTGCCTGTCATTGCGTGTCCAGTGGTATTCGATCAAGTTTAAACCCTAAAGTTAATTAGTAAAATAAAATAAAATGCCTGTAGGTAAATAATATGAACTCACCAGATCTACCCGTGTTTTCAAAGCATTTTGCTAAAATGAATTTCGTATTACGTTTTCCTCATTTAATTTCTACTTCATTCGGTTTAATTACTTTAAGAAGTCAGGATTCGCGAGACCCAGACGGGCAGACGGCAAGCTCTTATGAATAGTGTCGTAAATAACATTTAAACAAGACCAGCCAGCTCATTGTGTGCAAATGAAAACAATGAATTTAGTCAGTAACATCGCACTTTAGCTCATGAGCAGTAATAAAGATAAAGATAGAGATGGAGGTAGAGATAGAGGTAGAGGATGGAGATGGAGACAGAGAAAGAAATAAAATAGAGATATAGAAATCAATGGGGCTGTAGATAGAGAAAGAAATAAAATGGTGATAAAGAAAGAGATGTAGATGGAGATGGAGATTGACGACTGCTAGCGATACTGGAAGGCGATGGTCTGTGACCGTCTAGGTAAGTGTAGGTGACAGTCACCTATTTTCGCCTTTCGCTGTCTTGACATGTTACGTTTATTAGCGAGTATTCGAGAGTCGCGGTGTATCGGCGACTATCGGTAATTAAAGGCTACTGTCGGCAAGCGTCGGTGGTACTCGCGGTACGTCGGTGACGGTCGTCTTATTTGAATATCTGTCGTTGGTGATTTTCCTTGAATGTCGGCAACTTAAGTCGCAAACAGCGCCATTAAAGTGTCACTCGTATTTGAGCTTCTACGAAGAGTAGCGTCGCGCTGTCATCACGTGATTGCTTGGCACATAGTACCTAAATAAGTGCAGAAGGTTAGCTTTCCTTACAAACCTTTCATAATCCCTATATATATAAAATTATCGTGTCACAATGTTCGTTCCCGTACTCCTCCGACTGATTCCCATGAAATTTTGTGAGCACATTGAGTAGGCTAACATCTATTTTTCATACCTCTTAGTGATAAAGGTTGTCCTCAATAATTTATATGGCAAAACAACGTTTGCCGGGTCAGCTAGCTAAGGTGAAAAGTAAACTGGCTTTCTCCACTGCTCTACATTGTGCAATGATTTGAAATCCACTACTTAAAAACTTTAACGCGCAAAACGAACTCGCGACGCGTCGACATCCTTTTAATTAAGTAAATAATTTCTGAATCTTGATTCATATGATTTTCATAAACTAATATAAAACTAGATTTCAATAAAAAAAAGAGGGCGTGAACAAATCAAATGCCCTTACAAAACGTATGAAAATTAAACTGAATTGTAAAAATTATCATTACTTGCTATTAATTAAAATAAAAAATATTGAGTGCTTCAAAATAGTATGTAGGTAGATATACAAAAATGTTATATTCACTTGATGCAAAATGTGTCTGGAAATTAACTGAAAGTTGAGCTTTAGCTCGTTCCACCTCAAAGTTGAGGTGAGGCCTGTGCCCAGCAGTGGGACTAGTATAGGCTGATAAAAAATCCATTTTTGTTTTCTTGGGTGCTAAATAGTCTTAAATACTTTTAGATGGGTAGTTGTGGTAAATAAACGCAATTTATTTGACCTGAGAGTAAAAGGTTACACATGAGGATTTTGCATAGAGAGAAAAGTAAAGCAACTAGCGCCAACGAATTAAGGAGAAACTATTGCTGGTGCGTTCCATTATAAACTAACAAATACAACCAGTAGAATGTTTGTTGACTTACCAAGTATACACATTCAATGAACCTTATTTATGCACACAGTCCTAGGAGATTAGCCTCAGACATCGCCCACAGACAATAGAGAACAAAATGATGTCACTATGGCGTCACGTATGCGTTAATATCGTCCAGTAGAATGTCTACGATCTGATTGTGGCTGGGATACTCATATTGACTTGTTAATCAACACTTATTTCATTGTAATGAGAAACATGATTGCATTTTGTTAATTTAATCATTATACCTACACAAATAGGGTAAAACCGGGATAGATACACCACTTTTCGAAATCGGTCTATAACTTAAATATTAAAAATCAGAACAATTTATATATGAAACAAAACAAAATTCTTGGGAGTTTTGTCTACAAGTCCAGAAAAGTAAAAACCGTTGTCGTCGATATATTCAAAGTTTAAGAGACTTTTGCGGACCAGCTACCCATTTTGGTTTAAAGATCGATTAATACTCGTGAAAATACTTATGATGCCGCGGTGCTGACTAGGATGTGATGTTGTGGGTCCAACTTTTTTAGATATATTTATGAGCAGCAAACTGACGCCGCACTCGCGACTGCAAGCCGTAGGTGTGCTCAGAGCTTAATATTTTAAACGACCTTGAACTAAATTACTTTCTATACTAAACTCATCATTAAGAAAATTACGTTTCACCATGAAAAGAAGTGATATTTCAGCCAAGACCTATCACAAAAAAAACTGGCTGTGCTACAAATAGTTCTACTAATTAATTAGATGGCACAGAACGCTTAGGAACGGGGCCAGACAAACATACAAAGATTTTATATGTATACTTTGACTTAGGCAGTCGGTCACGAGACTTAACGACTGTCGTTATGTAATATCAAGTTATTACTTCGATAATATATTTATTGGTTGAGGTCATAGCGAATTTATGTAGCGTTTTGGTAACCTCTTGTTCGTCGTATGACAGGTGAAAGATTTGGGTCCAATGATTTTTTTAGATTTTCTACGTACCTATTGCTACTCATTGTCAAAACGGATTTTTATTTTGTATAGACTAAAACATTTTTTTAAATAGAGTGTTAATGTTGTTGTTTGTTTTAGGTTGCGGCTACCAAAACGGTTAGTTCAATTTAAAGTGGTATGTCAATATGATATTACTGCATCGAGCATATCAAATCTCTCTTCCTTAAAATTTCTGAGACACTATTCTTAGCAAGATCGAACTAATCTAATTCTTAATCTCTTTTCACGCATATTATGGCAAAAACCGTTTTCTTACATGGCATGACAAACTTACTATGCAAGGTCTGCAATATATTTTTCTACTGGTTAAATCTTTATCTGGTTTCCGAAGGTTGTCTGCAAGAGATCGCTACAAGCGGTAAGACAGCCTTAATTGTCCATCATTCTTTGTTAAACTTGTATGTAATTTCGTTTTGTGTTGTACAATAAAGTGTTAATCTATATATTTATCAATCTCACAATCTACTTCTTGAAAATTCATCTGATCTTCATGACAATGCGCACTTTTGATTGTATGACATACTTCATATTTTATTTATCTTCTGAATCTTAACGGAAACTCTATTATTTTGATGATTTTGATAATTAAAGTTATCAATTAGCTTGCAAAATTAAGATTTCTAGAAACTAAATTAAAGTTTGTGAAAAACAACCACGCGCATTAAAACACTGATTATCAACGGATTTTACGCAACACCCTTTTTATAGGTAAAACTAAGTATTTACCTTCCCGACGTTTCGATCTGGTTGCACAGATCATGGTCGCGGGCGAACTGGAGGCTGGCGGCGTCGTCTACTCGGGCGCGTCGAGTTTTCTTCTTCCACCCGCATTTGTTGGATATTTATATCTGCAGTACAGTCAGTCCGACAAACTACACTAACAGTGTCCGGGTTTCTTTGAGACGACCTAAAACGCAGTTTACATTATGTAATCACCGGATTCCACGCAGAAGACAAGTTGAAATATTTGTGCTTTTTTTATTTCAATGGCTTCACGTACTAATTTGGTATGTTATTAACGATCAACTGAGAGGATTTTTGGGTCATGAAGTAAATACTAAGTAGTCGGAAAAGTAAATACTAAGTTTTACCATTAAAAAGTGTCTGTGTTGCGTAAAACCCGTTGAAAATCAGGATTTTAGTGTAATAAAGCAACAAGAAAGTTTAAAACAGTACATAACATGCACAACTAACTAACTCCGATACTAACGATTTATAATGAATCATTTAAAGTCGATGGTTCCGCTAGATTTGAACTTTATCTACCCGCAAGATCATTCAACTGTCGTTATCTAGTTATGTATGTGCTTAGCACCGCACCATATGTGAGCATTAACTTAACAATGAACAAAGGCCGGTCGTATTGGAAGCGACGCCCTTTAAGTAGTGATAAAATCTTAAAATAATAACTCAATAGTCTTTTACATAACAAAACAAAATTCTCAAAAGAACATCTGGGGAAAAAAAAAAAAAAAAAAAAACTGTCGTTATCGCGATCACTTAGACCGAAATCGATTAAACCTTAACTCGAAAACTTGACCTAACCCTTGATTAATGTCAACGAAAATCTCTAACCTTTGATTAACTATAGCCCGATCTTAGAATATCCACTCTATTAATTTAAGCTTAAGTTCACATTTGCTTGCGAGCCAAAGCAATTATAACGCTGCGGGCACACGCTTGCCTTGCTTCGAATATCAAGCCGTCAGTATTCTTTGAATTTCCTTAGACTAATATCAACTGTGTGAATTTACTTTATTTTCTTACTGATGGACTGACATTTTTTTTTAATTTATTAACAGAACACAGTTTACAGTTGTGAAGATAAATGATTCTTAAAAATTAAATGATTAAGTACTAAACTGTAAGCCAAAACATTTGTTTATGAAGTACAATACAATAAGTTACAAATTATGCTAAATCATAAACATTCAAACTAACTGGCGCAGTGAAAAGCATGTTACGATAGACAAATTACAAATTTTCTTCTGGGGACTTGGGACTTCTAAAGATTTTAATACTTTTCTGCAATGGCAGATTTTCAATAAAGCAAATCAGTCTTTTAAACAAGATAAGAAGTGAGAAAAGGTCTTCTTATATGTAAAATTCTCGTGTCACAATGTTTGTTCCCGTACTCCTCCGAAAGGGCTTGACCGATTGTCATGAAATTTTGTGAGCATATTGAGTAGGTCTGAGAATCAGCCAACATCTATGTTTCATACCCCTTAATGATAAGGGTTGTCCACCGTCAGCAGGACAACGCCTGCGGGGTCTGCTAGTATATGTATAAATAGACTCGATTCATAGGATCGTTTCTATGTGTAACTACCTACACATGCGTACAGGTAATATAATTAGTGCAAAACATATTAATAAAAACTGTTGCAACAAAAGTTGGCGGACTTAATGCTTTATGGCATTCTATACCAGTCAACCGAGTGGGAATGCAGAAAGGTAAATTGGTGGCGGAATAAAAGTAAAAAGATTAATATTAAACAAAGAAACAAATTTTATTTTGATATAATTTTTGTGTTATATTTAAATATAATAAACATACATAAATCTTAATAAATAAAATATGAGACAAAATGGTGAGTAAGAAAAAAAAAGATAGGTGCAAAAACATTATATTAATGTTCATTTCTAAAGAAAAAGTAAACACTCTTACTACTAATTCATCTAAGCTTCATAATAGCGACCTGTTTCTATCAAATCTCGGTTCAATATTATATTCTTAAAACTTGCATGATCTGCATATCTAAAAATATTTAATTTCAGAATCATAAACTTTTTTATCAACATCGATTGTGAAATACATAGGTGGGTTTTTTTTTAATTATATGTACTTCCATTCCTTTTTATATGAAGTAGATAGTGCGACCACTTTGGTGTAATGGTCAAGAAGTTGACTATTAACCTAGAGGTCGCAGGTTCGATCCTCGCACTGTACAAACATTTGCGTGCATGATCATGTCTGTTTGTACTGGTCTGGGTGTTATATGTGTTTATTTTAGTTTATTAGTAATACCACTGTTGATTCTGATTTCTGTAACACAAGTGCTTCAGCTACCTACTTACCACGGAGTCAGATATATGTATGTGATGTTGTTGTATATTCATTTAATTAAAGGTAAGTACAATAGAATCCCGATTATCCAAATCAATTAAAACCAGTGATGATAATCGATATCGTAGTCAAATCAAACAATGTTTGTTTCAATGTTATATTATGTAATGAGTTTGACATATGTACCTACGTCGTTTAGACAAAACAATTATATGTGTGGTTCAAATATGTTGAATGACATTGTAATATGTTGTTATGTCTGTCTAGTTGCGCGTTATAAAATTTCAAGCAGCAGCTAGAGCCGTGACGCGAGTCCGGATAATCGGATTTTCGGATAATCGGGATTCTACTGTACATTGAAAGTCATTCATAAGTCATCAACATTTTTGCTACTACTTGAATATGTAAAGTTAAACTTATCGCAATCCAATGTCCAATTATCCCTTCAGCCGTCCACTATAGAGTACCGTTGAAAACTAAAAGTGTCCGAAACTCGACAGTGTCAGCTTGTATTCCATTTTCGGGTTCTTTATTAGGGGACCCCTTGGAGGTCGAATGGACCCTATTAATGAGGTTGTGTCCGTTTGCACCCGATGTGCTTTTGGCAGAAGCGGGATATACACGACTCTTAATAGATAAAGCCATTTTAACACGTGTTTATTAGCTCAGGCTGTATGTATGTATGTAACGGAATCTTAGAGCTTCATTTCCACCAACTTCCAGAAATCGGATTAATTTGAAACCTCGCACACGTATCAAGTACCGATGACAGTGCAATAATTTGATAAGAGTTTTCCATTATCCTTATTATCTAAAAAAAAATAAAAAAATTATAGCTTCAAAAATAAATAAAAAACACGCTTTTATTGCTAACTTAAAATGAGAAAATAACTTCCGATTACTAAGAATTTATATTACAATGGAGGAAAAAGCGTAGGGAGCTTGGAATAGTATATATTAATAACATTATACATATTATTGGCAACTATAAAAAGATAACTATTAAAACGACATAAAGTGCACCCTACGCTTTTTCTCTACTATAATATAAATTCTTTGTACTCAGAAATTATTTTCTCTTTTTTAGTTAGCAATTAAAGCGTGTTTTTTATATAATTTTATCAATTATCAATAGAAATATTTTTAGAGCGTATTTAATAGGTATATTGCATTTAATTAATAATTTAAACTATGTCGATATCTGAGGATGCTTGTACAATGGTACTGGACTCTTAAATACGTCAATACCAAACGCACTTGTCCAGTTTTCAGCATTAATTAGTTTCGCTCGTTCACAATTAAACTTGCTCCACAGTAGCAATTCGCACACTGACTGGCATTTGTTTGTCAGTACATTTTCAGAAGGTACAGCCAATTTTCATGAATTCGTCAATTATACACTGAAACTAGCTGACCCGAAAAATATTGTTTTGCCATATAAATTATTGTGAATCACTAAGGGATATGAAAAATAGATGCTGGCCGATTCTCAGATCTACTCAATATGCTTACAAAATTTCATAAGAATCAGTCAAGCCGTTTCGGAGGAGTACGGGAACGAACACTGTGACACGAGAATTTATTTTATTTTATTTTTTTGTATGAAAACCAACAGCGATTTCATAAATTAACTTAACAAACAGAATTTTACCAATATTAAGGCCAATAATAAGGCTTTCCATAAGTTATACAAACAAATGTTGTTCGATGAAGAATAATAAATAAATTATGTTTGATTTCTATAAATTGAATAATTAACCAAGGCAAAGGCGAACACAGTATATGGTAAACGCCAGATAATTGTTATAAGGATCGAACAACTTGCTTACTACGGCTAAATTTAGAAATGAGTTATTATATAATATATGAAACTTACACGGCGAAGTCGCATGCAGACATTGATAAATATACGAGTAATAGATAGTGAAAATAGACAAAAACAAATCAAGTTACAGTTCTATTATTTCAATCAATGCAATGTATACGCTGTTTGAGAGTGTCATACACATCACTTTTAGACTTATTTCTTTTAGTGCAAAAAATATATCAATTTCACTAAAGGCTGAATTATATGTACTAGGTAGCCAAATCATGACCGAATTATTGAAATATTTATTTTATATATACCTACAGTAGATTGGCACCTCATCTAGTTTCGTGAGATTTAGTTAATGTGTCTCAATGTGGCTTAGTTGACCAATGTTGCCAAATTTTTTGGTTTTCATTATCTTTTTGTGGTATGGACTAATTATGTACTCCAAATGACGACCACTTTGGTGTCATGGTCAAGAATTTGACTATTAACCAAGAGGTCGCGGGTTCGATTCCCGCACACTGTACAAACATTTTTGTGCATGAACATGTCCATTTGTACTGGTCTGGGTATTATATGTATTCATTTAAGTTTATTTGTAATACCACTGTAGATTTTGATATCTGTAACACAAGTGATAGTACTTATCACGGAGTCAGATGTATGTGATGTTGTTTTTCTTCTTAGCGTGTCGATGGAACACGAGAAATTACATCGTGGCAGCCCAGAATTCAGCCACTTGTATTGCAGAACGACTGCAGTTCATTAAATCTGCTGGCGTGTGATGTTGTTCTATATATTTAAATGAAAGATTTTTCTGTTTTAGTCGTAGGTATAGGTGTCCAATGGGTAACCTAGTGTCAACATTTTCTTAGGAGCAAACTTCACTTCGGTTTTCATAACAAAATAATATAAATCTTATGTTGTTGATACATTATGACAATCCACGAATACCGCATACGGTAAATATTGTATATCGGGTCAGTTTTGATCGGCCGGACCACACTGCTTTTAATTGCTGACAAAGCGCCCTGTCATAAAAGCAATCAGCACGTTTAACGACCGCTCTATAGGTTAACTGCCGTGGTTTTGTTTAAATTAACTCTCAATTCAGACTTTAAGCTTGCAGCACACCTCACTAGCGAAGCGATAAAATCAGTTGATAGTTTTTTACAGTCATGAAAATCTTTTTCTAGTGATTTAGATGGTTGTATGCGATTATCGTTATACTCGTAGATAACTTCAATGTACAGTTAATGGTAAGCGTCCACAGGCCCTCATCGATAGATCTCGCGTAACGGAATTCAAATTTCAAATTCAAATCATTTATTGCATGTCACATTACATCAAGTTGGTATAAAAGTTTAAATGATATTGGTACATGTGACGCCCTGCACAGGGCAATTTAGTTTGCCTTGCATAAAACTGCGGATCAGTGGACGCTGTTGTGTCAGTTTATATACATACAAGATAAAATAATATTCGTTACTTGCAATGCGTCCGATGCAAGCTTGCGGACGCTTACCTTGCCAGCTTGCTAAGAGAAACTATTACACATACTATTGAGGTTCTGATGCTTATAGCTTCGCATGGAAGTGTCCTACATGCTTTAGCGTGCTCATAATTTTTATATAAATCGAATAATTAACAACGTTTTTTACTCTGTTTCAGGTAAGTACCGGGTGAATTTGCTACTTCACGGCTAACTGGTGGTTTGAGATTGAAATGATACACTTATTTACTGATTATTTTGCGATATAGGTATTTACATTTAATTTTAACTTAATATTTTTATGTTATGGTAGTTTACAATTTTTTCAGAACACCTAACACCTTAGTTTACCTGTGACCACAGACGCTGAAAGGGTCTAAAACGTCAGGTTAAAATAAAATGTAAATAAATCGCGAAATCCGTAAAAAAAGTGTATAACTCCAATGTCTACTGTTCGCGTAAACCGAAGAAACAAATATGGAGGTGTGAGGTTTGGTAACAGGCTTATTAGAAAAAGTCTGCAGAATTTTGGTTTATCCTAATACTTAGATCCTGATATCTTTATCAGATGCATCCTTAGATCAAAGCAGTCCTTGTATTGTGGTTGTACCTACATAAATATCTTGTTCAATTTATTAATACATGTTTTTATAAATTAGGTTGTAAGGCACAACGGCCAAAATATTCAAGAATTGTCGTGCTCTCATGTAAACACATTTTTTATAATACACCTGTGGAAAAAGCATACGGTTGATAGTTGAAACACATCCGTAAATACATGGGAATTGCATCTCATGATTAAATCTGTAAAATCTGCATAGTGGCAAGCTTCATCTGTACTGACAGTTATATATTTGCAATCATATTTGTGTCAGGGGTTTATCATGTAATTTTAAACTGTGACGAAGTGATCGCGGCCTACGCGTTTAAAAAGCAATAGCAAATTTTAACAGGATTTTCCAAACAGCTAACAGCTTAACGTGCCTTCCCTCCGGCTTAATATCGATAGATATTAGTTGTTAAGCCTGATCAGAGGCCCTCGGGCGGCTTAATAACATCTGACAGTATGATTGGTCACTTACCTTACAAAACACCCATTCCGCACTAAGTCCGCTTGAGATGTATGGCTTGACAGCCTCGTTGGTGTAGTGGCAAAGTTTCTGCCTTACATCCGAGAGGTCCTGGGTTTGAATCCCAGGTCGAGCCAAAATAGTTTCTGAGATTTTCTGTCATGAATTTCTCAAAAACAGCTCGGAGTCGGGAAGTTGGCGGTGTTACACCCCCGTGCCTCGGAAAGCACGTTAAGCCGTTGGTCCTGCGCCTGATCTCTCTCCGGTCATGTCAGATTGCCATCTCACCGAACTTTGAGAGTGATGGAACAGTGAGTGCACAGTGTGTATTGCGCGCACACTTGTGCACTATAATATCTCCTGCGTAGTTGGCTGATCTCTGTTGAGATTGGCCGCCGTGGTCGAAATCGGCCAGGAGGACTATAATATATGGCTTGTACCACCTCACAGATAAGGTGAGACCTGTGCCCAGCAGTGGAACGTATACAGGGTGGCGACGACCATTACGACAATTGACTTTCTGTCTGTTACGCTTTCACGTCTTAACTACTGAACAGCTTTGGATGAAATTTATTTATTTTTATTTATTTATTTAAGCTTTATTGCACAACAATACTTTGTACAAAAGGTGGACTTAACGCCGTAGGGCATTTCTCTACCAGTCATACCTTTGGGCTAAGCAGAAATGTTTAGTGGGCGGTGCGACAAAATAAATAAAAAAGAAAACGAAAAAGAAAGATGACACATAAGATAAAATATATGATTACATATTTAAAAATACACATAATATATACAAATATACACCAAATAAATAAATAAATTTGACGAACTGTTAAAGAAAGATCTATAATGACGGTGAATGTGAATTTAATACACATACAGAATGTTGACGACCATGTATGTGTACCAAACTTCATCCAAATCTGTTTAGTAGCTAAAAGTGAAAACGTAACAGACAGAAAGTGAATCTTCGTATTGTCGTCGCCACCTTGTATAGCGAGAGAGAATGTATCAATATCCTCAACTGAAGTGTACCATATAACAGTACTCGGAGTTATAAATAACGCATGAGTGAGGTTAAGTTTGGCCGCGGGGTACGTATATCATAACAAGGAGGCAAAGTAAGCCGGAAACATGTCTCGTATACCAAACACACCGCGTAAATGTACTTCAGTCCATTATCTTATACTAAAACTTGTCTTAATTTGTGGTAATGCATGAACACGTGTAACAAACAAGGTAAGGGAGTGTATGTCTGCATTCGTTTTAATTCCTTCCTTATAAAAATTAAGCAGGTACTGTGGTATTAATTTGCTCTTAAAAGATTTGCATACTTATTATTTATTTTCTCTTATTTTTAGACTAGCTTCCCGCATTTTAAGCAAAATGTAGCCTGTATTCATCAGTGATATTCATTATTCCTGATTCTAATGTTTTTTTTTTAAAAAAAAAACGGTGCAGTAGTTTCGAAGCCTATTCAATTTAAACAAACAATCATATACAATTGAATAATTATAATAAATACATTGATACATTGATTTGACTCCGTGGTAAGTAGCTTAAGCACTTATGTTACAGATATCAGAATCAACAGTGGTATTACAAAATATAAACTTAAATAAATGCATATAACCTGTACAAACAGACATGTTCATGCGCAGAAATGTTTGTACAGAGCGGAGATCGACCCGCGACCTCTTGGTTAATAGTCAACTTCTTGACCATTACACCAAAGTGGTCGTCAATAGATTTCCTCTTTATAATATTAGTTTAGATATTATAACTAATTACAGTGCCCAGCACACCAGGCTGCCCATTTTTGTTGGATAATCGCCCGTATCACAAGTGCCAAAGATACCGCAGTCTTTACCGTGACATGTTGTACCCTGTATGAGGTACCAAAAAGATATCAGGATGAAGATTTGGTAATAAAAACTACATGACCGATTGTTAAATATTTGTAAAAATATTTCTCTCGGGTGATTCGAGGTGTATCCCACAATAATTGATGAAACATACGCTGGCTCAAAGCGTTAGAAAGCACTTTCTAACGCTTTCTCAAGTTCAAGTTCTCGGTAGCTCAGTTGCTTAGAGCGTTGGACCGGACTCCCGAAGGTCGGCGGTTCGAATCCTACCTGATGACCGGAGCCGAGAAGAATTTTTTAAGTGTAATTTGTACTTTTTTAAATTTAAAAATAGCGCTATGAACGCAAAAAAATACTTGAAAAGTCTTTTAGAATTTCGTGCGTTCAGAAAATGCAATGTTTTCGGTCAATAGCAACACTGCTTTTCTAGTACTTATATATCGTTTCTGATATTTAACGAATATTAATGCCTTCATGGTCCTCTTTCAGTCCTCATTAACAGTTGCACACATAATTGTATACTAGTTGCCTTACCTTGCGAACCGAATAAAACTACTCGTATAATTCCAATCTTTACTGCTCAATTTTCTTCGTGACATCATAGACTTTTAAGAATTCTGGTCACGGAACTATCCTGCTCCTTATGCCGTTGTTAATAGTTTCGGATATTGCCATCCTTGTCGCTCTTAGTAGCTTGACTGTGCGAGTGAACGGGCTGTAGTAAGCGCTCCGGAGCGTGCCATGGTCACCTTGTTTAGGGTCAAGTTTCAAGGATTTAGTTATATAGGGTGTGGATCATTAATTTAATATTCGTTAGGAGCGCTTTATTAACTAAGCATTAAGCAAAATAGTCCTCCTGGCCTATTTCGACCACGGCGGCCAATCTCAACCGAGATCAGCCAACAACGCAGGAGTGCACAAGTGCACAAGTGTGAGCGCAATACACAGGTGCACTGACTGTTCTATTTCCATCACTTTCAAAGTTCGGTGAGACGGCAATCCGACATGCCCAGTTAGAGATCAGGCGCAGGACCAACGGCTTAACGTGCTTTTCGAGGCACGGGGGTGTAACGCCGCCAACTTCCCGACTCCGAGCTGTTTTTGAGAAACTCATGACAGAAAATCTCAGAAACAATTTTGGCTCGACCTGGGATTCGAACCTAGGACTTCTCGGATCTAAGGCAAAAACTTTGCCACCACACCAACGAGGCAGTCAAACTAAGCATCAGTAACTGATATCTATGAAGCTGTGTTGGTGTGCTGACTGTTGGAGTCCCACCATGAAATTGATTGGTGCTTGCATAAAATTTCATTCAAGAACCCGATAGAGTGCCCTAATAGCATAACAAACTTTATGAGAAGATAAACCAAATAATTGAACACATGCAAGTGCACCAAATTAATAAGTAGTGATTTCTATACTTTAAAAGGCAAGAAACAACATTATAATAATAGTACATTATAATGTCAACAGTCATTCATTACATTTGTCATTTTAGAACTAATATTCGATTACTATCGGAACGTATTTGGCTTAATGATGTAATTTGCTTTCCAGTAGGCATAATGATAGTAAACAAATAAAAATAAATATTCTATTTTTAGCAATCAAAAGAGGGAGGTTTATTTAAATTAAATTCAAATACCAAAAATATTTTATTAATCACATTACACATCAACTACACGTTCGATGGAACAAAATACCCTTAAAAGATTAAAGACGAACCGATCGCCGACAGACAAAACACGTCGATCACGGGTTTGATGCTCTCCGTCCAAATGCCGCCGTAAAAGTGATCTGACAGCTCATGAGACGCTTGTTCGTTAGCGCTCGATGACGCGGACGTTAGTGACGTCATAGTCTCCCGATCCCAACACGGCCTCTCCTGATAATGCATCGGCCTCGACTGCATCATACATTAGGTAGCCCGTGTGATTCTCGTCGTTAGTCGCTGTGTCCTCGTCGGCATCGTGAATGGGGTAGCGGGTGAGAACTTCCCCATGTGAAACGGTGTCATCGTCGCTAAGTTCACTCTGGTCGCGAGGTCACTGCCGTACAGGATCAGTATTATCTGTAATGAGACCGTTGCCGCAGGGACGTCTTGTATTGCTGGTGCCGCGACCGACTCCACTGATGCACGCGATGGTCTAGCGCCAAGGTCTTCTATTTCATCATCCGAAACTGAAAAACCAGTGTGAGCTCTTCTGCTCTGATATTCTACTGCAATATGAGGAAAAAAAACCACAAGCATTCACAATCTCAGACACTTTCATAAGTCTCCTTACTGTCACCTCTGTCAAATGATTTCATATCTGTTATCGGTTCATTCATTCTATCAAACAAACAATAGTTTCTTAATGTGAGACGTCTCAGCACTTTCACACAATCACTCACTAACCCAATTGAATGCATCGGAGAATGATGTACGTACACCCATTATCTCCTCAGATTCTGAGACAGAGGCATCACTGAATCGCATGTCCACAGAAAACATCTCCCAACAGCGCCCGCAGGCATGCAGACTTGCAAGGCAGAGGCATCTCTGAATCGCGTGCCCTTCTAGCTATTCACGACATGAAACAGAAGCCTCGCTGAATCGCTTGTTCATTCGTATAGCTCTCATAAAACATCCTTGACCGAATCGATCTTGTCGATTACCCACTTATTTTCGAAGAAAGCGTCGCACGACTCGGGGCACCACTCTCCACGCCACAGAACAAGATACTCAGCAGCTGCCTGAGTAGTTTTTCCGTACGAGCCAGTTACTCGTAACAACTTTAACTTGTAGCGCCCGCTTGGCGAGGCCTTGATGACCCGGTACGGTCATCGCATCCCAGGTTCCAGTTTCCCAGAGGATTGCGAACACTCGCGAACACGAGGTCACCAATCTGAAACACTTGAACTGGACGTCGTATCTCATTCATTAACAGTAGCATCTTGATTAAATCGATTCCTGTCTAATAGCTCAGTTGCTCTAGTCCTGCACATCTCTCGCCAGGCCTCGCGCCATCAACGCCCATCAGAAGATTCATTGGTGATGACTGTGTCGTCTTTTGATTTGTAATATTTAAAACGAATTGTAGCCCCCATAACGTATCTGTCCATAGCTTTTTATGATTGGTCTGAATACGGATCATGTTAAGTGTCCGCATATAACACTCCACCTGGCTGTTAGAATAGTGCATTTTGGGCGTTATATAATGTATTACACAGCCCATCCCGCGCAACTAAGTAACAAAGCGGATAGACCCACCAGCGCGCGACACGGGGGACTAAATTTATATTTTTGTCGCTTTAAGAGCGTTGCAATTCGTTACTTAAATTCAAGTCCTACCAAATAGTGACGAAAATGCTGCAAAGCCTTTACGATCGCTAAAGTTTCAAGTTCGTAAGAATGATATCGAGGCTCTGCTTCCTGTGTTTTTGCTGAAGTATTCTACTACGCGTTTATTGCACTAACAGTGTCGGCATGAATTTCAGTAAGTAACGCTGAATCAGAAATTGCGAGTAAAGGCTCGGTAGTAAGTTGCGTAATTATTTCCTGACAAACTTGCTCAGAACCCCAAAAAAGAATGTTCCTTACATTCTTTTTTTGTGAAATAGGATATGCAAGCGGTTTTGACTGCATAACCCTCCATATAATGCCTGAGATATCCTGCAAGCCCTAACAATTGCTTGACTTGTTTCACATTTTTGGGAGGTGGAGCATTTTCGTGTGCTTTGATTTTACGAGGACTCGGCTTCACCTGACCTTTACTGATCAAATATTATAATTCCGTTGTAAGGAACAGTTGTTCAAACAAAACGGACATCAAACGCTCTCGGTCGTTGCCGTCGTTGTAGTGGCGTCGTAACTGTCAAATGCTCATTGCTTATGGCACATACATGTCTAATTATGTCAGTATACGTTAAGTATTGACGATCCTTTGTCCTGACAAAAGATGCCAACGCGGTTTAAAATATGCGTTCCGCTTATGATTGCAGTACGACAACAACTAAATCCGCTTCAATAGAAATTTCGCTATATTTGATCGTAAGAGTCACGTAGCTTTGACGTCTTGTTCTCCGATTCCCTCTAATGTTGCAAATTGGCAGGTTTTGGCATGTAAGAAAAATATTTTAAGCAATCTGCGATATAACCAATCAGCTGTCAAAAAGTACATCAACGGGAATACCTTGAATTATTGCGGTTGTAATGTCATTGCTATCCGCCGTGTCTTGTGCCTGCTCAGAGCATAGGTTAACGTTGCTATTATTACGCGCGCCGGTATTCTTTTTCGCAAAAAAGGTCTATACCGTGTGACCTAATTTTTACAATAGCTACAGGCGAGATACGGAGTCACGCACCGGTGGTCTCGATTCGTCATTTTCTTCTAATTTGGGTTTTTTAGAACAATATTAAAGATTTTGTGTCCAGACTGACCGCAAATGAAATATTTTTTTATTTGTTTGATTAACGACAGTTTACGTCACTGGGATGCGTTTTTCTTATTTTCTGCAACGAAAGACTGCAACTAGGTTTGACATATGAACAAAAATGGAATCAAGCTTTAAGGTGATAAATTCATTAGCAGCTCTAATCAAAGGGTCAGTTACATTTACCACGTATGACAATCGAAACCATCAATTCGTCACTCAACCCCTTAACTACACGTAAACGCAAAAGGGTCCGTCTCGCATATTCTGCATGAGCTGGGAATTTGTCAGAATTAACAATCATTGCATCGTATAAAATATTCACATTATCCAGCCCTCGCGGACATAGTGGTTTAAATTCCAAAACAAAGTTGCATCACGAACGGTCGTTCGAGTAACCAAATACGTGTGTCACCCTTAAGTCATGCCGCCACTCGGGACAGACACTCGTCATCCCAGCCGAGATAATATTTAGCACGTTCTATCTCCTTACACCAATCCTCTATGCCGTGAATGGATGGATCGAAATTTGAAAAAAAAACATTTTTAGATCGTATGGGCTTCAAAGAAGCGATTGAGCCAATTAAATCTCGCGTGGACGCGGGAGTGTTTACTAGTCGTTCGCGAACAGATTCAGAACAAGGCTTTGTATTCGACACACTATCACTAGTAACCACTTCCGAGGTTTTCGTCGGATCGCATCGCTTCGTTTTGTCGCCCTACCCGCAACTGGAGGATTAATTTCATCTATTACGCATGGCAAAGTTAAATCATTGACACCTAATGTATGTGAATATGAAGGCGTACACGAAATAGTTTCAGAATTCGCACTAGCCACCCCTACTGATAACCTTTGTACCGTGTTCTTTACTGGTTTTATAGGTCTTTTATTCGTTTGAGAGTTGTCATTTCCTGTTTTGTATTCTAAAGCGCTGATTTGCAACAAAATTTAATGTGTAAAAATAAAATGTAGAAGACAGTGAATTCGTATTCGTATCGCGTTCGAGGGTATGCGTTCATGTTCGCGACCGTATGCGAGATCGAGATCTATTACACGATTTATGACTACAGTCGTGTCGACGGGTTTTGCTTGACGAACGCCGTCGGTGGTGAGGCATAATTGCCAAAGAATAAAAAAATGACAATCAACAGAACACGCACCACGAAACAATAAAAATAAAAGAAACGGTAATTTGTTCCAGACAGTAAATCTAGTGAATAAAATTTCAAAAGGCCAGATGGGCTTGAGTACTATCTCACTTCTGATTTTAGCAATCAAAAGAGGGAGGTTTATTTAAATTAAATTCAAATACCAAAAATATTTTATTAATCACATTACACATCAACTACACGTTCGATGGAACAAAATACCCTTAAAAGATTAAAGACGAACCGATCGCCGACAGACAAAACACGTCGATCACGGTTTTGATGCTCTCCGTCCAAATGCCGCCGTAAAAGTGATCTGACAGCTCATGAGACGCTTGTTCGTTAGCGCTCGATGACGCGGACGTTAGTGACGTCATAGTCTCCCGATCCCAACACTATAATATGAAAATGAATCGCAAAAAGTGTAGGTAACCGCATAACTCAAGAATGCCTGGACCAATTTGGCCAATTATTTTTGACGTGACAACGTCTTATAAATTGGTTTGCCGGGTGACACCTCAAGAAACTGCGTTACGCTGCTCCGCTCACGTTTCGCGCGAGAGAGACAGAGCGAGAGAGAGAGAGAGAGAGATAGGCATACACACCGGTTCATGTTATACGTATGAATATTCACATTAAAATTATTTTACCACTCAGAGTCGTTGTCACGTAAAACTTTCGCGCGTATACCGACTTTACAGGCAACCAATTTTTTTATGATATTCCTTAAAGTACGGGGATAGTTCGTACGAATAAAAATTTGAAAAAAATTAACGGACAGCGTCTATCGGACCTTGGTCCCCGACCATAACGTCCGGTCGGTAGGAAGCGCTTCCCTTTACCTTCCTAACTCTAAATACAATGCAATTAGTTCCACCACGGAACGAACTAACAAAGCGGTTTTCGTAGCATCGTAGCAATGATGGCGCTTAAGAAAACGATCTCGTAGTCTGTAGCAGAACGTACGATTGTAAACTCACACTCTACGGAATAGGTTTTGCTTGGTACATACCTACCAATGTACATCATACAGGAATAATCCTAGTTCAGGTTTCAGCCCACCATAATCTACTTAGGATATTTCAGTGTATGTTTTTGTACCATATACTTTTGGTGAGAAATAAATGTTTATTATTATTATTATTTATTATCTACGCAGAGGAACAAATTTGCGAAAAAAATATTTTATTTTATTTTTATGCTTATAGATTTAACTTATTTTCTATCTAAATCAAATCATTCCAATATGAATAAAAGGTATATTTTTAAGCGTGATACTTTGCACTCTAATGAAAGTTTTTTCAAACGCCGCTTTAACCACACTTTTCGCTCGCTAAACTTACTTACATATCTTATTGTTAAAGAATTCTCTTTTTTATGCTTATCTACGACGGAAGCTCTTTATAAATTATATAACTACAAAAATTTATTGCATATTTTATATTTAATATCATGTGAATTCATGTGTCATATTATTGGTATTATTATTTTTATGTTTGCTCTTTTATTTATTTGTCGCACCGCCCACTAATAATTTCTGCTTATCCCAAAGGTATGACTGGTAGAGAATGCCCTACGGCGTTAAGTCCACCATTTGTACATGGTTTTTTTGTGCAATAAAGCTTAAATATATAAATAAATAGAGATCGTATCTGATGTTGTTAATAAAGTGAAGCTATCATTTCATAAACACTGTGGCAAAAATTAGCTTACGTGCAAAATCAACTACACATTCAATCACACACACACTTAGAATTGGGATGATGACACCTATCTTAAATATTGTCAAGAACATGGTGTTTAAAAAACATAGCCCCTATGAAGTTAGTACAACCAATATATTTCAAAAAAGCTGTAGAAACCAATTTTTAAACACACAAAACGCAATAAATATTCGGTCAATTGACTCCGATTTCTGACACATGACCGTGACGTCACAATCATTTATTACCATACGAAATCTATGGAGGCAGACCGTTTTGACAGATAATAAAAAGTATGTCAACGATTGGTGGTGTCGTCTAGCCAATTGTTATTATGTAGATTTAAGCCTGATTTGTTTTGTTAAATTTCGGTTTATATAGTTTGTTATGTGTATCTAAAAAAGAAGGTCTCCAGACAATGGCATAACTTGCTTAAATGGAGACCTCAATCAACTATGTAATTAGAATAAGTTATAAACGAAATAAATTATTTATTATTATTATAACTAGGATACAGACAACATTTTCAACTACACTTATACTTCTTCTGCATCACGCTCGCACACACTCGTCGAACGTGTCACACCATCCGCTTACACAATCTATGCGACTTAAAATAAAACAGTGCCAGTATAGAAACCATATTAAAACGCTTCCGCTGGTAGGTATTAAGCGATTGCTACGGCTGCCTTTCGACCTGCTCACCTTGAATTCATAATGGAAATGCACTGGCTTCAGTCTCTTAGCTGATAAATTAAAAGTATTTATTTATTTATTTTTTATAATACGAATAATAACAACTAATGTAATTATTTTCGAGGTGCGTTACTGGTATGCCGCTTGTGAAGCCATTGATTTTTTAAAAATGTTGTAGAAACGGATTTTAAATTAAAAAAAACTTCAATAAATATTCATTCAACGTGACGTCACGTTAAACTATTCTTATACAAAATCTATGGAAGCAGATCGCTTTGATGGATAATTAGGCAACTTCTCGTTATCATCGCCACTGCATTGTACAATTTCACGTGTAAAAGGATATTGCTTGACTTTGTCCTTCTTTTTCTACTTCCAGCAGTGATTAATAAATATAACGTTAACGTGACTAAGAAGGGAGTGAGGATTAGGTATTATTTAGTGATGTTCCGGAAGTCTGTATCTGCGGATATCCAACGGAAAACAAAGATCCGTATCCGTTACTTTTCTTGCGGATCTATTACGGATCTTTAAGCTTATTAATTTTCAATTGATCAGACGAAATGTTATGCTACAGGTGATTAGTTAAATTTATAATTAAATCAAATATTTTGCACGTTAACATTGTAAACATTTATTGTAGTAAGTTACTATGCCCGCGCAATGCAAGTCGAAACATGATCTGCCTGTCGTTCCAACGGGCGTGTCGTCAACTATTGTTTTAAGGCCTCGCGCGCTGACATTGATTGCGTAAGTAAATGAAGACCGTATCCGTATCCGCGGATCTTGACACCAAATTTTCCGTTTTTTGGATCCGTATCCGCGAATATACATTTTTAACGATACGGCACATCACTAGTACTATTATAGCATTCCGTCATCTAGAACAAATTAATGTTCCTTCCAGTGGCAAATACAAAAATAGATTCAGTCAAGTTTTACATTTGACAAAGTCACATTAACCACTGCACTTGTCTTTTTTTACACAGCTTTGAAAGTTCGTAAAAAAACTTGAAAGAGTCACAATCGTGACAATTAATATAAAAATAGTTACGTTACACACACAGATTTGATTGCAGCTCCAAAGGCAAGTGTACTCAGCATGCAAATCGAGTTAACATATTTAGAATAAAATTAGAATATTACATTATATTATATTGTCCATAAACATCACTTATAATTTATCACAGAGTTACATTTAAGTACTGTCGCGTTTATTTTGCTTCGCAATCAAAAAAGCGCCCACCTATATCAGATATTAAGAAAAAGGTACATTTTAATAATAATCGTCATTATATTCTTTCCATAACAGTCGTCATATTTATTTAGTGTATTTATAAATATGAATTCTTTTATTTTTCATCTTTTGTGTCATATTATTGGTATTATTATTTTTGTGTTTTCTTTTTTTTTCGCACTGCCCACTAAACATTTCTACGTAGCCAAAGGTATGACTAGTAGAGAATGCCCTACGGCGATAAAACTTAAATAAATAAATCATTCCCAAAAATGCCGACATATTTCCTCCTAAATAGATCTTCGAAACGTTCAAATAACGTATAAGTCCGTTGACACAGAATAACTGAAATAAAACATCATTTTTTTTCGGGACCAAATAAGACATCGATCTGTCATCCATGTAAACATTTGCGGAAAAAACTCAAGAGAAAAGTTTTCAGACGAAGTTGAAATGGCTCACGGCGCGTGCGAATAGTGTAGCTGTCATCGATACTCGACTCATATCGATATTTCTATCGATATGGGAGAGAGTAACGTTGAGAAACAAAAAGACACTTATCGGTTGACGTTTGCAACGCTTGCGCAGGGTTTGATTATATTGCTTGACGACGCTTGGTGCAGTGGTCCACATGTCGGACTTCTAAAAACCAAGGGTCGCGGGTTCGATCCCCGCACAGTACAAGCATATGTGTGCATGAACATGTGGGTTTGTACTGGTCTGGGTGATTTCAAAAAAAAAAGTATTAAATTATGTTTATTGATTGTCTAGTACCCATAACACAAGCCTCGTAGCTTAATTTGGGACTAGAGAATCGGTGTGATTGTTGTGAAATATTTATTATTATAGCGCTCTTTAAGGACCATTATACAGATTATGGTGTGAAAAGTATCGCCTATTTCAATTCTAGACACAGCATTATCCTATGTCAATCTCTTTTTTTTAAGAAAAGACGAAGCACTCGTATGTCCTTTTTCAGATCTATCTCTGTTCTAAATTTTTTAGAAACCGGCTAGTAGTTTAGGAAATAAAGCGTAACACACAGACTTACTGATTCATTTTATCCAACTGACATTATTTACATATTATTTTGTTTGTAATTATCGATAGTACCTACATAACGTGTAGGTATCATCCCTATGGAGAAATTTCTACGAATCAATACAAGGATATATTCACAGTAGATCGCGTGATTTAACAATGTGATTTGCAAACTTCAACGCCTCCGGGTCTTTTAACGAAACCGTTATATCTTTGTTCCTTTCGGCTCAAGAAATGTTCCGGAACATCCATTTTCAACGCATAGAAAGTGAGAGGAAATATTATGACTAGTCAGAGCTTCCTCAAAACTACGGAACTGATTTGGCTGAAAATTGGAACATAGATAGATTGTTACGTGAACAGTAGACATTGAAATGATACAAATTGAAATTAGGGTGTGCTCTAAGTTAAATGGCCTCACGGAGCATACTAGAAAGAAAACGACGTTCTCTTGCGAGGGCTTTCGGTTGGTCTAATGTAAAAAAATGGTCTGAACAGTCAGATTAAAATAAGATGTAAATGAGTCGCAAAAATCCGTAAAAAAGCAAATTATTTAAAGATTACAATTTGGAATAAAACATAGGGTACTTTTTATTCTGTAAAACTTCACAGTTCCTGTAAGATATTATATAGAAAACAGGTTATATGCAGGTGAAATCACAGGTCACAGCTAGTCTTTAATTTACATGCTGTAACAAAAGGTTTCAACTTACATAAATAATATTTGGATAATTGCTACAGGGCACCCTGAATCACTGAATAGACAGACAGATACGCACTACTTAGAATGAAAACAACTGTGACAGAAACACATTTTTAAGTACCATTTTCTTTTCAGTGTCTTATGTTTTATGATTATTTCCCACATGTGCCATGCCCCAAAATTAGTGTAGAAATATTTGATTTCCTAATCCCTCAGGCGAAACAAAAACCAGTTATCCCGTATCAATAAGAGGAGATATTGCCACAAACCTCTACTACAATTGAACAATAACTAAACTTCGCTAGTCGTCTCGCTTCCTAACTCATGGAGTCACTAGAGCAGTCCCCGGCGACTTCGTTCGCGAAAACTATAAGCCCCGAAACACACCCTTTCGTGACAAATTTTGGAAAAATCTATCGTAGATAGAATCTTAGTCTAAGAAGAACCCCAATACAAGTTTTGAGACACATGTAGCGAAGTTGCATACCACCTCCCCACCAGAAATCCAACATCATAAGGTTGAACTTTACATAATCACGTCATATAACCCCCTAAAAGAACTTACTGCGCTGGTAATCTCATAAGATTTCATGATACCTAAGTGAGTGAGTAACTTTTCTTAGAAGGAGAAGCAAGTGAGCGAGGTAATACTATGTTTGACAAACGCACGTCAAACAGAATAGGGACCTTGTCCGACAGAAAGCTATGGATTGTGAGTTTGGTCACGCGCCGAAAGTTCGGTATCCGAAATAATGCTCGCAGAATTCTTTTCGGGTTGTTTGTATATTTGTTTCCACAAGTTATGTGAGGAGACTTGTTTGAGTAAATAATGATAACTTTCTCATTCGTGCTCTGTTGGAGAGATGGTGTAAGTTGTTTTTAAACCGTCATAATATTAAAAAAATAGTAAAATATGATGGTATAAAAAGTGTTATGACACATTGTCGCAACGAAGGTGACGCAAAAGAGGTTAATTATTGGTTCAAATTGATTAAGCAATATTTAGGATTTTTGTAAGTAATAAACTGTTTCAGTTACGTTCATTATAAATAAATATGCAACAACATCAACTCTGTTCTCTGTCATTGACTCCGTGGTAAGTAGCTAAAGCACTTGTGTTACAGATATCAGAATTAACAGTGGTATTACAAATAAACTAAATAATAATAATAATAAATCTTTATTTGCATTAAAACATGGTATTTGTAGGTGGTACAATAAAATGAGTGCAACATGTTTTGCTTATAATTCGCATGCAAATTGTTTTACAGGAGTAAAATTAAATTAATAAAATAATGTCAATAACAGTTTAGGTCACAAATTATGTCATTGAACAATTACATAATAGAATTGTCCATAAATTAATACAAAGTCATAGTGCAAGCAAATTACAAACAGTTTAACTAATCATTTATTATTATATTTTCATGTCAAAAAACTCTTTAATGTCATCATACACTTTTCGTTCAATCAGCCATCTATATAATCTTGATTTAAATATATTCATTTCGAGGGTTTTAATGTAATTGGGTATCTTATTATATATATTTACACCCATTGCTAAACAACATTTTTAAAATTTAGCAGATTTCGGAATGACGCTTAACACTAATCTATCCGGATTTCTTCTCGATTGTGAGTTAATATCTCTAGCTTTCTGAAAGAGCTCATTATGACGTTTGACAAAACAACTCATATCAAAAACGTACAGCGCTGGTAGCGGAATGAATACGTATGAATGAATAAATAAAATGAATACATATTAAACCCAGATCCAAACAGACATGTACATGCACACAAATGTTAATCGTTTTAATAGGATTACATATTCTAAACACTTTTATATGTATAGGATAAAGTGCCAATTGTCTGTAACACCTTGAAAAAACTATTGTGTTATTAAAAACCCCAAAATAACACGCGAGGTTGTGCGCTTGTGTGAGTTCACGGCAGTTTCGTTATAATGATTTTGGAGCTCATTAACGCTTGCTACTTAGTTCATGGACAGGTCATTTATAGCATACTGAGCGGATTCGATTAAACAAGAATAGCATTCACACGATAATATACGGTTTGGTGGAACGATGTAGATATTTCTAGGGCTCATAGGAAATATCTATGCGAACATTTTTAGTACTTTATTGAGAAAAGTGCACGACGACAAGTTATTGCCCAAAAACGTTTTTTTTTTAATAATAAGGGAGTACTGACACCGTTTCAGTTCCATAAAACATCGAACAATTGATCGATCCTTTGATTTTACTACTATCATACAAAACATAAAAAAAAAACCGGCCAAGTGCGAGTCGGACTCGCGCACCGAGGGTTCCGTACAAACCTGCAAGGTTTACAAAGTTCGTTCATTACGACAATCGAGTCATAACTATGGTATTTTTATTGCAAAATGAAATTCATAACATTACAATGGGGAAAGATGGAGGAGCATAAATTTAAGACAAAGATCTCTTTATCGTTTATAATAATGTCATTGAATTTAATTATAAGTATAACACTTTAAGCAGTTAGGACGCATTTAGATTATACAGCTACATTCACCAAAACATCGGGATTGAATGACGATGAGTGAGGTCGTCTTTGCCGTTTGATAAATGTTGCCCTCCCCATACATAGTATATTAACTCGCGGTCATTGCTGTAACTACAATTATGTTTACAATCACAATTTTTTTGGTGGTATAACTACTTAAAATTTTAAGCTTTTCGGAATTTTTCTGTTACCTGTGCTGTAAGCTATTGCTTCTTACCAAATTTCGAGATTCTATGTCAACGGGAAGTGGTCTTTAGGTTTTAATTCCCTTGCGTGTAGTTGCGAGTTTCAAAATATGCGGTATCAATGGTTGTACTTTTGCGTTTTGCGTTTTTGCGTTGACTTAGAATTTTTTTTCACGGGTTAAAGGCAATTAGATCTAAGTATTTGATATGAATTTCAACTTGATAGCTCTACGCGTTCATGAGGAAAAAAGTAATAAGTTTATATTTATTTAAAAATATATATTTTGTAATGTAACTAAAAATTTAAGGTTTTCGGAATTTTTCCTTTATGTGTGCTATAAAACGTTGCTTCATGCCAAATTTCAAGATTCTAGGTCGACTGGAAGTACCCTTTAGGTTTTGATTCCCTTGCGAGTACTTGCGAGTTTCAAAATATGCAGCTTAAATTGCTGTTTCTTTTAATTGCGTTGACATAGAAGTTTGATTTTGTTACAGCTTAAAGGTATTATAGACCTGAGTATTTGGTATGAATTTCAATTTAATACCTCTACGCGTTTATGAGGAAATGGGTAGTAAGTTTAAAATTATTAAAAAAATATATATTATGTGATGTAACTAAAAATTTATGGTTTTCGTAATTTTTCCTTTATCTATGCTATAAGACGTTGCTTCGTACCAAATTTCAAGATTCTGAGTTCACGGGAAGCACCCTGTAGGTTTTGATTCCCTTGCAAGTGTCGAAAATTTGCGGCATAAACGGCTGTATCTTTTGATTGCGTTGGCTTAGAAGTTTGATTTTTTCACAGCTTCAAGGGACAGTAGACCTGAGTAATTGATATAAATTTCAGCTTCATACCTCCACGCGTTCCTGAGAAAAAGGGTCTTGACAGACGGACGGACGGACAGACGGACAACAAAGTGATCCTATAAGGGTTCCGTTTTTTCCTTTTGAGGTACGGAACCCTAAAAATTGATCAAATAATTGATTGTCGAAAATTTAAAAGTTACCATTTAAAAGAATTTAAAAAAAAAGTATTTCAATTCGTTCAAACTTTCAAAAAGTAACCCTGTATATTCGTTTGACAGTTTGTATAAAGTATAAAAGTCAAAGTGAAGTTTATTTATTATTCCAGTTTGGTAAAATCCGCCCTTAGACGATAAATGCTATTCAACCAGGAACGTTACCCTATAACTAGTAAAGATTCTTGGGCAAAATAGTGTGTACCCTCTTCCATGCAGTTATGTATGGGAACCTATCGTATCAAATAATTCTGTGTTGATGATTTGATGATGATAATATTTTTCATTATATCAGTAAGAATATTTACGTCAAAAGCCTTTATACATAGAATTCATATTTACTTCGTTCATGAGACCTTATGGATATCTTATGATTCACTCTTATCTTAACAATGGACAGGATTTCAGAACATTTCAAATTCAATGGCCTTGGCAAGTGGCCAGCGTCATCGGTAGACCGCAGAGCCCACAGACTCAGCTAAGTAAAGTCCATTAATTTTAACATTGCCTCATCCACTGTGGTTTTTCGATCTTGTATAGCTCTTATATTTTTGAGGATGTTGTTAGAAATTTGAATTATTCATTCATATATGATATAATATGGTATCTTATATGAATGAATAATTGGTTATCTATTATGAATTTACATTTTCAGAAACAGTGCACAAGCAAAGCGCTCTGTGAAGACATCATACATACATATATTTATGATATTAAACTTAAATGCGAAAGTAACTCTGTCTGTCTGTGTATTACTTAATCACGCCTAAACTACCGATTTGCATAAAATTTGGTATGGAGATATTTTGATACCCGAAAAAGGCGATGTGTTTCACCGCGGGATAATGATACATTCCTATGGGAAAATTCAAGTAGGCACTTTTACGCCTAAACTACTGAACAGATTTTAATGAAATTCGGTAAGGAGACAGTTTGAGACTTATAAAAGGATATGAGTTACTTTTGGCTGCGGGAAAACAATGAATTCCAATGGGAAAAAATACTTTCCGGGGAATCTGATCGCTTTCACCCAAAGATTTGAATTATGTTTGGATAAAATTGGTATTTCAGGAAAACAAAGCATTCCAAAAAAAACAACCAAATGCGGACGAAGTTGCGGGTAAAAGTTATTTGAAAATAAGGACTAATTGAAGACAAAGGAGGATGTGCACATCAACCAATATAATAACTGCAGTAAAAAAATCTTCTGATGTAGGTACTACTCGAAAGAGTAAACCTTTTAGTTTTAATTTCTAAGAAATCCTTTTGTTGTTTATCTTCCTTTATTTTAACTTCAACTAATAGGTACCTTATTTTTTTGTTTATCAGCTTCATTTAGCTGACTATTCAGCGTTGTTAAGCCCATGTTTACGAGTATACCTCACAGAATTGCCTACGGCCATAATTAGTACAGCTAAGAACAAAGGACAAGAATGCCCAAATAGTTTTGGCACAACGCCATGCCTCTGATCTAGTTTACGCATCCCGCATTATAATGTAAGTTCATAAATCTAATCATCCATAATTGAATACCAACTGCTTAGTAGCTCCACGGTTTGTGTACTTAATCATATTATTATTATGACAGTTTGATGAAGTAGTTCTGCTGCGATTCGTATATTATTAAACATTTACAACAGCAAATTTACTTCCGTATGCCCTCGGTAAGTTACTTAGTTTAGTTAAATGATGAATTCCAAATTCGATACGAATTTGGTGTGTGTTTGAAGTAACTTAAGATGTTTTTAGGAATATATTATTATTATTATTTTGTGTATTAAAAATAGGAGAGGATTCCTATTTTTAAATGATTCAGAAATCTGACAGCCTAAAGAAGCAAAGATGAGTCGAGAACAACCGTAACTACTGGTTATCGAGTCTAAACACGATCTATTATAATGAGTATTAGGTACCCACTACTCGTTACTACGTTTCGGCTGGACTGCACTGCGCCGTGGTCACGAGCTGACTGGTGGCGCGCGGCGTCGTCTGCTCGGGGCAACCGTAGTTTTCAGATGCACCCTCACGTTTTCATTATTAAAATGTTAGTACAGTCACCTGTCAATCAGTAAAATATTGTTACAATGCAACAAGAAAATTTGACTTGATTTTTTGTTTAATTCATGACATTAGTTCATATTCATATTCATAATATTTATTGCAAAGTCACACGTTACAGTCTCATGAGTAAACTAGTACAGTGACGCCCGGCTAGGGCACGGCAACTTAAGTTAAATTGAATTGGAAAATTAGGTTAAATAAAATAATTAAACATAGCATTAAATTTAATTATACTATCAAAAATAACTATTGAATATAATCGAATTAAATAAAATAATCAGACATATCATTTAAAGCTTAAGGATAAGATTTCACAATTTAATAAGACTAAAATATTTCATGTCATAAGCCAAAAACTAAAATATTTCATGTCATAAGTTCTCTCATACTGAGGTGCCCTTTTATGTAACTTTTTAGCTCGAAATTACTCACAGTGGTTTTTAAAATGCATTATTATACAATGTAATACTTCGTAATGATCTGATTCCAGACTTATTATCCTCCATAAACCAACGTTTTCCTTTATGTATATTTTCTTATCAATATAACAGTAAATAGGCTAACGTCCTTCGTTATATAGCGTTGCGTATGTCAAATATTACGAGCGACTTACCCTGTCTACGTACTAATCTTACAAGGCCTTACATTACTGGAAGTGCCTGTTATTGTTTTTAACCACACGAAATAAACCTGAAATCTCGACGCAAAATAAAGAATGAGGGTAATTTCAATATATTCATTAACCGATTCGATTTAACTGTTGTAAAAAAGGTAATTTTCAAAAATCCCTTTTTTTGCCACCTACAATAACCAAGTAAAATGATCCTCCTGGCCGTCTAGGTAGTAACTATTTAGTAATCTGTGGTCTAGGTAACTATTTAGTAATCTGTGGTCTAGGTTACATTTCAAATGCAAAATTAACAGTCTGCAACCTAAGCAAAAAAAAACATGTAAAAATGATCAAAATACTGTTTTCTTTTCCGCATGACTGAATACACAATGTAATCAAATCGTATGGCGTAAGGCACGAGATGTGCCACGTATTTTTTTTTCAGCGCCACAGTCAGGCGTTCGCAAAATTAGACATCGAATTAGAGAGAGAATGGAATTAGGATTAAAGAAAAAAAAACGGACGTTACTTTTCTAGTCACCCTATTTAATCAAGTTTAAAGATTTCTTGCCACTTCCATCAGTTCTTATTCCTTTACCCCGATAAACATGCCTGCGGTGAATGATGTCATAATTTTGCGCCTCAATCTGTTTTGTCCTTTTCCACCCCTCGTTAAAACCTTCCCTGTTTCTCGCACACCCGTGAAGAATATTAGCCATTATGTAAATAAATAACAGGATAAAATATTCAACGTACCCTACAATGGGCCTGGAATAAAGAAAAGTTGATATTTAATAAATTAATAATTTGTTGGTGTTTTATCCATATAGCTAGTTACTACCCTAAATTTGGGGTAAATTGGGCGTTGATCTTATCTAGGATTAAGGGTAGTCTCGCAGGAATTCGCTTATACCCTAATATGAGAAACGGTCCAAACTTTACAAGATTAATCATGAACAATTAGGTCTTAATAGCATATAAGTAATTATACCGTCCAATTTGGGAAATTATCTTGAATATTAATATAACATTTAGATGCGACCTGCACCGATACATTGGCTCCATCCCATGTTTCTGCCGCTTCGAGGTCCGCGGGCGCTGCAGCTGTCTTAGCAGAGTCCTTAAAAAAAAGAAAGTACTCCTCTCTAGATAGCTGCTATCGCTTTGTGCCTTTCGCGGTGGAGACAATGGGTCCATGAGGCCCTGAGGCTAAACAACTTTTTCACGAGCTGCCTTTGCGACTCCGCAGTGTCACCGGTGACTCGAGGGCTGGCAGCTACCTTGGCCAAAGAATATAAGCTTGGCCATTCAGCGAGGAAATACTGCTAGCGTTCTTGGCACCGTTGACATTGGTGTGGGTCTGCAAGTTGAACCATTTTGAGTCTGCTTTTTTTTCGTTTTGTATGTAAATATATATATATATATATATATATTTGTATAGTTAATTTTAATTAGTTAGTATTTTATGTAATCAATTTTAAGATATATTAGTTCTAAATGTCTATTAAATATAAGAAACTTTAATAATACATATTTAATTATGATATTATTATTATGATATCATCGGCAGATCTCAAAAAATATATATCATTGATATACATTTAGATTTAAGTTCAAAGGACGTATTTGGACGTTTATTTTTCGATCGCGTAGTGAAACACATATAGGATATAACCTTTTTATGACCTTGTTCGGTGCGATATTTAAATAAAATGATAACTAAATCATTTTTCAAGCTTTTATTTAGTTTCACCTGTCTCGATTTTCAGTTCTCTGTAATCGAATCTTGCAAGTTAAATTTTACCAACTTCTAAGTGTTGAACTTGATTATTCTGAATCTTAATTTTATATGCCGCGGTTTATGTGCAGTACTAGGCTAACAGCGTCATCTAGCCTATGCAGACATATCAGAGCTCGCTGTCGAGCTTACCACCGTTAGGCATGGCCTTGTGATGGCGACCGGTGAAGGTCACCACACTGTATATACGTTAAAATTTAAAGACGTTGTGCAATTTGATTACCAAAATTAGTTGAAAAAAAAAAATTTGTACTTTTCTTTAGTAATTGTTTAATACTGTATTTGTATCGACAAAAAAGGAAATTCAAGCTTCATCTAAATGCAACGAAACTTCACATACTCTATTCCCGTTTCCCAACAAAAGTTTGCAATATTTTGCGGTTTACGCATGCATGACGTATGCGAAGTAATATTTACGCGACTTAAACTACGAGTGGAATGTTATTTGGGATTCCGTACATTGTTCACGTTTTAGACGCCTTTTTAAAATTCATATTATTTATAAAACGAAAAATGAAGAAACAACAAAGAATAAATAAATATACAACAGCATCACATACATTGATCTGACTCCGTGGTAAGTAGCATATGCACTTGTGTTACAGATATCAGAATCAACAGTGGTATTACAAATAAACATAAATAAATACCTATACAACCCAGAACAGTACAAACCAAAGATAATGGATTATCTTTGGTACAAACATACACGTTTATGCACACAAATACCTCTATAAGTAGTCACTAGCTACGAATATTTTATAGGCTATACTTTCCAATGTTAGTTTTGAAATTGTTAGTAACTTAGCTGCAATTTCTCCGGTCTATGAGATAGCACACGTTCAATTCTTTTCTAATTCCATCTTCGAAAATAAAATATTGACTCATCTAGGTAAAGGTTCAGTTAAAACTAAGTTCTACTAAGTATCTACTTCAAACTGTCCATTAAGAAAATCCTTGAAACTCTTTATGTAATGGATCCGTTTTTCTTTTAAAGCCGCTCCATCAAAAGTTTAAAAGGGTAGGAAATAGTAAGATTCAAGGGTCTTTGTTATGGCATACTTAGGTACTTTGTGTTGTAAGCTTTGAGATAAGGAGTCATACGTCTTTTACTGTACTTGAAGCACTTTTTATCGCTAGCTATATTATATACTTACAATTTCGACGACCTCTTTGGTGTAATGGTCAAGAAGTTGTGTATTAACCAAGATGTCGCGGGTTCGATCCCCGCACTGTAAAAACATTTGTGTGCATGAACACGTCTGTTGGTAATGGTCTGGGTGATATATGTTTAAGTTTGTTTGTAATACCACTGTTGATTGTGATATCTGTAACACAAGTGCTTAAGCTACTTACCACGGACTCAGATCAATGAATGTGATGTTGTTGTATATATTATATTAGGGACTTAAGGGACACTTAAGGGAATTTAATTTAATTTACCTTTAGCTGTCTTGAGTGTTTCCTCCAGTCCATCTAAGACTTTTTGTGTTGTGTTTTTCATGTGGAAAATTAATATTTGCGCATTGAAATGTTGTATTTCTGAAGACATTTTATGAACTTACATAGATTTTACGTTAATACGTTTGAATACTCATTGCGTGAAACGTAACAGTACGGGCTATTAAATGTAATATTTATTATTTTTGACTCACTGAAAACCTAATAGTAGCACCGACTCCCAAATTAATGTTTGACGACCGCTTGGTGCAGTGGTCCACATGTCGGACTTCTAAAACCAAGGGTCGCGGGTTCGATCCCCGCACAGTACAAGCATAAGTGTGCATGAACATGTGTGTTTGTACTGGTCTGGGTGTTTTTATATGTATAATATGTATTTATTTACAAAAAAAAAAGTATTTAAGTATGTTTATCCGTTGTCTAGTACCCATAATACAAGCCTCTTAGCTTAGTTTGGGACTAGAGAATTGGTGTGATTGTTGTGAAATATTTATTTATTTTATTTATTTAATGTTTGGTATAGATCCTGCTAATATTATAAACGCGAAAGTTTGTTAGTATGTATGAATGTTGTAACTCTTTAACGCTAAAATGACTGGACTGATTTGGCGGAAGTTAGAAATATTAAAAAAAAAAAAATATAATTATTATATTTTTAATGTTACTATTACGTACAAATTGCATGCCATAATTTTTGGTAAAATGTGAGGACTTATTATTGTTACTGTACCTACCACCTATTGCAACCATGTTTTGAGCAAATAAATATTTCTATTTCTATAAAAAACATCACATACATTGAACTGACTCCGTGGTAAGTAGCTTAACACTTTGACGGACGAAAGCCAGACACAATAGATGTTTTTATTGTTATAACTGCTATAGCAGTTTAATGTCCATTAAAGTGTTAAACACTTGTATTACAGATATCAGTAGTGGTATTACAAATAAACTAACACCCAGAATACATATAACACACACAGAATACATATATCACATACATATAACAGAATATATATAAATACATATAACACCCAGAATTTTTGTACAGTGCGGGGATCGAACCCGCGCCCTCTTGGTTAATAGTCAACTTCTTGACCATTACACCAAAGTTGTCGTCTGACTTATATATGGCTTCATCTATATACCGGGTGTATTCGGTAAGTGTGCACAGCCGATTATTCCGAAACTATAAGAGATATCTAAAAACTTTAAAAAATGAGCAAAAATCAAATGCACCATCTTACTTGGGGCCGGTCTTTCCCCTAGTTCTTCTCCATGTACTTTTGGATCCTTCCTTGAATGTTTCTGTAAGTGCTTTGTTTTTTGTCTGAGAATCGTGAATAGAAGCAAAACTATCTTATTCTATATATTTATATAAAAACTACGAAAATTTTGTTCGAGTAAACATCGTTATTTATCGAAGCAGAAACTAGCTGAGGCGGAAATCCGTTTGGCTCGCACGTTTGTTAAGGTCCTACTCTCTAAGTCTAAGCCAATTTGATTCTTCTCGACTATAGTGTTCCATTTTACTTGTGCGGCCATAGCCTGTGTAAATATGTAGAAATTACTGACGTATTTTAGAGGCTCAAAATATATACGAATGATTTCTTGCGTCGCGTCGCATTTTATTTGATTGTATTTGAGGCAGAACTAAAGGTTAAGGCAAATTTTATTAAGAAACGCGTAAGAGTGGGTTTTCCAAAGAACTAACCGTCAAAAGAAGCAAGAGTCTTTCGGTTCGGAGATCGCATCATATAACGATCGAACTTCATTTTATATTTTTGGATTGTCCTCTTGAGGAGTAAGTTATTGATATTATAACCTTTAAACACTTCAATACGTATAAACACTTCGGTTTACATAAGCTCTGTAGCATAATGTATTATGTGGTTGGTTATCCAATACATAAAAATAAAATAAACATAAAGGACTAAAAAGTGCCTTTACTGACCTACCCATATCAAGGGTTATTCAGTCTAAGAATTGAAATAAAAGTTGCAACTTCGCAAACCTAAGACCGACAATTGTACCAGGCTTATCTCAAGCTTCCCTTTTACAAAACACCAGTTTTCTTTTCAGTTGTTCCTTTCAGGCTGATTGTGAAAAGGATTGTCATATATTTTAAAGCAAGAAAATGTCTAGATTGCAGTGATTTTCAAATACAACCAAGATCTCAGTGGTTTATACGGAAAATATTACATATTTTTGAAACAAATAAAGAAATAAAAGTAAGGGACGTTTTACGTTTGGTAAAATTCTTAATTAAAGAACGAAAAAAAAAATTATTATTTGAAGCTACACTTAGGAATTATAGTAATTCCTAAGTACCTATATTATAAAACTAAAATCAGATAAAAGTGAAGGCGCTGGTTTTCTGTGGGTATAATTTAGGTTTGGAGATTTGTGTGTGCTTATTATTTTTTTTTAAGATAGATTGCATGTCTTTTTTTATTATTTTAAATTTAATTTAAGATTTAGGCATTGTTGCTAAATGTAAAGTGGATCCAGATATATTATTCATATTATTATGGTTCAAAAATGGAGTAATATGTAAACGGCGAGTGAGTGAAGAGACTTCACAATCATTTTGTTTACAGTTGAGCACTTTTAAGACCGGTTTAATACGGCCATGTACAATAAAATTCACTACTGTGATATTAAAGCTTATCTGGTGCAAATTAAATATAAAAATGTTTTCTTTTTAATGCCGCGTTTCGCCCCTTTATTTCAATGAGTTTAACGGAAACTGACTGGAGATAAGGTTTTGCGAGTGTTCAGTGTGAAAATATTTTTGTTTTAGAAGAACGGAGGGATTTTATGTTATGATTTGTGGTATAAAGGACTTATTTAATGATTATACATTACTTTAAAAAGGAAACTTACCTATTAAGTACTTAGTTCAAATTTATGTTCAAGCCACATTGTTACTTTTTTTAAGAACTTCACTGGAATATGTAAATCACGTGGTCATAAGAGGAAAGAGCGAAGTATTTCCAACACAAGTATCTTTTGATTTGTTTTGTAAAATTAATTAACAAGAATAAAAGTATTTATTATTATTATTAATAAGATTATGTCTGATTGATGACAATAAATCTTATCTAATCTGGTTGATGAAATAAAATCATACACATCATAAAATATAAATTTGTACTTTACCAAAATAGTCATAAAGTCATTTGTGTACTAACAATAATATGGATGAATATAGTATGAATGATAAAAAAATAAAGTTATTTTATATTGTTTATAAAAATAATCAATTATGATGGTCGCAAAAAACTTAACACATTATAACACGTAAATCTTAATAGACGGATGTATTATCCATAGTCAATATTTAAATATTTTATAAGAGGCCTAAGTAAACGTTTTTTAACCGAACGCGTGCGTTGAATATACGACTTCACAATGGAACAAGCCACAGTAGCTCCTAAGGTAAAATAAACAAAAGAACTGAGACAGTAGAAAGTGGTAGCTGTCTCTCGTACGAGTACTGAAAAGTCCCTAACTGTTTCTCACTAGATATTATTTAAAAAAAACAAACTACTATTTAACATCTTGTCGTCCTTATTATCGTGTTAAGTTACGATTTGCACTTTTTACTGACTGTGTAAATTAAACAAAATTATATAATATAAATGAAATATCCCAAATTTCCTAAAGTTCTATGAAATTCATTGGTTATCAATTCGAAAGAAAAATAACCCGTTCCTACTAAAAGATTAATTGAAAATGTTTGGCCAAACGGTTGATATTATGTAGGTACACCCGAAATGTCAGGCATGAATAGAAAATTAAGCCCAACGGCTGTCGGTCACGTAGTACCTTAATATGAGCACGGAAAACAGCTGGTGAGCTTCAACGACTGAACGGATATTGACCAACCATAGCCTAAAATTACAGTCATTAAATTATCATTCGAAAAAAAAACGCACTGAAACCATACGTTCGGGAACTTCGATGCAATAGACACACAAAAACGTAGGAACTCAGAACACCGCTCTTTTTCGTTTCGCATCGGGGGTTGATAAAAAAAAACAATAATGGTCTGGCTTATATTGGGCAGCAGATCTTAGCAGATGTCACAGCACGGACTGACGGCACATTTTATAAGGCACTGGGCATCATTGCACCAGTGCCTTACAAACATTATAATTAGGAATCCATATCCAACTTATGACCTATAGAAGTAGTTCATAAGTTGGATATGGATTCCTTTTGTCCGAAATAAACATTTTTTTTTATTTTTTTTATATTTATTTTATTTAAAAGTTTTCATTGCTCCTAACTTTCTTTTAACTTTGGACTTTGTAATTGTCTGACACGAAATAAATTATAATTATTACTAAATCAGATTTTTACTGTCACAAAAGTAAAACTCTGATGAGGCACAAAAGTTAGAACTTACTGAATGTTTTTCCACTGCCGCAAAAGTATCTCCAAAAGTAATAGGATTATTTTCGGCGTATTTTATCGTTTTGGGATTAAAGTGTCAGACCAAAAATTGCATATTTTGCATTTAGGTCACGTTTGTGGATTTTGTTATTAAAATGTATTGTTTCTTAGGGTTCTTTATGTGAATTTTGTGGTTAACTTGAAATTGGTATTCGGAGTTAACTTTCAAAGTGTGTTTTAGTTTTTTACTTTAGGAAGGAAGTAGGGAATATCACCATTTATCCTGATAGGTGTTTGATCTTTTTGTAGATAACTTTTTACTGAGGTAATGGTTAAGTAGTTGACTAATAGACGAAGAGGTTGCGGGTTCAATCCTCACACTGTACAAATATTTATGTGTACGAACACGTCTATTTGTACTAGAATAGGTGTTAAATTTTGTGGCCAACTTAAATTGGTTTTCAGAGTTTATTTTCAAAGTTTGTTTTAGTTTTTTACTTTAGAAAGGAAGTAAGGAATATCATGTTTTATCCTGATCGGTCTTTGATCTTTTTGTAGTTACTTTTTATTGAGGTAATAGTTGAGTAGTTGACTATTAGACCACTTGGTTCGATCCTCACACTGTACAAATAATTGTGTGCACGAACACGTCTGTTTGTACTAGAATAGGTGTGATATGTATTTATTTCATTTTATTTGTAATACCACTTGTTTCTGATTTCTACTCACCACGGATTCAGGTCAATGTAAGTGATGGTGTTGTTTGCTGTTTATTAATATTGCTTTATTATAAAAATGAAACCCCCCAGACGTGTCACGCACAAAGTTGATGTACTATAGTGATTTTTACTCCACACGAGTTTGTCTTGTATACGAATAGATGTCGTGTCTCACTGTAGCAAAAGTAACGAATTAAACTTTAAGTTTCGCAAGAAGAAATCTCGTTAGAAAGTTTTCGCTTCCACAAGCCGGAAACTCATCGGGGACAAATTGAATACTCTGTCTTGACCATTTCTAGTCTTGTAAGGGGCAAATTCTGATAGGAATTTGATAGCAAGGATTGGAAGTATCAAACTTTGGGGGTCTATTTGATAAGATATATACATATATAACTCTTCTTTGGGCACCACAGAAAACAGGATTACAGACAGGTTTAGCAAAAAAGATGTACAATGTAGGCAGTTTTATAGATCTATTCCAGACAATCAAATGAGACACCTTTTACGGGACTACTTCGCGATTTATTTACATTTTGTTTTAACCTGACATTTCGGACTATTTTCAGCGTCCGTGGTCAGTCTACAGTTCGCGTAAACTGAAGACACAAATACACACATCAAAAGTGTCTAGGGATCAACATATATTTTTGCAATAACTTTTCTCCTGATTGATATTAATTAAAAATTTCTTTAAGGATTCATCAAATAAAGTGTTTTCGTTTGTCTACAGTAACAATAAACCAAGTCACCTTTGCATTAATAAAGAAATTTGCCATTTTCCTAATAAAGGGATTTTTGACATTTGAACCACTAACATTAAAGTTCGAAAAAAAGACTGAAATAACAGTTTTCTTTAAAATTTTATTGGGTAACTTAAACAATTAATATTCCGTGTTTCTACCGCGAACACTAACAACACAAGAACATCGGTTTGGCATACTGAAAATGAGTTCATCCAAATCACGCTGTGGAATGGCCATCCGTGTTCGTTGCAACAACAAAAAAAGGTCTTCTTGCGACTGGATACCCTCCATATTCGGCAGAGCTCTTCTCTGTAGCATATCCCATGCATTCTCAATCGGGTTCAAGTCTGGCGACTGAGCAGGCCAGGGCATGACATTGATGTTAGCTGCGGCGAGAGTCTGTTTTACAACTCTTGCGGTGTGCGGTCGTGCATTATCATGCATTAACTTAAATAAAGGACCGATTTGCACTTGTAGAGGAACGATGACGTCTGATACAATCGTCTCAGCATAAATTTGAGCGTTCAGGTTGCCTCTGATCCAAATCAACTCAGTTCTTCCGCCGATCCAAATACCCACCCATACCATGATGGTTCCACCACTATAAGGATGGACTTCCTGGCAGGATTTTAATCGCTGTTGGCGTCCAGGGGTTCTCCAGTGTCGTATAAGTCTTGTATCCGGTCTCATACCAAAACAAGACTCATCAGAAAATCACACGAAACGCCATTGTTCTTCTGCCCAATTTCTGTGTTCAAGAGCCCATTGATATCGAATACTACGATTGTGCATTGCTATAGGTGGTACCCTTAGCGGTCTTCGGGAATGAAGATTCACTTCATGCAAGCGGTTTCTGATTGTTTGGTCGCTAATTAAGTTCCCTGATAAGTGATGAAGCCTCACGGCTAACATCATGGCGGTTGTTGTTGGAGCTCTTAGAGTTGTGATTTGAATGTATCGGTCTTGTCTCCGTGTGGTGCAGCGATACTGTCCTACTGGTCCGTCTGGCCCTACTACAGAGAAGAGCTCTGCCGAATATGGAGGGTATCCAGTCGCAAGAAGACCTTTTTTTTGTTGCTGCAACGAACATGGGCGGCCATTCCACAGCGTGATTTGGATGAACTCATTTTGAGTATGCCAAACCGATGTTCTTGTGTTGTTAGTGATCGCGGTAGAAACACGGATTATTAATTGTTTAAGTTACCCAATAAAATTTTAAAGAAAACTGTTATTTCAGTCTTTTTTTCGAACTTTAATGTTAGTGGTTCAAATGTCAAAAATCCCTTTATTAGGAAAATGGCAAATTTCTTTATTAATGCAAAGGTGACTTGGTTTATCGTTACTGTAGACAAACGAAAACACTTTATTTGATGAATCCTTAAAGAAATTTTTAATTAATATCAATCAGGAGAAAAGTTATTGCAAAAATATATGTTGATCCTTAGACACTTTTGATGTGTGTATATTCCAGACAAGGTTATGCGAAATTCGACCCCAATCCAAAGGGGTTGTGTATGGATTGAAAGTTTATACGTAATTTTATAACAGTCTCTTTTAAGCCTCTCCGGCTCAAATTTTGCAAACGGCTTTTTTAAATAACCTAGAAGTTCTAAATACACCTAAAATTCGACCCCTGAGTGTAGATTTTCGGGTTCACCGTTTTTACGGACGAAGTCACGGGGGACCGCTAGACTATCATAAAACGAATCTCTATAAGACACGTTATACAGAACACGGATAATCTTGAAAATTAAATTGTCTTGTTTGATGAACTGCTCACTCGGTTGTGGGTATTTGGTCGTAATTCCATTGTTGTTCCAATATTGAGTTATGGAATAACTTTAGCGATGGAGTTTGTTAAGCATAGCGGATTTAATTCGAATGATTTCGTTAAGACTAAGAAAGGCATGGTTTCATTAGGAAGTACCTAACGAATTTGAGGAATTAAGATGTAAAGGTACCTACGAAAGCAAGGTACGTTGTAAAATAATAAAAAATGTTTATTCCGAGCACCTTGTAGCTCATAGTATGGTAAGTAAATGACAAAACCATAAAAGCTACTGTTAGTTCTTATTTTCTTATTTTATTAGATTACAAATTTAATTTAAAATAAAAATATTATTAAATTCAAACGCAAAATTACAATCAATACCCAAATTAAAGTCAAAATTAATATAAAATTAAAGTACAAACTGAATTAAAATTAAAATCACAATTAAAAATTTATATAGTTATAATTGATTGACGTACTTAGAATCTAAAATTTACCTTAGTAGGTACATAGGCAGTATTTTGTTGTGTAAAGTTTGAATGCTTACTTACGTTTATTTTGACATCATTGCTTCTGCAGCTGTAGAAAAATCAACCTTCTAAGCCAACGCAATCAAAAGATACAGCCATTTAGGCTGCAAATTTCCGCAAATTTTCGAAACTCGCACGGGAATCAAAACCTACAGGGTACTTCCCGTAAACTTAGAATCTTGAAATTTAGTACGAAGTCACGTCTTATAGTACAGATATAGGAAAAATTACGAAAACCGTAAATTTTCAGTTTCATCATATAAATAAATATTGTTGAAAAATATTTTTGACAAAAAAAACTAGTCTAAAAAAAATTACTTAAAGTATATCTACAGGTTTGTACGGAACTCTCGGTGCGCGAGTCCAACTCGCACTTGACCGGTTTTTTTTTGTTAGCCTACATCATCCCACTGCTGGGCAAGGACGTCCCCCAATCCTCTCCACCGATCACTGTCTAGGGCCAGAGTTTGCCAATCCGGTAAATATTTTGCCAAATCGTCGCACCATTTCTGTCTAGGCCTACCCCTTCGGCGAAAGCCGTCCGAAGGCACCCACTGTGTAATGATTCGGGCCCACCTGTCGGGATGCATCCTACACACGTGGCCGGCCCACTCCCACTTAAATTCACTATTAAAAAATGTTGCCCTATTAATTAAAAAAATCCCGCACCCGAAGCAAGAGATCGCTCTGAGCGATAAGACCAAATTCTAAATTTGGATTTGGTGATGATTTGCCTGTAGTTATACGAAAGAGATTTTATTTACTTGTGGTACTGTTCTCCAAATAAATCCCATTTTTACATACATTATTAGATTACTCGCGCAAAACACGATATTCATAAGACAAAATATAGTGTATAACCTGAGAAATAAAGGTAGGTAGGTAGGTAGTTTTGCAAAGTCCTTCAGTCCTTCGCAGGCCATTGTGTCTCTGATTGCTATAAGACGAGCCCCTTTGGCTCAGGTCTAAGGCTAGTTGTACAAAACTACATACTATACTAATAAGTAGTTTTTTCAGAAGGGTTTATCTTTAGATTTCATGGTTATATTGTTAAATAAGCTTTTATCACAAAAAATATATATAAATAGTGGCTAACGTGTTATTCTGATTTATCTTAGTTATATTCTGGTTAAATTTCATTTAAATCCATACAGTACTTTTGACGTGAGAGTAACAAACATCCATACATTTATTTATTTAAAACTTTATTGCACAAAAAAATGTACAAAAGGTGGACTTAATGCTAAAAGCATTTTCTGCCAGTCAACCTCAAGGTCATGCAGAAAGAAGGCAATGGTTGCAGTGAAAATTAAATTAGAAAGGTAAATTGTGGTTAATGACATTTATACAAACTTTCGAAACTTACAAAGTCCTCAATTCAAGTTGCGACTCAAAGATTGGTTGCTTTCTAAATGTTTTGACGTGACAACGTCTTATAAATTGGTTTGCCGGGTGACACCTCAAGAAACTGCGTTACGCTGCTCCGCTCACGTTTCGCGCGAGAGAGACAGAGCGAGAGAGAGAGAGAGAGATAGGCATACACACCGGTTCATGTTATACGAATGAATATTCACATTAAAATTATTTTACCACTCAGAGTCGTTGTCACGTAAAACTTTCGCGCGTATACCGACTTTACAGGCAACCAATTTTTTATACTCTGGACGAATATTTTGAATAATTTGACATTTTTTAAAAACATTAATTTATTGATTAATTCATTGACATTTTATAAATGGATTTTGTTGGCTGATAATTATGTAACTCGTATTTTATGAATGCAAATGTTTATACCTATTGTATGCCCGAAATAGGTAAACTGTTGATACTGTAATATTTTTTAACAACTTATGTACACAGTTTTATGACAATAAATCGATTCTGATTCTGATTCGCGTTTAAAATGTTAGTAGGATTTTTGTGCTCGCATGTGTCCTCACCCGTACACCTCTCGTCACAAGCGGCGCGAGTGTGAAAATGCTTGAAAGTGTGCAAACATTCGTAAAGGGGAAAGAGGCCAATTCTGTACACCCGCATTTCGAAATGCAGGCTTCCTATTACTCATGCATGGTTGATCGTGCGAGCTAAAGTCGAAAATATCGGGGACATCTCTTTGATAATAAAAAAAATCGGATATATTTTGCGTCCTTACTGTGATGTGTACATTTAAAAAGTGTTTCTTTGTCAAATAAGAGATAGAAAACTCACTTTCTATATACAAAACCGCTGAATGAGCCAGGAAAAAAGCTGGAAAATTTAAGCTTCGTAAAAATGTTTTCTGGAGCAACGTAAACCTCAATACCGTTGTTTGGATAAGCCCAGGATTAGCGGGGGATCAATGCGTCTTCCATATCCGAACATCCAACTACAAGAAACAAGGACTATCAGTATTGCTGGTAGCGAAATGGCTGACGTGGAGATAACATTTAAGATCCTTCAAAGATTCAAAGATTTATCGGAACGCGTAAAAACAAGAGACGGTTACTAGCATAGTCCTCCTAGCCGATTTCGACCAAGGCGGCCAATCTCAACAGAGAGCAACATTATAGTGCACAAGTGTGAGCGCAATACACACCTGTGTATTGCGCTTTGAGAGTGATATAAAGTTCGGTGAGACGGCAATCCGACATGACCGGAGAGAGATCAGGCGCAGGACCAACGGCTTAACGTGCTTTCCGAGGCACGGGGGTGTAACACCGCCAACTTCCCGACTCCGAGCTGTTTTTGAGAAATTCATGACAGAAAATCTCAGAAACAATTTTTGGCTCGACCTGGGATTCGAACCCAGGACCTCTCGGTTGTAAAGCAGAAACTTTGCCACTACACCAACGAGGCAGTCGAGGCAAAATCTAACAAACTAAACTTATATCAGATGACACACTTCGGAAATTGTTTAAAGAAGTTAGATTACTTACAGTTTACTCGCAATTTATGAGAACCTAATATACGTTCGAAAAAACTTACACTTATTTCCTAAAAATAGAGATTTGCATAAATTCAACACAAGACAAAAAAATAGGCTTACCGTTCCACATTTTAGGCTTCATAAAGTTGGTCACTCATTTAAGTGTAGATGGATATGATTTTTCAATAAATTACCCGTAAATTTAATTTCATGCTTTTAAATAAATGTAAAACAGTTATAAAAGATGTATTAATGTCGATAGGATATTTATAAAATTGATGACATACACCTAAATGACAAAGATTTATGGAAATGTTTGTCCATGTTCTGCGCAAATAAATGTTTCATTTCATTTCATAGAGCACACACATAACAGCGCAAGCCACTTTGTATCAGCAAGTATGGAGATGTTTGCGGCTTATGCTTTAGTTATTAAGCAGTGGCAGGTGTGTTGAGAACAAGTTGGTAACCAGAACTATTTGTGTCAAGTCTAAAAAGACTCGTAACAACTTTGTTGAGCAAACATTTTGTTTCAATAAGCAAGCTGTTAGCACTTAGTCCGTCGTTTAGACTTTCTAATGATGTAATAAGTGTTAATTTTATTAGCTCGGGCTGTATGTATGTAACGGAGCTCAATTTTCACCAACTTCCAGAAATCGGATTAATTTGAAACTTTGCACACGTATCCAGTACCGATGACTATGTAATAATATGATAAAAGTTTTCCATTATCCTTATAAAAAAATTAACTAAAAAGAGAAAATAATACGGTAGTTGACACCACCAATCGTTGACGTACTTTTTATCAACTTTCAAAACGCTTTTTATCATAGAGCTTGTATGGGAATAACACACTTTAACGTCACCGCGTGCAATGCCGACTGAGTGACTAATTATCATTTGAATTCCAATTAAAAATCAAATAATACGAACTGCAGAAAAATATTAGTGTAAAGGCATCTGAAATTATGAATTATTTTAGAGAAAATCAGTTTTTGAATATTTCTTTCATAGTGGAAACAAGCCTATTTCTGTGTACAAATAATTTATATTACAGAAGAGTAAAACGCGTGTGGTATTTGGTATAGTATATATTAAAATCATTCTATTATTGGCAACTATAAAAAGATAATTATGAAAACGACATCACGTGCACCCCACGCTTTTTACTCTACTGTAATATAAATTCTTTGTACTCAGTTTAATATGAGGCTCAGGCTTTCTATGTAAGACATGATTGTACTCACCGTTAACACATACTTGTGGCATACTGTTGCCTCGAATCGCAACTGGCAGCGTGTCAACTAATCGCTGACACCACGGCCAAATCGCTGACAGTCGCGAGTCGCGGTGACAGTATGATACCGCAGGTGTGGCCCGGCCCTCAGTTTTTAAAGATACAAGACGTGAGTCACGCTTTGCTTGTCAGACATACATTAAGGCCCATAGCGCACCTGTGGCATACCGTCGTCGCGATAACTGCCAGTATGGCGCAGTATGCGCTATCGTATATATTATTAACAATCATAGTCCTCCTGGCCGATTTCGACCACGGCGGCCAATTTCAACACAGATTAGCCAACTACGCATGAGATATTATAGTGTACAAGTGTGAGCGCAATACACAAGTGCACTCACTGTTCCATCACTCACAAAGTTCGGTGAGACGGCAATCCGACTTGAGCGGAGAGAGCGGGATGGCTTAACGTGCATTCAGAGGCACGGGGGTGTAACACCGCCAACTTCCTGACTCCGAGCTGATTTTGAGAAATTCATGACAGAAAATCTCAGAAGCAATTTTGGCTTGACCTGGGATTCGAACCCAGGACCTCTCGGATGTAAGGCAGAAACTTTGCCACTACTCCACGAGGCAGTTATCTTCTGTATGGAGCTTTATGGAAAAAGATTGCAACAGCTTTTAATCAATATCGCGCACATATTCAAAAGTGTGTAGGATCACAATACCTACTCTTTAGGAAAAATACCAATTTAATTGGTCTTATCGCAAGCGTGAGCAACGCAGATTGAAAATCAATAAACCATTTAAAAAATAGCTGCTCCCTCGACAGTTATTTATGATTGATTTTCGATATTCCGTATTCCGTGGCGTCACCCTTCACATGCCGAAAATCACTTAAAATACGAAAACGCTGTCATATATTCTAATATCGCCTCATCTCGCATAGAATCTCGGTAAAAAGATAATTTAAAAGACGCGAGAGTCAGCAGCAGTCTTCGCTACACGTGTCATTAATCAAACTGGGGAAAAAGTCCTTTAGATATTATATACAAAACGGTACAGTAGGCTTACGTCCTAAGAAAGCACTTGCAAATTTCGTCACACTGAAGTCCTACGGATAAAAGTGGCAGTCAGTTTCTATAATATGTCCAGCAGTGGACTGTAATAGGCTGATATGAAGATGATCGAGTCTGTAAAGATATGATTTATTTATTTAAAACTTAATTGCACAAGATATGTACAAAGGGTGGACTTAATGCTTAAAGCATTTTCTGCCAGTCAACCTCAAGGTCATGCAGAAAAATGAAAATGATTGGCTAGCAAAACACTGCCTACTTACAATAAGTATTTGATATTTCTTCAAAATCGTAGTTTTACGCGGCCTGCAAATGTAAAATCGCGTCAGGTTCTTTAGGTGACATAATATTCGGCTCATAGCGACCGGCGCTGAACGCGAGAAAACTAGATCAAATAATAATGTAAGTTGGTAATGTTTATCTGGCAAATCATTTCTTTACAGACTCGATACTTTCCATAAATATAAAATCTTGTTGCGACAATTTTCAAAAGCTTTTTTTTTGTTTAACTTCACATTTTGAGTGTCATACTGAACATTACTCTATTTTGGAGTGTGGGACAGTCAGCAAAAACAGTATTAATTTTAATTTTCATCCACTTTCGAAAGTAAGCGTTTTACCGAGTGAAAAACTTATTTAAGTTAAAGTATAAAGCTAAAATGCAGATAGATTTGAAGCGTGAAACATTTATAGCCGGATTACTTTCAGCTGTAGCTTTTTACGATGTAGAGACTAGCTTCTTAAAATAAGATTGAAGTGAGATTAATAACTTTCAAAGTTTATGTTTCTTTTTAAATAAAGTTCGAGTATAGACTAGCACACTATTATGAACTCGTAGTTTACACTTATGAAACATAAATAAAAGACTTATCGCAAATTTTTGAAAACAAAAATGGGTCCTTTGGTGTCGATTTATAACAATTTTCTTCTAAAAGCTTAAAAAACAGATACTGTTACCTATTGTTCTTTTAAAAGTTTTCACTTTTCCTATATCGGATGAAAACAGAGCGAGGAAAGCTATTTTTTTTAACTTAATTTTGCTGGTTTATACTAAGCGAAAGTTTCTCATTGTTAGAATCCTAGCGCAATAACTTAGCCGAGTCATAATGTCGTCTTCTGCATAGTTGATTGTAGTTTATGACACCATTAGAGTTTTAGTGACACGACTGAATTATAAAGTGCTGTGGAGGATCTTATATTATCTGAAGAAGAAGAAGTGTTTTAAAATCCATTCGATAAAAAGCGGTAATGATTCCCTAATAACAACTGGAACAGCATCGCACTTCAATTGTCCCAAAATTATTATTTTTTCAAAACTAAACTCAGGTTTGTTAAGAACTACGAAAATACTATGAGACACGTATTTTAATATACGTCGCCGTTATCGTCACCTTGGTCCTCAACCACATCGGCAACATTTGTTCAGAGCTTATACTTGTAGTTTAACGCAATTTTCATGAACCTCAGTTTTCAACTAATCGTAACTTACAACATAAACTGTTTATTCTTAAGACACGTGTAAGTCAAAATAAAACAGCTTTTTCAGCCACAAACACTGTATTTACCAAAGTGAACAGTAACACTTATCAAGACATTTCGACGCCGTAACCCAGAGGTTCCCAATCTTATTCAGCTTGCGGCGTAGTTTTAAGTTTTTAATTATTTTGTCACGGCGCCCTACCCAAGCTTGCTATTTAAAAATAATAGTTAAAAAAAACTTTAGCAGCGCTGCCCAGCAGGCAGCACTGGCAGTAAGGATCGACCGAGATTGGGTTTTCGTTCTCGGCCGAGACCGAGACCGAGAGTAAAATTAAATCTCGGCCGAGACCGAGAGCCGAGACCGAGAAAAGAGAAATAGTAAAAAAATAATGAAATTGCACTAGTTTTTGTTTAAGTAGAATTTATTTGAAAGCTTAAGCTTTCATAATCAAAATTGAACAATATGATGTTGTAACACAAAAAAAGCAATATTTCGGCATTTTCACCCTTCAAAGAGTGTCGCCTCTCGTTTTATAATTGCCCAGCTCTGCTAAAAAGCTGTTCACTTGCTACACTAGTAGGCGGCGCTCATATTAACTTTTGTGCTGCGGGTCTAAGTACTTTATAAGGTGACGATACCCAGTACTCAAAAATATTAGCATTTCTTTGCAGTCTTGGCTCTTTAAGAAAGCTATTAAGCGCTATTTCGATCAGAGCATTTGAATTGTTTTCGTCACTGGTCATGGCCATTGGCTCATCTTCCAACTCTATAGAATCATGAGTACGCTACGCAGTGACACAAAGCGATGAAAATGTTCGGTTAAGGCCGAGAATCTCGGCGATTTTTAGCCGAGAACCGAGACCGAGTTCTCGGTTGGAATTGTGGCCGAGAATCCCGAGACCGAGATCTCGATCGAGCCTTAACTGGCAGGGTCCTCATGTAAGGATGGGACCCGAGAGCAACCAATTAAAGAGATGTTACTAGTTTGATGTATAGTTTATTACTACGCCAACGCAATTACAAAGGTTATATATAAGAGCTTTGGTATGAGGGACGCGTCACACACTGCAAGCCCAAGAATTCAATTGACATTATTAAACAATGAAAAGATCCATAGCTTGCTGCAACTGTAACATAAAAGGCAAAGCAATGAATAATGCATTGTTGAAAGTTATTTTTCAGTAAGTTTATGTGTGTAACTTGGACCAAACCAACTAAGTTTTCCACACGTTAGTGAAAGCGAAAACAACATGTTTGTTGTGGTTTAATTAAGGTAAAACAGTAGTTTATCGGTTTCTTATTGTACGAAAACGAATGCTTTTCTCGTAAACAACTTAAAACTCGCTTACCCGTTGTCCTACGTAAGTGAAAAACCAGTGACAAGTGCGACGCATCAAGCGCGCACTCGAAGACTACTTTGGTGTAATGGTTAAGAAGTTGACAATTAACCAAGAGGTTGCGGGTTCGGTTCCCGCACTGTACAAACATTTATGTGCATGAATATGTCTGTTTGTACTAGTCTGGGTGTTAAATGTTTATATTCAAGTTGATTTGTAATACCACTGTTGATTCTGTTATCTGTAACACAAGTGCTTAAGCCACTTACCACGGAGTCAGATCAATGTATGTGATGTTGTTGTCTATTTATTCATTTATTTTATTGCCAACGACACAAGTACATTTTAGAAAAATAAATTCAAAAGCTTTAGCCATGAGGATAATGATAAGAAAATGTATTTGATCACCTTCCTCTATTTTTAGCCGTAGCTAGTTGGGTTGATTTATTCAACCGTATCAATCGATAGAGCGTTAGAAGCGATGGTGCAATTTTGAGGACTGATACATGTATATTTCAACGTTTACTACTTTAAGACTGCCTCGTTGGTGTAGTGGCAAAGAGAAACCTTACATCCGATAGGTCGTGGGTTCGAATCTCAGATCGAGCCAAAATTGTTTCTGAGATTTTCTGTCGTGAATTTCTCAAAAACAGCTCGATGTCGGGAAGTTGGCGGTGTTACACCCCCGTGCCTCGGAAAGCACGTTAAGCCGTTGGTTCTGCGCCTGATCTCTCTCCGGACGTGTCGGATTTCCGTCTTACCGAACTTTGAGAGTGATGGAACAGTGAGTGCACCTGTGTATTGCGCTCACACTCGAGCACTATAATATCTCCTGCGTAGTTGGCTAATCTCTGTTGAGATTGGCCACCGTGGTCGAAATCGGCCAGTAAGGTTGGTCACTTATTTTACAAACACCCCTCCACCAATCCGCACTGAGCCCGCGTGGTGGAGTATGGCTCGTACCACCTCATAGTTGAGGTGAGGCCTGTGCCCAGCAGTGGGACGTATATAGGCTGATGAGGTGAGGAGGTGAGGACTTTAAGACAGTTGTTTAAACGTCGATTTCATTTGAACACGCTTTCAACACTGTTCTATATGTTTGTGGTAAGGTTGAGTGGGGGGGTGTGCCTAATAGAAAGGTGACGTCTTAGCACGTAGGTACCGTGCGTGTTCCAATTTATAACTTGGACTTGTCGCTCACAACTTCAACTTTTTCTACGACACACGTCTTATTACATCACGTCCGATTGTTTTATATCTTATTCCCGGCCCGGTCCAGCTTCGCACGGGTGGAATAATTTTCAAGGTCAATATCATAGACGTACAGTGGTGGTCAGAGCCGCGTGAACACTTTCTAACGAAATTTGCTTGCATGCACTTCGACACACGTGGAGCAATTAGCAAGCGAAATAGTGCGTGATGTGCAAACGATTTTCACCTTTCAGGTGTTCATTTCATTCAGGTGCCCCACGTTGGGCGCCATTTGTCACGGGGGTTGCTCGGCTGTACCCCGGACAAAGTGTGTTAAATGGAGTAAAGGTTTTGAATAAAAGCCGAGATGGGCATTTAGTAGGATATATTTTATTAGAGCCGTGTTTACACCTTTAACACCTGAACAATATACATAGGCCAAAGACCTCTGATAAAACTAAAAAAATAGCTCAGACCGGTAGATACTGGGTCTGGTTCTATAGAAAATTGCTATCTAAGAAATTCAGTACATAATATGACTAATAAAGAAAAACCACCTTGTCTTTGCTTTAAACCATATCAAGAAACCCAATTATTTTTGATAAATTAAGAACTTAAGAAATTAATAAATTAATACCCGTTTATAATTAAATTTTAAATTTCAAATGCTACTAAATTGAAATATGTTTGGAATCTAAAGTTTATTAACACTTAGCTGAGCTCCCAGGACTGAATCAGCTGACCAACGAAGTCTCTTTAACAGCTAACTTGAACTCCAACAATTTCACGGAGACGTTCCGTAGAGGTTTTCCTTTCTTCACAAGAACGGCCAGGGCAAACTCCAGAAATACAGCCCCGAGCCAAAAGGTGAAGCCGGAGAAGATGAAAACAGGAAGAAGAAGAAGATCCAAATAATGAAGGCCACTGAAAGAAATGTACAATTAGTCCACACTCCTGCCCGAGCTTAATGCTAAGATTTAGTCAACAACTTCAGATATATTTACCTGAGGTTACTAAATGATGCTGCCTTACATGTTTGCTGAACCAAGCCTCAGCTCAACATACTAATGTGCCAAGAACAACCTGAAATAATAAACATGTGGAATTACGATATTACCTTTTCTTTATCAACATCTCGGTTATAGAATAATATTTCCTGAAATACATACCTGGACCAATACTTAATAATTGCTGTATTGCTGTGTTTGTATGTAAAAACAAAAATCTGAAACAAGAAATCGATGTTTTAACTATTGTGTTTCACACATGGCGCTACTCGTAACCTCCAAATTTCAAGGCAATAGACTTACCATGATAAAAAATATGTGCCGCGGCCGAAACTAATTTAGAAAGACGCCATGACTCTGGGGCACTTTATTTTGGTTTTTTTTGTGGGGTCAAGCCCCGACCGAAATATCAAAAAATCTAGTAGCTTTTTTTTTCTTTTTCACGCCATGCTACTTTTGCCGCGTCAGCTCCCAGAGTGCTATTCAAAACGGAAATCCTATACTTGTCAAACACGAAGACATTGACAACACAGCTGTCACAAATCCACTTTCCCTTTGGGCAAAGGGATCAATGCCATACAGCCTAAACATAACGCAAAATGTACCATCGTTATTAATAACCAAAATTTCACAACGTTACAATGCGGCGAGGACCACGACAGTACATATTTGATATTGTCGCGTCGCGTTGCACTTGTCGTGTTACTTGCTTACGTAGAACAACGGGTTAGACTAATTAACACAAAATAATAGAGGGAGTAACTATTTTCTATTAGGTACGCGAAAAGTTTAATAAATATCTATACTTATAAAAAAAAGCTGAAAAGGGGTAAAACACCTGTTCTTAGAAGATATGAAGATGCTCAGAATCGACCACTGAAAAGGGATTTAATTATAAATATTTTCAGATGAACTGAACAGATTGTTTCAGAGTTTATGCTCGTGTAAATCTAGAAATTTTATATTATCCGTTGTACGAACAACACCGACACCGACCGGTTTCCACAATAAAACAGCGATACGATATTAAAATGCACCGGACGATGTTAAACACAAAGGATTTTCCACCTATGACACAATGTATTATCGTGAAACACTGAAAATATATAAAGCGATTTTAAACCGTGTTTAATCCTGTAATGCTAAAATTTTTCATTTTTACTAGTCTTTTTAAAATATTTGTGATTCGATTTGAATGTTATACTCACATGATTTTAGTTATTGTCGAAAAGTTTGTATGACCGTTCGTCGGTTTATAAGCAGTTTTTTGACAGTTTCAATGTCAAATCCCAAAACTCGCGGTAACCGTTGGGACAATTCACTTCGGTGTTATTGGCACCAAATGGTATTTCAATCTTAAGAATTTATTGAGGTAATTTGATAACTAAAAAAAATAAGATATTAACTCAGCTAACTTAACGTTATCACAAAAAATTAACAGTATAAAATTATTTACAAAACATTATAAAAAACATCAGCCCCAGGCTGCACCAGGGAATGGTGCCCAAAAAGGCTGGTAGCAGTTCCTCTTTGGATATCTCAGCTGATCCTTTGTCCTAGGTAGCTGCCAGCCTTTTTTATATCATCAGTGGCAGCTGAAAGCCTTTGGCGGAGATCCTTATAAAAGGCAGGGGCACTAGGGCCCCAAGTATCCAACGTCTCAACGCCAAAAGGCACAAATAGATAAGTCTGGGTGAGATATTTGGGCTTCTTTAAGCTTTCGGCAGACGCCGCAGCCGCGCCAGCAGAAGAGGAAATGCTACCGAAATAGGATGGCGCTAGCGTCAGTGTTTCCCTGCAATTACAACTGTTAATTTTTTGAGACCTTCACCAGATCGCTCCACCTTTTAGGGGGCCTGCCCACGGAGCGTCGTCTGACACGCAAGACATCCGTTGCTAATTAAAAGCCTCCCTCATAGACTCTTGGACGGATATGTGTCTAAGCTGAAGCAGTCAAATTTATTTATTTTAAATTTTCACAAAAGGTGAACTTAACGTCGTCAGGCATTTTTTACTAGTCATGCCTTTGGGCTAAGCATAAATGAATGTTGGCAGTGCGATAAAAAGGTAGGTACCTAACATAAATAAAATAAAAAAAATAGGCTAAGTATTTATTGGCTGTAGTAATTTTCGGTAGACAACTACATACATAAAATATACTTCAATCGAGGACTACTAAGCCAATAAATGAACAAATAAATATGTTTACCTGCCTTAATAAAATAAAATATATTTAAGGAAGAGCGCACCCCAAACACAGGTAAATTTTGATTAAATAGGGGCTCCAATGTATTAGTTTTAAGGCAACTTTGTAACGGAATAAAAAAACTTTATTATTATTATTAGCTAATAGTTTTTCACACTGTTTGCTCCCTACCGACTGCCACTCAAGATTGTAATTTCGATAATGTCAGAGCAGTCGTTTTTTCAAGCATGTTTTAAACCACGTTTGCGTTCTGTCAACTCTCTCATTACAATACTTGGCGGGACCAAGTACCAAGGTGTTATCTTTTTCCATGGTGTTCTTGCATGTTTTAAACCACGTTTGCGTTCTGTCAACTCTCTCATTACAATACTTGGCGGGACCAAGTACCAAGGTGTTATCTTTTTCCATGGTGTTCTTATCCGTCGCCATACAGGGTTGCATCAGTAATTGCTATCGATTGCTGACGGCGCTGCCCGGCCGAGTTTAGACGTCCTTGAATATGTCATTCACTTACGTAAGGAGTTCCACTGACGCATACAATGTGATTTGTGCTGGATATTTTATGGGAAAACGTCTGGACGGACTTTATGTATTAATGGATACGGCGACGGCTAATTTTAGTGAATCAAAAGTCAGTTTTGCGAAGAATGTACAGAGTACCATCGTCACGACTTTCGACTGACATAATGTCAGCAAATCACCGCGGCAGTGATTGACTTGACGTGTGGCCGTGCGCGCTATTATATTTTTATTGTAACCTCGCCGGTCTTGTTTTTATATATTTCATCGCTTTAGTTACATATCAAATACTTGGTAAACAAATTTTGATCTTGACTGACCCAAACGAAACTTAGATATGAAGCAATGATAGTTGTAGGATTTGGTGCAGTGGTCTACATGTCGGACTTTAAAACCAAGGGTCGCGGGTTCGATCCCCGCACAGTACAAGCATAATGTGTGCATGAACATGTGTGTTTGTACTAGTCTGGGTGTTTTCTATGTATAATATGTATTTATTTACAAAAAAAAGTATTTAAGTATGTTTATCCGTTGTCTAGCCTACCCATAACACAAGCCTCGTAGCTTAATTTGGGACTAGAGAATTGGTGTGATTGTTGTGAAATATTTATTATTATTATTTTATTATTTATATATGAATGTGTGACGACTTGGTCAATACAACAAGGGACTGGGAAACGTTGGCAATGGACTGGGACAGGTGGAGAGATTTGGAGGAGGCCTTTGCCCAGCAGTGGGATGATATAGGCTAAATAAAATAAAAATATGAACACTTTTTGTCACGTAAAAATGTACCCTATGAATAAGACGAAAATCATTCATTACCTTGCCGTAACTCAATCTAGCACTGGTACGGGAGGCAAAAGGATTATTTGTCTTTTTTCGATTTGTACCTACAATTATTTGTGACAAAATTACTTGTTTTGTAATAACAACTAATGGGCCTTTTTTTACAGATTGAATTGTGAATGTGTTTCGGTATGCAGAATAAACGATTTTTGATTTTGATTTGACTGAATTTGCTGACAGTCGCGAGTCGCGGCGACATATGCCAGGTGTGCTGTGTGCCTTGGGCCGTAGGTTTGCTCTTGACTCAAGAATAAGCCTCAACAAGGCAGATTCTGATGTAGAAGGAGCTCTATTTATAATGCGCGTAATCTCTTTCAATTAAAAGATTTTTGAGTTGTAACAGTTCCCTGAGTGCAATGCACTATTTACGAGTAATTTTGGTGCTTTAGTCCAAGAGGTCCCGGGTTCAACTGCCGGACGTAGACAATGTTGGTAGCCAATTTTCAATGTTGTCACGGGTTTGGGGGTCTGTGGTACGGTCGTTGTTACTGATACCAATAACACATGTTATTAAGCTACTTACTTTGGAATCAGAGGTTTTGGTTTACACACGGTGGTACGTGTGTGTTACAAAGGTGATATGTACCAAAAATTACGAATCTACCATACATGTAGGTACTACGTAATTCACCCTTTTGTAAATATGTGAATCCTTCTATCTTACAATTTATTGATAACTCTCTCTTATTCTCAATAATAAATCATATGAACAGTTTTCTTAGAGGAGAATAAGACTGTTTGATAAGACAACATTTTTTTTAAATAATAATAAATATACAACAACATCACATACATTGATGTGACTCCGTGGTAAGTAGCTAAAGCACTTGTGGTAATAACAGTGGTATTATTAGTGACATTAACTTAAATAAATACATAATAAAACCCAGACCAGTACAAACAAACATGTACATGCTCACAAATGCTTGTAAAGTGCGGGGATCGAACCCGCGACGTCTTAGTTATGATTACTTCTTGACTATGATGAGTAACGATTGTGTTGATAGTAAAATAATAAGCTTATAAATACAAGGCGTAGGTACCTACGAAGCACTGTAGGTATTTACAACGTTAACACGTAAGTTTATAGCACTCATAAACACGGTTTAACATATTTACAGACAGACAAACCACTGTTTGCATTATTATACGAGCATTTGCCATAAACTCGACAGTAAACAAGGAGTTATGGTTGAGGTTAAATATTTTATTCGCTGCTTAAACACTGATGAGATTAATGTTTCGTGGTAAATAGTCTGTTTTCTCAAATAATAACTGTTATATGCGAAACTGTTTCTCGTATATGTAGTGAGACTGATGATAGATTTTATATAGCCAGCCACACGAGTGGAAATACAATGACGTGTATCTATGGTTTCATTTATAGAAGAAAACAAAACAAATGCATTTGCAATGTACATTGTAAATACATCTAACCCTACCTACCTAGTCTAATGTGGGTGCAGGAGAATATTCATATTAAAAACATTCTACTTTTAGGGAACAGATTCAGATATAATTGCTATCGCTATATGCCTGCGCCATGATTTTGCAGGACGTAAACGATTTAAAAAAAAAACGATGATTTCTCCGATTCTGGTAGGGACGGTATCGGTCATGGTCCTTTGATAAATTATTTTAAGTGTGTAAAGAGGTGGTGCTCTCCTCTTCAGTTTAATGTAGTATCGGTAGAATGCTGCAGCTTCCATTTAAAAGTTAGAGAATACTCCAAAAACGTAAAGTGACGCAACTTTATTGTACGGACTCTTACTTATTACATAGACGTAAAATGTAGCCAGTCTGGCTAGACTGCACCCATAATCAGTTCCGAGGACGCAAAGGCAGACGCAAAGCTGACGTGTGGGTTCGCAACGAAGTTAAGAGGTGTTTTCTAGTGATATTAGCTCACACAAGCAAGACTCTACTCACACTTAAAAATAAAATTTTATTATCAGAAGTCGACAAGGAAAATGAGAAATATACCGCCGTCTAAGGAAAGTCAGCGCCATTTAGTGTTGACTAATAACAAATCTTAATACTGTCACGTTACGTATTATATTTCATAAACAGCAATACTCTTTAGTAAGAAAATGTTTTTTTGAAGTGAAAACTTCTTTAGCGGCGTTGAGCACTTTTGTGGCATGGGTAGAAACTGTGAAACTCGCGTCAGGTCACGTGATGCTGATCGAAAAACCGTAAGACGGTTGTTAAGTTTTCACTTCTGCCGGCACTCCCGGAGTGCAACCCGAGGATTTTTTTGTAAGCAAGGGATCTCACGCCTAGCTGGACCATAATGTCGAATGTTATAATTGACCTCCCCCAAAAAGCACCACCAATTTTAAGTAGTCACCCCAATTTATTGTAAGGGTTCATTTAAAACGGCTCAGGCATACATCTTGGTTAATTCTCGTTTCTCAAACGAGTGAGTCCGCCAAACTGCTAATGGGTGAATCGCTTTGGCAATTGCCACACTTAAAGCTACGCTATAGATATGGTAGGCGATATTTTTATGACATAATAGGTACTATGCTGAAAGAAGCAATAACTTTTCAGGAACAGTTATCAGAATGTGTGTTTTTGTTATCGAGAAGGTAATTTTCGAGATTGTCTGGAAACTGCCGTTTAATCAGGAATTTATCTACTTTTGTCTTTCGTTAACATCACCTACATTGTTTTGATCTCAAGGTATTTAACACCGAAAATCGGTTTTTCTAATTGTCTCTGTCCGGAGATCAAATCCGGAACTTAAGAGATGATGGCAAAAAAGTATGTGCAAAATTTTACAATGCATGTAGTTTATGAACTACTATTACTATTTTATTTTTAAACTTTTGAAACAGTGCAAATATAAACTTAGAGACTTCTATCTAAATATTTTTATTATTATTCAATGTGATTCATTTAATTTAATTTTGTATTGCATGGTGACTATTATGGGGTCTTAGTTACCAGTAATAAATGAGTTAATGATAATGTAATAAATGAATTTTATTATTATTTTATTGAATAAGCTCTTACAAAAATACCAACATCGTTATGAAACACATGAACAACTGTTTCATTATTTTTTCACGCGTAGAAATTGATATATCGACGCCATGGGACTACGTTCTCTGCTCACGACATTTTTCGCCACTTATTGCGATCTATCTTGTTGACATTCCTTGGAATATATTGCGTTTAACGTATGTAGATTACACTCGCAACAACAAAATACAATAATGTACAGTACACAAATATTCAGTAGAATGAATACTATAAAAACTAGGTACGTGATCTCTGATAATTTGACTTTCAAGTCTTGATTTCTCGCACTATCAATCAGGATAATGAATAGTTTGGGAATGGGTAGAAATAGTAATACAGAAAAAAAATTCTGATGAATATTGAAAAAAAAACTGGCACTTGACCGTTTGGAGAATTTTTCAACACCACTGTAGATACAAGATCTATTGTGGTCCACTTCTACTCAGAAAGCCAGCATATCGGGGAGCTGGTTTGGTTCCTCGACGCCTTATGTGTCTCTTAACACGACGTCTTTCTGTAATGTATTCGAAATCCAACTTAAAATTGATACCTTCGACTTACGAGTAACAAATAAAAGTTTTTTTTTTTATTATACTACTGCCACATTCTTTAAGGGACACAAATTTAATGCAAATGCTTTCATAACAATTCAATGCAACAAGAAACCATATCAACAATGTGTTATTATTCAGTTCAAGATAGACCGCGTGTGAATGCAGGCAGCTAGATGGAAATCCTTAGGGGAGGTCTATACAAAAGCATTGGGCACCTTACAGCTGTTATGATGAAGAATCCAAGAAACTATAAGAGCAATTCTATTTGAAAGTCCATTCACATGATATCAGCAATAATCGCATTTCGCATTGCTATCATAAGCAACCCTACTGCTATGCTCTTCACTTAAGCGCTCAAAGATGCTATAAAAAATAAGTCAGCGACAGACGTGACGTGTTTTGTAAAATTGATTACGTTTCTGCCTACGAGATTCTCGAAAGGGTTTACATGCTTCGTCTTTGATGTTCAGAAAAACGATTTGTTTTTGATAACGTCTGTTTAGGAACGTTGGTGTTTATTTTTATTGAGAAACTTGTATTTTACGCCATTTGTGTGTTTTAGTAAAAAAAAATTAATCGCTTTTAAATAATTTGTCGAACGAAATGCTGTTACTACAGCAGGTCTTAGGGAAGCAAATTTTTCACTTCATAATAACATAACATAATGTTTTGACCCAAAAATTAAAATAATTTGGGTTGTATTGTACCTACTTTGACCTTAAAACTCACATGTCGCTAAAATGTTTTATAGAAATGTAAATTTCATGAATGAATTTGCCGAATCAGCATAAGTCGCGCCTTTATCAAGTAAACGTTTTCATGCATAACAAAAACAAGGGCTTTAGACATTTTGTATGAAAAAGCGTACACAGAGGTCGAGCTTTTATATGAACTGGCAAGGACAAACCACTAATTTTATAAGTTCAATGTCAAAACGAATTAGCGTGTTATAAGCCTATTAACCAACTTTTATTGTTTAGTCACCTGTCTGGGTGTGATAACTCTCAATAAATTATTGAACTTGTTCGTTAATTAATTTAATATTAGAACCAGTCCTGTTTCCTAGCTAAGTTTTGACACATAACTTTTTTCATAAAAGTTTTAAATAGAAAAATAAAAGTCTTCACGCTACTTGAATGCTATTTTGTGTAAAGTATTTGTAGTAATATTAAAAGTAAAATTTTAGATTTTTTTGAGACAAGTACGTTATCGCTTGTTATATTTTAATTTATTGTTCACTAAAAAAAATATTTTACTATTAGGTTTAGTAGTAAAAGGTAAGGCTGCGCAAAAGTTACAATTACAGGGAAATGGTAGGCTGTAGTTAAAAAAATCAAAAAATAAGCTTGTAAAACGTATAATCAGTTCAAGTATTATGTAATAAGTCGCTATTATTTAAATCCACGAACCCTAAATGTGCCTAAAACGGACTTTCCACACGAGCTGTTTACAAATTGTGATAAACGGCTTAACTCACGAGTAAATTAACTCTGCGTGTGTAGGTAGTAACGCTGTTATGAATTATGCTCTGTCTGCGTGATTTATTGTTTAAGCTTTGTCTGCAGGGTACTTATTTATATAAATCAAGTTTACGCAAACGCAGTAGATTCGATTACAGCTCAAGGTACTTGAGCAACTTTTTGTCGCCACGAGCCGACGGCAACTGTCAGCAATTTAGCCGCAGCCATTAACACGCTGTCATACAGTAACAAGTAGCTTGGCCGCATGGATAAAAACGACATTATGTTGCTGAATTAAACCTTTTCACGGACAGTGTTCGTAGTTTGCAAAAAAATTTTTGGTGCAGGAAATGTTTTGTTTACGGAAAAGGAACGGGGTTTCCATGGCGAACTGGAATGCTTTGCCCAACCTTTCTATGCTTATTGCAAAACTTACTTATGCTATACGTTCGTATTTTTTTCCTTTCCAATGATTAAAACAGAGGCACTGTATTCCACTGCATTGTATGAATAGCGAGTGACATTTCAGTGAATCGTTACAAGGAAACTTTGCTCAGCTAGTAATGGATTACATTAAAAAAATCAAATTCAAAATATTTATTTTCGGATAACTTTAGATCCATATTGTTAGTAACATTTTTCTTACGTTAAAAGCTTCCGTCTCATTTGATTTCATTGAGTTTTCAGAGCGTTTTAACTTTCTTAAGCTATTTGTTTAAAATTGTAAAAAAGTGACGTTACCTACAACCGTAGAGGGGGAAGGCACAGGGGTCCAATAACGATCTTATTAAGTCTGAACAGAAGCTCTGTTAATCGTTATTTTGTTCTATTTTTTTTCTAAATAAGAACGCTTCCAGTAAGCGCAAAGCAAGATGGTAATTTTATGAGTTTGTTTTATTTATTAAATAAATAAATAAATTGTTTCAACGAACACACCAATTACCTAGCCCCAAACTAAGCGTTAGCTTGTGCCTATGGTGACTAGAAAAACGGATAGAAACACTTAAATACGTTTATAAACACCCATGACTCAGGTACATGACTTGTATTTTCCGAAACTGGGTTGAACATTAATTTTTTTTTTATTGTTTCAGAAAATTCATACCCCTCCACATAATAGAAGAAGATAGCTACGAGAAAGATGTGCTATTCTACGTTAACCTTGGAGAGCCAGAGTTGTTAGGAGGTAAGCAAAGATTAATGAAAATTATAGAAGTCTCACAAATTACTTTTGTACCTAACTACTTAATAAAACTTTTAGTAACTGAGTATAACTTAGCAAACAGCATTAATGATCTTTTTAGCTTCATAGCTTTGCTAGCAGCAAAGCATGCATGAAAATTTTTTGGAATGAAAAATCATAAGTTAATTGAAAACTATAAGCATGATTATTTTAAGTAGTACGAAGTTTTTAATAGGTAGATTTAAGTGTCCTTTCCTAACTTTGATATTTATGAATACTATTACAGAGGTGTGAGTAATTATGTGTAGCCTATTTATTTATTCGACATATCAAATTAAATTGAGCTTTATAGGCACACACCACGCCATACTGTTGTGGCGAGTGCTGCGACTCGCGTCTGTCTCGCGTCTGTCTCGCGTCTGTCTTGCGTCTGTCTCGCGCCTGTCTCGCGTCTGTCTTGCTTCTGTCTCGCGTCAGTCTCGCGTCTGTCTCGCCATTAGATGACACGCTGTCAGAAGCGAGTCGCGGCGACAGAAAGTCGCAGGTGTGGCCTGAGCCTATTATTCTGTGTACTGTACATATTCTGTGTTTTAAGGGACCACATAACTTACAAAGACCTCATTCAATTTTGTACTAATTAGCATCTCAGCTCTTATTCACTGCTTGTTAGCGCTTATGCATGACTTATTATTTATTTCAACAGAAGTATTTGAGACGTACCTGCCAGACGTGTCTGCGAAGATCACAGTCGAGTTCTCTCCCGGTAAGTGAAATAAAATAATAAATAAAAATGTGGTTATACAGGGTGTTTGGCGACACTATATAGATATTTCTGGAGCCGATAAAGGGAACCTTTTTGAACATTTTAAGTCCTATACTTCATTGGGAAAAGCGCAACCATTATTCAGTTATTTTCTCTATCGGCCCCAGAAATATAAACATCATTCCGCCCATCACCTGTAAATTATGCAATTTCATCAAAGAAACAGAGATATAGGGTAATGTCAACTACAATGTAGGACTGAGCTTCTAGAATTTAAAACAAATACCTAGTATATTGACAATTTAGTACTAGCTTTAAACCTCATTTGCACTAGTAACCAAACTATGATGTAGATAGTCCTCCTGGCCGACTTCGACCACGGCGGCCAATCTCAACAGAGATCAGCCAACTACGCAGGATATATTATAGTGCACAAGTGTGAGCACAATAAAGAGGTGCACTCACTGTTCCATCACTCTCAAAGTTCGGTGAGACGGCAATCCGACATGACCGAAGAGAGATCAGGGGCAGGACCAACGGCTTAACGGCGTGCTTTTCGAGGCACGGGGGTGTATGAAAGTTTTGGTCACTGTATAATTTAAGTAATTTAAGTAAGTATCTTTTGCGAATGGACATAATAACTAGGTGCCGATTCTTCTTTATAAAACAAACCAAAATCAATATTTTGGAAAGAAGATTTTGGAAGATAGAAAGAAGAAGAAAAAATACAGATAAAACGTATTTATAATCTTCCTATCTAAACATAACAATACACAACATCCGTAAAAATATTGGTAGCATGTCGAAATCAATGGTTTTCAAATTCAATCGGAATCAGAGAACGAATGGTTACACATAAATTTGTTTTCTGCCGATCGCCATGGCCGATCAAATGAAATGAAACTGTCGTCAAATCAATTAGGGTCGGCCATTTTCGATGTCCTTCGCAGTAAAGCTGTGGGCAAATAAAAAGGTAGCGATACGCAGACAACTTATAAATATAGAGGCTCAACTGGCTTCAAAGCGGTTGAGGGTTCTATTACCACCTGTGGCAGTCCGAATTTTTGTTTAAGTGTGTTTTAATTTCACATTGTAAAGAAATTTTCATTGTTAATGCTGAAAATATAAAAACATAATATACATGGTGTTCCCAAAAGGCATTGCAAACCCCAGTGCTCAGTCTAGCCATAGAGTTTAGGTAATCGGTTTCCGTATTTCGGTTCGTACGTAAAATTGCGAAAAGTCTATGATAATTGTCTTCTAAGTAGTAGGTACATTAAAAAATACTTTTCGTAAAAACTATAATTAATACTATAACACATAAGTAACTAAGCGAAAAAATAAAATATCAACCTTCTCTAAAGAAATGGTTCAGGTGCATTGCAGTTGCATTTCTAAAGCTCATCCTTTGGTTTTTAGTTTTATTTTCATTTTCTGACGTCTTAAATGTAATGTGGTCTGTGCTGTGTTCAAACCAGCCTGAAAATGGATTTAATTCAGCATTTTCCGCTTCAGAATCCGAAGGTGAGGGTCGAAACACATTAATTTATATCCTGGTGGTCGACGAACTAAAGTCTTGCTGGAATAGATAATTCATTTTAATATCAATCCCTGTGTAGGAGATTGAAACTTTTGAATGTTAAAAGCTTAATCTGATTTTTAACCCCAGACGAAAAAGAGGGTTGTAATAAGTTTGACACTTATGTCTGTTTGTGTATTTGTGTGTGTCTGTGGCGTCGTGGCTCCTGAGCGAACAGACAGATTTCAAAGCGGATTTTTTATTCGAAAAATTATTTAATCACAGTGTTTCCCAGCCATGGCTGATCAAAATCCGTTTACCCTTTGAAGCATACCAGCTGTTTTGCTGGCTCAATCAGGGGTTTTGTAACTAGAAAGTTAGTATTTAAATTGTACTAGTCATTATTTTTGAAGAGCTTCGCCGTACGCACTAAAATAAACAAGGTAGATTGGAATGTGGAATCCCTTTTAATAATATATACATTTAACAATAATCGTTCGGTTCATCTTACATTTATTTCATACATGTTGTTGGTTAAGAATCTCAAGAGTAGTAGAATACGTTGATATATGAAATGTGTTCTATTGTGTTTGATATTAGAAGCATAGATCTCAAGAATAGCCTTGAGATCAATTTAAACATTAAAAACTGACCAATTATGTATGCATGCAACTTGCATAAGGCGTTGTTCTACATACAAATATTTTATTGCCTACAAGATTATTGTTATTATACATATATAATTAATGACACATGATATAATGATACATGAGCGACGCAACGCGATAAGTGCGACGCGACGCGACCAAAACTTTATAATAATAATAGTAATCACTCTCAATACTCACTTGTCGCATCATTCGCAAATTCTTGTCCTCTGACGCTTGGTTGAGACCCGCGCCAGAGAGAAAACACCCATATTTGATGGAGAAAAGTTTATTTTTAAAATAAATTATAATAATTTTAGTTTATTGCTTTCAATAACAATAAATAAAACATAAAAAGCAATTGGATGCGGCTCAGCTATTGCTGACATATGACAGCGCTGATTTTCAGCTGCACCCACTCCTCTGAGGTCTTCTTCAAACGCCTTGTGTCAACGTCAATCGCGTCTCTTCTCTTTGCCGCGTTGTCGCACTTGTCACGTAGCGTAGCTCACGTATGACAACGGTTAAGACTACACGAATATAATGGACTAATTTTGGCGCTGATTCAGAGTTAGAAAGCTAAAGGGAAGCGCTTCCTACCGACCGGGTGTAATGGTCGGGAACCAAGGTCCGATAGACATCATCTTGATTTGTCTATCTATATTATTCTGGATCTTGATATTATATGCCGCGGTTCATGTGCGGTACTAGGCTAACAGCGCCATCTAGCCTATGGAGCCGTATCAGCGCTCGCTGTTGTGCTTGCAACCGTTAGGCATGCGCTTGTGATGGTGAACGGTAGAGGTCGCCACATAACGAACACGAACCTTTTCTAAGACTTATGAATTAGGTTTTGAGAACAAAATTAGAAAATATCACTATTTGAGCTACATCTTAATCCGCGTTACCCTAAAAGGGACAGTTATTTACAGGAAATCGGTAAACATATTAATGTGATTTGCCATCGCATTCGACCAGTGAAGTTATTTCGGTAAGGGTCAGCACGTCAAGATAAACATGGCATCCTGTGCAGTTTAAATAAGGGTCATTTTGCAACAAAACTGGGTAGCCTGATGGGCTGGTATGAACCTAAATCGTTCTCAAGTTATCGAATATTTACGAGGAACTTTACGGCTTTATGGAAAGCACGTAACGAGGCTGTAGAAATTTTTCACGGTGCGTAAGTTATTTGCTATACGTGTTTGGTTTTGTGGAATGGTATGGGTGTTAGCATGAAGTAGGTTTATTAAGTTATAAAATAAGAGTCATAAAAATGTTCCTTATGTTTTTCCGACTTTCAACATACCTCATTTTAGTTAGAAGCATAAAATGCTAACGGCTTTAATGTAAATCTAGATTTAATTTTTTTATCAGTTTCTACGCGACCTTGAAATCTATGGGTTGAATCCTATACTATTCAACAGCACGTTGGCGCAACAGCAGCAGCGTTGGTGAACACGAACAACGTCACGTATTCGTAACGTTTGCCTATCGTTAACTTGCCAATTTGTATGGAGAAACTGTCAGTTTCTGACGTTTGGACGACGCGAATACGTTACGAGAATGTTCGTGCTCACCCCACTGGTAGACGTCATCACGCTCAACATTATCAAAACAAAGAAACTTGCGATTTTCTAGATAAAAAAGGTGTTAAGGAGAGCGTCGGAGGTTGTACCTAAAGTTGAATAGTCCCAAAGTCTACTTGACTAAGTTAATGTCATTAATGTCACGGTCACCACGCTCAACATTATCAAAACAAAGAAATTTGCGATTTTCTAGGTGAAAAAGGTGTTAATGAGAGCGTCGGGAGTGTACCTAAAGTTGAATAGTCCCAAAGTCTACTTGACACTCTGGTTTCCCTTGCCCTTCAAACGTATAAGTCTACTTGACTAAGTTAATGTCATTAATGTCACGGTCACCACGCTCAACATTATCAAAACAAAGAAACTTGCAATTTTCTAGATAAAAAAGGTGTTAATGAGAGCGTTGGAGGTCGTACCTAAAGTTGAATAGTCCCAAAGTCTACTTGACTAAGTTAATGTCATTAAAATAAGATACGACATAATTTATTTTGTTGACACAAACGAACTCTTACATAATTCAACGGACGTTTTGAATAACAGATTGTGTTTTCACCCCGTAGTCGACGTCAGCTTTGAACCGTGAAAACGAATTTTTCGTTTGTTTCGGCTCGTTATTTGAAATGACTTCTTTTAAATGATTTTGTTCAATGGGGTCATTCGGTAAAAGCTAATCATAGATAGATAGATAGATTAACACTTTATTGTACAACACAAAACAAAAATTACAAACAAGTTACAAGCGTAGATGTCGCTGTTGTTCAAAAAGCGAAATGGGGCTCCTGTTAATTCACAATCCTTGGAATTTTCAACGAATTTTTGCATTTACCGAATGAAAACTCATGTGCTTGGTTATAGAAAAAAATAAGGAAAAAGGTTAGGTAGATAGGTCTCTGGCGAGGGTTTCTTTCCATACTAGGTTCTATCCATGAAATGACTGATGGAATAGCAAAATTTTTTATGCTGATATTCACCACCTTCAATATAAACTGTATAAAACTACTTTTAAAAACACCAACAAATCTTGTGTCCTTTGTTAAAATCGTTGTCCTTTGTTAACCTGTTTATTTAACAACATTCTTGTAGTCGTATTCCTTAAAATGCTCTCGACAGAATCTCATATTTACTAGAAGATAGTTTGAGCATCATAAAACTATAAGCCACCATTTCCGAATTTCCGGATCCCATTAAACTACTCGTATTTGTGAATAGTCACTGTGGCGCGGCATATTAATAGGGAAACAGAAATAAACTAAAAAGTTTGAAAATCTTCATACAAAATCACGTTTTACGCGGACCACGACACGTCGTGTCATATTTGTGCTGTCATTTTGATGAGTGAACAGCCCCATTACCCACTTACGGGTCGGTTTCAACATTCTGTCATTCATCTGGCTGTTTCATAGAAACAGTTGTAACTTTTACTATTAAATTGATAGTTAGTATCTAACTTTCACAGAAAGGTAAATAGTATTTTGAACACACACACATCCACACACACACACACACACACACACACACACACACACACACACACACACACACACACACACACACACACACACACACACACACACACACACACACACACACACACACACACACACACACACACACACACACACACACACACACACACACACACACACACACACACACACACACACACACACACACACACACACACACACACACACACACACACACACACACACACACACACACACACACACCTTCATCCGCAATGTTAAGTTATGTACCATAGATAAATTCTGATTGTTATAGTAGCACTTATATAAAATCCTCTGATAGTGGAATACTGTTTGTCTGTATCTGGAGTGTGGGCGTTAATAGCTGCAACACAGTTTTATAAACTATAGCGGTTCTTTTCGTGCACAATATTTAATGTTCCCAAATAAACTTTATTATTATTATTATTATTACTTAATCCTTGGTTGGCATACTTCCCAATCACTTAATATTCCATTTCTCTAACTATTACTGCAGCCCATTCGTACACAAGACTACGTCAATCTATGATACTCGGCGATTTTAGCAGTTCATATTTACCAGTCCTACTCGTATAACTATTTATCTGTCTATTGAAGAATCAGCCCATAGTCTGTTGTCAACAATGTTATCTGTGCATGCCGTGGCAGCCTGTTACTAAGGCAACACTCTAAAATGACCCCTAATGATCAGTGTATGTCAATGTGTGGTGTATGCTTTGTTGGTTGTCCTTATTAAATAAATATTTATTTATTTTATTATATAATGGGTTCGCTCTTGACATCATTCTCCCTCTAAGAGGTAAAGAAGATGTCGACGATGTAGCGAGCTTACCTAGAAGGTGCCTATTGACTTTCGCTTTGAATGAGCTCAAGTTGTAAGAAAGAGGGAACACCGTCGGCGGAAGTGCATTCCATTCCTTGGCTGTGCGCATTATGAAGGATGAAGAGAAGCGCTTAGTGCGTATAGTTGGTATATTCAACCAAGTATGGATGGTAACCCGCCGTACGTCTGGTGGTCCTCTGGTAAAATGGACTTGGTGGAATGAGCATATGGAGCTCATGAGCACACTCCCCGAAGTAGAGTCTGTAGAAAACCGACAAGCAGGCAACTTTACGGCGGCAGTTATTAAATAAATAAATGGTCTCCAAGCGACTATCGCCAAATAAATTTGTGTACGAGCCTCAATAAATTTGTATAGCGGTAGTCGCTTGAAGGCAAAAATCGTCGCGTATAGATTTGCGTAGCCTTATGTAAAACAGGGCTAACGGTCATCATTTCTAAATTGATCCCAACAAAACATGTTCCAGCCCAAAATTATGTCACAAATAAAACGACTGTGAAAAAATATGAGACACACCAATAATTTGCACGTTTACCTTAAGGGGCAACGCGCCGACAAACGACGCAGAATTCATGTGAGCAGTATGGAAGCTTAGGACAAATAACTTCTACATGGTAAACAAGATTAACGACTGCTAACGTAATTTCCCTCTCAGTCCGCTATATAATACCCAATACCCATATTGACGAGAGAGAGTTAGACTTTTTGTAAAAGCATTTGATTCTCAAACATTTTACACAGAACGGCCTACCACAGATGATCACTACTAAATACCCAAGTAGCAGTTGCTATTACGAACGCGTCAGTAACTTCGACCTACCCACTATATTGATTGAATATCTGTACGCGCTTGCTTGTGCATTTTGTTTATTATTGTTTTATATTTGTAATGTTTTCTCTGTGAGTTATTTTGTATTAATTCTTTGTGAGAAAATAAATATAGTAGGTAACCATTTTACTTGCATTTTCTTTTTTCTCTGTATGTGCACCGCCGGTATGTTCTCTGCTTGGACCTGTGGTTGACTGGTAGAAAATGCCTCCGGCATTTAATCCACCATTGTACACAAGTTTGTGTAGAAGTTTTTAAATAAATAAATAGCTTAAACCTGAAATAATCGAAATGACACATGCACACAAACTCAACCTTTGCGTACCAGGATTGGTACGCAAAGGTTGGAATAATAGAACGGTAATATTACCAATACCATAACCCATACGAGTAGATACCGAACGACCCGCTTCGGGCCCTGTAAAGGGAAGGAATACAAGAAATACTGTTATGTATTGCATTGGAGCGAGCGACAGTCACCGCGTGTGCCATTTCGCGAATTTGCTACTTTTTCCTTACTGCCAAAGGTATATTATAATACTGTGGTTAGAGCAATGCGATTGTGCCACTCTCGCGCCAAACGACCTCAAGTTTATTTCCCACGGAGGCAGTTTCTTATGGCTAGTGTTGGGGGTGTGAAGCGCAGATATCGATAACTCTTCTGAATTAACATTCGTACAACTCTACTTAAGACGGGAAACAGCATAATCAGCTCTGAAACTCTTTAGAGACCTTGACTTGCAGTTTACTTAAAAAAAAAACTAAATAGTGCAAACACACCATACGTTTTAACCCTGGCCTGAAGAACATAGTAGACAGTTGTATTAAACGAACAGCATTTTGCATGAATGACGATCCAAGACAACTTTTTGAAATTCTTAAAGTCACTTACATTTTACGCTTAAAAGCTAGCCTTCTAAAGTGAAAAGTACGTAAAAACTAAAAAGTGAATTAAAAGCACAAAACACTCATTCATCGCAGATTATTTAACTTAAATAGGTACCTAACTTTCCTTGCTTAAGATACCAATACGTACAGACACATGGGCACGCCGCCAAATGCCAAGCCAAGTGAAATGGCACGCCAAGTTAACTGTCTTACTCCTGTCTAACTGTCAAACTCACGAACGCAACTAGACCACAATAATCGGTTCTGTTTAAATGGTATAGAACTGCAATTTTGTATTAATTTGAGCTAAAAGAATTCCTATGGAACGAAACCAAAAATAAATATACAACAACATAACATCTGACTCCGTGGTAAGTAGCTAAAGCACTTGTGTTACAGATACAAGAATCAACAGTGGTATTACAAATAAACTAAAATAAATACATATAACACCCAGTACAAACAGACATGTTCATGAAAACAAATGTTTGTTCAGTGCGGGGATCGAACCCGCGACCTTTCGGTTAACAGTCAACTTCTTGACCATTACACCAAAGTGGTCGTCAAAACTTTAACGCGACAAAGGTGTAGGAGGTCCGAGTGCTTATAAGCGAATGTGAAGCGAACGTTCGGCTCGCATGCGAGCCGGTCGAGCGCGATCGTGTCGGCTCGGGTGACCTCGGTGTTCGTCGCCACCGAAGATGCCAACGATGTTGCGCGAAGTCCCAACAGCAATTATCACACTTTACACAATTAGCCGTGATTTCGCGAAACATAATTAAATTAATAAGTTTTTAGATATCTCTTTGAAGCTCAAACGATCCGCGTAAGTTTGAGTTGATTACAATCAAAAAGTTTTAATTAAACAACTCAGGGATTATGCTAATAAATGTAACAAAGTTGCTTCATATATTTTGCGAGTTTACACGAGTTACATGTTATTTAATAAGATAATTAATTTACGCTTTAGGTATTGCTTGCCTAATACCTGCCTGGCTGGAGTAGTGGCAAAATTTCTGCCTTACATCCGAGAGGTCCTGGGTTCGAATCCCAGGTAGAGCCAATATTGTTGGGAAGTCGGGAAGTGGCGGTGTTACACCCCCGTGCCTCGGAAAGCACGTTAAGCCGTTGGTCCTGCGCCTGATCTCTCTCCTGGTCATGTCGGTTTGCCGTGTCACCGAACTTTGACTACTTTGAGAGAGATGGAACAGTGAGTGCACCTGTGTCTTACGCTCACACTTGTGCACTATAATATCTCCTGCGTAGTTGGCTGATCTCTGTTGAGATTGGCCGCCGTGGTCGAAATCGGCCAGAAGGACTATTATTATTATTGCATGCCGGCACATCTATCTACACCTATTATAGGTACAGTGGCCAGCACGTTACGGTATACACTTAGCTATTTTATGCGCTTGTGTATACGGGTGATTTTGCAACGAAAATGGGTATCCCGATGTGCTGTTCACTGTACTTACTTGAAATGTATTTTGTTGGATTGTTTCACTCAAGATTTAAGAAATAAATAATCGGCCCCTAGATTAGTTAGACTAGTGATAAAGTGCATTGCATGACTTAATTGATACTTCCAATATTTTAATTAATGATCGAGTGTGCAATACTTTTTACGTACTGTGGCCAGCATGTTACGGTAAAAACTGGTATCTTATACTCTTGTGATACGTGTGATTTTGCAATAAAAATGGGTAGCCTGATATGCTGGCCACTCTACATCGGAATATAGCAGGTCAACAAACACTCATTTCAAACATAAATAATTGTTAATAATCAGATAGTCATCCACTTTCTGTACCGTGTTTTATAATTATGACTGTAGGTCAATGATGTAAGAGTTTTATAAAACTAGCATTCGGATTTCCCACGTCACGTTGAAGGCTACTTTTAAAAGGGCGTCCCGTGACATCACGAGTCGCGGTCACGGTAATATTATCTCGCGGTCTCTCGGTTGCGTTGCGTTACCCTAATGCTAGTTTATAATTCACCACATAAGACAGTTTGCTTAATTTAATTTATGACTGACTTTCACTATTCCTTTCTTTCCGTCATTTCTACTGTGGCTTAATATTAATATTTTCTTCTTATGTATAATTTTTTTTATTCCTTCTATTTTCTCTTTGGGTGCATCTTCTCTACACTTGCACGTAAGTTTATTTTTTTTTTAGTCTTTTTATAGTATGCTTGTATTGTTTTATTATGTATTATTAAATTTGCCAGTTTTGTTTTGTTATTTAGAGTACTAAGTAAGTATATCTATATTTTGGTATGTTTTTGATATGTTTTGACGTAGAAACTAAGGTTACATTGCATGTGGCACGGATGATACAGCAGGTTATTACTCATCGCCTTGATGAGTAATGTAATAACTTATTTATTATTATTATTTATTTATTAAACAAACAACGTTTTAAACTAAAATGACAATCTCATCAGCCTATATACGTCCCACTGTTGGGCACAGGCCTCACCTCAACTAAGAGGTGGTCCAAGCCATACTCCACCACGCGGGCTCAGTGCGGATTGGTGGAGGGGTGTTTGTAAGGTAAGTGACCAACCTTACTGTCAGATGTTATAAAGCCGCCCGAGGGCCTCTGACCAGGCTTAACGACTAATATCTGTCGATATTTACCGGGACCAACAGCTTAACGTGCCTTCCGAAGCACGGAGATGCTTGTAAATAGACGTCACTTAAATGGTCAGAATGGTCACCCATCCCAAACATGACCGCGCCGTAGGTTGCTTAACTTTGGGTATCACTACCAAAGCGCTGCAACCACAAAAATGACAATAGTCCCACAAAACTATTTACATAGTTTGTCTGTGGGATCACGAGTCTCTAACATGATATTAAATCAAATCTTAAAAACTAAGTTAAGTTAGATAGAAAATACTTTCTAATACTTTTTCCTTTTTTTTTAATTTTCTCTGTCTATCATAATTATATCTAATATGTAGCATATATCTTATCTTATTCGGTATTACGCTAAAATAGGTAGCTAAAATGCGAAGAGGGCTTAGAAGCGCGGTCCCACAGGGTACTTACCTGAGATAGGTACCTACGTTTGAAGCAGTTTTTAAGATCCAACTGAAGTCAAGTTTTAAAAACCGCGCTCTTCTGCAACTTTGCTGCTTAAGACGTGCCGTGCACAAAGTTGATGGCTTAATAAGCTTATATAAATAAATAGATATACAGCAACATCACATACATTGATCTGACTCCGTGGTAAGTAGCTTAAGCACTTGTATTACAGATATCAGAATCAACAGTGGTATTACAAATAAACTTAAGTAAATACACCCAGACCTGTACAAACAGCCATTTTCATGCACACAAATGTTTGTAAAGTAATGGGATCGAACCCGCGTCCTCTTGGTTAATAGTTAACTTCTTGAACATTACACCAAAGTGGTCGTCTTAATTGATATCTATAAACTTAATCTTTAAGCCTCCTTCAAGCGTCGTGAACAGTGCCTGTAAGCAGACTCACTTATTTACTAACATGGTGATGTATCTTATCTAGCCTACATTATTTACGTTAATACAATTAAGATATTATGAAAATGTTTTTTAACACTATTTTACTCGAAATATGGTTGCCTGACCTTGCTTCACTATGAACCATTATTCCACACAGATAGTATTTTCGAGTAAATAGGAAAAACATCTAAAGAAAATGTGTTTAAAAAGTCGAACACAGCAATCACGAATGTCAAAAAGAAATCTCTATATATATAAAATTCTCGTGTCACAATGTTTGTTCCCATACTCCTCCGAAACGGCTTGACCGATTCTAATGAAATTTTGTGAGCATATTCAGTAGGTCTCAGAATCGGCTAACATCTATTTTTCATACCCCTTAGTGATAAGGGTAGTCCACCCTTAACAATTATATGGCAAAACAACGTTTGCTGGGTCAGCTAGTACAATATATACACTGATCTTGGATTCCTGTACTGTTTGTAAATTGTTTTAGTTAATGTGTATTGCATATGTAATTAATTACAGATATCTGTTTGTGTACCAAACTTAAAGAAATAAATAAATAAATATAGTTTAATATTAAACCGTTGAAGCTGCAGCTATGTTTTAAATATGAAAAAGGGATGTCTGGGCATGATACAGCATTCTAATAAAATGTCGTTTGATAAAATATTAATAAAAAAAAACTGTTTTTTTAGCGGTAGTAGGTAGTTAGTGGACGAAAACTGAAGTTTTTTAGATACAATTCTACCTAATTAAATTTTTACCTAATTTTCGATCTTGAAATCATAACAAAAAACTTAGAATCTAAATAACTATTGTATCTAATTTCATAAAGGACAGGCGTTCCCTTTGTATAGGAGCATGTAAATAGGCTAATACTAGCCTCCATACAAATGAGACCCGATATTAACATTCCAAAAAATGTGGTGTATTTGCTTCTATAAGATACAAGTCCTTGAATAGCTAAAAGTATTTGTTTACGGTGTGAATAAAATTGGCATTAGGTACTTGATGTTCAAGGTAACTAAGGAAGCAAAGAATAAAATATAACCGCATTTGTGTCCAGGGCCAAGGTACATAAGCCAATGCAAGGGTATACTGCCCTGACATATAAATAGAATTTGAAGAGAGGCATTGACAATAGTGACTGAGTTTCTTGCTTCTGCCGCTTATTCTTAGCACTAGCCCAAGTTGTCCCGAAGCGGTGGTAGGGTTAATTGATTTGTAGGGACGTTTAAAAGCGTTTTTTGTGAGTCTATTCACAAAACTAAATTGTTTTTTTTTATTGATTTTATTAATATGTAGTTTATAAGCCAAATATTTCTTTCTTTCTTTCTTGTTCAACATTGTTTTAAATATTTGCATATTTAAATATTTATTTTTATTGTTATTTACTCCCTGCTTATTTATTTATTTATGTATATATTGTTTGTGATTTAATAATTAAGAGGTAGGATTGATGATAAATAACTTAATTAAATAAAACAAATATGGCGACGAAAAGTTGTCTGCTACTGATTTATGTATTCGGCTTCCCACTTGTACTTTCATTGTGAGCTTTCTGAGTAAAAAAAAGACTCCTCCTCGGTAACATCCCAGAAAAACCGTTTTGTCAGGGCTTTCACCTGCCATTTTTATTTCCTCGCCAATCTGCGGCCTACTTCGCCGTGAATGCACTCATTAGCCGTAGACGAATCGCAGGGCTAGGCCTTGCGCCTAATGAGCCGGTTCAGCTAAGAAAATGTTTCAGATATTTTTAAGTGAGCGAGAGATCTAAATGTTAGATAGCTTATCCTGTGAGAAGACGATTGCTTGGACCCGTGGTTGACGGGTTGAGAGTTCCTCCGGCATTAAGTCCACAAGTTTGTGCAGAAGTTTTTAAATAAATATTTTTTTCGATTTTTTAAACTTTTCAAACAAGCGGTATGATGACCCATTATTATTTCGATTGTTAAAGCACATTTAAAACGATTTGTTTGCTAATCAGAATGAATAATTTTAAGCCCTGGAAGCCAATTAATTTTTGCGCATTCATACTTTTTCCACACGGTAACTCGCATATAAACTCACCGGTTCTACTGAAAAGTTCGAAGGATACGTATGTTCGTATTCCGGCAATACCCTTCGCACAATTACCAATCGAACTTCATATTAGAATATAATAGAGAAGAACTAGTGAGAGAACTGTTCGTTTGGGCAACCGCAATTTTTAGGGGAGGAAAAGAGGACCCAAGGAGTCTTCTTAACTAAATTACATCAAAGAAATCACGCACGGAAAATCTTCATTGTGAAGTTCTGAGAATGCGCAAACTGAGAAATCCAGAATGTGAACTTTTCTCGTTTGCATTAGAATCGGCTCCCTGTTCCTCAGCTCAACATCCATACATGTCTGAGTGATGTTTTGTATGACACCTTCTGAAAATGTATTGCATGAGTTTCTATTCCACCCCGTACCTACCTTATCCAAAGGTGCCTCTTATGAAACCATAATACCACCATTTATAGGGCCTTGCACACTTGCTAGGGTCGGCGCCGATCCGTCAGGTATGTCCGGTTTTATTTGCCGGTGCTGGCACTGACAGTGAGAAAATGTATGAAAAAATCGTGGCGAACCTGACGGATCCCTGACAAATGTACATAAATAGGCGCAGTCATGTGTGAGCAGGCCCTTACACAATATTTTTGTATTTATTTCATCAGTTTTACGTGTTGTGTGCAATCACTAAACCTTATTTTCCCTTTCTAAATTTCAATCCTTTTTAACAGACGACGACCATCCCGTGAATCCTGGCAATGAAGTGCACCACCTTGCGACCCTGCCGGAAGACGAGGCAGTGGTGGCCATGATGGGGCTGCCCCGAGCTGGAGAGATAACACGAGCTCAACTGAGGATTAAGGAGAGCAAGGAGTTTAAGGTTAGTTCCACCTGTACTACGATTTCTCTGTCTCTTAAGGCAGTGGCCCAACCGCCAGCAACACTACCGGAAGACGAGGCCGTGGTGGGCATGATGGGGCTGCCCCGGTATGGAGAGATCACACGAGCTCAACTGAGGATTAAAGTGAGCAAGGAGTTTAAGAAAAGTACCACCTGTACTATCATTTTTCTGTCTTCCAAAGCAGTTGCCCCACACTGCCAGCGAAGAAGTTCCTCATTAAAATCCGGTCAAATGTACCTACAATACATATCCGTGTCAGGTTAAGAAAAGATGTGTCTAGGTATTTCATTAGTTCAACGCCGACTGTCAGTGAAACTGCCGAGCAGTAACCCTTCTAGTAATTTGTTCCGGTGACGAGAGTTTTGACAGCATTTGTCGCTCTGCACCACTTGGTGGTCATCACCAGCGCTGAGGTCACAGGCTTAGATCTAGGTAAACCACAGTGCATCACCTCGCGATCCTGCCGGAATGGGTGGTGGCCATGATGGGGCTGCCCGGAGCTGTGGAGATCACACGAGCTAACCTGAGGATTAAGCATGAGTACGGAGTCTAAGGATCGATCATCATTATCAAATATAAGTGGCCACCAGAATCATGGGCCGTATAAGGTCCTTCGTTTTCACTCACTAGCAGCACACTTATTTCAGACATCCAGAATAAAATCATGATTAGCAGCGCAGAATACGGCCCCAGATTTGAATAATTACCCAATAGTTGAGGCTTACATCTAGTCTTTCGACTTTTATCCAGATCATTTCATTCGACTAGTTTATAAGCTTATCCAAGCTTTGGAAGCCTGACAGATATGAAAAGCTTGTTAAATTATAATTTCTGTCGCCACGAATTAACTGCAGAAAAAATGTTATGGACGTAAGATTCTAATAATTTAAGTGAGCCCTATTTTATCTTATAGACTGAGGATACGATTCAATTGTAGACAAGTGATTAAAATAGTATTTTTGTTACAGAACACTGTAGATAAGTTAGTCCAAAGAGCAAACGCGTCCATTATAATTGGAACCTCATCATGGAAAGAACAGTTTTCAGAAGCATTGACTGTCAGTTCAGGTAAATATTAAACATAACATGTTTGTATAAAAAAAAACAAATGAAAAAAAACAAATGTTTTTATAAAAAAAAACAAATGAAAAAGTTATATTTAGTTTTATTTTATCGTATATAAAAATATTGTAAAGTCCTGATTTTGTGGTTCCTTCAATATTTTGATTGAACTCAATGTCTTAACAACTTCTATTATATGCAGGTTCTGATGACCCTGACGAGCCACCTTCGTGGTCAGATTATATACTACATGTAGTCACTCTCTTCTGGAAGATCATATTTGCATTCGTGCCTCCTACCGGTAAGAATTTAAGCCACGATCACAATGGGATAGAAGCAATTCAGATGCTATTTTTCGATTGTCATTTGTTTAAACTTTAAAAGTTAAAAACACCGTAAAGTGACTATAAGAAATAACAAAAAAAAATATGATAATTACCTAAACACGACGAATCTTAAATGTAGAAAATTAAAATAATAGACGCCGCTGGGCAAAGGTCTCCCTCAAACTCCTCCACTATTCCCTATTGGCGGCTAAGGATTTTTCTAGATATTATTTCACTAAAAAAGCTCTTTATAGTTTCAAAGTTATGGCGGTGAAATTTTATCACACCCATTCGCTGAAATCTCCGAAGTGATCTTTTTAATACTTTTATGTCCAAAAGTTTTCAAAGGTCATAAAATTTTTTGATTGCTCTGCAGTTCAAAGTGCAGTTTTAGTTGCAGGAAAACTTGAAATTATTAGAGTGTTGCAACAATTTATGACCTTTCCTTGTGAAGTTTCTGTAACTAATTTAAAAATAAAAAGAATCTTATTTCCTCGTCATTCTTACAGCTGTCTGCGACAGAAAGAAGGTTATTTATATACAAATAGTATTTCTTATCACTCTTCCATTACTGAACATTAGTATAACGATTATTCCGACTGCTTTGACTAAAAGTACTTCAAAGCTTCAAATTTATTTTATCTACCATTTGGTGGGGAATGCCTAATAGGTACATACTTTCCAAATCGGGGTAGATTGATTACCTAGTTAGTTAAGTGACATCACTCGCGTTTAACATTGATTACTGCCAGCGCACTCAGCGATGTAAGTGGACTCTGGGAAGTGAGTGGAAAGGCAGTGATGATAGTTGAACTTTTAAGAAACAGTTTAACGAGACGAAAGCTAAAAAGAGGATTATTTTGCTTTAAACTTCCACTAAACGGCCCCAGCGCAGGAACCAAAATACATCCAAATGTAATCACCTGAAAAAGATAGACAGATCATAGACTACGAGCGACTGTTGTCAATGCTACAATATCCTCGAGTCGAGTGTTTTGTTGATGTCAGTGTTGTGATTCCAGTTGCATCATCTGTGTCACGTTGTGAGTTGTAGGTATTGTAAGTCTTCCAGGTCTTTCTTCGACTTCCAGGTCTATCTTTCTTAGGTGATTACAGTTGGATGTATTTGGTTGGATGTAGTCGTTTAATAGAAATTTAAAACAAAACAATCCTCTTTTGCAGCTTTAGTCATGGATTTCCGCAAAGTAACGCCTGATTCCATCAACTATATTAACGAGAAGACTTCTGTATTATGTTCGGGTCCAACGCTATCAACTGCTACAGCTACTGCGGCAACTGTCGCCGCGACTCAAAACTGACAGCAACTATTCAATCACCTCGGGTACAACGCTGACAGTCACGACTCGCAGCGACAGTACGTCGCAGTAGTGCCCTTGTCCATTGATGTCTAACTTTGTAACCAGATATCGGCGGCGGCTATGTCTGCTTCGTGGTGTCCATCATTTGCATCGGGCTGGTGACAGCTGTCATTGGCGACGTCGCTTCGCACTTCGGCTGCACGTTGGGCATCAAAGACTCGGTCACTGCCATCGTGTTCGTGGCTTTGGGAACTAGTATACCGGGTGAGTAAATCATTATAACCTGAACCTCTCAATTGTGATGCTGATGATAAAATGTTTTGAAGTCGATTATTTCACGCGCGAATCCAAACACCCCATCAGAGCCAAGAGAAAAGTTTATAAAAAAGTGCGAAAATAATGAAATTATTATCTGCCAGAGTATAAAATCATTTTGAATCTTTCTAATTTTGCCTCCGTTAATATACCTTCATATTCCTTGGACAGGCTCATATCGGATATTATAGTATAGTTTTATGCAATCACATAATTGATATGAAAGCTATCGTAAGATCTATAAGTCTGTGAAATTAATCGCGTCGACTCCAAAACTAGAACGGCGATATTTGAAACCCTAAAAAGCTTCATCACTTTCAATGTTGTAAAGATTCTTGTTAATCTATTATGACTGTTCTGCCACACAGACACTTTCGCAAGCAAAGTGGCCGCCATCCAGGACAAGTACGCTGACGCGTCCGTCGGCAACGTGACGGGTTCCAACGCGGTCAACGTGTTCCTAGGCATCGGGGTGGCGTGGACCGTCGCCGCCATCGTTCACTGGTGCAGGAATGAGAAGTTCATTGTGGACCCTGGAAAGTAAGTGAAGAGGCAGTCATGATAGTCGACCTTTTAAAGAACAGTTTATTAAGAAGACCCCTGTATCATATTCGGGTCCAACGTTATCCTTGACATTGGTGAGGGGAACGAGAAGTTCATGTGGATCCTGGGAAGTAAGTGAAAATGCAGTGATGATAGTGATCTTTTAAGGAACAGTTTGTCAAGAAGACCCCTGTATTATATTCGGGACCAACGCTTTCAACGTCATCCTAGACATTGGTTAGGGAACGAGAAGTTCATTGTGGATCCTGGGAAGTAAGTGAAAAGGCGGTGATGATAGTTGATCTTTTAAGGAACAGTTTATCAAGTAGACTTTAGTATTATATTCGAGTCCAACGTAATCCTGGGCATTGGTGTGGGAACGAGAACTTCATTGTGGACCCTGGGAAGTAAGTGAAAAGGAGGTGACGATAGTTGATCTTTTAGGGACTGTTTATCAAGTAGACTTTTGTATTATATTCGAGTCCAACGTAATCCTGGGCATTGGTAAGGGAACGAGAACTTCATTGTGGACCCTTGGAAGTAAGTGAAAAGGCGGTGACGATAGTTGACCTTCTAAGGAACAGTTTATCAAGAAGACTTCTGTATTATATTCGGGTCCAATGCTATCAACGTTTCTTAGACATTAGTGAGGAAACGAGGAGTTCATTGTGGACCCTGGTAAGAAAGTGGAGCAACTGTTTCTTAAGTCCTTGGAAATATTATTGTGGTCAAACGCAGTAAGCCGTGGCTGCTACAAAGACATAAAATTGTACTAGTTATATGCTAGTTATAGGCTGCTATCATCTGTTAGTACAGCTGGATATGAAGAATTCATAGTGGGCCATAGGAAATAAGTAAGAAGTAGATGACGTGATGATTTTTGAGTCAGCTGATTCTTGCGTGTCTTATATATTCGCGATCGAACACTGACAATTTGTTCTTTTGCACATTATAATCTGTCTCATCGTTATTACCAAATTTTGCAAAACATCCACAATCTGCCTCCCCATGGATTTTCAGTATATGCTATCGCTAATCTAACTTGTCAGTGGACGCCGTATGCAACTCTTTTGTCAATGGTCTCCAAACTAGATCTTCCTTATCTACTGGTCACTTACATGACTTTCTTTTGTTCACAGCCTAGCCTTCAGCGTCACCATGTTCTGCTCTGAAGCCTGTTTCGCAGTGCTAGTTCTAGTACTCCGGAGACGCAAGTCCATTGGCGGCGAGCTCGGAGGCCCTCGCACCATGAAGATCATCACTTCCATGTTCTTCTTCTCTCTATGGCTTATATACCTGACCATGTCCAGCTTAGAAGCTTACGACGTCATCCAAGGGTTTTAATCTAGATTTTTCGTTGAATGATTGCAAGGTTTGGGTAAGATACTGGCTACTTGTATGTTAGTTGAGAATGTGTTAAGTGGATTGCTGCGATCTTTTGAGTATATTTACAAAACGAAGGTTTCTTTTAAATATAAGGCTCACGGAAATGCTTCAAGAATTAGTTACATTTCAAGAACTTTAGAGTGGTCAGCTCCATTACTCGTAAAACTCCAGAGAATTGAGTTGAAGGAGCAAAGTAGGCTGTTAAGGACAGTTATAGTTTAGCTTATTTTTTTTAGGTACCTACAAAGTACTAAATAGTAACGTAAGATTTAAAAAAAAAACTGAAATAGATCGCAGTAACTGCCTGTAAAGTAATCTAGATGGATTGAAAAGCGATATCATAGAATAAACCATATTTGAATGTTGGTTTTTAATACTGGCTGCTCGATTTTACGCCCTAAAATATTTCCCTTCCTATTTTAATTCAACAATTGACTATCCTACAGTCCTCTAGAGATTTTTCAATTAAATCTATATTCATCGAAAGTTTTTCTGTACCTCAGTGGGTCCCGTAATATTTTGAAAATAAATGTGCTCAAATGTACAGATTTTATCTCCTTTAATTCATTGCTCCCAAATGGGACATAACTCTTCACTCTCTCTCTAAATTTTTCTCTATTTCAAATTTTATTAAACTGATAATAAATTGAACGAAAGCCTTGGAGGCTGTGGTTAACCTAAAGTTAGAATAAGCGTGTCATAAGTTAGCCTTTATAGCTTCCATAGCGTTTTAGGTACATTCGGTTGAATATATTTATAAAAGTTAACTAGACATTTCGTACGGAATCCGTCAGTATATTTTGAAAAGAGAAAAGCGGTACGCATTTATTGAAATTCTTACATTGGTTATTATTATACCAAATAATAATTTAAGTACACAAATAAATGTTAATTACTATGAAAACAAAAGAAAATCCGTGACTGGGTGTGTCAATAAAAAATACGAATTCATAAATTGTAATTATCTTTTGATTGCTTTGTGTAAAGTAGGTACTTTAATAAATTAATATTTGCAAAATTAAACGTTACGAAATGAACAAACTTAAAGAAATCAGTACATTTTCGATTCGTAAACGTAATTAAGAAAGGTTGTTACACAATTAACAAAGTTAACAGAAAAATGGCAATGTGCTAATAATTGTTTAGGTTTCTCCGAAAAATGCGGATCATTCGATTTTACAGAATTCGTTTAACCGACACGTATTTGGAACGATAAGATCGTCAAGCGAAACCCAAAGTTGTCAAGGGCTTATTACGAATAGTGATTGCAAATGATAACCGGAAATTTAGTCTGATGTTTGTGTGTGTGTGCGTTTGTGCATGTGTTTCGCAGACTGCTCAAAGTCTACTATGAGCGGTCAACGAAACATCTCGAAACTCAAGGAATAAGATAGTATGGTATCGGTACTTCTATCATGCCCTAGAGTCGAGTCTCAGGCCTGCGACATGAATCTTGACTTCTTTAAATCAAGACCTTCCATTAAGTAAAACAATCAAACAGGTACGCCAGGGGTTGCTCAAATGGGACGAGAGGTTATGTAATGATTTTCGTGATAACCTTCACGACACAAACTTGATGGAACTAAGGAATCTAGTTGCTATCATTTAAAATAATAACCCCTCGAGGCTTGTCACGTAAAATGGACAAGCCAATTATTGGATAGTGGTATAAGTCATGTTGCCCATATGATACTTCGTTGGGTGTCATGTTTGTGTCATAAATGGAAAATAAAGACTTATATGTAACTACAGCTTAGGGTATTGCATGAAAATGACCATGAATGCATTAATTGAAAGCTTAACCAATTTACAATAAGTGTCTTTGAAACCATTTACAATTGTTAACTTCATAAATTATTGACTGTTTGACCTAAACAAAATAATCTTTGTAAGGCACAACATGCACTTCAAATACAAAAATGAGCCAAACAAAACGGTCCTCATTTGTTGAGTTGTCAAACACGAAATTCATTGGTATGGAATGTGCATTCGAATGAATGCCAGTCTTTCTATCCACTTGGTCGAATCATGACGGGAATCCGATAACTATGAATAAAATAAAATATATTTTCGGGCAGTGAATTTTATTGCCACAATACTTCACTTTGTATGTCGCAGTCAGAACTCTTAATCAGTCAAACAAAGATTTGGTCTATATCATTAATTCAATTTTGCTTTAGCTACATCTGCCGGGATTCAAGTTTTTGGACAGTTATTTGTTTTATGTGAAATCGTGGTTTGTTTTTTATCTAAAAAAAGGTTTGTAATGCGTGCTTAAATTACTTAATAATATTATTAATGGAAAACGGCGGAGCTATGTTACTATATGTTTTTTTTATATGGAGGTAGGTGAGAGGCTGGAGAGTGACATAGCAATTTTTTTGCGAAAAATTATCTCAATCCTGTGTAAAAATTTAAACTCATCGGTTACCGATAGATGACGCTACTTAGGGATGAAAACTCTGTGGCGAAAAAACAAAAGTCCACGCGGAGGAAGTCGCGGACGGCCACTAGTAATATATAATTTTATAAACTATGATACATTGTCTTAGATTTGATCATTGTTCATTAATTAAAAGGTCAGTTTAGTTCATATTTAACAAAGTTCATGATGCAATTAGTAGAATCTTGGTAAGTATGGTATGGTATCGTTTTATGGAATAGTATGTTTGGTTCGTTGACAGTCTAGATTTTATTCGTTTAAGATATTACGTTTTAAATCTATACGAGTATACCTAGTTCCTTTTAAGTGCTAGCTGCAATTGCCGTTATAATGTAAATAAGTCTCTATAGATAATTTTGTTCGGATCACGGTGTTCAATTTATTACACTTAGAGATTTATGAATAAAACAAAATCAATGTTAAATATTTTATTGCAATTGTAAATAAGCTACTTACATTTGTTAAAAAAGAATACTTTAGCTAACTAATATTATGTGTCTTGTGCCCCATCGATAAAGCATTATGTCTTCTTTCAACAAGGGCCATTTAAACAAATTAGTTATTAATAAATTTTTCATAGAGGTTTTGATTATCACTTCTTAGGTACATAATATTAGTTTATTTATAATTGCAATAAAAACCAATTAATTTTAAATATCATAGAAAGTTTAGCGTAAATAAATAGTTTATTGTAAATAGGCAAAGACAGACGCATATTTAATCGTTAAGCTTTGAATGAAATGTATAGTATTCAAGTTATGAGCATTTTGTGGTGGTACGGTGTCTGCACAATTAGTTCAGTCCAGAAATCAACATCAAAATGATAAATTTGATTTATATTGGCAATCATTAAATGATGTTCGTAATAACCATGAAAAGTATCATATAAGTAACCTACTTTCTTGACGTTAAAGTTTTGTCAATGGAATTTGAATAACAAATACTGACTTTTTATAAACAGAACATGATATTAATTAATTAATATTTATTTAAATAAATAAATCACCTACTGTCTTTTATGTATGATTAAAACGTGCGGACACCTTATTATAGTATTTACTGGATAGTACTGCCATAATTGTAAGCGTCGTTATTTTCAGAGTGCTTATTTTAAGATGTAGGTGAACTAATTGTGCTTTTTGTTAAATTAATAAGTGATAGATAGTATCGTTAGTAAATTATATGTATATTTACATTTTTATGTAACACATACAAGGTAATAAGGTTTGAAAACCAAATAAAATTCACCATTAAAGTAAACAAATTCGCAGACCGATGATTATTAAAAAATGCAAACAAACATCGAAACAATATTCATAATAGGAGAAAAATGTATCCTTTTTTATTTATACAATAATCCCACTAAACTGTTTACTAAAAATCTTTTTGTTATAAATGTTAGTAAACTTTAGTTTTTTTAGAACTTTGCTACTCTCTTTATACCTTTCACTTCATCTAGTCAAAAATTTTAAACTTTTTCTATTCTGAATTTTAACTCCCTAAAAATCTATTCGGATTTGATACTTAGAAGTACTTCTGCCTATATTCGGACCAAATATTCTTCATTTCGAATTTATTTTCTATAGATTTTTTCTAAACTATTGTCAGTTTCTATAAAAATGTAGATTTTCTAAATTTTTTCATCGCCGATTTGCGCGTCTTTGACTTTGCTTCTGTGCTTTTAGTACCTTAGATGAAATACCTAAAATTAACTTCAATATATAATATTTTTGTTGTATGTGATTAATTGTTAATAATTATATAGGAAAACGAAAAAATACAATTAATTACACACAAGAGTTATGTTCATGTTATTTTATTATTTTTAATCCTACTCTTTGAATCAAATCGCTTTTACAACTAATTAATAATAAAATAATTAAACCTAGCTCCACTGAGTAGATATTGTTCAGTCCATTATTTCATATTGTTAACAAAACTACTCATAGATAATGCTAAATCCTAATGTTGATCATAAATGTTGCTTTAATTTTATGACTGTTTTGACGTATTTTTCAAAATTTGTCCCTGCAATTTTTTAAATTATATATTTTTAATTTAATATTTTTAAAGCAAGATTTATGGTCAATCTATTATCTCTAAATCTAAATGTCGTGCGTGTTTAGAGATCTCTTAAGCCTTTCTTGGTATCGTGTGTAACATTACCCATAGTAGTTTTAACGAACTGAATTGTAAATACTTTGTCGTTTTAAGGTTTTGTCTGATTTTGTCCATCCTGGCATCCTATAATATCTTGGTTAGTTCGCTAATCGATAAATACATAACTATTTTAAAAAAATGATACACGGAGGAAATAACAATTATTTTAACATAAAAACATTAAATATTTTTGATTAATAAGCCGTCCGTAGGGCAAGAAAAATGGTTTAAAACTGACAATCCTGGTTTTTTTTTATACTCTTTGTTTCTTCATCTATAATGAGGAATTCTTTAAAACTGACAGAGCTACGAGTAGTGACATGATAATTACTTTGCGCTAAACGTTGCTAAATATGTATTTATTAATAAATTATAAATATTTATTATATGACAGACAACAACGATACAATAATTTTAAAATGTAACATTTTGTACAAATAATAGGTGTTTATGTATACATTTTATGTGATATAATATGTACTCCAAATAAAAATAGCTATAATAATAATGAGATTGTATCGGGATAATGTTTAGAGATTTTATGAGTAGATTCATTTAAAAAAATTAAAAAAAAAGTTGATGATCGGCTTGTATTTTAAACAAAAGTCCAGAATAATATTTAGATATTTTTGCGATGCTGCCGTATATCATCATTCTTTTGAATCGACCAGCTATGAGTTGGGCTTAGTTTAAGTAAATAATGCCGTATATTACATACAATACATACTTAATACAATATTATACATAGCCAAACAAAAAAAATTCTTTAAAATTACACAATCATTCCAGATTTTGTACTCCATGTTGAAGGGTTCAATTAATGCATGTTTCTCTCTTAAAACATTTTATAATGTTACTAAGTTACAAAAAATACCAGGAAGCTAAGATTCCATCTGAAACATGAAGTTAAGATTCAAAATCTTACACCCGTTTGTGTTATTTTTGGGACATAATCAAAACTGAGAATCAAATATTATTTTCTCTTCAAAAACTTTTTTTTTCTTTTATAGCTATCATTTTTGTTTTTGTTTTGTACTGTCACAAGTTTTAATATGAAATATTTCCTACTTAAATGGTTCATTGTGGTTCCTAGCATTAGCAATACCGGCCTAGTAGCTTGCTTTATTGATTTTTAGATTTACAAATCCATCTGCTACATAAAATATAGTAGTTTAAATGATAAAAGTAATAAAATATATTCTACACGTAAAAGCAAATCAGTTTTTTCAACCTTTATTTTTATGTCATATTTATTTATATAACTTTATTTAACTAATTTTTTTAATGACCCCCATAATATTTCATTCTAGTGTGAAACTTAGGAGGATTCAAATAAATATATGAAAATAGATTCGGTGTTAGAATTTGGCCTTTCTTTACAATAGAATTGTTTAAGCTCCCACACTGCATGTTATGTAATTAGGTATTTCATAGAAATCCGTAAAGAGCACGCGAACTGTGTCATAGTTGATTATGTTGTTTTGATAACTATTATTGTTGTATAAATAAATTATTAAAGTGTTTGTTAAGTACTTTGTGGTTGTTTTCTTTGTAAAGTTTCCAAATATTCCTAGACTGGAAGGCTAGCGCGGTGCCAAAGGCGAGAGCGGAGGTATTTTGGTGCAACAGATTTAGAATTAGGAAGCTCAAGGGAAGCGCTTCCTACCGACCGGGTGTTATGGTCGGGGACCAATGTCTGATAGACATCATCTTGATTTGTCTATCTATATTATTCTGGGTCTAAATCTTTGTGATATGTATGTATAATATGTATTTATTTACAAAAAAAAGTATTTAAGTATGTTTATACGTTGTCCAGTACCCATAACACAAGCCTCGTAGCTTAATTTGGGACTAGAGAATTGGTGTGATTGTTGTGAAATATTAAAAAATATATATATATATATGCCGCGATTCGTGTGCGGTACTAGGCTATAAGCGCCATCTAGCCTATGGAGCTGTATAAACGCTCGCTGTTGTGCTTGCCACCGTTAGGAACGGTAGAGGCCGCCACGCTTGAGTGATTGGCGCGCTCCTGCTCTTTAGCCTATGTACGTCCCACAGCTGGTCACAGGCCTCGATTAGAAGGTGGTACGAGCCATAGTCCACCACGCAGGCTCTGCACGCATTGGTGTAGGTGTTGTTTGTAAGGTAAGTGGCCAACCTTACTGTAAGATGTTATTAAGGCTCATATCACTACAATTTTAACGTCTGAGCAGTTTTTTTTGTCGAAAACTTGAATTTCAAAAGATAAATAAAAAATTGGAGGCCGCTACGATGTTCAACCTGCCTAATTAGATATAAATTTCTCTTGTGTGTGTATGTGTGTCAGAGGCATCCAAACTCCCGAACGAATGGACCGATCGTAGCGCGATTTTTGACGCGACAACGTCTTATAATTCGATGGAGCCGGCTGCACGCACCAAAAACATGACGCATGCAGCGTTACCTCGCTCTGTGGCGTCCCATGCAAGGCTTGAAGTGCAAGCGAGAGCGCGGAACGAGCGACAAAGAGGCAACGTGACAAAGACGTTGTCACGTTCATCTATCGTCAGTAAACCGACTTTACAGACAACCGATTTTTTTCATTGGAAAAATAATTGGAAAGATAATTTAATCTCGATAGTTCTAAACTAGAGCTGGTCACTAGCTGCATTCCTGGTTTACGCCGGAGATTTTTTAAATGTTAGTTTTAGAAGCCAAAACCAGTTCTACAGACTCCAACAAGTACTCAACGAAACAAATGTTACAACATAAGTTTAATTAGTGGCGAACTAGCGGTCTGCGGCTAAGCAAGTTGTCTGGCATCAGTGAAATATACAGCGCTTGGGATGTGAATATGGTGAGTGTTCATTTATGCTTCCTCTATATCTGTGCTCTTTGCCTGACTTTGACTGACTGCCTCGTTGGTGTAGTGGAAAATTTCTTGCCTCACATCCGAGAGGTTCTAGGTTTTAATCCCAGGACGCGCCAAAAATTGTTTCGTAAATTTACTTTCAGAAAAAGCTCGGAGTCGGAATGTTGGTGGTGTTGCCTCGGAAAGCATGATAAACTGTTGGTCCAGCGCCTGATCTCGTTAAGGTCATGTCAGATTGCCGTCTCACTGAACTTTGAGAGTGTAGGAACAGTGAGTGCATTGAGTCTATTGCGCTCACAGTTATTCACTAAAATGTCTCCTGCGCAGTTGGCCGATCTCTGTTGAGATTGGCCGCAGTGGTTGAAATCGGCTAGGAGGAACTTCATATCTGTGCTCTTAGATTATCAAAAAGATACTTACTCGTGGAGGAGGTCGAATATATATACCTCCTGTGTACCTAAACTGCGACCTATGAATGCATATATCCATGCTAGGTTCTCCACAAGTCCCATGATTGATGTTGTACTTACCCAACTTCTGTAACTCAACACCTACTTATATAAGATACATATACACCCATTCTATCACAGTCGTCGCTTCGGAAAGAGATAAGGATGGCAATAAAAGAAATAGCACCCATACAAATACATCACTTACATTCAATCCTGAAGCTGTAACGTTTTGTTCGTATTTTCGGGTCTAACCAGCTTCACTTGCTCGGTAAAGCTTGTAAGAGTTAGGGTGGCTACATCCAAAACTACTGCTTACAGATAAAGGGGTGAAAAACCCCTTTATCAGGGCGTTCCCTACGTGATTTCCATACACCTTTTTTCGAATATTTATACATCGACAGCCTCAAACCGAAGCTTTCATAGTGCGTTGGCATGTTTTTTCGAAGGTTTTTTTTGTTCGACGTATCTGAACACCGAACATCTTACTTCGGTACTTTGTTTTTCCAACGTTTATTTGTCCGATGTAAATTTTGTTGATACATTTTTCTGTAATCTATATGCGAGTAGTTTCAACTTTTAGTTATTATGTGTCTGCGCAAGTTGCATTGGAGAACTCATTTGCATTTTGTTATCAGTTATTCATTGTCACCAGTGGCGGAAAGTGCATTTATTTTATGATTTTGAATAGTTTATTCGTCGAAAAAAAAAAACCTTCGAATAAACAAGCCCTATGAAAGCTTCGGTATAAGGTTATCGATGTATAAATATTCGAAAAAAGTAAAAAGAAAAAGTAGGTACCTATGATATTCGATCACGCCAGAGATTACCACTCGATAGGTCAATTTGAAATAAGAACTGATGCTTATAAGTAGCTTATCTTACTGGAAATTCAGAGAAAGGTCTTATGATAGGTCGAAGATGCTTTGGCAAAACATGACAATTAAAGAAAAAAGTTATTTTTAACAATATGAGATTTCTGCAGCGCTTAATATGGTAGGCATTAAGTTTATTGAAAAAGTAGTAACGTTACTTTGTGTTAAATATAATTGTAATACAACCATTTCACCTTGCATTCTTTTATGTAGTGACCCTGCAAACGTTGTTTTGCTATATAAATTATTTTTCTTATCACTAAGGGGTATGAAAAATAGATGTTGGCCGATTCTCTGATCAACTCAATATGCACACAAAATTTTATGAGATTCGGTCAAGCCCGTTTCGCAGGAGTACGGGAACAAACATTGTGACACGAGAATTTTCTATATAGAGAGATAACGGTGTCTTTTGTTGGCCAGTATCTCCAACTACTCGCTTAACCAAGCTGGAAGTGAGTGACAGAGGCGGGTATATTTACAAATACGGACTTTTATTCGTAGTGGGCCGTCTGTCTAGGTTTTACGATCGGCCATGACCGGTAACAAGGTTCCATCTTATCTAGATCGGAGCTAATGAACCGGAAAGGTATTTCACCTCGGAAGATGCTTAGCTAGACTTTTAGGGCACCTACTACGTGTTCTGGAATATTACCTATACCTATATATAGTCCTCCTGGCCGATTTCTACCATGGAGGCCAATCTCAACTGAGATCAGCCAACTACGCAGGAGATATTATAGTGCACAAGTATGAGCGCAATACACAGGAGCTGTTTGCTGTTCTTGTTTGCTGTTCCATCACTCTCAAAGTTCGGTGAGACGGCAATCTGACTTGACCGGAGAGAGATCAGGTGCAGGACCAACGGCTTAAGGTGCTTTCCGAGCCACGGGGGTGTAACACCGCCAACTTCCCGACTCCGAACTGTTTTTGAAATTCATGTCAGAAAATCTCAGAAACAATTTTGAAATATTTACTAGCCACATATGACTTTCTGTCGCTGCGGCTAAATCGCTGACAGTCGCGAGTTGCGGCGACAATGTGCCTCAAGTGGACCCTGGGTCATAGACCAGTTATCTTTTACTTCCCAAAACGCAAATAGAATGCGACCATTATAACAACCGAAAACACTAGAATCAAAGAGAATCAATCAGTCGGAAAGTGAAGTTAAATGTTATAAATCAGCTATTAATTTAATTCCACAAAGTTATCATAACAATGAAAAAAGAACGATCCTAAAAGGAGTAAGTTAACAGATGAATCAAATACCACATATTACGTGAAATTAAAACACACTTTAAAAAAAACTTCATACTTCAACATTCAAAGTCCGCGTCTCGCAAGCCGGGCGATTGCTCTCCCAATTGAGCTACCGTGATACTTGCTCATCGGTCCGAATTTCTTTAAGTGCTTCTTGGGCTGCAGTCAGCAATCGGTAGAGCAATCGCCCAGCTTAAGAGAGGTGCGGGTTCGAGTCCCGCTTTTAGCAGTCCGTTTTTTTAGTGTGTTTTAATTTCATATTGTAAAGAAATTTGCTTTGTTAATGCTAAAAATATAGTAACTTAATAAGATAAAAAAAAACTTTTTAAAAACTTAAACACGCGTTAAAATACGACTATCCGATTACAATTAACCTACTTTCGAAAGAATATGCTGCGCCAGTGAATTTAATTTAGATTTTTATACAATTCAATTAATCAGTATTCAATCAATAAATGAATAATTTTTGTTCAGTCTTGGATATTAAATATAACTTGTGAACGTTATATTTGAAAAAGGTTTTAAGAAGATATCTCCCTAATTTTTGGGACCTTTCATCGCTTCGAGACAAAACACAGACAATTTGGGAACACAGAAACGCTGGGACAAACTCACTCACCACTAACTACCGTTCAAAAGGAAAAATGGCTGCTGGTAATTTAAAAAAAAAATGGCTGTGCTAAAACTCATCTACATTCCAAAAGCATCAACTGGTGCCGCGCTGCAGACGTCCCAATGTGAAGACACATTTTCTGACTCCGCTACTGAAAATGCCTCTTTCATAGATTCAAAATTCGACCAAGAGCAGTCTTTATTCAATTTGATCCTGCAAACTTGTTAAATGACCATTGGTCTAAATTATCTTTCGAATAAACAAACCGCTTTGAAATCGGTCCATCCGTTCTGGAGCCCCCCTATTTCGTCGAGGGTTAAAAATAAAAAGGGCTCAAATAACACCAAATGAAAAACTTCTCAGAGCGGGAAAGAAATGGCAGAGCAAACGAACATTCAACTGACCGCGTCTGGTAAACTTGTGCGAGAGTCTTGACGTTCTAATTAACACCATATTGAACCAATCCAGGTGAGAAAAAGTTTTTTAGAGTCCCGTACAACAATGAACTCAAAAATGTTTTACGAACTAATGGTTGACTGAAAAGGAAAACGATATCGGGAAAACATTGAAATTGGCTAGAATGAATCGTAGTTTTCGAGCTTCCATTGATTCTATTTTTTAAGTAAAAACTTCAAAATCGGTCGTACCTTGTAGTTTACGCATTACAAAAGTTTATTTTGCATATGAAGATACAACTATTATATGAAGTTCTACTGTTCATGGAAAGATTATTCATGGAATAACTACTATTATGTACTGATATGTTTTAATTCTTAACATGTTCAACAGTCTGAGCAAAAAATACATAGATCAATTTTGACATAAGCAATTGTGGAATGTTCAGTGTCCACATTCGTTCACACATAGGTATCCAAAAGGAAATCTAACCGCCATCAGCGCACACCTGCGTTATATCGTCGCCAAGACCTGCGACTGACGTGTAAACAATCATCGCGGCCAAATTTCTGTCCAGTTACCTAGATCTATACGCTATGAGCCATACAATATCACCAGTATAGAATTCCTGACGATCCAAGTCCTTCTATAACTGAGTGCCCTCGATTTTCTCACAAATATAAAATGGCTGGTTCGTGGTAGGGACGCGCCTTATCTCTCCGCGCCACTGGGCGGCCGAGTTCGCCGATTGAAATTTATTTTTTCATTCGCCCTTGATACCTTTGCTGGCGGTGACTGGGCGATTTGCTTTTTTCGAAGATACTGACAGCTTTTCTAACTTGGACTAGTGATGGAATTTAAGTGCTTTTGCCAATTCGTTGTTTTTGCCCCAAAGTATCTTAATGACTTTTCTTAGTGATTTAAAAGAAGCAGTGGCAGAATGGTGACATTTGATCAGATAACTCTTTGATAATTCACCCAATAAGTAAATACAAATTTCTGTGAAACTTAACAAAAAATAGTTAATGAAAAATATTTTTTTCGTATATAGGGCGATCTCTTTCACACGAACTTTGGTATGTGGGTATTAACTGTATGAGTTCTTCTTCTTCTAAGTTGGTTGCTCTTGGCAAAGCAGTCTTGGTTATGGTAAGTCACTTTCAAAATATCGTGGCTCACCGCACAGTCTCTAGCCACTTTGATCGTGGTTATTCGGTGAGTGTCTTGACTCTGTTTTGGTATCTTATACTATCAAAGTAACTCATTATTACTATGCTTCGTGGGCTATAGTGTTTTAACGTTCACGTGCCGTCCATTGATTAATTAGCTAGACATACAAATATGGACATATTCTCACTACTTACAAAATTAGCAGTTTCAATAGTACATTCAATTAGAAACACACGTAGTGTGAGGTGTAAACCCAACCAATTAAATGATTAAAATGTTAAAACACGATTTTAGTAAACAATAGTATATTATACTTATTAGGTTAATGGTGTGAGCAGACGCGAATTGGTTGGTTTCTCGTCGTAATCTATATATACTCGTATATAAAATTCTCGTATCACAACGTTCGTTCCCGTACTCTTCCAAAACGGCTTGACTGATTCTTATGAAATTTTGTGAACATATTGAGTAGGTCTGAGAATAGGCCAACATCTATTTTTCATATCCCATAGTGATAAGGGTTGTCCACAATAATTTATATGGCAAAACAACGTTTGCCGGGTCAGCTAGTTTTTTTATAAATTTGTCTAATTATTTTGTGCAAGAAAACGTCATATTCGGGTTAACGCGTCAAATGCTGACCGTGAAAATATGATGTCGATGCACTATACATCATACATATACGTAAAGCTATCTTCGCTATCAGTAATAAACTGTTTGTACGATTTTTAAATGTAAAACGAAAGCTTGCATGAAAAATGGTCACCCTACTCAAAAGGAAAATATTATTTTAGCCTGCTTTCTGTAACTCGATCCCGGTACTAAATTTTCGCCTTTTGCAGCAATTTCATCCGACATTTTCGAAGCGTGAACGATTTCACGAAACAAGATCTTGACGATGATATTGTAAGAGATTTTGTACTTAAGGGCGACAGGGCTGAGATACTTAAATTATGGAAAGGGATGTACCTACCAAGCTCTTAGTTATATGAAAATTAAAAAAAAAAACTATTTCTTCTATGAAGCTGCACAACAGGTGAGAAATATAGAGTATTTCACTTGAGTAAGGACTCTTGACTTATTTAAGCAAATAATAAAAATAAAATAAATAAATAAGTGGATACTTATTGTAAATAAAAGACTAAATTATTCTCATGATCATCCGCAATTCAACATCTGAGATACGATCTCTCCAAAAACATACAAAATATTCAAAATCACGTTTATTTCGAGGTTTACAATGTGAAACAGTAAAATAATATCTGGTTTAATATAAATAATAGTGGTCATCGACAAAAGCCTTTCAAAAGCAAACAAATATTGTCACCGCATAAAAATTTATAAGCCCCCATAAGATTGATGAGTTTCGTTTATTTTATTTTCGGAAAACTATCCGTGGGCCGTTGATAGGGACGTTGATGCATCGGTGTTGGAGTTTATTTTACAAACTTGGCCAAACATTTGCTTTGGAAATGTTTGATCTACAAAGTTTCATGAGCTCAGTAGACTTGGTACAAACAAGACTTATTTTCAATCAGTTTCGAGCGTCATTGAAAAGCAAAATTACTGTTTTGGAGCAACAGATTTAGAATAAGGAAGAGCTTCCTACCGACCGGATGTTATGGTCGGGGACCAAGGTCCGATAGACATTAAAAGATAGAAATTAAATTATTTTCTTAATTTAAAAATAGCGTTGTGAACGCAAAAAATACTTAAAAAATAAAAGATAAAAATTATCTTCTTTGTCTATCTATATTATTCTGGTTTTAAATCTTATATTCCGCGGTTCATGTACTAGGCTAACAGCGCCATCTAGCCTATGGAGCCGTATCAGCACTCGCTGTCACCGTTAGGCATGCGCTTGTGATGGCGAACGATAGAGGTCACTACACTGTAGCCCGATGCAACAATAATGTCTCATAGAATGCGAAGATGTTAAGGTTCTGTTATCGCTATCCGTTTTTACCATATTCGTAATATCTCTATGAAAATTAAAATTCTTTAATCCTGTGCCTCTAAATTTATCAAAAACTAAAACTGAAGAACGGAGCGCGCATAGCAACTGTTTTGCCTTGATCCTTTTTAGACTTTTTCATTGGGTCTTCTAGATCATTCCTATTTGTATATTTTTGCGGGAGCACGATTGGGGTCAATGCCGAATTACGTGGACCCAGCCATCTGGTGTTTGATGTAGATAGATGGGAAGTTCAATCCCTGTGAATTTTGAATTAATGAGAAAATACCTTTAGAATCAAAGAAGTAAATATGTTTTCAACTTCAGGGCGAGATTTTGAGGTCCTTTTTGTTGATTCAAAATAATAATACGTATACAAGGCCTCTTTCTCTTTATTTCCTTGAAGTGAATTGTAGTTTCCGAAGTTCTGAAGTTATTTTGGTATCCGCTTTGCAAAATGCAAATGCTATGTTAAAAGAAATAGCAAATAAAAAAATTTATATGCTTCTAATGCTATATATTTTTTAATAAATACACAATTATTATACAAGTAGTAATTAATACACTAACGATTGTTGATGCTTAATTTTTTATTGCAAAACTAGTTATCATAAATTCCAAATGAGTCTACCTAAGTTACTAAGGCTTCTGGTCAGTGACTAGATCAAATCAGTATTCCTGACCTACCAAGGCAGATGGGAATTCCTAATGAATGAACGCAACTAGCAATCGAATTTAAATTCTATGCGCATACGGAATTAGAGTCAGTGCACATTTTAAGTTGCTTGTGGCGCAGTGGTTGCAGCGCTTTGGTAGTGATACCAAAAGTTAAGCAACCTAAGGCGCGGTCATGTTTGGGATGGGTGACAATTCTGACCATAAAAGTGACGACTATTTACAAGCATCTCCGTGCTTCGGAAGGCACGTTAAGCTGTTGGTCCCGGTTAATTACGATAGATATTAGTCGTTAAGCCTGGTCGGAGGCCCTCGGGCGGCTTAATAACATCTGACAGTAAGGTTGGTCACTGTTGGAGATTTAATTTTTATTGTGGCAGCACTGTTGTTTCTTCTCTTCTTTCTCAACCATTCACCTGTACCGTGTGTGCTTACGCAAATAAATTCCTTTACTGTGAAAACCAAAATATCGTCTTTCACCATAAGCTTCCCTCGTCACCCCAACAAATTGGTCCTTCGAGCCGGAGTCAAAAGAATCAGCGCGGGACTTAGCTGCAAAAAAGGTGAAAAAGACGCAATTTCGGCGGGCGGCAAGACGCGACTCCATTTTCGTCATCCGGCCACGCTGCGAGTTCACAGCAAGCATCGGAATCGTGAGCATTACATGCAAGATATTTACAAAATTTACACAAAGAAGTGCAAAGGTACGCTCATATTATTTCATCGTACGCATAATTCATATTCGGCAAGCTGCAAAAAATCATTCGGCTTTGCTGCAAGTACAAGATTTCAACAAAGCTTATTTTTCCGCAATATAACAACAAGTTCGACAACTTAACAAAAGTGATTCACCGAGCGAAACAAGAGAAGATTGCATTGCATGGCCAATAGACGTGAAAAGGACGGCTGAAACGACGCTTGCAGGAGCGAGACGCGACATCGAAAACTTCAAGCGAGTGAGCGAGACTGGCGCCATTTTGGGATCTGTGTCTTCCAGTGTTGCCAACCCTACTGTTTTAACAGTAGATTTACTGTTTTTAACGGGACCTCACTGTTTTCTGTTTTAGTACGATTTTCTACTGTTTTTTGATAATTTATGCGTGTATCCGAATTTTATTGATTCGACGCGCGCTCTGGCAGGGAATTCCCGTTTTCAAACGCGGCACAGTTCACACAATGAAAAGGATAACTACATATACTTTCTTGAGTGTAAGAGAGATAGTTGTCTATTGAATGTCAAGTGTTTTTGTCTTGATTTTTCGATTAGGTTAAAGTTTAAACCATTTCTTTTCAGGAACGTTAGATAGACAGGTTACTCACAGTTGTTTCTTCATTAAGCGAACAAGTTATTATAAATACATAATATAATTATGATATACCTAATATAATGAGGTGCTTGTGGCGCAGTGGTTGCAGCGCTTTGGTAATACTACCAAAAGTTAAGCAACCTACGGCGCGGTCATGTTTGGGATGGGTGACCATTCTGACCATAAAAATGACGTCTATTTACAAGCATCTACGTGCTTCGGAAGACACGTTATGTGGTTGGTCCCGGTTAATATCGATTCATATTAGTCGTTAAGCCTAGTCAGAGGCCCTCGGGCGGCTTAATAACATCTGACAGTAAGGTTGGTCACTTGCCTTACACACACCCCTCCACCAATCCGCACTGAGCCTGCGTGGTGGAGTAGGGCTCTTACCACCTCATAGTTGAGATGAGGCCTGTGCCCAGCAGTGGAACGTATATAGGCTGATGATGATGATGAATATAATTATATAAGTAATTGTTTTATTTCAATAATATTTTTATAAAAAAATGTGATAATTAAAGGAGTACTACTGGTAAGGCTGCAGTTGTTTCATTAACTATACCTTCGTCTATATAACTAATACTATGTCCCAATTGAAAAGTTTTTGTGACAGTAGATTTAATGTTTTGAAAATGTAATTTTACTGTTTTCTACTGTTTTTTTGAGATTGATCTGCTGCTTTTCTATTCACTGGGGTTGGATACACTGGTGTCTTCAATCAATCGTTCACAATCGTTTACCGGTCGCCAATTCGCTCGCCATTTTCTTGTTGACGTTTTCGGCGTATATGTTGTTGCATAGTTTATGTTATTTTATTCAATATTTTGTGAGTCATTTTGTGTAACAAATTGTGCATAAACCAGTGAAAATGTCTGTTGATTCAAAGGACAAGGAGAAGTTGCAGGCTCTCGTGGCAAAACGAGGTTATCTAAAAGGTACGCTGACGAGGCTATATAATTCTGCTTCGCAAGATGATTTATCAATTGTTTCGAAATCACAATTAGAATCAAAATTGATCCATTTAAATACTGTATTCACAGATTATGAACGGCAGAATTATCTAATTCTTGCCTTGAATCCCGATGATACGGAAGATATCGGGAAGGTCGAAGAAAATTATTATTTTACCAAAGCCACATTCCTCGACTTCATTGGCAAATCGAAAGACTGCGCTTCTCCTCCTCCGCTAAATACAGGGGAATATCGAAAACTTAAACTCCCTACGATTCAAATAGATGCATTTGATGGTAAGTCCAGTACAAAATATGTAACATTTATAAACTTATTTGCCTCATTGGTTCACAATGACAAGGGCCTGGACATTATACAAAAATTACACTATTGCGTTCGTTTTTAAAAGACGAAGCCTTAGATATTATAAAAGAATTACCGCTTGATCATAGCAGTTACTTGGAAGCCAGGTAAAAGACACGTATTATAATAAGCAAAAAATTGTTAAAGAACATGTTTCTTCATTGTTAGACTTGCCTGCTTTAGTGAAGGGTGGCAACATCAGAGTGTTTATCTCGCAAATTAAACAGTCTTTAGCAGCATTAAAAAACCTAGAGATTGATGTAGGTAATTGGGATCCAATCTTAATTGTTATTTTCACCCGGAAACTAGATGCATACACAGCGAAGGCTTTTCAACTGGAACGTGACATCAACAAGGAGCCAACGGTTAGTGAGCTGTTAGAATTTCTGGAGAAGCGAGCATTAGCTTCAGAAAATTCTGATGCTCCAGCTTCTACTAGCAACTGGAGGTCTACTGGCAAACTGGCTGTCAATGTAGCGGTCCAAGAAGCACCTTGTGCACACTGTAAGTCTTCTTCTCATAAAATCTATATCTGCAAAAGCTTTCAATTACTGCCTTCAGCAGAAAGAATAAAATTAGTAAGTGATAATAATTTATGTAATATTTGTTTGAATCAACACAAAGGCAAGTGCAGGTTCCACTTCAGGTGTAGCCATTGCAAAGGGAACCACAACTCATTGGTGCATCCTGACGAGGCGAATACTCCTGTTACATTATTTTCTAATGTCAATAATAATGTGTTACTTCCCACAGCTCGTGTCAAATTGTTTTCGAAAGATAACCAAGAAGTTCACATCAAGGCAATCTTGGATTCAGGGTCACAGGCTTCTCTAGTCACTAGCAAAGTTATAGAAGTCCTAAAATTAACACCCACGCGATCAAACACTGATATCGTGGGAGTTACAAATTCAATTAATAATATAAAATACTCTATTCCTTTAGAAGTTTGTTCATTGGTATCAGACTTCAAAACAACAGTCAATTTTCATGTTGTGGACAATATTACATGCAAACTTCCCCAGCAACCGATTGACATATCAAAATTAAATTTACCCCCTGGTTTAGACCTAGCGGATAGTACATTTAACACTCCATCTGAAATCAATATGTTAATGGGTGCGGACATATTCTTCCAGGTGTTGCTGCCTCAGTCAGAGCAGGAGTCGAGCCCGCTAGCGTCCAGCGAGCAGCGCACGCAGCGTCGCCGCCAGCAGCAGCATGAGGAGACACAACTGTCATATGTTGTAACTAACAGCAGGTTTGGAAAGATTGTTGCAGGGGCTTTGCCAGCTGTTGCTAACATTAATAATAATAATCTTATATCACTACATTGCCACACATGCGATAACAGTATCAGTGAACTAAACGAAACATTAAAAACATTTTGGAAGGTAGAGGATGTTCCTCAGTTTGTTAACGAACAATGTAGTGAAACTGAACAAGCTGAAGTAATTTTTTCAAAGTCAGTAAAACTTAAAAATCAAAAATTCCAAGTTGATTTCCCTTTAAAGGTAAACTTGGATCAAGTTAATGAAACTTTAGGAAGTTCTTTTGATCTGGCCTTATTTAGATCCCTTAGTTTGGAAAAGAGGCTGCACAAAAATATTAATTTGTTAACACAGTATCAAAAGTTTATTGATGAGTACATTGAGTTAGGGCAAGCTTACTATGTTAACATAAACTCTTATGATTTCACAAAAGACCCTGTATATTTTCTTGCCCATCATCCAGTCATAAATGAGGGAAGCAAGAGTACACCAGTTAGGGTTGTTTTCAATGGCTCTATGCCTACAAATAAAGGTGTATCCCACCAAAAACATTTTCATGTAAAATGTTGCCAAGACTAGCCCATATGACTCGCACTGTCAAAAAGTTATCAGATCTCATGTAGTTCATTAGTCAAAATATGTGGCTTGGCCGTTCGTTACTACAAGAACTATTGTATAACACAAAAGTAATGAACAGTGAATTAATTTTTCACCTTACGCCGATGTGAATGTAGCGAAATGGCCAAGCCACAAATTTTGACTAAGGTGTAGAGTTTGTGAAGTGAGGCCTTGTAGAGTTAGGGCGTGTAGTGTTAAAAGCTTGGCTCTACATCAGATCTGATAACTTTTTGACAGTGCGAGTCATATGGGCTCGTCTTGGCAACATTTTACATGAAAATGTTTTTGGTGGGATTTCATTTCTGTTTGTAAGTTGTTTGTAATAACATTTTTTTTCTTCTTTTTTTGGGGTGTATTTCTTGCACATCAGAGACGCCTTTTTTTATAGCCCACTCTCTATCTTTGCCTTTTTTGTTTTTAAATTTATACTTTGTCTCAGCCCCCTGGTCTCATACAAACTCCCATCCCCTAGTTTAAGGGGTTGGGGGATGAAAGTTACAAGTTTTATAATTTTTTTGTTGTTTGTGTGCTAATACTAGCTTACATACAAAATTTCAGCTTTATAGGACATTAGGAAATACCTTAATAATTTTGATGATCATCAGTGAGTCAGTGACGAAATCAGCGTTTTTTAGATATAAATAAAATCTGAAGTATAAAAGCTAATGTAATTAAAACTTAATATGTTCAATAAGTCCGCAATTGACAATATATCCCGAAAATTTTGTTGATCTAGCATAATCCAAAGCCAAGTTATGAGGGTTCAAAAAAACGACGAAGCGCTTCGAGAAAAGGTAGGTAGTGCCCGTGCGCTTCGCTTGGCTCGTCTTGGCGGGGGTGAAATTTTAATGCTATTTAGATTTGGTGATTATATTTTATATAGTTTACAACTGATATTAGGAAAATGTTTAGGAATATTAAACTGAATCCTACACACACACCACTGCAAAATATTCTATGGCGAAACAATCCTGAAGAACAAATTCGATGCATATGCTTGGACACTGTAACATACGGCTTAAAAAGCTCTAGCTATCTTGCAACTCGTTGTTTACTTGAATTAGCTAACCGGTATGAGCATGACTTTCCGCTTGCATCGTTTGTTTTGAAAAACTGCACATACATCGATGATGTTTTATACAGTAATGCAGATTTGGATATTTTAATAGAAACAAAACGTCAGTTGTGTGAAATGCTTAAGCTTGGGAGTTTAGATACACATAAATGGTCTTCAAATCAAGCCAGTGTGCTGTCAGATATTCCATTACAAAAACAGCATTTTGAGAGTTTAGATTTTGAACAGGATTGTAATTTTAATATAAAAACATTAGGCTTGCAATTAAATTTGAAACAAGACTCATTTATTATTTCAACTTCTCAAAATCAAACGCCCAACACAAATATTACAAAAAGCAGCATTTTAAGCTGCATTGCTCGATTTTATGATCCCTTAGGTTTTGCTAGCCCTATCATAGTCAAAGCAAAGGCAATTATGCAACAACTTTGAGAAGATAAATTAGATTGGAATGCTAAACCGTCTGAACAAATTATAAACGACTGGTTAAAATTTTCTGAACAATTAGCTAGTATGCAACCTATACATTTATATAGGAATATTCCTATATCTAGTACAGCTACTGCAGTGCAACTGATCGGGCTTGCTCATGCATCCTCGTCTACTGGTTACGGGTGTTGCTTATACCTACTAGTGGTGGAGAGGGAAGGTAATGTAAGCCTTTCTTATTATGCTCCAAGTCACGCATACCGCTAACCCCCGTGCGAAGCCACTCACAATTCCCCGGCTGGAATTAAATGCGGCGCTGTTATTGGCTAAACTTGCTTCTAAGGTATATTCTATACTCATTTTAAAAATCAAGGTTGACGATGTCTTCTTGCACAGTGATTCACAAATTGTTCTCGCTTGGATCGGCACTGATCTTTCACGGCTTCAAGCTTATGCATGCAACAGAGTGAGAATGATAACGGAGTTTACAGGTAACTGGAAATGGCTATATGTACAGTCGCAAGACAACCCCGCAGATCTTATCAGTCGCGGCGTGGATCCGCAAGCTCTTCCCGGCTGCGCCCTCTGGTGGAATGGTCCGGGAAAAAGGGTATAAGTTTGAAAATAATAAAGTATACTTACCAGTTGAAAACTTACCTGAAATGAAGACTGCGGCCTGTCCGACGAACTACAGCGATGTTGTGCTTATCACAGTTAAAAAAAATGAGTTTCTTCAGTCCTTTATAAACAGGTATTCAGATATAAATAGAATGACACGTATTTTGGCCTACATATTGAGGTTTTGTGATAATTTGAAACTGAAAGTAAGTCATAAAAATATTAAATTTGAGAAACAATATCTTAATAAAGCCTTGCTAGTTCTCATTAGATATGATCAAAGTATTAATTTTCATAACGAGATTCATGCCTTGAAATCAAGAAAAGAGATTAATGGATCTCTTAAGCCGTTGCATCCGTTTATAGATAAAGAAAACGTTCTAAGAGTAGGCGGAAGGCTTCAGAACTCTGACATCAGTTACTCACAGAAACATCCTATCATCTTAGTAAGAGGTTCTTACATCACTACATTAATTATACGTAGCGAACATGCTAGATTACTACATGCTGGCCCTAAGTTGCTATTGTCAAGTCTCAACCAAAAATACTGGATTACGAATGGCATAAGTGTGGTTAAAAAAATTACCCACAAGTGTATCACATGTTTTAAATTAAAATCCTCTGCAGCAAAACAGCTCATGGGATCTCTACCTAGCGATAGAGTTGTTCAGTCTCTACGAGCCTTTCAAAAGGTAGGGATGGATTTTGCAGGACCGGTCGAAGTAAAACAGTCTCGCATTCGACGATCAGTCACCGGTAAAGGGTACATTCTCGTTTTCGTATGTTTTAGTACTAAAGCTGTTCATTTGGAGCTAGCCTCTGATCTAACTACTGCCACCTTTCTTGCGTGTTTTAGAAGGTTTATTTCAAGGAGAGGTTTACCGAATGACTGCTATTGTGATAATGCTGGTACATTTCGTCGCATTGTTGTTATAGGTACATGTCGTTACATAATCATGTAAGAGCATTTGAGGTCATGACTCCTAATAGAAAAACTCCTATTAGATCTGTTACTAAAGTATATGTATTACCATTAAATTAAATATGATTTATTTTCCGTTTATATTAATAAAACGTTTGTAAAAAGGTCTCGCATTAGAATAAGTTTACAGCTAAGGTGTTAGTTTGATAAGAAAACTTGCCTTAAATGAAACTGAATGTTGTATTTAATTTTCAAAAAAAACTTACTTATGTTTTTCCATTGTTTTACTTGACGAGGTAAAATGTGACCTTATTGTTAAATGATAGGACTTAATATAGAATAAGTATTTAGTATAAGGGTGCTAAAATATAAATAAGAACTATGTTATAGTTATATTTACTAGTTTATTAAGTTCATTCATGCTGGTGCGTCCTGCAATTGGGTTTTAGATCTTTTTGTGTTTACAGTCATGTGTCGTGACTGTCAGTCTAGCCTTTTATTTTATATAATTGTAACTTCTGGGCCCCCCAGCATGTTGGAGATTTAATTTTTTATTGTGGCAACACTGTTGTTTATTCTCTTCTTTCTCAACCATTCACCTGTACCGTGTGTGCTTACGCAAATAAATTCCTTTACTGTGAAAACCAAAATATCGTCTTTCACCATCAGCTTCCCTCGTCACCCCAACAGTCACTACCTTACACAGCACCCTTCCACCAATCCACACTGAGCCCGCGTGGTGGAGTATGGCTCGCACCATCTCATAGTTGAGGTGAGGCCTGTGCCCAGCAGTGGGACGTATATAGGCTGATGATGACATTTTAAGTGGTATACTGTCGCCGCAACGCGCGACTGTCAATAGCCGTCAGCGACTTTAACCGCGGTGGTTGATTGACACGTGACCAACAGCGAGTCTAGGCAACAGAATGCCGCATTTGTTTGCTGGTTCTAAAAAATATTTTGATAAATATCATAACAAATGAGAGACGAAGTAACTTTAAAACAAGCCTGTCCAAAAATGTCCACGAACTTATACAGGTTGTACCCGAAAGTGTTGAGTGTCATTAAGCGGAAATTCAGAGACAGAGCTTAGCTTCCTTCTTCCTTAGCTTCACTAAATATAATAATAATAGTCCTCCTGGCCGATTTCGACCACGGCGGCCAATCTCAACAGAGATCAGCCAACTACGCAGAAGATATTATAGTGCACAAGTGTGAGCGCAATACACAGGAGCACTCACTATTCCATCACTCTCAAAGCTCGGTAAGACGGCAATCCGACATGACCAAGGAGAGATCAGGCACAGGACCAACGGCTTAACGTGCTTTCCGAGGCACTGGGTTGTAACACCGCCAACTTCCCGACTGAGAGCTGTTTTTGAGAAATTCATGACAGAAAATCTCAGAAACAATTTTAGCTCGACCTAGGATTCGAACCCAGGACCTCTCGGATGTCAGGCAGAAACATTGCCACTACACAAACGAGGCAGTCGCTAAATATACATATAACTAAAAGTGTATCATCCAAGTAGTGCATGTATTCATAAATACCGCGTACTTTATTAGTGCACACGTACATTAACAAGACAAATGGTGCATCAAACTGTACATTTGTACCAATAAATACCAATCTTGTGCTTCGTCGTGTAAACATTCGGTTAATCCAACTTGATGTATTTGATTTTCAATTTTGGCTCCAAGTGTGAAAGTTGGCAATTGTTTATGGTCGTCGAAATTTCATATTGTAAAATATTACATAAGTTTACAGAAATGTATTTTTGTTCATAGGATAAGGCGATTCAGAGTACGGTTGCCAGCACATCAGGCTAACCATTTTCGTTGCAAAATCACCCGTATCACAAGCGAATAAGATACCGCAGATCGCCGTGACGTAGTGCTCACCGTACTTTAATATATTAACGTAGCTTATGAAATTGCAGACCTTATGTCTTGGCTACTTAACATTAGGGTTATAGCTGCCTTACACCGAGCTAGTTCACCGGCTTAAAAACAGTTCACACTATCTACATTGTGGCGAACCGAACTCTTTGCTTTTTCTACATACTTTTTTTGCCGTTCTTTTCTTTTTTCCTGTCTTTCTGACATTGTAAAAATATCATCGATTGGTAAGTAAACGTTTTATCACAAATTTCTCTGTTTTCTATTTTATTCCCTCAAAGCCTCAATCTCCCTACGTCGTTAATATTTTTTGGTCCTTCTCCACAACATTTCGAACCAGTTTTCACATTTTCCAAATTCCAAATTTTCTGAAAATTGACATATTCCATGCCCATCACGCGGAGACAAACAAAACAGGCTCTGATGGCGCATACAACGTCTTCTGATCCCGGGGCGCACCCTGAGATCACAAGCGAGGGGGATCATGAGGATCGCGGTAGTCATTCGGCTACTGAACGCACGAGCTCATCGCTCTCAACCGCAACTGTGCAAGCCTGCAAGCTGGCTGCAGAGGCAGATTTTCGCCGCCGACAGCTTGAGCGGGAACGGCAACTGCTAAAGCATGAGCGTGAGCGGGAACGGAATGAGCATGAGCGAGAACGTTTACAACTCGAACGTGAGCGTGAGCGAGAACGTTTACAACTCGAACGTGAGCGCGATCGAGAACGACTACAACTTGAACGTGACCGCAAATTTGCCGCCTTGGAAGCACGGGCAGAAGAAACAGAATCACAAGCTAAGTTAGCCGCGATTGAGGCCGAATCTGCAAGCTCTCGCGGCTCAAATAGAAGCCGCCACACTCGCTCTTCGCGGCGATTAACTGTTAGAGCTTAATTTTATCAAATAAAATTAAATAAAAGGATCGTAGATTTGTGACAGCCAAATATATATTTAATCAACAACGGTTGCTAGGTAACAATGAGTTAAAAGGTTATCAAAAACAATACAAAAGAGGTTTTGTTATAAAACTATTCTTAACATCCTCCCTTTTTTGGTAACCCTTAACGGACCATACCAATTTTCATTGCTATCGACTCAATCCGTGGCTTATGTAGTGCCTTGGTCAGAAAATCCGCCAATTGGAACTTACTGGGAACATATTCCACACATATCTCGCCATCAGCAACGAGTTCTCTTACATAAAAATGTCTAATAGCAATATGCTTAGTTCTTCTGTGAAGTTCTGGGTTATGTGAGATCTTTATTGCTGCATCATTGTCAATCTTCAGTTTTGGTATCTCCTTTAACTCAGATATTTCACTGAAGAGTCTTTTTATCCAAACAATTTCTCTTGCTGCTTCGCTGGCAGCAACCAGTTCTGCTTCGGTACTGGATATGGCAACACATGTTTGTCGTCGACTCGCCCAAGATATTGCTCCACCAGAGTATAAGCATAATATACCTGACGTCGATCGTCTGGTACTTTTATCTCCACCATGATCGGAATCACTATAGCATTCCAAAATTCCAGTATTGTATCTCCTTTTGAAGATTATTCCATATTCCAAAGTTCCCTTGATGTATCTTAGAACACGTTCAGTTTCTGGATGTCATCTTTCGAAGGATTTTCTAGAGTTTGGGATACAACGCTTACAGCGTATGCCAAATCAGGTCTAGTTCCAACTGTTAAGTAGGCAAGTGCTCCCACAGCTTCTCTATACGGAAACAAAGTTGATTCTACCACCTCTTTATCCAGATCAGTCAATCCATCTTTAAGTATAGGAGTTGTAACAGGTTTGCAATAGCTCATACCAAAACGATCTAGAACTTTTTCAGCATAGTGCTTCTGTGATACTTTAATACCACCATCCTGGTATTTTATTTCTAATCCTAGAAAATAGGATGCATCTTTAATAGTGAGTTTAAATCTTCTCTTTAACTCTCTAAGAAACTTCTCAGAATCTTCCTGATTTGTTGCAGCAACCAGGCCGTCATCCACATAGAGAGCGAGAATGATTTTGTTACTTTCGGATAAATAGGCATGGGTCAGTATCACTTTGTTTAAATCCAATAGTCTTTAAATAATCCACCATGCATTTATTCCAACACCGAGGTGCTTGTTTGAGGCCATATAGACTTCTCTTGAGTCTACACACCTTCTTTGATCCATCAGAGTAGCCTTCCGGTTGACTCATGTAGATCTCTTCACTTAGTGAACCATACAAGAATGCTGTTGACACATCAAACTGTGTGAGTTTCAAACCTTCGTTTGCAGCGACGCTTAAGACAGATCTAATTGTCGTCATCTTGGCAACTGGGCTGAAAGTCTCATCATAGTCAATGCCCTTTTTCTGTGTATACCCACGAGCAACTAATCTCGCCTTAAACTTGTCTAGAGAGCCATCGGCATTGGTTTTAACCTTGTAAACCCATTTACAGGATATGGTCTTTCTGTCTTTTGGAAGATCAACCAGTATCCAGGTTTTGTTCTCCTTTAAAGACTTCACCTCATTTTCCATTGCTTTGACCCACTGATCTTTATGCGGACTGGAAATTGCTTCATTATAGGTTTTTGGTTCATTGATTTCATTAACATCAGCCGACATCATAATACAATCTTGAAATCGATTAGGTCGTCGTATCTGACTTCTGTCACGTAGAGTCATTCTTGTTGCTATCTCAGCTATATCATCCAAATTCCTTGGTGCCTCAGAATCATTATAAGCATCATCATTATCATCGTCATCATCATAAACAGGTGATTCTGGCAGTGATGCTTCTGTAGACGGTTGAAATGATTCTTGTTGGTTTCCATCTTCCTGACTATCAACACGATCCAACGATGTGGGAGGGAGTACAGTTGAACTAAGCTCATCAGTGCTACTTGTAGTGCGATCCGAGATGTTTTCAGTGTGATCATCCCCCTTTGCATCACACGTCGGTGGTTCTGAAAGTGGAACATAGATTTCAGCTGAGTGCTGTTCTTCCGAATCAACTAAGCCACACGGTGCAAGTACTAATTCATTAAATGTAACGTCTCTTGACCTTATGAGTTTTCCACTCTCACTCAGTAATCGGTAGCCTTCATCACCATCATATCCAATTAGGATGCATTTTTCAGCCTTTTTAGAAAGTTTCACTCTCTTTTGTTGAGGTATATGAGCATAACATTCACATCCAATGATTTTAAGGTGACTTATTGCTGGCTTTTTCTTAAACCACAATTCAAATGGCGATTTAATTAAATAAAATAAATTTGGCGATAAAGAGTTGGACCAGTTCTGTTTATAACGTATGTAGCAGTATTTATCAATTCTGCCCAAGTAGCGCGGGGTAATTCTTCATGAGCATACATCATTGTACGAGCTGCTTCGACTAGGATTCTATTTTCACGCTCGCTAAGCCCATTTTGTTGCGGCGTGTAAGGCATTGTGAGCCTTTGCCTTATCCCAGCTTCTTGTAGAATGCATCTTACATTTTCATTGTCGAATTCACCTCCATTATCGCTTAGAAATTCTTTGACAGAATATCCAGCCACTTTACATTCTTGTAACATCTGTCGGAGCTTCAAGTGAACTTCCGATTTCTGTCGCATGAAATAAATGTGACGATACTTGCTGAAGTCGTCTTTGAACAGAACGAAGTATCGAAATTTATTGAAAGAAGGAGGAAATGGACCGCAAACATCAGCGTGTATAATTTCTGCGGGTTCCTTAGCTCGTTCTCTTGTTCCAAATGTTTTTCGGTGAGTTTTTCCATAAATACATCCGGTACATAATTCTGAATATAGACGAACTTTAATTCCAAGTTCTCGTTCAATAACTCCTTTAACGTGTTTCTTATTCTGATGAGCTAACCGTTCGTGGTAAAGTTGTAGTAGGTTATCTGCTGACAAAGCATTTAGATCAGGGGTGGACTTAGTAATAGTCTCTACGTTAAGCTTGTATAAGCCCCCATTCTTGGCTCTTGTGCCAGTCAGAATCACGTGTCCATCAACTTTCAGCGAGCAGTGTTCCGTTTCAGACATAAAAACACTATTGGTTAGTCTGTCTTGAGTGGCCAGTACAGAAAATAGGTTTCGCATAATATCAGGTACGTACCATACATCACAGAGGCTTACTCTGGATTCCTTGCCATTGATTAAAGTTCTCAAGTCAACAGTACCTTTGCCAACAGCTTTGACATTAGCACCATTAGCAGTCGTCACTGTACGGGTGTCTTTAAAATGCTCGAAACTGGAGAAAAAATCTTTCCGGCACGTGACATGGTTAGTTGCTCCATTATCAGCAAACCAAGAAGCTGTATCACAGTTCGTTAGCGTTGAGTTTACATCCGTAGTAACTGCCAGCTGCATTAGGTTCAAATTGCTTGATCTCTGATTATTTTCTGGCTTGGCTGGTTTACCGTCAGCTTTCCATTAATAACATTGTCTGACTTGATGCCCGACTTTTCCACAGTATCCACATTTCTTCTTTGCTTTATCTCTCTCTTTGCTACTCTGTATTGCTAGAGCCTCTGCTGAACCTCCATTCTTAGATGTGATGGAACGCTCGTAGGTACAAAGTTGCGTTGTGAGATTTTCTATTGTTTTATCTGTCTTTGACATCAGTAACCAGCTTGATTTAAAAGAAAAATATGCTTCAGGTAATGTATCTAGAATTTTACAGATTAACAGGATATCTGGTAAATCTGATTTTTTTACCTTCATCAATTCGGTTTTCAAATCTGCCCAAATGGTTTTGATTTTGGAGACGTGAGTTATGATGTCATGTGACGGATCTTTACAATAGCCGAAAAACTCCATGCAAAGTGCGTAACTCTTGTCTTCAGACTTGCCGTCGAATAAACGATGTAATTCGTCCCAAACTTCTTTAGATGAGTTAAAGCGCATTATCTTTTGAAGAGTTTCGTCTGACATATTTGCAGTAAGCAATAGTAATGCGGAACTATCTGTTTTGTTGTAATAATCGAGGGCTTTGTTATACTCCGAAATTTCTTGCGCATCGCTAGTAGTAGGTTTCATTGGTTTCTGGAGAATACCGCTTACTGCGTCTAATCCTCCGGACATACCTCTAAGTAACAATGTGGCTTTAAATTTCCATGTACACCAGTTCTTTGTTCCTTCCAAGAGTCCAATGTCAATTTTGCAACTTGATTGCATTTTGAAATCTTTGACTTTCTCGTATTGGTTTAAAACTTGGTTTATCACCCACTCGATTTATTTAAAGCTTTCACTTCGATTCCTCACGCTCTGCTACCATGTTAGAGCTTGATTTTATCAAATAAAATTAAATAAAAGGATCGTAGATTTGTGACAGCCAAATATATATTTAATCAACAACGGTTGCTAGGTAACAATGAGTTAAAAGGTTATCAAAAACAATACAAAAGAGGTTTTGTTATAAAACTATTCTTAACATTAACATCATGGGTAAACGACGTTACAGAACGATCACAGGTGAACGATTTTATTCCCATTAATGACACACAACCAACACAGTCACGGGTGTTAGAACCGACTGTCTCGCAGGCTGTTGTACATACATCGACCTCCATGTATGACGTATGCAATCATGAGCATGATAACACTCACGAGGGCAAAGCCGAGCTGTCACACGTCCAGACAGTCGCCACCACGGCAGCCCGAGCTGCTCGTAACGATAAGCAAAACATACGAGAGGTCACAAAAGGTAACACAGCTTTGTCAAATGCTGATTTAACTAATATGATTCAGGCTGTAACGGACTCGGCCTCTGCTACGAGAGCTCTCGTTACTAGCCAACAGCAGCCAAGAAAATCCCAATACATAGATTTGCCAAAATTTTCAGGTGATCCGTCTCACTGGCTGCAATTTAAACGGGTTTTTGACACTACTAAAACCTTTTATTCTCCGCTAGAGAACGTGGCCCGCCTTCAACACGCACTGCAAGGAGCGGCGCGTGAAGCTGTGTCGTCGTTTATGTTGTCGGCCGAAGCGCCCGATGACGTCCTGCAGCTCCTCGAGCACAACTTCGCGCGGCCTGAGCTAATTGTGTTCCACGAAGTGGCGTCTCTCAAGAGCTTGGCGAATCTAACACTGGATTTGAAGGGTTTGCCTTATTTTACATCCCGAGTACGTAATAGCGTAGCCACAATCCGCCTATTGCAACAAAATGAGTAGGTATTTATATTCTCCTGAGTTATTTTACTGCATTCTTAACAAGCTCAATTACACAATGAGAATGAGGTGGACTGATTTTGCATCTGACAACCAAGAAAAAAAAGGAAGTTAGTGTTACTGAGTGATTTCTTAGTACGTGAACTCGAACGTCATATAAAATTTGGTTTGTCACCTGACTCTATTCAATCGGCATCATCATCTACTAAGCCTTCAACATCTAAGTCTAGCGGACGCTCCGAGGTATCCGTACACGTAGTAGACGACTCAAAAACCAAAAATAAATGTGTTTACTGCGATAAACCACATAATATCAAAGATTGTGCTGGTTTCAAATCTTTGTCTATTGAGGATAGATGGCGTTGGCTGCGCAGTAAGAAAATTTGCTATAGGTGTTTAAAAGGTAACACTCATACTTGGAACACGTGTAAAGCAGCGGCATGCGGCGTCAACGGCTGCACCCGGCGCCACCACGCTCTCCTGCACGGTTCGGCGGCGCCACAGACGTCGACACAACCGCAGATTGAGGAAGTCGTACGCTTGTCAACTTCACAACCAGAAACACATTTATGTACTACTTTACTTAAAGTTGTTCCCGTTACTGTCAGCGGCCCTGCTGGTTCATACGACACGTACGCACTCCTAGATGACGGCAGCACTGCCACACTAATAGACTCGGTGGTGGCCAACAAAATCGGAGTTTCGGGTCCGTCTGATTTAATTAAAATAAACGCAATAGGTGGCATGAACAAAAACACAAATATTTCTTACGTCACTTTTGATATTAAAGGCAGGTACACACATGAGACTTTTAATATTAAGAATGCTCGAGCGATTGATTCTTTGACATTGCATAAACAAACTGTTGAACGTTCCGATATAGCTAAATATAGTTATTTATCCGAATTAACTGACATGCTCACATATTCTGATGCCGTACCTACTATACTCATAGGTGCTGAGGACTGGCACTTATCAATAACTCGCGAGGTCCGTAAGGGCCGCCGGTCCGAACCAGTTGCGTGTCTTACAGCATTAGGATGGACTTTATACGGCTCTATAGGTAGGCGTACAATTCCTACAACTTTTGTTAACCACACAGTGTGCACCAACCTTAATGACAACGAAAATGATTCTTTGGAATTTCTTATTAAAGAACAGTACAAACTCGACTCTATTGGAATAAGTAAACGTGAAAATAATTATAATTCTGAAGATCAACGTGCTCTTGACATTCTAAAATCCACAACTAAACGCTTACCTTCAGGTAGATTCATGGTTGGTTTACCATGGCGCCACGAGAGCACTACTGTACCTGACAGTTACTACCAGGCAGAATCCCGACTTAAAGGCCTAGAAAAACGGATGGCTAAAGATAGTGCTTTCGCGGAGTCATACAAAACATACATGAATGACATGATGAATAAAGGCTACGCAGAAGAGTGCACCGTCGACTCGTACCATACGAACGAATCTTCTAAGGGCATCGTTCACACTGCAGAAGCGTCACCTCGTTGGTACCTGCCACATTTTGGCGTGTACCACCCCCAAAAGAAGAAACTTCGTGTGGTGCATGACGCGGCTGCTAAAACAAACGGGACCAGTCTGAATACTTTGTTGCTTCCGGGGCCTGATCTTCTGCAATCACTTATAGGTATTTTGTTCCGATTTCGGAACAAATTACCGACCGACCGATTTCGGAAGGCCGAATAGCTTTGACGGCTGATATTAAAGAGATGTTCCCTCAAGTTAGAATCAGACATCAAGACCGCGACGCTCTACGGTACCTATGGAGATCAGACCCTCGAGAGCCAATAAAGGAATTTCGGATGACGTCTGTCATCTTCGGCGCATGCTCTAGCCCTTTCACTGCGCAGTACGTAAAGAATAGGAACGCTAAAGATCTTGCACACTTGTACCCTGCGGCGGCTGATGCAGTCATTCATGAGCACTACATGGACGATTACATCGGGAGCGCAGACAGCGTCCAAGAGGCTGCAGACTTAGCTGCTGATATAGTCACGATACACAAATCAGCTTGCTTTGAGATGAGGGGCTGGATATCGAACGACTATCGAGCACTTTCATTAGTTCCTGCTGATTTACGTGCAACTCCTACGTCTGAAGTCTCTTTAGGAAGCCCAGTACGTGCTTTAGGGTTATTTTGGTATCCTAAAGTTGATTTTCTAGGTTTTAGGACGGGTTTTCAAGAGGACTCTACCTCTCAAAATTCTAAATTAACTAAACGCAGTACGCTTTCGCATTTGATGCGTGTATACGATCCTTTAGGTCTACTGGCTCCTGTCGTAGTCAAAGGGCGTATCCTGTTTCAGGCGCTCTGGCGTAGCAGCATTGGATGGGATGAACAAATTCCACCAGCTGAAGTCAATGCTTGGCAGGCTTGGTTTGCAGAATTAAATTCTCTCGCAAACATTCGCATCCCACGTTGCTATCTAGACGCTGAAATCCTTGAACGAGAGTTGCATATTTTTGCTGATGCGAGTGAGCTCGCTTATGCTTGTGTGGCCTTCTGGCGTTTTGTTCTGTCAGACGGTAGTTTCAAGCTCGCTCTCATCGGAAGCAAATCTCGAGTCACCCCACTAAAACCAGTTTCCATGCCTCGACTGGAGCTACAAGCAGCTCTCATAGCTTCTCGTTTATCAATTACGATCAAAGAAAGCCATAAAAACAAACCGATTAGGGGTTTTTACTGGAGTGATTCGCGAACAGTTCTTAGTTGGCTTCGCGCCGATGCTCGCACTTTTAGGCCTTTTGTGGCCCACCGAGTCGGTGAAATAATTGAAAACACTAACGTTAGTGATTGGCGGTGGGTCCCAACGGACTTAAATGTTGCAGATGACGCGACGAGGGTCCGACCTTTCGAATCCTCGTCCCGATGGTTTGTTGGCCCTGCATTTTTACGCGGAGATTCTAGAACTTGGCCAACTGCACCATCAACCATGATCGCACCAGTTCTCACAGAGTTGAAAACATCCAGCATGTGTGAAGTGGTGGGATTCACATCAATCCATGAGCTCTTGCCCACACCAATTACGGCAGGCCCAGATCGGTTTAGTAGCTGGACGCGTCTTGTAAGGGCAACTGCACGAGCTCTACAAGCCGTGACGAAATTTAAAAAGCTTTTAGGCAATCATGCTCAAAATTCAAAATCCCGAAATAGTATTTTTTCTACACCATCAAACAACTCATCTGTTTATAATCCATCTCATCACCATAATAAGGGGACGCAACCGTCGACACGCTTGTCTGATTTGCCTGCACTTTCCGCCGAACTTATGAAGACAGCCGAAGAGCACATACTGAGACAGTGCCAACTGGATAGCTTCGACGAAGAATTACGTTGCATTCTGGCATCTCAGAGCCTTCCCAAGAATGGCCCACTACTGAAGTTTTCACCATCACTTGGAGAGGACAACGTTTTGAGGCTGGCTGGTCGTATTTGTGCAGCTCCAAACATCAACGATGACACAAAGAAGCCAGTACTGCTCGACGGACGTCACCCAATCGCACGTTTGCTGATTCACCACTACCATAAGCTACTGGCACATGCGAACAATGAGACGGTGGTCAACGAAATTCGCCAAAAATACTGGATTCTACGTCTGAGACCAACAGTTAGGACCATTGCCAGAAGGTGTCTATTCTGTCGTATAAGGAAGACGCCACCTCTGTCTCCACCCACGGCAAATTTACCGGCAGAACGACTGGCCCACCACCAAAGACCTTTCACGCACGTTGGCCTCGATTATTTTGGTCCGCTGGAGGTCACTGTTGGTCGGCGAAGAGAAAAAAGATATGTCGCCCTTTACACATGCATGACGGTACGAGCGCTTCATCTCGAGGTCGTAAACAGCCAGTCCACTGACTCGGCAATAATGAGTCTTCGCCGTTTTATCGCACGCCGAGGTACACCCAGCACTATCACCTCAGATAACGGGACAGCATTTGTCGGCGCCAACAAAGAGTTGCGGCAATTCTTCGGAAGTCCCGTCGAAGATTTTGTGGCTACACGGGGCATACTATGGAAGTTTATACCACCAGCAGCGCCGTTCTTCGGAGGCTGTTGGGAGCGCTAAGTGCGTTCTACGAAGACAGCGCTTCGAGCAACGCTCCACTAAAAAGCCCCCAAAGAGGAGACATTCACAACCTTTTTGATGGAAGCAGAAGCAGTCATAAATTCACGCCCATTGAGTAGTTAGGGTTGTCGACGTTGCGTCAAAAGGGGGGACGTTGCGTAGGCCGGTGAAAAAGATTGTCGTCATATCATAGTTTTTTACTGCCACTGTATCGGCTTGCCACATGTTCTCAAACTTTGCGTATTTTCATACGAGGGGGGAGAATGTGGCGAACCGAACTCTTTGCTTTTTCTACATACTTTTTTTGCCGTTCTTTTCTTTTTTCCTGTCTTTCTGACATTGTAAAAATATCATCGATTGGTAAGTAAACGTTTTATCACAAATTTCTCTGTTTTCTATTTTATTCCCTCAAAGCCTCAATCTCCCTACGTCGTTAATATACATATTAATGCAATTCGTCACTAACCGGCTGATTAAATACCTAGTATGTAATAAATTGTGACAAACTTTATCTTAGACAAAAAATACGTTAGAGAATCCACTTAAAAAACATTTTTTAAGTGGATTCTCTAACGTATTCATTCATCCATTTCGTCATACCCACTGAAATGGGAAAGCTATTACTCACTACGTGATCTAATTCAGAGATTAGATTGCAGAATAGAAATGTATTAAATTGCAGGAAACCTCTCCTCTTTTATACCATAATAATACCAGAATGGCATTTACAATTATGTTCCTGACATAGGCTAAGAAAGACAGTCTACTTCTTCCTATCGTATCGTTGGTAAAGCTACTTTATTGTTTCTTTTTAGACCAGAAATTTACGACTCAAATTGCACTGCCGTTGGTGTACAGCTGATCTGAGAGGCCCGAACCCATTTAGTAAAATGAATGTAACGAAAAATAAAATAAAAAATCATTTTTTATTTTGCATAATCCGCATACTATTCTTTCCCATAGCAATGGTAAATGCGATTAGAATAGATTAGATGCAAAAAATACAAACTGATAAAATTTGCATATATGATAGAGAAAAATGTACAATGTAGGTGGACTTATCGCTATGAGCGATATCTTCCAGAAAACTTTTGAGTAAAAGCATAGCAATAATAATATATGAAACAAAACAAAAGTTCATCATCGTCTATGAAGAGCTTTTCTCGTTTCGAGTGGCCCGCTTGTAGAATTTTTCCTGTCATTTTACAGACCACAATAAATGTATAAAGTGTCAGCGCACAATTCAAATTAATTCACCCATAAAACCTTGTTACTGTGATTAAGTCATTAAAAATGGCGACCCTTGGCGATGTGAATATTCAGTTTTAGCTTTGAGTATGTAATTAGGAACTGGAATAATAAGTATATTTTGTCCTTTTTTCACTGTGAGAGAAACTTGCTGTGTTTTCAAGTTGAGTAAATACGGAAGAGTAAAATTATTTATTAATTATTATTATTTAGTAAGATTTATTCATTTAGGAGAATAGGTACGTTCCTTATTTGATTTACAAGCAAAAATAAACAATAAAAGATGGTGACGCAATAAGGCGTTGTTACTTGTGACAAGGTAGGTGCATTATTATACAGAGAAGTCTTGTCAATAAGCATTGCACTGCGTCGGGGTACCAGTGTGGCAAAACCCTTATTGGATATGCTTCACGCACACAAAAGAACACACGCAAAAAAAAACAGTTATAGTTCATACATACACGCTTTATCTTAATGATTCTCTTTCGTCGTCGCAAATGTATAAAATTTTAACAAAAAAAATTGAATCACTACTCGTACATACTCGTAGTATAAATTAAACTCGCTTCCCGCGGATGACTGCGATGTATGTATCTTTGTATCTATGCTAGATCTTTAAAAATTCTTAACGGATTTTGATGCAGTTTTTAAATAGATAGACGGATTTAAGAGTAAGGTTAATATGAATAATAACATGCTTATTAATCATTTCTACTAGTTAATAAATTCATATTTACTACGTAGTTTTACAGGTAGCTTGAGTAAATGATATTTATTTTATGATATAAAAATTAAAATATTATGTATTTCTAATACAAAAACAGGATATTATTCGTTTACAAGCAAAATATACAAGTTTTAAAGTGGAGCACTTCCAATTTTTCTTAGTACAAAAGTATTTTTAAAGTATCCAGTGTTCACTAAAGTTTTTCTTGTGTAACTTTAGACGGAGAACAAAGTGGTCTGTGGCGTGACTGGCACCGGAAGCGGTGCCACAAGGCGAATAGCAACACCCTGTATAGCTAGTGTGTACAGAACTTAGATCAAACCAAACAGAGGAAAATACGTACGTCCTTACAATCGTCAACTTAAAATGGGCCGTGTTGGAGTAACCCACACTAAAAAAAAAAAAATCAATTTATTTCTGTAAGTAGACTAATAACTAGCACTTTTTCACATTCCAACATATAAACTAACCCCACCACCGCTTCGGGACAATTTGGGCCAGTGCTGAGAAGAAGCGGCGCAAGAAACTCAGTCACTATTGTCATTGCCTCTTTTCAAAATTGATTTACAACAATTGTAATTGTTTACATTTTAAACATTTCCATATATCTTTGTCATTTATATAATCATCAATTTTAAAATATCCTTTCGACTTTAGGGGATAATATGATAAGAGGGTTTCGGGAGTGATAAATCAAACCGCTCTGATAGAGTGCTGCTCATACACTGAATTTATTGATTGAGGTGCAATGAGAAATCGATGCGTTGACAAAATAAGTGTGTAGCGGTTTTGACATGTAAAGGTGCCGCTACACTGCTAATTATATACAACAACGACATTTTTACATAAATGTACGATTGCTCGTACAGGCCGCTCACGCACACGCACGCACGTGTGAACAACTCGCAGTACTGGCGATGACTAGGAGCGGAGCAGGTCCATTGAACTCAGTTTAGGTTTTTTTTATAAATAATACAACAACATCACCTACATTGATCTGACACCGTGGTAAGTAGCTAAAGCACTTGTGTTAAGGATATCATCAACAGTGGTATTAAAAATAAACTTAAATACATATAACACCCTGACAGGTACAAACAGACATGTTCGTGCACACAAATGTTTGTACAGTGCGGGGATCGAACCCACGACCTATTGGTTAATAGTCAAGTTCTTGACCATTACACCAAAGTGATCGTCACATTGGGGGTATGCGCGACTTGCTCATACCTTATCTGCCTCTTTTTGGTTTGTTCTAAGGTATATATGCTATTTTGCTTCTGGCGATTGATGTGCCGATATGGTGATTTTTTGTTGGAGTCCAGTACGTATAACAGTGCCTTTTTTGTAATGTTTACAAAAAGTGCGTTTGGCAACCTTTGACAATGCTTATAAAATGGATTTTCTCATATTGCATTTTTGCATAAATTTACAAATATAGTCAGTACAGGATGTACGTACGACAGCATCAAAAATACAGTGGCTATTAAGTTTCGTGTAAAACACAAAATTTGACAATTTAAATAGATTCACACGGTTAAAAGTCAAATTTTATTTTGACATGGTACAGTAGTAAAATGATACTATATTTTTGAGGTTGTAAAAACTGTAAACAAGTGTTCTATTAAGCTTCCACCAACCCGTAGCCGTTGCTACGTTGTAGCACTAAGCAACACGTTTGCTACGGCGCGCCGTAGCGTAGCGCGTAGCAGTTGCAAACGCTACGAGAGTGCTACGAGAACACGTTGTAGCAGTTAATATTGCTCCCCATACACTTAGTATTAGAAAAAAACTGTAACAACTTTCTTTTTAAATTAAGGTTTTATTAACATATTTTTAAAGTACTCTCCTAGGTTGATAACGGTTGGAAAATATTAGTACGCTTTATGAAATAACCTTAAGTTACGGTAGAAAAAATTCTCTGCTAAAGCCGCATATGAGGAGCATAAGGACATGTAAATGTAAAAAAAATTGGATGTTTGTCTTTTTATACAGAAAAAGCATTTGTTCAGTAGATGTCATTTATTCACTAGATAATGTACTTTAGATATTAGTATAAAAATTTTAGATATCTCTTATAGTACGAGAGCCCACGACCAAAATTTTTGTCTCATAGCAATACGGCCAAAACTGCATCAAATCGATAGATACGATTATGCTGAACTCGAAAATACCAATATCAGACATTTTCCGCGTAGCGTTTGATCTGACCGAATTTTCAAAATTGTCAAAGAATTTTACCGAACTGCATCATAGCAATATGTCTGATTTGCAGACTGTAGTTGAATGATAGTTCTGAGATAGCGAAAACATATTTTTCAGACGTTAGTGGTGTAGCGCAAACCCGTAAAATCACTTAAAAAAATTAAAAATGAAACAAAAAAAATGTCTCATAGCAATACGTCTGAAAATCTTTTTTATTAGTAAATTTTGGTTATTTGATGCGAACAAAACAATTTTCAGACGGAAATGTGAACGCATTAAATTTTGAGATCGTTTTGAAAATGTTAACAAATTTTACCGATCGGTATCATAGCAATATGTCTGAAAATTGTTGGACATGATAAAATAAGTTGTCCACATGTGCAAAAAAATTATATCAGACAAATTAAGTGTAGCACCTTCTCTATCAGACAACTTTTCGATACTCAGATATCATTTAAAAATCGTATTGAGGCATCTTGAATTTTCTGTTACAAACCAATGAATACGTTGCGACCCTGAATTTATTAGATGATAATTAACAAAGAATTTACCCGAAACCTTAACATTGAAGTTGAAGGACTGAAATAAATCGCACAAAAGGAAACTGGGATGAAGGGAAGGGAAGGGGCAGGAGCGTAACAAGCGCTGAGGCTGTTGAAATTAAATACTGATTGATTTGATAGTTTTGGTTTTATTTAAAGCACACTTGAGTAACTTTTACAAAAGAAATAAGTAATGACATCTGTCATCTGTCAAAGTACATACCTATAATAGACAAGGGAGATTCTTGAATATCTATGAAGGCTGTAAATATAAAAAACAATTAACAGAGGCGTCGGCCAGGCGACTCCGAAACGTTATTTTCGTTTTTGGGAGTATATGCTACACTTAAAGTGTCTGAAAACAGGTTATTGGTAATCATGGCAGCAATACGAAAAGTTGAAAAAAAAAATTATCCGTATTGCTATGATACAATATGGTCGGCTAAATTTGTTGACATTTTCAAAAATGCGCTCAGGCTATATGCTACGCGCAAAATGTCTGAAAACAAACTTTTTCGTAATACAATTATAAAATCTATGTACATTTTCACTATCAGACGTATTGCTATAATACCGACTGTCTTTTTTTTTTGACACAGCAGAAATGGCCTCCCACGCAGTTGCTACACTTTCGACCGTTACTACACACCTAGTCGGGTTCAGAATCATACAATCTAACGATTTTATAGGGTTTTTGCCGTATTGCTATGAGACATGGTTTTGGTCGTGGGCTCTCGTACTATTATTGTTATGGAAATATAGCTTTTTTACTAAAATCATCCTAAATGTATTGGGAAGTTTCATGTCAGGATTTCGGGTGTTTGTAGTTATATTTCAAAAAGTTATTTGTACCATTTTAATCATTGGGTAATGTACTTTTGACATCTGTATTTTTTTTAAACATGTCTCATAGTTTCAGAATTATCGGCATGCTTAACAAGTACACCCTGTATGGTATAAAGCAAAGTCGCATCACGCGTCTGTAGATATGTATGTATTACTTTATATATGCTTAGATATTAAAAACTACTCAACGGATTTTGATGCAATTTTTTTAAATAGGTAAAGTGATTCAAGAGGTAGGTTTATATGTATGAAATCAGCAGGCAGGACAGGGTCTGCCGAAACCACTGGTAAAGCAATTGTATAAGGTTGGTATCTGAAAGGGGGTTAAATTTGATTTAACCCCCTTTCAGATACCAATTCTTATTTCTGTAATCAATGAAGAAATTCATTATAAGTAATATTTGGACCGAAACACAAAAGTTTCTGAAGCATTGAGCATTTTTTTAATCAGAGAGCGGTTGGCTCTGAAATATTGCACACAAGTGCATTTAATTTTTTTAGAAGTAAAGTTATTATTAAAAATAATTTGTTAATGTAATACAGGACATCACTTTAAGATATAAGAACAAAAACGATTCTTTTTATATATATTTAATACATAATATATAACAAAACTTACATGATAATATAGCATAACTCAAGAACGCCTGGATTAATTTGGCCAATTCTCTTAAAGTACGGGAATGGTTCTTACGAATAAAAAATAATAATAAAAACAACAGGCAAGGCAACGTCTGCGAGGTTTGCCTGCAAGAAAATCCTAGAAATTTCCGCTAGTAAAAAATTTAATATCTGTCTAAAACGAAAAGATTCGTAAGGACCAAAACCGACCAAAATAGCGTTAACGATGCGGATGATCAACGATAGCAAACTTTCCGCATTTATCGGACAATTTAATTGAATAGAAAGTTCCATTGTGCCAGCAAAGTCCATAAATTAGTGGCCATTGAAGATCGACGCCTCAGCCACAAAGAACTTAGCCGTATAAATGAAAAATACGGGCAGATGTTGTGCTGGCAAAAGCTGGTAAAGTAAATATTATAAAGTTATCATCTTAATAATAATAATAATAAACCCCGCAGGGCAGCTTTGTGGCGAGCTGTGGTGAGTAGCGACACCACGGGGTCAGTCGTTAATCCGAGTGCTCCTGAGAGGCGGTTAAGGCCCTCGTCTTCGGCTCTGCCGAAGTGGAACCCAAGAGGGTCTGCAGGTCTCTCAGGCTTGCCTTTACCGGCCGGCTAGAGTGGAGTCGCGAGAGCGTGATGCTCGAAGGTGGATGTGGTTCGTAAGTGGCGAGTAGAGTAGGCACATGATGCCGGACCCTCAGGGAAGCAAGTGATTGTCGTTGAAAGTCCAGAACCACCTCTCCACCTCCAGCCGATAACACTAGTGTTGCCACTCAGTCCGGTCTAAACGACCAACGGCGCCAGGGGGGGGGGGGGCATTTAGTTGTCGGCGAGTCACCACCTGCCAATTTTTTCAGCCGAGGCTATGAATTAGGCAGGTGTCCCGTAGTCTCTCCATCCATAGTCCCAGTTACCTTGTCCACCAGCTCTTAAACCTAACACAGTGTTATTTCACTATACCTTGCAATAGTCCTACACTAATCGGGGGTTGTCCTTGGGTGTACTTACATAGTGCATACAGGGATAATTGCCGGCTAGTGTCACACTTCATTTTGATTAAAGTGTCTAACGGGCATCTGCGTGTTGGCTTCGGCCCCACGCATGCCTTCCAAAGGTCCGGGACCCTGTGGTCCCGAGATTGGAAATGACCGACATAATAATAATAATAATAATGTAACACATTAATGTATCACTAAGTGACCTCTTCGTGTCTTCTCACGTACGCCTTCCAAAAGGACCGGCCTTTTGCTGGGTATCAACCCTAGGATACTAAAAATGATAATAATAAATTGTTACGCCGAACACACAAATAACCTACACACACGACGTCACAAGACGTCCACTGCTAAACAAAAAGACCTTAGATCAAACCAAAAAGAGACAGATGCGGTATTAGCTTGTCGCAAGTAGTTCTAACAAGCTGATTCCAAAATACCTGCTCCTCTTCTAGTTGTCGTTTCTACTGCGAGTTGTTTACACGTGCATGTGAGTGCATGAGGACCGTTTTTAAGTTGACTTTTGTAAGAAAGTATCGTATCTTCTTCTGTTTGGTTTGATATGAGCTGGATCTGCTCCAAAGATTTCCAGGTCGATCACTTGTCAGCGGCCTGCTAGTTAAGTCCTGCGATGTTTTTTATTCGTGTTCACAGTTCAAGGAAATAAAATGCTCAGCGATTTAACTGGTTAACACAGACAGTTGATATTCTATTTTTACGGAGCCGGATTCGGCTAAACTATTAAGTGACATGACCAAATTTAGCAGTATGTGGATTAGCTTAGCATTCAAAATAATTGCCTTCCTTCTGCATGACCTTAAGATTGACTGGCAGAAAATGCTTTTAGCATTAAGTCCACCCTTTTTACATTTCTTGTGCAATAAAATTTTAAATAAATAAAATAAAAATAACGGGGTGTCGAGACTCAACATTTGGAATGGTGACAAAGGTTTTTGTTTCCTGTAGCTTCTTAAGGACAGACAACATGGTAAACACTATGTGCTTCTAATGCCATGGAAATAGGGGTTATAAAAATGTGTAGCCCGATCTGCTGTCATCTGCACAGTCGTTTGCACACGCAATAAACAACCCTATGTTTCCAAAGACACGGTATCACTTACACCGAGCGTTGAAATATGGCCGTTCCTGTTCGAGTCTCATTGAATCCATTGTCTTTGGATTCATCTTTGTTTTTGAATCCATTAACGCTTGTACTAATCAGGTGAGTCATCGCAACAAACTGAGATTAATTGCGGTAAGTTTGTTGATGTTGTGAACTTGAAATAAATATTTTGGTTAGGAAAAGATTGTTCAAGTATTATACAAAACTTATCGATCAGAAAATAAATAATACTCTTCTTGGTCGATTTCGACCACGGCCGCCAATCTCAACAAATATCAGCCAAATACGCAGGAGATATTAAAGTGCACAAGTGTGAGCGTTCTTTCAAAGTTCGGTGAGACGGCAATCCGACATCACCGGGGAGAGATCAGGCGCAGGCCCAACGGCTTAACGTGCTTTCCAAAGCACAGGGTTGTAAAACCGCCAACTTCCTGTCTCCGAGCTGTTTTCGAAAAATTCATGACAGAAATTCTCAGAACCAATTTTGGCTCGACCTGGGATTCGAACCCAGGACCTCTTGGATGTAAGGCAAAAACTTTGCCACTACCCTAACGAGGCAGTCGCAGAAAATAAATAAACTAAAATTTAAACAGCCACCGACGTAAGCCTGGAAAACAACTGGTTAGCTTCAATGACATGGACGGATTTTTACCATTCATAACTAGCATGCGTGTCTGTCTATAGCATTGTGTCCAAAAGGATGGACCGATTTCAAAGCGGTTTTTTGTTTGAAAGATGTTTAATCACGGTGGTTCTTTCCTTATTATCAAAATCCGTTCAGCCGTTAAATCTCACCAGCTGTTTTCCATCTCACTTAAAATTTTAGTTTTATATCATTTTAATAACATTTAACAATGTTAAGGTAGGTACTCAATTGAAATTCTCCAATGACAAAAATCTTTTAAAATTTTATTTTTATATCATTTTAATAACATTTAACAATGTTAAGGTAGGTACTCAATCGAAATTCTCTAACGACAAAAATCACTTAAAATTTTAGTTTTATATCATTTTAATAACATTTAACAATGTTAAGGTAGATACTCAATTGAAATTCTCCAATGACAAAAATCACTTAAAATTTTAGTTTTATATCATTTTAATAACATTTAACAATGTTAAGGTAGGTACTCAATTGAAATTCTCCAATGACAAAAATCACTTAAAATTTTACTTTTATATCATTTTAATAACATTTAACAATGTTAAGGTAGTACTCAATTGAAATTCTCCAATGACAAAAATCACAAAAAATTTTAGTTTTATATCATTTTAATAACATTTAATAATGTTAAGGTAGGTACTCAATTGAAATTCTCCAATGACAAAAATCACTTAAAATTTTAGTTTTAAATCATTTTAATAACATTCGATAATATCGAAAATAATAACGACTCCATTAAGGTTCTCGGAAGCTCAGTGGTCAGAGCATTTGACCGGACTTCCAAAGGTCGGGGGTTCGATTCCTCCCCAATGACCGGAGCCGAAAATATTTTTTTAAGTGTTGTCTTTTCGAAATTATAAAAATAGCGTTGTAAACGCAAAAAATACTAAACAAATTAAACATTTTAGTAACATTTAACAATGTTAAGGTAGGTACTCAATTGAAATTCTCTTATGACAAAAACCTCAACCGCAATCTGAAATCTGCGGCTCAGCCAGCCCATAAAAGGGGTATTGCTCACTCAGATATTTCTTAGCGGAGATATGTATCGAACGAGAGGTCGCCATTCTTCTCTGAAAGCTGTAAAGATTTACAACGCCGTGGTAGCGTAAAGGTAAGTAACTGTCATCACTGCGTTAAACACATTAGTTTTTACATTAAACTTTTTAATGTGACACTAAAACTTAAAACAAACTTAAAGAAAAAATCCAATCTCAACAGGTGGGACTCAAACCATAATATATTGTCACTCAAAATTTGGATTGTTGTAAACTACAAAACGTGCTGCTTGTAGCGCAGTGCTCACAGCGCTTTGACAGTGATATCTAAAGTTAAGCAATCTAAGGCGCGTTCATGGGTTGGGATGGGTGACCATTCGGCCCCCTCGAATAGAGCACGCCTTGCCGTGGCGAGGGGGCTCAGTAGCCTGTCGCAATCCAGCGACAGGTGAAGCCAAGATGCTCTGTGGAGAGTGCCTCTGCGTCTGTTCCCGTATCGGGCGGCAGAGGCACTAGTGAGTCGCGTCTGTCTCGCATCGAGCGGCGGCTCACCGAAGTGGTTGTGGCTCCCAGCACCCCTCTGGCTTATCAGAGGAGGCAGGGGATGTCCTTGGGACTCTGGTCCTCGTGGCGAAACGAGGGTCTTGGCTTAACCGCCCGGACCCTCCTGAGAGACGGCGCCAGTGTGCCGTCTGGAGTGGAATGAGATCTCCTCACCCCACTCCGTGGAGATCCGCCCTCCTGCTTAGAGGGCGGACGTTGCTGCTGGCAAGGGTCGCGGGACTGTTGAGATACCGCGGCCCCTGCTGTCACAGCCACACGCAGCGGGCTTCGTCAGGTTTTAGTGGGTATACCCGAAGACGGGGGAGTCCCACACACGCCCCTCCGGTCCCCGACGGAGGGGTACGGTGCGTAATTGACATTTCCTGACGTTAAAAAAAAAAAAAAAAGGGTGACCATTCGGACCATTTAAGAGACGTCTATTTACAAGCATCTCCGTGCTTTGGAAGGCACGTTAAGCTGTTGGTCCCGGTTAATAACGATAGATATTAGTCGTTAAGATTAGTCAGAGGCCCTCGGGCGGCTTAATAAAATCTGACAGTAAGGTTGGTCACTTACCTTACAAACACCCCTCAACAAATCCGCACTGAGCCCGCGTAGTGGAGTATGGCTCGGACCACCTCATAGTTGAGGTGAGGCTTGTGCCCAGCAGTGGGACGTATATAGACTGATGAGAAAAAACGTGCACGTTTTTACACTAATACCGATTGTATGGTATTCTAAACAAAAACTATTTTCCAGACAGAAACATACCACAGCACGGCCGGGCAGCAACGCCGGAAATGACGCGTCGCCATCTGCCGGCTACATAATCTGTGTCCCAGTTACTGGCTATTCATTGGTTGATATTGGATTCTATACGTTGCCAATCATGGTCCGTCTGAACTCAACTCAACTGTCCTTTCAGATTTCTAATCATTTTGAAAATAGAATTAAAATTTGGAAAAATATGAACTTGATACGGTCGCGGTCTGAAAGTGTTTACCAGTTTAAAGATTACATTCTGTATCACACTTTAAAAACTAAAATCCAAATGCAATATCAAGTTTGTTTGAATCGATTCTCGTTATCGAAAAATTACTTGTTACTTTTCAAAATTAATTAATCAAATTGACTTATCGTGATGACCTCCTTTCCTTATCGATATTTATGTCAATCAACTTCCTTAAGCAATTATTGATTCTCGTTAGAAAAAAAAAACGATGGTCAATCAAATAAATATAAAATATACTTTGGAACTTGTGACTTCAATATGTATGTGAAAGCAAATATATTTTTATGGTGGTAAACACTTTCTGACGGCGACCGTACTTGATTTTGCATTTTTGTTTTGATACAGAGTAGTACACCACTACAAATTTTATGAAGTCTTGTATTTTACCAATTTCTTACAAGGATAAGTTTCTGAAAATGCAATGCGTGATTCTAAAAGTAATCTAATCTAACTTTCTAATAGAAAAAAAAACTCTAAATGAGCCAGGAAAACAGCTGGCGAGCTATAACGGCTAGACAGATTTTTATCAACCGCAGCTTAAAATCACCGTGATTAAGTTATCTTTCAAATAAAAAACACCGCACTGAAACCGGTCCATCCGTTCCAGAGCTACGATGAAACATACAGACATACACACAAACAGAACGGCGGTTAAACTTATAATACCTCATCTTTTTGTTGGGGGTTAAAAAAAACAAAGACTGTTAAGTTTATATGTCGATTACACTAAAAAAGAAAAGTTCATAACTTTTTATAAAAAGCCTTCTAAGTCTGGCACAAAACTATCTTGTATTGATAAAAGATGGAAAGTTTATACCTTAGTTGCTTCAAGAGTGTTTGCTGCGTTTTCAAATAAAAACCCATAATATTTTAACTGTCCTCTTAGCCGAAATCTCTGTCAATCTTGATATCGGTTTTTGTCATTGACTGAATAATGCTGAAGGCCTCTGCTTCTACACACCAAGCAAGCTTGGTCAGAGTCCCTCAGCCAGCTTAATAACATTTGAAAATAAGTTCTCTTACCGTACAAACAACCAATCCGTAATGTGACCGCGTGGTCCAGGAGTGTGGCTCGCCCCACCTTACATGTAGTTGAGAGTGTGGCTCGCACCACTTAATAGTTGAGGCGAGGCCTGTGCCCGGCAGTGGAACGTACTTATACAGGTTGTCCCAGGAAACCTGTACCAGCGAAAGTCTGGGGTCCTTACTGGATCCTAAGACAGTGATTCCTGCGGATTGATTCCATTTTTTAAATATTTTTCCTGAACTTAAAATCAAGTGTAATATTTAAATCCTGCTAGTAAATTGAATTTGGGTGTTTTTTCATTCATACTAGTGAGCACAGATATTCAAAACCAGCCAAAATATTCAATAAAAAAAACTAAAAGCAACTCCATACAAAAACAGATTAAAGCTAAATCCTCCTGAAATTTAAATAATCAAAAAAATATCTCGACAACTGTGAAATATCGCGGCACTTACATTAGAGTCAAACGTTTGGTATTAATGTCCCCTAACTCAAGACCTTCGCTGGTACAGGTTTCCTGAGACACCCTGTATAATAGAGAGAGCGAAGCAAACATTTTAAAGGATGTACTTTTCCTATACAAGAAGTCAGACTTAAACCCGCAATAAGCAATGGCAACCCCTACAAGGCAGTTTAGTTAGTGTCATCTAATAGAAGGAAAATTTTAAAAGAAACTAAAATTAAATTAACATATTAAAATTATAATTAACATAATATTATCAAAATGTAACTACTATTTATATTTGCACGCCTGTACAAATACTGAATACACAAGACTTTTATTTCAAGACCATTGTAGAATTAAATTGTTGTATTTTTGCAAATAAACGATTTCTATTTCTAAAATACTTAATACGCTATGGCAATTGACATGTCTGATGGCTATTACCTTACGTAGTACAGTCGCTTTCCGAAGTTATTGTTTTTCTTCGGGAAAAAGCTAAGGCAAACATAATTAAGTTCTGTTTGAACAGTACATATTTTGCCAAACTTTGCCCTGATTGAAACGTGATTTTTGCGATTATTTGGCAATGGAATTAATTTTTAAAACTTTAAAAACTGTTATTATTTTTACGTTATGCGATGTTTATGCTTTACCAAAAGCTTCAGACTTAGTGAAAAACATAAACCTATAAGCACGTAATATGTAACTTTAACAAATATTTAGTACGGTCTATTTTATAAGCATTTGAGGAGAACGAAACATTCAAACAAATGCGAAAACACGTTAATCAGCTAGATTTATGTGAAAACTAAATTTTTCTGTCAACATGATTAAAGAAAAAACTTACGAATAAAGTTTTCAATCAGGGTCATTCGTTTTTTTTTAAATTTAATTGATGCCTCGTAGTGATTATGTTGAACTTTTTGTATTGCCAGTTATATCAAGGAGTTCATGCTGCTATAGCAAACCTTGTACTTCTAAGTAAATTGGTCCTATTGTAGGAATAGGATAGTTTTCACTTATTAAGTCTAGCAGATTAACGTGTTTTCGCGTTTTTGTTTGATAATATATTCCTACAATAGGACCAATTTACTTGGAAGTAATCTTCCAAAATTCTAACAAAGTGTTGTAACAAAAAAATACTTATTCTGTAGACTTTCTGTGGGGTAAGCAAGAACATAATCGTGTTACGCCGGTGGGCTAGTGCTAAAACTTTGATCGTGTTTTTCCGTGCCTTGGAGGCGTTTTCAGCAGGCTGAAATACCATTTCAGGCCGTTTCAGAGAGTGCTCTAACACATACTAGTTTATCGAAATTTCACCCAAGTTGCCGTTGTTTTCAGGCGCCTGAAACATGTTTTCAGTCCGTTTCAGGCCACCCTCTATCAGATGACGCCATAACCTGAAAACCCGTTTTCAGGCGTTTTCAGGACCCCTTATGGGCCTTTGAAGCCCACTTCAGTATATGACGTAATTTTCAGTAGGAGTGAAAGAGATAGCACGATTAGAGAGAGGCAGCTATACTAAGAACATTCCAGAAAGGTGTGACAGAGACAGCACAAGACAAGGATAGCACTATGATTCGAGAAAGGTCTAGGCTAGGCAAGACGGCCTTTGGAAGGATCCCGAACAGTCTCGTACTGGGTAGTAGGTACCTACCGAATATTCGGGAGTCCTTGACGGCCGGTATATAAGGAGTTTAATTTGGGAAAGCGACGAGTAAACATCGAAGCGAAAACTGCGACAAGAAGATTTTGGAGTGCGATATAAGTGTTTGTGTACTAAGTGTTGTAACGTAAAGTGTGTACAATAAATCCTACTCTACTTCATCGGTTTAGAAGTGCATTTCAATCTAGATCCCACACCCCTAGAACGTAACATTTGGTGTCAGAAGTGGGATTGAAAATGCCGATTACTCCGCGAGAAGAAGAGAGGGAGGGGATGCAGACCCGAAGCCGCACCGCTGCTGGAGACTCTGCGGGCACCGCCGGAACGTCAGACACAGCGGTACCAGCTTCAAGGACGCCGGAGATAGACGTCAACGCCATTCTGATCCTCCTGAAAGAACAGGCTAGAAGGCAGGAGGAACAGACCAGAAGGCAGGAGGAACAGGCTAGAAGGCAGGAGGAACAAGTCAAAATCCTGCAACAAGAGCTACGGGTTCAGCAGGAGGAACAGGCTAGAAGGCAGGAGGAACAAGCCAAAATCCTGCAACAAGAGCTACGGGTTCAGCAGGAGGAACAGACCAGAAGGCAGGAGGAACAGGCTAGATGGCACGAGGAACAAGCCAAAATTTTGCAGCAAGAGCTACGGGACCAGAAAGAAGTCCTCCGTGAGGTACACGAAGTAGCTGCAGAATGGAAAAAGGAGATGGCTGAGGTGCAAGACAAAATTATGGGCGTTGAAATTAAAGTTGAAAACCACGAGAAGCGCCTCAATGGACTGAACGAAAAAGTGGCGGGCCAGGAGAATCGCCTCCAGAAGTTGGAGATCAAAGTGGCCAACGGCACCACCAGTGTATCAGGTGCACCAGCCACAGGAGGTGAAAAGTTAAAGGTACCTCCATTCGATGGTACCTCTTCAATGGGCCGCATACAAGCTCCAATTCGAGATGGTTGCCGAAGCGAATGGCTGGAGCAAGGACTATGCTAAAACGGCACTGAGTTTGGCGCTGCGGGACGAAGCTCTCACTGTTCTGGAAGCGTTAGGAAAGGAGAAGACATACGACCGTCTTCTTGAAGCTTTAGAGGCACGCTTCGGTGACAGCCATCTAGAGCACGTTTACAGAGCTCAGCTGAAGAATAGGACTCAGGGGCATAATGAGTCGTTACAAAAGTGGGCACTTGAGATAGAGAAGCTCGTCCGGAAGGCGTACCAAGGTTCCGCAGCGACTTTCATCGATGGAACGCTTGTACAGGCATTCATAGATGGGATTCGGGACTTTGAAGTGAGGGCTGCTGTACGGCTTGGACACCATGGGACCTTGAAGGATGCGCTCGCCCATGCCCTGGAGGTGGAAGCTGTACGCCAAGACTCAACAAAATCCTTTAGGGTGCGCGAAGTTGCGGCCAGGGAGCCGATTGCTCCACCTCGAGAAACTGGGCCTCGATGCTACAACTGCGGGGAAAGAGGACACATACAATCAGGCTGCCCAAAAAGATCTTGGAGACAACGGGACTCGGACCGAACGGCGAGGCCAGCAAGCTCTGATAGTTCAGAGCGGCAGCAGCAGGGAAACGAGTAAAAGCCAGGACTGAGGGACGAGTGCTGGCTGGTGGTCAAAATGTCCCAGTTACGATCTCGCAGGCGAACGACGGGAACAGTCTGGCTGTCAAAGGAGAAATTGGTGGAGTACCATGTCACCTTACTATTGACACCGGAGCTTCTCGGACCGTGATCAGTTCTCGACTGCTGAAACACCTGTCCAGGGATCATCTAGTCCGACCAATGCATCTTCAACTGCAAACGGCTACCGGCCAGTACATCTCCGTCCAGGGGGAGCAGGAAGTGTCAGTGAAGATTGGAGAAAAGAAGTACTGGCACAAAGTCATCATTGCTAACATCGTAGATGACTGCATTATTGGTCTTGACTTTATGAGGAAGTACGAGTGTAAGATCGACATGAAAGGAGGCGTGCTGAAATTTGGGGCTTATGAAGTTCCTATGGAAGGTGGAGTGAGTGGACATGTCTTCTGCGCTAGAAGGACTACACTTCAACCGAGATCGCAAGCCCTAGTTCCGGTGACATTGCCGCACGGTGCGAGACAAGGATCTCATTCCTGCGTGTTAATAGAGAAAATGGACGGCAGTAAACCATGGATGCCAGCTCGCACAGTGGTAACGACGTCATCTGCAGCATTTATAAGGGTGCTAAATCTAAGTGACACTCAACACGTCATAAGTAAAGGAACCCTTATGGGAACATGCGAGGCAATCTCTTGGATACGGAGTTGCCATGGGTCGAAGGAGAACAAGTTACAAGAAGAAGTTGTGGAAATTGGAAAGTTATTGGAAAACTGCCAAAATGATCTCACAAAGGAAGAACTTCTTAAGGCACGTAATTTGCTAAAGCGCTATAGGAGCGTCTTCTCTGCACATGACAGTGATATCGGGAGAACTGGAGTAGTGCAGCACGAGATCGACACCGGAGATGTCATGCCTATTCGACAACGACCGCGGCGAGTTCCAGTAGCTCGAGAGAAGGAAGTGGAAGACATGATCAAGGAAATGAGGAGAGATAAAGTGATAGAACCGTCGACAAGTCCTTGGTGTTCTCCAGTAGTCTTGGTGAAAAAGAAGGATGGAACCATGAGGTTTTGCGTAGACTATCGTCGACTCAACGATGTAACTAAGAAAGACAGTTATCCATTGCCTAGGATAGATGACACTTTGGACACTCTGCATGGAATGAAATGGTTTTCCACGTTGGATTTGAAAAGTGGCTATTGGCAAGTGGAAATAAAAGACAAGGACAAAGAGAAAACAGCCTTTTCAACCGGTAAAGGACTTTGGCAGTTTAATGTAATGCCGTTTGGATTGTGCAACGCACCAGCAACGTTTGAGCGGTTGATGGAGCAAATACTGGCTGGTCTCCTGGGTGATACGTGCCTAGTGTATCTGGATGACATCATAATTGTAGGCAAAGATTTTGATGACCACCTCAAGAAGCTGGAACAAGTTTTGTCCAAGTTGCGCGATGCTAACTTAAAACTAAGTCCGAAGAAATGCTTATTCTTCAAGCGCAAGGTTAACTACTTGGGACATGTGATTTCATCAGATGGCATCCAGACAGACCCTGAGAAGATAAGTGCAGTTAAGGACTGGCCGACACCGAAAGACAAGACAGCAGTACGTGCCTTCTTGGGACTTTGCTCGTACTACCGACGATTTGTAAAGAACTTCTCAGATATAGCAAAGCCTTTGCACCAGCTGACAGAAGAGAAAAGACAATTCAACTGGGATGATCAGTGTGCAGCAGCTTTCTCAGACCTCAAACAGAGACTTTGTGAAACACCGATTTTGGGATATCCAGACCCAGAGAACGAGTTTGTTGTTGACACTGATGCAAGCAATACTGGCATTGGAGGAGTCTTGTCACAGAAGAAGGGTGATCAGGAAGTTGTGATCGCCTATTTTAGCAAGTCGCTATCGAAGCCGGAGAGAAACTACTGCGTCACTAGGAGAGAATTGCTGGCAGTCGTCAAAACTCTGCAGCATTTTAGTAAATACCTGCTTGGACGCAAGTTCCGAATAAGAACTGACCACGCTGCTCTAAAGTGGTTGTTAGAGTTTAAGAACCCTGAGGGTCAGGTGGCACGCTGGATCGAACAACTGCAGGAATATGACTTTGTCATCGAACATCGCAGTGGAAAGTCACATGGCAACGCAGATGCCCTCTCTCGAAGACCTTGTCCTGATGATTGCAAACACTGCTTAAGGCAAGAGGGTAAGGACTGCGTGAAGATGTTGAGGACAGACACTGTTAGCGAAGAATGGAGTGATGAAGCAATGCAAGAAGCACAACAGGAAGATTGCGATGTAAAGCCCATTTACGATTGGATCAACGCTGGGGCGCCCAAACCAAGGTGGTGTGAGGTAGCTCCGATGAGTACCGTGACAAAGAGCTACTGGGCGCAATGGGAAAGTCTGGTTATGCACAATGGCGTACTGTGCAGGAAATGGGAGTCAGAAAACGGAAAGGATGCTCATCTTCAAGTGGTTGTACCAAGAAAGAGAGTTAGCGATATTTTAAGATCCTTTCACGACGGCGCTTCCGGTGGACACCTAGGAGTAAAAAGGACTCTGATGAAGATTCGGCAACGTTTTTACTGGATAAACTGTCGGGACGACGTGGAAAACTGGTGTAGGAAATGTACTAGCTGTTCGTCAGTTAAGGGACCACATACACGCAGTAGAGGTGCGCTTAAAGTTTACAACGTGGGAGCACCTTGGGAAAGAATTGCTTTAGACGTCGCAGGCCCGTTCCCGACCTCTGACCGTGGAAACAAGTACATCTTGGTGGTCATGGACTATTTCACCAAATGGCCTGAGGTATTTGCCATTCCGGATCAAGAGGCAGTCACAGTAGCGGAAACTGTAGTGACTGAAGTGTTTTGTCGGTATGGTGTGCCTCTTGAGATCCACAGTGATCAGGGAAGAAATTTTGAGTCTCTGGTGTTTCAGGAGACTTGCCGAGTCATGGGAATTCATAAAACTCGGACTACGGCCTATCACCCACAGTCAGACGGAATGGTTGAGAGATTCAATCAGACTCTGGAACGACATTTGGCCAAAGTAGTTGACAACCATCAAAAGGATTGGGACAGGCATATTCCGCTCTTTTTAATGGCATATCGGACAGCAGTTCATGAAAGCACGGCTGTAACTCCTGCGTGTGCTAATTTTGGAAGAGAACTACGTTTACCTGCAGACCTTCTGACCGGACGACCTCCAGATGCACCAAAGACGGTTTCGGAGTATGCAAGTGAACTGCGAAACCGGCTTGATGATGTTCACAGGCATGTTCGTGAACATGGATTGCAGGCCAGCGAGAAGGTGAAGACCAGATACGACCGGAAGTCTAACCAGACGAGGTTTGAGGAAGGATCATTCGTGTGGCTACATAACCCTATGCGTCGAAAAGGAAAGTCACCGAAATTGTCGCCGAGTTGGGAAGGGCCGTACAAAGTAGTCACAAGGATCAACGACGTCACTTATCGGATACAGCGCAACGCACGTAGCCCCTGTAAGATTGTTCATGTTGATCGGTTGGCCAAGTACCATGGAACGAATGATGCTCGGGACGAGCATGTCTAAGGAGGGGGTAGTGTTACGCCGGTGGGCTAGTGCTAAAACTTTGATCGTGTTTTTCCGTGCCTTGGAGGCGTTTTCAGCAGGCTGAAATACCATTTCAGGCCGTTTCAGAGAGTGCTCTAACACATACTAGTTTATCGAAATTTCACCCAAGTTGCCGTTGTTTTCAGGCGCCTGAAACATGTTTTCAGTCCGTTTCAGGCCACCCTCTATCAGATGACGCCATAACCTGAAAACCCGTTTTCAGGCGTTTTCAGGACCCCTTATGGGCCTTTGAAGCCCACTTCAGTATATGACGTAATTTTCAGTAGGAGTGAAAGAGATAGCACGATTAGAGAGAGGCAGCTATACTAAGAACATTCCAGAAAGGTGTGACAGAGACAGCACAAGACAAGGATAGCACTATGATTCGAGAAAGGTCTAGGCTAGGCAAGACGGCCTTTGGAAGGATCCCGAACAGTCTCGTACTGGGTAGTAGGTACCTACCGAATATTCGGGAGTCCTTGACGGCCGGTATATAAGGAGTTTAATTTGGGAAAGCGACGAGTAAACATCGAAGCGAAAACTGCGACAAGAAGATTTTGGAGTGCGATATAAGTGTTTGTGTACTAAGTGTTGTAACGTAAAGTGTGTACAATAAATCCTACTCTACTTCATCGGTTTAGAAGTGCATTTCAATCTAGATCCCACACCCCTAGAACGTAACAATCGTAACGTATTCGTATCGTCAAAACTTCAGAATCTGTCAGTTTCCCCATACAAACTGCCAACGAATACGTCAGGATAGTTATTCTACCTCACCGCACAATAGATATTTTCAAAATGCTTTTATTTAATAAAAAAAAAGTGGCTCTGTGCTGTCAATATACGTTAAATTGTCACCGAAAATGTCCTCTCACTGAAAATTACCTTTTCAACACCGCAGGGATTTCCACCCAATTTTCGTGGTCAAATAAATCGCTGTTGTGTCGAAGTCCGTCTATTGTCCCCCCTCTTCTCCCTCCCCCTCTACAGGCCGTGATAGATCGAGGACATATTAAATGACCATTGGATCTATTGTAGACAACGTGATAAAAGAACCTAGTAAGCGGGTAGAATTTATCATTTAGTTAGAATCTATCGTCTCTCACTTAGAAGGTATAGGGTAGGACGCGATACGCGATGTAGTTCTATGCAAATGTTATCTGCTTACTGGATGCTTCGTTAGTGAAATAACAATTTTAGATAACACTTCACTGTTCAGAGAAAATTGTTTTGAAAAAAATTGAAAAACTTTGTGTGTAAATTTAAGAGAAAAAATTCGTTATTTTTAGTTAAAACTAGGGAGAAAAATCTTTTTTTAGTTTCACTTTATTTTTTTTACACATTTTTTCCACTCATTTTGGTTTTTTTTTTAAGTCAAAACGCGTAAAATTCTGTTAACGCGTTTAGTTTAGATGCGAATACAATTTTTTTTTTAAAAGCATGTAAAAAAAATGTATTTTTACTTACCTATTAAAATGTTGTATGGTGTCATCATAGACATAGGTTAAGAGCTCAGATTGAAAAAAATAAATTAAAACTAGTAAAGGTAATATTTTATTTTATTTTAGTCTCGAAATATTCGTGGAAGTCCAGGGAAGGTTTAAAAGATCTAAAATTAAAAAAAAAGGAACGGGCAGGACAAGGTCTGTCGGGTCAACTAGACTCTTATATATAAAAATGGATTGCTGTTCGTTAGTCTCGCTAAAACTCGAGAATGGCTGAACCGATTTCAATAATTTTAGTCTTGAAATATTCGTGGAAGTCCAGGGAAGGTTTAAAAGATATAAAATTAAAAAAAAGCAACGGGCAGGACAACGTCTGTCGGGTCAACTAGTTTCTAATATTTCTTTTTAAGGTTCAATGTAATAATGCGCTTGCCGAGAATAACTACCCAAGTTTACTGCTTAGCTGAACACAACAAAGCTTTCAATCGATATAGATCATGAAAAGCGACAAGGTTAGTGCATTACAATAAGTCCTGAAAATGTAAGGGCGCTGCCAAAGCTGTTAACGTTTGAAAACGCGTTGAAAAAGCATTTATTCCGTAGAGACCTAAGCAACCAAGGTAGAGCTTATTTATTTGAAGCTTTATTGCACAAGAAATGTACAAAGGGTGGATTTAATGCTGAAAGCATTTTCTGACAGATTTACATTATAATTTACAAAAAAATAAATATCAATGAATACTTAATTAAGGTAATAAATAAATAAATATATATATCAAAATGAAACCCATTTTCCTTGGTCACGGCATCACGCGTGAATGGCTGGACCGATGTCACTAATTTTTTTTTTGTTGTATTTGTTATTATTAGGAGAAGGTTCTTACGGAAAAAAATATTAAGAAATTCTCTCAGAAATATTGAAAAATTTACATTTAATTTTGCATATTTAAAAAAACGCGCGTAACTAATGTCAATGCCATTCGATGACATTGTTCAATCATTGCAACGCTAAGGCGGTACGAAGTTCGCCGGGTCAGCTAGTTAATTAATATAACTATTTAGTTTCCACCCAAACAAATACTGGTAGTAATAGTAGGATTTAAAATAAGTAATAATAAAATAAAATTTGTTAGTGTTACTGTTTCTTTTTTTTAAATTAATTATCAGTTTGTAATTTTTATTAGTGCCTACTAACTGATGTGATAATGTGTAAATATAGGTTTAAGAAAATAAATATTAAGGCCTAATATAATAAGTCCTTTAATTACATAATGTAATATGAGCAAAAAATTAAAATACAGAAGAAAAGAAAATGGCGAAGTTTTTCCTTCCGAAGGAATTAGCCCTGAATACCTCAGCAAATAACGCTGAGATATTGCTCTAATGGGATCATTCCACCTCGCAACTTGTTTTGGGGATACGAATTATACTTTAATAACGGCTATTGTATTTCTTAGTGACTTTTATTCAGTCGGATAATACCATGCTTTTAGTTTTATTACCTTTGAAGATAACTAAGATAGATAAACAATTTATTGTACCTACAACAAAAAACAATATTAGGTACATTCAGACAAGTTTAACAAAGGAAGATGTACAATTCAGACGGTTTTATCACTCGAAGCAATCTCTTCCAGACAGACAACCTTCGGGTTAGAAGGAAGAATTTTATTAATACTTATAACAAACGGCCATCCATCAGTCCTAAATGCGCCTAGCGTGTAATGGCGTCAGTACTGGTTTCAAGTTGCCGCCATCTCTGAGGTCGGGTTCACTTCCCAGGCGGAGACAATGTTGGAAACCAATTCTCAATGGTGTCACCAGTCTTTCTGTTTGTTGTACTTTCATAGTTTCTGATACCCATAACACAAGTGGTTAAGCTACTTACTTACTTTGGAATCAGAGCAATGTATGTGATGTTGTCCTTTTTTTTGTTTTAACGAATTACCTACCAAATACCAATCACCTAGCCCTAAACTAAGCGTTAGCTTGTGCTATGGTGGCTAGAATAACTGATAGAAATACATAAATACATTTATAAACACCCATGACTCGGGGTACAAATGCTCGTGCTCATCACACAAACATTTGTCCCTAGCAGGATTCGAACCCGCGACAGCCGGTTTTGTAGTCTGGACTTCAGACCACTTGACTAAAGCTATCGTCCTTATTTACTTATTTACTAAGTTTATCTTATAATATAATAGTAGTTTATATTATAATACCGCGAGCCTTGTCCGAATCTATATCCGCGACCGCATACTAGGTTTATGGCACCTATGTATACCAGGCGCTGTGCGATATTTATTTTATGAGTTACTTTTAATGTATTATGCTCTTTAATGCAACATTCGTTTACCAAAGATATTATTAATTTTTAAGTAATTATGAACTGTAACTGAAAGATAAATTGTGGATATAGGGTACAATTTTGTGTAAAGTTTTTTGGAGTCGCTTTTAGACTGGAAAAAATAACTTATATTGTATGCTATGGTACTGACTTTTGTTAAGTTTTTATTATCTGTTGTTATGATTTTATGATGATAAAAATCTTTTTCATTGTAATGCGAATTCTTGTTATTCTTTGTGTGAATAAAAATTTTAAACCTTATCTTTACGCGTCCATGCTACATACGTCTTACAACTGATTATATGAGAATGATGACTTATAACGGAAGCGTGGTTTTTATAATTAAAATTATACGAGTACCTACATCCAAAAATACATTTTATGCAAAAAAAGATTCATGAACATCTTGCCACGAAAGCCTACGTCTCGAGAGCCACTTGCTGTATAACACACCACGGATTTCGCTAAGAAAAATAAAGTGAGAAGCTGCAATGTTTACAGTCGCGTGCAAATAAACCTACAAAATATTTATCATATTAGTGATGAACTAATGATAACCTTATGTCCGTTGTATTAGTTGTTCAGTTGGACGTCTATTTCCTGATTCGTTTACATAAAGCTAGATAAACACTGGGCACAGCTCTATGGGTGACATGAAGCTTGACCATCTTTGTCAGATGTCACCACGGCATGGCTGTAAGTTAAAGTCTCTCGAATCTAAGCTAAAAACACTGCTGTTAGACGCGGCTGACTATACGCTTCACGACTAACGTCTATTAGTCTTTACAGTCAATATCTAGATGATAGATTATATCAAACCAAACAAGAAAGATACGGTACGACATTTTGAGGACTTAAAAATGGGCCGGTCAGTACGCACGAGTAAAAAACTCGCAGTAACATCAAAATAACGTAAGCCGGATGACGTTGTTTTGTCATATTACACATATACTTATTTGATTTTTAGACCTTTGATCTATTTTTTTGTCAAAACCATTGAAGGGGTGGCCCTTCAAAGGTTCTAAAAAAAGCATTAAATAAATAAATATCGATTGCTTAAACATTTGGCTTTTCAGGATTCTAAATAAGTAAATTTCCGAACATTTTAAAAATATTACACAGTGTAGTTAAATGAATGAATGTGTAAATTTTCAGAAAATTGCGTTGGGAAATCATCAAATAAATAGGAAATTACGATTACCGCTTTAAAAACTTTAATCGCGTTTTTCTAAACTTATCAATTTTGGGGTTACGATATTTTGTTATGAGAGAGCAGAATAAAACCACGCGTGACTCATACCGCATCTTCCTCTTTTTGGTTTGATGTAAAGATATTTGTCTGTTTTCGGTTTAATGATGATCCTTTCTTTCATTTCACGATTTACGTACAAACAAATAGACACCATTTTCATGATCGCCACTGCATCTGACCTACTTTTTGCGGCTGAGAACATCATGACGACCTATTTCGAAACCGTTTGTCGCTAAGCTGTAACCGAGCCAGGTAACTTGTTGCGACATCGTTTATCCGATCCAAGTTGAAGATGATTGGTTAGCTCCTGCAGTCCATACTGTGGCATTATTTTGCACTCAGTTGCAGTATACGCTAAAGATAAAGATGCCAACATTGGGAAACATGAGTTTGTATCTGTAGATCTTTTTACCTGTTTCTTTATAAGTGAGCGCATGATAAAACGGATGATGATAGACTATACCTGGAACCAATGTGGGTGACCATTCCGAACATTTAAGGTTCATTCTATTGGAAAGCCCTTAAATTGGAGAACCGACCTTACTGTCAGATCTGACTAGGCTTAACGACTAATATCTATCATTATTGACCGGGACCAACAGCTTATTGCGCCTTCAAAGCACGGAAAATGCTTGTAAATAAACGTCAGTTATATAATCGAAATGGTCACCCATTCCAAACATAACCACACCTACTTGCTTGGAATGCAGGATGCTTAACTTCTGGTATCACTACCAAAAACAACGCCATTACCAACCTACGTTAGGTACCTAAAGCATTTATTTCTAAGTTCTACACGCGTGTCAGCATTAGCTCCAACTAACCGGAACTTAGTCTAGACTAGACCAAGTTCACCTGCAGCTTAGTTAAATCCTGGCTTAGCGCCTGAGTGCCGGCTTAGGCACAGGTGGTTAGAAAGATCGGATTCTGGATGAATATAACTACTTACATGAACAAAGAATATACTTTGTGATCGAGATTTCTGCTACTGCCTACATTTAAGAAAAAAAATGGGTCACGTTATAGTTCCTGGGTTTTCAAAAGTATTTTTAACAGTATTATAATCAGGATTACCTTTGACATACTGTCAATGATTATTACAATATTTTTTTAAACTCTTTTGCAGGAAACTAATGTACATACTAATTGTGGTTTGTAGATCATACCTAAGTAACATTAGGGCATAACTTATAAGAATTTGACTTAAGTAATTATTACTACTACAGTTTAATTCTAAATAAAGTATTTAATATTCTAAATAAAGAATTAAGTTTTAAATATTACCACCTTGTTTTATTAATTTTCTGTCTGTAAAGCATCAATTTTTTTTTAAAACCTCCTTCGCGCCAAGCAAAGGAACTTATGTTCAACCAATATCTTATTCATATTCGGAAGGAAAAAGCTTAACTTAATTAAAATATCCAGTACTCGGGAGTATGTCTTCAATTTAAACTTTGCACCGTTTCCTTAAATTTCCCGTTCCAATTTTCTTGCGATAACTTGTCGTGGTCGGAAAAACTTGGCAACATAAATCGACCAACCTTCTAGGGTTGTAACTCATGTAACTTTTCGTAACAAGTAAGTACACCAACATAAAACAACCGATTAACTCGCTGATTCGTTTCAGGGTAAGGGTTTTTTTTACATATTAAATAATAATAATAAATATAGAACAACATCACATACCTACGTTGATTTGTTTCCGTGGTAAGTAGCTTAAGTACTTGTGTTACAGATATCAGAATCAACAGTGGTATTACAAATAAACTTAAATAAATACATATAACACTCAGACCAGTACAAATAGACATGTTTATGCACACAAATGTGTGTACAGTGCGGGGATCGAACCCGCGACCTCTTGGTTTACAGTCAACTTCTTGACCATTACACTAAAGTGATCGTCAGGGACGAGTAAGTATAAAAGGTTGGTTAAGGAGGCATTTGAAATAAAACTCATACTTATATATTCAGATTATGTATAATGTAAAACATACTATAAATGTATAATAGAAAACATGCCATAAAATGTGACTGTTTAATGACTTCATTGTGTTACTATTTAGGTACTAACGTAAAAAGGAGCTTCCAATTAAGTGGAATTCGTCATCTTAATGGTTAAACAAATGTAATTATGAGAAAGATATTCTATATTTTCATTATGATCGTCACTTAGCAACACGCAATCAAACTTCTCCCTTTCCCATCTCTAACCCATAAAATAGAAAAGCTGACTTTATCCTAGTGAAACCTTGAAATGGCTTTCTAATCCAGTCATTATAGTAAGTTCACCCAGCTGTAAGTCTGTAAATACATGTTTGTTGACGACCGCATGGTGCAGTAGTCTACATGTCGGACTTCTAAAACCAAGGGTCGCGGGTTCGATCCCCGCACAGTACAAGCATATGAGTCTGGGTGTTTTCTATGTATAATATGTATTTATTTACAAAAAAAAAGTATTTTAGTATGTTTATCCGTTGTCTAGTACCCATAACACAAGCCTCGTAGCTTAATTTGGGACTAGAGAATTGGTGTGATTGCTCTTAAATATTTATTTATGTATATTGACACCCTAAAAGTTGTCTCAAACCCATATAAAGAAGGGGTGAACGCAACTATCAAATTTCAAGGGCAAAGGTTTTTTTTGTAAATATCTCATTTTCTATGGTTTTTTGCTATTTGTATTCATTATCAATATTGTAGAAAACAAAGATTTCTATAAATTTTATTTAAAAAAAATTATACGGTGAACCGTTTTCGAGATAGAGGGCAGAGAGCACTCACAGGATCCCTTCAGGAGAACCAGTGCCTCCGGTCGAAAACGTACCATTTTAAATTCATTGATTTATACCTATAAATACATATATATAATAATAATACATTATAGTACATCAACTTTATATTATATAGTTGATGTACTACCTATAAATCAATGAATTTAAAATGGATGTAATGCTTTTTAACTGTTAATGTTTTTATTAATTACTGTTACGGAAGTGGGTGCGGAATTGGAATACGATGCCATTCAGAGAGTGACGATTTATTTTCACCTCTCAGCTGCACTCACATTTAAATGGCGCGTTTTCGACCGGAGGGTTGGCCTGAAGGGATTTTGTGACTGCGCGCTCTCCGCCCTCCATCTCGAAAACGGTTCTCCTGTAAAAAAGATAGTAAACAAAATTTGTAGAGCATTTTGTATTCTACAATATGGATAATAAGTATTAAATAATAGTCATATTCCTCCTGGCCAATTTCGACCACAGCGGCCAATCTCAACAGAGATCAGCCAACTACGCAGGAGATATTGTCGTACACGAGCGCAATACACAGGTGCACTCACTGTTCCATCACTCTCAAAGTTCGGTGAGACGGCAATCCGACTTGACCGGAGAGAGATCAGGCGCAGGACCAACGGCTTAACGTGCGCACCGAGGCACGGGGTTGTAGTACCGCCAGATTCCCAACTCCGAGCTGTTTTTGAGAAATTCATGACAGAAAATCTCAGAAAAAAGTTTGGCTCGGCCTGGGATTCGAACCCAGAACCTTTCGGATGTAAGGCAGAAAATTTGCCACTTCACCGACGAGGCAGTTAATTCCCAGATACTTACCTAATTTAAGCTTACTTGACTGGACTATTTTGTTCACTGAAAGCTAGAAAAAAAGTTTTTTTACGCGGAACCGCACCTCAATAGCAACCTCTTTGATTCGGGTCAGCGAGCCAGGTTTTTTTCAAAGGTTGTGCATTTATACCACAGACAAACACGGGAACAGAAGGAAGACAGGATAGAATAAAACCCGCGTTAATTCGACTTGCATTTTCATATCATAATCAGCAGCCTGACGTACAATGCTGAACTCCGAGGCATGTGGTTTTTATTTATTTTAAACTTTATTGCACACACTTTATTGAACTTTAGTGTACAAAGGGTGGACTTAATGCTAAAAGCATTTTATGCGAGTCCTCCTCAAGAAAGAAGCCAATGGGTGCAGTAAAATTAAACGAGAAATGTTAATTGTGGATACACAATAAACGCACAAAAAAATAACATTGAATATAGAAATCATATCATAATAACAATAAATAAAAGTAAAAATTAAATATCATTCAATTAATACATTAATATTATGTAATATATACTATACATGCAATTTTTTCATTTAGAAATTTCCGAATTTTTCGAAAGCTCATAATATTATATGTATAACAAAGTACGAACTACTACAGTGACTTAAGTTACTTTATTTCTTAGCATAAGCAATGCAAATTTCTTTACAATGTGAAATTTAAGAATAATGGAATGCCATTTAACCGATTGTTAAACAGCTGAAAAGCTTTTCAATTCGGATATTATAGGTATCTAACCGCAAGTGATGAATCATGACATGGCTGGCTTCAGGCTCCTCATGACTCATCGGTTCGGATTTCTTCAAGTGCTTCTTGCATTTGAAGAAATTCGAACCGATGAGTAAGTGTCACGGTAGCTCAATTGGGAGGGCAATCGGCCGGCTTGCGATAGGTGTGGCTTCAAGTCCCGCCTGTGGCAGTCCATTTTGCTTTAAGTGTGTTTAGATTTCACATTACAGTAACACTACTAAAACTACAGTGATAAATTGGCGTCTATTGTATAAATCAGTCTACGTTCCTAGTGCTACCTTTTAAGCAATACAATATAGACCTTAAAGTCAAAGGGTTATTTCCAATCCATTAGACACAGCAATTGTTCGATGTACCATGTATTGAAGCAGTGTTTCGAGGATTTACATTATTCTAAAAGATGCCGTTAGGCTTTTAGAATAATTCTAGCAAGATAAAAGCTAGATTGATTCCGTTATTAATCAATTTATCAAGGTTGGATACAGCCCCAGTAACAAGAGAAGCTAACGGAGATGATTCATATTTCAATGGTAGGCAACATTTTCAACCGGTTTAACACACTGTCTATTAACTATGTTGAAATGTTGTACCAAAATGTACAATAGTGTCCAATCAAGTGACCCTTTAGTTTCGGATGTACTATAATGATTCATAATTGAATGGTCTATTTTTGGCAGTTATGTATGGACGACGGCGACTGACTGCCTTGTTGGTATAGCGGCAAAGTTTCTGCCTTACATTCGAGAGGTACTGGGTTCGAATCCCAGGTCGAGCCAAAATTGCTTCTGAGATTTTCTGTCATGAATTTTTCAAAAACAATGTTCTCGGGATGTTGGCGGTGTTACAACCCCGTGCCTCGGAAAGCACGTTAAGCCGTTGGTCCTGCGCCTGATCTCTCTCCGGCCATGTCGGATTGCCGTCTCACCGAACTGTGAGAGTGTTAGAACAGTGAGTGCACCTGTGTATTGCGCTCACACTTGTGAACTATAATATCTCCTGCGTAGTTGGCTGATCTCTGTTGAGATTGGCCACCGTGGTCGAAATCGGCCTGGAGGACTTTAAGTATGGACGAAATGTCAAAATCGGGATATTCAATTACGATTGCGTTACGATTGATAAGTCGAATTGACCCACTGGTATGCAACAGTGGTTACATTCGAAACTACGGACAACGGATTAAAGAGGTAGACCTACCGGGGGGTAGGTGTGTGCCCCGGATTACATGGGAACAGCCGGGCCTGAGTGATTATATCCGAGAGATTTATCACCTTTCAAACGGCTTAGAGGATATTGTTTTCGTAATGTTATATTTTTGGTAGAGACCCTTTTTGGTTACGTTACTGTGTTGAAAGGATATTTGATACCTTTTTGGTCAAAAGGGTGTAAGATGATTTAGGTATTTGTTGATGCAAAATATTTTATACCTTCTCCAATGTTATGTTTTTTTTTTTAATTCGATGGTAGATGAAAATAAAATGTGGTAAAAAGCGATTCATTTGTACAGAACGCAAATAAGTCGTGTGTATTTATTGGCCTTATATATATTACAGGAAGTTGGCGGTGTTACACCCCCGTGCCTCGGAAAGCACGTTAAGCCGTTACGTTCTCTCTTTCCGGTCATAACGGATTGCCTTTTCACCGAACTTTGAGAGTGATGGAACAGTGAGTGCACCTGTGTATTGTGTTCACACTTGTGCACTATAACATCTCCTGCGTAGTTGACTGACCTCTGTTGAGATTGGTCGCCGCGGTCGAAATCGGCCAGGAGGACTATTATGATATTTCACGATTCAAAAATGTCAAAAATCCCACTTTCAATAACAATTTCTTATAATTAACCAAAGAATTAACATAATTATTGCTGTCACTCACCGCGGCGCCAGCCACTGGAAATTTGCATTCGTTCGCGCGGGGCCGCGGGGTAACGGCGCGCGTTAGCAGTGCCGCCGGCCATTCCCCGCGCCCTTCCCGAATTCGCGGAATCGGACACTTGACACGCGCCACTAGTAAACAGTTAGCAATTGTACGCGAGGTCGAATAAATATCTAGGTAAAAAAAACCTTAACGTAGCCGTCAACCACGCGTTCAGTACATCAAACCAAATCGTATAAAAAAGAAATTTTGGCTGGGAAACAATTTTTATTTTCTGACATCAAAAAAAACAATTCTAACCCGCAATGTTCAGCGCGCACGCGGAAAAGTGACAGCGGGGCGTGTTGCTTTAAGCCGCCGCGACGCGGTTCGGTTCGAGTGTTCGCTGTTCATTGCGGAGTGTGCCATTTAGAGGCTATTTATGAAATAACTAGTGAACATTTGTATCATGTTTCTTTGGAAAAAAGTTAAGTTATAACGGACAGAAGACATTTCTGCAAAAATCATCAATTTTTTTTCAAAACTTTAACCATCAGTACCTCAGTAACCGTTAACTTCCCAGGTATGGTGTAAAGGAAAAAAAAATGATCGTAACAATTGGTAGAATGTGTGGTATTCGGCTTTGTTAAGGTTTTTTTACCCGGTATATATGTTTTTTTCATTTTAATACCACATTTTGTGTCTGTTAGCCAAAAAATCATCTTAAGTATTTTTGTATATTTGGTTTCGAAACGAGCTAGTACGCGTTGAATATTCTCCAGGGGGCTGAGACAAAGTAACAACTTAAAAACGATATCGAAGTTCGATATTATTAAAATGTATGGGATTGACATAAGCCTCGTTAAATCACGTGGTCAATCGTCATCGTTATCGCAAGTTGGTAGACAAGTGTTATAATTCGTAACGAAACGATAAAGACACGAATTGTTATCGCGGTTATCCCACATGAATGCGTAGACAAGCTGCACTTTAAGTGTTCGTCTTCGCTTCGATCGTGATCGCTAAAAAAGATAACGAACCGAATGTTTAAATTTTGTAGTTATCGAAACAATATGGCCGGATTTCATCTACTCGTAGCTGACTTTTAACACGGAGTGATATTAGTACATGCTAGTAGGTATTTATTTAGTGCTAAAAGGGTAATAAGTTGAAATATTATGCATTCCTTGCGTTTATTGTGGGCTGCACACAATGAGAACACGTGGGAGAAGCGCCAAAAGCGATTTATACAACGAAGGATACAATCGAGGTTTTCCCAAATTATTGTTTATCCAACTTTTAGGAGGCTATGTAACGACCTAAAAGGTCATGCCGGATTAAAAGGTTCCCGTGGAAATAAAGGTAAGAAATATTCATATTTATTTATTGAAAATTTTTCATTCTAAACTAGGTATGTTCTAATGTCGCACTTCCAATCTAAGGTTTTAATGTTTGCTACTACTCAATACTATAACGGTGTAAGTACCTAAATATAGCCTCAATTATTTCATATTGTTACCGCTGTTAATTATAAAAGCACAACAAACCTACATATATATTATTATATTTTTCAGGTGCTGAGTGCTCTTAGCTTTTTTGCAACAGGGTCATAGTATAGAGCAGGTGGATAGTGTTTCCACAAACGCCACGCGAGAGTTCCATAATCAAACAAAATTATTGTGAACATAATTATTTTTTATATTGATTAAAAATGCCTAATTATAAACTTTCATATAGATTCCTACAGTCAGTGGCGTCTACGGCGGGCGCGCAAACGAGGGCGGTCGGGAGAGGCAGCAGACAGCGGTGTCGCTGGCGATGTCAACCGCATGTCAATAGCAGATGCGCGGGGGCAGGTGGACACATTCGCCTCGGAGTAGTGGGTGGTGCAGGAGCTGGTGGGGATGGCACTGCTAGGGCTGGTGGAGGTGGCGAAGTAGGCTGTCGTTCCAGAGCCGAGCGGTAGGGGTGGTGGTGTCTGCACCTGAGATGTGAACGGCAGAAGCAAATTATTTGAGGGCTGTGAAGTGGAATGCTGTGGTCCGTCAGTTGTGGGGAGTCTGCAAGAGAAAATGAGTGTTATTTTGGACAATTTATGGATACCTCTTTGAAAATGTTTTCTTAAATCAATTTTTAAATAAAATTAATTAATCACGCAAAAACGGCTGAATGGATTTTGATGCAATTTGGCACACAGATATAATATCTACGGAGGCTTGTCCTTCCACTGCCAAAGCACCCATTATAGCCAGCACCCTTTCATCACTAGCTGGCAAAGTTTGCCCGCTTGCTCCAGTCCCTCTTGCATGAAGCCTTATGGCCAATGACTCTTTTTTGTCTTGGACTTCCAATCTGATCACACCTTTATTGAATAAAGAGTAGCTATAATCATAAGTATATATGAGATTAAAAAGCCAATTATTTAGTAAGTAATTTAGAAATTAATTGGAAAATAAATAAACATTCGGGACATCTCATATGGCCATTGACTCCAAAGCATAGCTTGTACTGTGAGTGTCAGAGACTGATAATCATCATCATAGTCCAGTCTAGTTATAACAGAGAACCTTAAGGGTGTGTCTACTTATTCAAACACAAAACTAACACACATGAACAAACATTAATCAGATGAATGATTTCCTGTTTGGAAATCAAACAAACAACCTCTGAAAATACAGCTAGGATTGCTAGCCACTTTTTCATCACATCACTCATTTCAAAATGTTCATTAGGTCCTTACTTTTTTCCACTTCTCTGTAGTCTTGCTGACACCACCACCAACAGCATTCAAAACGTTAGTAAGTTCAGTCCATAGTCAGTCTGACCTTACGCGACCTTGTGATCCAGCAAGTGGCCTCGCCAGGTCACCATGACTGTAACATAAACAAACAAACAAACTTCAATACAAGTATTTCATTGTTACAGTCGCGTCTTTGTTTACATTACATACTCATGAATAAAACTTTAATTTACTTACGTTTCCATATACACAAGCAGCGTTGACAATTGTTCGGGACTTGCTCGCACTCTTGATCCCATGTTTTATGACTAAAAAGTAAAAATAAAGATTACTCCATCATCGTTTGAACATCCATCACATAAAAATGTATTTATTTTGAAAAGCATAAGTTAAGTTTTGGAGACCATCTAAAAGTTATAACACTACATTTACTTACCACCTTCAAAATTGTGTTTTTGTTATAATCTCAAAACGATTAAACGCAATCCTCACATAAACATAATAGTAAAACTATTTAAAACAACAACAAAAAAGTTGGCGGGTTTGATCCGATTTGCTACTTCTTGACTGACAGTGACACTGACAGCTAAATTTTCGATACCATAGCCAATATTTGTGTTTTTTAACGAATTAACAATTCGACACAACGATGACGACATAAGTGTTACATTGGCTACGAAATTGTTATCGTTATCTCGGAGACGATAACGAACTTAGATATCGTTTCGCTATGAACCGATGTCACGTTGGCTAAAGACCCTGGGCAGTTTTTAAGTTTAGAAAATTGAGTTTAAACACGAGCCCACGGCCTAAACGGGTAGTATAGCTGTCGCTCACCGGTGAGCCTCACAGCCCAAATGGAACAACTATAAAATTTGAATCGGCGTTTAACGTAATACATAAAATCTAAATGAAATACTTACTTAGATACTAGGGCATGAAGAAAGATAGTTAAAATTAAAAATCATGTCCAGGATTTTTTACCCGAGCTTAGAAAACTGCTGGTGAGCTTGATGCCTGGACGGATTCTGATCAGCTTTAGCCAAAAACCACTGTAATTATATTATGAGTCGAAAAACAATCACAGACAGACACACACACACACAAGCAGAAAAGGGGTCAACTATAACAGTCCCCAGGGTTAAAAATAGATGGTTTTAGAACTTTTTTCAAAGCCGCAATAGGTTATACCTATTCAAACATGATTTTAAACAATCGTATCTTTAGTTACTATCCATTATCTATCAAACACCAATAAATCAGCCCGCAGTTAATATCTCAGTCAGCAGAAATTTCATAACCGCCTCTTGACAGCTCATCTATCCACGTCACCGATTCAATTGCACTAGAATGGGACGATACGTGACAACTACCCTCCGAATCCAATATTGAGATTTTCTATCTCTTTCCCTCCAAAGGTAAATGAAAGATCGAGGACAAATATTTCACAAAAAAAACCGGGGAAGTGTGGGATGGACTCGCTCTCGGAGGATTCCGTACATCTGGACCTGAGTCTTGAGCTCTTCCTGAAATTCAGATTCCAAAGTATTAAAATCTTTCTATAATATTTTTTGATGATAATAAAAACGTGAATGCTTGTATCAAACTATCAATGGACCTGCGCTGTTCTGTGTATGAAAATTACTGCTAGTTTTCAAAACACGAAAGTCTTACATAGTAGGAACAAAAACCTAGTGTGGTTTTTTATATGTATCCATTGATTTTAACTTCCTAATCTTATAAGTAAGCCCTCAAGACCTACCTCTCACGCAACACCTATGAAGAGATGGGTGTGGCTGAAAACCAGCGCACTTTGAGATCATGTCCCAAGTCAGCACAAGCTGAGCCACCTCCAATTGCTTTGCTATGTGATATGTTTGTTTCATTAAATGTTAGTTATGTAAGCAATAAAGATTTTATTATTACTTACTATGATTATTTATTTTTAAAATCAAAGATGGGTGTTTCTTCTCTGACGAAGGTCTCAAGTCTCAACCAAGCATCAGAGGTTGTATATTATTATTATTATTTGTAAACAGATTTACAAATTGTGAAGATGTCTGCTAAAACAACCGACATTTCTCGAAGTATAGCTCAGCTGAAGTGGGACACAGCGCGGCGAAACGATGGCCGTTGGGGCAGAAAGGATCTCGAATGGTTACTCCGTGCTGGGCGACGTTCCGTGGTGGACTGACGACCTGGTGCGCGATCGCAGGAATCCTCTGGATGCGGGCAGCGCAGGACCGAGCTCGGTGGAGATCCTTGGGAGACCTATTCTCAGCAGTGGGCTTAACACGGCTCATAATTATGATGATTCCAATATTGTTATAATAAAAGTGTGACTAATGAATTCAATGTAAATGCCTTTCACTTGAATTTGAAATGCTAACTATTTTTTTAAATAGACTCACAAGTAGCACTTTTTCACGTCCCAAAAAAATGAACCCTACCACTGCACCGCTTCGAGACAATTTGGGCCAGTGCTGAGAAGAAGCGGCCCAAGAAACACACTCACTATTGTCATTCCTCTATGTAAATTTGATTTACAATAAGTAATTATCTTTTTTATTTTTTATTCTTTATATGTTTTTGGGGCTTGTATTATTAATTGTTCACATTCAAACATTTCCATATATCTTTGTCACTTATTTATTCGCGAAAAGACATAACACTAAAAAAATCTTTTCGGCTCCGGTCATCGGGAAGGACCCGTGAAGTTAAGTGTTTTTCAAAATTAAAAATAGAACGTAAAAAATTCTTAACAAATAAAATTTATATAAGTAATCATGAATTTTATAATATCCTTTCAACATTAATACATCTTTTTCTACCTACTTTCCAAGATCATTAGGGACCGACTTATTCAACACTTATGCAAATGATGATTTTAAAACGAGGATAAGTAAGTCTTTAGACCAGCGAACCGGCCGGTTAATTACACTCAAGCCTTTGAATTCAAAATACCTTTTGAAGGCTTTGTATAACTTTAGAGGAAAGTCGTTTCGCATCCGACGTAATGAATGAATGAACTGATCAATTTGATGTAAATTTTGCGAGTTTCTAAGTTCTTTCATGTGTTGGTATTGGTACAGTGGCAGCACAGAAGGCTACCCATCTTTGTTGCAAAATCGCCCGTATTACAAAGTCATGAGATACCGCATTGTTTGACGAGACGTGCTAGACACCGTTCCTAGTTAGTAGGTACTATGGATTTGCATTATATTCTCAAGCTCTATTTATGCGCTTTTAAAAAATATGAGCAAAGTATTTTTAAGGCGTAACTGTGGATTAATTATGCACCAAGAAAATAATAAGGTACTCAATGTTTTATCAATAACTTACGAAATACAGAGCGTGAGTCAAAGTATCGATAATTTGAGTGAAAAAAAAGTCACTCATCATGAATTCACGATCAATTTTGTCTTCAATACTTAGCTATTAAAATGAAACTGCTAAGTGCAATTTTGGTGAAAAATTTATTTGCGTAAAAAGTGACGACGACCCGGAAATATTTCCCTTGTGAAATTTGATAAAATAAAATATAGGCAAATTTTCCGGTCGCACAGTGACGAATACACCGTATCCATTGTAAGACGAGAAGCGGGAAAGTTTTCAGGTAATTAGGTGCTCTATTTAGGCTGTTACGAGGTCTTTAAGTATAATGATCTAATAAGTAGGATTTATTACCCGTTGATAGCTATAGATGGTAGGAGCCACGTCGTCAATGACAATCTTATAAGATTGCAACCAGTTGCAATGTTTTGCTATAAAAAGTTGTTATAAAAGTGTCTCACTCAAGATAGTTTTAGTTTAATGCGATAGATTAAAAAATAATTGGAAAAAGTAACATAAAGTTGAGACACTAGATTCTGTTATGTGACGCACCCATCATAATAATCCACCAAATCGACATTTTGATGTGGTTGACGGAGGGTTGTTCCCGGTAAATCCTAGTCAGAGGCCTTATGGCGGCTTAATAACAGCTGACAGTTAAGTTGGTCACTTACCTCACACACACCCCTCGACCAATCCGCACTGAGCCCGCTTGGTGGAGTATAGCTCGCATCACCTCATAGTTGAGGTGAGCAATGTGCCCAGCTGTGGGACGTATAATAAGCTGATGAGATGACAGATGACGGCGGTTTATTTTTATTTATTTATATAAAACTTTATTGCACAAGATTATTACAATAGGTGGACAGTAAGTCCATTATACTAAGCTGAAAGATATATTGAGTCGTCTCATTTATGACACTAAGATTAGGTATAAACGTAAAAATTCCTTTGTTAGGATGTTTGGATATTTGGATGTTTGTCCGTCAATCACGTTGAAACTTCTGAACGGATTTTGATGAAATTTGGTCTACAGACAGAGTATGAGCTGACTTAGGTGATAGGATACTTTTTACCCTAATTAGATACTACCTTGGAATAAACACGTTTGTGCGAACGAAGTAGCAGGCGGGCCACTAGTAAAGTTATAAAAGAGAGTTATAAAACATTATATTACAATCGCTGTTCTCATGACAATGAAAACAAGGAACGTGACCAAGGAACCCTCCTTGCCTCCGCCGAAAGCGACGATAAATTGCGCCATCTCGCCTAGGAGCCTACTGGGTATCTTAGTCTGTATAGACCAACAATATTCGCTCCCTTCCCTTCTGAAAAACTGGGCGACACACGCCGAGGAGGCAAAGAAGCACGAAATGCGTTGCACTAGGTAACAAACTCCACTGCATCATTCATGGGTAGGCGGATTCTCTTCTGAGGCCTGGAGTCCCACAGAACCCCCAGCTGCCGCCGCAGCTGGTGGGTATGCGTAACAGCATTTCCCTGACGTTAAAAAAAGGTAACAACCTCTACTGCATCATTCATGTGAGTGCACCTGTATATTGCGCTTTCACTTGTGACTATAATATATTTTGTGTAGTTGACTGATCTCTTTTGAGATTGACCGCCGTGGTTGAATCGGCTAGGAGACTATTATTATATTCATCACAGTCCCCGATTGAAGCCTTTTCTGGTGAATGCTTTACCTACCCAACACAAACGCCTGCCTGCCGCCTGAATTTTCTCTGCTTAGCCCTATGCTTGACTGGTAGAGAATGCCTTCGGCATTAAGTCCACCATTGTACACATATTTATGCAGAACTTAAATAAATAAAATAAAACAAACGGATGCTGTGATGTTAAAAGTGGCACTCTTAAACGTAGAAGGACTTCGTATACTTAGCCTTTAACAACCTACGAGTATATTCGAAACTACAGCCATTGGATTACAGAGTAGGGGACTTTGTTTTGTTTGAAATTCTTCTACCGACTCCTAAGTGCGGACCGTGACTGCCGTTGGGGACAGTTACTTATTTTATCACGAAATTGTTCAGTCACTTGGATTTAATGGAAAATGGAAGTATTTATGATGATCATGTTGTGATGTTAAAAGTAGGACTCTTAAATTACTATCATCATTTCAGCCTGTTGCAGTCCACTGCTGGACATAGGCCTCCCCCAAGGAGCGCCACAGCGCACGATCTCCCGACCTTTGCATCCAGTCACTACCAGCAGCCTTCTTCAGGTCGTCTGTCCATCTAGCCGGAGGGCGTACCAAACTACGTTTACTTAAGCGTGGTCTCCATTCAAGAACCTTCCTGCTCCAACTCTCGTTGGTTCTGCGACAGACATGGCCAGCCCACTGCCACTTCAGCTTGCTACATTTTTGGACAACATCAGTTACCTTAGTCTTATGTCGTATGACCTCGTTCTGGATCTTATCCCTTAATGCGATCCGCAACATAGACCTTTCCATAGCAAGCTGAGTGACGTGTAGTCGGTGAGCCAGCTTGGCTGTCATGTTACTACTATACAGCCAGAAAAACACACTGGTCTATGCAGTGTACTTGAACCTGTCCAAGGCTTCTGATCTTGTTTCATACAATGTTCTGTTTTGAAAGCTGAGGGAAGATACCAATGATACCAATTACCATTAATTAATATTGTTTCGATCTTAAAAGATACTGTTATGGTAATCAGGAAAATATTGTCAAATGGTGGTAATCAGGAAAATATTGTCAAATGGGCGAGAGAGACAGCGCTCTAATGTTTATAGGCTTGACTGTGGTGTGAGACAAGGGGGATATTTTCGCCGAAGATGTTCCACCTATACATTAACAGGCTGGTGGGTGAGCTTAGCGGCACCAACATCGGGTGTCATGTAGGTGGTATCTGCGTAAAGAACATCAGTTACACTGATGATATGGTGCTGCTGGCCCCATCGATCAATGCTTTGCGTAGACTGCTACAGATTTGTGAAAGCTATGTAAGTGCTCATGGACTCAGATACAATGCGAGCAAAAGTGAGCTCATGATCTTTAGAGCTGGTCGCAAAACCTACACCAAAGTACCTTCTTTGCATCTTTGTGGTACTCCTCTAAACAAAATGGATCGGTTTAAGTATCTGGGTTACTAAGTATCGGAGGATTATTATTAAACATTGAAGGACCTCGTATTCTTAGCCTATAACAACCTAGATTCGAAACTACAGCTATCGGATTACAGAGTAGGGGCCTTTGTTTTGTTTGAAATTCTTCTACCGACTCCTAAGGGCGGACCGTGGCTGTCGCTGGGGACAGTTACTTCATTTCATTTCATTTCAAAAGTTCTTTATTGACAGAAATGTTAAAATTACAGTATACAACTTATAAATACACAGTTATACAGTAAAAAGGAGGTTTAACAACTTTGTTAGGCTAGGTATAGGCGCCTTTGAAAATTAAATTACATAATATATAGTTCTCATTAAAACATGTTATTTTTTCTTCTTAATTTTATGTACTTGATACAATAAGTAGCAAAATTTTCGTATAAATTTATGCTTAATTCATAATGGTGGGTAGAAAGAAGCAAGTTTGCAACAATACAATACTCATGCAAACGTTAGACGGGTCGCGCCGGCGGCCATGAGCTGCCCCGTCCCCCGCTTGCGGTAAGTAACAGGCGACGGAGGGGAGCTATGTCGCTCATTCGAGCCCTCTATAAACTGGTTGTGCTACTGCTCACCGGTTCTCGTGACGTCAGGCGGAAACAAAAGGTAGTGATGCGGGAGCCGATAGGTTCCGTACTTATCGATGTAGGGTAAATCTGATTTGGTTGTTTTACATATATTTGATATCAGTGGGTTATTACTACTTAAGTTGTTAGTGTAAAATTTTTTAGTTAACTTTAGTATGTGTTGTATGAGAGAAGGATATTTAATTTTATATTGAAGTTTAGATAAGTTAGTTTTAAATTTGGTATTGAATGACATTTTAAGTGCTTTATTTTGAATAATTTGGAGTAGTTGGTAGTTTGTCAAACATGTACTGCTCCAGACTGGGCAAGCATATGTTATACTCGGTCTAACGAGAGTTGTATAAATTCTTAGTTTTGTTCTACAGCTGAGTTTGCTCTTGCGGTTCAGAATTGGACTCAGTGCACCTAAAGCTTGAGCGCCTTTGACTCTTAGGTCTGCAACATGCTTAGACCAGTTAAGTTTCGTGTCCATTCTCAAACCGAGGTATCGAACTGTAGTCCTCCAGGGAATTTGGTGACCTGAAATACTAAGCGTACGCTTTGGAGCTTGGCGTTGTCGAGTAAATAGGATCGCTTCTGTTTTAGCTGCGTTAAGTTTTAATTTCCATTTTGAAAAATACAACAACAGTTGTTCAATTGCAAGTTGCAAGCGGCTTATAATCAGATCAACATCTTCTGAAGACGTAAAAACGGCCGTGTCGTCTGCAAAGCAGGCCAGACCAGTTCGAGGCTGAATAGGTATATCGTTCATGTATAAAAGAAAGAGGTGTGGGCCCAGAATCGAACCCTGAGGCACACCAGCAGGCATTATTTGACGTGAGGATATGTTTTCTTCATCTATAGAAACACTAAACATACGACCAGACAAATATGATTTGACAAGTTTTAATAGGTTTGTTGGTATATTTAGTTGTAGGCATTTGTGTAAAAGCCCATCATGCCACACGGTATCAAATGCCTTTTCAATGTCCAATAAGAACATACCAGTAGACTGGCGAAGATTGAGATGGTGGGAGATGTGTTCAGATACTCTACTAAGTTGCTGGGTAGTGGAATGCAAAGACCTAAAACCGAACTGTTCATTAATAAGTAAATGTTTCGTTGATGTCAGTAGGCGGGTGTAAATTAATTTTTCAAAGAGTTTTCCGAAAGACGGCAACAGACTGATTGGTCGGTAGTTCGTAGGTATTGATTCGTCTTTTCCTGGTTTCCTTAGAGCAATAACTTTAGCTGTTTTCCAAGCTGATGGAAAGTAACCTAACAAAAGACAACCGTTCAATATTTTTGTGATAAAAACTAAAGTTTTACGGGACATGTTTTTGAGAAGAATATTGGTTATTCCATCAAAACTAGGTGATTTACGTGGTTTCAAAGTTGCCAGTGCCTTACTAATTTCATTCGGATGTATAGGTTTATCAATTTTAGTAATTTGGTGTTCATCAATGGTTCGTACAGAGTTTTGTACATCTTCTAATTCTGGGGACAGTTACTTATTTTATCACGAAACTGTGCAGTCACTTGGATTCAATGCGAAATGGAAGTAATGCGGACACTTTTGTACCATTGAAAGAAATATCGACACAATTGACGACTTTGAATTGGACCACCACTTTGGTGTATCGGTTAAGAAATTGACTATTAACCAAAAGGTCGCGGGTTCGATTCCCGCACTGTGCAAACATTTGTGTGCATGTCTGTCTGTTTGTACTGGTCTGGGTGTCATATGTATTTATTTAAGTTTATTTGTACCTAATATCACTATTGATTATGATCACGGAGTATGTGATGTTGTTGTATATTTAAATGTGTTCAATAAATACCTACGCATTAGGAGATCTTAGCGTGTTTGCCGGTGTGAATCAGGTTTTTCTTACTTTAAATAATCACATGATTTTTAAAACCCTCCAACAGAATTACATGGTTGGTGTTCTTTATTAAGTAGGAAGTTCTTATTAAGCACAAATTCATCAAACTGTAAGTGCTCATTATTTTTTCCGATTCCCACTACGTAGGCACCACGTCATAATGAAAAATTACGAAATACCTGTAAAGTGTAAGAATAAAAGCGTGTAAGAAAGCTCACCTAACTAAACTCAGTTTTACAGTCGACGTATAAAAATGATATCTTTAGCTCTAAAGCTTTTAGGTTTCTCTATTTATCAATACCAATACCATTTAATCCAATCAAAACACCACTCTATCACTGCAGTCTCTAAACCATGATAAATGGGGTTCTATTCTAAAAGAGAGCGATAAATTGTTTCGCACACGACATCAATAAGGTTATGATTTACCGCGCGGGTAAATTCCTTTGTCCTTTGCTTACAAGCTGTTGGTTGGTAAAATACTTTCCTATTTTTGGTGTTAGCGAATGTTGTACCATAATGAAATTTTAAAGATAAGGACTTGATGCTGACATGGACAGGCAAGTTAAAGAACTTTTGATTAATAAATATTAACAACCCTACAAAATTTATTTAAGTATACATATTACATAGGAGATTTTAAATAACTCGTGGTCAGATTACTGATGACTTTTAGCAGAAGCCGGTTTTTGCGCTTCAATGTTATTCAAAGTAAGTAGTTAAGTAATTAACCAATGTAATTAATGATTATTTAAAGATTTATCTTAGCTAAAAGTGACTACATCGAAGTCAAAGAGAAAAGTTATACTATGGAAGTGCTCTATGTCATGTAATGTACCTATTATTGGGGAAAATGTGTTTAATTTTATAACTAACGAGTTATAGAGAAATCTTTCATTGAGAATGAAAGCTCTTCCTCTGGATTTATGTCCTCAAACCAGAAAGTACGTCAATTAGGGATAGTTGATGGCAACACTAAATTGTCAACAAAACAACGACGCTTCCCATTACCTAAACGTCCTCCCATTAACCGTGAGTCCCAACAGACATGCCCATTGCGTACCAGAAAAACAAAATGGCTGTCAAAAACAAAATTCTCGGCTCGAAAACTGAACAGGGTCAGTGGCGTCATCTGTCTTCAGGACAATAAAACCGTCAGCCGCAGTTTCACGTATCCCGTGTTCATGAAAACTTGGTGCGACATTTCAGCCAACTTTGGATAAAAAAATCCTTTAAAAAATGAAGTTAAAAAACTTTAGCAAATTGTAAGACGATTAAAGTTATATGGTGGGTCTCTTGTTCTTAAGTGTTAATGACAATGCACAAGTTAAGAAGATCAAGATACCTTAAGGTACCTTCATGTAGACGACGCCGGAACCGGAACCGAATCGGCACCGGATCGAAAACGCGCGTAGGTATACAAACGAATATCACACTGAAATGCCGGACCGACATGCACGGCAAACTCATCGGGCCGCCTCAGTAAACATGCGGTTTCGGTCCGGCACTGGAGCGGTACCGGCCATCTATATGAAGCCAATTAATGTATTTTACTATCATACGGATTTTGATGTCGCTAAAAATGGACACTTCACGCGCAGTATCCTTGAATTTGCATTCAATTCGTAAGATTAAATAATTACTAAGTGATTTACCATGTCATAAAAAGATTTATCAATTACTTTAATTTCCTAATCTATTCATCATCATCATTATCAGCCAAAGGACGTCCAATGCTGAATAGCCCTTCCCCACTTCCACATCAACCGATCACAACACAAGCGGTCCGCATCCAGTGTGATCCTGCGATCTTTACAAGGTCGTCTGTCCATCTTGTCGGTGGACGTCCTACGCTGCGCTTTTGATCGAAGGGTCTTCAATCCAGAACTTTTCTGCCCCAACGGCCATCAGTTCTTCGCACTATGTGCCCTGCCCATTGCCACTTGAGCTTCCTGATTCTCAAGGCTATGTCCGTTACCTTAGCTCTTCTACGTATCTCCGATCTCGTAGAGAAATACCGAGCATAGCCCTCTCCATCGCTCGTTGTGCTATCTTGAGTTTCTTCTTTATAAGGCCCATAGTCAGAGACCATGTTTCGGATCCGTATGTGATCACTGGTAACACACACTGGTTGAAGACTTTCGTCTTCAGACACTGAGGTAATTGAGACAGTGCGATCCTTATCCTAAACCTAATCTATTGCGATAAAGGTATTCAGTTGACCTTGGGCAGAGTGCGAAAATATACAATTTATTTGGATAATACCAGCATTTGCCAGCGATCCAGCATCGAAATGCGTGTATTAAACCATCCCTCCTCATTCCAAAGTTAGGGTTGTCATTATCGTCATGACTTTACATTGTATTCAGGGCCTCAGATAGAAAAAATAATGAAATAGGTATGTTCCATTCCATTACGACGCCAATCCGATCCTAAAATAAATCTACAGTTGCACTTGTGGTTAATATGAAATCAGAAACAATGAAGGAAGAATTACAATTATGTCCAAGTCAAGAAAAGAAATTTCTACACCTGGCGCACATTTTTCCAACAAATAACCAAAAGTGTTCAATACAGGATCCTAAATGTTTATCTTATTTTTTTTATTCAAATGTCATATTACGTAGGTACTACAATATCGTAAAGACACTAAATAAACATCATATTGTGGAAATATGATATTAATGTGGTCTGGAAAGTAACATAATTTCAATTTTAACTTGAAATTAAGTTTACACTACTTCATTGACGACGATATTATTGACGAAAGCTTTGGTCTAGTGATCTGAGGTCCAGACTACAAAACCGGCTATCGCGGGTTCGAATCCTGCTAGGGGCAAATATTTGTGTGATGAGCACGAGCATTTGTACCTGAGTCATGGGTGTTTATAAATTTATTTAAGTATTTCTATTCGTTATTCTAGCCACCATAGCGCAAGCTAACGCTTAGTTTGGGGCTAGGTAATTGGTGTGTTCGCTGAAACAATTTATTATTAACAAAATGTTTTTTTTTTATATACAAGGTACGTTAATGTACTGTAATCTTACCCATTTGAAGCGTGATACCTCAAAATTAGACACACACAGGAACCGTTACCTATAAACATAGTCGTGGCAGCCCTACCGGTGATTAAATACGAAGAATGAGTCCAATTACGAACTTCGCCCGTATTTGCCGGTGATTTGTGTTGCGAACATACCCCGATGTTGTTTTGTTTGGAAGTGTTCACGCGTATTGTTAGCTATGGAAGAAGTTTACCTTTTTCAACAGGCTAAGGCTCTTTTTTATTAATCTGTCGTAGGTAGGTACTTACCCAGCTGTACTCTAAAAATTATAATAGAGATTTACTTAAAAATATAACTGTGAAATGTAACTTTTTATAAAGCCCAGAAAGTAACACCTTTTTAACAATATTACCTAACCCAAAACTGAGCCAATCATTTGAGTAAATAACTTCTTTTATCTATGTATAAGCATAAAAGTGTGTGTAGTTATAGTAACATGACGTCTCGGAATAAACTAATTACTTAATTAACCAATTAATGGGAACTAAAGTAATTACTGATAAAACCGTTATGTCAACATTTTTAGGCAAGTAACAGTATTGTTACAATTTTAGTGGGTCAATGGGTCTCTAGACTGTGATTGTAGTATCGCAGAGATTTAATCACCTGCCTATTTTTTAATATCACGGGCGTATCAGCTTAGTTATTGAGTGTTACGTTTTTTTTGTAGTAAATAATAGAAAAGTTTAGACTATGTAGCAATTTTTTTTAAATACTACATGGACTGTGGATTTCTGAAGCTAAAAAACTTCTGACAAAAACAAAGTTTGTTAATTTAATTAGCGAACTTTCGTGGTCCGTTGCAAGAATTTTAATTTGGAATTTGCTCAAAACAGTCTGAGAGTGTTGAACATCGTTATTAGAGAAAAATGTTTCCTATATGTCAAACAATATATGTTCAAACGGCTCCACCTCAAGCAACTAATTTACCGTTGCAGAATCACCCTTATTAACGTAAGCATTTGATACCGCAGTGATTAACTTGACGTGTGGCCGTGCGTACCCAGTAGCTCTTCTAATAAGCGGATACCATAACATACAATTAAATGGATTTGGACTTGGGTATCAAAAGATCAGACTCAAAGTTGTCGTTCAAGAATAAAGTTCGAAAATTCCATAATGGATAAATTGCTTGTATATTTTACCTATATCATCCATATTATTGTTTTTTTATTAATCGTTTTTTTTTGCATATTATAATTTAATATTTACTTTATATTTATATTATATATAATGATATTATATTTATAAATATTATGTTTATTTAATTTTTTGCGCTATTAAGCACAATTTAACTTTCCCATGTAATTTTCACAGCTCCCATTGGCTTCTTTCTGCATGACCTAGAGTTTGATTGGCAGAAAATGCTTTTAGCATGAAGTCGACCCTTCGTACATTTCTTGTGCAATAAAGTTTTAAATAAAAATAAATAAGAATCTTACGGTTATTATTACGACGTAGTCATATGATAGTAATTGATTCTATTTATAAGGTTAATTAATTAGGCCACATTAAGATAAAGGGCCGCCATTAGCCACAGTTTGACTCCCACGAAAACTCATCATTTTTCGAAATTTAATCACACTTAGAGAAAAATGGACTGCCAAAGGCGGGACTTGAACCCGCACGCACCTCTCGCAAGCCGGGCGATTGCTCCCCCAATTGAGCTACCGTGACACTTACTCATCGGTCCGAATTTCTTTAAGTCCTTGTAAGGCTGCAGCCAGCTATGATTCTTCACTGTTGCGCTTCTCATCAGCCTATAAACGTCCCACTGCTGGGCACAGGCCTCACCTCAACTATGAGGTGGTCCGAGCCATACCTTACCACGCGGGCTCAGTGCGGATTGGTGGAGGGGTGTTTGTAAAGTAAGTGACCTACCTTACTTGTCAGATGTTATTAAGCCGCCCGAGGGCCTCTGACCAGGCTTTACGACTAATATCTATCGATATTAACCGGGACCAACAGCTTAACGTGCATTCCGAAGCACGGAGATACTTGTGAATAGACGTCACTTTAATGGTCAGAATGGTCATCCATCCCAAACATGACCGCGCCTTAGGTTGCTTAACTTTTGGTATCACTACCAAAGCGCTGCAACCACTGCGCCACAAGCATCGAGCGCCACTGTTGTGCTTAGATACCTACAATATACGAATCAAACACATTTTTGGCTGTTTAACAGATCTTTATCAGCTAATTTATTCAAATACTATATTATTTGTAAGAATCTTATGCGAAATCAACAAAAAAAGAAGCAGAAAGAGACATCGAGACTTTCTCCATGTTCTGGCCAGATCGTGACGACGAATCGCTTATTGACTGACGACCACTATGGTGTAATGGTCAAGAAGTTGACTATTAACCAAGAGGTCGCGGGTTCGATCCCCGCACTGTACAAACATTCGTGTGCATGAACATGTCTGTGTGTACTGGTTTGGGTGTTATATATATTTATTTAAGTTTATTTGTAATATGTACCACTGTTGATTCTGATATATGTAATACAAGTGCGTGATGTGATGTTGTTGTTGTATGTTTATTTCATTTTGCTGAGCAAAAATTCGCTCCAAAGACATGCAGAAATCACTCACATTATCTATCGAGCTAATGATAACGTTCACGCTAAGAGACACAGTTAAATGTGTCGGTAATAAATAACTATGCGTTCGTTGTTATCGCAGGTCGATGTCAGTTGATGTCTAGCTCCGCTGAGAATAGCTGGTTATTCGGTGTTATAATTAGTGACGTGAACATTAACCGATGGATTTGGAGAGGCAGCCACTTCTGGGACGTACGGACGTGAGATGTAGGAGAAATAGGTAAGGGCCGATTTTATCTTCTTATACATGAAAATGAATTGCTGTTCGTTAGTCACGCTTTAACTCGAGAACGGCTAAACCGATTTCAATAATTTTAGCCTTGAATTATTTGTGGGAATCGAGGGAAGGCTTAGACGGCGAGAAAATATGAAAAATTAATTTTAAAAGCGGGTAGGACGATGTCTGCCGGGTCCGTTAATAATATATACCTATGTATAGGATGTCCCAAAATGTTATGTCAAAAAACCGATCTGAGTTTTGGTTGGATCCATTCGAAATATTATCAGAGACATTCTAAGAATCTTTAAATGACTTGAAGACGAATGGGCTAATTAAGGAGATACAAACAAAAAAAAACATATTTCATTTAACACCTACCTATGCTATATGTACTTATTAAGTTATTAATTGCACAAGGCAATACGCTAACTAAATAATTGGCTACGTACGTATATGTGACGGTTATTGACCTGATCATGATTTAATGAACTACCCGATTAGGTACATGTGTGTATAATACATCAAGGTCACAGATATGATAAAACCAAGTTTTAAGATGTCTGTGCTACATTTCACTATTATATAGGCCGACAAGTTAATGTGTGACATGCCTGTTACCCTATTTTTTGGCAGGCAGGTCAAGCGAGCCCACGTTTATTATTTAATAGCGAAATATATCCCCTGAAAGGTAATCCATCATTAAAATCAACCGCAGTGAGCCCACTGTTTTAATTTACGCCATCCGCATAGATTTTCTCAAATACTAAGGCAGTGTTTTGTTCAAGCAGCGTGCTATATCCTCAGGTGTATTTTATCAAAGAATGTGAACTACCGTAACTGAACATTATGTGCAAATACACAATTATCAGTTACGGTTAATCGCCTCATAAGGCCTAATGAGAAATACTTATACAAAAACTTACGTTCTTGGTCTAATATCCGAACTTAAATCGTTCATCACCGAGTTGATAATAGAATGAAAAAATATTTTAAAATGAATTTAGTATATTAGAAAGTAGGTATATCAAAAATGTGTTTGCTAAAAAAATCCTGCACAGTTAAAAATTTTGCAACATCAAAATTTTAAATATTTTTTTTTGTCCCCACTGAAAGTAAGTTTATGGCCGTAATACAGCGCTTATGATATATATATTTTCTATTATCCAACTGAGTGAAAGTAACTAACATTGACATACCTGTTTCCTGTTTATACCTGTGATGGCTGTATAGTAAATTATAACGCGGACTATAGGTTTTTGACATAGGTTTAATGAGTAATATGACAAAGTGTCTTATGAATAAGATGCGTCATCAGCTGCCCGCGCGCATTGCGCGTGGACATCCTCCCGTCCCTTGGCTTCTTCAAAGGGAAGAGGGCCAATATTGTTGAACCCCCGTACGAGAGTTTCTCTCCTCGTCTTCAGTTCCGCCACCCTTGAGACGCCGTCCGGTCCTGGATAGGTAATAAATGTTTATTTCATTACTAAGTTTACATAAACAAGATAGGGATTGGAAACTCCTTTTAAGCATACAATGATTGTGCCAGGAGATTCCGCTCTTGCATAACTATAGCTATCAATATCAAAATTAAATAGCATTGTAAATGCTTACTAAACACTTAACTATTAAGATTAAAATGTTTTTGTAAAAGAAAATAAAAATTTAAATGAAGTACTTAATTATATTGTCCACAAATCAAAAACAATTAGCATAGAAACGTGTGCGTGTATGTGTGCATGTCTCTCTGTGTATGTGTGTGTGTGTGTGTGTGTGTGTGTGTGTGTGTGTGTGTGTGTGTGTGTGTGTGTGTGTGTATGTCTACGCTTGTTTGTGTATGTGTGCGTGTGTGTTTGAGTATGTGTTTGTGTATATGTGTATGTTATACCACGCGCCCCAAAGCCCAAACTAGCGATGGTAGCGCCTTGTCCCGTATGAGCACGAGCATCCCTCAGTCAGCTGGCTGAAAGAAGTGGACCACTTCGTTTTCTGCTGTAGCAAGGAAAAGTACTCATGAGAGAATCTTTGCCAAAAGTGCTGCCTGATGAATCTACTCGTCGCCTGCGCACCTCGTGACCGCATTTATTGTCTTAATTAAAGCTGGTCTTGCCGTTGAACTGATGTCAACTATAATGGAGAGAAAGGTTGCCTTCTTTGGACATATGCAGAGAGCTTCTCAATATGAGTTTTGAAGGCTGAAGATTCTTGGCAAGAGATCACCAGGCTGACCCAGAAGAAAATGGATAGATGACATCAAAGACTGGACCAAACTTCGTTTTTATGACCAGCTAAAAAGAGCCGCTCAAGACCGCATCGGTTTCTACATGCTGACCTCCAAACTTCAATTTGAAGATGGCACGCCATGATGATGATGATGATTGCCGTTGAAGTTATAACATCATGTCGAGTAATAACAACATCCGTCGGACCTGGAGCATGCTGAACACATATCCCGTGTCGTCTAACGGGAACTGCACAAACGGTCGATCGGCGACTGCATGGGGGTCATGGGCATGTGGAGACATGCCCATGACCCCTATGCCTGCGCTGATCGCGATAATGCCCGGCGCGCCCGCCGGCGTCCTGCTCGCCCCGCCGGTGTAGACAGCCGATGTAGAAGGACAGTAAAACAATGGGTGCACTAGTAGACTGTCTTTGATGACCGCTTGGTGCAGTGGTCCGCATGTCGGACTTCTAAACCAAGGGTCACGGGTTCGATTCCCGCACAGTACAAGCATAAGTGTGCATGAACATGTGTGTTTGGTACTTGGTTAGGTACTGGTCTGGGTGTTTCCTATGTACAATATGTATATACGTTTATAATCGTATCGTACCTATGTGACGAAGAGTGTTATTGATGCAAGTATTGATTGCATCGCGTCGCGTCGCACTAGTCGCGTTACGTCACTCACGTAGGACAACACCTGAATGTGATAATCGCCTAAAATGTGATGAGCCTTGAGTGTAGAAGTAAAGCGCAATTGGTATCTAGAAAGCTTGATTCCACCACTAGCAGGCATTGGGAGGAGTATCATAGTAGCCTAACTAGTTCTCCTACCTTAACTCAGTTTTCTACTTTTATATCTAACAAGGCTGATTTATTAGAAACATTAGAAAATAACAAACAAAAAAGTTTTATTGTAACTAACACAGGGGAAAGGCAAATAATAATGTACATAATAGAAACTTACAAACTAACTATTTACAGAACAATGGCAACTATTTACTAAATAAAAATTGAAAATGATAGATAATTATTAAAATGTCAATAAAATTATTAAATGTCCTTATTGTTCAAATGATCACTTGCTTTATACTTTGAGTCATTTAGAGCTTTATCTGCAGAAACACGCTTGCAAAAGGCAAAAGATTAAAGTAAAGGCAAAGTCTGTCTAAATTGTTTGCGCTCAAGTCATACTACTAAAATTGTAGCTTGTCAGGTTGTAAATATTGTAAGGCCAAACATAACACGCTTTTGCATATTGAACTGACAGAGCAAACTTATCAAGACCCCATGCCATCATCTACTAGTGTTGCTTTATCTGCAGATATTATTCAAATAAATAAATATTTTTCAACAATCACACCAATAAGCTACGAGGCTTGTGCTAGGGGTACTAGATAACGGATATACATACTTAAATACTTTTTTTTGTAAATAAATACTTGATATTGTATGGATGCAGACCGCTTGTGATCGGTCGATGTGGGAAACTATGGGGAAGGCCTATGTTCAGCAGTGGACGTCCTTTGTCCACTTGTCGAGTTTGTCGGTCACATAGTTCAACGGGTCAGATTGGCAGGCCGCAGATTCTGTGTTGTAGGGCGCGTGTTCATCATACAAATGTCATCATCATATCAATCTTCCGACGCACACTGCTGAACATAGGCCTCCTATCCAAGGATCTTCACCGTGACCGAGGTCGACTGGATGCAGAAGGGCAAGAATGCCCTTCTGCATCCAGTCGACCTTCACCAGATAGTCTGTCCGCCTTGTAGAGGGCCTCCCTACGTACATTACTATGCACAAGCTAAGGTACTTGCATAAAAAAAAAGTCACCACACGGAAAGTCACGGAGCGGTTTCGTGCGATGATCGCACTAATGTTTGACGACAGCTTTGGTCTTGTGGTCTGAGGTCCAGAATACAAAACCAGCTGTCGCGGGTTCGAATTATGCTAGGGGCAAATGTTTGTGCGATGAGCTCGAGCCTTTGAATCTAAGTCATGGGAGTCCATAAATGTATTTAAGTATTTCTATCTGTTATTTTAGTCACCATAGCACAAGCTAACGCTTAGTTTGGGGCTAGGTAATTGGTGTGTCCGTTAAAACAATTTATTATTTATTTGTTTAAAACTTTATTGCACAAGAAATGCACAAAGGGTGGACTTAATACATAAAGCATTTTTTGCCAGTCAAATTATGTTTCTGTTAACACAAAAAAGATACTTAAATACTTACTTTTCTTTTCCAGGCCGCTAACCCGCGAAGAGGTACTCGACTCCCAAAACGACGTTTCCTGGCGCCGAGCTCGTTTCTGCCTAGTCCTTATGTTCTGGGCCATAATGGCTATGTTCCTATCTATCATCGCCTGCATACTGGTGACAGCGAAATGTCGACCTTACGACCTGGACTCAAGGCTGGTGCCGTCGGTCCCTCCCGTGCATATCTCGTTCGCGCCTTTAATATCCAGTGGGAGAGTATTGTATAATGACAAAGGGTATGCTATGTGAGAGAAAATATAGGAACTTATAATTCGCACCAAAAACCTAAACCTAGCTTAAGCTAAGCTTAAGCTTTAACGGCTGACCAACGAACAACGGACGGCTGATAACGGATTTTGACCAACCATAGTTTAGAATTACCGTGATTAAATTTCTTTCGAATCAAAAATAACGTTTTAAAATTGGTCCATTGGTGGTGCGGGAACTACAACGCCATAGACACACACACGCACACACACACATAAACACAAACAGACATCGGGGTCAAATTCATAACACCCCTCTTTTTCGTCTAAAAAGAACGCTGGATAGGAGGAGAATTTGGTACAGTGGATTTGTGCAAAACAGCTAAAGTAACACGTTAGTTACTTTATCGTTATACTATATTTCCAGTAAAGAATATCAACTGTCTGATACACGGATTGTAACTACAAAAATATTATTTATTAAGTATTTTTCCATAATTTTTTTTTGCGTTCAAAACGGATGACCGGAGCCGAAAAGATTTTTTTAAGCGTAATGTCTTTTCAAGTACAAAAATATTATCTTAACTGTGCAACGTGAATGCTTATGTAAAACATAATAAATAGCTTAAGTACCTCTAGGTTAAGGATTTTCAAGTTTAATAGAAGTTTATTGGTAATAAACTTGGTTCAAGTTTACGCATAGGTTATCAATACAATGTATACCAAGACAAAACGTCAACAATAATATTTTATAGGTTCTTTATCTACTCTTCATTATACCTAAGCTAGATTTAATACTTTAGGCATTTATATAACATAAGACTGATTGTTAAAATAAATAAAAAATATTGCTAACATTAAATCGTTTAATTTAATCATCATTTTCATATTCATACAAAAATATTCACAAACATTCGCACGAACACAGCGCCACATTAATTTACTTAAATATGACAAAGTATATTATGATAATAACATGGAATTGAATTAGAGAGGCGTATGATGGTCTTTAATTTACATCATAAAACTTTAAAAAAAAACCGACATGAGCCAGGCAAACAGATGGTGAGCTTCAAAGGCTGAATGGATTTTGATCAGCCATAGCTAAGAACCAGCGTGATTAAATTCTCTTTCGATTTAAAAAAAACACCACTGAAATCGGTCCATCCGTTCGGAAGCTACGATGCCACAGACACAGACAGACACACACACATAAATATAATATTATAACACCCCCTTTTTTTCGTCAGGAGTTAAAAAAAATTTAACAGTACGAACCTAAGAATATTTCATACAAAATGCAAGTAAGGAAGTAAATTATTAATTTGACACACAAAATTGCACTATAGACATTAAAATAAAATTGTACAGAAAGTGAACAAAATGTAAGATTTAATATTTTTTTGATGACACACCGTTAATTCGGTCAAAAGTTAAAGGAAAATAGAACCATTTCTACTCACTAAAATAACATGAAATGCTTTTTTTGTTTTTCTAAAATTGTACAAACTTTCATAATACTGTAACAATTAATTCAAGTAATGCCTTTTTATTAAGGAACCTTAAATTAACAGAATTATGTCAATACTTTAATAACAATTATTAATGGATCTTGTAATTAAATGCAGATTAGACATAACTGACTTAAATTAATCTCACTGATATCTCTTTATAAAAACAATGTGTGTTTAAAAACGATGTGCTGTTACATCAGACTACCCTTTTATTTTTGAAAAATCACTCCTAAATCGAGTGTATAATATTCCACAGTGATGAACCTGACGAACGTACGCGTAAAGAATAAAATTGAAGGTACTTTTACATGTGTGCAACACATTACCTTTTTATTTTTGGCAACTCAGTAGCATTAATAATAATAGTCCACCTAGCCGATATCGACCACGGCGGCCAATCTCAACAGAGATCAGCCAAATGCGCAGGAGTTATTAAGTGCACAAGTGTGAGCGCAATACACAGGTGCACTCGCTGTTCCATCACTCTCAAAGGTCGGTGAGACGGCAATCCGACATGACCGGAGAGAGATCAGGCGCAGGACCAACGGCTTAACGTGCGCACCGAGGCACGGGGGTTTAACACCGCCAACTTCCCGACTCCGAGCTGTTTTTGAGAAATTTATGACAGTAAATCTCAGAATTTTTATTGGCTCGACCTGGGATTCGAACCCAGGACCTCTTGGATGTAAGGCAGAAACTTTTCCCACTACACCAACGAGGCAGTCAAATCCCATATTACCTACTTCGTAAATGACCACAACAGTTTAAAGAACAAAATACTATTCAATAAAAACAAAAACATAACATCATTAAATAAGTATTTGAGACATATTGTGTCATTTGTCTTTGTTTGTTCCAAGACGAAAAACTTTACGGCTTAATAGCACTAAATAACAGTCTTCATATTTTATCTAAAAGGACAGTAAAATATTTGTATCTTCGGTTTACGCGAACAGTAGACATTGAAATGAGACACTTTTACGGATTATTTCGCGATTTATTTACATATTGTTTTAACCTGACGTTTTGGACCCTTTTCAGCGTTCGTCAGTCTACCTGTGACCACGGACGCTGAAATGGGTCCAAAACGTCAGGCTAAAACAAAATGTAAATAAATAGCGAAATAATTCCTAAAAAGTGTCTCATTTCAAGATAGAAAAAAAAATAAAAACGGAGGTACCAAAGATAACATAATCAAATGGTACATTTAAATGTGTCCTTCTAGAAGGACATATTATTTGAAGAGGCTAATAAAAAAATAGCAAACATTTCTAGTTAGTCAGTAAATTAGTCTACTTAGAGAGTCCGGTATGGAGTACAGAGCGTATAAATGTGTTTCGTCCGGGGAGCGATTCTGGTTGCTCTGTTTGGCGAGTGTTCTCAACTCGCTCAACGTCTCGTCTAAAATGTTTTGGCGTTTGGGGAAGCTGGAATGAAAAGAAATCAGTGAAGATAAACTATTCCCATTTAGATCATCAGCAATATAGTGTTTTACAAACTGCGTATCCTTATCGTATTGATATTTATATCCGAAATGTATTTTTACCAAATTGTATTTTAGACACACTTATGAATGAATCGGTTATATGGATGACACCAGCCTGGCAATCAAAGGAAGTCCGAAATAAGTTAAATAGATGGAAAGGTAAGTACATTTTCGATGTAGTTTATGATCATTCACTCAACTACAGTTCAATAAGTTCGTGGGCGAACATTCGCCCTCAGTTCGTTTCATTCAGGCACAACAACTTGGCTGCGTGCTACTAACTTTATAACTGATTTAGTATTGGGAATATGTCATAAACAGTACTATACCTGTTAAATAAAGACTTTTAAGATCTTTCGCGTCTAGCGGCGCGGTCAAATGAGCGACCACGTATTTATTTTATTTAAGCTTTATTGCAAAACAAAAACTATGTACATAAGATGGACTTAACACCGTAAGGCATTCTCTACCAGTCATACCTTTGGGCTAAGCAGAAATTTTTAGTGGGCGGTGCGACAAAATAAATTAAAGAGAAAACACAATATCAATAATATGACACATAAGATTAAATAAATAATTAAATTTAACGAACTGTTAAAGAAAGATCTATAATGACGGTTGCGATAAAGTAAGAAAGTGGGAGCGAATAGTTTCTTGAATGATAGTTTGCTGGGAGCCTGTACTCAAGTCGGCTCGCCTTATTTTGCGCGGTTCGAATATTCAATTAACTCCTCCAAGTCATTTTATTAAATTTTATACAATAAACAAAATTGTACCTGCTAAATACCGGTCGAAAAGCCTCATCCAAATCATCAGCGTCTAACGGCGCGGTGACATGCGCGGCGAGCATTCGCACGCACGCCGCTTCGCAAGCGAGCGCGAGCACGCTTACTCGCACGCGGCTTAGTACCGGTTGCAGGCCGAGTGTTATTAGTATTGTGGTTAGTTGGGTTGAGATCTGAAATTAATAGAATTTTATTTTTAATTTATTTGGCATTATGACTGATTTTGCAAATCAATTCATTAGTTTAATTAATTACTATGTTTTAATTTTTTTTCATTTTCATTTTTTATTTTGGTGACAATAAATTTGTAATTAATTTTTATTTTTGTAACATTCTTGTTAATTAAAGTGATTTCTTAGTGGTTTAATATGTTTGGTCATTGCTGTTTATATATCATTATTTTAAATTTATTTCATGCTTGTTAGCTACTCGGTGCAAACTGTAAGTTACAAAGAGTATTATTGAATAAAGGTGGTCAATAAATCGCTGATAGTAGTAGTAATAAAATATTACAAGTGCTACACTTGTGATATTTTATTTAGCGCTAATAATACCTATTTACTTTTGTAGATGTCCTCGTTTAATTACATACTGACCTAGTGTTCTCATGTTTAAAGGTGGATAAGCTCACGCTGGCTAGCAGCTAACGGGGCTGAGGGGGGAAGTAGATATTTATGACGCGGCATTTGGGTCTTGACAAAGGAGTTTCACTTCTACGCAGGTATTATCTATTTCTATGGTCCAACCTATATCGAATCCTGCGAGGCTTTGGTGAGCTGTAGTTAGAGTAATAAAGTAAAACTAAATTCTTACCTGATTCTCGCAGTGCCTCTTAGAGTTCTTGGTCATCCGCTCGCTGGCTGTGATGAACGTGACCGATATGTTAGGGGTGTTCGTCTTCTCCGATTCGTTCCAACTCATTACTTTATTGGTCCCTGTGAACAAAATATTACTAAAATTTAATTACAAAACAAGGTTTGATTGAATGCAATTTCAAGAAAAGAGTTTACGTAATTTCTTTCGATTATTGCATATTTAAAAACATATATTATAAAGTTTAACCGAAAGTAATAATTTGACACTCCATATTTTTTTTATTTTATTAATGACACCTTTTATTTTTAACTTGTTAATTAATTAATCTAGATTACGTACATCAAATAAATTACAGCTTTAATCCATTGCCTAGCATTGCCAAGAAAATAAGAAGAAGAAGAAGGTATAAAAGTTTTATATTTTTGTCAATTTATTATTTCATTACCTTCTGGAGTCCGGGCAATGTCGGGATTAAGTTTTTGCTTGATGAAATCCATCACATCTACATGTGGCACCTTGTGTTCTGTGAATCTGAAACAAACATGATTTTGGGCTATAAATCTTAACAGACTAATAGAAAGTCAGTTAAGTTTAGTGCTCGAGAGAAGCGATCGTTCAAGGTTACTTTTGGCTAGTTAGCTAAAATTGGTAGAAATATCTTCGCGAGCAAAATGAGTCCTCATGTTAAATTGTACTGTTTTATTTTAATTATTACGATTTTTATTAATTTTAATAATAAAAAAAAATAATAGTATTGTTTTTGTTTTTATTTTAATTTCATGCATTTGAGGGCAATGTCAGCACAGACATAGACCTGGAGTACGGCGTGCCTCAAGGCAGCATCCTCGGACCTACGTTGTTCTTGGTCTAGATCAACGAGCTTTGTTCCCTTGTCATCCCACACTGCAAGTTGATCTCATTCGCGGATGACACTGCTCTTGTTTTCTCGTCAAATACGTGGGAGGATGTCTTTAACCACGCCTAACTTGGTCTTGACGTGGTCTCTTCATGGCTTCGAAATAACATGCTTACCTTAAATTCCAACAAAACAAAATACTTGGTTTTTTCTATTTATAAAACACGTCCTAATGCTCTTAACGGATTAAACCTTACTGCACATGGTCACATATATATGCCTAGTTCGACCAGCAAATGTCAGCACATTCTGTCATCGGAGACAATTAGGTATCTTGGTGTGACTATTGACTCTAGACTCACATTTCAGCCGCACATTGCAGTCACCGCAAGTAGAGTTCGTAAAATTATTTTTGTTTTTCGTAACCTTCGATCTGTGGCCGACCCTATTCTTGTCAAGTCAGTGTATATTGCCCTCTGTCAGTCTCTCCTATCATATTCAGTGTTGCTTACCCTTGAACGCGCGCAAAGAGCCGTCTTGAAAGTTTGCTGCTTTAAACCCATTTTATTCCCAACAGATGAGCTGTATGAATACTGCCAGGTGTTGAATGTCCGCCAAATCTTTATACTCCAAACCGTGCTAAAACAACATCGCTGTTTTGTTGCGGCACCCGCGCCTGCTAGGCGTATTCGTGTAGTAGCACCGGCCTCTAACTTCAGAACTCAATTTGCATGTCGCTTCTTCTGCTTTAAAGGTCCCTTCCTCTACAACAAATTACATCGCCTTCTAGACCTTCACTTTCTGTCTACTTATGATTGCAAAAGTGCCACCACCAAGTTCCTGTTGTCTCTGACGTATGATGCCACTGAAGATATGATTCCTCCAGTAGAGTAGATATACCAACATAACGCTGCTACTCACGTACACACACACACACACACACAAACACACGAACACACACACACGAACACGAACACACACACACACACACACGAACACGAACACACACACACACACACACGAATACACACACACAAGAACACACACACACGAACACACACACACTTAGTATTAAATAATTAGTGCTTGTTTTAAGTTACAATAAAATTCTTTATAACCTTCTATAAAATATGTAAGATTTACTTTTTGTGTCCCCGAACGACATTGAGTGAGGAGAGTGCTGGAGCTCTGTATTACAGGCCCCCAAGCCTAGTTCAGACTTCAGTTCTCTCACAATCAATTCAATTCCACCCATAAATTTGATGTACCCACTGTGATTGTGACTACACTTACTTCTCGTTGCCCCAATATTCTACTCTCACGCAAGTGCTAATACACGTCCAATCAGACTCAGTTCGTGCGATTGACAGCTAACGGCCAAGTACAACAACTATATCCATCGCTCCACAGTTGGGCGGTGAGCTGGCCGCGAGCGGACGTGGATATCCCGTCGTATGTATACAGTACTTAGTGGGTACCCGGCAGACGGTGTCCTGCCCGCTGTTTTCCCTGTTCCTTCCCTGGACTTCCACAAATATTTCAAGGCTAAAATTATTGAAATCGGTTCAGCCGCTCTCGATTTTTATTGAGAAAGCGATCGGCTCACCTGAATTTTCCCATGGGAATGCGACATTTTCTCGCGGTAAAAAGTAGCCTACGTCCTTTCTCAAGTATTCATACCAAATTTCATCAGTAGTTTAGGCGTGATTGAGTAACAGACAGACAGAGACAGAGAGACATAGTTACTTTCGCATTAATAATATTAGTATATAAGTATATTAGTATATAATATTCTTTCTCGGGTATCAAAATATCTCCATACCAAATTTCATGCAAATTGGTTCAACAACTAGTAGTAGTTTAGGCGTGATTGAGTAACAGACAGACAGAGTTACTTTCGCATTTATAATATTAATATAGACTGTCTTGTTGGTGTAGTGGCAAAGTTTCTGCCTTACATCCGAGAGGTTCTGGGTTCCAATCCCAGGTCGAGTCCGAACTGTTTCTGAGATTTCCTGTCATGAATGTCTCAAAAACAGCTCGGAGTCGGAAAGTTGGCGGTGTTATACCCCCGTGCCTCGGTGCGTTAAGCCGTTGGTCCTACGCCTGATCTCTCTCCGGTCATGTCGGATTGCCGTCTCACCGGACTTTGGGAGTGATGGAACAGTGAGTGCACCTGTGTATTGCGCTCACACTTGTGCACTATGATATCTCCAGCGTAGTTGGCTGATCTCTGTTGAGGTTAGCCGCCGTGGTCGAAATCGGCCAGGAGGACTATTATTAGTATATGGATGTGCTTACCTTCCGTTGCCCCAGTAGCCCACTCGCACGCACGCGTCTTCCCTAGCTAGTACGAGTCCACTTCGGCTCAGTTCGTGAGCGTCACAGCTGCTCAACGGCCAGGTGCAACAGCTGTAGCCAGCTGTCCACAGCTGTGCAGCGAGCTGGGCACGAGCGGAAGCGGACAGGCCGTCGCGCCCGCTACCGGCGGTTCCCCATACGCATACGGAGATGAGGGTTGACTGCGGACAAATAAGGTAAAGTTTTTTAGAATTATTTATGTAGGATGGATTTCTGAACAGGTGATGACGTAGTCAAAGAATATGTGTGAGCAATATGACGACAGCTTTGGTCTAGTGGTCTGAGGTCCAGACTGCAAAACCGGCTGTCGCGGGATCGAATCCTGCTAGGGACAAATGTTTGTGTGATGAGCACGTGCATTTGTACCTGAGTCATGGGTGTTTAAAAATGTATTTAAGTATTCCTATCCGTTATTCTAGCCACCATAGCACAAGCTAACGCTTAGTTTGGGGCTAGGTAATTGGTGTGTTCCTTGAAACAATTTATTTAATATTTTATTTTATTGTAGGTAATCAGACACCGCAAGTCCGCACCGCCTATGGATGATTTCAATGTGTTTGGAAATTTGGTCATTTACCATTTTAATACAATAATTTGATTTTCTTGGGAGATGGCTGAAAGATGATCAAGACGTGTCAAGATGTAGGGAAAATGTTGTAATTTATTTATGGTGTAAGAATATGAACTTTCACGGTGTTTTACTAAAGAGTCACAGAGTTCTGCTTGAGAATGAAATCTTTTTGCTTTGTCTATCAGATAATAATCATGACTTGTCCAGCTGTCACTTGGCGGTAGTTTTGGGGCAGCTTTGGTACATTTTGTAAAAACAAGACCGGAGTTGCGTCAAATTGCAGTCCGGCTAAAATTATAATTTTTCAAACTTATAGCTATTGGGTAGGATTTTTTTTCTAAAGATATCGAAAGCGAAGCGACTTTCTAAAGCAAACAAAACATATATCCGAAAAGATCAGTATTTCGGTACCATCTTTATAAAAAACGTTCTGTTATTACATGTATTTTGTAAAACATAGAGAATGGTGCGGCCTTTTGATCAATCTTTAGTAAGTATAAATTGTTTTATATCTAAATCTTGGTATACAGGCAGGAAACAATAAAATTTTGACTCGACTTTATTACTTAAATAAATTGGCGATAGCAAATATTTTAAGTTTTGATGTTGGTAAGATCATGAACATTCCTATATTTGGCAATTGCAATTAAAATAGGACAAAATATGATGAGTTCAAACCTTTAGTTGTATAACGTTAGCGTAGGTTTTATTTATCAATAAAAAAAAATTAAGAAACCGTCTGCGTCTGTATCGTATCAACAAAGCCTTTTAAGATTAGGTCCTACAGGGCCTAGGAAATATGTCAGGTAATATCTGCCTGGCTAAGTGAATGATAAAGTGAAAATCCTCAGCCAATATGTAATGTCTTGAAAACTTTCATCACTATGAAAATAGAAAATTAGGTTTATCATATCACCAACATACCTCAGAATTCTTAACTACAGCCGGTACTTCCGGTTCCATCTTCTTCAAGATAGCGGCCATCCTCTCCAAAGACATGGAGAAGCCAACGGACGTGCAAGTAAGTTGGGTGTTTCCGTGTTCTTTCTGCGCACGCGCTACCTTCCAGAAGTCTTGTACTAGGGCGTCATACCTGTCAAGGATATACAAAGAGAGCTAGAATTTGTTAGAAGAGGTGCTCGTGGCGCAGTGGTTGCAGCGCTTTGGTAGTGATACCCAAAGTTCAGCAACCTAAGGTCACGGCCGAGGATGACCATTCTGCCCATTTAAGTGACGTCTATTTACAAGCATCTCCGTGCTTCGGAAGGCACGTTAAGCTGTTGGTCCCGGTTAATATCGATAGATATTAGTAATTAAGCCTGGTCAGAGGCCCTCGGCGGCTTAATAACATCTGACAGTAAGGTTGGTCACCTACCTTACAAACACCCCTCCACCAATCCGCACTGAGCCCGCGTGGTGGAGTATGGCTCGGACCACCTCATAGTTGAGGTGAGGCCTGTGCCCAGCAGTGGGACGTATATAGGCTGATGAGAGATGAGAGAGAATTTGTTAATAAGGTACCCAGCCGAGTTTTAATCCTGCATAGAATAAAAATACTCTTTTGTAATTCTGTCCCAAATCACACTACAAAATGATCATACAAAAATTTTCGTCACAGATAAGACCCAATGACGGTTTGTGCGATGAGTACCTGTATGGCATGAATCCAAAGTAAGTTTAGGCTGATAAATATTACTGTATAAGTGGAAATCATTATTTATTAATATGACTACTCAATAAAAGAACAAAGTGAATTTTAATTCATTAGTGGTGAGGGTAACGCCCACCATCTAGCGACCTTCATGAAGGAAGATTTCTGGCCGCAAGGCGTCGTGTTTCGGAAGTTCCGAAGACGGCTGCCAGCCGACACCGCGCGCTACGAATCTGTTCGCTGACGCGTGTGATTGTGTTTAATATTTTAATTAGATTATGTAATTTTTATTATTTGTATGTATGTTAGTCTGTAAGGTATTTATAATATGGGCCTGGATTTCTTATAATCTGCTGCCTGAGATAAATATATTATATTTCGTATATTATAATAAAGTTGAATTTAAACCAATCCACCAATATCTTACCTCCCGCCTGCAGCAATGATATCTCCGCTCCGGTGTTTAGCAGTCGGCTTGTGGTCATTGTCCCTTAATACGGACATTTGCCAGAATATGCCGCTGTGTTGCGTCGCGTTATACGCTAGGAACGGGGCTACTGTCATTGGACACTGCAAGCAAATATTATGAACTTATTATAGCATTCGAGACGATTTTTTTTTTAAATAAATAAATAAACAACAACATCACATTCATTGATCTGACTCTGTGGTCAAGTAAGTAAATGAGTAATAAGCAAGCAAGTAAGTAAGTAGCTTAAGCACTTGTGTCACAGATATCAGAGTCAACAGTGGTATTACAAATTAACTTAAATAAATACATATAACACCCAGACCAGTACAAACAGACAGGTTCATGCACACATATGTTTGTACAGTGCGGGGACCGAACCCGTGACCTCTTGGTTAATAATCAACTTCTTAACCATTACCCCCAAGTGGTCGTCATGGTGACAATGTGACGTACATTTAAGCATTATTTAAAGGACAATTACGATTTAAAATAAAATTTGTTTCTTATGAATAAAAAAAGGTCAATTTCTTAAGGAAGAAAAGTGTGTATGAAAAATAAAATCGTACTAGAGCATTAAAAAAAATAAGGAAAATCATATAATGATTAAATTTCTGTCGTAAAGGCAAAGTACCAAATCTTTCACTACTTGGTTCGGTATCTTGGCTAACTTCGCTCGTTTGACTAACGGTGTCCCTCGATCTATTATTTCAGGTTTTTCAATGTTAATGACTAAGAACATTGGCTGACATAGCACAAGTGTCATACAAGACTTGGCACACTATTATCTATCAACTTACCTCACAACCCAAAACCTTAGCGAAGTAACCGATGGAATGGACCGAGTCCGGTCTTACATTTCAGGTTTAAAACAGCGTTTATGACTCAGAACGATGGCTTCATTGGCACAAATTTCAAGCAAGACTATGTCAAACTAACTTATCCTGCTAAATAAAGTAATAGTCCTTCTGGCCGATTTCGACCACGGCGGCCAATCTCAACAGAGATCAGCCAACTACCCAGGAGATATTATAGTGCACAAGTGTGAGCGCAATACACAGGTGCACTCACTGTTCCATCACTCTCAAAGTTCGGTGAGACGGCAATCCGACATTGCCGGAGAGAGATCAGGCGCAGGACCAACGGCTTAACGTGCGCACCGAAGCACGGGGGTGTAACACCACCATTTTCCCGACTCCGAGCTGTTTTTGAGATTTTCATAAAAGAAAATCTCAGAAACAATTTTGGGTCGACCTAGGATTCGAATCCACGACCTCTCGGATGTACGGCAGAAACTCTGCCACTACACCAACGAGGCAGTCAAATAAAGTAGAACTTACCTCACAACCCAAAGCCTTGGCGTTCCTGCTTACAGCTTCCAAATCTCTCACTGCTTGGTTCAGTATCTTGGCCAACTTGGCTTGCTTGACCAACGGCGTCACTATATCACGTATTTCATGTACATTCACATCGGTCTCCATTAAGCGGACTAACGTTGAGACGGACAGCGATACGCAGAGGGAGGTCAGGTGAGTCTGCAGCTGAAGGCTTGTTATGCGACCTGGGAAGATAAGGTTCAACTTTATTTTGTACATTTAAAATATTGAAACTTATAACCAGCACTCAACAGAGTAAACTGTTAGTTAAATATATAGGAGACATTTCAGTAAGGTACTCGTCTATCAGGGTTATGCGACCCTCTTTTAAGTGCCTAAACATCTCCGCTATGTATTTGTACCCCTAAGTTTTATTATGCAATACTGATATTTTAAAATCGTTTAAATTCTACTCAGAACAGCACATTAAGAACTTTCCAGACATTCTCGATGTTCATGGCAGGTAGTAAGCAAGCAAGGTATGGAACTGTGTACTACGCGTAGTAGTACGTCATTCAAAATGTGGGTCCCCACTGTGAGCCTCGGGCTGTGGCGGGCGCAGAAATATCAAACATGTAAAAAGCGCGCCTGTGCATCCACACTGCAATGAGTGTGGACACTGAGCCGCGCTGGTACGTCTTTGTGTTTCCTGTATCCCCTGCAAATTGTTCTCTCTGCAGAGCTACTCTCTAAGCGGTTTTTAATTGTTTCGGATATAGCCATCTGTACGCGCGACCTAAGCGCGGCGTTGAAGGGCGAGGCGGGCAACCAGCGCTGCGCCCTTTCGGCTATCTTACGCGGCACCCGTGTCGCACCCAACAAAATTTTGTATCCCCCCATTTAAGTCAATAAAATACATCGTCTAGAAATACTGTGTTTTCCTCATGACAAGCCCCTACACCATCCATGTCACTCTAACAAGCTTGACTTATAAGTACCTCTGCCGTATCCCCTGGGAAAAAGATGAGCGGCAGTGTATTTCTGGTTATACGAGTATAACTTACCTAATCTGACATCAACAAGCACAGGAAACATGTCCATATGTTTGTCAGCGGGCACACCACAAGCCAATAGTAAAGTGCTCAGTAATTCTGTATGGTTGAGCTGTATGGTCACTTTGAGACCACTCTCAGACGCTGCTCTGTTGGCTGCTACTAGGAGCTCGGCGTCGGACCAGAGGGATTCTATTAAAAACAAAGGTATAAATATGTAGTAAGCATAAGTAGCATCATATATAAATAAATATATAACAACATCACATACATTGATCTGACTCCGTGGTAAGTAGCTTAAGCACTTGTGATACAGATATCAGAATCAACAGTGGTATTACAAACAAACTTATTAAATACATATAACACCCAGACACACAGTACAAACAGACATGTTCATACACGCAAATGTTTGTACAGTGCGGGGATCAAACCAGCGACCTCTTGGTTAATAGTCAACTTCTTGACATTACACCAAAGTGGTCGTCTGTATTATATATGGCTTCATCTATATAACGGGTGTATTCGTTAAAGTGCACAGCCGATTATTCCGAAACCTTAAGAGATATCTTTGACGACTGCTTGGTGCAGTGGTCCACAGGTCTGACTTCTAAAACCTAGGGTCGCGGGTTCGATCCCCGCATAGTACAAGCATAAGTGTGCATGAACATGTGTGTTTATACTGGTCCGGGTGTTTTGTATGTATAATATGTATTTATTTACAAAAAAAGTATATAAGTATGTTTATCCGTTGTCTAGTACCCATAACGCAAGCCTCGTAGCTTAATTTGGGACTAGAGAATTGGTGTGATTGTTGTGAAATTTTATTATTATTATATCTAGAAACTTTAAACTGATGTGGAAGGTACATTACCTTTTTTCGGACTATTTAGTGAATGGTTTATGTAAGTTTGAACAAAATCGGTACAGCGATTCTTCTTTTATCACATTTTTTTGTAACAAATGATTTCACTCTACGTAGCGAAGCACAAACCGGGCCGCTCTGCTAGTGCAATATAAATTGGATATTAGGTAAGATTTTTTTATTTAAAAAAAGGTTGAAACTAGAATGCGTAATTATTTGCGCTATAAACAATGTTTACGGTGATGAAAAACCAGTCACTATGGTCAAACTTACAACACTACTTTACAAAATCAAAGTACAAACGTTATTTATACAGTAAATACAGTCTCTTATTCGTATTCGTATTCTTATCATACAAGGTGTTAGAAAAAACCCCGTAATAACTAATGGGTGTTGTGCCCGGAAAACTGCACAACATTCCCAAAGATACCTAGGTCAAAATCTCAAAAAAAGCGGACTTCCCATATAGAATTGCCAATGAGCTGATCGATTTACTATAGGAAGCCAAAAATTTTTTCGAGATTTCGACTTAGGTTTCCTTGCGAAAGTTGATCAATTTTATGGGCACAATAACACCCTTCGGTTATTACAGTTTTTTTAAACACCTTGTAAATACATACATTCATTCAATAATTTATGGTTCTTATCAGGTGGCAATTTATGCAGTACGTACCACATCTTGGGGTGACAATGTCGAAAGCGCACTCAATGATTTCTCTCGGATGGAACCCGGGCACATGCTTCTCTCGGTACACTCTGTCGACGACATATCGCCTCATGTACTTGGTACCGCTGTATGCTATGTGCCTGTATGTAAATAACAGAATTAATATCTAAATAAAGTAAAAAACAGACGTGTGGCACTTGCGGGACTGCCGCAGTAAAGCTAATGCATCAGCTGTTTACGAATTCGTAAAGGTTGGTCACTCTTTTATGGGAAACTGAATCATTTAAAAAAAATACTACCAAACATTATAGACTTATCTATTAAGAAATTCAAAGTCATTATAAAAAAAAATACCTTAATGGCTCAAGGTTACTACACGATAAACAATTGAATGGCAAACATGTATGGACTAACTCGGAGGTTAGCATCCACTAAGCATTTTTTTAAAGAAGCAATGACAATTTAATCAAACAAATTGTAATTTAACAAGACATTTTTTTTTAATAATTTAACCCTATTCTGACGAAAATATTGGATTGCTCGATCTTTTGAGGCCACTATAATCATTTTAAGGGTAGTGAGTTTTGTCTAATATAAAGAGTCTGTTTTTAGTAGCCTTTGCACTGTTTTCATTTTCCTGTCTATAGTTTTAACCAGAATATCACGTTTAGGATTCTGTTTGGCCGAAATTCATTTAATCTATTGGAAAAAACTTTTACCTCTCAAAAGGCAGCCTCAAGCGTTGGGGCACTACTACGCTTCACTAACTAATGAAGGCCTACTACGAAAAACGAAATCTGTCAAACGTCCTTTCGCTGTACCGAAAACAGCTCATCAAGATACGCTTTTTTGTTGCAAAATTGCCTTAATTCCGTACGCAATGGATGCCACAGTTTTTACCTTGACATGCTGTAATGTATATGTCGGCGATACGCCAGGCTCCATGATGGATAAAAAAACACAATCACCACTTGAACACTTTATTTATTCAGTGCTTGAGTACCGAACAGATCAGAACAGAATGAATAACAACGGTTACAGACGCTATTTATAACACAAGCTTTCACGACAGTCAATAAAGTGTTTGAATAACACTTCCGCAAGTTAATATTTACAATAAATTTGTTTTAATGACAAATAAATGTCTAAATAATATCTAAATAATATTTTGAAAGGGAAATAACAGTTTAGAATTATTTATTACACTTAATTTAAAATAAATCATGAAACAAGTGATCCGGAAGTGCATAGTTGGCGCCAAAACCGACCATTATAACAAAACTATAATTTTAAGTTGAATGTTGTAAAAGGCATGAAGTTAATAACATAATGCTTTGATGATATTTAAAATTATATTTCACATCAAATAAGTATTTATAATAGTCGGTATAACATTGGAATTATTAAATTAATAACCACCGGAAGTGGTGATCTCAGAAAACAATATTGAATATATTAAAAAGCAAATCTTGGCTTAAAATTGGTGAAATAATTATTATTTAATAATAAACACAATAAGAAAATAATGGATAACATATTTAAATTGAATTGATTTAATTAGAGGAACAACCGTTTGTTGTTTTACATGATTTTGACTAGATGGCGCTAGTTTCAACGGAACTCAATTTGTTCAGAGTAAAATATGAAATTAAACATTTTAAATGCCTTAATAACATCAAAATCTTTACAAAATAATTAAAACAGATTTTTAAAGACACAGGTTGATTGTTATTATGTAATTAGAATTGTGGGTGACAAAATGTGATCGCGGGCCCAAACATCCGATAATTGTTTTACCTAACTTAAACTAGATGGCGCAATATATGACGAATTTGATATCTTTAAAATAAATTACCAAATAAATGGTTTTAGCATGTTAGTAGCATTAACATATTTACAGAATAATTGAAACGTAATAAAAAAACTTATATAAATGTATAGATTGATTTTAAATAATTAAAAATATGGTGGCGCGCCCATACGGCCATTCTGACAGTAGCGCGCTCTCGGCGCTACATAATTGGATTACTTTATACAAACTTCTCTAATTGACAACAATAAAAACAATTCCTACTTTACATGAATATGTTTGATTTTATGATCAGCATGATTAAAATAATAAATGTAATCTTAAAACATAGTTTGACTCTTGACACATACCGTAGTAGCTGTGGTTATAAATAAAACTCGATAAATATCTACTCTACATCAATCAATGGCAATCACCCTTCTAGGGATCTAGCCAATCACAAGGCATCACCCTTCCGGGATCTAGCCAACCACACGGCATCACCCTTTCGGGATCTAGCCATCCAAAAGGCATCACCCTTCCGGGATTTAGCCAACCACACGGCATCACCCTTTCGGGATCTAGCCATCCAAAAGGCATCACCCTTACGGGATCTAGCCATCCAAAAGGCATCACCCTTACGGGATCTAGCCAACCAAAAGGCAATCACCCATCCTGGGATATAGCCTGTCCAAGACCGGGATATAGGATACGCATGGTGGCCAGTCACGCGTGTAAGGAGGGATGTTGGATAAGGGTAGGTTTTATAATTTAAACAAACTAACTATCTGTTTTAGAAGTAGATGCGCCAAAATTAACTGGAATATTTGAACAACTATTAAGATCAAATTCAGATGTGGAATCGCCAAAATCAACAGGTTCATCCGAGCTATTTTCGTTTGCCCATACGGCCGATTCTTCAGATTCAAAAGGATCAGATTGAGCTAAAGGGGCAGGTCTTAATGAGTCATGGCTTGCGATCTTTTCGGAACACCCGCGTAAATTAACATGCTTGATCTTATAGCGATCATTTGGCAAGATTTCTAAAATTTCCATAGGTCCTTCAAATTTTGAACCTAGTTTGGTTGTGTGACGTTCGTGACGACGAAAAAGTACAAAATCCCCAACTTTAAAAGGTTGAATAGTGGCTTTTCCCTTGTCAAATCGGTTCTTGTCTCGAAGAGATCGCTCGTCCATCCTATTTTTACATTCTGACCGCAACGAGTCAATATCACTAATTGACTCATCATCATCAATTTGCACAAGTTTAATACTCGGAGGAGAACAGCTTTTCCCGAATAGGATTTCCATGGGACTTTTACCTGTACTTTTGGAGATTGTACAATTTATTGCTAATTGTAAGTCGTTTATTGCAAGATGCCATGGTTTGTCAAGTTCTACAACTGACATGTTATCTTTAATCACCTTCATAAGACGTTCGACCTGCCCATTTGCCCTACTTGCTCCCTTAGCTACCACGTGATGCTGAATACGATAACGCTCGCAAAAGGATTTGAACTCTGCAGAGGTCATGCTTTTGTCTTGATCAGTTATGATGAGTCGCGTGGGTGTGCCAAAAATAGAAATGAAATTTTGGAAGCATTTTATTGCAGTCTCAGTAGTACGATCGTTTGTATAGATCATATGAACGTACTTTGTAAAGCCGTCAACAAAAACGAACGCGTATTCAGCTACGTTACGTTTCCCGTTCATTCGACCAGTAATATCGCAGTGGACAGTGTGAAACGGGACGGGAATTTTGTCTATCGGGTGCAGGGCAACTTGACGAGCTCCGGAAACACCTTTCCGTATCCTACAACTGACACAGTTCTCAACAAATCTCCTCACTAATCGGGACATATTAGGGAACCAGTACTGTTCCCGTATTTTGGCTAGAACCTTCTCCCAACTAAAGTGCTGTAAGGCGTCGTGATAGTGATTTATTAGGTTCCATCTGTAATTACGGGGAACAATGATGAGCTTACGGGTTTTATTCTCAACTTTGCGTCTTAGCAATTTATCAGAGGAGAGGATATAAGTGTCTGCTATATTTTTTGGGATCGAGTCACCCTGTAATTTTTCTACGAGTTGGCTCAGTTCTGGGTCACGTTTTTGCTCAATAAGTAACCAGTTGTGGTCAAGGGAAGCGGCGTTAACTGTCAATTTGATAGGTAACCGTTTACCAGGTACAATGGAACAAATATTTATCTTATTATGACGAACTGGGTCAGCAATTTCCATGGGGTTTCGACTAAAATAATCTGCATGAGCTAGGCGCTCTCCTTTTCGATACTCTACTTCGAAGCTGAAATTCTGTAAATAAGCCCACCACCTATGAACTCTCGGAGTCAAGTCGCGTTTATGTCTGGAGGCCTTTAATGAATTGCAATCAGTCACAACTTTAAAAGTTCTACCGTGAAGGAAATGCCGAAAATGTTTAATAGTTTTTACAACTGCCAGCGTCTCTAATTCGTATGAATGATACCTACTTTCACAATCTGTTGTTCGCATACTGAAATAGGCAATAACAAGTGGGTTTTTGTCTTGTCTTTGAATTAATACCGCACCAAAGCCTACTGACTGGGGCAGACTGGGGTCAAATATTGTCAAAAGAGGAGAGGACGTAAGGCGATCGATAATGTGTTGTCTAGCAGATTCGTGGCGCTCGGACCAAGACCAGGGGACATTTGATTTAGTCAGTTCATATAACGGGGCCATTATTGTAGAAAAATTGGGAACAAATTTTCGAAAGTAGCCAGCCAAACCATTGAACTGGCGTACTTCTTTTGCATTCTTTGGGACGGGTGAATTTGCTAGAGCTTGGACTTTCGTGGGACTGGGCTTTACTGTTCCATTTTCAATGATATTTCCTAAATATTCAATTCTCGTTTTAAGAAACGAACACTTGGAAATATTTAAAGAAAACCCTGCCTCTGTCAATCTGGTAAGTACCAACTGTAAATTATGCAAGCCTTCGTCAACGCTTTCAGAGATTACTAATATATCGTCAACGTAAACGAGTGACGAATTGATGGCACGCTGGTAAACGGATGGAGCATTGCAAAGTCCGAACGGCATACGCAAATACTCATATTGGCCGTCCGGGGTAACAAACGCGGTTTTCTCTATAGAGTCTTCTGCTATTGGAATGCCATGGAAACCAGCCGCCATGTCTAAACATGTGAAAAAGCGAGCTTTGCCTAGTTTATCAATTTGGTCGGCAATGAGTGGTAATGGATAGTGATCCCTAAAAGTGTTGGCATTCAATTCACGATAGTCAATGCAGAGTCTGTCTGTCCCGTTCTTCTTTTTAACAAGTAGGATGGGGCTGCTGAATGGTGATGAGCTGTCACGTATAATGCCATTTTCTTTAAGGTCCTCGACTATGTCTTTGACTTTTTCACGCTCTACAGGAGATAACCTATACGGACGCCTTTGCACGATCTTATCAGGGTTTTTCAATCTAATTTTTAATTCGCCGGTTGTAACTTGTGACACACGATTACCCGTTGTAAAATTATTTTTGAATTTACTTAAAATGTTTCGTAATGCCTCAATTTTATTGGGTTCAGAAAGGTCAGTGTCGAGACTCAAAGTAGGGTCATCATTAACAGTGCATTCATTAACGAGAAAATCGCGATTGACAGAAATAGTATCCGCCTTAAGTGTTACGCTAAGACCCGGTATCTGCAAAAGGTTGTAACCAATAATGATATCAAATTGTGTTTGAGTGTCTCCTACCACATAAAAGTCGAGCTCAACATGAGTGTCGTCTATAGTTATCAACGTGGTAATACTTTGATTGGAAACCACTGGGGAGCCGCCTATTCCAGAAAATGTAACGTCAACAGTTTTACGTTTTCCTGGGATAGATAAGGATATACTTTCCTTTATCAAAGAGCAATCTGCACCGGTATCAAAAAGACAAGAATAACTTTGCCCCCCTATCGTTATTTTTGTCATACTACGGTTTAGAGAGGTGGCATAGTTAATAGACTTGCTTTGACCTTTCGAGCGTTCGTCATTTTGACGCCGAAAACAGTTTCTTTCAATGTGACCTTTACGGTGACAATAATTACACTCGACTATTTTTGGGCTACTAGAGTTACTAGCTGAATTTGAACTAGCCGAAGATTTCGGAGATTGCTGAGGGGCTGGAGTCGGCTGAGAGACTGGCCGCTCCCTGCATTCCCGTGACCGGTGTCCGATTTTGTTGCAGGCAAAACAAGTGACTGTCTGATCTCTTTTGAATTGATACGATTCAGCAACACGTGGCTTTTTAAAATCATGCCGTTCATTTTTAAACGACTGATCAGGTTTACGTTTACGGTAAGTTTTTAAAATTGAAATTAATTTTGGCAGAGAATCGGGCGTATTTCGTAACAGTTCGGAACGAATAAACTCGGGATAAATACCTGTGATCAAGGCTTCAACCACCTCTGCATCCGATGCTTCTGGCCGCACTCTTCGAAACAAGGTCCAGGCTGTAGTAGCATACTCAGCGTAACTGGCTGCTTGCTCCGAAGTGTAGGCTCTCCACTTGTTGACGTCATCAGCATAACGAAATTCCCTGGAAAAAGTTTGGATTAGTTCGGTTTTAACTTGTTCCCACGTCGTAGAACTCAGGGACCACGTGTCAGCCCATGTTTTTGCTCTTCCACGTAGCTGCAAAATGGCCTTCATTCGGGCTTCATGTTGTGGAATATTGAATTTCGTTATCATCTCATCTACATTGGCACACCAATCTCTTATATCGTGCGATCTCTCGTCAGGATCAAAGGGTGGCAAAAAAAATCGTTACGGTGCCGAGGTGGCAAACAAACATCAGAGGATAGGGCAGCCGTGACAGCGCTAGCGGCTGCCTGCTTCGTAACGGAATTAACAAGATTCATAACCTGCTCCATGGTGAACGTTGGCTCGGGAGGTGGCATCGGCATCGGTTCACTGGCTTGTGATCCCACCGCTGCTGTCGGCGATACGCCAGGCTCCATGATGGATAAAAAAACACAATCACCACTTGAACACTTTATTTATTCAGTGCTTGAGTACCGAACAGATCAGAACAGAATGAATAACAACGGTTACAGACGCTATTTATAACACAAGCTTTCACGACAGTCAATAAAGTGTTTGAATAACACTTCCGCAAGTTAATATTTACAATAAATTTGTTTTAATGACAAATAAATGTCTAAATAATATCTAAATAATATTTTGAAAGGGAAATAACAGTTTAGAATTATTTATTACACTTAATTTAAAATAAATCATGAAACAAGTGATCCGGAAGTGCATAGTTGGCGCCAAAACCGACCATTATAACAAAACTATAATTTTAAGTTGAATGTTGTAAAAGGCATGAAGTTAATAACATAATGCTTTGATGATATTTAAAATTATATTTCACATCAAATAAGTATTTATAATAGTCGGTATAACATTGGAATTATTAAATTAATAACCACCGGAAGTGGTGATCTCAGAAAACAATATTGAATATATTAAAAAGCAAATCTTGGCTTAAAATTGGTGAAATAATTATTATTTAATAATAAACACAATAAGAAAATAATGGATAACATATTTAAATTGAATTGATTTAATTAGAGGAACAACCGTTTGTTGTTTTACATGATTTTGACTAGATGGCGCTAGTTTCAACGGAACTCAATTTGTTCAGAGTAAAATATGAAATTAAACATTTTAAATGCCTTAATAACATCAAAATCTTTACAAAATAATTAAAACAGATTTTTAAAGACACAGGTTGATTGTTATTATGTAATTAGAATTGTGGGTGACAAAAAATGATCGCGCGCCCAAACATCCGATAATTGTTTTACCTAACTTAAACTAGATGGCGCAATATATGACGAATTTGATATCTTTAAAATAAATTACCAAATAAATGGTTTTAGCATGTTAGTAGCATTAACATATTTACAGAATAATTGAAACGTAATAAAAAAACTTATATAAATGTATAGATTGATTTTAAATAATTAAAAATATGGTGGCGCGCCCATATATACAACGAAATTACATTTTGAACGATTTTGTTTTTCGTAGCAGGGTAGGTCTAGACTACAGGTCTCAGTTCTGACGAAAAGCATGACGGCAGCGAGAATTGTATACTACACTGATTTTATTAATTTTATAAATAAATAAATATACAACAACATCACATACATTAATCTGACTCCGTGGTAAGTAGCTTAAGCACTTGTGTTACATATATCAGAATCAATAGTGGTATTACAAATAAACTTAAATAAATACATATAACACCCAGACCAGTACAAACAGGCATGTTCATATGTTTATGAATGGAAATAATCTTTACCTGGCAAAAGGCAATCTCAAATCGTGCGGCAGATGACACACGGAACCTGAAGCTGTCATCACTTTGACGGCGTTGGGGTACTGGTCCCAGCCCTTGGCGCGAGGCATCAGTAGCGGGGGAGAGAACTCTGTAGCACCGTGGGTTCGGAACACCTGTGATGATATCAATATACAGGGTGGCGACCACCATACGACAATTGAATTTCTGTTTGTTACGCTCTCACGCCTACCTACTGAACATGGATGAAATTTAATACGCACACAGAATGTTAACGACCGTATATAATTATAATTATAATAAATCATTTAATCCTCGCCATTTCATTACAATTCTAACTCTAAAACTTTACTACTAACTAACTTTAGAACGTTGAAAATAAAATAAAATTTGGAATACATGCAATAAAAATTAAAATTATACATAAAACATTATCATTAATTAATTATAAATAAAATAAATACATTAAAAATCTCAATAAAAATAATAATAATAATTTAAATTGGTAATACATTAATAAATTATTACTACATATTTGTTTTCACGTAACAATATGGCTGGCTGTCATCTGAACTAGGAGGATTCCTCAGGTATCTCAGGATGACAGCCCTCCTCCCCTTTACACGTGGGGCACAGATACAAATTGAATCAAATTAATTAAATTAAAAATTAGATTTAACACTGCGAATTCACTACATACCAAGTGTGTGTTTAATAAATGCGTTTAATAAAATTATCGTTTTGCACTACAATCTAGAGCAAACCGGTAATAAGAGTATTATAAAACGCATCTATGTATGATCTAGTGACTATGCTATGGACCAAATGATAAATGCCCGGTCATGATGAAAAATGCCTAATAGGAAGAAGCGATCACACAATAATATTATATTTGCTCTAGTAATTCCTTGAAAGCTTTTTTGTTCCCCTTTTTTTAATATTTCCTCTACCAGTTCTTTTGTTCGTTTTAATTTTTTTACGACAAATTCATCTATCAAGTTTTTTGTAAAGTACCCAAATTGTTTGGTACATACCTCTAAACGAGGAGAATTTCATCACGGACTATCCAGCCAGTCCAAACACATTAAGAAGATTTTTCACTTGTATAGTTCATGAAACACAGTTCATGAGTTTCATCAGATTCCATTCCATTTTCTCCATTACTTTTCTCTTTAAGTGTGTTTTAATTTCACCTATCGTTAACTTGTCAATTTGTATTGTGGAGGACACTGTCAGTTTATGAAGTTTGTACGACACGAATACGCAACAAAAATGTTCGTGCTCACCCCCACTGTCATTCACGTACACAGAGAGAAGCATTACCTTTATAACACTGTCCTTCAAAGCAGCCAACACTTCCGATGGTTTAGTCTTTGTGTCTCCGTGGTAAGTGATATCTTCGGCCGCCGATAGACGTTGATCCAAGCACGCGTCTATTAGCCGCTGGTAACCTCTGCCAAATTATCCATACATAAGTAAGAGAATTGGAAAATATAACACTTTGCTCGTTTCAGATTTTTTAGCTAGAAAATAAACATTAATTCCATAGAGATATTTGTGGCTAGCCAACAAATTCGAACGCATCGCGAACTCTATGTTTCACCTTTTCAGGTATATGAAGTATTTACATTTTAACAATAGTATTTAGCATAATAATAATAGTAGGACAATATTTTATAATTGAAATTATATGTACATGGGTATATGTATGTATGTAAGTATATATAGGTATATGAGAATTTACATTTTAACAATAGTCTTTTTGCATTTTAATAATAGAAGAACAATATTTTTCTATTGATTAATTATATACATTTAATTAACTAAACTAACTTTATTTCTTAGTAAACTATAATTTTAATCATCTATTATTTTATTACTATTAATACTCGTATATCCTCACTCTTAAGAAATTATACAAATTTAATTATTTATTTCTGGGTACAGCAGGTATTCATTAACGGTATAATATTTTAACTTACTTACGGATCGGATCCAAACTCTGCCATTTGTTGTTTTTAAAAGAATTATATTCAGAATCTTAGCTGAGAAATGTTTTTATAGCGTCGATGAATTTATGCAATTTTGTAGTAATGGTGGGCTCAAAAAATAATATAATAACTTCTTCCCAAGAAATTGACATTAATGCTTTGTGACTTTGTTAAAATTTGACCGTATATTAAGGATTTATGCATTTGACTGATTCCCTATTTATATAATGGACGGACAATTGTTGATATATTTTTTGTTTAATGAACTGACATTTTGTTTTGCATATGTAATAGGCTTGGAATTGAATTGTAATTAAATTAAAATTATTCTCAATGAACTTACTTCAATCATTAACTTTATTAATGTTTGAGTCAAGTAGTTACGCATGACGATATCATAACATTTGTATATCGATAGATTGATTAAATGTGTGCACGATACCAAAAATGTACCATGTTTATACAAATAAATATCTTATCTTATCTTATAGCATTTTTCAATGAGAAACTCGGTTAACTTAATTTTGAAATGTCTAAATGTGCTATTTTTAGGGTTCCGTACCTCAAAAGAAAAAAACGGAACCCTTATAAGATCACTTTGTTGTCCGTCCGTCCGTCTGTCAAGACCGTTTTTCCCAGGAACGCGTGGAGGTATCAAACTGAAATTTCTATATGATACTTAGGTCTACTGGCCCTGGAAGCTGTAGAAAAATCAACCACCCAAGCCAACGCAATCAAAAGATACAGCCATTTAGGCCGCAAATTTCCGCAAATTTTCGAAACTCGCACGGGAATCAAAACCTACAGGGTACTTCCCGTAAACTTAGAATCTTGAAATTTAGTACGAAGTCACGTCTTATAGTACAGATATAGGAAAAATTACGAAAACCGTAAATTTTCAGCTTCATCATATAAAAAAAATATTTTTGAGAAATATTTTGTCAATTTTGAAAATTTCAAAGTTACTACTCCTTATCTACAGGTTTGTACGGCTACGGAACCCTCGGAGCGCGAGTCCAACTCGCACTTGACCGGTCTTTTTTTATTGTTTCTTGTACTTTATTTATTGTATATTTTTGGTGCCATTTCAAGTACACTGTTTTTTATGAGAGCGGTTTTACATAAGTTATTACGAATCAAGGGTCTCCTTGAGCGAAGGGGTCGGTTAGGTGCTTCCACTAATGGAAACAAGTCCGGATTACACTTAATAAAAGCGCAACATTCCAGTATGTACAGACATGGCAAGGTAAGCAATTTTAAGGTTCTAAAATATGGCTCACAACTTTCTATGCGATCCAAATTGCAAATTGATCGAATACACTGTTTCTGGGCGACAAATAGTTTCTTTATGTGTTGAATTTCCCCAAAACACTATGCCGTAACGTTAAAGCTAGAACTGGAAGTCGCAGGACTTACAATATCTACAACTCACAACGTGACACAGAAGATGCACCCGAAATCACAACACTGACACCAACAAACACTCGACGCGTTTCGCCACTACACGTGGCATTCTCAGGAGATGTTTTCGCTTCGACAGACTGCGAGCGACTCAAAACGAAGTCGATTTGGTGTCAGTGTTGTGATTCCGGGTGCATCTTCTGTGTCACGTTGTGAGTTGTAGATATTAAGTCCTGCGACTTCCAGTTCTAGCTTTTTCAGGTGATTACAGTTGGATGTATTTTGGTTCCTGCGCTGGCGTCGTTTAGTGGAAATTTAAAGCAAAATAATTCTCTTTTTCAGCTTTAGCCATGGATTTCCGCAAAGTAACGCCTGATTCCATCAACTATGTGCTTCGGTCTGCTACTTTTGACAATTTATATAAAGCATAAGAAAATCTGTACAACTTCTTACACACCTCCATGGAATGAGACTTCCACGCCATATTACTATCAATATAAATACCTAGGAATATACTATATTCTACTCTATGGTTCATTTTCTCTGTGATTCGACTTAGCACGCTGACTGTTATAAAATATTGTTTTGCAGGTCATTACGTTATAAAAAAACTATAATAGCAGACTTTATTAATAAATTTACTCATTTGTCTAACATCCATATGAAATTTGTTTTTATAAATAAACAACAACATCACAAACACTGATCTGACCCTGTGATAAGTAGCTTAGCACTTGTGTTACAGATATCAGAATCAACAGTGGTATTACAAAAAAACTTAAATAAATACATATGACACCCAGACCAGTACAAACAGACATGTTCATGCACACAAATATTTGTACAGTGTGGGGATCGTACCCGCGACCTCTTAACCATTACACCAAAGTGGTCGTCAAGTATTACTTATGGGTTCTACAATACATACCTAGACCCCCGATCGCTCAGCGTATGTGACAACAGTCCGGACATGGCCTCTTCTGGCACTGGCCTTGGTAAGTTAACATATAGTTTAACATATAGTTCAATACGCACCTAGAACCTGGATCACTGAGTGTGATAGAAAGCCGGAATACGCCCCTTCTGGCCAAGGCCTTGGTACATGTTCGCTGGCTAACAGTTCTGCGCATGTCGGCCAGCAATAGTCACCTCATGATTCATCAGATACAGTTCAATACGCACCTAGAACCTGAATCACTCAGTGTGTGACAGTAAACCGGAATACGCCCCTTCTGGCACTGGCCTTGGTACATGTTCGCTGGCTAACAGTTCTGCGCATGTTGGCCACAAATGGTCACCTTATGCTCCATCAGATATAGTTCAATACGTACCTAGAACCTCGATCACTGAGTGTGTGATAGTAAGCCGGAATACGCCCCTTCTGGCACTGTCCTTGGAATGTGCTCGCTAGCTTAGCGCCATCTATCCCTCTCCACGTTAGACTTGTACCGTTGTGAGTGCGAGTAGAAAGTTATCACCATAAAATAATTATCTAGGAAATATTGAGATATAAATGGGTTCTACAATACATACCTAGACCCCCGATCGTTAAGCGTATGTGACAACAGACCGGACAAGGCCCCTTCTGGCACTGGCCTTGGCACGTGCTCGCTCGCCAGTAGTTCTGCGCATGTCGGCCGAAGGCTGGCATCGTGGTCTAGTAACCATCTGAAATGTAATTTATTTGTTGAGTGAGGATTGTTGTCGAACGGCGATCAACTGTTAAAGTGAAAAATTATTGGAAAGCTTGCGGCATAAGAATACCAAAAGAAAATACATTAAATGTATTTTCTTTTTTCTTTTAATCACTGAACATCACAAACTCACACAAACACACATAAGAATACCAAATATATTTATATATTTATTATATATTTTTTAATCACTGGACATCATAAACTCACACACACACATAATACTATGGAAATAAAGTAAATATTAATTTTATTTTCATCGTCTAATTTAATTCTGTAATCTACTTAAAATGCAATAGCACAAGAGGTTTAAAGGAATCAGGTTCCTTCAGTTAATTAAAGCTAGAAAGATGATCTTTGATTTAGAAACGGGGGTCTTACTCCCTAACGTTTTGATCTTATTTTCAGGTGTCACTAACACGCTTAAGCATGTGAGAATGACAGGAAACTTTACATCAAAAATTCTAAATAACGGTATAGATTCATAGAAGGCTAGCCACAAAGAGCCTTTATTAAAGATTGGCAATGTTATTACACTTAGTAAGTTTATTACTAGTATTTATTAATTATATTTATGTGGCATTACTCTGATGATAGTTCCTCCACTCTATGATTCGACTTAGCGCACAGACTATTGTAAAGTTTTCTCTTATAATTTTTTTTTTCAATCTGCATCTTTTATTTATAAGTCAACAGCCTATTTAATTTTCAAAGTGATTATTATCTTTAGTCTAGTACAATATCAAATATATAAAAAAATACTTCGATAACCTCCTACCACATTTAGCAAACGAATAAACTTGATACCCTCCACTCACCTGATAACATGAATCTGCTTAGTATTCTCTTCCTTCAAAAACACTTGAGGCATTCGTATCTCTCTACACCTCAGATCAGTAAGCACCATCATACGCTCCATTCCAGTGGTGAGCGGATGAAACATCTCAAAGAGAATGATGCCTAGAGAGTAAATGTCGACTTTTTGATTGTATATCACTTTGCCCGCTTCGGATAGAAGTTCTGGGGCCACGTAGAGGGCTGTGCCGACCTGTGAGGTATTGAAATAAAACGATATAACTGACCACAGAAGATTAGTTGGTAATTAATGATTGTTATAAAATAACTGAGTCTTTAAGTCCGAGTTTTGCGGCTATGAACTCAAGTCTTCCGAGTTCTGAGTCTTGAGTTCTTTTAAGTATTTTTAGTTCTTTTAATCCTAAATTTTTTTTTCGTCGCAAGACTAATTCTAAGTCCTTTCGGTTTTTTTAGGACAGCCTTTGAGTCCTTTGAGCTCTTTTAGGTCCTATGAGTTTTACAGCAGGACTACAGTACAATCAAAAGGACTTGGGGTCATAAAGCCTATGAGTTGTTCGAGTCGTAAACTTTAAAGTAGAGGACTGAGGAGCCCAATCAAAGAGACAAGCAAATTTTCATAAAGACTGAGCTCTTTTAAAAGACTCTGTCTTGATTTCTTTTTGGCAAAAAGACTCCAGTCTTTTTAAAAGTCTAAAAAGAGAGACTTGAGCTTTTACTTATTATTTTTTGACTTAGTCTTAAAAAAGAATCTAGTCTCAACATTAGAACTACAGAGTTAGTTATTTTTGCAACTCTATTGATAATAGCTTTGTATATACAAAGAATGAGTGCGAGTGCGAAAAGTTCTCGGTAAAGTATCGATTCTAGGATAAAAAGATATAAGATCTAAGATAAAAACGAAATATTGAGCAAAGTTTCCCATATTTTCATATGCGTTCTTGTGTATTTACACAGACACTGTATAATCAAGAAAACAAAATGCAAAATATTTATACCTGACCAGTCATGGATCCACTAATTTCTTCAGGTTTTGATTTTTCTGTAAAACGGTAAACATATTTCATTTAGTTGTATGTCAATTTTATTTTTTCTCAAGTATTTTTTTTAGAAATTTTTAGTAGGTACCTAGCTAGACTTAATTAAACTCAAACTTTGTAAATCTTACCGTCCACAGGGATGGCAGTGAAAGCTTTAGTTGCCAAGCCAAAGTCGCCTATCTTGACATGGTCGTTCGAGTCCAAGAAAATGTTCACCGGCTTCAAGTCTCTGTGTATCATGCCTTTTTGGTGGACGTGGGCAAGACCTGAAAGTAAACTTTATTTAAGAGCGGGTACACATTGCACTCGGCGTTAGTGTTATGCGCGCGTTTTTATACAACGCATGACACTTGCACGTACACACACTTCAAGATTTCCCTGATTTCCCTGATTTTAGTTACGCGCGTTGACAAAGCGCGCGTTGGAAAGCACTCAATGTGTACCGGAGGTAAGCTATTGAAGTGGCATAGAGTTTGTGATTATAATTTGAAAAAATAAAATTGAACAACTATTTACCGCGCTGGTTGACAATATGAAAGTTTTACACTGCTTATGAAAAATTGAGTTTACTTGTTACTTTGCTTGTTGTTACAAAGTGCAGTCTCGCATACTAACATTTTTTGGACACGTACAACTGATCCATGTATCGACTTGTTGTCCAGGGCAAAGTGGAGGGCTCTCGACCGCACGGGAGGTCACCAATTCGATGGACCGACCAAACAAAGTCCGCAGTTGGCGGTTCGCGAAATTAATGCAGCAGGATGACCTCTAGCAGGGAGAAATGGTGTGACATCGTGAGGCGTATACTCCAACCACTCGGCCAAGAGTGAAACGGCGAAGGAGAAGTTTATTCATCGGCTAGTTTTTGTTTAGTGTTTGTATTTATCGCGAGATCACAAGAACAAGTCAAAGTCACCTGCGCACGAGACGATATACGGGTCTAATGAGTGGTACTGGGTGGCTCGGGAGCAGGCACTGGGCATCACGGATTAGCAACTGCTCCCATGCCCTAACTCCTATCATCCAGCGCTCTTTTTAGGTGGCGCGACTTGTAGTAAATAAATAAATATTTCACAACAATCACACCAATTTTCTAGTCCCAAATTAAGCTACGAGGCTTGTGTTATGGGTACTAGACAATAGATGAACATACTAAAATACTTTATTTTGTTAATAAACACATATTATAAATAGAAAAAACACCCAGACCAGTACAAACACACATGTTCATGCACTCTTATGCTTGTACTGTGCGGGGATCGAACCCGCGACCCTTGGTTTTAAAAGTCCGACCTGTGGACCACTGCACCAAGCGGTCGTTAAAGTATATCTGATAGGATCATCGTCGCAAACTATTTCAAGAAAAATTGAATTCTCATACAAGGAATGAATGGCCGTTGGGGCGAAAAGGTTCTGGAATGACCACCGCGTCTCGGGTGACGTTTCCTGGGCAGGCTTCTTACAAGGTGGACTGACGATCTGGTACGCGGTAGCGGGTTGTGGGCGTAAAAGTGGCTGATATGATGATGACCATAACTAAGCACATAAAGTCGAAAATTTCTTTACCAACCTTCAACAATCTCCCTAAAAAGCCGCCACGCTCGGAAATGTTCCTGCCACAGCCCGTTATCAATCGCCTGCCTAAGCGTATGCTTCTCACAGAATTCCATCTGTATGTACAACACTTGATGTAATCTGACCGATTGCGGGCGAGGCGTTTCTGGTAGGTTCTCTGATGGGAGCGTGGTGGACTGGTTCTGGGAATCCACTTCGAATTCTATGATGCTGCTTGACTCGTCGCCTGGACTGGAAGAGGAGAGCCTATTTATTTTCTTAGTCATAATAAAAGAGAAATACTGTGTATTGATAGAAACTTTGCATTATTTTTTGATAAAAGATACTAGGAGCCGTACGTCGAAATTGTCATAAAAGATAATGTATTTAGCTCGTCTAAATTTAGAGCAAGATTGAAATTAGGAAAGAGATAACGTATGCATGGCGATGCGATTTTTTTCTAAATGTATGTCTGCTTCCTCATTCATTTAGTGTTAATTTAAGACAACCGTCTTGGAAACTTAAGAAATTTGAAATTAAAACACAAAAAATGGACTGCCACAGGCGGGATACGAAATCATTGTTCATGTTTAAAAGTCAACAGCAGCCTAAGACAGGAGTCGAACCTGTGGACTTATTCCGAAAAACGAAATCCGTTTAAACAACAACATGAACGAAGACAGGACATCAAGCTACAATGACCACCCTAGTTACATGCCTCAATGTTAACATCATCGTGGTAACTCATGTCATCGTGTACGTGTGTCATCTAACGAAAAAAAACGATTACCTTTTTTCTGTATTGGCTTCTTGATCTATAATTCATTGCAAGTCACACGTAACAGTAAGGTGTTACAGAGTCATAAGTAAACTAGAACAGTGACGCCCGGCTAGGGCACAACAATTCAGTTACAAAATTAAGTCAAAATAAATAATTAAACTTATAATTAATTATATTATCAAGTATAACTCTACGGAATATAATCGAATCAAATTAAATAATAAAAGGTTAAGGACAAAACTTCAGAATTTATTAATACTAAAATATTTTATGTCATATGCCGAAAGCAGTGTCTAAACGGTACCTTAAAAGTCATTGATGTCATAGAAACAATTTTGAGTCAGGAAATCTTTGAACATTTTGTAAAAAAACAGAATCTTTTGTAATATTTTCAATATTTGAAGGTAAGTTCATTGTAAACTTTCACGGACATATGCGGAGCACCAGAGCTTACGATTTGCAATCTATCGGGTATCCACCGCCCAGATTTTGGAATAGCTCGTTAAAGTGTTGATGACTTCACTCGCAACTGTCACATCATATATACCTTAAAGTAATAGACAAATCCTCACCTCATAATGTTAAACCAAGGGTCCGGTTCATCATCATCTTCCGAGTCCTCGCTATCAGAAGAGTTCCTCTTCTGCGTCACATTCTCCGATATGGACCACTCCACCTTGACCTCTTGGCCTAGCTTCGCGACGACTTCTTGAAGACTGTCGCCTGGCTTCTTCCTTGGAATAAATATGACTTCTTATTGGTGTTTAATCCTATCCATACTTATATTATAACTGCGATAGTAACTCTGTCTGTCTGTCTGTTACTCAATCACGCCTTAACTATTGAACCAAAATGGGTTCATTAGTATGCAAATGCATGAAATTTGGTATGGAGATATTTTGATACCCGAGAAAGGACATAGGCTACTTTTTACCGTGGGAAAATGACGCATTCCCATGGGAAAATTCAGGTGAGCCGATCGCATTTTTTCATATAAAAATGAATTGCTGTTCGTTAGTCTCATTAAAACTCGAGAACGGCTGAACCGATTTGAATAATTTTAGCCTAGAAATATTTATGGAAGTCTATAATTAACGCGAAAGTATGTATTTATGGATGTTTGTTGTGACTCTTTCACTCCATTATACTAGACCGATTTGACTGAAATTTGGAACATAGATAGATTATAACCTGGAATAACACATAGGGTACTCAGTATCGCGTAAAACATCACCTTTCCTATGAGGTACGTAGAAATCAGTTTATGTGCGGGTGAAACCGTATGGCAGAGATAGATATTGGATAAACCAAGGCGCAGAATAAACAACACAACACTGTACCATCTGATGACGACACAGATCTCAGTAAAAAAAAAAAAGACTTAAGGGCTGGAATTTTACTATGATCTAAGCAAGTAAAGACTGTTTAAATATGATTACACTTTAATAAAGTTATTTTTTTCTTTTTTCTCAATGGACAAATTATTAAAAATTGACTACTGTGTCTTTGAACGTATAGTAAAAAAAAAACATATTTAAAAATACTCAACGCATCAGACTATAAACGTCCCACTGCTGGGCACAGGTCTCACCTTAGCTATGAGGTGGTTCGAGTCATACTTCACCACGCGGGCTCAATGAGGATTGGTGGAAGGGTGTTTGTAAGGTAGGTGACCAACCTTACTGTCAGATGTTATTAAACCGCCCGAGGACATCTGACTAGGTTTAACGACTAATATTATATCAATATTAACCGGGGCGAACAGCTTTACATGCCTTTCAAAGCACAAAGGTGTTTGTAAATAACGTCACTTGTCAAAAATACTTGTGAAAAAGATAGAAATCATTTTTTTGGCGTTATAAAAGTTTCTCTAAGTTCCGTTTCTCCTACATGTACAGCGATTGTACGAGTATGAACTTTATTAAATAGACTGTATACATTAAAACTCACCATTTGAATATACTTTTTACTAACGCAAGCTAAACATAATTTGCAAAACGAAACATACCTCACCACCGGCGATTTCACGACACTAGTCTCCTCCGTTTCAAAGTTCTCCGTGGTTGTTTCAATCCACGCGTTGTAATAACGCACCACGTTTTCGTGGTTTAGGCGAGAGAGCAGTTTCACTTCGCGTGTGATTTTCTTGTTCAGTTGAACGCTTTCCGGGTTAAGCTTGACTCTCTTTATCGCGTAGAAACCGCCGTCCAGTTTGTTTTTTACCTGGAAATTTAATTAAGTTTGTCACATGGCTCCGGACTGTATTGATTGCTTAGCTCCACTTACACAAGTCTGGGATAGTTTAAGACTACGCTGCCTCGTTGGTGTAGTGGCAAAGTTTCTGCCTTACATCTGAGAGGTCCTGGATTCGAATCCCAGGTAGAGCCAAATTTGTTTCTGAGATTTTCTGTCATGAATTTCTAGTTTTACTTATTTGTGCAAGTGAGGCTTATTATGATGACAGAATTGGGTAACAAGAGAAAGCATAATACCAAGTAGTGTTCTAAATCTAATTTCGTGATTTGAAGGAAAAGTTATGCCATTCGAGGTTTAAGCGAACTATGTCATTGCGTACGCTTACAAGTGGCTGTCACTAGTTTATACGAACAGTAGACATTGAAATGAGGCACTTTTAATGGATTATTTAGCGATTTATTTACTTTTTGTTTTAACCTGACGTTTCGGACCCTTTAAACAAAATCTTATTCTTTTAGGTTAAAACAAAACGTAAATAAATCGCGAAATAATTCGTCAAAAGTGCCTCATTTCAATAAAATATAGTTGGATAAACTTACAAAAACTGTTTACCTTCAAAACATCTCCAAAAGCGCCTTTACCAAGCCAAGTGAGGACTTCAAACTCAGCATTAAGACGCGAATGGCCATTCATAGTCGGTGTGACATTGTGAATTTTTTTCACAGCCTCATCGTCCTGTAAAAAAACATTAATCATTTTTATCTGACGCAAATATCCCTGGAGAACGCTTTTGATTTTCTGAAACTGCGCCATCTAGCGGCGCTCTTTTGATACTTAAATGGAACCCTTCTTATTTATTTATTTCTGTTCACTTATTGTTATACAGGATGTAAATCGTGTTCACTTATTGTTATACAGGATGTAAATCGTGTTCACTTATTGTTATACGATCCGGTTTGATGTACTGAACGCGTGGTTGACGGCTTCGGTAAGGTTTTTTTTACACCCTGTATACAGGGTGGCGACGACAATACGACAACTGACTTTCTGTCTGTGACGCTTTCACGTCTTAACTACTGAACAGATATTGTATAAAATTTTGGTCGTCAACATTCTGTATGTGTATTAAATTTCATCCAAATCTGTTCAGTAGTTTAGACGTGAGAGCGTAACAAACAGAAATTCAATTTGTCGTATTGTGGTCGCCACCCTGTATAGAGCGGCAACATATGTCAGTAAAAGCAACATTTTTTTTTTCATTTATTTACCAAATCAAAAAGATATTACAAACATATTTATGAAAGTCGCATTCTAAAACCACTGAGGTTTATATTGACGCGAGCAGAGTCGACGTTTTAATTAAATAATAAAAGTAATAGGTAAGACATCAATAAAATACTTTATCTACGGACATATCATTAGTGCTCTAAAATGCGTTCAGAAACCGTAGGAAATGACCTGCATTACTACAACCAATTTTACTATGAGAACTTTCTTATCTGTGGCTGTAGGTAAAATCTGTACTGTAATGTTATAACAGTATCAATTTCTGTAAGGTTATGGACTTTAAATTTGGAACAGCTGTCAAAACTAAAGTAGGTCTCTATTCCAGTATCCATTGATATTAAAGCAGTTATCGATATGAAACGTCAAATTCAGTATGTTGTTTAATCCAAATCGCACGACATATGATCACGAGTGACATGAGGATAGGGACTTCATTCGTTTGTCTATGATATAAAAAAATCGTCGTGACGGAGGATTAAATTACCCGCCATTACTGTTGTCATTCATTTGTTTGTTGGTTTTTCGCTGTTTTTTTTTTCTAGTACTTATGATATGTGTGTAGATAAAGTAGTGTATGCAACTGTACATAATTAGGCCTTAAAAAACTCGTGTGATGCTATTATGAAACTCGCTGACGCTCGTTTCATAAAACCACACTCGTGTTTTAAGGCCCCTCATTATGTATCAGTTGCATAAACTACTATTATCTACGGACATATCATTAGTGCTCTAAAATGCGTTCAGAAACCGTAGGAAATGACCAGCATTACTACAACCAATTTTACTATGAGAACTTTTTATCTGTGGCAGTAGGTAAAATCTGTACTGTAATGTTATAACAGTATCAATTTCTGTAAGGTTATGACTTTAAATTTGGAACAGCTGTCAAAACTAAAGTAGGTCTCTATTCTAGTATCCATTGATATTAAAGCAGTTATCGATATGAAACGTCAAATTCAGTATGTTTTTTAATCCAAATCGCACGACATATGATCACGAGTGACAAGAGGATAGGGACTTCATTCGTTTGTCTATGATATAAAAAAAAATCGTCGTGACGGAGGATTGAATTACCCGCCATTACTGTTGTCATTCATTTGTTTGTTGGTTTTTCGCTGTGACGAAAATATTATTAATATTTCCCTACGACCTCTGAACCCATCTTAGAGTACTTATGATATGTGTGTAGATAAAGTAGTGTATGCAACTGTACATAATTAGGCCTTAAAAAACTCGTGTGATGCTATTATGAAACTCGCTGACGCTCGTTTCATAAAACCACACTCGTGTTTTAAGGCCCCTCATTATGTATCAGTTGCATAAACTACTATAAAACCATTTAACACTAGAAAGGAGGAATCGAGAAAACGCACATCTGCTAACGGTTTTCATTATTATACGTTTTCTAATAGGTGCAATTTTAACTTTCGTTTAATATTTTTCATATTTAAGCTATCGCGCAATTCGGTAGGCAACGTATTTATCAGTCTTGGAATAATAAAACAATAATGTTGTTTGCACTACTAGTCTGAAGCTTACGACTGCTTACCGCGCGCGTACACACGGGATTTATTCAAGTCAAAAAAGCGTTTTTTTTGAAAGTACATATTTTAATTGCGTATGGACTGGGAGAACATTGCAGTGCTTGAAGAGCAAACTGTCATCATCATGAAGTTGACGACGAATTTTATCGGAAACAATGTTTTTTAGGATCCGTATCTGAACAGAAATCCATCATCTATGAAAGTAAATAAATATCTAGCTAAAACGGTTAATGATGTTCAGTCTGGTGACAGAAGGATAGACAGACAGCTAGGTTTCGGTAATTGGGATTCTATTTTTTGCCTTCGGTTCCCTAACTTTAAAAAGTAGTTTTTTTATTATTTTATTTGTTTTTTTTTTCGGGGGTTCGATTCCTCCCCGATGACCGGAGCAGAAAAGATTTTTTTTAGTGTTGTCTTTACGAAATTTAAAAAGTACCTCAGATCCGCTGCCGTTGTCATCTTTCTTGTGGCTGTCGATCTGTTTCGCTGGCGCGTCCACGAGGAAGCAGTGGTTCAACATTTGTTCCGCCGTCCATTGAGTATGTTCATCATCAGTAAAGCACCTGAAAGAAGATAAGTAAATATACAACAACATCACATACTTTGATCTGACTCCGTAGTAAATAGCTTAAGCACTTGTGTTACAGATATCAGAATCAATAGTGGTATTACAAATAAATTTAAATAAAAATTTTCATATAACACCCAGACCAGTACAAACAGACTTGTTCATGCACACAAATGTTTGTACAGTGCGGGGATCGAACCCGCGACCACTTGGTTAATAGTCGACAAGTCGTAAAAGTGGTCGACAAAAGATCCTCTAAAAATAACACAAAACAAAAAAACTGTAAAGGGGCGGAGCACGAGTATATGTAACTACGTTCTCGACGACAAACTTGATCATGTGAAGCGAAACAGATTTATGACTGCAACCAATAGAGACATAATTGTAAAAAATTTGAAGAAATGACTCTTTTGGATTCTTAACGTACTAGTACGTAGTAATAAGATTAGGTTTGCATTAATAGATTTGTGCTATCGCCGCGTTGTACGCCGCTCTGATCGTTACCTACTTGAAACTGCCGCGGCAACATCTCTGCGATCTTGCGCGAATCTTGGTTAATTTTTACACTTATCAGGTTAAAGATTATTTTATTTCCCACAAAGAATCATACAATTCACTTATGTGAGATACATACAAATCAATATGAAGTAATACTAAAACACAGCGAGTGAACTTAGCATAACACAATATTATTAAAAAATAGGGTATTTCTAAAACTAAAAGTAGCGGCCAGTCTCCGGCTATTGAAGTGCGCTCTGAGATAACGCGCTTTGTTTAGCGCCACAGATATAGATCGCAACTGCGTGCCATCAATCTAGAAGTGGCTCGGGTTCAGGCGAGATTTGGCAGGGTATAATTATTGGTATCGATATCTTATCGGTATTTAATGATTGGTTTAAATTACAACTTATTTTCTGCCTCTTAGAAATGATTAAAGTCGCCTTTTGATCTTTAGTTGAGTTTCAATATTTTGGCACAGCTGTAATTTATTTAACATTTTTCTTGATTGACTCGAACCCGCACCTCTCGCAAGCCGGGCGATTGCTCTACCGAATGAGCTACCGTGACTCTCTCATCTACTCATCGGTTTGAATATCTTTAAGTGCACCTTAGGTTGCAGCCAGCCATGAATGAATGAATGAAATATTTATTTGCACAAAACATGGTAACAATAGTGACATCACAAATAGGTATAAGCTCAGCATGTTTTGTCTTGTCAGACATGCAAATATATATGGTTTACAATTATATAAGTTTTCGGTACATTACATTACATTACATTCATCAATGTTGCGGTAAGATACCTACAACATCCGAATGAAACACCTTTACAGCTGTTTCACAAGCTAAGATGAATCATGTTAAAACCTTTGTCTAATACTAAAGTTAAAGAATTATTCTGATTCTAGATTATGGTGACAAAGCGGGTTTGTACCAGCGAACTTTGGCATAGTTTTGTGGTAGCGGCACGCGCATTTTTCAAGATTCCCTATCCCTATAATAGGACTTAGTTATGACGCAATAATATGCGAATATGAGAAGGTCATGCGAGGTCAGATAAGTGGTGACATATTATATGTATACCTTGAGAAAAAATCCTTAGCTGAGGTAGGAAGGTCGGATGGCACTTCAAAGACAGTTTCTTCTTGACAAATTATTGACAGGAGGATTTGCGCAGCGCCGAAAATGTCTTGAGCTTGAGATTGTCTGTGGATTCAAAAACTTAATTATAAACTGTATGAATTTATAAACTGTGTGAATTTATAAACTGTGTTCTTAGCAAATAAACGTTTGAGTTTGAGAAGAAAGAAAGGTGGTTCAAAGCCTTTCGGAAATCATTAATGACACTAAGGCGTTCTAGGCGCATCGCGACGAGTGCGACGCGTCGATGCGATCAACAATTGTGTCAATGTCAAGTTGGACACTATCATAAACGTACATACATTTCGGCAGTGGAAAGGGAAAACTTCTAAAGCGTCAAACTGTACTCGTGGAAAAAGAGGATTAAAGATAAAAATATAGACTTCTTTTTCCACGAGTACCGTTTTGGCGCTTTAGGCGTTTTCCCTTTCCACTGATGATTTGATATTTTTTGGCGTCGCATTTTTCGCTTACGTAGAACAACGGGTAAATAAAGAGAGTTTTTGATAGCATCTGTCATCGCATGCGCATATTACGTTTATGTTGCGAACATGTCGCGTTATATTTTTTTTTATTATTATCATTATCAATATGGGTTCGCTCTTGACATCATTCTCCCTCTAGGAGGTAAAGAAGATGTCGACGATGTAGCGAGCTTACCCAAAAGGTGCCTATTTACTTTCGCTTTGAATGAGCTCAAGTTATAAGAAAGAGAGAACACCGTCGGCGGAAGCGCATTCCATTCCTTGGCTGTGCGCATTATGAAGGATGAAGCGAAGCGCTTAGTGCGTATAGTTGGTATATCAACCAAGTATGGATGGTACCGCCGTACGTCTAGTGGCCCTCTGGTAAAATGGACTTGGTGGAATGAGCATATGGAGCTCATGAGCACACTCCCCGAAGTAGAGTCTGTAGAAAACCGACAAGCAGGCAACTTTACGGCGGTGGTCTAGACTATGAAGCTTAGTCTCCACCAGCTTCCTGTCACCAATCAGCCTCCTGGCTCGACGCTCCACGGAGTCCAGAGCGGCTAGTTGGTATTTAGCTGAGCCATCCCACAGGTGAGAGCAGTACTCCATGCAGGAGCGAACTTGTGCTTCGTTCAAGGTTAAAAGCTGTTCAGGGGAGAAGTACCGCTTCACCTTGTTGAGGAAGCCCAGTTTCTTTGCCGCAGTCTGAGCTTTGGACTCAATGGCACCGCCGAAGTTCAGATTGGCTGACAACTCCATACCAAGAAGCTCAATTTAATTCAAATCAGTTGTTTAGGATACGTCCTAAGAAGTTCTATCATTGAAACGTAATGCCGTATTATGCGGTCCATGCGAATGCGTTCGACAAAATTTACCATTTGAACAACACCATATTTTTTTTTTTAAATGTAATATGAAATACAACAAGGGACTGGGAAACGTTGGCAATGCACAGGGACAGGTGGAGAGATTTGGGGGAGGCCTTTGCCCAGCAGTGGGATGATATAGGCTAAATAAATATACAATAATATATTATACGAAGTTATTTAGGGCTCTGCATAGCGTGGCCACCGAAAAGTTGAACAGACCAGTGGAAGTTCTGCAGCTATAGACTATGTTGCTGAACTTCATCATATCAGCTGTTCGACGCCCACTGCTGAGCATATTCCTCTCTCGCAATATCCACCGCGATCGGTCCTTTGCTTCCCGCATCCACCAGATTCCCGCGATCGCGCAGCAGATCATCGATCTACCTTATAGTTGATAAACTTACCGATCACAAAAGAAATCCCCTTCAAGCATCTCAGCCAACCGCGCGTCCAATCCTGCACCGACTAGCTTGACCGCACCAAAGCCGTCCAAGAACACATTTTCACACCTCAAATCCCTATGCACCACACTCACACTATGCAATTCCTTTAAAGCACTAAACACCCCTACACCCACCGTCCTCACTAACTTCAACGCTTCGTAACGGTCATTTATTTTGAATCTATTCAAAAAAAACTTCAACGAACACCCGATCACAAAGCCTCGAAATATAAAATACGATTGTTTGGCTGTTCTTTTCGTCTCTTTCAACGTTTCCATGGCAACGTATGGCACTAGAGACGGGTGTTTCAGACGGCACATCACTTTCAAGTCTTGCTGGAGGTAGGTGAGTTGACGGTTTCGCGTTTGGAAGTCACTGGTGGGGGGGATGGACCACTTTTTTGTGATCAATCGTTCACCGGATTCGTCGTCTATCGCTAGGTAGGTTGTAGAGCCGTTTGAGGAGTGACCTGTGGATGACGTTATGTAAATTAGTGTACACATTCTACCTACCTTTGACTGACATCGGTCAGCTTCATAAAAACGGCTGTAACCTCAGATAGCTTTCAACATGAAACCGAGAACTATCTTACTTTCAGGCAAATGTAGAAACAATATTAAAATTAACAGCCGATTTTGATTTTGGTAACGACTTTTGACTAATCAAAGGTAGATAGGATATTATATCAACAGTCCGAACCGAACGCCGATTGCACGCACCGAAAGCTCGCATGCTACCCTGTTGATTTGGAGTGGGCAATTACTTTTCGAAAATGCCTAAATCGAGAATGACGAGATGGTTGCCAATCGACTCACAAAAACCCTTCGATGGTAGGTCGATGGCAACTTTTAGACTTTCGATTGGTTGGACAGGTAGGAGCTATCATTCGATTTCTATTGGTCTATCCTTACATGGTTTGTTCGTTCTAAAACATACATGGCGGCAATGCCTACTTTCACATTTTCGGTTATTGGTCATAGTTGGTATGGTATGTGAGGTGAATTTTTAGCTATTTAAAAGTTTAGTTTACATTTGTGATATTTTTTGTAAATATTGTTTTTTTTTTATGAGAGCTTTTAAATAAAAGGTTATTTTGCATTTGTGACATTTACAAGAACAGTTAACTTTAAAATACCATCGGCCGATGCTTGGTGGACCCATATACTATACAGGGTGGTCCATCCAATGAAGTCAAGATTTTTTTTAAATTCCTTCCTCCTAGGGGTACCCAAAAATACCCCATGTATATTCCCCGATTTTTGTAGTTTTCGAGATACGATTTTTTACGAAAAATAACTTTATCTTACCTAAGCAGTTTCCTATGTAGACTTTCTTATTGTTTCTTTGCGTTATCCTTAGGATTTGCGTTCCCTTATTGCATGTGCAGATGGCAGCAGTTCGGTTTTTGATGTGTCTGGCCGGTGACATCTTGTTGTCTGCATAGCTGAAATATTTTTTTATATATGACGTTCACAAGTGATATTGTATATCCAAGACTATATGATACTACTGTCCCTGACCTACTACTGTCCCTGAAAGCTGTAGAAAAATCAACCTTCTAAGCCAACGCAATCAAAAGATACAGCCATTTAGGCCGCATATTTCCGCAAATTTTCCAAACTCGCACAGGAATCAAAACCTACAGGGTACTTCCCGTAAACTTAGAATCTTGAAATGTATTACGAAGTCACGTCTTATAGTACAGATATAGGAAAAATTACGAAAACCGTAAATTTTCAGTTTCATCATATAAAAAAAAATATTATTGACAATTTTGAAAATTTCAAAGTTACTACTCCTTATCTCATGAACGCGTCGAGATATTAAATTAAAATTTATATTAAAGACTTAAGTCTATAATACCCGTGATGGGTGAATATTTACTTATATACCTACAGGTTTGTACGGAACCCTCGGTCCAACTCGCACTTGACCGGTTTTTTATGTAATGTGATTGTGGTGCGCAGTGGTTTTGGTAGTGATTCCAAAGTTAAGCAACCTTAAGCACGGTCGTGTCTGAGATGGGTGATTATTCCGACCATTTAAGTGACGTCTATTTACAAGCATTTTCGTGCTTCGGAAGTCACGTTAAGCTGTTAGTATACCTTAGAGCTACTAGGATACGATTCGTCTGTGACTTTATCACTTATATTTCTTCGTATATTTATCCCAGTCACCTTGTGGCGACCCCTACCGTTCGCCATCACAAGCGCATGCCTAATGGTGGCAAGCACGACAGCGAGCGCTGATACGGCTCCATAGGCTAGATGGCGCTGTTAGCTTAGCTCCACACATGAACCACGGCAGATAAGATTTAGATCCAGAATAATATAGATAGACAAATAAAGATGATGTCTATCGGACCTTGGTCCCCGACCATAACACCCGGTCGGTAGGAAGCGGTTCCCTTTAGCTTCTTAACTCTGAATCTGTTGCGCCAAAACCTGATATATCCGTGCGAGCGAGAGGGATAGTGAAAGACGGAGGTATGAGTAAATCGTCTCGTGATAGGCCTTGTGCTCGCTCGCACATTCTACCTAGCAAATGACAGGGACTGCAAGAATTCAAGTTATGGACATGTTTAGGGCCTAGGATCCGCCTTGTTATATTAGCTCATAACAGATGCAGGTGGGACTGTAAATGAGCGATGATCTAACTAAGAAGAGAGAGAGCAAGAGTTGATTGCGATAAGGTCTAGAATTATTTATGACCCGCAAACTAAAATGAACTAGAATTCCGAGTGTTCCCTTTACTGAAGGAGAAGGAACAAGCCTAAATAAAAAGATGACCACTTTGGTGAAATGGTCAAGAAGTTGACTATTAACCAAGAGGTCGCGGGATCGATCCCCGCACTGTACAAACATGTGTGTGCATGAACATGTCTTTTTATTCTGGTCTGGGAGTTATATGTATTTATATAAGTTTATTTGTAATACTACTGTTGATTCTGATATCTGTAACACAAGTATGTATCTGCTTAAGCTACTTACAACGGAGTCAGATCAATGTATGTGATGTTGTTGAATATTTTTTTAGTGTGTTCTTTAGAATTAAAAAAAAATAGCGCTTACAAGACAAGTTCAGGCGCGTCGCCTTGTCCGTCGTTGCTGTTCTCCATACTAGTGCTAGACCTGTGCACTCGCCTCGGAGCCCCACGGAGCATCTCTTGCCTCTTCTGTATTTCACTCTTTATCTTTTCTCGCTGGAATAAAGAACATAAAAAATAAATTTATAAAAATTACAAAGTGCAATTGAGGCGAATAGTTAGCTAGACAAAAAATCACAGGTGGCCTGGATGTAAGAGTTTTGACAGGTAAACAGGACAATATATGTAACAATTTATGCCACTATATCATATAGTCTTACCTCTTCATTCTCTTTTATTTCCAAATCCTGTAGTTTCATAATTTCCATCTCTTCCTTTTGTTTCAACATTTCTTCGTAGCATGATAATATTGGTTTGTTGTGGTCATGTAAAAATTGCTGTAAAAAAATTTTCATAATAATCCTTGAGGATTACTGGCAGAAAATGCTTTTAGCATTAAGTCCACCCTTTGTACATTTCTTGTGAAATAAAGTTTTAAATCTCTATATATAAAAAAAAGAAACTGGTGTTAGTTACACTATTTATAACTCAAGAACGGATATACTGATTTGGCTGAAAATTGGTGGAGATGTAGCTTAGTACCAGGAAACGGGCATAGGATACTTTTTAATCCCGTACGACCGCGATTTCGAAAACAAAGTGTTTCCAAGCGGACGAAGTCGCAGGGGGCCACTAGTAAATAATTCATCATGAACATTATTAGACCCAGTTTGTGACAAATTTTGATCCTAAAACTTAATATTTGTGCTGTGAAGATAATGAAACAGCTTTTTTTGGAATTTCTAATGGATTGGTATGCACTATATTGATAAGATAAGGACCAATGCTGAATATTCGCTAATAGGATAGCACTTCAAACATAAAACCTATGATAAAGATCAACAAATACATTATGCACTTCATAGGCACATGTTTTGGATAACTTTGAGTGAGGAGAGTGCTGGCGCTCTGTATTACGGGCCCCCAAGCCTAGTTCAGACTTCAGTTCTCTCACAATCGAATCAATTTCATCCATAAAATATAATCTTAATGTACTTATGGTTGTGATAGAAGAAATAAATATTTTATTATTATTACTACTACTGATAATACATATTTAAATAAAATATCCTTCTACTTAATAATTGAACAAAGAGTATAGTTAAATTCTATGTAATGGAACTCAACCAATTATAGTTCTTAAATATGCTATGGGAGGCACTTCTGCTTCGTAACGTAAGTGTTTGTTTTATCATCGTCCATCTTGTTGAAAATGATATTTTGATATTGTACTAAAGTGTCACTATTATTTCTCATGCTGACTGTAATATTTCAATATTCGTAAGGAGTTCAATATATTTAAAAAAAAAACACCTGAGCGTGCTGCGCTAGTTCAAAAATCATCACTTCTCCACATCTGTCCGCTGCCAGTGCCTCTAAATCTTTTAGGAGCTGGTTCCCGTTATCTGTTGATATTCCATTCAACTTGTATATTGATATAGCTGGTGGTCTGAAACACAATTGAATTACAGTATTTGTTTTATGCTCAAATCATGTTAGTCATAAAACTGGGCTATGAAGGTAGGCTATAACAACAGAAAACATAAAATGAGTTTAACTATTGTAACATACAAAAACTTTCAGTTTGTAATTAAAAAATATGATTTGCGTCTGAAATTTTGGGTTGAGGAAATAAAAGTCGCCTTATCTTCGACATGTTAAGAAGAATGAAGAAATTATTGAAATTTCTAATTCTACTTAGATCTTTATTGTTACCATCATATTTTGTTAACCTTTATCATGTTTCCATATCTCAGAAAAATTACATTGTCCATTCAACAATAAAACAAATGGTTAAGAAATGAAAATAGAGTCAAAATTTTGAAATACCGAACAAGATAAAAAAAAAACTTACTTGTCTGGATACAGGTGACAACATTTGAAATGCAATGTAATAGAGCAGTGAACACCCTTTATATCTGAGTTGTGAAGTGGATGGAGGGTAAGTAGCAAATCCAATGGTCTCCATACCTTCCATGCTATGGTTTCACGGTTATCAACAACTGCATCTCCATAAATAGCCTGGAAATTATATTGAATATTGATTCACATTCGATTGAGACGATTAGTGTTTGCTATTGGGGGAATAGCTTAATTTACAGAAGCTAAAACTGAATAAAGAGTTGCGAGGGCATCAAAGTCCTGACACACATATATAACAACACATCTATCTATCTATGAAGAGGATACACACTAATGCAGTGGAAAGTCGCCCAAATAATTATGATACCGAAGCCAGGGAAAAGCTGGGCCGTTGTCACCTTATTTATTTTTGGTAATTAAAAGGCGCGTGGACGCCTCGAGACTATAACTGCTTACCCCGAGTATATGCGGCACATAAATATACATGCTTCGATTCAGAAATATGCACACATCAACATATTGGGGCCGTAATATTATTTATAAGCCAGCAATAGTCTAAAAATACAACTTACTTGCAATGCCTCGAATTCATTATTTTGTCGTTCCTCTATCGTTTCTTCGCTCATCGTCACTAGCCAGAAAGGCAGTACAATCAAATGGAAAGTTTTTGGTGATTTTACCAACAGAATCCCATTCAATAGTATGGTTTTATAAACATTTTAGCACCTTTGCAAAACAAACGACTGGGTTGCTTGAAGTTGTGAGCCAGAAATCTCATAGCTGTCAGTTGTCCTGTCACTGCTGTCACGTCAACGTCAACGTAATAATTTGTGGTCCGAATTGAAACAGTACCGTTGACGAAACGTATTTGACCTACAGATTGGGTAGTCAGTTTTGATGATGATTATTTTAAGTTCTTGAAAGGGTAGCCTACCCAGGTAGGTTCGAAAGCCGTTGGAGCGAAGGACACGGGCTCGAATTATTTTTGAGTAAAACCACTCTACCTTGTAGAGTCAAAATTCGAATGCCAGTTTGTTGGAAAAACTTAATTTTGGAAAGGGATAAAATTAAATGTACTACATAAAAACATTTTTTTGGAGCAAAAGGGTTGGACCTCAGGCGTCTTTCAAAAAAAATTCAAGACAGAAAAATTTCATAATTTTTTAAAATTTAAGTTTTTCGAACGTACGGTGGCCAGCACGTTACGGATAACACTACGGTATCTTATGTATTTGTGATACGGGCGATTTTGCAACAAAACTGGGTAGCCTGACGTGCTGGCCATACTACGTTGCCTACTATCTATTAGGTCCTTACCTATGAAATTGGCGTTTTGTATGGGAGAAACAAAAAGTCGAAATTTTTTTATATAGCATATTTATTTAATCAAAGTATGAGCCATTGTAATCTATGCACTTTTGCCATCTCATAGGTAGTTCATTGATCCCTTTACTAAAAAAACCATTCGAACGGGAATCAATAAAATCTTTGAAGGCGACTTGGACTGCCCCATCTGAGTTGAACTTTTTCCCTTGCAAGAAGTTATCCAAATTTCGAAAAAAATGGTAATCTGTTGGAGCAAGGTCCGGGGAGTACGGTGGATGCCTTAGAGATTCCAATTGAAGTTCTTCTAATTTGCTAGCCGTCTGTTGTGCAGTGTGTGGTCTAGCGTTGTCGTAAAGCAGCAGTGGCGTAGAGCGATTGACCAGCCTTGGTTGTTTAGCAACTAGCTTTTCCATCATGGTTTGCAATTGCTGACAATAGATATCTGCCGTAATCGTCTGGCCAGATTTGTGAAAACTGTAATGAACGACACCGGCGCTAGTCCACCAAACGCTTACAAGTAACTTTTTATTGGTCAATTTTCGCTTGGAGCAGGCTTTCGCTGGCTTGCCAGGGTCCAGCCATTGCGATGAGCGCTTCCGATTATCGTAGAGAATCCACTTTTCATCACAGGTAATGATTCGATTTAAAATCCCTTCGTTATTGTGCCGGTCAAGTAATGTAACGCAGCAGTTGACGCGCGTTTGCCGGTTTGCTTCACTCAATTCGTGAGGAACCCACCTTTCAAGTTTTTTAATCTTCCCAATTTGCTTCAAGTGGATTAAAACAGTTTTATCACTAACGCCAAAGCCTGCAGCTAACTCGGACGTGGTTTGCGATGGATCCGCTTCCACAATAGCCTTCAATTCTTCATTATCAACTTGGGTCTCCGGCCGTCCACGGGGCTTGTTTTGCAGGTCGAAATTTCCAGAACGAAAACGTTGGAACCAAAAACGCGCTGTGTTTTCTTTTGCGACACAACCGCCATACACATCATTAACCCTTCGAGCCGTTTCCGCAGCACTGGTGCCACGGTGGAACTCGTACTCGTAAATAACGCGATATTTCAAATTTTCCATTTTGTAAATTGAGCGATGCAAACAGAAAAAAGATAAGTAAAAAAACAAATGAATGACGGTTTACGAAACACAACTACATGTGGAAATAGCTGTATAAATTTGAATTTCGAATTCCTAACCAAATAGGAAAAATTTGTGATCAAAGTGGCCAGTACGACAAAACGCCAATTTCATATGTAAGGACCTAATATTACCAGCGTCCTTCACACCAACGGTTTTCACACGGTTCACACCTACACGTAGGGAACCCTTCTCGAAGTAGGTACAAACCGACTTGCTTAAAGTATTTTGATTAATTACCATTCATCAAGATAAAATTGCGACAAATCAGCTAGGCATTAGCAATAATCTTATCTTGATCACACTGATTATTAACGAATTATGAGTTATCATCAGTGTAGCAAGAGACCGAAAGTATGGATTCATTTACATATCAATAATTAATTTTACCAATAATCTGTAGTAAATAACATGTTTAAATATGCTCAGGGCAATTCTAACTGTGTTTTATATAACAGTCTCCGTCTTGGGACAAACTAGTTTTCGTAAGTATTTTGGTGTACTATATTACAAACGCTACCACCAACCATCTTTTTAACCCCAGTAGAAAAAGAGTTTAGAGCCCTTTTCCATTTTTATTTGTGTGTTTTCAGTGTGGAACTTCTTATTCGAAAGGTAAATTTAATCATGATCGTTCTTAATGGCTGATTAAAATCTATCTGACCGTTGAAGTGGTTTTTTACCTAGGTTATGTCGGGGTTTTTGACGTGACAACGTCTTATAAATTGGTTTGCCGGGTGACACTTCAAGAAACTGCGTTACGCTGCTCCGCTCACGTTCCGCGCGAGAGAGACAGAGCGAGAGAGAGAGAGATAGGCATACACACCGGTTCATGTTATACGAATGAATATTCACATTAAAATTATTTTACCACTCAAAGTCGTTGTCACGTAAAACTTTCGCGCGTATACCGACTTTACAGGCAACCAATTTTAAATTTTAATTAATATACTACTTACATACATAGCAGAAAGTAAGCAAATAGTTAACAACTTATTTTCTCCCTTTCCCATTATTTATTTATTTATTTTAGTTTACGAGATCAAAAATGTATTTATAATTTCATTTGCGTTACAGTTAACAAATTGAAGGTAGTCGACGCTGATGCATATTTTATACAATTGGCCCAAGAAACCATTTACGAAGTGGAGAAAAGAGGATGGTGGAATCTGAAGTTGGATGACTTCACACAGACTCTGAAGTAAGTGATTGCAATCATGATTGTTTTGAATCTCTTTCGAGAGTGCAGTGTTTGTAGGCTTGCTCTAGTAGACGGTGTGCCTTAGGACGAGGTAGGATTTTTTATGCGACGTGTATGACGCTGTAGCTAAATACGTGAAATGTAAATTAGTAATAATAATACTAGCGGACCCGGCAGACGTCGAACTACTAATTGCACATTTAAAAAAAAAATATTTTCTCACCGTTTAAGCCTTCCTTGAACATCCACAAGTAATTCGACACCGAAATCAACGAGCCGTTCTTTAGCGAGACTAACGAACAGCAATTCATTTTTTGAAGATATTGTTGATATGAACACAATCAGCTAGCCTTTCCTGTGCATGGCACCTTCGTTGCTGGCAAGCTAAGACCTTGTTTAAATGGTTTCTAGGTGAGAATTTCATAAGCTGTCTTATTTGATTTCAGCGAAATCACTCACACGAACTTACTAGTGACGGGTGAAGTGAGCTACTTCAATGGTTTCGTAGTCTCCATCGAGAAGATAGACCTTAGTAACATAGGTCTAGTGGTTGGTTCACCACTAGTCAACGGGATACCAGTGACCACTGCCACCGTTAGAGGCGATTTCAACTTCAGGGACCTTAAAGTGGGCTATGACGTCATCGCCAACGTCACAGGAGATGAGAAACTGCGTAGATACACGGGGATCTTTACGCATACGCTTGTGCAGGGAAGATTTCAGGTACCTCAGCCGTAGGAGCTGTATTATGATTAATTTTAATAACATTTATTATGAATTGTGAATTTAATTTAAGGCACTAGGCAAGTAATAATAATAATTTATTTATTTATTCGGACAACAAAAGATCCAAGTAGGGTTAGTAAACAAAACATCTTACAGACTATGATAATACCTAATAACTAATTTGATGCATTTATTTTGGCATGTAATAGGCAATTGGTCCATAGAAAAGTAGGTTTTTAAGGTTCATCACTTCTTTCTTTATACTGTCACGACTTTGGTGTATCTCGTGTTGTTTGATTTTCATATTATTGTGTGTTATCTTCTTTATTTAAGATCAGAGCAATCAATTTAGTGCTGTTGGCCACAATTTTTTTTATCATTGGACTAACTAAACCAGTTGTTCTGGCACTGGTATCGCTGTATTTAACTTCCATATTTCAGGTTTCGAAGAACTTCAACACAAATGTGACAGCTATAAGTTCTTCAGTAATCAGCGTTTCTAGTGGAAGCGGAGTCAGGATGGTTTATATGCCTTCGGATGAAATATCTGAAATCTTGTCTTTGAGAGTAAGTACGAATTCCTAACGTCTTAAAATAATCAATGTTATCATAAGGTACTGCAAGACCACTGGTCAACGTTGGTCTCCTCCAAAGATTTCGTGCTCGATTGGTTATCATCGACTGCATTCAGTTTGGTTTTGAAATCTTTATGAGGTCGTCAGTGTGTCTTGCCGGTGGATTTCTTACGCTGCGCGTTTCATAAAATGGTCGCCAATCATTTTTGTTCTTATTATTATTGTTTCTACTAGATACTGAGATATGATGTGAAAAGTGGACTCTCTTGATCCCAGGAAACTAGAACAAATTGCAGCCATACCCATTTTTTGGTTCAAATACCTACTTGCAAGCAACTTCGCAAGAGGGTCTAGATCGGACTACTAGAATGTTTCCCTTCTTCTTCTTCTATTGTGTCGGCAAGACGGGACGGCTAATCTTACTTGCCCAGAAAGCCCTCTGGTTACTGACAAGTAAGTCCTCACGCGAGCAGGTGGTCGGGCACACGAGACAGTTAATGTGGTATGCCATGGTTTGCCAAGGCCCAGAATGTTTCCCTTGACCTTGTAGGTAACCTGTTTACTTTTTCTCTGTTTCAGTTTGTAGCGTCCAGCACTTTTCAAAATGCAGATAGGTGGATGAAAAGAGACATCGCCCCTTTGATGCTAAACCTGGCTCAAACTAAAATACCGTTTCCCGAGATTTGCTTTAATTGTTAATTTAGCTACCTCTATATTCTGATAATTACTATTTGAAATAAAGTCACTTTTGCAAAAAACTGTTTTAATTCTGTTTGACATCAAAACGTAGGTTACTTTGATGAAATTTCTTTATTTAAAGTTGAGAATTGGATTGAATATGCTATGCCTATGCCCAGGTAGGTATGTCACTTGTCGAGGATTCAACGTTGCCTCTTTTATTAGTGGCAAGGCTGTTTGTTTAGTGTCCTTCCTAGTCGTCATAATATTACCTATTAAGACTAGGTACAGTTTCATTCAGAATAAAATCTATTTACTATGAAATTGGTAAGTAGTTTTGTGTTGAAAATATAAAAAAAACACTGTTAGCTTCACTTTAGCAGTTGTAGCATACGTCGGGGAAATCCACTTTGTTGAGAACAACGTCGAGAGTGATCGGTGTGAATATATTAGTCGCCCAGGATATCACAGCCTCTTGTGTGCTGGATGGGTTGAACTGCAACAGAAAGCAATTTAAAATAACGTTATAAAAAAAGAGAGATTAAGTAAAATTTCGGTGAGAAAGAGGGATTGATTGAAGGGGTTTCAGAATATGAACTCCCCTTGCGTTTCTCTTGGCTCATCTCTCTTTTGCTTGCTTATCGCTCAAGAGAGCCGCTGTTAATTTTTTTTTTCTTTTATTTCATTCCAGTGAGCTGAGAGCGAGATTGTAATAGGAGGGCACTGATATACTCTTCACAGTGGCTAATGTAGAGATCTCGTGAATAATCAAATTTATATGATTTATTGCCATTAAGTGTACATATTATTAATATTATTAAGTATTATGGTAAATAATGCACCTTATTAAACTTTATGGCCCTTGACACAAATAGATCGGCTAAAGTATTCCCTTACTCAATAATCGAACCACTCTTACCAAGGCGCCAATTAAATCGCTGGTTTCGTCGGTCGGCAGATAAACCATCTTGTTGGTGCTTACTGGCTGAGCTCCCGTGACAGTCACTGTGATGTTTTGTGTTAGCATGTTTTTCAAGATCTGGATAATAATTAACAAAAAAAAACTGTTATCATGAGTGGTATAAAAGCTTCCAGTGGTAAGGAAATGAAAAAGATTTTGCTCATCAATCAATCTTTTCCACGTGGTTAAGATTTTGATCTTATCTGGCGATGCTTTCGATCAACAGCAATCATAATTTTGTTCTTTTTTTTAAATCAGAACGCTGCAATTTAGCAGAAAGCAATATCGCAACATATATCGCATTGCAGGGCCTTCTTCAAACTTTAAACGTTGGAAAATGTGCATTTTGACATTAGTATAATATTACAATCCAGTTGTATGAAAGGTCATTATTAAAATCAACTCACCGAGAAATTAAAATTCAGCAGCCTGTGCGTGAACGTTGACGTGTATTTATGTTGCACCCCATCCAGAACTGCTTCCACGTCAAAACCAAGCACCACATCATGCAATCTCATCATCCCTCTGACATCCACTTGCCCAAACTTGTTCGCATAGTTCCACATCCAGGTCTGCTGAACCGAGGCTTCAGTTATGTCGATGTGCTGGATCCTGAATACGAAGCCGTTCTTGTACGAGACATGCCCTGTGAAGTTGCGGCCGAAGATATTTTGGTATCTGAAATTATTGTGACACTTTAGCCATCCTACTATGACAGTCTAGTTTGACCCAAATAAATGAATAGGACGAAATATTTAATAACACAAAAATGTGGTATTTGACGGGTGCATTCGTATTTCGCGATCGGTGTAGACATCTGGTCATACTCCCTAACGTTTCGAGCTGGTCAGTGCGTTCGGATGTAGCCATCACTGACACTCTTATCCCAGATCCAACCGATGGGCAAACAGTTGGCTGTAAAATCACCTAATGAGTGGATCTAGAAAAAATCGTTGGCCTCAACGTTGATAGGCGCTTCGATGGTGATTTTTTCTAATGGCCAAAAGCGTTAGTTTTCGGGTCAACTGTTCGCCCATTGTGTGGAGCCGGCTTTGCAAGACACTGGGCAGAACCCCAAATTCGAACGCAGCATTAGAGAGTACACGACACTTAGTACGTTCTTACAAATAATCAGTTTTTAGAAAGTTTTACTCACTCAAGATCTTGAGTAAACTCTGGTATCTTCAGGTTGCACCATTGGTAGTCTTCTATCCCGTGCACAGTCTTCTCAATGACTTCAATCATGTACGACCTGTGTTCAAGGAGACTGGCTCTTCGAACTGAAACAAAGCTTTTGATTTGAATTTGCTTGTGGGGCTCCCTCGACACTGTAGTGCTTCAGGAATGTTCACCGTAGCTCTTGTTTATGGCTTTCATGTCATTGGGCGCAAAAGAATCCAGGTACTTCATGCACAGGGAGCGCCAATACCATCCTGAACACCGTTGCATCAATGGAGGATAGTTCCATATTAAGGCACTGGGTGGCAGAGCATTTATCACCCACCAAATTTAATTATATATAATTTTAAACTAAAAAAAATACTAATTTAGTTTTAAGTCTGTCACTTACTATATGGATTTATGGTCCGAAATAAAAGATTTTTAATTTAATTTCCTTAAGGCCTAAGGCACACCTAAGGCGTACTGTCGCAGGGATTTGAGACTGACAGCGATTTTGCCACGGTGACTGTGGAGATGCTGTTATTTACGAGTCGAAACGACAGTATGCCCTGCGTGTGCGCTGGCGCATTTGTCATCAAAATCTTCTGCGGGCTTCGTTGTCTTAGGTCCAAATGGTCTTTGTAACACGATTTAAATACATTAATTATAATTAAAATTAACTTACCAGTTTGACTGTAAATAACAGCACATTGTGTACACAAAAGTAAAATTATTGCACTTCTCATGGTTTTAGTTTCCAGAAAATTTCTATTTGACACTTATTGCTAAACTCAACTAATCGGAAATTCTATATCCCTATCGTTGTATTTGATAAAGGAGTGATTTCTTTTGATTTTATCACTACAAAAAATGTAAGTATTTCAATCGGTGACGTCATTTGTTTAAAAACCTATTATCGACAGGCCAGAGAGACAGATGACTTTGTAAACGTTGAAGGGTAAAACTGGCTGACAGGCTATGGTTTAATCAGCAAAGGTACTTACTCAATGGCTCTGGAGGGCACCCACAGGTTTCATAGTGGATAGTAGAGGTTCATTTCAAGGTCAAGAGATCCAAAACTGGCATGATCACTCATCAATCTTTGACATACTCTTTATCACCTGCCAACTGATCTTCCTGCATAGATTTTGTATGGGAATACTCACGGCACTAACATGACGTCACGTTAGAGTGTCAGAAATCGGAGTCAATTATGACTGAATATTTATTGAATATTATTTATTAACATTTGGTGTTCGTAGACACTTTTTTAAAAGAAATTGGTATTCTTAATTATATAGAGGATATGTTTATTTAACACCATGGTCTTGATAATATTTACGATAGCTGTCATCATGCGTAAAAAGGCATTATAGTAAATATTAAAAACCGCCGGCCACCCTTATACCCGCTGGTATCCTTAACTGCATTTTTCAGGCGTAACAAAGAGTTTTTACTATTTTCAAAAAAAAAAATAACGCACAAACATGGTGGCGGTCATCACGCGGGAACACTCTCTAACGAAAATTGTTTGCATGCACTTCGACAAAAGCGGAATTGTGCGCGATGTGCAAATGATTTTCGCCTTAAAGGTGTTGATGCGGCGCGGACTGCGATAGTACGATCATCATATTTCCAGACAACACCTTAACAAAAAACCGATCTTCCAAAAAACCCCGCAATCAAAACAATCCTCGACCATCCAAAATGGAAAATGGACAAACTTGGACAACAAAAGGTGCGTTAACTCTCCTTATGCCAACTTCGATTACAATGGAAACGGAAAAAATTGGAAACCAAATTAAATATCGCGTATGACGAAGTGAGGGTACCGGATAGAGATGGGCACGTGTGATGACGCTTTGGTGTCGATTTTTACCCCCGACGTAAAAAAGGTGTGTTATAAGTTTGAGCAGGATGCACCCGGATAGATGGGCTCAAATCGTCACACAATGGATACCAGCAGATGGCTATCGCCGTAGAGGTAGACCCTAAAAAATATGGTGTGACGATTTGACGAGTTTTTGAACAGATTGGGAATCCTTAGCCGCCAATAGGGAACAGTGGAGGAGTTTGGGGAAGACCTTTGCCCAGCAGTGGGATGACATTGGTTAGGTTTGACCCCTATGTCTGTTTGAGTGTGTATATGTGTTTGTGTTTTTGTGTGTGTTTGTCTGTGTCATCGTAGTTCCCGAACGGATGGACCGTTTACAAAGCGTTTTTTTGTTTTCGAAAGACAATTTAAGCCATAGTTGGACAAAATCGGTCCAGCATTTAAACCTCACCAGCGGTTTTCTTTTCTCATACGTTTTTAATATATCGAATCGCGGATTACAATTATTGCCAACTCTTAAGCCTTTACCAGCCGAGAAACTAGACAAAATAGAAATAATAATATAGTTTGGTGGTCACCATTGACCGACATGGCGTTTAATGTGTTAAACAGCTACTGAACTGTCAAGATGGGCTCAAGTCGCTAGTACCTATGGGTATATCAGGAACGTAGTACTTACTACTCTTTTAAAAAAGAGTGGGAGGAGGAGATCGCTAATAATAATAAAAATGCATATTCTTTGATCTGAGTGAAATTCTTATGATAGTACCCCAGTGCCTTCATTTTAATTATAAATTATTTAAACACCTTTGCGTCAAAAAAAAAAACTACAAATATTTCATTACCGACTTTGTGACCACTCTTTTTAGTTTCTATTTTAGACCTGTTTCTGGTTCATTTTCCTAGTTAAAAATAACCCTAGGTAAAGGTGATCCCATCTCTATTTAGGGATCGCTCAAAAATAGCACTCGAAAACATTTCAATTACCCCACTGTCATACACAACGGTCATGATTGTGATCGCTGGAGGTTCCGTGCTCTTTTTGTCCCCTCTACGTGTGGTCCAAAACACTTTGGAAGCCATTGTGAAGATGAATTAGGTTATTTAATCGAATTTATTCTCCGGGTGAATGTGCTTCTGCCTTTGATAAAAAAAAAAGGCAGAGGTACGGTTGCCAGTACGTCACGGTTATCACGGCGACGGTAACTTATGTGCGTGTGATACGGGCGATTTTGCAACTGTACCCAAGTAATAATAATAATAATAGTCCTCCAGGCCGATATTTCGACCATCTCAACAGAGATCAGCCAACTACGCAGGAGATATTATAGTGCACAAGTGTGAGCGCAATACACAGGCGCACTCACTGTTCCATTACTCTTAATGTTCGGTGAGGCGGCATTCTGACATGATCGCACAAAGAGATCAGGCGCAGGACCAACGCCGCGGCTTAACGTGCTTTCCGAGGCACGGGGGTGTAACACCGCCATCTTCCCGACTCCGAGCTGTTTTTTAAAAATTCATGACAGAAAATCTCAGAAACACTTTGGCTCGACCTGGGATTCGAACCCAGGACCTCTCGAATGTTATGCAGAAAATTTGCCACTACACCAACGAGGGAGCCAAGTAGGTAGGTGTCAGTTTTTGAACATTTTTTTACACTTAATTAATTTGGCTTATAAAAATATAATATCGATCTGAGACTTATATACTTATACTCGTATATAATTTAACATATTTAATTAAGGCAATTATTGAGTTTTAATAATCAAGATAGGAAATGCCGAAAAGAACTGATAATAATAATAAGAATAATAAAAATCTTTATTACTTACAGAACTAACATTAATGAAATAAACAAACATAGCACATAACAAAGCAACTGGAGGTGGCTCAGCTTGGCTGGTGGCTCAACTAGCCCGCTTAAAGATCAACAATCAAAGTTATTTCCATAACTGTTCGTTATGACCACCTTATTTGATTCATACACATTTTTAAGACGTAATTTTTCACTTTTACACGTGTTATCAAAAAGTACTTTATCACAACACCCCTTATACTCAATTTCCTCCAAAATTTATTCAATTTCTTCTTCTTTATCACGGTTGCAGTTTGCATTTAAAGTCAAAGCAGGACCCTACTCCGTAAGCCGTTGGCCGTGGTTTCAGAGGTACAGTGGCCAGCAGGTCAGGCTACCTATTTTTCTTGCAAAATCGCCCGTATCACAAGCGCTATGCGCTCATGCTAAAGCATGACGTGCTGGCTACCGTACATCCCAGTCACACAAACAAGCTTGACGGTACGAGCGAACGCGCTGGCTAGACCCGAAAATGCGGACGAAACGTTATGAGTAAGGCTGAAGACTCACGGAGCGGTTTTCATGCAATTTTACATTCAAAACTCGCGGGACCGGAGTTTTGTGCGGATACGTACGTGCGGTTGACTATCGCAAGACGGGCGGTTGCAAAAAACGATCAGCTGAGCCCAATTTCTGTACCCCCCCCATGCCCCGCTGCCCATGCGGTCGCCCGCCAACCGACCGTAGAGCGCGGGTGCAACCCGCTGCCCGCGCCCGCCGGTAAAATATGACCGCCGACGCAGAGGTTCCCGGAAACAACCGCTCAAGCCGCAGACGTAAAACGCGTCGTGAAATGTGCTCTGATTTTTTACATAAGTATCTGCATTCTATAAAGGCTGCAGGCCCGCCACATCGGCGGGCACGGGTGAAAACCGCTTCGTGAGTTCAAAGCCTAACAGCCTTAGTCGCATGGTTTAGCCCGTTAGTGTGACAGGGTTCAGCTAAAACTACGGCACGTAAGGATAGTAAAAGGACGCTAAGAAGACTGATGAATGCTCAAAATGACACACGCACACGTACGCATGTCTTAACGAGGCAACTCAGCGAGAATCAGCTGGGCTGTAGCTAGCTCTACTGAAAGGGCAAACGCAAATCGCGACTCACGGCACCCTATGCACGGCTACGTCTCAGTGCCGCAAAGGCTAATAAGTCGTCGCAGTTTTATTAAGTGTGTCGCCCGAACCAGCACAGGCCAGACGTCAACTTTGGCGCGAAAACGCTTCTCTGCCTACTCCCTTTGTCCCACTTGCCGAGAATCTCCCACCTGGACATGATCTACCATGGCCGATCTAGAAGTCCTTAAACAGGCTACGGACTCAGGTTGGTCGAAGTAAGGAGAGCATGGCCGGGTGGGGGTTTTCGGCAAGCTCCGATGTGGACTGTGTTTGCGGTGCAAAGCAAACTATGGCACACTTAACATCGTGCCCGGCGTGCCCCAACACCTGCACGCCAGCGGATTTAATGAACTGCAGTCGATCCGCAATACAAGTGGCTGAATTCTGGGCTGCCACGATATAATTACTCGTGTTCCATCGACACGCTAAGAAGAAGAAGAAGCGAGAAACAGGAACCGGTCAGTCGCGCACACATTAGTTGAGAAGTTTATAAAAAGGGAAATAGGGTTCTATGGTTGAATTTTTTAATGTATTCCCCTTATGATTCTAAATCACTTTAACTGATTGCAGTTTTCCCCATTAACTTGCCAAATAAATAAAAAAATTGAAGAAATGTTAGTAATCACTTAGCAAACACTAAAGACCGTGTTATTCACTTAATTTCTCGAATTTAATTGAACTCTATAACAACCACGCAACCTTGGGAGCTACAGGCACTTAAACTTCGGTCGTTGAAAATATTATTTTCTTAGACATTTTTCGAATTATCTACAACAATCCTTACAACAAAGCAGTGAAAAGCCGCAAGCCAATATTGCTTTAGTAAAAAGCGGCTTGCGGCTTTCACTGCATCGTTGTTCTTGATGTACACGCGCCTTTATGTTACCTGAAATCGTTTACGGCTTGAATAACGCATATATTAGTTGAAAGAGTATTGTAAGAGTGATAGTCTTGAAAGCGATTTATGACTTGTATCGGTATTTTTGGCGCCTTGACCGCTTGACGCAGTGGTCTACATGTCGGACTTCTAAAACCAAGGGTCCCGGGTTCGATCCCCGGCAGTACAAGCATATGTGTGCATGAACATGTGTGTTTGTACTGGTCTGGGTGTTTTCTATGTATAATATGTATTCATTTACAAAAAAAAGTATTTAAGTATGTTTATCCGTTGTCTAGTACCCATAACACAAGCCTCGTAGCTTAATTCTGAGTTTTCGTTTCTTAAGTTTTGACTTTGGCTAGATTCTACCTTTACGTTATTGTTAAATACTTAATCAAAATTTTTTTCTTGTTCATTAGCCGCGACTGCGAAGCCACTGGATGCGGCAATCCTTGGAAAAGGCCTTTGCTCAGCTGTGAGCGTCGAACGGCTGATACAATCCAAGAAAATATGATACAATGATGAAAAAAAATCTAGACTGTGACTACGGACAATGACTTAGAGAGTAGGACGGTCGGTCCCTTCGCAAAACAATTACACGTCCACCAGTTGGTCCTAACGCGCTCGCGTTAACGGAAGTTTCCACCGGATCAGGTGACGCCGTCTAGACGTAGACCTCTTTTTGTTTGGGCCCAAACCGGTGCCAAAACCGAGATCATTTGAATACGAGACTCGTAGTACAATATGCAATACTTACCGGTGTTTATTTTAGCTAGTAAGTAAATAAAGGAAGTTTGTGAAAGGAGGGGGGGTATTTTTAAATAAATTAATAATTTAAACAAAGGCAATTACTAATAACATAATTATTTATTTGCGTAAGAACATGGTATGGATGTGACCATAAATACAGTGCACATGACTTGCCAAAATTGTCAGCATGCAAATGCAATAGGTCAAAAAATAAGTAAAAATTAACAATGTCAGTTAAAAATTACAAGATGACAATGACAATGATCATCATATTGTGGTCTCTGGTCACATCAAAGACAATGATGGTCATAGATACAGCTACATCGCTTAACACATCCAAGGACAGTCTGCTAGACACAATAGAAGTTTTATATGACGTCTATAGGCGTGCAGTGTCCATAAATGTGTTAAATGATGACAGAAATCGCTATCGACTCAGTTGGTTCGTGAACCTTTCTCGAATTATAAGATGTTTAATAGGTACTCAATATTATGAAAGTGATTTGTTTTAGACGACCGCTTGGTGCAGTGGTCCGCTTGTCGGACTTCTAAACCAAGGGTCGCGGGTTCGATTCCCGCACAGTACAAGCATAAGTGTGCATGAACATGTATGTTTGTACTGGTCTGGGTGTTTTCTATTTATTATATGTATTTATTTACAAAAAAAAGTATTTAAGTATTTATATCCGTTATCTAGTACCCATAACACAAGCCTCGTAGCTTACTTTGGGACTAGAGAATTGGTGTGCTTGTTGAGAAATATTTATTATATTTATTTATTATTTTAATGTAAAGATTATCATGTCATCCTTACTCATTACGCCCTGTATGATGAGCAACCAAGTACCCTGAGCTCACACGTTAAACCTACACCATTCAAAATAATTAATCCTTTCCCTGACAGCCAGGGCGTGACGTCAGTAAATGTCGCTAGCCCTTCTCATTAAGGTACTATGTTTTTCTTATTAAAGCATTAGTTAAAGGTTAAAAGCTAAGTGCGGGTGAAGTGTCCACAAGTGGTCTTTGACGCCCAGCTACCGTGTAAGTCAGGCGCTTCAAGGATACATGTGAAGGTCCTACTGTAATATGCTTCGTTCGAATAAGCTTGTTTCCACTATAAAAATAAAAAATAAAATGCATTTATTTCAGGTCATAACAACCCATAATTTGAAATACCAATGAAACTATGAAAGAAATATTCGAAAACTGATTTTATAGAAAATAATTCAACAATTTAGGTTTCATTAATTCTGCAGTTCATAAAATAGGCTTACGAGTATTTCCAGTATGAAAGAAATATTTTGCAGTTCATACAATTTATTTTTAATTCAATTTCAATCGATAAATAGTCACTCGAGTAATAGGGAGGAGAAAAGGGACCGAAAGTAGCGTCCCTGGATTGCACAAGAACAACATTTTTCAAAAGAAGATGAAATAAAATCTTTCTGCGACTAACAAATTATTTTGAGACCACGGAAGGTACCTATCTAATACACATGTTTTTATTTATTTAAACAAAACTATGTACAAATGGTGGACTTAACGCCGTAGGGCATTCTCTACCAGTCATACCTTTGGGCTAAGCAGATATGATTAGTGGGCGGTGCGACAAAATAAATAAAAGAGAAAACATAAAAATAATAATACCAATAATATAACATATGAGGTGGTATATAAAATATACAATATTTTTTTATAAGTTTTACTTAGTCTCAGCACTTTCAAGGAACTAATATTTTGACGCATCTATCAAAAGAGACTCGATAACAGACTCTTTCTTAGAGAGGAAAAACTTCAGCATGATTCGTATGCAATAATGTGATCTGTGTCTTTTATTATTATATAAATGACTAGCTGTGCCCGCGACTTCGTCCGCGTGGAATTTTAACTGTTACCGCCTTCACCGCGTGGAGGTACTCCCAGCCTATGCTACTGTTTAACATGACCCAAATGCAGGCATACCTGCGACTCTATAACAGGTACACACAATGAGTTCCCTTAGTTAGGTAGGGTGATTAATTCATCCCAAGTTTAGGCCAGTTAACACTTAGTCACTTGGCGTGAGTTATTATATATTTCACTGTCTAGGTAAAACTCAATCAAATGAAAAAATCCCATCAAATTCAGTCCTGTAGTTTCTGATATTCAATTTCCTGCCTACACTCTTAGTCTATTGGCGTGATTATTGCAAGTGATGCTGAGTCAAATAAAAAAAGTCCCATTAAAATCGGCCCAGTAGTTTCCGAGATTTAATTTTCTGCCTACCCCCTTAGTCTATTGGCGTGATTATTTCTATCCTTCTTTACCTTCCAAGTAATGTTGAGTCAAATAAAAAAAAGTCCCATTAAAATCGGTTTAGTAGATTCTGAGATTCAATTTCCTGCCTGCCCCCTAAGTTCATCGGCGTGATTATTTATATCCCAGTTTACTCTCCAGGTGATACTGAGTCAAATAAAAAAAGTCCCGTCAAAATCGGTCCAGTAGACTCTGAGATTAGCCCGGACAAACAGACAGACAGACAGACAAAATTTTTAAAAATTGTTGTTTTGGCTTCTATTACGGTAATTAAGACCCCCTGTAACAATTTTTCATAAAAATCTTCAATGTACAGAAATCGATCTTTTACAGTCTTATTATATGTATATAGATAATAGAAGATAATTTCCCAAGTACATTCTCGTCTAAAATTGTTAAAATGTGCCACTTTACTTTATATTCTTGCTGTAAGGCCCCAATTTTCTTAAGGGCCCAATATTATTGCTAAAGTAACCGGTTTCAAAATTAATTTTCAGGACAAGTAATTTCTTCACAATATTACGTTTGATATCAAAATCTAATTAGGAACGTTTCACAAATTAATTCAGGTGTAATTAAACTTTTAGCAGAGTTGGAGTTTAGAGACGGCTTTATTGAAGCAATTTCTTCCTAACGTCGCCATGCGGGAATGAGGTACGGATGGGTACTTATGTCTACGAATTTTAATTGTCATAGATAAAGATAGTGTAAAAATACATAAGGCTCACTTGTTCAATGCAAAAAAAAATCAACAAAAAAAGTTCTACGACATACTTTAAGAATTGGCAAGACAACACCACCAATCGTTGACATACTTTTTATTATCTGTCAAAACGGCCAGCCTCCATAGATTTCGTATGGGAATAAATGATAGTGACGTCACGGTCATGTATCAGAAATCGGAGTCAATTGACCGCATATTTATTGCGATTTGTGTGTTTAAAAATTGGTTTCTACAGCTTTTTGGAAATATATTGGTTGTATTAACTTCATAGGGGCTATGTTTTGTAAACACCATGTTCTTGACAATATTTAAGATAGGTGTCATCATCCCAATTCCCTCTGTAGCAAAGACATATACCTAATATAAATATATATATTTTACCGCCAGCTCACTAGGTACTGCAGCTCACTGTCGCAGCTCGCAATAGACAGTGGGGTGAGCACGAACCCCGAGCACGAACAACTATCGTAGGTAACGTATTCGTAGCGTTTAGCTATTGTTAAATTTGTACGATGAAAGTGTCAGTTTCTGACGTTTGGACGACACGATTACGTCACGAAAATGTTCGTGTTCACCCTACAGAACAGTACCGCAGCGCCATGGCTTGGTGTGCTTGGCTTAGGTATACTCCTATGTGTCGTATGCTGGTCATAGCTTTTTGACTTCGATTATGATTTCCAAGTGTTTAAAATAATTTATCTAAATAAAAAGCATGTTTTAAACAACGAGGGGGCTTTGCACCAGCAATGGGATTTAATAATAATAACTTTTATTTCAGGCAATGATTTACAACATAATTATGGCCCATATAATTCTAACACACATAATTTTATAAAAAAAATATATCGAGATCACACAAACTCACGCGTCAGCGAATTGATAGGTACGGCACGCGCGGTGATGTCGGCAGGTAGGCTTCCCAAGAATTTACGGAACAAGACTCCCTGCGGCCAGAAGTCCTCCTTCATGAAGGTCGCTAGATGGTGGGTCGGGACCACGAAGTCTGGACCCTCTCCACAAATGAATTAAAATTCACTTTGTGGCGAGATTCCAACCGTTCGACCCCTTAGTGTGAATTTGGACTTCCTTCGTAAATGATCCACGATGGATTCGGATTTGATGGCTATTAAAACACAAAGCGTTCCACCTTTTTGATGGTCATCGAGCAATATTTATTTACATTTTAATTCAATAAAACCGTCTCATCTCTCGCCATGGCTCGCAATCATTTCGCACGGTAAACAATGAGCGTAATCCCCTTACATTAACGGGAAAACCGCAGCCACACCAAATTCGATTACATATAAATATTCACGGATCCACGGGACTTTAAATTGAAACGCGACGATTATGCAATTATTCGTACTGATGCATATTAATAAGTGAACTTGGCCCGCAGTTTACAGCAGGTGCAACGAACGTCAGCTCCGTCAGTACCAAGGCTATGGTAGGTAGCTATCTAGTAGACTGCTTCGTTGGTGTAGTGGCAAAGTTTCTGCCTTATATCCGAGAGGTCCTGAGTTCGAATCCCAGTTCGAGCCAAAAAATGTTTCTGAGTTATTCTGTCATGAATTTCTCAAAAACAGCTCGTAGTCGGGAAGTTGGCGGTGTTACACCACCGTGCTTCGGAAAGCACGTTAAGCCGTTGGTCCTGCGCCTGATCTCTCTCCGGTCATGTCGGATTGCCGTCGCACCGAACTTTGAGAGTGATGGAACAGTGAGTGCACCTGTGTATTGCGCTTACACTTGTGCAGTATAATATCTCCTGCGTAGTTGGTTGATCTCCGTTGAGATTAGCCGCCATGGTCGAAATCGGCCAGGAGGACTATTATTATTATGATCTTTAATAGAGGCTCTTTGAACAAAATATTGTACATTACTAAACCTACGGTATGTAGATAACTACCTGCCGCCGTAACTTGAGCTAAAGACTTCGATTAGCTGAAGTTTACAAACATGTAGTTATGATGTAGGTAGATCATTCTCATTAAGCTGAGGCCACACCTGCGTATTTTTGTTGCCGCGGTTCGCTGATAGATAGCCTGTCATCCAGTTGCCGCGCCTAAATCGTTTACAGTCGCGACTCGCGGCGAAACTAGGCCGTAGGTGGGGTCTGACCCTTAGAAAATATAGTGAGAAGTCTTGCGCCATAAGAAGAATGTAAGAAAATTGGTAAATTCTATTGATAAATAAATATACAACAACAACAACATCACATACAATTGATCTGACTCCGTGGAAAGTAGGAGCTTAAGCAATAGTGTTACAGATTTCAGAATCAACAGTGGTATTACAAATAAACTTAAATAAATACATATCACACCCAGACCAGTACAAACAGACATGTCCATGTACACAAATGTTTGCGCAGTGCGGGGATCGAACCCGCAAAATCTTGGTTAATAGTCGAATTCTTGACCATTGCAACAAAGTGGTCGTCGATAAATTACTACCTCTATATTGATAGTCCAGGAGACCGATAAAGGAAAGTGACCGTAAGCACTAAGCGTGAAAAGTTTGTTAAAGTTGGCGTTGAAAGATCTGAATTCACTACAGAGTACAGACTATTTTGATCAAGAACAAAGGGTATCCATCGGTTAAATAGACGGATGAACTTACAATCTCCCAGTATCGAACTGGAACTAAAACCAATTGTAAGAACTATTTATGTTAGAAGTCCATAAACGTCTTGCGGATGCCAACAATGCTTTGGTTATTTCTCGAAGGATGAGAAATATGGGTGAATGGGCTGCAATCCTTCCAAGGATAATTTTTAAAGCCTTTTTTGTAACTCATATAAACCTCTATACTTTTCCTTATCAAAGCGAGCTACAGTAACTATAGCTAATGTACTGCTTTCTGCTCTTAATAAAACTGTAGCGTCAACCGTTATTTTTAGTCGTGCATAAACACATTCCAAACAGCCTAAGCCCCCATAAAGTTAATAGATCCTCAAAATCAATAAACCGAATCCATTACCGAACCAGACGAAGCAGACCCAATCACAACGAGCAGATGTCTGCAGATGTCCAAATGATTGCTGCACCGTTCCATATGAATATTTATATGGTCCTGCCGTCCGTTCGTAATGGAATCTGTAGTTTCGGTAATGGTGTTCAGCTATCGGATGTTCGGTTTTACATTTTGCCAGTGAAATTATGAAGCTCCTGCGGCTACAGATTCAGGCATTGACTACCAAATTGGAAGCTATGGCTCGGCCTATGCGTTGATGGTAGATTTTGTTGTGCGAGCCATAGGAATAGTTTTTTTTAAATATGGAATAGGTTTGCTCTTGACCCATGACTAAGCCAACGAGGCAAAGACTGAGCTACGATGGAGCGAGCTCACCTAGAAGATGCCTGTTCACTCAAGCTTTGAAGATTCCTAGGTTGTAATTGCAAGGAAACACGCAGGATTACGATGCATAACGCTCATGATGTATTTTATCAGATAAATCCTCGAAATAATTTCCTGGCATATCTGACTCAGAAGCTGCTCGCATTCATGAAGTTGGGTACGATTACAACACTGACTGTAAGTACTTTGGCACGTTTGTTAAGCTGGTGGTCACGGACCTGAAGTCTTATGGGATCACCGCGTCTCACATGCTATTCATATGAGCGAAGCAACGTGGTGATAGTACACATGGATTAACTCAGAATTGACTCCAAGTTAGAAATTTAGGCATGTTCACAGCATTGTTCTTTCTGAAGCCATGTGAAGCCGATGGGTCTGCGCCTGATCACTCATCGGAATGCAAACTCACCTAATTTGGCAAATCTTTGACAAAATTGGCCAGCGTTTTCAGATTTCATTGTTGAGACGGTTATTAAGAGACTAGTAAGATGACCTTCTTCTTAATATATCTACGTCTTGGCGTACAAAGATTCTAATCATTGTATTTTAAATGGATGGCAGAACTTCTTGCCGAAAACGCTGTGCAGTACCGTTGAAGTGCAGCATTATTTTAATATGTAAAATAGTTAACTACTTACTCGTACATAAAACAGATTTGCATGTTCTCAAAGCATGTTCGCATTCAGTGGTGCCTCGTGCTGAGAAACTTTGGCGAATATATCTTAACTTGTAACCGAATAACAATGAATTTTAGCAACTAATGCTGAAATTTCCTTTTTGGTCTTTACATCTTTGTTTTGTATCTTTGCGTGTACAAGAGGCCTTCCGTGGTGAAAAAGGTGACAGTTTTCTTGTCGTTTTCCGGCCTTAGTAAGACATAACTTCAACTGTACTGGAATCAGGCTTTACTTTCGGTGGAAATCCATGACTAAAGTATAACTTTAGTCATGGATTTAAGTTATTTACTATGCTTTAAATTCATAAGCATAGTAGTTCTCTTTTTCAGCTTTGGTAACTTTAACCTATATCTAAGGCGAAAAAGGACGTTCGGCTCCGTGAAGGATCAAGTGCGAAATATAATAGAATAGAAATATATTTAGAATAGAAATATGTATATTTATTGACAACTTAAAACATACATGTATTTCATATCTATATACATATAATAAGACTGTAAAAGATCGATTTCTGTACATTGAAGATTTTTATGAAAAATTGTTACAGGGGGTCTTAATTACCGTAATAGAAGCCAAAACAACAATTTTTAAAATTTTTGTCTGTCTGTCTGTCTGTCTGTCTGTTTGTCCGGGCTAATCTCAGAATCTACTGGACCGATTTTGACGGGACTTTTTTTATTTGACTCAGTATCACCTGGAGAGTAAACTGGGATATAAATAATCACGCCGATGAACTTAGGGGGCAGGCAGGAAATTGAATCTCAGAATCTACTAAACCATCCTTGAGTTGCGTACGCTGCGAAAACGGTTCAAGATACCAAAAATATAAATATGAAAGAATTATTCCTCTTGAAATGATCTAAAAAACTGTCTGCGACAGTACATGTCTATGCCCAAAATTACAACTCCACGCGGACGAAGTCGCGGGCACAGCTAGTAAATTATAATATTAAGAAAAAGCCATTAAATCTCAGAGTTACCAGAGGCTCTCAAACTAGGCTATGCCTGTATCTTGAGAGACCAATTAAGTTTATTAATCTGGGGTATTTGGCACTTTTATGATGAGAGTTTGTGTGGTGAGTTTAAATGTGATGTATGTGTAAGCGTGGTGTATGTGTGTGGGTGTGTGTTTGCGCGTGTGCGTGTGTATGTGTGATAGAGATAATGAATAAGTATGGTTAGCTTTTGCAAATCAGAGATTCAGTTTGAGTGTAATCGAAGTTTTATTTTTATCACGTATACATATAACATATATAACACTATAGACGCCTACTTAGTGTCCTTTTCTTGTCCTTTAAGTACCCCATATTATAAAACTGTTCTATTCCCCTTCGTTTTAGTAGGCTTCATATTTTGTTTCAGGTCCTAATTACGTCAACCAGTTGAAAAAGAGGATTATTTTCCTTTAAATTTCCACTAAACGACGCCAGCGCAGGAACCAAAATACATCCAACTGTAATCTGAAATTTAAAGCAAAATAATGCTCTTTTTCAGCTTTAGTCATGGATTTCCGCAAAGTAACGCCTGATTCCATCAATTATGTCAGACAGTTGTCACTGCACATGTAATTTCGTCTTCGCTATGGTGTAGAACCAAACTACATACCCCACACACCTTAAGGGTACACAACATAGGTACATCCTTATTTTTGACTATCCATCCTATTCGATCAAACGGTCAAGTAAAGAGTGAAAAAGATGGGTAGTACTCTAGGTGTAAAATTCTCAACTCATGAGCAACCCCTGCTAACAAAGGCCTGGTAATAATGTCCCAAAAACAAATGCTCACTTTGCATCTACTTACTTTTTAATTTCCGTGCCACCGTCAAAATTTAAGGGTCAGCCGTATAAATCACGCGCGACCCGGTCAGCTTTTGGCACCGCTTTTAACATGCGGGTACACTTTGTGGCAAAAAAGGGTTTACCTTTTGCAAAATTGGTGAACGTTGTGCATTTTTTGAATATTGTTTTATTATTTTATTTCTGGCTAAGCTACGGCTTGACTATTATTATTTATCTTGAAAAGTATTATATAATTAGCTCTAGCTGTGACTGTCACTGTCTTAAGAACTGTTGTTGTTAAAAAGTACATCAGTACACAGTATCACGCTCTATGTGTGGTTTTAGCTTTTTTTGTTACTTAGAAAAAGTGAAAGTGAAATTCAAGGAATATATTTTCTATTCACCACACAATTTCCGGAACTTTTCTCATGAAACTTAACCAGCTTCTTACTACTTAAGTAATTGCAAAAAAAACACTACTTTCCTGTACCAAACTGTACCTACCTATTCATCGGGCTCTGCTGACGCAAGAGAACGTGCATTATGCTAAGCGTTCCCCATAGAATGAGCCGTAAACTGTTATTATAACGCAAAACTGCGGTTGACGTTTTTATAAGCTGGTCATTTCACCAGGCGGTTTTTGAATATTTTTTACGTAATAGCCTTACAAAGAAGTTAAAGGGGATATTAATTGTTGTGATGAAACAAAAAGATGGGTTGATGTAATTCTTTGGTTTTTATACAGCATGTGTTATGCATGTTTATATTTTAATGTTCATTGTTTTTATTTACTTATCAGCAAACACCTATGGTAGTTATTATTTTATTTTATTTTACATTTTTGGAAGACTTACAGCTAGAAAGATACTTAAAAATAGTTTATATAAAAAGAAGGCCATTTATATGTCTCCACTGATAGAATTTAGAGTACATAAGAATTAAATTTATAAAGCTTACTCATAAAAGTATAGGCAAGTTCATTGTTCAAAAAATCGTCACACATACGCTTCTTAACCTGACTTATACTAGTACAGAACAAATCAAAGTCATAACTGTACTGACATTCGTTAAAAAGTTTTGCTGCTCTAAGTAAATATTTATAGTTATCAAAGCATTGTACATATCCTGCTTTAAGCTATATGGTGTTTAAACCAATTTTATGACTATATATTTTACAGCAATCGTTATATCATTACAGGTGCTAAAACAAGGTTTGCCCATTTGCCCATAAATTCCCAGCCATAGTCTACACTTTTGCACAACGTACAAAGGTATAGTAGACATACAATAGACATAAGTTACAAATGTTTTGTCAAATGAAGTAGGTAACAAGAGTTCCGTTGCATCTACATGACTAACTAACAAGAATTAGCATGACACTTGTTTCAATCTTGTGTGAATTATAGTTTCATAAACTTTAAAAAAACATGCTTTACAAGCTAACTAAAAAGATGAAATTTATATTACGGTAGAGTAAAAAGCGTGGGGTGCACTTTGCATCTTTTTTATAGTTTTTTTTGTAGTTGCCAATAATAGGATTGATACAAACTATACCAAGCATCCCGCGCTTTTTACTCTATTGTAATATAAATTCTTTGAACTCAGAAATTATTTTATCTTTTTTAATTAGCAATAAAAAGGATATTCAAAAAGGATAATGGAAAACTCTTATCAAATAATTGCATTGTCATCGATACTTGGTACGTGTGCAAAGTTTCAGATTAATCTGATTTCTGGAAGTTGGTGAAAATGAAGCTCATAAGCGTCTAAAAATGGTGGGCAAGATTTTGTTTTTTTCATACTGTAAGACGTGATACGATGCATGCCATGGAGTAACTTAAATATGAAAAGCTGAAAAATTACGTTTATGATGGTGATATGGTGCGTAAGTTTTACTAATTGAATGTTACTATACATTTAAAAAAAACATAAATTCGATTGCGTACCTTTCAGCCATTCAACCATGTTAATGCTTTCCTCAATAAAAATAATGTTTTATAGAAAGCTAAGTAGGAAATCACTCTACCTATTCCCGTTGTGACTTCACTTTTATTCGGCAATTCGTATCGGATGGACTTTATCGAGTTTTTAAGCGCTCGTAAAAATGAGTAGTAAACATATACAAAGTTAAGAGGCTTTCATATTATTTCGCACCGTTTGCTTTTTATTGCAGCCCTTAAACGCCCTTGTAGGGTGGCATGGGGTGTCCATTCTTTTACGTATTCAATGAACTGTGCAAGATTTGATGAAACAAAAAAATCGGTTTCCTCTTGCTAAGAAGATTTATGTTCGACGAGCACCGCAATAATATTTCTTCGGTACGTTTTATTTTATTAAAATCTACCATTTTGGCCAATATTATTTTTTCTAGCTATAGTAACCTACATGAATAAATATCACTTATAGGTAGGTAGTTATATCCCAGATATTACGACAACTCTGTTGTTATGTGTAGGTATATGGTAAGGACGGGAACCTGCCGTTCCTTGTCTTAAGTCGTTCCTGACCAGTTGCAATCAATTTGTATGCAACTGGCCTAGGTACGACTGTAGTGGATGTACTGTGATGTACAGCAAGTTCCCCTACATAGTATCTGATAACTTAAACGCCACTTAAATAATAAAGCTTGTTCAGTCTTTCAGGCATACTTGGTATTTCCACGTGAAGATTTCAACAAACGAAGTCTAGATAAATGACTAAACTCTGATCTTTGATATTTTGGAAAGCAGTACATTTAATAAACGTACAATATATCAAACAGAAGCACTTATCTTCAAGTTAATTATTCAAGCTCTACCCAAGTTATACGTTTATTTGATATACCCTCATATTAATAATGGATTAGCCCAAATAGGTCAGTCTTAATAGGGCTGCCTCTCAAATGTAAGACAAAAACTTCGTTAGTATTCTAAGTGGCTCAGGTGTGAGTATGGTATAAGATATGAACTGAGGAGTGGTAGCGGTGTATAGCTGAAGTTTTTTACAATGTGATTTCAACACATTTTTTTTTTAATTTTAGTAGTTTTAGCGAGTTTTATACCTATTGGATGGGTGGTGGACTTAAATCATAACCTGTTGTTATTTGTTGGAATTTTCTGTTACATTAAATGAAACGCTTTTGTCTACCTGTGACCACAGACGCTGGAAAAGGTGAAAAAAAAACGGATTAATCGTAATCCGTGAAAAAGTGTATCATTTTAAACAAATATTTTCTGTATGCGTTTTTTTATCTCACATTTAACCTACACATCCATACATTAACTTTAAAAGAAAAAAGGTAATACTAATTTGTTACTTATATCTATGATATTATGTCCTAGGTTAAATCCGGTATTTGGAAACATGATAAGACGTTCTTTTCCTGGACGTAAGAGGAAACAAACATTGCACTATTTTAGTATTGATACCAATCAAAGTTAATTCTATCTCAAAATTTATAAGTAAACGAACACCTTAACTGAGTGCTGAGAGCGAGTACCTCCATACAAAATCTATGGGACACTGGCATTTTGACAATTAATAAAAAAAAATCATTAATTTCAGACAGGGTCCATAATGTCCATAATATTAACATTGAAATTTAAATCTTACAATCATATTTTGTCAAATTTTGGTTAGTCTATCAAATAATAATATTCAATGGTAACAATAATATTAAATGTCAGAATACATTAAAATTAAAATTAACATCAAAGGATTAAATACAATTTAAAAATATAAAATTTGATACAAATAATTTAAAATACTGTACATAGGATTCGTCATAAATTTCAAAATCCTACTACTATTATAAAGGCGAAAGTTTGTAAGTATGGATGTATGGATGTTTGTTACTCTTTCACGTAAAAACTACTGAATGGATTTGAATGAAACTTTACCACATACATCAGAATAACATATAGGCTACAATTAATAAAGAATTTGTAAGATAAAGGCTTTCCACGCGGACGAAGTCGCGGGCGGCCACTAGTAATAAAATAAATCATTCACGTAACAAATTAAATCAAACAACTAATTTAGGTACTTGCCTCCCACAGACACGCGTGCGTGTCCAGTGCGTGAATAGGGGGCAGTCAGGCTTGTCGCTCAGGACACCCAGGATAGTGTTGGGGCACCTGCGCGCGCGGAACATCAGCGGCGCCGCAGCACGGTGTGAAATCCGTCTACATGAGCATGCGCGAACATCGCTGATGCACTACAGTAGCGCGGGAGCCCCACCAGCACCCTGAACGCATTGTTATATTGTACACGGAGAGCGTTGATAGCCCGCTGCGTGTAGTTGCGAGTAATGTCCCTGTCGTCTTTTTGATCCTCAGTGACCACACGACCGAGGTATTTAAATTCTGTTACCCTGCCCAGAGCGACGCCGTTGAGAAGCACACTTGGCACATTTTCCAAATCATGACCTCTAACTTTGAAGACCAACAGCTCGCTTTTACTTACGTTGTACAGGAGACCGTGTGCAGTAGCATACCTCTCACATACACTTATCAGCCTTCTGAGAGCACTGATTTATGGGCTGAGCAGCACCATGTCATCAGTGTGACTAATACTGTTAATACAGTGACCATCGACCGAACAGCCGATCCCCGTGCCGCTCAGCTCCGCAATCAACCCATCAACGTACAAGTTAAACAGAGAAGGGGATGTTAACCCCCCCTGTCTCACTCCACAGTCCAACTGATACTCATCAGAAAGCTCACCAAGCCACCTGTTATAAAAAGTACCTACATAACGATTGAATTAGCCTTATAGAAATTGCTAGTAACTCAAAACATGCTTCATTTGCTAGTACCTTCCTAATGCTAAGTTAAATATGTAACAATTAGATGTTATCCATATTCGTTTTTTATTATTCCATAAAAAAGACCTATCTATGGGGTGGAAGATTGATAACCTGAGATACAGGAACTATCCTAGTTCAGATATCAATCCACCATAACCACTTTTAGTAATGTATGTTAAGTATTAACATTGTATGATTGTTTAAATTGTGTCAATAAATAAAATTATTATCTTATTGAGGAGCTGGTGGCGTTGTGGTTGCAGCGCTTTGGTACTGAAACCAAAAGTTAAGCAACCTAAAGCGCGGTCATGTTTGGGATGGGTGATCATTCTGACCATTAAGTGACGTCTTACTACAAGCATATCCGTGCTTCGGAAGGCACGTTAAGCTGTCGGTCCCGATTAATATCGATAGATATTAGTCGTTGAGCCTGGTCAGAGGCCCTCGGGCGGCTAATAACATCTGATATTGGTCTCTTACCTTACAAACACCCCTCCACTAATCCACCCTGAGCCTGCGTGGTGGAATATGGCTCGGACCACCTCATAGTTGAGGTGAAGGCCTGTGCCCAGCAGTAAGACGTATGTAGGTTGATCATCGTTATTATCTCACCTAGCTTTACATCTCCAATCCTATACCTTGCACCACCCGTTACAAGCCTCAGATTATGGACAGCAGATCCCAACTTGACAGAGGTCCGTGCGAATCGACACATTTTGACAGCTGTCAGGGGTGTGTGTCACTCCGAAAAGGGCACTTGAGGTTGACAGCATAATTCTGTAGGATTCAACGTTAAATTTCCTTTGGATTGGATTGTTATAACCGATTATAACAATCCAATCCAATTAACGAATTAATAATGTTGTGAGCATACCGTTTTGAAATTATTTTATTGATTTCTTATGCTTTACGATTGAAAACTTATTTATCTGCTTTTTAGCTTTTATCAGGATAAATTGCTTTTAGTACCCATTACAACCAAAGGAATTCCAAGTCAGCTTTAAAAAATATACCAATCACGTTTCGGTATTATTATTTTAACAAGCAAGATGACATTATCGAGTTAGGACTAGAAACGGTTCTTGAATAATGGAAGTCAACTCCATCAAAAGGGCCATACCTACTAGGTTAAATAGGCGTGGTGACTTACAAGATATCACGTCTTTATTACAGAGATCACATAATTTTTAACGCAATATCCGCCGGCTCAGTTTATCGGTAAGATTGTCTGACTTATTTTTGAAGTGAAAACTTCTTTAGCGGCGTTGAGCACTTTTGTGGCATGGGTAGAAACTGTGAAACTCGCGTCAGGTCACGTGATGCTGATCGAAAAACCGTAAGACGGTTCAAATAAATCAAAAATGCACAACGTTAATAATTAAGTTTTCACTTCTGCCGGCACTCTCGGAGTGCAACCCGTGTTTTTTTTATTATAAAACAAGTTAAAGAATTCTCCCGCGCCGCCTTTGCACTTTTTCTAACCTCAAACGCCCTGGCGAGCACAGATTACACGGCACAGATTAAAAAGAATGCTACACCCTCCGCTACGGACTAGAGAAATAGGTCGGCAGATGAAAATTCCTTTGACACGGCGACAAAAAAAACATTGATGAACTGTTCCAATTTCCAACAAAAGGCGGGATTTCGGGCGACGAATGTAGTAGGTACAATAAAATTGCAATGCTCACTTTGATTTCTGTCATTTTTGGATAGAGAATTTTTTAGATAGAGAAGATAGATAGAAAGGAAAGGTCTTTATAGATACACAAGCAATAATAGAACTTTGAAATACGTCATATAGGTAATGAATGATTAATTTCAAACCTTTTATAACTAGGTATATATAGGAAGAACGGAAGATTCAGCAATTTACATGTTTATGTTATTTTATCGACATAACGTTACTTTTTAGAAATTGTTTATAAATCACCCTTGCCTTTGACATTCGTTTTTTTTACATAAAATAGCTAAATAATAACCAAATACTAATTACCACTGTGTCTGTTAGATCATTATCCTCATCAGCCGTCAGTTTAGGCTAGCTGGGGTGATGGTGGATCGAAGATGCCATGGGACCGCTTTAATAAACGAAAATCTGATTTATAGCTATGGAATAGGTATTTTCCGCTGTTGTGAATGCTTTAGGGCACTAGGAGCATTACACGAAACAATTTATAAGTGTGTCCGTGGCCGGGTTAATTTATATGTTTGGGCGTGTAAAAGTGCTCCTATTTACAAAAATAAATTGATTTTCATTTTAGAGGGACCAAATAGGCTGAATAAACTTATTTTAAATTTCAAGCTACCTCTTACCTCCTTTAATAGACTCCCAATCTAATCAGGGAAATCCACAACAAACTTTACTCCAGAAATTTCTAGGTGCAGGTGTGATAATTTTTCTTAGTTTTCCTTGTTTTAAAAATATTTTTAGAATACTTTGATTGATAAAATATTCTATACTAGCTTTTACCTGCGACTTCGTCCGCTTTAGATCGGACCACTTAAATTTTCCCATGGGAATGAGTCATTTTCCCGCGGTGAAAAGTAGCCTATGTCCTTTCTCGGGTATCAAAATATATCCATACCAAATTTTAATGCAAATCGGTTCAGTAGTTTAGGTGTGATTGAGTAGGTAACATACACACAGACAGAGTAACTTTCGCATTTATAAAATTAGTATGGATATTATATAATTTAAATTTTTATTTCTTTATAGTTAAGTATGTTTAAGTGTTGTGTTTAAGTGCATGTACTCATGGAGTGCATAAGCGTGGAAAAACAGCGAGCAGACATTCTAAAAAACCCAACATCATTCCAGGAAATCTTTAGTGGCCTAGGCAGGCTGCTAGCCTGCTGGGAGAGCTTGGGTTGATTGGAATAGAGGCAAACACGCACAATGGCCCAATCGTGAGGCTAAGTGCGGAAAAAGCCCTGCAAAACTAACTAACTATGTTTAAGTGTTTATTTAGCATTTACAAAAAGTTATGCAAGAGCGGAATCTCCTGGCACAAGCATCGTATGCTTAAAATGAGTTTCCAATCCCTATCTTGTTTATGTATACTTAGTAATGAAATACACATTTATTATTATTTAATAATTTTTATAGCGTTTTCCTTCCACTGTAATCGGACTGTGTAATTCCGTCTTATGGCATTAATGCACCGCAAGGATAACACCATAGCGATTGCACAGTCATCTAGCCAAAAAATTGGGGGAAACTTCTTCAAAATTGATGATTTAGTGCGATGGTGTTGTATTAAAAGAAAGCAAAAACTAAGTATAAAATTATACTTGCTACTTGATATCATAAAAAACGATATTTATATTAATTTACAATTTAAAAATTGTCTTTTTATATTATTCATAATGAGGGGAACCTGCCGTATCTATGGCAGTTGCAAATAATTCGCATATAATAGGCCTAGATAACGGCTATGGCCTAGGTAGGTACAGCAGATTCCCCTAATTATTTATGCCTTAAGCAGATATATGAAGTTTGGTATGGACGCTAAACGACGCCAGCGCAGGTGCCCAAACACTACTGGAGGAAGCCTGATTCCATCAACTTCAAATAATGTATCGGGAATTAGGTAGCTACCTACCTGATTCCCGATACCTACCAGCATTATTAATTAATAATAATAAATAGTTTCAACGAACACACCAATTAACTAGCCCCATACTAAGCGTTAGCTTGTGCTACTAGTATGGTGAGTAGAATAACGGATGGCAATACTTAAATACATTTATAGACACCCATGACTCAGGTACAAATGCTCGTGCTCATCACACAAACATTTGCCACTAGCAGTATTCGACCCCGCTACAACCGGTTTTGTAGTCTGGACCTCAGACCAATAGACCACAGTCATAATGTCGTCATTAATTAACTAAACAGTTACTTTAAAAAATAAAGTTTAAAAACTAACACCCGACTACTTAAAAACACGCTCTAAAAAGTACGAAACAAGAAAACACTCTCCAATGAAATTACTTAGTATGTACAAACTATTAAATATTTACCGTTATTAAATAAACTAACTTACACATATTATTATATTTTAATATATTTTCAATTTATAATATTGATAGAGAAATGTTTTAAGGATAAAGCCGTGGTCGTATGCCATAAGAATAATAAATTAAAAAAAGTGGTATACGCCACGGCTTTATCCTTAAAACATTTCTCTATCAATATTATAAATTGAAAATATATTAAAATATAATAATATGTGTAAGTTAGTTTATTTAATAACGGTAAATATTTAATAGTTTGTACATACTAATTAATTTCATTGGAGAGTGTTTTCTTGTTTCGTACTTTTTAGAGCGTGTTTTTAAGTAGTCGGGTGTTAGTTTTTAAACTTTATTTTTATTTAACATATTTTGGAGTTTTCAGCCCATGAATACAGGTAAAGTCACAAGCAAATGCTAGTAATATATATATATATATATATATATATATATATATATATATATACAGGGTGTAAAAAAAACCTTAACGAAGCCGTCAAACGCGTTCAGTACATCAAACCAAATCGTATAAAAAAGAAATTTTGGCTGGGAAAGAAATTTTATTTTTTGACATTAAAAAAAATAATTTAATTCTAACCCGCAATGTACAGCGCGCACGCGGAAAAGTTACTGCGGGGCGTGTTGCTTTACGCCGCCGCGACGCGGTTCGGTTCGAGTGTGCGCTGTCCATTGCGGAGTGTGCCATTTAGAGGATTTTTATGAAAGAACTAGTGAAAATTTGTATTATGTTCCTTTGGAAAAAAGTTCAGTTATAACGGACAGAAGTCATTTCTGTAAAAATCATAAAAAAATTTTTCTAACTTTAACCATCAATATCTCAGAAACCGTTAACTTCCCAGGTATGGTGTAAAGTCAAAAAATGATCGTAACAATTGGTAGAATATGTGGTATTCGGCTTCGTTAAGGTTTTTTTTACACCCTGTATATATTCAAAATGTACAAGTAAAGCGCTTTCAAATGATACCAAACACGGCATATTTATCTTAACTTTATTTTTTTACTTCGTATGTTTTGTCCGCCAGAGGGCGCCACATTAGATTTTGTGAAATCCCATATAGCCTATAACCAGCGGACAATTAAGACGCTTCTAATGATATGTCATTTGTCGAATTCTGATAAATAGTTTAGAAGTTACGAGGGAACAGATGAACATCCATACCCACATACATACATACATACATACAGGTCAAAATCATAACCCTCCTTTTGCTTCGCCGTAGTCGGGTAAATAATTGACTTTACAGTTAAATTATTTTTAAGCATTAACAATGCAAATTTCTTAACGATTTGAAATTAAAACACACTTAAAGAAAAACCGGTAAAGTGCGAGTTGGACTCGCGCACCGAGGGTTCCGTACAAACCTGTAGATAAGGAGTAGTGACTTTAAAATTTTCAAAATTGTCAAAAATATTTTTAAAAATATATTTTTTTTATATGATGAAACTGAAAATTTACGGTTTTCGTAATTTTTCCTATATCTGTACTATAAGACGTGACTTCGTACTAAATTTCAAGATTCTAAGTTTACGGGAAGTACCCTGTAGGTTTTGATTCCCGTGCGAGTTTCGAAAATTGGCGGCCTAAATGGCTGTATCTTTTGATTGCGTTGGCTTAGAAGGTTGATTTTTCTACAGCTTCCAGGGACAGTAGACCTAAATATCATATAGAAATTTCAGTTTGATACCTCCACGCATTCCTGAGAAAAATTGTCTTGACAGACGGACGGACGGACGGACGGACAACAAAGTGATTTTATAAGGGTTCCGTTTTTGTCTTTTGAGGTACGGAACCCTAAAAATGGACTTGTCCCACCTATGGCAGTCTATTTTTCTTTAAGTGTGTTTTAATTTTAACTATACAGGGTGATGCCAAACCGAGACAGCCGAATTGAGGCGCGTCTGGCGTGGAGATGTTTGCATAACATTGGCACGCCTCTGGAATGCATCTAAGCTGTATACAGGGTGTTACGACGAGTAAGATTAAGCCGGTGTTATGGAGATTAATGTGCGAATAATGTACTTGAACATGTCCAGTGGTGGGTGACAATGAAAAGATTCTGTCCGTGTTGAAAAGAGAATTTGTTCCAATTTAACACATTAACACATAGTCTGCCAGACACAGGGTAGAGGTTTTATTGTTAAAACGTCTATATGATAGGCGTGTAGTGTCCGTGGATGTGTTAAGATTTAAAAAGGCTAGTAAGCCGTAGTTATTGGTGGTGACATGTGTATTAAGTAGTACCTACCAGTTATCTTAGCATAACAAGCACTAAAAACATTCAAGTTCGTCATATTGGACACAGCAGCTTATGTTTCGTCTTCCATACTTCGGGACATGTTCTTATGCGATGCGATGTGATGGATAGTGACATTATATTATCGTTCAAGAAATTTATAGCTCGATAGTTTTAATAGAGTCCATATCTAGATAGGGATACGATTGAGGACGATTATCGGTTAGGAACCTGCTAGGAGCTAGTTGCATGGGCAGTGACGCCCTGCAGCGCATATTGAGGTCTCGGGCTGCGCAGTAGATTCCACGATCGCCATGTTTCTAGCCGTCATGCCGATCGCCTCTCGCTTAGCTCATTCGGGGGGATAATTTTGAAGTTTCTGTTGCCTGTAATTGGATGAACTTATCTTAGATTGTCAGATCAGTAGCACTAATTGGATTGAAGATGCGAAAGACCATATTCTGCTGTCCAACCGAGCATAATATTGGATCTCGATATAAAACACCCTGTATAAAGTGTTATATCTTAAGGTATGCGCCACATTGCGCAATACCTACCAAGAGCGACACGCCGGGATTACATCGGGGCCGTCATAATTGAGTGACGCGGATTCTGAGGTAAGTATGCGAGGCACTCCGAGAGGTTCGAACGTTCCAGGGGTGTATTCGGATACTGCAGATTATTTGCAGTATCCTCATTTTTTAGGTCTGCATATGATTCGAGGAATTTTAACATTGACCTAGGTCCTAGCACATTGGGATTGTAAAAAAAGTAACAACTTAATGCAAGTATTTTAAAAAATGGTAGAACGCGAATTAAGGTTGTAACTGGCGAATCTCTTGCGCCCGTAAGCGCGACGTTAAGCGTTAAATTACAAATTGTAGACCAATAAGTTAGGTACCTATATCCAAACAGTTGTCCCGCGTTAATTTTTTTTTGTTACATTTCGTTAGCTGGAACATCCACCTTCAAACCTTTTTTATTTTTAACATCAGGTATACGTACAGTGGCGGTCAGCGCTGCGTGAACACTTTTTAACGAAAATTGTTTGGATGCACTTCAACACACGCGGAGCAATTAGCAAGCGGGAATGCGCGTGATGTGCAAATGATTTTCGCCTTAAAGGTGTTCACGTAGAATAGCTTTACATTGCTTTTTACTAGTCTTATTTTACAAGGCTTTAAAATAATATTATTATTTCATTCTCTCTTCTGTACAATAACACTAATAATAAATATTTCACAACAATCACACCAATTCTCTAGTACCAAATTAAGCTACGAGGCTTGTGTTATGGGTACTAGACAACGGATAAACATACTTAAATACTTTTTTTGTAAATAAATACATATTATACATAGAAAACACCCAGACCAGTACAAACACACATGTTCATGCACACTTATGCTTGTATTGTGCGGGGATGGAACCCGCGACCCTTGGTTTAGAAGTCCGACCTGTGGACCACTGCACCAAGCGGTCGTCAATGAAACATAGCAGCAGGCATCAAGAAAAGTTTTTTTTAGATGTTAAAACAATGATCTAAGAATAGACCCTCTAAATTCAATGGTTTGTTGAAATAAGAATAGAATATAAGGACAAGATTTGGATAACATTTTCTTCTGCGAAGTAATTTTTGAGATTTGCTCATTGTTAGTCTCTTTATTACATTTTCCAAATTGGTATTGTGACGGTGTTTATGTTATTTTTAGATGTAAGCTTTTCATTTCATTTAATAATGTTTAATTAAAACATCCATATATATGACAAAGTCAGATATTTCATGGTTAGAAAACGTTCACGCTCAAATCCGATAAACAAAATCGAATTTAATTAGTGTATGTCTAGCTTAATTACGTTTAGACATGATTGAACAATGAATGAACACAAGACAATAGGTCGCATACTGATCTAGGTACAATCCTGAAACCCTGAAATCAGTATGTGTCTCTTGTTTATGGATCTTTCGCAAGGCTTAGACGAAATTGACATATTTATTTCTGATCCAACTATCTTCAAAAACGATTAAAAACTGTTCTCCATGAGTGTAATAATAATTAAAAATAAATTATTTGTTTCATGTTAGTTTTAGGACTTTTATTTAAAAAAATGATTTTGCTAATACTTTCACTGCTAAAAACAACATTTGATCTAACTTAAAACTCAAAAACGTTTCCATGTGTCATCACATTTTATCACCTAAACTGATTGTAATCTGTTTTGTGTCTATATAATAAATAAATATGTAAGTACTTGTACCAATTTTTAATATTCAACCTGAAATCAATATTATCTGCACTTAATCCATAGTCTGTATGTGTATGCAGTATGGTATCCAAACTAGAAGTTTAAAGACGTAAAATTTGAAACGTTGTAAGTTTTAAGTTTGTGGAGGTAATATTTTAAAATCACGTCTCCGGTGGTTAATCTCCGTGACTACTAATTATATTAACCCCAAACGAAAAAGAGGAATATAACAAGTTTAAACCCTATCCTGATTTTGTGTGTTTCTGTGTGTTTGTTTGTCTGTGGCATGAACATTTACATGCGTTCAAAAACATTCGGTTTCTCAGACACCACAAAGCAACACAATGCACCAAGCAATGTTTAAAATTAACGAGCATAGAAAGTTTCTAATTTCCACGACTTTGTTTATTTTGCCACTTCACCCTCTCCACATATTGTCGCCACTTTTCTTAGCAATTGTTGACTTTATAAATTGTCACCATTTAACTTTCGGCACCTGTGAGGAAACCATATGAAATCACTTGACAATTTTCACATTCATACACTGAAAGTTGGACCTTATAACCGATCTCATATTTTGATACGATGTTTTGTTTTATTACAACTGCAACAAAGTTTAGATTGGCATAACTGGGGGGCTAAAACAATGGTCGAATATAAGATACAGTAAACAATATTTATAAAGAGTAAAATTGTGGATGTCATGTAACAGAGACAACTTAATTTGATAGATTCCACATGTTTTTACTTATAAAAACTCATTAGAATAATAAGGAATATTTTTAAGTGTACATCAAATAACTTATCATATATCAATTTACTAGCTGTGCCCGCGACTTCGTACGCGTGGAATATTTATTTTGGGCATCATTTTATTGTTGAAAAAAATTTTTTTTTGTTATTATTTTAGACAATTTATTTTTTAAGTTTTTTAAATCACATAATTAGCTTAAAGTACTTCTGCGTTAATTATTTTTCTTTCGACTGCCTCGTTGGTGTAGTGGCAATGTTTCTGCCTTACATCCGAGAGGTCCTGGGTTCGAATCCCGGGTCAAGCCAAAATTGTTTCTGAGATTTTCTGTCATGAATTTCTCAAAAACAGCTCGGAGTCGGGAAGTTGGCGGTGTTACACCCCCGTGCCTCGGAAAGCACGTTAAGCCGTTGGTCCTGCGCCTGATCTCTCTCCGGTCATGTCGGATTGCCGTCTCACCGAACTTTGTGAGTGATGGAACAGTGAGTGCACCTGTCTATTGTGCTTACACTTGTGCACTATAATATCTCCTGCCTAGTTGGCTGATCTCTGTTGAGATTGGCCGCCGTGGTCGAAATCGGCCAGGAGGACTATTATTACTGTTAATTATTTTTCTAGTTTTATTTTCTTGTGTCAGAAGAACATATTAGTTTGTCCGCAACGCGTTTGTTGCGATCTTGACGACGCGACATATGTGTGAAAAGCAGTCTTGACGTTAATTAATTCCTATGTGTTAAAATGTTTGCCCCTGTGATTCATTAATTGTAACGGTGAAAGATAGCATAAAAGGAAATAGAAATCTTTTAAAATTAAAATAATTTGGAATCATTGAGGTGCGAGGTATAAGCACTGTTTGACCAACTGCTAAAACAGTCTAAACTATTGCAACCATCACGTTACATATTGCGAAGAAGTTAGATTTGAAGTCGGGTCCCGGTGGTTTAAGATTTCTAAGTAAAATTATTGGGGCACCTATTTTTAACTTGAGGGAATATGGGGGAAGGCCACTTGTGTTCAAATAATTATTTTATTAATTTCGTCTACGCTACAGTTTCTCACTCCCAATGTTGCCCATTGATGATCTTTTTTTTCTATTTCGCTTATTTCAAGGTGAACTTTCGATATAAAGTCCTCAATGTTACTCACTCTTAATCCTTAATCTCGTTCAATTGCAATTTTATTTTCAAAGTGAGGTAAGGCTTTCGGGTCTCCTATTAAAAGTAACTTTGAAGGAAAAGTTATACTACCTCCCTACCACTGCCTCGTTGGTGTAATGGCAAAGTTTCTGCCTAATATCCAAGAGGTCCTGGGTTCGAATCCCAGGTCGAGCCAAAATTGTTTCTGAGATTTTCTGTCATGAATCTCTCAAAAACAGCTCGGAGTCGAGAAGTTGGTGGTGTTACACCCCCGTGCCTCGGTTCGCACGTTAAGCCGTTGGTCATGCGCCTGATCTCTCTCCGGTCATGTCGGATTGCCATCTCACCGAACTTTGTGAGTGATGGAACAGTGCAGTTTGAGAGTGCACTTGTGTATTGTGCTCACACTTGTGCCCTATAATATCTCCTGCGTACTTGGCTGATCTCTGTTGAGATTGGCCGCCGTGGTCGAAATCGGCCAGGAGGACTATTTCTACCTCCCCCCAAATGTGCTCTCATATTTGTAGTTAATTTTAAGATGTTTACAAACTTCCATATTGGGGTTTTTTTTAGGCAAGACTTTACAATATCTGCCCTTGTTCCCCTTACTATTACTGGTACAGTTTGTCGAAAGTCCCCCGCAAACATAACAGTAATTTTATAATGATGATATTATCACAGCTTCTTATATCTCTAAGAGTTCTATCTAGACCATCTACATGAGCTCTATGGATCATGGAACATCCGTCCCAGATTATTATACGTGGTCACCTGGTCATTCATCGTATTAGCCTGTTACAGTCCACTGCTGGACATAGGCCTTCCCCAAGGACCGCCACAGCGCAAGATCTCCCGCTCTTTGCATCCAGTCACTACCAGCTGCCTTCTTCAGGTCATCTGTCCATCTAGCCGGGGGGCGTCCCACACTACGTTTACCTAAGAGTGGTCTCCATTCAAGAACCTTCCTGCTTCACCTCTCGTCGGTTCTGCGACGACATGGCCAGCCCACTGCCACTTTAGCTTGCTACATTTTTGGTCGTATGACCACGTTCCGGATCTTATCCCTTAATGAGATCCCCAACATAGACCTTTCCATTGCACGCTGAGTGACGTGTAGTCGGTGAGCCAGCCTGACTGTCATGTTCCACATTTCGGCTCCGTAGGTTAAGAGTGGTAGGACGCATTGGTTAAACAACCGGCTTTTTAAGCACTGCGGCAGGGTCGACGTGAAGATATGACGCAACTGGTCATTAATTAAATCTAATTTTGGTTCATCATGGTAACTCGTAGAGCTACACCCCCCTCTCCGCGTCGCTCGCAAGTAACGCCTCTCTTCCTTACAGCGTCATGTTCTGCACATCATGCAGCGCGGGTGAATTTTATAATGGTGTTATTTTAAAATTGTAATATCTTCTAAGATATTAATTGAAATTAAATGATGTCAAAGACAATTTTGTTCAGAATTAAATACTCTTAATCCACAACACATTTATTTGGATAAAGATTAATATTATTACCTTGATACAACTCTTAACAAACAATGCATTAATTTCGGCCAAATTTGATTACCAAAAAAACGGTTCTAGTGACTTGATCTTGAAAGATAGACATATACTGTCGCAGACATTTTTTTAGATCATTTTAAGAGGAATAATTCTTTCATACAAATATTTTTGGTATCTTGAACCGTTTTCGCAGCGTATGCAACGGAAGCCCTCAAGGATGAATAATTTTTCCCGTTTTTTTCACATTTTCCATGATTTCTTCGCTCTTAATAGTTGCAGCGTGATGTTATATAGCCTATAGCCTTCCTCGATAAATGGTCTATTCAACACAAAAAGAATCTTTCAATTCGAACCAGCAGTTCCTGAGATTAGCGCGTTCAAACAAACAAACAAACAAACAAACAAACAAACTCTTCAGCTTTATAATATTAGTGTAGATATCCAACAATTAATCTTTTTTTACATCAATTCAATTATTGTACTGCAACTATACTAATTGTTAATCAAAACTACAAATATAAATAATTGAAAAACATACATCAACAGCCTTTAATATAATTTCCTCAAATGTGCACCTAAAAACTGTTTGTGTTACAAAAATATTATTTTTACAGCAAAAATACTGATTGTACATCAAATAAACCCGGCCGTACATACGTAATACTTGCAATGGTAACAAAACAACTATTTTTGCAACATATTTTCTATTTTGTATTTCAAAACTAGCTCAATAAATCCTTAAATTTCAGAGTACATGATACGCAGATTATCTAAATGTCATAACAAAATAATGCACTTTGTAGAGCAGTATTTCTTAAAGTTGATCTAATTTCCTGAAAGTGTATTTCGCGCGCTTTCGACATTATGCGCCGCTTAGTAGGAGTGTGGTGGACAGATGCCTATCAATGGGCTAAAAGTGACAGGAACGTCAAAATAATAGAATCGGGTGCCTAACAAATGACCTATAGCGTGGCAAGCTCTACGGCTAGAAACATTCCACTTGGTCTAGATTGGGACACTTTCGATGACTATAAAAAAATGCTTATGCTTATTGGAAAGTTGTCTTGCCCACTCTGAAAAGTGCCTGGATGAATGGCAAATGTACCTGCCCCGATTTTTTCAGAAACTATATAATAGCAAGCATATCATTGGGCTCGCGATTCGACTCAAATATGTAACATCACCCTCAGATACCAAAAATATACATATTGGCCAAAAAAGAAAACGTGGACGTCCCGCGATATCAAAACCAGTTTTAATAATTCAATGAGAACTAATATTTAGTATTAGTGCCTGATTTTTAATTGATGATCTCAGATTGTTGTGATTAATAAATAAATAATAAGTTTATTATAGATACATAAAATGGTGTTTGATTCAATAAATTGCAGTTAAAAATAATAATATAACGACATAATGTTACACTTGTTATTATTTGATACGCATTGCCAGAGTTGCGTCTCATGATGAACTTTAATGGATGCCAAGATCACATTAATTTGAGTTGCCAATTATGATGTACGTGTATTTTTGATTGAAAAAGGGATTTCTTTAATGCAAAAAACCTAAATTTTATGTCGTGTATTGTTTGATGTGTACTAGTTATTATTTGATATGCATTCATAAAAAAGATTTATATTTAGATAAATAGAGTTGCATCATGTACTTAAATTGATGCTTAGATCACATTAGTTTGAGTTGCAAATTTTGCTGTACAATCAGTATTTTTGATGGAAAAGGAGATTCTTTTAATGTAAAAATCGCAAAATTTTTGATTGTCAGTTAAATATCACCCGAATACTAATAAATAAATAATAAGGATAACTCGATGGCAAGGATTTCGATTGTCATTAATTAGTAAAGTGAGGCGAAAAGTAATTAATATAAAAAAAAACTTTCCGCTTACGACAATCTCAAAATCTATAGAGATCGCTTATCCTGGGCACTGGACTCTTTCTTGTTCTAAACCGTATTAATAACGATAAAAATTCTTCTGAAAACAAAGAAGAAAGAAATTAAATATGAAAATTCTCATATTTAAATTGTTCACAAATGGAGTTCGTCGTCGGCTGAAGTCTGACTGCTGACAAGCCGTTTAATTTCAGTAGTGCATTCCTTACAAGTTCTCTCTATGTAACTCATTGACGGGCTGGAAAACTTGTTGCTGTTTAGATAAAAATTTTAATTAATCCCCTATCATTAGCCACAAAAAAAATGGCTGGATGGATTTTGACCAGCCCTTGCAAAAAACCACCGTAGGTAATTAAATTAAACTGAAATCAGTTACATGCAACACCTACGATGCCACAGACAGGCTCACATACGAACACACACAAACACAGAATAGTCGTAAAACTTATAACAACCCTCTTATTCGTCGGTTGTTCAAAAGTCTGGATATCAATCTGAAATGTCTTGTCTTGAAGTGACATCTTTTCCTCTCAGTGGTCTATATCTCCCCTCATTGAGGGTACAATATTTTACGAAGATTTCCTGTCACCCACCCCTTTGAGGTTGAGCTTATTTATGGCTCTAAATTTGACGCGTCCGCCATAAACTTTGGGGATGGTGGTGATAACATTGTTGCGGATTTTAACTTTTAACAAGATTTAAAGTGTTTTAGATTTATCATCGTCATAGTCTGTTGTTTCGTTAGCAAACACAGGGGACACAATGCGACTGTTGTTATTGTGCAGATAAAAATTTGGTGGTTCTCTTTTTAGAATATGATTAAAACAAAGATAGATCTCCTGAAAGGCTTGGTAGCCTGTGAAATATATTTTAACTGTGATTTCACTGAAGTTACTTTATTTTTTAGCATTACCAAGGCAAATTCCTTTACAATGTGAAATAAAAACACGCTTAAAGAAAAATGGACTGTCACAGGCGAAAATCGAACCCGCACCTATCGCAATCCGGGTGATTACCTTCCTAATAGCTTAATTTCACATTGTAAAGAAATTTGCATTGTTAATGCAAAAATTTAAAGTAACTTCATAAATTAGCTGATTCGTTTTAACCGATTGTTTAACAGCTTATGCTTCTTTCGGATGTTGTAGGTATCTTACCACAACATTGATCAATCATGGCTGGCTGCAGCCTAAAGAGTGGTTAGACAAATTCGGACTGATGAGTAAGTGTCACGGTAGCTCTATTTGGAGAGCAATCGCCCGGCTTGCGAGAGTTGCGGGCTCGAGTTCAGCCTGTGGCAGTCGATTTATTTAAGGGTGTTTTAATTTTCTATTGTTTATACCAGTACAAACACACATGTTCATGCACACTTATGCTTGTACTGTGCGGGGATCGAACCCGTGACCCTTCGTTAAGAAGTCCGACCCGTGGACCACTGTACCAAGCGGTCGTCAATCGTTGTTATTCCACTGTTTATGTTTAAGCCACCTACGCTTTTTACTTACTGATTACAATACATATTCTTGGTAATATCTGTTGGTATTTGACTTATATTATTTAAACTATCGCTCAGTTGCAAAAAGCATTCGGCTTTGAGTAGAGTACTAGTAAGCTTTGAAGTAATACGAGTTTGTGTATTACATGTATAAAAGTTTGTCTTGAAGAGATTACACCCAGCGATACAATCGCCTAAATTGTACATCTTTCTTTCTCAAAACCTGTCTGTAATTTTTATTTGGTGTGCAATAAAGAGTTAGTCTATCTATACCTACTAATATACATCTTACTTTCTCAAAACCTGTCTATAATTTTTATTTGGTGTCCAATAAAGAGTTAGTCTATCTTATCTATACCTAGTAATATGACATTGTGTCAAGAAATCTTCTCCCCTTTAACGCTTAGGTGTCGGGATCATTTTTTCACCATTCAAATCCGGAACACGGCCCAAATTATTGGAATACTTGTCGGCGGTGCTAAAGCGGAAATTTTTCGCCTTTCAAATTGCTGGGTGTAGGCGACAACCCCGATATCGATGCCCCCTTATTGAAAAATTCAAAACCGTACATTTTCCTGCAGTATTAACCCCTCTGCAAATACCTAAGGCTGTTTAAGGGTTAAGAGGCTGGCGATCAAATAAACCTACTTTATTTCTACTAAAGTTACTTACTAAGCAAATTCATAAAACAAACTAACTTCTCTTTAATAAAAAATAATAGTGATAGCAAAGATAACTCTCTTTATTGATTTACCAAATTATTTTCAGGCATGAAATTTGCACTTGGAAATAAATGGTTCGACATTTTAAAACGCCCAATCCATATCCTAAAACCAGCCAGTAAGTCCAGTCTAATGGATAATTATTTTGTTCATTCGAGCACAAATATATTTTGTTTTGTACATTCATTCATTCGGTCATTTCTAGTAAAATACCCATTGACCTTCAACAAAAATAACTTTCCAAACAAAAAACCCCCGAATGAGTCAGGAAAACGGCTGGTGAAATCATCGACTGGACAGATATTGACCAGTTATAGCTAAGAACCACCGTGTTAAAATTATCTTTCAAATGAAAAAAAAAACGCTTTGAAATCAGCCCATCCGTACGGGAGCTACAAAACCACAGACAGACGAACACAAAAACACAAACACATATACACACAAAGACTTAGGGGTCAAACTTATAACTCTCATCTATTTCGTCGGGGATTAAGAAGTGGCCCTAAGCTAGCACCTTGCACCGCTCCGATGTGACTGACACGCGCAAACAACGCGAGCCCACCCTAAGCAAATATCTGCGAGCACGCCAAATGATGCACGTGCTACTGAAGTTTCCTTTGAAATTCCAAGCTTTCCAATAATTTAGGCCGCCACCCCTTCGATCGAAATTTAGAGTAAAAAAATCGCGATTTCAGAAGATTCCAGAATCAAGAATATGTTTCCATATCTTTTGTATCTTAGGATGCAACGGTTGGGTGAGCATGAACAACTATCGTAACGCATTCGTAGCGTTAACTTATCGTTAGCTTGTCAATTTGTATGGAGAAACTGACAGTTTCTGACGTTTGAACAATACGAAAACGTTACGATTATGTTCATGCTCACCCCACAGAGCTGCCGTTGCAGAATATTAGGAATATTCTTTTAATGTTTGGTTTAAATAAAAGTGATAACTATTGTGAAGAACCACTTTTTATTGAATGATCTCGGAACTTTATTCTTCCTTCTTTCTTTTCCATGTGTAGTTTGTCACTGTTCCTGAAAAGAAAAAAATAAATGAACTTTATTAGAGAAATAACAAATAATTATGTCATGCAGGCACTAACGTGATAATTGGAGAACGTGTGGTTTCATCCGCATAGATCCCATTAGATACATATCCCACAGGAACCGTGTTGTTTTACGGGATAAAGTGTACCCTATGTGTTATTCCAGGTTATAATCTAAGTTCCAAATTTCATTTAATTCTGCCCAGTAGTCTAATATAGATACATACAAACTTTCGCATTTATAATACTAATAGGTACGTAAATAACTTAAGTCACGTTGTTTGTTTTTTTTTTCATAATCATAATCATTTATTCCTTCATAAACATAGGTACATACAGAGGTTGTGGGTTGTTTAAATGCGAACTCTATGTTTCACCTTTTCAGGTATATGAAGTATTTACATTTTAACAATAGTATTTAGCATAATAATAATAATAGTAGGACAATATTTTATAATGGAAATTATATGTACATAGGTATATGTATGTATGTAAGTATTTTTGCATTTTAATAATAGAAGAACAATATTTTTCTTTTGATTAATTATACATATACATTTAATAAACTAAACTAACTTATTTTTTTAATAAACTATAATTTTAATCATCCATTATTTTATTACTATTAATATAACTAACTCTTAAGAAATTATACAAATTTAATTATTTATTTCTGGGTCCAGCAGGTATTCATTAATGGTATAATAATAGCATTTTTCAATGAGAAACTCGGTTCACTTCATTTTTAAATGTCTTTTTCCCTTTTACTGTATGTGCACCGCCTGAATTTTCTCTGCTTGGCCCTATGGTTGACTGGTAGAGAATGCCTTCGGAATTAAGTTCGCCATTGTACACATGTTTGTGCAGAACTTAAATAAATAAAAAGGTTAACTTACAGACGTGGGATTCCAGTAATATTTCTCGTAGATTTTGTCCCAGAAGTTGAACGCATCAGCAAAGAGATTTTTCTTCATCTGCAGCTTGGATCCAATTGACAAGTGATATGGTTTATCGTTAGAATATGGCCTCCATTTGACGTCAATCAGCATACTTTCGTATGCTGTGGGATTACTGTAAAGAAAATATACAATTAAGTAAGCCATGAAAAGCAAACTTAATGAACAAATAAGAAGATAAAACAAATAATTATGTAAATAAACTTTAACTTTGGAAAAGCGTATCGTGTTTCAAACATCTGTCGAACTATTTTCTGGTTCATGTGATACCTCTACCGCTTGATAATAATATTCCATTTGCATTGGGTAAAGTGACAGAGTACAACTCATGATTAAACTTTCCAGAGAACTTACTTGTATTTCAAAAAGTCCGTCCACAACCAAACTAGCCTGTCTCTCGTATCAAGATCACGTCTCTTCTTCGTATATCCATGAAAATCCAAGATATAAGCTGTTTGATCCCGATGACTTGCTCCTGTTATCTTATCCATGAAATGATGTTGAGCACTCAGTTCCCCAGAATAAGAGAATTCATACAAAAACACTGGTTTCGTGGTTCTAGCTGCATGGAGTTTAGCTGATTTCATTATAGCATACTTAAACATACTGTCAGAGAAGTAATCAACATAAGCTTTTACATTGTCATACGTAACTTCTTCTCCTTTGAAATAATAATCGTAGATGTCTTTCGCGACATTTTGTTCAGTTTTCTTATCGTTGAATTTCAAATCAGCGGGTAAGAATTCGGCAAAATTCTCGTTCATCAACTCACTCCACTCACTGAATTTGCTAGAGCGACTCAGCCCTTCATAATTTGCGAAACCAGTCAAAACGGATATCGGTCTTAAATCATTCCTTTTTAAAACATCAAGAGGAGACTCCGTTAGGAATGCTCCAGGGTTATTTTTACTCTCTATACACGGTGCAAATCCAAACGTACTGTTTGTCAAGAAGAAATTCAAACTTTTCTGGGCTAAAATTTTTATATCCACATCTAGGTAAAAATCATTGAGGGCTTTTAAATCTCCCGTGCTATTAAAACCCATGGAAATTGCAATGTTACGCGCAGTCGTCACTGGATGTCTGTTTATAGCAAAAGGTGTTAACGCCGAACCACTTTCGAGTATCAATTTGTTGAAAAGTCCATCTGCTTGTTTGGACAGAGCCATCAGTTCAGCAATAGTGGCACCAACGCTATATCCAGCCAGCGTAACATTATCAGGGTCTCCACCAAACTTTCTGATGTTCTTTTTTATCCATTTGAGAGCTGCAAGAGTGTCTTTAAGGGCAGCATTGCCAGGAATCTCTTCAGTACCTAAGCAGGCAAAGCCCAGAGCCCCGACCCTGTAGTTGAAGGATATGCCAATGACGTCACGGTTTGAAACGTAATTAAGCTTGCTCATTGTGCCACTCCCCCCGGCAAATGCTCCACTATGAACGTAAACTATCACTGGAACTAAATTCTCTACACTAGCTACTTCAGGTACTAGAAGGTTTATTAGAAGACAGTCTTCTACGCCATTGAGGTATATTTCCTCTTCTTCTTCTCCAGTGTAGAAGGTTTGTTGGCAAGTTATAGTTTCTGCCTTACTCACATAGAGTTCTTTTCGTGGTATCACTGGTAAAGGTGCCTGTAAAATAGAATTCATTAAATTGTATTGACTAAGTATCCAACAAAATTCAATTAGTGATATTAGTCATATTCTGTAAAAAAAAAAATTATATGAACTTATAAGACAAAGGAATTCTGTTATGTTGTAAGATTAATTTCTATGATTTCTGTGAAATGACAATTGCACATCACTCTACACCTCTGAGATAGCTCTCCGCTGACTGCCGTATACATTTTTAGGGAACTTAACACAGTAAAATCTCGTTCCCCTGCCGCCCCACTGTCTATTTGACAAAGCCTTAAAAAATATCTATAAAAAACGTTACCTTGAATCTATCCCTTCCAATCGGCGCAGTTGCGTATGGTATGCCATAGAACTCATAAAATTCACCATTCCAATACCTATGACCCTGTACAGGGCCCTCATCTATCTCCACTATACGGGGCTTAGGCCCCTCTAAGCAATAAGCACTAAAAAATAACACAGAAAATAATATCAAACGAAACATGTTTATACTATGGCACAAATTCTGTTACTAGATGGAAATTATCAGTAAGAGATAATGCTACTGATTGTAAAGCAATTCATCAATTTTAAACAGCAGTTCCTTACAAGTCCGTAGATTAACGCCACGTAAGATTTAATTATCGCATTATCTGGTTTTAAAAGCGATTAAATATAATACTTTTTGGTTTGCATATTCAGAGTAGAGATAAATAACGTCAATTTCAAGTCGGCAAAAGGACCAGAAATGTAAAGAATTTTTTACATGTGGCCAAGTTGCAAGTGATGAAAAGAAGTTATTTAAAGCAATTGAATACACAGTGCTATATAGTTAAAATCTTTTTTAACACGCTTTTATTAGATCGAGGTATAAGTATGTATGCATCGCTAAAAAACACGCTTTTATCGCTAACTAAAAAAGAGAAAATAATTTCTAAGTACACGGAATGTATATTACAGGTGAGTAAAAAACGTGGGGTGCTTGGTAAAGTAGTATGTGAAAATCATCATATTAATTGGTAACTATAAAAAAAGAAGTATGAAAACGTTACAAAGTGCACCCCACGCTTTTTACTTTGCTGAAATATAAATTCCGTGTACTCAGAAATTATTTTCTCTTTTTTAGTTAGCAATAAGAGCGTGTTTTTTTAGTTTTTTACTCTATTATTTTTAGCTGGCTCTTTGTTTAATAAGTAGATAACCTTTATACTGTCACTTGATGCGGATCAATCCCACTATTTAAGACAATTTTCCCAACAAAACATCATTAAATAGTTTTCTTTTCTTTCAGATGTAAAGTATTCAGTTGAAACGTAAATAAGTCAGGTAAGTATTAAAAGTAACTTCCAACATACTAAATAGAACCTCCATAAGTCATCCCCAATCCTGCTATAAACCAAACTTTGCGAATAACGAAAAAATACTGTGCTTGTCATAAACACGTCAGTCCGTGAAATAACATAAGCGCGGGATTCCACGGGAAATCGCAAAGGCTTGCCGTGCAAGAAATATTATCATAAGATATCCTGTATGGGCACATTTCACATGTCCGGCAGTCGGGAGTGTTTGGAGGACGGTTCACACCGAATGGCACGATCCAAAAATAATAATACAGTCTTCCTGGCCGATTTCGACCATGGCGGCCAATCTCAATAGAGATCAGTCAACCACGCAGGAGATATTATAATTATAGTGCACAAGTGTAAGCGGAAAACACAGGTGCACTCACTGTTCCATCACTCTCAAAGTTCGGTGAGACGGCAATCCGACATGACCGGAGAGAGATCAGGCGCACGACCAACGGCTTAAAGTGCTCTCCGAGGAACGGGGGTCCCGTTCCGAGTCCGAGCGAGTTGAGAAATTCATGACAGAAAAAAAAACCGGTCAAGTGCGAGTTGGACTCGCGCACCGAGGGTTTCGTACAAACCTGTAGATAAGGAGTAGTAACTTTGAAATTTTCAAAATTGTCAAAAATATTTTTTTTATATGATGAAACTGAAAATTTACGGTTTTCGTAATATTTCCTATATCTGTACTATAAGACGTGACTTCGTACAAGTTTCAAGATTCTAAGTTTACGAAGTACCCTGTAGGTTTTGATTCCCGTGCGAGTTTCGAAAATTTGCGGAAATTTGCGGCCTAAATGGCTGTATCCTTTGATTGCGTTGGCTTAGAAGGTTGATTTTTCTACAGCTTCCAGGGACAGTAGACATAAGTATCATATAGAAATTTCAGTTTGATACCTCCTCGCGTTCCTGAGAAAAACGGTCTTGACAGACGGACGAACGGACGGACGGACGGACAACTAAGTGATCTTATACCCTAAAAAGAATGGGATATCGAAAAATCAGCCTACCAACATTTGCATAAAATCTCATTTAACATGTCGTTTCTTTAGACACCATGAGACCAATATTACATAAACTTGTGGGTTGATTATTTGGCGACCTATGTATTTATTATTCAAAGTAGAGGAAGAGACAAGGCTAGGAAGAACTTCAGCAGAGACAGCATACGATGTTCCATCCTGTTTGGTAGCTAACCGTGATTTTCTTAAAAATAAACTTGTAGATACTGAGTTCGTAACCACGTTTCCGTTTTTTTTATACTAATAAAGCATTTGATTCTGATGCTCATAGATGGCAATTCTGTATAACAATGCTGAGTTGGCTGAGCTGTCATTTGAAAATAATGTGCCTGTTACTTTTTAAATTTTTAGATTTTAATTAATGTACAAGTAGTTATGGTAGAGCGATGTCACCTGTCATGGAGTCAGAGGCAGGCAACTGTCGCTTTTCCGCAGCTACTTCACTGGCCGCTCCCAGGCAGTTACCATTGAGGGCAATGTCAGCACAGACATAGACCTGGAGTACGGCGTGCCTCAGGGCAGCATCCTCGGACCTACGTTGTTCTTGGTCTATATCAACGAGCTTTGTTCCCTTGTCATCTCACACTGCAAGTTTATCTCATTCGCGGATGATACTGCTCTTGTTTTCTCGTCAAATACGTGGGAGGATGTCTTTAACCACGCCCAACTTGGTCTTGACGTGGTCTCTTCATGGCTTCGAAATAACCTACTTACCCTAAATTCCAACAAAACAAAATACTTGGTCTTTTCTATTTATAAAACACCTCATAATTCTCTTAACGGATTACACCTTACTGCACATAGTCACACAGATATGCCTAGTTCGACCTGCAAATGTCAGCACATTCTTTCATCGGAGACAATTAAATATCTTGGTGTGACTATTGACTCTAGACTCACATTTCAGCAGCACATTGCAGTCACCGCAAGTAGAGTTCGTAAACTTATTTTTGTTTTTCGTAACCTTCGATCTGTGGCCGACCATATTCTTGTCAAGTCAGTGTATATTGCCCTCTGTCAGTCTCTCCTCTCATATTGCGTAACCTCCTGGGGAGGTGCTGGTAAGACAGTGTTGCTTACCCTTGAACGCGCGCAAAGAGCCGTCTTGAAAGTTTGCTGCTTTAAACCCATTCTATTCCCAACAGATGAGCTGTATGAATACTGCCAGGTGTTGAATGTCCGCCAAATCTTCATACTCCAAACCGTCCTAAAACAACATCGTTATTCCTCTTTTGCTGCGGCACCCGCGCCTGCTAGGCGTATTCGTGCAGTAGCACCGGCCTCTAACTTCAACATTAACACGCACACACACACACACACACACACACACACACACACACACACGAACACATACACACGAACACACACACACACACACACACACTTGGTATAGAATTAATTAAATAATTAGTGATTGTTTTAAGTTACAATGAAATTCTTTATGAAATTCTTTACAACCTTCTATAGATTATGTAAGATTTACTTTTTGTGCCCCGAACGACATTGAGTGAGGAGAGTGCTGGAGCTCTGTATTACAGGCCCCCAAGCCTAGTTCAGACTCCAGTTCTCTCACAATCAATTCAATTCCACCCATAGGATGTAAATGTGATGTATCTACTGTGATTGTGATAGAAGAAAATAAATATTATTATTATTACAGGCATTATGCTTAAAAGGTGACTTTAATCACAAGTTAGAAAAAATGATTTTTTGTTTAAAAAATAAACTATTATTATTACTATTAATTGAAAAAAAAAGTATTCTCAAATCGTACGCTCTAAACGCACCTTATCGTTTACGCGAATACATTCCGTTTGGTAGCTTACAGGAGACCTGTGCATAAAATATGCGCTCTCGCTCACTTTACTTGAAATATTTTATGCGTCTCGTTCACTTCGCATCTGACTGTGGATATTATTTGCTGCCGGACCATTTCCACTGTAAATAGTGAAGCGACATCTATTATTTGGGTTCGACTTTATGCTGATGCTTTTCGGATAAGAGGTGGCGTAATGCTTATGCCAATGAAATGCTGTTGGATTTTATGTGTACGGGGTGGCAAGGGTGCATGTACACGGAGCGGAGAAATATTAATCAGTAAAGTTGCGAGAAATCTCCGCTCCTCTTCGTTGGACAACCAGTTGCGTACGTACAAGTTTATAAATTCGAAATTAATACAGCGGGGAAACGGAGCGGGGTAGCTGAGCAGCCTGGCTGAGCGGCCTGGCTCCGCACACTTCAAAATACTGCCAGGAACTCCACTCACTCCAGCTCCGCTCCGCTGTCTTGCTCCACTTTGTTGGAATAACACTACGCAATTCCACTCCGCAATACTACAGTTCTTAGCTCCGCATAGTCACTCCCCGACGGTGGACGAGCACCCTGATGGTACTTGCATTGGTAAGCACAACTAGCTTAGGATAAGACTAGTGTTTTTGAAAGGACGATACTTAAAGGAATTCTTATTGGTCATAAAAATTGGCTGGTTAGTCTATCCCTCTCATAAACAAGTTTAGAACTACGTACATACATACATAGATATGGTCTCGGATCTTTTATTACACCTAACAAAGTATAAAAATAGGTTTCTCACTTCCATTTATTGAATCGTGTGTAAACAACTTAATATCACACTAGCTTTTACCCGCGACTTCAGCCGCATGAGAAAGTTTTTTTTAGAATGCGTTGTTTTCCTGTAAAACCAATTTTATTCAAATATAATTCAAATCAAATCTTTGGTAATTTAGGAGTAAAAGCGATCAGATTCCCCGGAAACTAATTTTCCTATGGGAACAACGGGAATGCGTTGTTGCGGTCAAAAGCGACACATGTCCATTCTTAAGTATAAAACTATCTCCTTACTAAATTTTATTTAAATCTGTTCAGTAGTTTAGGTGTAAAAGCGATCGGCTTACTTGAATTTTCCCATGAAATTTCCCATTTTCCCGCGGTAAAAAGTAGCCTATGTCCTTTCTCGGGTGTATCAAAATATCTCCACACCAAATTTTATGCAAATTGGTACAGTAGTTTAGGCGTGATTGAGTTACACACAGACAGACAGAGTTACTTTCGCATTTATTATGTTTGCATGGAAGTATGGATTATTAAATCGTCCGCGCTTAAGGCTATTATTATCACACTTCCCGCAAAAATCCCGGATAAATTCTAAGTACCTATATGGTACAAACGCGTTAATGGTTTGTCAGTGTGTTGCGGAGCGCGTATTTTTCATAAATATGTGAATAATATTTTTTTGCAACTTTCGTTCCTAAAACATTTAAATATTGTTGACACTTTAACCTTATTATTGCTTAGTTTAAGACCACTCAACTAAGTACCTAGGTAATAACTCTATTTGCACACGAAATGAAAAATGTTGGTAACGTAAGCAAAATAAAATTGTGCTTTATTCAAAGCCGTGAGAGCGTTTGTGTGTTGTGTTTACGGAGTGACGGCAAAGTGAAATTGGTTTATGTGCAGTCGGGGAGTCACAGGTTAAGTTGCACTGCTCGGTAGTCTGGCTTTATGCTTCAACCTTTGTTTAATCAAAAAAGGAGAGAGAGGTAAGAAGGTATATCAACTTCTTTCAGACTAGATGACCGCACAGACGTCGTCCTGCCCGTTGTGTGTAGAAAAAAAAGTGACTTGCAAAGATTACTGATTTATCCCGAAGGAGCATTTAATCGGGAAAAGTATCCTATCACCCAAGTCAGTTCATGCCCTGTGTACCTACATACCAAAATCCGTTCAGTGGTTTCAGCGTGATTAACAGATAAACATCCAAACAACTAAACTCTTACATTTTTAATTATTAAAAAATATATACAACAACATCACATACATCGATCTGAGTCCGTGATACCTAAGTAGCTTAAGCACTTTTGTTACCGATCAGAATCTACAGTGGTATTACAAATAAACTTAAATAAATACACGTAACACCCAGAACAGTACAAACAGACATGTTCATGCACACACATGTTTATACCGTGCGGGAATCGAACCCTCAACCTCTTGGTTAATAGTCAACTGCTTGACCATTACACATAAGTGGTCGTCAAATATTAGTGTGATGGAAGGGCCCGGGTGCAGCTGGAGAAAGGCAGCTTGATCTTTTCTCGTTGTTTAAAACTACAACCTTCCAAAGTAGGACACTGTCCACAATGTTTCTTTTAAGTTAGGTATAGATAATTTTTTTGACGTATTAGAAATACTTTATAGACTAAAAGTGTTTTTTAAACAAATAGTGGGGATATAGAAAAATAACGGTTCTTTACTCTTGTGCTGAAATTGGAATTAGAATGTAACATTGCAAAAGGTTATATTCACTACAGAAAATATTAACTGAAAAATCATGTGTACAATTATTATGCGAAGTTTCCAGTAGATTTTTCAAACTTTATCCAAGCCTTGTTATATATATTTTAAATTACAAAACGAAAATTTAATTCGTCCAAATTTTATTTAGTTAGAGCATGTAGGAATTTGTAAAAACTTTCATCCTCCAAGGGAATAAAATGATAAATCGCAAAAAATAATACTACGATACGATCTCAGTAACTGGACATAATTAAAAAATATCTCCTTGTGTTTGGTAAATTTATTCGGGCCGGTTCTAATTGGCTGAAACTGTAATTTCCCGAAGGGCTGCGTGGCCCAAGTTCAGAAATTTCGATTTTGATCCAACAAACTGTCTTATTATAACTTTAAAAAATAAAAATAAAAAGATTCCGAATGTTATGATCGGCTGTGCACACTTAACAAATACACCCGGTATTCGTTCTCACAGTTCTCAGAAATATTAAAGAAAAAGTAATAAATATAAATTTAAAAAAAAAAAAAACAGCACGGGGCGTCCGACTGCGAGATGAACTAATGAGTACTAATGACCTTATTAAGATGTCGAGATCAAATTAGATCAGAAAACCAAGATATGACAACCAATTGACAGAATTAACAGTGGTATTAAATACATATACCATCCAGACAACACAAATGTTTGTACAGTACGGGGATCGAACCAGTGACCTCTTGATCTAAAAGTCAACTTCTTAACCATTACACCACAGTGGTCGTCGAATCATCACTTTTCGTCGAAAAAGTGGCCTCTATAAATAGCAGTATCCACTGCTGAACGTAGATTAGAACTTAGATAAGTCTTGTGGCTGATATTGTGGATCATGGGCATATCCGTTGGTCTCCTTTCTGAAAAAAATCAATCATAGTGCTTAAGTTAAAATTTTTGCAGTAGAACCGCCTGAGGTGGGAATCGAACCCGAAAAAAATAGTTAACAACGTGAATGCCTATCACGAAAAATCATATAAATATTTGAATAGCAACCTTCATCTTTACTGACAGTTAAATATTTGCAAAAATATTTGTGTCAGGGGCTTAGAATGTAATTCCAAGCTGTGATGAAGTGAATGCGGCTTACACAACAGGCTTTGCCAATGGGTGGCCGAGTGGTATAGGGACACTAGGCTAGACTCTCATGGACGCGGATTCGATTACCGTCTCAGATTTTTTCTACTGCAAAAATTTCGTCTTAAGTTTGCAACATGATTGATTATCTCGAAAAATCAAAAAAATATAGTGCTTAAGTTTCTAATTCAGTCAGAAATATAGAACAAGACTAAACCGCTGTATCCCATCACTTACGTCACGAAACTTCTAATCTCGATGAAATAATTACCTGAACGGCTGAGTTATTCACTAATGAGTCTAACTGATGGGCTACTCTTGATTATGACTAAGCCTTTTCTTTTATTAATTATTCGGTTCAGAAATGGTCGGCTGATTCGATTAATGTGGTGGCCTCGGATGATTAATTACCTTTGATCGCTGGAAGAAAGTATTACATGGCTTTGAAATCATTTTAGGTACGACACTGAAACGATCCATCGAGTAGGATATCTCAGATCTAATATTGTACAATTTGAAAAAGTGTGGTTGATAACTGATGTTATTTACGTCCTCCTGACCGATTTCGTCCTCGGCGGCCAATCTCAACAGAGATCAGCCAACTACGCAGGAGATATTATTATAGTGCACAAGCGTGAGCGCAAAACACAGGTGCACTTACTGTTCTATTACTCTCAAAGTTCGGTGAGACGGCAATCCGACTTGACCGGAGAGAGATCAGGCGCAGGAACAACGGCTTAACGTGCTTTCCGAAGTACAGGGGTGTAACACTGCCAACTTACCGACTCCGAGCTGTTTTTGAGAAATTCATGACAGAAAATCTCAGAAACAATTTTGGCTCGACCTGGGATTCGAACCCAGGACCTCTCGGATGTAAGGCAGAAACTTTTCCACTACATCAGTCTTACGTTGATACGGTATATATCTCGTAAGAAATTGTACCAAATATTATTTATCCTTTTAGTTTCATGCCACTGACCCTTTGGTGGCAAGGAAGATAATCTTAGGTGGAAATGCAGAGATGGAAGATAAATTTTAAGATTGAGCTCATTCTAATGATATATTAATCAATAATAAGTTTACAAATAGAGCGAAAATACCTAAACGCCAAAAATGATATATAAAATGTAACTTAAAATTTTACCCAAAAATTTACCAACTACGAAACACAGTGCATTGAGTAAAGCAAGTTTACGCTGGCCAAAACGGACCTCTGACCGCACAGTGTGGCGAGAACAAGATGGTTTCGGCTTTAATTAAATTCGAAATGACTTTAGTCACTAGGTTCATTTTGTCGAGAATTCGGTGTTTTAGATGATATTAAAAAAAAATTATGCTTCTGATTTTCAAATTTTAAGTTCTTTGACTCATCACTCACTCGACGCCAAGTGTAAAGAGTTGGGGAGCAGGGAAATTTTAAAAATAAGTTTTATTGTACTGTTCATGGCTTCAAGATGATCATCAAGGCGTTCACTGCTAAATACGGTCCCCTCCCATGGATTTTAAGGCATACCAAATAAAAGTGAGCGTCAAAGCTGTTGCTTTCTCAAATTTTTTTTCTTAATTCCACTGCTTTCAAAGCTATTCAGGAGCCGTTCGCATTCTTCAGGCTTATCATTAGGTGACCAAACTTGGGGCCTTATTACTATCTTACTTTCCGCTTACTGGAAGTGTTTTTATTAAAGAACATAAAACAAAATTACTATTAAAAGCGCAATCGCAGAGCTTCTGTTGAGCTTAAACAAACTGGTAGGGTCTAGGCTAAGGTCTAAGTTCCCCGGTGGATGTAAAAAAAAAACTCCAGCCAACATATTGCGCCTGAATTGAAGCCCGGGTGCATTTGCTGAACGATAGGACTCACCGATGCTGCGACATTGGATGCGCCTGCTCACCAGTCGAGGTGGGTAAATGTCAAAGTGTAATCCTAACAAAGTGAGCAGCACACGTATAGTTTAAAAAACATGTTTATTGCAGTACTAAAATTAGGTTTTAAGATACTGTGTAATACTGACAATTTAAGGACATGGTCCGAAATAAAAAAAATATCATTATATTCCACCTTTGCCGTCCACTCTCCACGATTCTAACCACTGTGCGGGTCAAAGTTGCAAGCCAGCCAGCGTGACCGGATTGCCCGGACACTAATTAAATTTAGAGCGACTTAAACTCCCGGACACACCTGGAACTTCTAATTTGGACTTAAAAACTCCTATCGGAGTGCGGTGTGCGGTTAGAAAAGTCGTTCGAATCAATTGTAGAAGTTTTTTAATTGATTTCATCGGGTGGTTGCGCTGAGTGGTTGATTATCAAGAACTTAATGACACAACTTTTGGTAAATCATAATTCAGTGTTCATCAAATTAATAACTTATCTGGTTACGGTAGGCTCTTTGCATTATTATTACCTACTCATACAAATATCAGGTGTTAACATAGAGCTGGATAATTAAGAGAGTCAAGACACTTTGCAATTATAAAAATACTGTAGAGTAAAAAAAAAAAACATTTTACAAAGCCAGCTAAACTCGAGATACACTTTATTGTATGCGCTGTGTGGTGCCTACATAGATAGTGCTTAATTATAAAATAATACAAATTTTGGTTAATTATTTTATCATGATTCAATTTAGAACGCTATTGAACACATGTTATTGAAACATACTTATAAATCACCTTCTGTATTAGCGTACAATGGATGCGGTAAACGAGTAGCTACGAAAACACGGATAACTACTGTATTATTTCTATAACTAAGTTCTCATGTAAGTAAATATGTATTTTTTTTTAAATAAACGTCTTTAAACCTAACGCTTCACTTGTAATCACTTACCCGAACATAATGTTCTTATGAGAAAAATCAATGAGAAATTTGGGTAGCTTAACTTGTAATTGCCTACGCGAACAATATGATTTTAAGAGAATAATAAACATGACTTTTCTGGGTATGGTAGGCCAGTATGCATTATTATTTACTCAAAATTAAGCTACAGTGTATTATTTATTAATCAAGTCTCTGTAGTTTAAATACAGTCAAGACAATTATATTACAAAAGGAATTTGTTAAGTAATTTTTTGCATTCACAACGTTCGATACCTCCACGAAAACCGGAGCCGAAAAGAATTTTTTAAGTGTTATGTATATTTGAAATTACAAAAGGAATTTAAAAAACTGAATATTAAAAAAATGGTAAATTATATTTTGCGGAGCTAGCTAAATATGGCAGTATTCACTGACTGAACCAGTCCATTCGTAAGATAAAAAATATTTTTTTCTTACGAATCGGACACTTGTAGAAAAACGGACACTTGTTCAACTCAACACACTGCCCAGTGCTCAGGTCGCGCACAGTGGGCACATCACAGAAGCAGTCGGCAGCAGTTGGCGCAGTCCGGCTCCGCTTTACGTGGGCAGTAGAGGACCGAGTGCTCGCCGGGAGGGCATTTTTCAAAGGAATCAATTTTAGAACTTTTTCAATTGATTTTATCGGGTGATTGCGCTAAGTGGTGCCTACAAAGTACTTAATTTTAAAATGAAACAAATATTGGTTAATTATTTTATCATGATTTAATTAAGAACGCTTTACTTGTAATCACTTACCCAACAAGATGTTCTAATGAGAAATATCAATGACAATTCTGGGTATGGCAGGCCAGTTTGCGTTATTTGCTCAAAATTGAGCTAAAATTATAATACACTTTTTAATTTAATAAGTCGCTGTAGATTAAACACTGTCAAGACACTTTATTATATAGGCATTTTAATAACTAAATACTTTTTTTAATTTATCAAGTTACTGTAGTTTAAATACAGTCAAGACAATTATAATACAAAAGGAATTTGAAAAACTAAATATAAAAAATGAGAAATCATATTTTGCGAAGCCAGCTAAGTATGGCAGTAATTACTGACGGAACTAGTCCATCCTGAAGAAAAAAAACATGTTTAATTCTTTTTCGGACATTTGTTCAACTCAACACACTGCCCAGTGCACAGATCGCGCACAGTGGGCACATCACAGAAGCAGTCGGGGATGTCGCACGGGGCGGGTAAATTGCGGTCGTGGATCGTAGGGTTGGTACAGTCCGGTTCCGCTTTTCGCGGGCAGTAGAGGACTGAGTGCTCGCCGGGAGGGCATTTTTCTAAAAATAAAAAATAATGTAAAAAATATGTTATAAGTCGTCGAAGGATGTAACGCACATGTATATTTATTCCGATCGTTACAAAAAATATATCTCAAAATAGCTCTCTAAATATGTCTCCGAGACACTGGTCTGGAAGTTAAAAAAAAAATCATACAACTAATTAAGTATGTAGTACTTAATTCTTAACGTATGTAAATTACCTAGATAACGTTTAAAAAAAAGACTATTTCAAACATAATATAATGTTCTTGCAGTAGAAAAACTTACTTGTAGGTATTCCTTGTCCTTGAACGCAGGCTGCCACCAGCAACACAACAGCTGCACAAACAGTGACAGACTTCATTTTATGTATTTAAAAAAATACTTCACACGTGATGGGTTCAAAGCACTGTGTATGAATGGATACCTGAGAAAATATTCAGTTTATATATAAGTATAATGAAAGAATACACAGTAGTGTCGATAGCAGTAAATCAACGATGTACGAAGTGTTATTTGTTTGCTTTGATAAACCTGATATAAATATAAAAATCAGGCGTTACTATTGGGAAATCCATGACTGAAGCTAAACAACTGCATCCAATTGGATGATTCTTTTTTTTGTGTTTCGTTTTGTCGTGATTCATATCATAAAATATATAAAAAAGACTTAGCAAAGGGTAGGACAACGTAAGCAGTGTCCACTAGTTACTTAAATAAAAGTGACACCTATTAATAATTGTAACGCGGCAGTGGTATTTGCATTCTCGCGTAACGATTTACCGTTGCGTTTTTTCTAAATTTCTAGACTCGTGCGTGCTGAACAAAACCGGTTCTTTCGTGTGCTTCCAAAAAGTGTATTATATTGTTTTTTTCCTAAACTTTACGTAATTTTAAGTGAAATAAAAAAAACTTTGTGATGAAAAAGTGTTAGATTTTTTTTTTATGTAGCACATAATTTGGCATAAAATTAAATGCATCAGTCAGTCAAAATATTTTTAATGGTGACATCATCACTTCGGAAAGCAAACGTACTTCATTCAACTCTGTTGTGCCATAGTCTGTGTGTGACGAAGTGACGTTAAAAGAACAGGGGAATAACTTATAAAAAGAACCGTTTCTGCAATGCTGCGAATGAGGAAATGTGCCCCCACAACTATTCGTTTGCGTTTGAGGAAAGTCGTAAAACTTGAACAAATGGTTCTGAATCGTGCTCGTAAGATTGTACAATTAAAATATTTTCTATTATAAGTAATAATAACTTTTCTTAAAAAAATTGCCATGTTTTTCGTTATTCGAGAGAAAAAAAAGATACCACTCTATAAAAAATGTTGCAATCTCCAAAACACTGTGCAGTCTATTAAATAGTAGAAAATTGCCGAAGATTTTGCCTACGATCAGACCACATTATTTCCTGTAATAAAACAATATTGAACCCCACGACATATATGATTAATCATAAAGAACAAAGACAGGTATAAAAAATACTCTTAAAAACCTCGTCACAAATTTTGTAAATAATCTCAAAAAATTCAATTACACTTTTACTAAAAATTTAAAATTACTAAACGTTATATCCATCCAAACACATTATTTAACACATTACTAAAGAAAACAACAAAAAAATAAATTTCTGAAAAATAGAATTAACCATTAGCTATGCTTTGCAAAATATTTCCTCTGCGAAACACACAAAAAAAGCCTTTCAGCACCGCGTAACAATCGAGGTGGTGTAATAGACTCACTACTGTTCATTTTTACTTAATAGTTATGACCGCACTCTACATATGAACCTACGGGGTAAAACATACATTTTACTTCTGTATAGAATAATATAACAAATACACTTTTCAAATCGTCTGTACCATTCAATTAAGATAACACAACATTTGCATAGATCACAAGCCTGATTTAAAATTTTAGTTTCTTCAATTACATGCCTTTGACAACCTACATCTTTGGATATTGCATTCAGTTAAAAGGTTATCACACATCACACACAAAAAATAAAACACTTCATCGGCTTGTCAGTCCGAAGGATTCTGCAATACACAACCTTCAGGCTTAATTAAACAACTCCAAACATTGACGAACTTTAATTAATGAAAACTTTTTCGCCAATACTATTATGTACCATTTGTGTTACAGCCAGCAAGTAACTTTTATTTACTATCAATCGACAACACACACTTTCAATCGGTAACACTTGCTATAAATTGACGATCTCCGTGGTGTTACGTGAGTATCGATTTCACCGGTGCCGCCATCTATTAAGTACCGGGTTCGATCCCCGGACGTAGACTATTATGGAAACCAATTTTCAATGTTGTCACGGGTACAAAATACCCAGGTCTCTGATTTCCATGACACAAGTGCTTAAGCTACTTTCTTTAGAATCAGAGCAATGTATGTGATGTTTCCCCCAGTTATATATATATTTTTTTAATACGCAGGATATTTTTTTCGGTGGACCCATAACGAAACATTTTGTTCGAAACAGTGTTAAAAGTTAGTGTACTTGCTTTATCCTCCGAATAAGTTTACCACAGATTACCCAAGTCAAGTTTTGCGGGAAAGGGCCCTAAGAGCGGGACACAAAAAGAATTTCACTTTTATCTCGTCTGTTTGTCGGGCCATGTTTACGAGATGTCATAAAGCTAATACTACCTCTTGTTCCTACCCTCTTTTTCCGAGGAAAGGGGTAGGCTCGCGATGTGCCCAGACACCAGGGGCGGATCGTTACTTTGTGGGGCACAGGGCTCAGACTACTGCCCCCTCCGAAATGAATTAGTAAAACAACTAGTAGGTAAGCTTCAACTAATCTAAAAACCACCGTGATTGAATTATCATTCGAATAAAAAAAACGCACTGAAATCGGTCCATCTGCTCAGCAGCTACAATGCTACAGACAGTCACGCAAACTCACAAACAAACTTATAACACCTCTCTTTTTCGTCGGGGCTTAAAACTGCAATCAATATTCTAGCTTGACTGTACCATTGTTTTTGCCTCATTTCCTGCAGGTAGACTCGGTGTACTTTACTTGAAGATAAGAAAGATATTCTTCCAACATTTTCCTGTAAAACAAAACATCTTTTGTCTTTTGTTTTTATAGTTTTCAAACTGTCTCCGGTAAACAAAACAACGGAGTTTGCTAAGTACAGTTAAGTTAAGCTTGCTTCATTAAAACAACGTTGAAAGGAGACGTGCTAATTTATGGTAAGAGGGTGTTCAAACTATTGATTGTAAGGTATTATTTCTAGGTATCTACTCATCGTATGTTACAGCGTAGGAAAATTGAAATTATGTAAATCAATTATTTCCGTAAAATTCGTGATTATTATAGTATTCTCCTTATTAATTTCTTGAAAACTGTCAAATTTTTATTTTGAAATGTTTTTAAATTTTATGGTTATATAGTGTCAATATATGTATGACACTGACAGCATAAATGTCGCGCGTAGGTATTATAAGCGCGTGAAACTCGTGCCTTTTGCGGAAATATTTGAATTTTATTTTGATATTGAGATATGAAAACGGTTTTGTTTAGAAAGAATTGTTACCCTACGGCCATAAAAATTTATAATAAATTACCAACATTGATAACTGATCTACCTTTAAATCAATTTAAGAAAAAAATGTACCAATGTTTTATAGATAAATATGTTTTTAATCGATTAATGAATTTTTTAGTTTGTAATTTCTTTGACATTATTTCTGAACTACTGAAATTATTATTTTTTTAATCAATGTGAGATTGACATTAAGAATATTGAAGATAAATTGTAATTTACCGAAATCGTATATAATTGTAAACAACATACATCTCTTTATATTTGCATGTCTGACAAGACAAAACATGCTGAACTTTACTATTTGTGATTTCACTATTGTTACCATGTTTTGTGCAAAGAAATATTTCATTTCATTTCAATTGACTTAGTTTTTGTTAACAATTACTCCAAGGTCCCTATGACCGTAGTTGGTTCGTACTCATTAATAAATTTCCCTATAGCCACACCTGTGCCCCGTCCAACTTGTCACGCACGGCCGATCTGACGTCCCACTGGGCACGCACACTCCCGGTACTGAGACTGCATTCAGTCCAAATTAGCTTAAAGGTGAGATAGATAATTTGGGTACCAAAAAAATAAAAGGAGATTTGTCAATAGTCAGAAAAAAAGTAGTCACATTATCCGACTGTTTAATTAATTAAAGACTGTCAAATATGAGCCATCAGCAGCCTTGGAAGTGAAACTGACTAATCACTTTTAAAGTTTCGCGTTGCATATTTAAATACATACTAAAAAACGGGAATTAGTGCGATCCGTGGTTAGGACAAAACATTGCCGAAAGGAGACGTGCTTAATTAAGGTAAGAGAGGGTTCATTTAATAGGTACTATTGATTATAAGTCATTGCTTCACGTTATATAATTTTTTATTTTTAAATTGGCGCTCTTGACGTGCTGTACTGTGATTGCATTGGATACTAAACAAGTCCAATAAAATATGCTTATTACCACACCTCGTCTTTGTTAACTAGTACCTACCTACCCGCGATCATAGAAAACACTATCGCATAACCTTCCAATTCCTTGAAAAGATAAACGATTAGTTTCACGGCTTGCCTACCAAGGTACACATCCTCTTGCATTAGGTTTCCGCTTTGATCTCAAATTGAGGCTTCGTTAGCGCATAACGAGATGATATGCGTCGTTAATTGAGCGTTGGGTAAGGTAATCGAGTCTTAAGACTGTTTTGTGGGACACCTTAAGATGGGGTGTGATCAGTGGTTAATGGTTTTAATTATCCTTATTGAGGGGTAAGAGGGAAAATAAGTCGGTTGAATAGACAATTATTAACAAAATTTTGTGGTGGCGTTAGACAGTAGAATGTAAGCAGTAATCAAAAAGATAAGCACTTATAACTTTAAATACATTTTCGAACATCCATAATATTTTTAAGTTAAAAATTAACGTAATGTAAATGTAATGCAACTGAAAATAATGATAGAAAAAGTAAAAAGTGTCAAAGGTCTTCACTACCTCGGTAACTTCATTTTAAGATGTAATTTTTTTATTAAAAAAAACGTTTTGGGCTGTCCGTTGCCAGAAGCTAAAGCAAAACTTTTTTCAATAAATATATACATACAGGACTTGAGTATAAAATCCAAAGTCGTCAATGCGAATACATTCCTTAGTACAACTTGTTTGAAACTAACAAACTTGTATAATTGGCACACGGTCCGCAGGGCGGTTATTGAATTTAATAAGCACACTATTTGTCTGGCAATTAATACAATTACAGTTATAATTGGTAGATAACAGCTTGCGTCCCTTTGTAGTTACGAATTTACATTTGCGTTTTGTTTTGCAAATAAATAACTACATTTGTTTACTAATTTAAGCGTGGGCAACTTGTCGTTTTTTAATTACTTGGCTCGTGGTAATCCTACGAAATATAAATGCGAAGGTTTGTCTGTATATTTTTGTTACTCTTTCAAGCCAAAACTACTGGATCGATTTAACTGAAATTTGGAACACAGATAGATTTTAAATTGAAATAACAGATAGGGTACTTTTTATCGTAGGAAACGAAACGTAGAAAACGGGTGCTGTGCGGGTTAAATCGCAGGGCACAGCTAGTGCATAAATTAAACTAACATAGCTAGCAACCTAGGTCCATGCATCTGGTTTCATCAAGCGCGTGTTAAGAGTTTTTCTTGAATGTCACAAACCTACCTACATGACTTAATCTTTTCTAGGCATGTGACATTTCATGTAAGGTACATCTGAGTGTCACTGTTTGGTAGTTATTGCTTGGATTTAATAGTCAATGTCAATATTTCTTTAATAAATTAAGTAAAATGTCTAAGCTGGCTATCAATATGTGTTTTTGAAGTGAAAACTTCTTTAGCGGCGTTGAGCACTTTTGTGGCATGGGTAGAAACTGTGAAACTCGCGTCAGGTCACGTGATGCTGATCGAAAAACCGTAAGACGGTTCAAATAAATCAAAAATGCACAACGTTAATAATCAAGTTTTCACTTCTGCCGGCACTCCCGGAGTGCAACCCGTGTTTTTTTTAAATAAAACAACACATACATTGATCTTCTCCAAGGTAAGTAGCTTGAGCACTTGTGTTAAAGAAATCAGAATCAACAGTGGTATTACAAATAAACTTAAATAAATTACATTTAACACCCAGACCAGTACAAACAGACATGTTCATGCACACAAATGTTTGTACAGTGCGAGGATCGAACCCGCGACCTCTTGGTTAATAGTCAACTTCTTGACCATTGCACCAAAGTGGTCGTCACATTGATTCTAAATACATATTTTTTTATTAACTATGATTGTTCTCGGCTATCAATATGAAAATTAGTTAACACAGAAAAGCCTTTAGCACTCGCTAGGCTTTGTGCTTTCAGCTCAGCCTCTGAAAGTATAGAGCCTTCCCTTAGGACGTTCTTTCAAAGCAACAACCAGCGATAAGCTTAATAATAGCCAATCTAAAAGAAGCAGGAGTAACCGGTCAAGTGCGTCTCGGGCCACGCATTGTAGGGTTCCGTAGTTGAAAGTGCCAACTTTCATACAGAAGATCGAACGCGTCGACATTTTTGTTGGTGTCAGTGTTGTGATTCCAGGTGCATCTTCTGTGTCACGTTGTGTCAGTTGTGTTGTAAGTCCTGCGACTTCCAGCTCTAGTTTTTGAGGAGGTTACAGTTGGATGTATTTGGGTTCCTGCGCTGGCGTCGTTTAGTGAAAATTTAAAGCAAAATAATCCTCTTTTTCAGCTCTAAATGTATTACGAAAACAAAATAAAAACAGTTTAACAGTTAACATTAAAATATATGTTATGTGCAATAGATTATTAAAAATAAAGATAGTGGTAGGTGTACGCGTGAACACTAAATGCGCAGGCGCGGCAAGCGGACGTGTCTAATCGTAAACTTGTCGTACCATAGACACAATTTGAATTTTACTTTCATTACTTTGTTATCGATTGTGCAAAACGAATTCAGAGTCAACCCATTCGTCACCGTTTTTAATCAAGCATGGAAAAAAACTCCCATAAAATATCCTGAAAAAGAAATCTATTTCGTGAAGTGGCAAAGAAGAATCTCGCCATTTAAATGGAATAGGAGGACAAATAGTGTGGGGTTATCGACAGCTCGGCGCCGACAAAGGATGCAATTTGTCAAATCAAACATCGTGATTGGATGACATACGATCGGAAATTTGGACCGGGCATGCGGCGGTTTTACGCTAGTGTTAGATGTAACTAGATAGCCCTAATCAACTACGTCAAATGTTTAACGTCAGAGTTAGATGAAATCTGTCTGACGAACGTGTGGGCCCAGAAATGGTGGGATTCATGACGTTCTTATTCAAAGTTTGAAGCTTTTAATACACAACATTCCACGTCCCCGTCAATTCATTTCTAAATCAGGCGTCCGCGTATCGCACACGAAATCCAGCAAAAAGTGTTGTTAGCTTCTCATAAGCGGAACAGCTTCGTATAAGCAAAACAGCTTCTTTAAAACTTGTTATGTCTGTGTACACGAAGGTAAAATAAACACAAACTCTATATTTTAGTTACATAAACCTCAAAATCTAGCTTCATGTATCTTGGATTGAAGGCTTAGGTATTTTGTAGTGGTAAACTATGATAAGTGACTGGAATAGGCTAGATGACACCAACCAATCGATGCCATAGATGATAAAGAGTATTATCTGTCAAAAAACGATCTGTTTCCATAGATTTTGTATGGGAATACTCTAACATGACGTCACGTTAGATATTCGTTCGTTATACTGGCCGTCACAAAATTCAACCCAAATGTTTTTCCAATATTGCACTCATTGTTTCATTTTATGAGTCTTCGGGTAAAATTTAGGTTGGTCGATTTTTGTGATGGTCAGTGTATTATGTATGAGCTTTGATTAGCGTATTTGTTGCTATAACTAAGCAGACGTTGGAGGCGAAATATGCAAACGTGTGTTTACATCAAAAGTAAATCGGGGTGTTATCCCCAATGCTTGAGAAGTTGATGGCGGGAGGACCAACTTATAAAAGGGGAATGAAAGGATTAAAGGTATTATATTGTGATAACAACTATTCTTTAGCCTTCGTAGACGAGCAGTTTTCAATGTTTGTACAAGATCGTGTTGTTTGGGAGGTAGAATACTGGTAGTAACGTGAGTATGCAAATGCCATGTCTTTTGTCCGTTCAGGGGTACCGAGCGCAGTTCAGATACATTTTTTCACGCTAAGAACATCACGACCTGTCGCTCTAGGTGGGTAACAGAGCCTTAATTTTGAGTAACATTAGGCTCAAGCGACACCTGCGAATTCCTGTCGCAGTAACTTGCTTTTGACAGCGCATCAACCAATCGCCGCCCAACCGAGTAGTAGTTGACAGGAGCGAGTCGCGGCGACAGTACCTGGCGGGTGTGGACTGAGCTTTAGAATTAATTTTTTAGCAATTTCCCCTCTCCCAAAAGATTGACGTCTGAATTGTGATAACAAAAAAGCATATTTATTTTGTTCAATTCTTTTGTAGTTCCGTTTGCAATGCAACTCATTATTTATTAGCTGTTTCCACTTATTAATTGTCAACTTAGTTTACACAGCTGCACCGAAATATTCCAGACGCTGCTACACCTTGACTTCTTCCATAGAACGATTTTATAATAAATTTTATTCGTACCTAGCAAAGTGACAATGTATATGTACTTTATTTTCTTTGTCTGTTTCCATTGTTATTGACTAAAAACTTTTCCTATGCCCGAATGGCGACGATGTTACCCTCCGTCAGTAGCCTACGAGGACAAGGTTTGATTGCTCTTAAGGGTGTTTTTTTTTTCACATTCTTAAAGAACTAAACCTATTTTATTTTTTTATCGTCAGCGAAATGCTGTTACGCTCACCTACCAGCCGCGGTAGCAGCTGGGGGTTATGTGAATCTCCAGGCCTCCGAGAGAGAGCCCACCTACCTACTAAAAACCTCACGGTGCCCTTCGAAGCCATGTGAGACGGGGACGTGGCGGGTTCACCGTACGCCGAGGGCCACAGGCATTCACCGCAATTAGGCTAACTCACTTTTTAGCGAGCTCCTACCGGTTGCGACGAGGGAGAAACCCGAGCCCGTCGCGGAAACAACAGACGGTGCGCGGGAACACGCGCAACGCCGTCTCGGGTCCCCTTTAGCGGACGACAGACACCCCTGTGTCTGAAGTCCGGGGCCCAGGATAAAGAACTAAACCTAATTTAATTCGTATAATCTGCGCACACGTTCATAATCAAAATAAAATTCAAAATTTTCTATCAATCCATATGATTATTTTTAGTAACTTTATCAATTTTCTCATGTAAGATAACTCATCCCTCAGCTAGATTAGACACAATTTTTCTCATTTTTTACTAACTTAATTTAATCCTCCATACAGCTATAATGTTTTTACTATAAGCAGTAATTGTATAGGAATCCAGCAGCGGAGTTAAGCAAATGTGTGTGGTACGCGTTAAAAGCATTAAACTTTTTCCGCCCGCCTTAGGGCAAATTGGGCGTGAATTTAAGAGAACGTAGGGCGGTGACACATATCTGTGTTTGGATTTGGACACGTTACTTTCTTATACTGATAAAATGTTTGGGCATGATCGGTATTTAGTTTAGACTGATAAGAAATGGTAGTGGTAACAAATCATATTTGTAGATGACGCGTACGAGTGTATTCGGTACACCAATTAGTGCTAAGCTTTGAGTTAAACGCGCCATAATAGTAACAGACCTCTTGGCCGATTTCGACCACGGCGGCCAATCTCAGAGATCAGCCAACTACGCAGGAGATATTATAGTGCACAAGTGTGAGCGCAATACACAGGTGCACTCACTATTTCATCACTCTCAAAGTTCGGTGAGACGGCAACCCGACATGACCGGAGAGAGATCAGGCGCAGGACCAACGGCTTAACGTGCTTCCCTAGGCACGGGGGTGTAACACCCCCAACTTCCTGACCCCAAGCTGTTTTTTGAGAAATTCATGACGGAAAATCTCAGAAACAATTTTGGCTCGACCTGGGCAGGACCTCTCGGATGTAAGGCAGAAACTTTACCACTACCCCAACGAGGCAGTCACCACGCGTAAACGCGTAAACGAGTGAACGCACCATAATAATACTACTATAATGTACTTATAGGTGGTGGTTTTTTGTAGGTTTGATCAGGTATTGCTTAAATCTGATATTTTTGAACGCATCATCTGAACTGAGATATTGAACCTTTTCAAAAGAAATAGGGTTAAAAGTCTTACTTCAGACAATGCATTTAAAACAGTTTGGTGAACCTGTAGGACACTGATATCAGCATCATGATGATAACTTACGGCCAGTAAGGCTTCTTGTAGACAACGCCGGAACCGCACCGGTGCCGGATCGAAACCAGATGCTTAGAGTGTTTACGGCCGATATGTAGGTATCATTGTCGGTCCAGCTAGGCAGCTCTAAAGCGCGATATTTATTCGTGTACGCGCGGTCTCGGTCCGGTGGCCGGTACGTCATCTGCATTAAGCCGCATAGTTCATCCATAGGAGTCATTAGAGCATTGGACTGGACTTCCAAAGGTCGGGGGTTCGAATCCTCCCCGATGACCGGAGCCGAAAAATATTTTTTTAAGTATAATGTTTTTTTCAAAGGAGTCAACTCAATTCATATAAAATTTTATTTATTTTGTCGCACCACAATCACACAATCACAATCATTTCTGCTTAGCCCAAAATAATGACGGGCAGAGAATGCTCTACGGCGTGGTGTCCACCTTTTGTACAAAGTTTTGTTGTGCAACAAAGCTTAAATAAATAATTAAAAAACTTTATGATAATAAATAAATAAATACATCTTTATTTTGAGGTAAATTACATCCATATACTTGTATTACACTTAAATAATTAATTAAATTAAATTGAATCAAAAGTTTAAATATTAATTGTTTAATATTAATTATTCCATAATGCACATTCAATTATTATTAGAACCAATTTAGTGATGTTGATTGAATAAAAAAATTTATATGTCATAAAAACCTTAAATAATAATGCCGCATCTATTCTTTCGTCACTGCGCTTACCGAATTCACGACAGTGGAAAATAATAAAGAGATTCGTCGTAAATAAGTTTTGCAACCTTAACAGTTGTCTTGGACGGACCCACGCCCGTTATTTACGGGCCCCTGTTTTTATTGAGGGTTTTGTAAGCTGTAAAAAAGTTTAAAATGCCTAGATTGTTATTTTATTCTACTACCTTACAGTTAAATTGTTTGTAGATTTAATAATTTTATCATTAAAAGCTGTAAAATATGATTATTTTGCTTTAAATTTCCACTAAACGCCAGCGCAGGTATCCTGAATACATCTAGCTGTAACCACAGCTGTAAAAACTAGAGCTGGAAGTCGCAGGATTTACTATAAAACTCACAACGTGACACAGAAGAAGCAACTGGAATCACAACACTGACACCAACAAAACACTCGGTGCGTTTCGCCACTACGACTTTCAGCGCTAGTTTTTTCAGAGGCGTCGTTCAGTGGAAATTAAAAGCAAAATAATCCTACTTTTTAGCTTAAGTCATGGAGTTCCGCAAAGTAACGCCTGATTCCATAAACTTTATCATTAAAACTTATTTTTAAATCTGTTAAGCTGCGTGAACATTATTGGACACGTTGATGAAGTGCAGGATGCGTCAGAAGCGGTCTAGACAAAGACATGACATGTCTTTTATTGTCATGTATTGTCTGACGTAAGTCGCGTACAAGCATAGACCATAGAGTTAAAAGTTTGCATTGTTCTAACGCGTCCAAAAATATGCAAGATCTTTACCTAAGTCCTGAACCTAATGTTTTTCCTACCCATGTTTACTTACTTCCAGCCAGCGGCCTCTAATATGTATATTAAGCATGTCATTCCATATAAACCTTCCTCTTGAATTACTCCATTTATTTAAAAAAAAACGTGCTATCAAATCGTATAGATCAAGTTGTAAAGATCTAAACGTACTTACATACGTACGAGTATTATAGACTGACGCGGGAAGCGACTTTGCTATAACTACTATGTTGTGATTTTATTCATTTGTTGCTTGTTAAACATCAAGTATAGTAAACTACCTCTAATATATTACTTCAATAACGTGAAACTTACGTTCGATAAGTTAGCCCCTTCCCACTAGGTTTCAAACCTAAGGAAATGTTAGTAAGAAGTAAAATCTTATATGGATGGTTTATTCTTAGATGCTAACCTCAAATTTCAAAGAAATCATTTGTATGCCTATCCGAACTGTCCATTTGTTTGAATAATCTGAAATCGGAAAAATAATTTTCCCCTCAAAATTCGTAGTAGCGAATGCCGTCCTACGTATATCAAACTAGATGGCATGGCTTTCGCGTAAATCAGCCAATCAGAACATTTCACAAATTATTCAACTGTGTTCGGGATTTATTGAATTTGAATTATTACAAATTCAGACGGGGACTCTGTCTGAATTTGTACAAGAAAGGTCATGATTTAAGGAATTTCTTGTTATTTAACAATACCATTTTCAGAGATTCAAAATCATTTTTTACTTTGGCTTAAGATTTCTTTGAAATTTCCTTTCTAAATACGTCGTGCTTGTCTTAATAAACACCTTAACTACTGCGGAATATTTTGAATTGGGCACATATGCATATATAACTAACGTTAATTGGTACAAAATAATTGTAAATAATTATTCATCATAAATAAGTAAATTTTATCATTACGCCCAATTTAAATAAGTGAGGAAAATCCTAGAGTGAGAGATTATTTCCTCGGAATAGGTTATTTTTCTTACCTGTCGTGACTGAGACTGTGTCACGTAATTTCTTTTTTTCTTTAACCTAATTTTCCTTTTTTGGTATCCATAGAGCTTGAACCCATCCCATAGAGCTTCCTATCTTTATTTTCGTTATCATCCCTTTCGACATTTATAAATATCAGGATATAATAGCTGTGACCACCAACAACCTTTTGAATAAATTTTAATGGATTTTTAACTGACGCGTAAAATGGCGCGAATCTTCACCCCGCCATCTTTACGACGCCATTTGCTTTTCGAATATTAAAATGGCGTTGCGTTTAAGCTTTCATTAGGTGCAAACATTAAAACGTGTTTAATCTGTCTTTGGGATACACATTGTTTGACTTTTCTGGTGTATATTCTGTCCCGAAGTGATTGTTACAACAAATATTTTACATGGAAGAAGCGTGCACACATTTTGTTCTTGGAATTTAAGTAAGTTACATACTTTGTTATTTGTCTTGCGCTAACTTGATTAAATAGGTGCTAGTAGACAATTTATCAATAAGGCTTTTAACACACATAACATAATATTTATTTACAGTAGTTAGTGTGATATGTCTAATTTTATAAAAACTGGGGTACTTGCATATAAAAAACAAGTATGTATCCTCGCGAGATGCTTCGAAACGCGGCGCAGTGCGTGAAGCTTTAGGTAACAGCGTATGTGGTAAATATATTTTTTATTAATTTAGTATTATTTTAATAAAGTAACGTCGTGAAATGGTCGCTTTTTAATTATTTATGCAGTTATAATGGGTCGCTTTTGCATAATGTTAATCCTCATTTTAATTTCATTATTTTCCTTCAGCAAACTGTAGCGTGTAACACAATCGTGAGTTTTCCAACAAAATGTTATTATTTAACCAAATAAACGGGCAAACAATGAAATTCGAGTTTAACATTTGCATAATACGGTACCGATTTTCGGTTTCACGTTTACGCTACATAGGACAAATAAAAACACCATGAACCTTTCGGGTAGAAACGTTGTAAAAGCCAAAATACCATTTTTCAGTGCGGCCAAAAAACAAAACTGGAAAGTTTAGCACGTATATTACTTTGATGATTAGTATAAAAATAAGATGAACCTCCAAAGCTCATTTAGCTTAGGTTAGGTAGAATTGCGTACAAACATTAGTGCCAGAGATAGCACGGCTTTTACTGCAAAAATTAGGTTTGATTGTCTTCTGCGATACTTGTTTCTGCTTGGCAATTGTTAACTTTTTTGATAACAATGAAAGTGATTTGACAACTTTGTTGGTGAGTGATTTTTAATTTAAACGATAAGTGCGGTTTCGCTTAACTGTAAATTAATGCAGTACATTATATTGAAAGTATGTGATATTTTAAATGTTTTCAACTATTTAACAGTAAAGTTTTACTGATCCTCACGAACATAAATATGAAGGTTGATCTTAAATCAACTCCACCAATTGAGTATGCAAAAAAAGATAATAGACTCTCATTCATTCATTCATCAGCCTATATACGTCCCACTGCTGGGCACAGGCCTCACCTCAACTATGAGGTGGTGCGAGCCATACTCCACCACGCGGGCTCAGTGCGGATTGGTGGAGGGGTGTGTTTAAGGTAAGTGACCAACCTTACTGTCAGATGTTATTAAGCCGCCCGAGGGCCTCCGACCAGGCTTAACGACTAATATCTATCGATATTAACCGGGGCCAACAGCTTAACGTGCCTTCCGAAGCACGGAGATGCTTGCAAATAGACGTCACTTGTATGGTCAGAATGGTCACCCATCCCAAACATGACCGCGCCGTAGGTTGCTTAACTTTTGGTATCACTACCAAAGCGCTGCAACCACTGCGCCACAAGCACCTCATAGACTCAAACCTAATAGACTCAAATTGAATAAAATATTCCGAGTTTCTCTGATAGTTTGACTAAAAGTTGGAATCAAGCATTGTGTGTACGCAATTAATCAAATATATGTGTCGTAGTAACATCTCTGAAAGTTTGGATATTTGTCCGTCCATCACGCTGAACTACTGGACAGATTTTGATGAAATTTGGTACACAGACAGGGAATGAGCTGACAAATGTGATAGAATAATTAGTGAATCTTGGCAAATAGATTATTTTTTAGTATGGCGACATCAGCCGAATCTCATGGTCAAATTAATGGTCCCAGCTTCGATTCATTAAAAAGACAATACAATTTATAATCGTGATCCTGTGACGAAGCGCGATTGACATTGATATAATTATTTGTCGCGTCGCGTCGCGTCGCACTTCTCACGTAAGACAACTCCTTACATTTGAGCTGGCTGATCTATTCCAGCATGGGTCACATGCAGCTACTGTCTGAATATTAATACATCACCGTATCCAATATTATGGTAAGCGAATTCATTTATTGCACGTTAAGATGTGCGCTATTTCGATACATAATAAAAAATATGTTTATGTAGGTATAAAAAACACTTTAAATAAACATGAATTTTCTAAACAGTATGAACAAGCTATTGAGGTGCTTGTGGCGCAGTGGTTGCAGCGCTTTGGTAGTGATACCAAAAGTTAAGCAACCGACGGCGCGGTCATGTTTGGGATGGGTGACCATTCTGACCATAAAAGTGACGTCTATTTACAAGCATCTCCGTGCTTCGGAAAGCACGTTAAGCTGTTGGTACCGGTTAATATCGATAGATATTAGTCTTTAAAGCTGGTCGGAGGCCCTCGGGTAGCTTAATAACATCTGACTGTAAGGTTGGTCACTTACCTTACACACACCCCTCCACCAATCCGCACGGAGCCCGCGTGGTGGAGTATGACTCGCACCACCTCATAGTTGAGGTCAGGCCTGTGCCCAGCAGTGGGACGTATATAGGCTGATGATGATGAACAGGCATCTTCTAGGTGAGCATGTTCCATCGAAGACTCAGTCTTTGCCTGGTTGGGCATAGTCTAGGGTCAAGATCAATCCTATCCCAAATAATAAAAAATACACGTCCTCAGGCGGTCCTGAACAAGAGCCTACTACTTGGTCGAATGATTTTCACATTGATTAATTATAACTAAAAATAAAAATTCACTGAGCGTTACACGTAACGAGAACGTTCTTAAAATATACACAATTAAGATACTTCATTGATTATCATGCATATAACTATACATTAAAGAAAAGGATGAAAATAATTAAATAATGTACGGTATTTTTTACTCTTCTAAAATCAAAATATGAGATACGTAGGTACCTATCTATATACCTATCTATTAGGTACCTATCTATCTATCATATTGTGATAGTATAGGTACCTATCTATCTATCATATTGTGACATAGCTAAAAACATGGAAAAGTTATCAAATCCTGTCGCAATCCTGAAATGTACAAACATATTATCACTAAGTTTAAACGATTCCATGTCCTGAACAGAGATAAAAACGTTCATTAGTATCCTTACCATAGTGTCTTTATTAGTCGCATGCTTATCATTTGTACTGTCAAGAAGCACGACGGCTGTTTCACACTGAAAAAAATGATGATCATCATCATAGTGACCTTTTGGTGGTCCAACCTGGGATTTAGGCCTTTTTCTTCTTCCATAGTTTTTTTTTTTACAACAACATCACATACATGATTTGACTCCGTGGTAAGTAGCTTAAACACTTGTGATATCAAAATCAACAGTGGCATTACAAATAAACTTAAATAAATACATATAACACCGACACCAGTACAAACATACAATGTTCGTACAGCGCGGGAAACGAACCCCACCTCTTGGTTGATAGTCAACTTCTCGATCTCGGTCTCTTGGCGGTCTTGTACCGGATCCATTCAGTTGATTTTGCCGTGCCGTCGGATATCATCCTCCCAATTCATAACACCGTAACTAGAGTCCACACAAAACTACTTTCTCAAAGCGTTCAAGTAAAACACGTCTCCTTTATTAATCGTGAGGTGTAAACTCTCGGACGCGTTATTTCCCCTGCGACCTTATGTTTGCGACGTTTATGACACATCTCCGTATGAGGTTTGTTACTAGGATGTGGCTGAGAGCCGTAAGATGGAAAATGGACGGAGTGTGAAACTTCTGTTCTGATAATTTTTTCAGGCGTAAACAGCCTAAGATGGCATTCTTCTATCGTTTGCGTATCTATATGAATCGTTTGTTAATAATACTAGTTCTATATCTACTGCATGTAGGTATCGGAAGCGCCTAATAATCATACACATCCTGATGTTGTTTTTTTTTTAAAATGTGAAAATATACTTATTTCGTATATTTTCACAGATTTTAGAGTGACACAGTTTATGCATGGGTACGTACATGTCGGAATCTTAAGTATTGTGATAAAAGACACTTAAGAATAAAGTAAAAAAAATACCAAGACAAACATTGTTCATCTAAAAATCTCATTAGATGTACCAAAATCGACGTCCTGACCTGACATAAATCTACATTCTACCTTGTTTGTGCTTAGAAGTAGTTACAAATATGTTTGGTGAAACATACGTTAAAGATTTATATTTTTGTTTCATCACTTGACTAATTAGAACATCATCATCATCATGGGGTGCCATCTTCAAATTGAAGTTTGGAGGTCAGCATGTAGAAACCGATGCGGTATTGACCCGCTCTTTTTAGCTGGTCATAAAAACTAAGTTGTCGTAACGTTTTAATTAGAACAGCCAATTAAAACGTCATAAGCTTCAAACTTCCTACCAACCCAGCCATAAGTTCTCTTACGGCCATCGCATCACAGTGTTCTCAAATCAATCATTTCAATCCATCAAAATTTTAATTATTTCCCCATTACAAAGACTCTGTATTACTTACTAAATGACACAATTCATAACGTTTTAGGACGAATCAATCATTCGTTACAGGATTCGCTGAAAACAGCGCATAGGGGCTGTAGATCGGTTGAAATTCATTGAATTTCAAACCCAAATATTACTTGAGCAAGGTTCATGGTATTTGAAGGGATGGTTTAGTGTATATTGCAGGCTATCTGTCGTAGGCAATGATTCAATTCGTCCATGGTTTTGATTTATAGCCGAGCTATGATTGAATGATCAATCTGACGCCTCTGTTTTAAGGATGTTTCGGGTTTTGAGGGATTAAAACGCGGGTAAGGATTTAGACAGATTGCTTGAATGGATGCTTGTCTTAATGAGCTGGGTCGGCCGCAAAAAAACATTGACACCCTGTATTCTATTTATCAGTAAAGTATGTATAGGGTAAGGCCGAGATATGATGCCCCACTTTTCGAAATCTCTCTACTTCAATAATAAAAATCACAACAATTTATTTATGGAACAAATTTATTCTTGGGAGTTTCGTCTACAAATTTATGAAAAGTGAAAATCGTTGTCTTCGATATATTCAAAGTATTAGGGACTTTTGCGGACCTCTAAATTTTGTGACATCTATCCCATACAGGGGATTGGTGCCCGGCTCATATAAATTGCGTTAAGGATAGATGACTTACCGGAAAAATGGGCACTTATCCTCCAAAATCTTTGAATTTATTTTCGCATTGTATGCTTATAGAGTTAGAGATTCTTTTGATAGATATAAAAAAAACGAATTTATCTGCGAATTTATGTTTGTATTCTAAAGTTATCCAATCATGCTCGGTTTGACGCATCTCAAAGCCAACCCTAGATAGTGAACCAACAAAATATCTCCAAAGGATTCTAACCGGCTAATATAAAATGGATTCTAATTAAAATCCACGCAGATCAGAAACACGCACGTCTGCTCGTAGAAAGGTCTGAGTCGTGCAAGTCACTAATTACTACTCAAGAAATTAAAGTTGTCATCAACAGACTTTCTCACTAGATCTTCGAGTTAATTAACTTTATATACCTAGGCCATAGTGTACAGTAGCGTTTTCAGTATGTTGTTTTTTTAAATAAGTTTTTTGTGTTATTTTAGTGGTATATTTTACGCGGATGCATGAGTATGCTCGCTTACTTGTTGCTAGAGATGGGCCGAGTACTCGGTTAGTACTCGGTACTCGGCAAGCTTTAAACCGAGTAATACTCGGTACTCGGTAAAACCACTACTCGGCCCATCTCTACTTCTTGTTCTACGTGAGAAGTGAGACGCGACGCGAAAGTATCAAATGTATGTGCGTTTATGATAGTGTCCTACGTGACTCTTGGTCTTACGTGTGGTTTTTTTAATACTCGTACTCGGCCGAATAACTCGGTTTAAGTGACGAGTTAGTTATGTAAATTTAATAAACAGCATGTCTGGAATAAATTTGCAAGTGGCCAAATGGAGGAATTAAAGTATGTACCTAAATGACCACATACTTAAGTCAATGAACAAGCCCCTAATCTGGCGTTTGTCAATTCCTATTGGTTAAATATAGGACAGCCAGGCCCCTGCGGATCGACAAACTGTATGTCCTTCAAAAGATATTATCATAAAACCAAATACATGGTTATGTTGATTAGTGAAGTCGTGATTTATTAATTCAAAATTACAGTGAGTAGGTATTGCTGGCAGCGCATTGCGGTCACATTTGATATTGTTTTAGGACCTCAAATTAAACCGAGTAACTCGGCCGAGTACTCGGTACTCAGCAAGCTTTAAACCGAGTAATACTCGGTACTCGGTAAAACTACTACTCGGCCTATCTCTATTTGTTGTTCTACGGGAGAAGTGAGACGCGACGCGAAAGTATCAAATGTATGTACGTTTATGATAGTGTCCTACGTGACTAAGCGACATTTACATTAGTATTGGTCGCATCGCATCGCGTCGCACTTGCCGCATTGCTTCGCTCACGTAGAGCTTAGTACGAAATCATTAAGTAGAATAGCGTACGAGTATGGAATGAACGTCGAACTTTTATCCTTTCTGACTGATTTGAATATATTAAATTCCTACATCTGACACACTAAGCTTAATCCTTATATCTGCTCTGCTAGTTTATTAACTTTAAAATGCAGTAATTTGGTATGTAGGTCGCCCGTGGCCTCTGACGTCAGTTTGCGCGATCGTCGAGCGCAAATCACACCCGTCAGCAATATTGAGTCACCGCTTACTGTTGTTGATCGCGTAGTCCCGCTCCCCGAAGCCAGCCCCGCGCGAGCAGAGCCGACGAAATGTGTCCCGAGCCCCCCGACCCGTGGCTACGCAACCGCTGCTGCCTTACCACCTCGGCAGTCTATGAAATCGGGGAAAGAAAAGAAGCTGACATCTACACAATGTCACCCGAATAATCGATGCGATGAACAGAGCTTTACCAAAGTGGAAAGGAAGAAGAGGAAGCCCTCTAGCCGTAACAATGTCGGCACCGCACCGACTGGACCCGACCAATAACTGCGTGCTGAAGTTCGCTCAACTCTGCTGTCCCGGGTGCATTGGTCTACGAAGGTCGAAATCGTCGTAGATCATATACGAAGGAAGTCCAAATTCACCCTGAGGGTCACACGGTTGGAATCTCGCCACAAAGTGAATTTTAATTCATTTGTTGTGAGGGTCCCGACCCACCACCTAGCGACCTTCATGAAGGAGGACTTCTGGCCGCAGGGAGTCGTGTATCGAAAATTCAGGGGACGCCTACCTGCCGACATCACCGCACGTGCCGTATCATTTCGCTGACGCGCGTGTTTGTGTGATCTAGATAATGTCTTTAATTTGTCATTTATGTTTTATAATATATGTATGTTAGACTTTAAGGTATTTATGATATGAGCCATAATTATGTTGTAATTCGTTGCCTGCAATAAACTTTATTATTATTATTATTAATTCAAAGTTGGTTAGGTTATTTATTTCTATGCCATAAGCGTTTCATTTTTCTTATTTGAAAATATAGAATTTCGGAATTAAGAAAGTTGATTAAAATTAAACACTGACAAACATGCTTATGACTCTGACAGTAAGGTACTGGTCAAAAACAAACCATCTCTCCACCAGCCCGCACTGAGCCCGCGTATTGGAGTATGGCTCGTACCACTTGATAACTGAGGTGAGGCCTGTGGGATGTATATGGGATGATAAGGTGAGGTGAGAATTGTTTGGCTCTAAGTAATCTATTATCTCTAAGTCTTTCTATCTCTAAGTATCAATTTGTATTTTGAGCAGTATTTAAATTCAATTAAGCTTAAAATGAATTATCGCATGTTTTTGTACTGACTTCAGTTACTGCTTCTTGACTTTTCTATATGCAGATAAGTAAAAAAGCCTCGTGAATTAATTAATACGTAATTAGTAATATCGGAATGTTCATTTTTTCAGACTTCCCCTGAGTAGCGAGTTTCAATTAAGTTATTTCACTTAGCTTTTTGTGTAAAGGAACAGTGGGGGAAGACATTGAACTTTTTAAGGAAAATAAGTTTTCGGTGACTAATTTTCTTTTGATGGTTGAAGAAAGTTAACTTAACTTCTAACTCGCTGTTTTAAATATTACAACTCGACAGGTTAAAGTGCTTACATTCAGTCTTTCATACCCCAATAACATTAAAATGTTATTTTGAAAACTAACTTTCTAGTTAAAAAATAAACCCGAGTGAGCCAGGAAAACAGCTGGTAAGCTTCTTTAAGCTTCGCTGAATGGATTTTGACCAATCATAGCTAATAACCACCGGGAATAATTTATCTTTCGAATAAAAAAAACCGCTTTGAAATCGGTCCATCCGTAAGGCAGCTATGATACCACAGACGAAAACGCAAAAAACACAAACACACACACAGACAAAATACATAGGGGTCAAACTTATAACATTCTTCTTTTTCATCGGGGATTAACAATGAGCTGCTTCTTAAATCAACTTTTATACTATATATCTGTTGGGGTCCTATCGATAATATAAATAGAACTAGCGGAATGTAACTAAAATGGTGGTTCAATTCGCTCTCAAATGTACAGAGAATAATAAATCTTGAAAAATCTTAAAAACAACGAAGGAGTGTTGGTCTGAGTGTTTGTAGGCGAATGTGAAGTGAACGTTCGGCTCGGTCGCAAGCTGGTCGAGCGCGATCGTGCAGGCTCCGGTGACCTCGGTGTTCGCCGCTCCCGAAGATGTCAACGATGTTGCACGAAGTCCCAAACAATATCATTAAGTATACGTGCTGTTTCTTCGCCTTTAGGTGACCGTTTGGTGCAGTGGTCCACATGTCGGACTTCTAAAACCAAGGGTCGCGGGTTCGATCCCCTCACAGTACAAGCATAAGTGTATTGAACATGTGTGTTGTGCTGGTCTCGGTGTTTTATATGTATAATATGTATTTATTTACAACAAAAATGTTTTTAAGTATGTTTATCTGTTGTCTAGTACCCATAACACAAGCCTCGTAGCTTAATTTGGGACTAGAGAATTGGTGTGATTGTTGTAAAATATTTATTTATTATTTATTTGAAATAATCATATTTCAAGAACGAATACCCCATCATAACAAAAGACATAAAACTTCTTTCATCTAAAAAAAATGTTTGCAATATTTCCCAGATTACTTCACCAATAATAGTACCTCCTGGTGGAAAAAAAACTTGTCTGTACCGTACCGAGTCAATTTTCCAATGAATTAAACAGAGTACCGGATTATCTGACTATCGCATTGCTATGGGGAAAAAGTGTAATGTTTGAGCATAGACAACCAAGCTAATAGATGCCTCAAAAGTGAGAGCACACCTTAAACGTGTAAGTAGCTTTCACCGTTGAGATTTAGTACAAAATTTTATATTTACTTTTGCTATTTTTTACTAACAGCATCTCTATCATATATTTAATCTGGTAAGTGGTATTTTCATGGGTCCGTCAGAAGTTAGGTACTCGATGCATCGCAAACTTAGCCCCATAAAAGCAAGATAAACATATTTTGAACATACACCAAAATGACAAAATATGGATACTTTCAGAATAAGTAAATAAGCAAAAACTGTTAGAAAAATGATAATTTTTAAGAAGGCAGGTAGATCGATTTTCTTTATTTTTATCATAACGTTTTTCTCAAGTGCAACCTTCCTAGGAAAACCTTCCGGGCGACGTCAGATGGGGCGTCCAAGATATCGCTGGAAGGACGACGTCGCCAAAGACCTGAAAGAATTAGAAGTGTCCGACTGGTCAGATTTGTCACAGAATATGGAAGAATGGCGCACTTTAATGTCGAAAGCCAAGATCCACGTCGGGTAGCTGAGCCAGCGAAGTAAGTAAGCAAGTGCAACATCTATATTCTAAGGTATAATAGTCTGTATGGTAGTAGTTGTTTTGTCGAATCAGATAATGGTTTGCAAGGATTACTGTTATAGCAAATAAGGGATGAATGTCTCGGATTCCTTCTGATGTAAAATTATATTTATTGGTTTTGAAAGCACATTTTTTTAGGGCTGTTTCAATGCATTTGTTAATTCTCAGCGTTTTTTAGACAGATATGTTTTTGAAATTGTCTTTTCAAATCTTGTTTTTATGCCATTAAATGATTATTTACATATTATAGAATACAGTATAATAAATAAATTAGTACCTAATAGTTCGGAGAAAAGTAGCGTCACTGATAGGAAGGATACGCAGGAGTAACAACAGCGTCCTGAAAACGGTGGCCGAGGCATTTTGTCCAAAAAACGAATGAGAGAGCGGGTGGTTCTCCTTCAAGTTCACGTGGACGGTACGGAATGCCTTTGGTATATGACTACTTATGACAGGGAAAATAACTTTAAATATATTAAATATTTTAAATATATTATATTTCATTTAATACTAAAACCTAGGTTTAAGTTTCAACTGTATTTACTAACCCATGCATGGTTCTTTCTTGTCCGAATAAATAAACATTGAATTGAATTGAAATCGAAAATATGATGAAAAGCCTAGTACGTAATTGTTTTACGTCCTGTCATAACCTAACCCAATGCGTTGTTTAAGTTTGTTATAATAATTCTTAATTTCTTATAAAGAGTTGGTTATTTATCGTGTTATTAAACCACGTGGAACATTTAATTGCGTAACGATTGAATACAAATCGATAAAAAAACGGTATTAGATCCTGGAACAAGAGCTTTTGCAAAACTTCAAAAATCCATCTGCATCCAAAGGTTTTATCCAAACCAATCAAAAACTCCCCGAAAGAAGGGTAAAATGCAATGGGTAAGTCCAGCCAAGCGGTCACAGCAATCATACCGCTCATCGCTCTTGGAGATAATCCTGAAATGGCTGACCTGGCTGAGGGTAGCCGAATATTACAGGCGTAACAGTCTGGTGGATGTTGGCTTGAATGATTTGAGTTTTGGAGGCAAACTTATGGTCTCAGCTTCGAATATTATATCGAATGTTTACAAAGTCGCTATGATCATTCCTGCAAGAGATACAAGTTAAAATAAGGAGATATGACATAATTAATATCACTATTGAGTAATATTTTCACTTTCTTTGGGATTCTTATTTTTAATTCCATTTCAATAAATCACTTTGATTTCATTCGATTCGATTTTTAATACTAGATAAGATAGATTATGTTTGGTTTTTAATAGTGAAAGTATAACCGAAAATAAACCGAAACACTAAAAATTAAGATAAGTTTAATTATTATTACAGTCGACGTGGAGAACAGTTTTTAATTGTTAATTTTTACTCGTTAGTTGGTTAGTTAGTTGTTAATTTTTATAAGTTTAATTGTTGTTTGAAGATAGTTGGATTAGAAATAACAATGCCAATTTCGTCGGACCCTTGCGATAGATCTATGTATATACAAGCGACACATACGGATTACAGGGTTCTAAAAAGATGTGTTGTTCCGGTAAACTTGAAGTGAAAATAGTCGCGGGTTTCGTGTTCTGTATATCATAATAAAACTTAGACTAGCAAGTTAGGATGAAGAATTTGTGGTGTTAGCAAACCCTACGACTTTAGTATTAAAAATAAACCCGTATATTTCGAAAAATTCAAAATGACGAATTCATATTTCAATCTCTGTAGCCCTCAGCCCAAACACGGTTCAAGCCCTCTGACCTCAGAGGATTAGTGTGTTGACTCGAGCCATGACCAGACAGATTATTTTGGACCCAGCCAGCCTGGGTAGAAAATCAAATTCACATGCTGATATGATATTCGGTATTTTACCCTAGACCTATGAAAGGCAAAAGTGTATGTGCTTAGCATAACAGAGGATTAGAAAAAAGCTCACCCACAGCCTTATAACAAATACTTAAAATTGTTAAAAGTGAAATAAAAGAAAATCTGTGTGTGATAGTGATATAAAAGAAATTGTTAAATATTGTTAAAAGTGTTTTTAATAAAACTAAAATTTATAAATCCCCCGATATGAGCCCGTGAATAAGCTGGATAGTTTCAACAGCTAGACGAATTTTGACTAGTTACTAGATACGATAAAAATTTCTTTGAAAAAAATATATATGATCCTGACCGTATTCGGCCACAGCGACTAGGATCCAACTTACTAAGAGCTTCGTTGGTGTGCTCTCACATGGCTGACGTAACCAATTTTTGCAGTGAATGTGCGGTCGCATTCACTACAAGTCAGCACTTCTCCGACATAATTGATGGTTAAACAAACTTACCTGAAGTGAAGTTTGACCGTAATTATACGAGACGTTACATCCGAAGAGATTTATCAACACTATGTAGTTTCACTTCTATATGTACTAGGCATCACACACAATTTTTCAGAGCTGTTTCTGTAAAAAAGAAATAAAGATAGTCCAATTTGATACTACTAGCGCCATCTATCGAGGTTACTGCGCGACGTCAGCCGGTCGGTCGGCCCGCCCGCGCCTACTTCATTTATTTTGGAGATTATTTAGGTACTTATTTCGTGAATATTGACATACCGGGGTTGAATAACATCGGGCGGGAGGGTGTATAAATCTCTTCGGATGTAACGTCTCGTATAATTACGGTCAAACTTCACTTCAGGTAAGTTTGTTTAACCATCAATTATACTTACGACGTTACATCCTCGAGATTTATCAACACTATGTAGATGTTTAGCGCAACGAAATAAGTAAGTAAAAGAGCGATTAACTTCTTACCAACCCTTTTATTAATCACAAACAAAAATCACATTAATGATTTTACTGGAAGAAACAATTTTAATTATCCTCTAGTCTAAATGATAATTTAATATTAGAATTACATAAATATTGCATCAGCAAATTCAGTACCCGTACTCTCCACAACGGGGCGATTGTAAAACTTAGCGAACGTCAGTGAATCGCCTGACCAGCCTGCCGCTCGTTTTATAATTTCTATCGGAGTCCCTTTTCGTCTAGCTGCAGAAGTAGATGCATGGCGTGTACTATGTGCGCAGAACACACTAGTGTCCACGCCACTATCCGCAAGAACATTTTTAATCCATCGTCCTAACGTTGAGGGACTAGCGTTATGAATGGGGTTTTTCGTGGTCAAAAACAATTTTTCGGTTTGAGGGAGGTCTCTATATGCTTTGGTGGCGTTAATATATGACTGCATTGTTGAGCCCGGGCATATCTCCCTATTTTGGTGAAAGTACGGTACGACCAAGGGGGGTAGTGTGTTATTCGGTTTTGAGGTTTTTGTTAATTTTGTTATAGCGATGACTATTTTAGAATCATATGATTTGATGTTTGACAATTCTATAAGAGATAACGTCTGGGTCCGTTGTGCTGTTGACAACGCGAGCAGAGTTATAAGCTTTTTTGTTAGTGTGTCTAACGGAAGGTTTTCATTCGGGTAAAATTGGGAAAGGTGGTTTAGAACCAGGTTTGGATCCCAAGTTGACGCATACCTAGGGAAGCTAGGTCTTGTCCTGTAAACCCCTTTAATAAATCGATGAACCCTGTCATCTTGTGAAAATTGTTTGCCAAGAATGACGGCCAGAGCAGATCGAACGGTATTTAGGGTAGAATAATTGGAGCCGGACTCATAAAGTTCTGTCAAGAAATTCAGTACTGTTGGGATTTCATTGCAAAAAAGGTCTAAATTATGTACTTTACAGAATTTCCACCATTTTTTATAAGCGCAGTCATATTGTTTAAGGGAGCTCGGAGCTAACGATGCGATTAGAATTTCAGAAGTCTTCAAGGATAGCGATTGTTTTGAGTATGCCCGCTTGATAATATTGACGACACCAGGGTAAGTTGTTTCCATAGCGGGTGTGGAGACCTGAAAGGTGATAAGAGGAGGTCAGACTTCGGTTCAAGAAAGATAGGTTTTCCATGAGATAGTGACACGAATAGTGGATACCAGGGTTGGCTTGGCCAGTATGGCACTACCATGATGCCAACCGCTTTATCTGTGATAATTTTTCTCAAACACTTTAAGATTAACGAGAAGGGGGGAAAGGCATAAAAGAAGTACTGCTTCCAGTCTAAAGTAAAAGCATCAATATTGAATGCTGAGGGATCTCGCTTCCAGGAAACATATTTATGGCATTTTGTATTGTGGTATGTTGCGAACAAGTCAATTTCGGGTCTACCAAAAGAGGCAACGATTGACTGATAAGCAGTCAAATCGAGGCTCCATTCTGTATCTAAGTTCAGTCGGCGGGATTCAAAATCGGCCTCCACATTGTCTTTAGACTTTATGTATGAAGCGACTACAAATAATTGTCTCTCCTCGCACCACTGCCACAATAATTTGGTTATGTTGTGTAGGTGGGGGTATTGAATTCCGCCGTATTTATTGATGTACGCTATAGCCGTAGTGTTGTCGATGCGCAAAAGAATTTCCTTGTTTCTTAAGTCTTTTGCGAAGCATTTTAACCCCATGAAAGCTGCTTTCAGCTCGAGTATGTTTATGTGTTCCTCCAACTCGGCTGTGCCCCATAATCCGCCTGTACGCTCCCCGTTACAATATACACCCCAACCGGTTAATGATGCGTCAGAAAAGATTTCCAACGCATACTTGTTATTCCGAATTGGGTTATAAGAGGTCATAATATGATTCATCCACCACAATAAATCTGGTTTTATTTTATAAGATAGCTCCATCTTTTGTTCATAGTCGTCATTACTAACTTTGAGGGCTAAGAACTTATCTCGTTCCATTTCCTTAGTATATAACCACCCGTAAGAAATTCCTGGGCAGACTGAACACAGTGAACCTAGGAAGCTAGCGAATTCCCTGATGGAGATAGTTTTTATTTTTAACATAACATTGATTTTACTAAGCATTTTTTGTCGTTTTAAATCTGGTAGCTGTATAATCATCTTACGCGAGTCTAATTCAAATCCAAGAAAGGTTTGTATTTGGGCTGGGACAAGGTGACTCTTTTTGGTATTTATGATGAATCCAAGATTTTTTAACAGGTCTACCGTATTTTTAACGCTCTCGAGACACGATTTTTGGGAGTTATTTATCAATAAAATGTCATCTAAGTATATTACCATTAAGTAACCCTTATTTCTAAGAGATGAGATCACGGGTTTCATCAGTTTGGTGAAAACTAGAGGGGCTAATGACAACCCGAAAGGAAGACATTGAAATTCATAAGTTTGGCCCTGAAATTTGAATCTCAAAAATTTTTTACTGTCCTGATGGATGGGGACCAAAAAGTAAGCTTCTTGCAGGTCAATAGAAGCCATAAAGTCATCTTTACTAAGTAACTTTGTGGCAGTTCGAATGTCTTCCATCTTGAAATGGTATGGGTCAATAAATTTATTAAGCTGTTTAAGGTTTAAGATGAACCTAAAGGTGCCATCGGATTTCGGAGTTAAAAATATTGGAGATAAAAATTGCCCGGGTATGTCATTACATTTAACTATGGCTCCAGAATTTAATAATTGTGCGATCGCTAGGTGCGTTTCTTTTAAATCGGAAGAGGAAAGCCTTTTACTATTATTTGGCGAAAAACTTTGTGACGGGGTCTTATTAAACGGGATACGAAATCCTTTCACATAATTAAGTACGACTGAGTCGTCCGTGATCTGTTTCCAGTAATCTAAAAAATGCCGAAGTCGGCCGGCATGCTGAAGTACCTCAGTTATGGCCTGCGAGTCCGTAGGTTCGTTTTCGGTGGTGGGGCTGTCCGATTCGCTGTCTGAGGTGGCCGACGCGTTGATTGCTGCTGGAAGGGCTGGTACCGGTTCTTCTGCCCGCCCTGCTTGGGTATCCTTGCTGGTGCATGGTTCCTGGGCGGGCCGCGCCAGTTTCCCTGGATGGTACTCGTGGCACGAGGGTGATTATCAACTCGCTTGATTTGAAATCCAGATCTTTCGGCAGTCTTAGTTGCCTTTATTTTTTCACCTAAGTTGGTACCAAAAAGGTATTCATCACGTTTCACGTCAGAAATCATGTTATAGAACTTCTTATCGAGCGATGTGGTAACTAGCTTCCTTCTTGACTTTGTATTTTCAAAGTGAAGATCGAGGAACACCTGACTAATTTCCGAAATCTTCTTAAGCATGCTAATTTTATCTAGATCCTTTGTTATAAGATCCGAAGCCAAGCTAGTAAGGCCGGCTATTCCGAGGCCAAGGTAGTTTTGCGACTTTTCAAGTAGCTTGTCCCTATTCTTAACGGCGTCGCTAAGAACAGCGGCTATTTCGATATTAAGCTTAGGCGCCTTAGCAAGTTGAAAGTTTTCGGGTATCAGCATTTTTTGTAGTAAGGTCTCCTTCGCTTCTTTGGTCAAGCCCTCGACAATGATCGTACCCCAGCGTTTGGAGATTTCTTCATTGATGGCTGGGCCCAATGTCTCATCCTTGCTCTGTGGATCTCCTAGTGCCTCAATTATTTCTGGCGGGAGTATCTCTAGAGGATTGACTGAGCTCGGTCCGGCGATTGGCTCCTCTATTATAGGCTGCTCATTTGAGGTGGTTGGTATGGGAGGCACAACCACTTGGGATTTTACGGGTTCAATTTCAATTGAGTCTGAGTCCGATAAGTTACCGTAATTATCTGATACGATTGAGTCCGGTGATCGATGGTGACGGTAATTTTCTGAAAATTACGGAAAAAAAAAACTTCGTTGGCATAAAGAAGACAACATTGCAGCACAGGTGAGCTTTTAAGGTAATGTTTTGTAGGCAAAATAGTTTTGAGTCGCTGGTCATAATCGCATTACAACACTGGACTGGACTTAGTTATCAACTATGATCACGTCACAGAGAATAACCAATAATAAAAAGCTATCAGTCGTGATCGCGTCACGAAGTATAGCTGTTAGATCAACCTATCAGCCGTGAGTTCATCACGGAGAATAGGTAAAATATTTTCGTGTTACAACCAAGCTCGGAAGGTAGGCCGGAAAAAATATCGCATCGGCATAATCACTTTTCTTATGTTATTGTTCGAATGAAACGCTCGCGGCGTAGCTGATATATATATGTAGGTACGTAAGTAGGTGCATCCACGGTGAACATGTAATAAGTAACACGAATTACTAACCTGCGTAATCGCTGGATGATGATCGTCGAATACGTTTTTCAAGACGTCGAATCTTTCTCCTCAGTTGTGAATTACTTCTTTTACGTTTTCCCATGATTTTGCACAAAGAAAACACTAGAAATCAGATTTTATTCAAAATAACGAAGTGGTGATGCCCGCACACACAAAAGGAATGAAGTAGGCGCGGGCGGGCCGACCGACCGGCTGACGTCGCGCAGTAACCTCGATAGATGGCGCTAGTAGTATCAAATTGGACTATCTTTATTTCTTTTTTACAGAAACAGCTCTGAAAAATTGTGTGTGATGCCTAGTACATATAGAAGTGAAACTACATAGTGTTGATAAATCTCGAGGATGTAACGTCGTAAGTATAATTATAGTTAATGGCCGCAGGTGGTCGGGCCTTCAGCTCATCTCGCTTGGCATCGAGCTGTTCTCTGCGATTCCTTTCGAACTCAAACACCTTTTTTGTCACGGCTTGCCTCCACGCTGGCCGGTCTGCTGCCATCTCTTCCCACTTGGAAGGATCCAGGAATAAAAACAAACATAAAATAAAAACACCGCACGGAAATTGGTCCATTTGTTAGAGAGCTAAGCTAAGCCACACGAACAAAAAAGTGGTTAAACTAATAACACCTGTCTTTTTCATGCGTGGGTTAATAATACCGTTTTTATTATATAATTTAAAAAAAACTTGAGTCACAATATAATGGAGTTATGTGATACTTACTTTACTTTTTAGGGTTCCGTAGTCCGACAAGGAACCCTTATTTGCATGTAACTAAGTTCGAGGATACTTCACATACATATAGATCTCATTTTAAAAAATACGAAAAATTAAAATTACCCCTTTTTCAGGGTACCTCCCTATACATGTAAAGGGGAGAGTGAATTATTTTTTTGAGTGCACCCCCTTATGTGGGGTATTGTTAAAAAGGACTATGAAAATAAGATAGGGTTTTTTTACAACACTTTTTTATCAGCTTTACCATTTGCGAGTTATAGCCCGCCAAAGTCGTTTACACGGTGCCCCCCCCCCCCCCCCCCCTCCTGTAATTCCTAAAGTGTTGGACCTATAAACTTCAAATCTCTCACGTAAAGAAACAGGCACGGAAATTCTTATTTTGGGTATCCTGTAATGAATATTTTCGAAATTATAATAATTTAAAAATTATACTTTACAATGAAAACATTGACGGCAAGAAATGCAAAACAGCGCGGTGCCAATATTGACTACGAACCCTACTTTATGCGTGGTCCGACACGCACTTGGCCGGTTTTTTATTTTATGGTACGTCTGTATGAATAAATTAATACCTTTTTTGTTTTTTTGGGGGCAATCGCTGTTACCCAACCACAGTAACGTAACAAAGATTTTTCTACAGACACAATGAACGCCAAAAAACAAACGTTCAATGCTTCAACTTCGCGCACAGACATTTCTGCTAGTGCAAAGAAAAACGCTCTTTGAATTCTGACTTATAAATCACAGAAATTTGAAAAACCAGCTGATTCCCATTCATACCGTCGTATTAACTATTCTCCACCATCCAGTCTTTGAATAATGCGCAGCCCGATCCTGGCGTACAATCAGAAAATCAATCCGGTTCTGATTTATCGCTCCATTCGGGACCTTTCTGGGTCCTTTGATTAAAGTAAAATGATAGTAATAGTCCTCCTGGCCGGTTTCGACCAACTACGCAGGAGATATTATGGTGCACAAGTATGAGTGCAATACACGGTGCACTCACTGTTCCATCACTCTCGAAAGTTCGGTGAGACGGCAATCCGACATGACCGGAGAGAGATCAGGTGCAGGACCAACGGCTTAACGTGCGCACCGAGGCACGGGGGTGTAACACCGCCAACTTCCCGTCTGCCAGCTGTGAGAAATTTATGACAGAAAATCTCAGAAACAATATCGGCTCGACCTGGGATTTGAACCCAGGACCTCTCGGATGTAAGGCAGAAACTTTGCCACTAAACCAACGAGGCAGTCGAAAGTAAAATAACGAAAAAATTACAATATTATGTTTAAGAACACAACAATGTACATCATTTAAGAGTTTGATTTTCCGGAACGGCAAGTGCATAAAATCACGGAGAAACTACACATACAAAACTCATAAATTTAATAAGAAGAGTGCTACCATGTAATTACATGAAAGCAATCCCCTCATTAAATTGCATCAATCGCACCTGTAAACGCCGGGTGGCATATCTTCCTATTTTATTTTAATCATAGTCTTTTCCGAAGAGTTTTTGTCGCATCCCGCGAACATCCAAGGAACATGCCGGGATATGTGTTGAGTTATAACGGGCCCTTTTCGAATGGAAAATGGGGCATTACTATGCCCGTGATTTACACTGTGTTAGTTTTTTTTGCAAGAGTCAGATAGTAAGGCGTTAACCTACGTGAACGTCGCAACGCGATGCGACTACTACTTGTGTCAATGTCAACCGCGCTTCGTCAAGTGGGCCACGATGATAAACGTACTGCCGTCAGCACTACGTGAACACTTTCAAACGAAAATTGTTCGCATCCACTTCGACGCACGCTGACGCAATTAGCAAGCGAGGTTGCGCGCGATGTGCAAATGATTTTCGCCTTAAAGGTGCGACCGGTACGCGGCGCTGACCGCGATAGTACATTTGATATTCTAGCGTCACATCGCGTTGCGTCGCACTTGTCAAGTTTGTGGTTCTCGTATAGTAGCAGATACGAACTTAAATCGACCTTCACCGAGCTGATAATAGAATGAAACATATTTTATAAATGTATATTTATAACATATTTATCACATACTCTGTAAAAAAATAATTCTAGATTAGAAAACAATCCCATGCTTTAAACATATACTACTTACTGAACAAATAGAAGTTGTGTCATCGGCTTACGGGAACAGTAGAAATAATAATAGAATTAATAATTAATTAATTTTAATAGAGAAGATGGTTGGAATATTCCACCAGCTTGGGATCCTGTTTTAGCCAAGACTCAAGCTAGACCCCGCACTGCAAGATCTCAAGATAGTGTGAGCTCATTTTGTGTAGATAGGAACGTAACTTAATATTTTTGAGTGATGCTAGTTTACAAAAACTATGTAATGCAGTCTACCTGTGACCACAGACATTGAAAAAGGTCCGAAACGTCAGGTTAAAATAAAATGTAAATAAATCTCGAAAAAATCCGTAAAAAAGTGTATCATTTCAAATAAATAAATATTTCACAACAATGACATCAAGTCTCTAGTCCCAAATTAAGCTACGAGGCTTGTGCTTGTTTGTTTATAAAAGTTGATTGACCCATTTAAATAAAATCATATTGTGAAACCGAAAAATCTTAGCCCGACTTACTAATTTTCAGAAGACTATTTGAAGCTGTAATAGAATGATTCTACAAAACATTATTCTTAAGATAAGATTATTTCGAGTCATTTTCCGAGCTCATATAACGAAAGTCAAATGTCCGAGTTAACTTTGATTGTATTACGTCACTAAACACAATGGAGGGAACTGAACTAGGGGCATTCCCCATGGGAATACACGTCAGAACTACTAAGCGGCTTACTCATGGAATACGAGTATACTGCTCATTAGAGGAACTTTTATCATGTTCATAAATGATCAAAAATCAAAGAAATAATACGCAATAGGCTAGATGACACCACCAATCGTTGACGTACTCTTTATAATCTGTCAAAACCGTCTGAATACAAGAACGTGACGTCACGGTAGTGTATCAGAAATCGGAGTCAACTGACCAAATATTTATTGATTTTTGTGTGTTGAGAAATTGTTTTCTACAGCTTTTTGGAAATGTACTGGTTGTATTAACTTCACAAGGGCTATGTTTTTTAAGGGCCGTGTTCTTGAAAATATTTAAGATAGGTGTCATCATGCCTATTGTTAAGAGTAATCGAATGGCTACAGAAGGCTTAATTTTAGGGCCTCCTCATCTGATCAGCCTATGAACGTCCCTCTGCTGGGCACAGGTCTCATCTCATAAATAAGGTGGCATGAGTCATACTCCACCACGCGCGCTCAATGCTGATTGGCGGTTTGTAAGGTAACTGACGAACCTTACTGTCAGATGTTACAAAGCCGCCAAGGATCCTGTGACGTGACGACTAATATCTATCGATATTAACCAGGACCAACCGCTTAATAACGTGCCTTCCGAAGCAAAGATGCTTGAAAACAGACGTCATTTATATGATCGGAACGGTCACCCATACTAAAAAAACCGGTCAAGTGCGAGTTGGACTCGCGCACCGAGGGTTCCGTACAAACCTGTAGATAAGGAGTAGTAACTATGAAATTTTCAAAATTTTCAAAAATATTTTTTTTATATGAGGAAACTGAAAATTTACGGTTTTCGTAATTTTTCCTATATCTGTACTTTAAGACGTGTTTTCGTACTAAATGTCATGATTCTAAGTTTACGGGAAGTACCCTATTTATTATTGTAAATTTGCGGAAATTTGCGGCCTAAATGGCTGTATCTTTTGATTGCGTTGGCTTAGAAGGTTGATTTTTCTACAGCTTCCAGGGACAATAGACATAAGTATCATATAGAAATTTCAGTTTGATACCTCCACGCGTTCCTGAGAAAAACAGTCTTGACAGACGGACGGACGGACGGACAACAAAGTGATCTTATAAGGGTTCCGTTTTTTCATTTTGAGGTACGGAACCCTAAAAACGACCGTGCCATGGATTTACTTTCGGTATCACTCACTACCAAACCGCTACAACCACTGTGCCACAAGCACCTTCAGGGAATCTACTTACGTTTAATTTTAGAAAACTGGCGAACAATGACTATGACGGAGAAAAATTAATTAACGTTAAAAAAATGTTTTAAGATCGGACCAGCCGCTTTTATTCCGCCGTTAAAATCTTAATGTGATGTTGTGAATGAATTCAAATGTATAGCTCCAAATATGAATCAAAATACAGACTGTAAAATCGTCATTATACAGGGTGTAAAAAAAAACCTTAACGAAGGCGTCAACCACGCGTTCAGTACATCAAACCAAATCGTATAAAAAAGAAATTTTGGCTGGGAAACAACTTTTATTTTTTGACATCAAAAAAAATAATTTAATTCTAACCCGCAATGTACAGCGCGCACGCGAAAAAGTTACTGCGGGGCGTGTTGCTTTACGCCGCTGCGACGCGGTTCGCGTCGAGTGTGCGCTGTTCATTGCGGAGTGTGCCATTTAGAGGCTTTTTATGAAAGAAATAGTGAAAAATTGTATCATGTTTCTTTGGAAAAAAGTTCAGTTATAACGGACAGAAGTCATTTCTGTAAAAATCATAAAAAAAAAAAATTCTAACTTTGACCATCAATATCTCAGTAACCGTTAACTTCCCAGGTATGGTGTAAAGGAAAAAAATGATCGTAACAATTGGTAGAATATGTGGTATTCGGCTTCGTTAAGGTTTTTTTTTTTTACACCCTGTATATTTCGGGCGAACACGACTGGGAACGAATAAAGCAGAGAAATGAAACCTCAAGGGACTGACCGTTCTGGCTAACCTTCAACTCGAGGGTTAGGCCTGTCAAACTAAAGTTACTACAAAAGTAGGGAGTGGATATACTCGTAGGATAAACTAAACGTTGGCCATAGGTCTGCTAACTGGGATTCATCAAACATTACAAGTCAGTCGTATAACCCGAGTAGATCGTTTGCGGTCGTCCCTGTTCAAAAATAGGCTACTCTTTAGGCCGCACGCACAAATTCTGCGACGAGCGGGGCGAAGGCGATAGCGACAGCGAGGCAACGAGACATTTTTTGTGCCTGAATGCAACATTTTGGTTTAAATTATCACCATTGTATATAATATGAACGAAAATATATGTTTTTTGTGTGTGATTACATACAAATACCTGGGTAATCAGCACAAAAATAGGCATTATAACCCATATTATGTTTTGTGAAAAAAAAATTTACTTATTTTTTATGAAATAATTGTTTCGATTATGTTTTAGCAAGTTAAACAAAATATTCTCAGAAATTATCATCTACCGATTTCGCTCAATCAACTCTATACACAACTCTCCTCAGTCCAAGATAATCAGAATCAGACTCATCAGGCTAACACCATTTCCCTGGACAAATCTACGGGTTCCGACCTGGTCCGAACCGTGACACGAAACCCCGAGGGAGATAGTTCGGTTTGTCTTATTGGAAATGATTAGTTGATGGGCAATTTACTTTATGGTATTTGGTCGATGATGAGGGTTTATTTTCGTTCGATCTTCTTCGATCGACTTTTCACTAACAAAGAGGTTAATTAGTTCATCGTTCTGAGCAAAAGCCTGCGTGCATTGTTTTATAAGTCGAAATATTGTCTATCACACAACAGGCGTGAACACAGAATATGAAATATTTAAGATCACATTGTGATCTTAAAAATCTTGTTAAGGCTGGAACTGAGAAACCGTACTTACTTGCACCATTTAATAATCATATTTCTTTCGGTCAAATTTTGGCGCAACAGAATTAGAGTTAGGAAGCTAAAGGGCAGCGCTTCCTACCGACCGGGTGTAATGGTCGGAGACAAAGGTACGCTAAACATTACCTTGATTTCTCTATCTATATTATTTTGGATCCTAGAGGTATATTATTTTGGATCTAAATCTTATATGCCGCGGTTCGTGTGCGGTACTAGGCTTACAGCGCCATCTAGCCTATGGAGCCGTATCAGCGCTCGCTGTCGTGTTTGCCACCGTTAGGCATGCGCTCGTGATGGCGAACGGTAGAGGTCGCCATCATAGGCCATATGCGTCTATTACAGTCGATTTAAGCAGTGTCTGCTGCAAGGCACTTTTTATTATGGCTGAATAAGCCGATCCGGGAGCGGCAAAATGTATAATCAGCTTTGTAACTAACGCGTGGTTACTGACTACTATCAAAGATATCCATTATCTTTGCTACTATGTTATCTATCTTAGTAAGTACCTATACTTTATTTTTCTTCATCTCCAATGACCGACCTCTCCAAAAGTTGCACCAAGGCAATAGTTTAAACGTTTTATGGCTTAATAAAAGTGAACGGGTTTACGATCAGCATTTACTCAAGCACTAGACTTTTAAAACCTAACAAAGTTGTATGGTTCCGACTGGAAATTTAATTAAATGACGCCATTTGAAAACTGCATTAACTTAGTAGTTTTTTAGTAGAGCATATAATATTTAATTCTTCCAGACTCATAGGTGGATTTACAGTCTCAGACGATATTATGTAGTAAAAATACTTATAATATACGAATTAACTTGCCTAGAAGTAAATCGGAATCTTTATTGCAAGTCTCATGAGTAAAAGGTGTTACAAATAATGACAAAGTACAGTGACGTCCGGCAAGGGCACAGCAATCTTAGAAAGGCAAACATTGCCTATATTTACATAACATTAGAAATTTAAATTATAATAAAAATTAACACTATGGGCATACTAAATAAAATATAGTCTTTAAATTGGTGGAAAAGTTATACGTGCTTACAATACTATGCAATGCCCAAATGCCCTAATGCCGTAGAAATTTTTTTGAGAATCTTTCAAAGTTTTACAAAATTCGGTATTTTTATTTATTGTTTTAATGTGTGGTGGAAATTTATTATAAACTATTACTGACATGTGTGGAGCACCAGAACTTACTTACTGTAATTTTGTTAATGGTCGCACTAAACGATTTCGCTGACGGAGTTACTGCTTTGTAGATACTTGATAAAGTTACGAATGGAAGCATTACATGTTAATGTAACTAGTTTCGACAAGGCAACACTTAAAAAATTCTTTTCGGCTCCGGTCATCGGGGAGGAATCGAACCCCCAATTCCTCCCCGATGACCGGAGCCGAAAAGTTTTTAAGTGTTGTCTTTTCGAAATTAAAAAAAAATAGCGAAAAATACTTAAAAAAATAAAATAAGTTTCTAGTACCAAACACTAAATTGATATCTAGGTATCATCTTTCAAAAATAGTTGAAAACTTTGAAATAACATATGCACATCCTACTTGTAGAGCTCTAGAACTCCTTCTACTGATTTTATTATTATTTAACTATTATTAATTTTATTTAATTGTTACTGACATAATTTTAAGTAAAAATTGTTACTAACAACGATATGGAAATGTCATTTTAATTTAAATGATCTTTTAATAATAATAATAATTCTCCGAAATAAATGAACTATTATTATTATTATTTATTTCAGACAAACGTAAAACACATAACCGCATTAACACCTGACTCAAAATACATTCATCAGTGTCGGAAATCCGTAGTAAATCGACGCCTCGTTCTAAAACTGAACTGCAAAGTTCATAGTTGTCGCGCAGACAGCAGGCGTCGCGTCCCCATCCTCCCCTAGCCCTAAACGCTCTGATAATTTAAGCAACACCGCCAAACTTTGGGTCGTATCAACACAAGGTGCGCATTTGGGTATGGTCTGAAGCATGAGTGATTTTTTCATTTGTTTTAAGATGAGGTATGATACCATAAATTTTTGACAGCCAAGCAGTTCTTTGCCTTGGATTTCAAAGTGAGATGTACCAACTCGGAAAAAAACATAAGTCGATTTAACTCCAGTTTAAAATTACGTGACTCGGGTTGAACTCGAGCTACATAACTCCATCGATCGAATCAAGAGTTTGTGTTTTTTTTTAAATTATTAACCATCTTTTCCCTCGCCATCGATTTAATAGTAAAAATAGAACAGACAAATTATATTTTTATCTGTTTCAATTATACCTACTAACTAAAGAAACAAAAACATATTGTTTGAAACTTAATAATTTGTCTAAGTATTTTTGGCTCAAATTTAAATAAAAAATAATATTTACTATCAATTAAACTATGAAATTATATAGCAGTCTTTTAAAATAAAATCAGAGTAACATTATGATGCAAGTATGGTATGATCGGCAAACTTCGCTCCATGTCGTTTCCATTCGGTTTTCGAACTCGAGTTAGAAAGAATTCAATTCGAGTTGACTCGAGTAAGGTTCACAAGTTAACCATCACTATTATAAAGATAAATCGAAAATCGGAGGCCGCTTTGAAGACCACTAACCAAACACAAACCAAACATAACTACATTTGAACTGCGGTATCTTATACGTTTGTGATACGAGCGATTTTGCAACAAAAATGGGTAGCCTGATGTGTTTGCTACTGTACCCTCACTTGGAAAGGAACTGAGAGGGATTTAAAATCTGACTTGCGAATAACTACAAAATAGAAGCGGTTCAATTAAAGCGTTTATTTAAGCTGCCATTAGCCAAATTTTTCCGCTTGCATTTATACCACACTAGCGGAGGGTAATTCGCGTGCGTCACGTTGTCCCCATGTCCCAAAGTTCGCGACGACGGCACTGTTCCACCGATACGGGACACGAAGCTATGTCAGCTGAGCTAGTGATTGTATAATTTGTGACTAAAGAACTAATGAGACGACTCAATTATGGAGTCAAGTTAAGCTAGCATTGTACAGGTAGATAAGTAGGTATAGCTACTGATGCTTGGGTTTGAGTCTACTTGTGATAAACCAAAATAGTCGCTCGCTTCCATTTTGCACCACGCTAGCGGCGGGTAATCCGCGCGCGTCACGTTGTCCCCATGTCCCGAAGTTCGCGACGACGGCGCTGCTCCATCGATACGGAACACGGAGCTTTGTGTGCTGGACGAGGAATTGTGTTTCTTTTTACACAAGGAGTTAAGCCTAACCACGCTGAAGGTGGAAGCGCATACCTCAAATGCTAAAACCATACAGGCAGTCGCTATCTTATCTCGTATTGACGGAACGCAATTGTAATTTTACTTTAAACATACAAATCTACGAGTATAATATTATTTGTGTAAGAGCATTCGTTTCCCACCAGCCTGTGTCGTGGAGCTAGGGCCTTAAAATATGATTGAGATACCCATTTAAATATCTCGGCGAGTATACTGGGCCATAACTCTATCATTTGTTCCAACTTAAATGCGGACGACGTTGTGTGCGTCCTCTAATAGTTATAAAATACACTTCGCCTCATACGCTTTTTCTATTCTGCTGTGTAAGATCAAGGATCAATGTTATTTGTTTTAAAAAAATCCAATCATTGTAGGAACACACCAATCATTATCATATTTTGTAGCTGAGAAATCGAAAAATGAAATAATTCAATTGTACATGATACGACCTAAGCATTACTAAACTGATAACAAACAATGATATGGTATATTATGTTATATGTATTCTATATTTAGAAAGCCATTTTTTTGATGGGAAAACAAGCTATTTTACTACAATTGACAAGATAGTCTATTTGTGATATCATTGCTGTTATTCATCTACAATTATTGACAACTGATATCTTTGCTCCATTTCGTTATGAACTGCTTCAGTTCTTTGCAAGCAATGTTTTTAATTACCCTTTAATCCATATCTTTTAAGCCCTTCTAGTGAAATAATTCTCAGTTAACTTATGAATTGTTCTGTTTATTTCGGATGTCGAAGTTTGTGGGGGTTGCAACTGTTACTCGCAGTGTAACAAAGTTTCCATCAACTATTTGTTGATTCATACAGATTAGAACTAAAGGCCCTTTAGTGTGGTGTTGAATTAAACATTCCATTATATTAAGTTTTCCATAAAAGAAGGTATATTTATTTATATGTGTTTTTCAACTTTTATCGCCGTTAATTTTTAGCTTCTTAAAATATTTAATACATTTTTCTTTAAAATATTTCATTGTGATAGTTTAATTTTCACGACTATTTCTTAATCAAACAATGCAATTGTTCTAAAGATTATGCAGACAAATCACTCATTTATTATTTCCTCCTATTACGTTGACATGTGACGAAAAAAATTGCAAACAAATTGCTGATAGTCAATGTGACAGTAGGTATGGTTCTTGCCTTTGTTTTCTTGACTTGTGTCTTATAGGATCAAGGAAAAATCTTTAATCTTGTATAGTATGCCTTATTTTCTGCAACAATGTTATAGGATCCGCAAATATCACTGATTGGATCAGCTATCTCCGTTAGTTCGTTATGTGATTTACCAAAATATCTACAGTTTCTATCTAAATGTTGGTTTGTTGCAAAAAGAAAGGCCGCATTAGTATAGCAAAAATTAAGTTAAATAAATACTACCACAATTCTTTTAATTTATAGCTGTTTAAAAAATCATCAGTTCGTTTGTAAAGTCCTATTAAGAATTGCTCAAAATAGGTCGGTTTAGATTTGAAGCTCGGGTAAATCTTTTAACTTTGGAAAAAAAATGAATAAATGTGTTTCAGTTAAGATATAATCTTATAATATATATTTTTTCAGAGTTTATCTCTGTTTGGCATATCTGATCACTTGTTCAATTTACTATTTATTAACAAACATGGTGACGTTTGGTACCGTGGTTTTAAAGATTCCTAAATTTCTAAGCAAAGAAATATTTATTAAAAACCAACTAGACTAAGAAATGGCCGAAATTTTAGTAACAAACAAAATCAAGATTAAGCATCACTAAACATACAAAGCAAGCGATGCCGGGGCACACGACAATGTATCATTAATGAAGCTAACTAACAACATGTTTGCACCCAGTGTTTGACTGGTTGAATATTAACGACGGAACTTGCAACATAGGGGAATGATAAATGGGGACGCGAATGAAATTATTGATGAATACGGTAATGATGGTGATGGTAAGGACATGTTTGGACGTGACTTGAAAATTGAAAACACTGTGAATAAAACCTATGGCCTAACGCGAGACTATAGAGTCTAATCAATAGTCTCGCGCTAACTGGATAAGCGAATCTTGTAACAATTTTTATGCTACACAGTTGTAAAGTCACTAGGAGAAGTTCTTAAATCAATGCAAAACTTACCTGTTATCAAGTGGACTCAAAAACGGTCAAAATTTAAAGTTCGTCATATTTATTTCCTAACCGACTGTAAATCAGTCAACGATACTATAAAAGCTCTTTTTTTAAATATACTACCACCTCACATATATTGATCTGAATCCGTGGTAAGTAGCTTAAGCACTTGTGTTACAGATCCCAAAATCAACAGTGGTATTATCAACACCCAGATTAGTACACAACAGACATGTTCATGCACACAAATGTTTGTACAGTGCGGGGATCGAACCCGCTCTTAGTTAATAGTCAACTTCTTGACCATTACACCAAAGTGGTCGTCTGTCTGCACTATTGAGTAGATACAACCAAAGACAGCACCCGCTAGGTGCAAGGCCTATTGCAGAGAAGATGGGAACTATAATGGTGATTATTAAATATTATATTTATTGTTATTCTTTAAATAAGGGGAATAATATTGGGGAAGCGAATCAGATTGTTGATGATTACGGTAATGATGGTGATTATAATGACGTCTTTGGACATGATTTGAAGGCGTGACAAATGTGAAATCAATTAAAAAACGTGGTCTAGGCCAGGAGTCGAACCCATAACCTCGCACTACCAGATTGGCGAATGTGTACCACTGAAGTCACATAGACATCACACCATCAGGGAAACTATTTTAAGTATTTTAACGCAAAATGTTCTTTACCAACTTTAATAAATAAGTTTTGAAGGACATAACTAAAGCTCTATAAAAACTCCATTCATTTCATTAGAAAACTAACTGGCCGTTTATTTTGTTACTTTGTTACTAATGGAGATAGACAATTTTTCGGAATTTTCTCAGATTCTTCCCAAAGTGGGTAAAGACGAGGTAAATTCTCAGGTAAATACCTAAATGGTGGGTAAATATAAATGCAACATTGTATTAACAATTGCAACATTGTATTAACAGTTTGTAGAGTTATCTTTCATTTTGAACATTAAAACCGTATCAAATTGAATACAAATCATTCGTTATTTACGTAAATATGTTTGAATCACTCTAACTGATCCCAAAAAAGGTGAATATCAACAATTTGTATGAAACTAATACCAAATTCGGATCTAAATGTAATACTTTTTGAATCATCAAATCATCAAATATTGGGTCTCTCGAAGATAGAACAGTTCATCATCCAAGTTCTTAGTTGCTGGGGACAATTAAAGAAGGGCTATCGCACCTTTATCATTTCAATTGCAAATCCCTACTACTATTAGTACTACAAACAATGTCTTGATAATAATAAAAAATAAATAAATTGTAAGGTCGTCTCAAAAACTATGTTTCATCAAAATCGGTCCGCAAACAACAAAGTTAGCCGCCATATTGAATTTTTTATTTATTAGATAATATTGCATAGTATTTTTCTTGTCAAAATAGTTAGAGAAACCAAGTTTCATGAAAATCCACAAACAAAAAAATAACGACCGCCCTAAATTTCTTGCCTAAATAACACCTAAAACCGAGTTTCATCGAAATCAGCCCAAACACAAAAATTGGCCGTCATCATGTTTTTTCTTTGTAGTAATGAAACTTAGCGTTGTTGTTTTGTTGACCAAATATTACCAGAAACCACGTTTTATCGAAATCGGCCTTCAAACAAAAAGTTTTTTATTTTTAGTATTTCATCACTTCATAGACTTTTTCTTATCGAAATAGTCCCAAAAAACAATTTTTATCGAGACCAGCACTAAATCCAAAAAGTTGGCTGCCGTATTAGATTCGGAGTGTTTCAACTTTCAAGTTAGTTGATTTTGTCAAATAACTAGCCCAGGAACCATTTTTTTTCCAAACCAACAAAGAAAAGTCTTTATATATAACATTTTTATTCCATGACTTCTCATAATCTTATATTTACCGGGGTAAATTCCCAAATGACTAAATATTAGGTAAATTAGGGAAATTACCAGGAGTTAAATATCAAATAGTGGGTAAATTCTAATATAGCACATTATAATTATTTAAATATTAGGTAAATTAGGGAAATTACCAGGAGTTAAATATCAAATAGTGGGTAAATTCTAATATAGCACATTATAATTATAATTATTCCCAAATGACTAAATATTAGGTAAATTAGGGAAATAACCAGGAGTTAAATATCAAATAGTGGGTAAATTCTAATATAACACATTATAATTATTATTATAATTATAATGTGTCATATTAGAATATATATATATATATATATAATATATAATTATCTGCTAGGTAGCAAGCTTCGTAAAGTTTAAAATTTTATCACTAGATCTCTAGTGATAAAATTTTAAACTTTACGAAGCACGCCTAGGTGCGTATTAAAAAAAATGACGATATAATTCTAAAGTTTTAAAAAGCGTACACAAAAAAATCTAGGTATATTCATTGCGATCGCAAGTGCTTATTCCAACTTTAACTGTCACGACTTGGTGCCCCAACCCTTCTAGGGGATTCCCCAGGGATCCCTAGGGAAAGGGTCGCAACACAATAGCAAGAGGGCCCACGGATCTCCAATGCCGTTAATGACAACATTTGTTCAACACAACGGGAAAATTGGGAGAATAAATCACGGAACCCTTTTGAGTTACATGCGATTCACTTGTTAACTCGACATTTCGAGTTGATTGTGTTCTGTTTAATTATACGGCAGACATGTGAAAAGTGGTGGAGTGTCTCTGGAAAGGAGATTTGAAACTTTTTCTCGAAATCGATTAATTTATATAAGTAGGTACTACCAAAACAAAACCAACAAAAATATGTACTTACCTACAAACTTGAAGTAACATAAAACTTACTCAGTGTCACCACTAGGTGACGAAGTAGTATATTATTAAGAGGCTAGGGCCGTATAACGATCTTGCTTTCTGTTCAGGGTCAGCGTTCATATTTAAAAAATGATCAAAATTTATGGTAAGCGGCGCTTTAGTTGAGCCAAAACCAATATCTTTCACTACTCGGCTTCAAGGTCATAGATAATCATGATATCTAATCTATGAAAAACCTGAATGTTTTTTTTTATAAGCACTAGCTGACCCGGCGAACTTCGTACTGCCTTAGCGTTGCAATCATTGAACAATGTCATCGAATGACATTGACATTAGTTACGCGCGTTTTTTAAAATATGCATAATATATAAGTCAATTAAATTTTTTGTTATATTACATTACAGTAAGTGGTAATCATGCTGTTAAAATGTAGCTTATATGACACGTTCGTAGATTTACCATAGCAGCGCCATCTATTGATTAGAATTCAATTTACTCTTCAGCCTAAGTAACACGTGGCCGGCTATGCTAACACCAAAAATTTAAAAATAATTGAATTATACGGTATTTCGTTCACTACAAAATAAATTTATTTATTTTTATAGTGTCAACAACACGTGGTAATTATGCTGTTAAAATGTAGCTTATATGACACGTTCGTAGATTTACCATAGCAGCGCCATCTATTGATTACTTACTCAACCCAGTCGAAAGGTATCGACATCTGTTAGAATCATTTGGAGTTAACAGATAATTGTGACTGTCAAATAATAACAGACAAATAATTAGCAATAAATTAAAATTGCGACTATAATTTGAGATTTAAACTATCCTATCTCTCAAGTTGGATCGAACTGCACATGGTGTGCAAATTTTATTATAATCGGTTAAGTGGTTTAGGAGTCCATTGAGGACAAACATTGTGACACGAGATTTATATATATTACGATAAATACTGTTAATCTCTTGAAGGATGAATTACTTACTTACAAGTTTACAAATTAAAACAAACTTAAAGTATTCATTGTATAAATAAGAGTGATGTATTAGATAGATCATAATATGTAATGATGTTATTCCTCGCAGCTAAGTAGGAAACAGCTTAATATTGATATTTAAGATCATATTTATATGTATGTACTGTTTTACAACAAATAAAGAATTTGAATTCGAAATTTGAATTTAATCAGCTCATATAGATGAAATGCAAACTTAATTGTGAAATAAAAAAAACATGTAGTTTATTCATGTAAACTGCCGTGTAGCAAGTAACTTGCAAATATATAAATTCTAATAATACTTCTATACAATTCTTCAATAAATGCTTGGATCAAATAATTTCTAAATATAATCATTATTTAATCATGTAACCAACTAAGAAAATAATGCTGACACGACAGTTACTTGACTCAAACTTGATAGGGTGAAAGGGGCACCATTGAATTACTACCAAGAATCACCCCTTTCCATTAATTAATGGGATGACACTATAATGCTTTTATCAGAACTAATGTTATAATGGAGTTAATACCTCCTGACATGACTGAAATATTGCTATTGATCACTTGTCAAGAAACTTGACTATTTAAATAAAATAACGTATCTTTGAGTTAAATCAAGAAAGGAATGATTTTCATAAGGATAGTTTATATTGGTTTGGCATGAATAAACAATGTAAGCAATTAGAATTATTGTTAATCTTGATTACAGTCAATGACAATAGTGACTGAGTTTCTTGCGCCGCGCCGCTTCTTCTCAGCACTGGCCCAAATTGTCCCGAACCGATGGTAGAGTTAATTTATATGTTGGGACGTGTAAAAGTGCTACTTGTTAGTACATTTGTAAAAATAAATTGATTTTAATATAAAATACAATTTTGAATAAAAAAGGCTGAATAATTTATAGAGATTAACATTAGGTATAACCCAAAAACAAGGAAAATATAAAAAAGCGGGGATATAAAAAACAAAAGAACAAAAAAATGCAAGTAAATAAAAAATTGAAAATTCTGACTTCATGCAGTTAAAACGTCCAACTCGCCCACAAATTTTTGCTCACAAAAACCTCTGATATACTGCATTTTTCCATCGAATATCTAAATGATTCAGTTTCTCTAATTTCCTAAGCCATTATGTCGGCCGCAGGCTATCTGGTGAACTGAGCGCGATTTATGATAATGTCCCATCGGATGTTACGGCTAATACTGGGTATAGGACGGTCTGTCTGTGCGTTGAAGGGAAATTTTCGGTTTGGTGGTTTTGATTACCTACTACTATTTACTGCCAAATACATGTTCAAACTACCGCTTGAATTATGCTTTATTTTGTTTATCTGAGTTTAGATATATACTGTTCTTAGCTTACAGGAATAAGACGACAGTAGATACCTTTTAAAAGGAATAAAAGAAAATGGGAAAAAAGTTAAATCTCTTGTGTTATGGAAATCAAAAACAACGAATGTACCAAAACCACTACAATATTAAAAATTGGTTTCCTACATTGTTTCCTAAAGGGGACCGAATGTAGGACCAAATTGATGGCGGCATCTTGAAACCGGTACTTAAACCACTACACCACCAAGGTCGTTTAAAAATTAAATTAATACACCAGTAAAATTATTTCAAAAGAAACTTTAAGGAGACACATAATCCATTTACGTATAACGCGATGTTCTATCTCGCAAGCAAACCACGTAAACATTCTAAGTTAACCATAATTATCTAAACTAAGCCATCCTCAGTTAAGGTGACAGCTTGATTCACAGCTCACTCGTTATCGATTATGGGAATGGAATGGAAATTATGTGGTTGGATTTCCCCCCACATCCCCTATACACTTTATTTCACTATCTCTTGAATATTACTGCATAGGATTCTTAGAGTCACGACGTTAATGTAACGACGCTTGGTGCAGTGGTCCGCATGTCGGACTTCTAAACCAAGGGTCGCGGGTTCGATTCCCGCACAGTACAAGCATAAGTGTGCATGAACATGTGTGTTTGTACTGGTCTGGGTGTTTTCTATGTACGGGGAACGGGTACTAACCTTGGCACCCCCCCAGTGATTGGCACTTTGAGGTTTAATATACAAATATTAAGGTTCGCTGACTAATTGCCAAAAATAAAATTTACCAAATAATGCCCTCATTATTTATTGGCAACACTAAATGGTAGTTATAAATTTTAATAACTGGTGACACTGAGAAAAAGAATCTTTTCTGTCATGGTTCCGAGCGCAACAACTTTATCGTGATTTTTTAACAAATTTTGCTAATACTGGGTAAGTTTGTAGGTTGTTTTTCTTTGTTACTAGATTAATAAATGATTGGTGTGTTGTTTGTACTAGTTAATGAGTTATAATATTACAGTTTTAAAGCAAAATTTGTCATAAAAATCCGTTGATTATTGAGTTCTTGGGGTGCCAATGACTATGCCCATGTTTTGTATGAGAGTACAGTTTTTTGGCACGGGGGCCAATGAATAGATAACGGTTTAACAATTATCGATGTTAGATTTTGGACTTTATAAGACGTGTATTAAAAGTTCTATTCATAAAAAGCCATACTATGGTGATAGTGAGTCTGCATCCAAATTTTAGCAGGGCCAATTATTGTACTTTTAAGGCGATTGGCAGGGCCAATCATTATACTCCTATGGTGCCAATAATTATACCGACTTTTAGTGAGGAGTAGTAGTGATGTGCTAATATGTGATTTATTAATTCAGATATACGCAGAAGGTACTGAATTTGATTTATTCATAACAAAAGCATGTTGTGTCTAAGGTGCTATAACATGTAGGTATAATAATATGTAATTAAAAAAAGGTATTTAATTTAGTTAGTAAACACAATGTTGGATGGTGCTGTGTAAATTAATCCAGATTTTTTTATTATTATTCAATTCAACAAAGATATTCAAGATAAATCATTTTACATCTTGTATTTTTTTGTAAATGCTCTGTAATACAATTAAGAAACAGTACCCAAAATTTAAGAACTAAAGAAGAACCGTGTATACTCGTAGTTATAATACCTACTAAGTAAGAGTTTCTTATTGTTATTCAACTAACTACCTATCTAGTTTAACATACTTTGTTACAGTGAAATTATGCCGAAACCACCCGCTGCTGGAGAAAAATATGAAAAGAAATATAGCAAAGAGGACGTACAGCAGGCACTTGACGCTATAAAGGATGGAATGCCCAAAAAAGAAGCGTCCCGCAGGTTTGGAGTGCCAAGAGCGACACTGCAGTATAGATCGAAATGCGAAGTGACTGACCCTAAACCCGGTCCACCAACTGCTCTTACAGCGAGCGAAGAAAAAGACCTAGAAGATTGGATAATAAATTCGAGCAAAAAAGGTTTTCCACGACGGAAGGAAAATGTTTTGCACAGTGTGGAGCAGTTTCTTCAAAATAATCCCCGAGAAACACCGTTCATAAATAATAAACCTGGTGAGGGCTGGTATAAACTATTTCTAAAAAGACATCCGAATATTGCTTCCAGAACGGCTGAGGCTGTGACCTCAGCCAGTGCTAATGTTTCAGAACAAAATATAAGACAGTGGTTCAAACAAATTGAAGCGACGTTAAAAGAAGAACAGCTATTTGAAATTCTTGACGATCCAACTCGAATCTTTAATGGGGACGAAACCGGTTTTCAGCTGTGCCCCAAACAAGGCAAGGTGTTAGCTGAAAGGGGTGCAAGAGACGTGTATGAGGTTGATATGGCACCTGCAAAATCCTCGATTACCGTGATGTTTACATTTTCAGCTTCAGGTGCTATAACGCCACCCACGGTTATATACCCGCTTAAGAAAATGCGTGCTGAAATTTATAACTCAGTTCCTAGGCATTGGGGAGTCTCCCCTTCGGAGAATGGTTGGATGACGAAAGAGCTCTTTTATAAATATATAGTAAATGTCCTACACCCTTATCTTATAGCTGAGAAGGTGACGTTGCCCATAATCCTGTTTGTTGACGGTCATAAAAGTCATATGAACTATGATTTAAGTATGAAATGTAAAGAGCTGGGTATTGTACTGATAGCACTTTATCCAAATGCGACAAGGATTCTGCAACCGGCAGATGTGGCAGCATTTAGACCAATAAAAAATGGATGGAGGAAGGCACTTTTAGATTGGAGGCAAACGAATGTCACAAAGCAGCTCACCAAAGTTGACTTCGGATATGTACTCCAAATCGTCGTGGAGAAATACATTAGTGCAAGAGTGATAAAAAATGGATTCCGAGCTTGTGGCCTGTATCCCTTTAATCCTGATGCGATTAAATATACCAAATGCTTAGGGAAAAAACAACCGACCACCAATGAAAATGCTGTTCCAGTTCCAGTACTTGGGAAATTCCTAACAATGGCAGATTTCCATGAACTCGTGGACTCGAATACTTTAAACAGACTTGAAAATGAGATTCCAGACCCAGAAAATGGTTTTCACAGAGGTTTAAGTAACATTTACAAATTCTTGAAGGACGATAGTAGTACCGACAATGATAATAATATATCGATTACGGAGCCACAACAACAACATGTCCGATCATCTGCTAGAGACGTTGAGTTAAAAAATAAAATAAACCCCCAGGAACAATTACTTGTTCAAGATACTTGGTTTAACATTAATGATATACCTGTTATTGTATGTCAAACCGCTGACCAGCAAGATGTTTGCGAAAATGGTGCTGCGGCAAAAAAAAAAACCTCTGAAAACCACAAAGCACTACAAGATATAAACAGTGGTATTTCAAACATTGATGAAATATTGGCAAATGATATAGAAAATGACATTTTAATCGAATACCATGACGTTTTGGACACTGGAAAAGAATCACCACTTGTTGTAGGTAAACATGAAAATTCATACAACAATGCTTTTATAGAAAATATTTCTACACCTCAACTTTCTGAAAACATCGAAAACATACATTGTAAAGACGATTCTGTTTTGGAAACTCCCTTAGTCAAAATCGGATCTCAAGATAAAGACATCAGTCAAATAATCAGTGATGCAAAAAGTCAAGAAAAGGATAACACACAAATTAAAAGCTTTCTAGATATGCCACCAACACCAGCACGTAAAAAAAAGAAGTTAAATTTATCATCACCTCTGTACTTGTTAACGGGGAACAAATGGCTAGAAAGAGAAAGATTAAAACTTGAAGAAAAAGAAAAGGCAAAAGAAGAAAAAGAAAAGAAAAAAAGAATAAGAGAAGAAGCAAAACAGTTGAAAATAGCTCAAAAGCAGGAAAATGCAAATAAACGTAAAAAAAATAAGGGAAAAATTAAAATAATAAACAGTAAAAGCAATATTTCAGATGAACCTGGAAATGTTAAAGTATCTAATAAAATAAAATCTAATAATAATAAGAAAGTAAATGAAAAACTAAACGAAACAAGTTTTGAACCAGAAAGAGTAAGTAAAGAAAAAAATACTTTGAACAAAACCGACACATTAATTAAAATTAAAACCAAAGAGGAAGAAAATCTACAAACTAAAGAGACTGAATTAACAAAAAAATGTGAATCACCTATAAGTGCCAAAGAAAAAGAGACTGAGCGAATACAAATTAATTTTCCATCCGTTTCTTTATGTAAAACCAAAGAGGAAGAACTGCTATTAACAAGAAACACTGTATTGACAAAAAATTATGACTACACTATTAGTGCTAATAAAAATGAGACTGATCGAATAAAGAATATTAGTTCTGGAAAAAAAATTAATATAATTTCAACAGTAAACATATTACCAGCTGAACTTAAAAAGGTAAAAAAACAATTATTTTTAGACACCGAATGCAACACTAAAACAAAGACAGATCTAAAAAAGACTAACACATCTTTGATAATAATGAAACCTCAGGATACGATTTTCATAAAGACAAAAGCAAATAAGACTGCTGAATTCAACAGAGAAACCCCAAATCGAAATGCAAGTGAAAGATTGTTGAATACAAATAAACCGGGGGAGTTGAATGTTATTTACAGGGAACCTGGAAGAATTAATAAGACCGAAATAATTTCTAAAGTTAAAAAAATAAAGACTGAAGCGGGACAAAATAACGATAAGTATGAGGCTGCTTTACTGAACACTTCAAAGAAGAGAAAGCTTGATGATTGCTATGATTTAGAGCCGGACGATCTTCATCTTCAGAGCCTTGAAACGAAACATGTACTAGAAAGGCGCGCGAATTTCGCAAGAGTCTTACAGCGTCGTGCGACGTTTCGAAACGAAAAAGAAATTGAAGATTTCATTAATAACTCTTAAATAATTTTCTTAGTCATAATTTTAATTTTTATTTAATAAAGTAACTATTAAAAAATTTGCAAATTTACTTTGTTTACACATGCATACCCGTAAGGTTAAGAGGAGAAAATGTTACAAATCTAAATAATTTCATTAAAACACTACATTACATTCAAACACGTATACACACACATACACACACACACAAACAAACACACACTATTTATTATTAAAAATAACATAAATATAAGCCGTGAAAATAAAGAATCGAATTGAAAATGGCGACGGCTCGCATGCTTTCTCGCTCAATCTCTATTAGGGAGAGCGAGAACGTATGCGAGGCGGACCAATCACAAAGCGAGTGGACGCCATTTTCAATTCGATTATTTATCTGCACGGCTTATAATAGGTAGGTAGCTACTATTTGTTGCAGCATTTTATTATTACAATCCAATTCAATTCCCAACACTATTTGTTCTCCGTCGTATTGATTGGCATACCATGTGTATAATGATTGGCAGTGCCAGTCATTGTACCTTTCACTATGTTAATCACTATACCAACGAGTGCCAATAATAGTGCCCTGGGGACTTTTTCAATATTTGTTTAATTTTATCATATAAAGTCTTATTAATACAGCTAAATTTTGATTCGAAATGGTTCCTAATATATTTTACAATCAAATGCCATAAAGTGTAGGTCACTATTATAAACGGTTGATTTTATTCAAGCGTTAAAAGTCAGAAAATTGCTTTAGGTGCCAATCATTGTACCTCTTCCCCTATAATATGTATTTATTTACAAAATAAAAAGTATTTAAGTATGTTTATCCGTTGTCTAGTACCCATAACACAAGCCTCGTAGCTTACTTTGGGACTAGAGAATTGGTGTGATTGTTGAGAAATATAAATATGTAAAAGGTGGAAGAATGTAACAGCTTGGTTTCTTAAGTCTGAGTGACTCTACTCGTATAATTTGTCTAGGTAACAAAGTTGAAATAAGATCATTTAAATATTACACGGGACATTGACAGTTCTAGTATGTCAAGGCGAAACGTAATAATCAAACAAATAACTTAAACACTTGTAAAAACTGGAGTCCTGCGCCTGATCTTTCTTCGGTCATGTCGGATTGCCGTATCACCTAACTTTGGGAGCGATGGAATAGTGAGTGCACCTGTGTATTGCGCACTATAATATCTCCTGCGCAGTTGGCTGATCTCTGTTGAGATTGGCTGCCGTGGTCGAAATCGGCTAGGAGGACTTACAGTACGACAATAACCCCGCTGGCGGTTTCTGTTCAGATGTGAAGTGATCACAAAAGTGTCTCGTTACGTAGATACCTTCTCTGAGCCGTTTACTTATTAATTACGTGAAACTTATCAAACGTCATGAAATCTAGTTACGTAAATTAAACTTTAACCCCCTCTAAAGCGCATCATAAAATGGCTATAACGATTTCTCGTAGACTGTTAGATATTAAATTCCTGTTTTTGCCGGGAACCGAAGAGTGAACGTCGTTGAATTTACATATTTATTGCTACCCCCGCCCTTGTTACTTGTTCAATAGGGCTGTTAAATGCATTTTATACAAAATTGCCGGCTCAAAGGTATACCTACTAGTTTCATGCTATGATGTTTAAAAAGTTGTATATTGCAATTTGGTGGTTTCACTGCACCATTTTTATGAATTTCTTTTAACACAAACGCACACTTAGATATACTGTCGATGAGACTCAGGACTGACAGCGTGTCAAACAATCAGTCACAGCGGCCAATTCGCTGACAGTCATATTCATATTCATCATCATTAGCCTATATACGTCCCACTGTTGGGCACAGGCTTCACCTCAACTATGAGGTGGTGCGAGTCATACTCCACCGCGTAGGCTCAGTGCGGATTGGTGGAGGGGTGTGTGTAAGGCAAGTGACCAACCTTACTGTTAGATGTTATTAAGCCGCCCGAGGGCCTCCGACCAGGCTTAATGACTAATAGCTATCGATATTAACCGGGACCAACAGCTTAACGTGCCTTCCGAAGCACGGAGATGCTTGTAAATAGACTTCACTTTTATGGTCAGAATGGTCACCCATCCCAAACTTGACCGCGCCGTAGGTTGCTTAACTTTTGGTATCACTACCAAAGCGCTGCAACCACTGCGCCACAATATTCATATTCATATTCATTTATTTGCCAAATAAAGTATATGTATACATATACAAAATATTTTTATTATGTCGCGAGAGTATACCACAGGTGTGTGTATTTTTGCTCACCTTTAAAAAAACATTACTACCAATCAAATATATTTGTTTAAGCGAACAGTAGACATTGAAATCTATATATATATAAAAGAAAGTGGTGTTAGTTACACTATATAAAACTCAAGAACAGATGAACTGATTTAGCTGAAAATTGTTGGAGAGGGAGCTTAGAACCAGGAAACGGACATAGGATACTTTTTATCCCGTTCGACCGCGATTTCGAAAACAAAGGGATACCACGCAGATGAAGTCGCGGAGGGCCACTAGTAATAAATAAATCTTTATTCGTTAACTAGGTAACAAAAATATGTTCAGTGGCTGGGACCGACACCTAGTAAGTAAAAAATATACTTGAGGCAGGAGGCCCCGCTCTTTGTACACAGAGGCCTTGTAATATTTAGAAGTTACAAAAAAAAAGAAGTTATTTACTTAACTATTTATGTTGTGTGTGTGTGTTTGTGTGTTCGCGCGTTTAGGAACGGAACTTAATATTTTTGAGTGATGGTAGTTTACAATTAAAAATTAAGTAATGACAATTAACACCTTAGTCTACCTGTGACTACGGTCGCTGAAAAGGGACCGAAACGTCAGGTGAAAATAATAAATCCGTTAAAAGTATCTCATTTCAATACCAATCAATTTACATACTACTACTACTTTTTTACTTATCTGGAACGTTTACATTTAAATCCATTTAATAAGCAAAAATATAATTTACTTCCCAAGAACCTATCATCAATATCATCTGCCATAACTGATTTAAAAAAAAACAACCTGGAACTCTATATTTTCCTGGCTGAAAGTTTTGAGCGTTGAATTCTATTTGAAACCTATTTTGAGCTCGTTAAAAACTTTGGTCGAGTGTACTTTGAACCAAATTAGCGCTAATTACTATCTTACGGGTCAGTGATACGAGGGAGTGCTGATTGGATAATATTATTGGCAAGATTTTATCGAATATGTAACAAAAATTTTAGATGTACCTATATGAAAATTATAGTAAACATGTAATAAATTCATTAAATATTTATATTAATCTAAAACTGTTTGTAATATTTTACACATTGTTAATGTAGCATTTGGCATTTGGTCAAGAAATTTCGTTTGAAAGGTAAAAATAAATACATAGGTATTCTTGAATAAAATGAGTGTAATAAATACAAAACAATAAATATGTTCCAGTTAATTAATAAAATTGATGATTTTGATTTGAATTGAATCCAATAGTTATTTTCATTTAAAGCCCATTGGCACAGCAAAATCACATTGAAAGGGCCATGTTAGTACACCATTCCTAATACTGGTTAACGAATTACCTAATGTGTCGTTATTTACAATCATGCTTAAAAACAGTCTTAGACATATATACATATATAGATTAGGGTCGATGTTACACTGATACGAACCAAGCGCTTCTCATCTACATTCCTGATGCGCACTGCAAAAGAGTAGAACTCACTACCTGCGTCAGTGTTTTCCTGCAATTACAACCTAGGAATTTTCAAAGCTAGAGTGAATAGGCATCTTCTATGTGAGCTCGCTCCATCGTAGACTCAGTCTTTGCTTCGTTGGGCTTAGTCTTGGATAAGAGCAAACCTATCCTAATAATTAAAAAAATAATAATGATAAAACCTTACCTAACTTTATCTAATTGGCAGCCCTACCCAGGTGACAGGTCTCACTTTATCCGGGAATAACACAATTCCTTCGCGAACGGCCGATTAACGTGGCAATTTGGTATCGAGTTATTTGCCGGCGAGCCTTAACCGTTAGTTAATTATTTTCCAATGATTTGCCCTTTTGAAGTGCGGCCCGAGAGAGATGTTTAGAGAGGATATTTTGATAGGGGTTAGATTTTATGAGAGTTTAAAGGTTATTTAACCGATGATGGCAAAGCTAAAAGGAAAGGATAGATTTTTATCACCTTTTTTTCTATTTACCGATATTTCATTTCACGAGTTCATTAAGGTAGGTGGCTTCGTTTATTTGATCCCATAATTGGAATAATATTTGTAAACACAGCCGCTCGGCGGTTTAGTGTGAATGGATTAGGAATGTTTTAAAGGTAAGTGACCAACGTTTTCCAATTTCTCAACCGCTGGCACCACTGTGATTTTTTTTCCACCATAAGGGTAGCACTATGTAGAGGTTGACTGGCAGAAAATGCTTTTAGCTACCCAAGTCTACCCTTCGTACATTTCTAGTACAATTAAGTTTTAAATAAATAAATATATCTCGCAAATCCACACGTTGGACGTATAGTGTAAACGTTAGAATCTAAGTGTGTATCCAGCCTTAAAAAAACAAGTTTGCAAACGCACAAATTAACTTTACCCACAGACAAAACAAAACTCATCCTCTTGGAAGGAGACTTACTTTTGCCGTCCCAAAGTATCCGAACATCAAAACATTGTGCTCGTAGCTAGAACAACGCTTACAAACTAATTGAGTCGCGACTACCGATCTACTTATAAACTACTTTACAATGGAACTCGGAATCCCCCTTCAAGTCGTGAACATTCCGCGTTTCGACTCACGCAAATGGGAACGCGGTAGGGTGGCCATTAAAAAGTACCTAATTTAGGACAATTTCATTATATCAGCCGTATGACGCCCACAGCTGAGCTTAGGAATAGGATCTCAATCGCGATCGGTCCTAAGCATGCAGTTTATTAAATAAATAGAAAGCACCCATAGTGCAACCCTATTACCAGCGACTCCGTATGGTAAACTGGTTATACTGCGCTATTACTAAGATTTAATTGTTTGACTGCCTGTCCTTGTCACTAGGCTGTATATGAATGACCATAACATAAATCGTGAAAGCAGATTGATATTTTTACATAAGTATTTCTGTTGCAATACATAAGTTACTAAAACATAATTTAAACTAGACCGTCAAATAACCTCAAATCCGATCACAAATACGACTAAACAAATGTAAACGCTTTGACGCCCACTTTGGTGTAATGGTCAAGAAGTTGACTATTAACCAAGAGGTCGTGGGTTCGATCCCCGTACTGTACAAACATTTGTGTGCATGAACATTGTCTGTTTGTACTGGTCTGGGTGATATATGTATTTATTTAAGTTTTATACCACTGTTGATTCTGATATCTGTAACACAAGTGCTTAAGCTACATACGACGGAATCCGATCAATGTATGTGATGTCGTTGTATAAAAAAAACGCCATGACATTGCGAGGAGGTTGCCAGGCAACGTTTCTTCCTTTATTATTTCAGTCCGTATTGTATTTGGCCGGTTTTTGTGCAATGTGAAGTAAACTTCACTCTGAGTAAGCCCGTTTTACAGAATCCGTTTTTACGGACCCGTCGCTACTAGAGATAGTATTCACACAGCATTTACAGGATCCGTTATGGCGGATCCGTCGCTACTAAAGATAGTATTCACACAGAACATCACAATATTGATTCGACAAACGGAGCCAGTATTCTGGATCCAATATAATCTATGGCTCATAAAACGCTAATAACACACACGTTTTAAAGAACCAGTCAAAAACTTCACCCTTACTCTAACACCATAAAACTCCTGGTCAACCCACAAGCACACGCGACAAGCCCGCGCCGCGACTTCGCCTGGAAAATTAGCGGCGAGCCGGAAGTTTTCGGAGCGCTACTTCGTCGCGGGGTTGCATAATTTTACTCACGATTGTAGTGTTGTTCAGCATCGACTGTGTTACGATATGTATATAACTATCTTTTACCCGCGACTTCGATCGCGTGAAGTAGTTTTTTTTTTTGTAGTAGTAATACAAATTTTATCAAAATATAATTCAAATCATTAATAATTTAGGAGTGAAAGCGACCACATTCCATGGAAAGTATTTTTCCCATGGGTTGTTTTCCCGCGGTCAAAAGTAACTCATGTCCTTTCATAAGTTTCAAACTATCTCCTTACCAAATTTCATTCAAATCTGTTCAGTAGTTGAGGCGTAAAAGCGTTAGGCGCACCTGAATTTCCCCATGGGAATGCTTCATTTTCCGCCGGTAAAAAGTAGCCTATGTCCTTTCTCGGCTATTATGATATCTCCATACCAAATTTTATGCAAATTTGTTCATTTGTTTAAGCGTGATTGAGTAACAGACACTGAGTTTATTTCGCATTTATAATATTAGTATGGATGTATGGATTGACAACTACAAATGTCGCTATCTAATCTTTTGATATTAAAGGCCACAGTAAGTACTTCACTATAGATTGCAAATGATTTCTTAAGAAGGAACGGAATTATAAAATCATCAAATGAGCTTTGTCACTTGAGCTTGAGTTGTGTGCTAAATTATTTGTTCAGATACCCGCAAATTACGGGATATGCGATCAGTAAAATGTTTTAAATGTTTTCGTACACTTGTAAATTACAACAAGCATCCATTTATCTTGTAAGCACATTTAATTACTTTAGAGAAATAAATATTTAAAACCGTAAATCTCTGTCTAATGACAGTAGCAATAAACAAATTTGCATGTTGTTTTACAGACAGTTTACTGTTGAAATAATAGGCACGTTAGAGGTGATGTGTAAAGAAAACACTGCGTCAGGCTATGTACAAGTATCTGTTCTGTTCATTTACGCAGTGTGCCGATTAACAACAGAGTAGGTGCAAAGAAGAAGATGATGATCGCAATCTGAATGTGGAGCAATATACTCGTATTATCACGACTGGTCAAAATGCAATGGTCGCGAGAGATGAATTATGTACCTAAATTGACATATGTCATAAAATATTCTTCACCGGCTGTCATCAGTGTCGAAGTATTAACACAATGTGCAATGAGGAGGATTAATCCTCAAGTGGCTCCACCACAAATAGGGAATATTCATGTTTTTCTTTTTTATCTTAAATTAATAGTTTACTATTTTATAACATAGAAAAAAATATTAATGGGCTTCAAAATACTCTAGATATTTTTAAAAATGAAATTTAAAACTTAAACAAAATTTAAGCAGTTCAAACGCCGCCATTTTGCGCGCGCTTTGCGTGACGTCACATGACATGTCCAGTGGGTGTTTACCTTAGTGTTTACTGTGGACTTTTCAGTTACTTAGTAATTTTTACAATACAATATCGTGTCAGATGACGTCACATTTCGATCGACCTATGGTGGCGCGTTTTCGAAGTTTGAATTTCGCTCTCTTATTTTGCACTTTTTGAATATTATTTTAGGGGTCTAAATAATAAGTAAATAAATAAAAAATCTTTTCATTATAATATTACGATCATAAGTATTCGAGAAAAAAATATTTTAGGCCATTTCAAATTTTATGCATATTCCCTATTAGCATCATTCCACAAAGATAGTCTCAGTTCTAGTCTCGTTGTCACACAGAGTCAGTAAGTATTGCTTTTGAGATACCCATATTTCCCCTCTTAAATCACATCATACGCGACTTTCTGTCGCTGCGACTCCGTGGCCGTGGCTAAATTGCTGACGGTTGCAAGTGCGACGACAGTATGCCATAAGCGTGCCCTGGTTCTTGCCTCCACTCTATGGGGTAAATCTAATAAACAATAATCGATTGTTCGAAGAAGAAAAATTGTTCACTAAAAACAAACCTAGAAAATCCGTATAGCTTCGAGGCGTTCTTCACGCACTTAAAACTTCAGTATGTTTTGGTTACCCCAAAAAGGCGACAGTTTTTGTGTGAACATGTAAAAGTTTGGGTGAATGTGAGCTTTTTCTTTCCTTCGTGGGGTTGGCGTGATTTCTTATGAATGACTGTCTTCACGGTGCGTTTAGAAAATTGGAACTTTAGTTAGTTTTATTTAGGAACATTACTCACAAACCCCTATTTACAAACTGTTAATTAGCTTCACCTGTCCCGTGTCTGTCTGTAATTTAATCTAAAGCAAAATTTTATTTACTTCCCAGTGTCCGATTGAGATGAAATATACAAATTATACACGTTTAAATTCGATGACTATGCACAATTTAAGCACAAAAGTAAAAAAAAAATTACTTGACTTTTTGTATCAAGATTATTTGTAACTATCTACAAAGATAAATACAACATCAACCATGAATTAATGTCTTTCCTCTATCCACAGCTCCTGAAGTCAGATTAAGTATGTGGCTTCGTTTCAAGGCGATCGCAGCTCACTTGTTACTTTAACGGTACAAATTCAACTGCTTACCGGCGAACGAAGAAGAATTAGATTGGTTGGCGAGTTAAGCTGATGTATCGGTTGGCGATACTTTAGTACCTATTGGTTTAGATGAGGTTGGGATCTTTGGATTCTTAGATTACAGAACTGTTCGATTTGCATTTAAATATATTTTTAGAGGGTTTCGTAAATGAAAGTATGAACGGAATTACGAAAACCTATTTTTATTGAGGTCACATAACAGGCAACAATTAGGTATCGATTGACTGGCTATGTATCTGAGAAGAACCGCTGTCGTTAAAAAAGTATCAAATAATGCATTTATTTCTGAGTCAGGAAATAATAAAATGCTTATTATTATCGGGGCGAATGAAAAATTAGGGGTATTATAAATTCTATGTGGGGTACTAAAAATAATTACATGGTGACTAATATTATTACTGTTAGCTCGAGGGTGTACCGGCAAGTAGATATATAGTAAAAGGTGTTAAAACTACGTACAGAAATTACCTCATCGGCCATTTGTACCTTATTTAGTATTTTCGTACTTGTTTACAACCCCTGATCAATAAAGAGGGGTGTTATAAGTATGACCTCTATATCTGTTTATGTGTGTATATGTGTTTGTGCTGTTGTGTGTCTGCTACGATGCCATCATCGTAGCTCCTGATCAGATTGACCAATTTCAGTGTAAAAAAACTAACGGATTCCTGTCAGTTTACTAAACCCGGAACCACAATCTGGTTCTTCTGATTTGAAACACACAAAGCTAGCCAATTTCATCAAAATACCATTAGAACATTTTTATCAAAGCTTGTTAAACTAGTAAACAGTGTGTCACACTATCTCCAAAAGGGTTGTATAGTGTTACGAAGTTCAACAGCACCGCGATACAACTTATGGCACATTTGGCACACAAGTCGAATTGCAGCTGGTCACAGAACAAAGAAATGTGTACTAAGAACTTATTTATGATAAATTTTGTAGGAATAAAAGCTGTTATGAAAAAATCGGATCTGAAAATTCTGCCTTTTTAAATTTACCGATGTATCGGTCGTGATTCTTAGTATTTATATAAATATCTAGCGGACCCCGCAGATGTCATCCTTCCCTCTGTTTTCGCATTTTTTTAAATAATTTCTCACCCGTTTAAACCTTCCCTGGACTTCCACAAATATTTCAAGACTAAAATAAGTCAAATCGGTTCAGCTGTTGTCGAGATTTAGCGAAACTAACAAATAGCAATTTATTTTTATATATAAGATGAGACTAATGAACATCAACTCATTTTTATATATAAAATAGTCTAGTTATTAAAAAGTTCGTGAGTGACCCTATTCGGAACGTTCTTAACTGTCACCTTGGTTTTGGTCATGAACTTAATTAAAACTACATACCTACTGAAAAAAACCGAAAGTGTAAGTAAGTGTTAACTACTAAAAAGTGCCTTTCGTAATTTTCAGAGCAGAGGCGTCGCGACGAAAAGTTTGCCTACTCCGTAGTTTCAGGCAAAACGATCTGCAAAGCCTTTGTAAATTTGGTGTCTAGCGTAACTATTGATATGGCTGCGAAAACTACTGAGATTGCCTGTTTTTAAGGAATATAATTATTGTTATTTCAGAAGTTGATCACTTTTAGTGATCAATGCATGCAATCCGAGTCGTTTTCACCACAAATAAAGAGAGTACTTACCTACTTATGTCGTAGAAATGTCGATTTAGTTTTATTGTTAAGTCGAAGATTATGTACTGGTACATAATCTTTGTAATGTCCACTTTGTAATGGTGAAGTAGTTGACTATTGTTACGTTCTAGGGGTGTGGGATCTAGATTGAAATGCACTTCTAAACCGATGAAGTAGAGTAGGATTTATTGTTCACACTTTACGTTACAACACTTAGTACACAAACACTTATATCGCACTCAAAAATCTTCTTGTCGCAGTTTTCGCTTCGATGTTTACTCGTCGCTTTCCCAAATTAAACTCTAACTCGGACGAATTCCCGGGCTCCTTATATACCGGCCGTCAAGGACTCCCGAATATTCGGTAGGTACCTACTACCCAGTACGAGACTGTTCGGGATCCTTCCAAATGCCGTCTTGCCTAGCCTATACCTTTCTCGAATGTTCGGCATCATAGTGCTATCCCTGTCTTGTGCTGTCTCTGTCACACCTTTCTGGAATGTTCTCAGTATAGCTGTCTCTCTCTAATCGTGCTATCTCTTTCACTAAAAATTACGTCATATACTGAAGTGGGCTTCAAAGGCCCATAAGGGGTCCTGAAAACGCCTGAAAACGGGTTTTCAGGTTATGGCGTCATCTGATAGAGGGTGGCCTGAAACGGACTGAAAACATGTTTCAGGCGCCTGAAAACAACGGCAACTTGGGTGAAATTTCGATAAACTAGTATGTGTTAGAGCACTCTCTGAAACGGCCTGAAATGGTATTTCAGCCTGCTGAAAACGCCTCCAAGGCACGGAAAAACACGATCAAAGTTTTAGCACTAGCCCACCGGCGTAACACTATTAACCAAGAGGTCGCGGGTTCGATCCCCGCACCGTACAATTATTTGTGTGCATGCACATCTCTATTTGCACTGGTCTGGGTGTTATATGTATTTATTTAAGTTAATTTGTAATACCACTGTTGATTCTGATATCTGTAACACAAGTGCTTAAGTTACTTACCACGGAGTCAGATCAATGTATGGGATGTTGTTGTATATTTATTTTTATCTACGGACATATCATTAGTGCTCTAAAATGCGTTCAGAAACCGTAGGAAATGACCAGCATTACTACAACCAATTTTACTATGAGAACTTTCTTATCTGTGGCAGTAGGTAAAATCTGTACTGTAATGTTATAACAGTATCAATTTCTGTAAGGTTATGACTTTAAATTTGGAACAGCTGTCAAAACTAAAGTAGGTCTCTATTCTAATATCCATTGATATTAAAGCAGTTATCGATATGAAACGTCAAATTCAGTATGTTTTTTAATCCAAATCGCACGACATATGATCACGAGTGACATGAGGATAGGGACTTCATTCGTTTGTCTATGATATAAAAAAAATCGTCGTGACGGAGGATTGAATTACCCGCCATTATTGTTGTCATTCATTTGTTTGTTGGTTTTTCGCTGTGACGAAAATATTGTGAAAAGTTAAAACAAATTGCATTTTATTATTATTCATGATATGTATGTAGATAAAGTAGTGTATGCAACTGTACATAATTAGGCCTTAAAAAACTCGTGTGATGCTATTATGAAACTCGCTGACGCTCGTTTCATAAAACCACACTCCTGTTTTAAGGCCCCTCATTATGTATCAGTTGCATAAACTACTATTATTTATTTATTATTTATGGTATCAGGTATAATTATAACCTTATATAACTTTTTGCACGTCCCTACAGTTAAAACAAATTACAGGCGGAACTCTTATTTACTTAGAGCTGCTAATCTTTTTAACGAATGTCAGAACACGTCTTATTGACTTTGATTTGTTCTGTACTCGTGTAAGTCAGGTTAAGAAGCGTATGTGTGAGGATTTTTGAAGTGAAAACTTCTTTAGCGGCGTTGAGCACTTTTGTGGCATGGGTAGAAACTGTGAAACTCGCGTCAGGTCACGTGATGCTGATCGAAAAACCGTAAGACGGTTCAAATAAATCAAAAATGCACAACGTTAATAATCAAGTTTTCACTTCTGCCGGCACTCCCGGAGTGCAACCCGTGTTTTTTTTTGAATAATGAACTTGCCTATACTTTTATGAGTTAGCTTTATAAATTTAATTCTTATGTACTCTAAATTCTATCAGTAGAGACGTTTAAATGGCCTTCTTTTTATACATATAAACTATTATTTAATATATTTCTAGCTGTAAGTCTTCCAGAAATGTACCTCTAAAATAAAATAAAATTAGATTGTGTGAAAAGTGATATAAGTGTGAAAGGAGTGGATGATTCAGGGACAAAAGATATGATGATAGGAAAGAAAAAAAAAACATACTGCGCCGACCCCATATAGCCTAAAAAAGGGCAAAGAAATAATGTTTAGACGTAGATTTGACTTAATTAAATGAAGATATAACGTGGCACAGAAATCATACCTGTGGATGTGTTATAATTTGACGACCGCTTGGTGCAGTTGTCCACGTGTCGGACTTCTAAAACCAAGGGTCGCGGGTTCGATCCCCGCACAGCACAAGCATAAGTGTGCTTAAACATTTGTGTTTGTACTGGTCTGGGTGTTTTCAATGTATAATATGTAATTATTTACAAAAAAATTGTATTTTAGTAAGTTTATTCGTTGTCTAGTACCATAACACAAGCCTCGTAGCTTAATTTGGGACTAGAGAATGGGTGTAATTGTTGTGAAATATTTATTATTATTATTATTATAAAACACAAATTATACAACATGTTACTTAGTTTGTGCCAAAGATTTGTCTGTACGCAACTTTAGACATTTCGCGCGTAGAGTTGAGTACATGGATTGTAGTAACAAAATAATCTAATTTAAGTTTTCTTTTATTACTCGCTACATCTTCAAGTGTAGTTTATAAGAGATTTGTAGTTAGAAAATAATAGTGCCTGCCTCATTATTATTTTCTAACTACAAATCTCTGATAAGCAGGGTTTTTATGAGAAAAATAAATGTTTTCATTTATTTTGTGTCAATGATTGACGTCAGACACACGGTTTGAAATTAAAAGAGTGCTGAAAATACTAAATCTTATATATCTTTTTAACAACTGTAGATTAACATTATTTAAGCACAACGAAAATGTAAAAATACAACTTATTCAAATAAAACGCATAACCAACCATATTTTTATATTTCGTATCTAATTTTAATCCGACAAAAGATGATTTTGCACCTAGGTACAGTTAGCGTCAAAAATCTAGTTTTAGAACAATTAAAAATATTATTATGAGATGTCTCCTTGTCAATCTTTAAAAATATGTATGTCTTATTTTGACATGCCACTAAACACTACAAAACACTTTAGTATGACACTGACTATATGTCAAACTTCAAAAATCTGTCAAAATATTAACAGTTAGCATTTCTTTTTTCTTACGCAGTAAGAGTAGTTTCCTATTTCTGTGGTTCTTATAAATTGTGTGGTTCAAATCTTCTTAACTCCAAGTGTGCTACGGCTACGGTCTACGGCGCAGTCCCCCACCGGAAGTGTTTGAAGTGTTTCGTACAAACAGAGAGCCTACTTGTTTTGCATAATTTTCGCGTTTGTATGCCCATTGCATGCACACCTACTTATGTGCTCATATTTATTCAGCAATACAGGTCAGTTAGATACAGGTATATTTTTCAAGTACTTTTTGATATTATTTGTATTGACAGACAGAAATAGTGAGAGATTTTTTACGACATGTAAGCGTTGAAATGAGAGCAAAACTATTGTTTTTTGTACGTTCTTCTACCTACAAAGGGATTTACTTTTTATTTTATTTCTTTTGCGAAAGGCTAAATTTTAATATAGCTAATTTAAAAATTCTCAAGAAATTAATAAAATCGCTAATTACTGTTGATACCAGATAAATCCTATCCCATCTTAGTCCTATCACATCTTCAAATGCCTACCATAAGGTAAGATAAATGTCTATTTATGTTGAAAACCTATTTATGCAAAAGTTTATCAAGTGAGTTTTCCATCAACAAAAACAGACCACAAACTGCTAAGTGTCGCTGCGACCAATTTACGCAAACAAGCCCAGAATGGCAGCAAATATTGTTGTTTACTTTGTTCACTAACAAATAAAGTTACTTATGGTTTGAATACACAGAGCTAAACTTGCTGACCCAAAATACAAATAAATTACATTAGTTATACTCGTAGCATGTTCAACAAAAGAAGATAACTTGATAACTCCGAGAATCACTGCTAATATTATTGTCAAGATAAAAAAATAATATAAACTATTATTTGTTAAAACAGGCTCCCAGCAAACTATCATTCATGAGACTCATTCGCACCCACTTCCTTACTTTATCGCAACCGTTATTATAGATCTTTCTTCGTTCGTCAATTTTATTTATTATTTAGTGTACGAGTATGTATATTAATTAGTATATATTATGTGTCTTTTTAAATATGTAATCTCATAAACAATTATTGTATATTTTATATTTAATCTCATGTGTCATTTAATTGGTATTGGGTATATTTTAGTGATTTCTCTTTTATTTACTTTGTCACACCGCCAAGGTATAATTGGTAGAGTATGCCCTACGGCTTTATGTTTACCTTTAGTACAAAGTTTTGTTGTACTAAAGGTGTTGCAATCTAAATTGCCCACATTATTACGAAAAACCTATTCATTATTTTTAGCCTTCGATAAGATACAAACTCGCTGCTACGAGCTATGGACTACGGCGTAGCAGAGATAATTGTTGACTGATGGAAATCGTAATATTATCTTATCGTAGCTCAGAGTCTCGTAGCACTCGGACAATAATTGTATGCTACGTCAAAAGGACGACTGATTTTTATTAGCAGTCTTTAAAATATTATTTTCTTAATATTCTAAGTCTTTTAATCTAACAAATCGTTATCAAGTACCTACAGTTGATAATCCGGGACTGCTTTAAACATATTTAAATAAACATTAAAATTTACGAGTAGTCTTAAAGTTCACTAAATACAATTTAAGTTTGGCGCTGTGTTAGAAAATGAATACCTATAGGTAGAATGAAGCAGTAGTCAGTCTAGTTTTAAGCAACGTGTTGGTGCCAATCGTTATTTTTAGAGTATATTGACATCTTAGAGTTCCAAGCCTTACAGTCAAAGTTACAATATAAGATACAGTGCAAAGTAATAATAATAGAAAAAAAACCGGTCAAGTGCGAGTTGGACTCGCGCACTGAGGGTTCCGTACAACCTGTAGATAAGGAGTAGTAACTTTGAAATTTTCAAAATTGTCAAAAGTTTTTTTTTATATGATGAAACTGAAAATTTATGGTTTTCGTAATTTTTCCTATATCTGTACTATAAGACGTGACTTCGTACTAAATTTCAAGATTCTAAGTTTACGGGAAGTACCCTGTAGGTTTTGATTCCCGTGCGAGTTTCGAAAATTTGCGGCCTAAATGGCTGTATCTTTTGATTGCGATTTTTCTACAGCTTCCAGGGACAGTAGACCTAAGTATCATATATTTGATACCTCCACGCGTTCCTGAGAAAAACGGTCTTGACAGACGGACGGACGGACGGACGGACGGACGGACGGACAACAAAGTGATCTTATAAGGGTTCCATTTTTTCCTTTTGAGGTACGGAACCCTAAAAGTACAGTAATTTTATTCAGGCGCAATATCTGACTAACTAGAATATGTCACGATTGAGATGTTTTTATAATATTATTTAAAACGCTCACTAAAACTTGCCAAATACTTCGTGCGGAGACTTTTATAATAATAATATAATATAACAACAACATCACATTCATTGATCTGACTCCGTGGTAAGTAGCTAAAACACTTGTGTTACAGAAATCAGAATCAACAGTGGTATTAAAAATATACTTAAATAAATACATATAACACCCAGACCAAAACAAACGGACATGAATGACACACTGAATGCACACAAACATTTGTGTGCATGAAGCACACAAATGTTTGTACAGTGCGGGGATCGAACCCGCGACCTCTTGGTCACCTTCTTAACCATTACACCAAAGTGATCGTGGTCAAAATATGCAATATTTAATTCGAGATTCGTACCGATTGACAAGAATAATGATTACAGTGTTTTTTGTCATTATACTAAAGTGCCACTATTTTTGACGCTGACTGTACCTTAAAAGTTTTAAGGGCTTGAAGGAACATTGAAGAAATTACACGTTGTTCAGAAGATTTAAAAGTAAGCTTGTTGGTAGCCTAATTAATTTTAATATTATGCAGGAGCACTGACTTCGCTCATTAACTCTCCCGTTATAAAAAAAGACAAAAAATAATGTAAATAAAAAGTTTATCAAATCGATGTAAAAAAAAGTTTGTTCTCAATGGTGTTGCCAACTATTAAAAATTCTTCCAAACGAATAATTTATTTAAACAGTCGGACACTTGCGTATCGGCCACTGGTCCCACCTACTATCAACCTACGTTGACTTATCTGAACAACTAGGAAAATATAGCGTAAATCTCGCTGTTAAACAATCAAATGAAAAAAGTAATTGTAAAGCTTTTTTTTTCAAACCAATACTTTTGGTTACCTAAACCCATCACAATGGTGTTCCAAACACCATTAATAATTGTTACTTTGGGCTAAACATGAATATGATATTTGCGTTTCTTTTTAATAAGACAACCCTTTATCTTTATACTTACGGAAAATTTTCTTGAGCGCAATACAACATCAACAATACAATTCGACGCATAATCCTTCAAAAAATATAACATGCCGACATAATTCCGACATTGCCAGTACAAAGGAACACTTCAAATCTACAATTCAAAAGGCAAATAACTTGCTCCCTGTATGAGGAGAACAATTTTCGCCCCTTGTGAGAGTACAAAGAATATTTGTTCTTAACTTTTCCTTTATACGACTATATGCTTATGTCTTAAGTGATAATGGGTATAAAAGATACGAGTTTTCTTGAATTAAATTTGGAAATCTTTTGAATTTGGAATCTCGTTTGCTCAATTTAAAGTCTGGCTAGGTATGAAATTTGTAAAAGTTTCGTGTCTGGTGACCCAGGATTCAAATCCGGGACCCTTGGTAGTTGACCAGAAAATTGTCCACTCGACCAACAACGCATTGAACATTGACATAATTCTGTTTTATATCACACGCACCTCTCATTTTTTTATTTTTTTTAAATATAAATATTTCACGACAATCACACCAATTCTCTAGTTCCAAATTAAGCTACGAGGCTTGTGTTATGGATACTAGACAACGGATAAACATACTTAAATGCTTTTTTGCGTAAAAAAATACATATTATACATAGAAAACACACAGACTAGTACAAACACACATGTTCATGCACACTTATGCTTGTACTGTGCGGGGATCGAACCCGCGACCCTTGGTTTAGTAGTCCAACCTGTGGACCACTGCACCAAGAGGTCGTCAAAATTCATTAGAACAAAATTCATTCCATAAACGTATTTCATGAATATAATTTTGTTAAAAACAATCAATCATAATGTAACCTACATCGGAACCTCTGGTTTAGTGTTTTTCTCTTAAAATCTTGATCACTCACATCGCGTCTAAAGAAATATTTCCAATTCCAACATCACATACACAGTTCCTGATATCAAAGTAGATACTCGTATGTAAATCTTTTGTTATGGAAATAAGGAGCAACGAGTAACACAGACACCCAGGTCCTTATGCTATTCCGCATATTTCTTCTTTCTTTGCAATATTTATTTTTAAAATATAACAATGCACCTGACGATCCTACATAAGCCCTCGATCTAAGGAGCTTACGATCTATTATTTTCGGATTTTAGCAATTTTATTTTAAAATATCATTTTTAAAATTCACCGCTGAAAATTCTGAAATTCATATTTCACAGGCGTTACGAGGTGACAAGTATAAATTGAGAAAGAGTAAAACTTTTAGCTTTTGCTATTGCAGGCGCACCAAACCTGATTTTAATTTTACTTTTGGTTCTAAAACTACACCTAAGGAGTTCTTATAAATTTATGCGTGTTATAATCTGATATTAAATTCCGTGCATTATCAAATACCGAATGTGGTATGGCATTATTTTCATCATTTACCACACAATATGACACTTGATAATATAACTAAGAACGACGAACACTTTGCTCTTAAAAACTTGATTTTGTTAAAGGGGTTCACCAGGAGTAACGAAACGAGGTAAGATGTGGCAAAATTTATTGCTTTACCTTTATTGCTTACCAATTTAAAGAAATGTACCCTATGTTCTCTATCAAAAGATATTTTTGTGAGCTTTTTAGCTTAAGGAATTCGATTCTTATATGCAGTTTAATTAAGAACATAACCTGGCCTTGATGTTTATTAAGATGAAACTAAAGAACAATTAATTTCAATTTTCTTTTCATTTTTCGTTTAAAACGAGTCACGATGTTGGGCTATGGAATTATTGTTTAAAACTATGATGTAATATCCACACGCTTCGTTCATCCTTATCAACTGTCACTAAGTATCCAATGGAGTGAAATTGATGGAGGCTTTTAAGGGAAATTGTGACGGGACCATCTCGGCGTTTTGAGTTCACTTCCTTAAGTTAAGGCTTAGTGAAGGGTTGAACGTTGAGTATAATAACTATCTTGTGGAAGTGACTGGCACTTGTCATGCTACGTTTTTATTATCTCGGTTTAAATAAGGGTGGTCGTAGACACACAGTCCAGCAAAAAAAAAGTTAAATATATTAAAATTCTACAGACTCTACTTCGGGGAGTATGCTCATGAGCTCCATATGCTCATTCTACGCACTATACGCACTAAGCGCTTCGCTTCATCTTTCATAATGCGCACAGCCAAGGAATGGTATGCACTTCCGCCGACGGTGTTCCCTCTTTCTTATAACTTGAGTTCATTCAAAGCGAAAGTCAATACGCACCTTCTGAGTAAGCTCACTACATCGTCGACATCATATTTACCTTATGTCAAGAGCGAACCCATATTAATATTAAAAAAAATACAAATGTATTACAAATAAACACTTACACAAAAACACACAGACACACACACACGCACGTACGTACACATAAACACACACAAAAATTGCTTTATTTAGCGTTTGAGAAGGAGCCTGACTCTCGTAGCACGAGAGTAGATCAAATATTGAAATATTGTATACCTACTTAAAAGTGTGTTTTTAAATAAATGACATTTACATTTTCATTTCTCGCTCATCCAGGCTATTCCTTATCGGCTACCGGTGACGACTAACGGTCGGTCTATTTAGACCTATTCTATTATATATCTTTGCCTATGTATTTAACTTTGACTGGACAATAGATAACTGATAGCTTCATACAAACGGCTGAAACAGCAGATAGTTTTTACGAGTAGTATAAAACTGACAGGTATCTATCTTACTCTCAGTCAAACGTAAGTAGATAGAATATTGAACCGCCCCGTATGACTAATTATAGTCCTCCTGGCCGATTTCGACCACGGCGGCTAATCTCAACAGACATTAGCTAACTACGCAGGAGATATTATATTAGTGCACAAGTGTGAGCGCAACACACAGATGCACTCACTGTTCTATCACTCTAAGTCATTTCATCACTATGATGAGTGACAGTTATGATTCTATCAGCAATATAATCTGAGCTAAAGAAAGTGAAAAATATAATATTTACCGAACATTAAAACATTATTTACACAGCACGTCTTTCTCAAACTTGTAAACGTCACTTAAAAACTTCTCGCCACCAAACGGGGCATAACTTTCGACTTATAAATATTATATTAAAAGTCTGGTACAGGTGGTACCTATCTCTGAAACTGAAAGTTTGTAATTTAATCAAATATCGATGGTTCGCTTAAAACTTTGCTATCGACCATGCACCGTGGGGTAGATTAAACTGCAAGTTATTTCAGACTTTGAAAGTTTTTCTAGTGTAACAGTGTTAGGTAGAAAATAATTGAATACTCAAAGTTGGTGAAATATTGTTTTAATTACGTCTGGTGGGTGGATTAAAAAGCTTAGCGTTTTATTTAACTATTACTTAACTGAGAGTTTGTGGAAACAAACATAACGTTGCTGCATTATATTTGATGCGACGAAAGGAACTATAAGAGTATGTATAAGAATTGGCTTGATGACACCACCAATCGTTGACTTACTTTTTATTATCTGTTTAAACGGTCTACCTCCATAGATTATGTGTGGGAATACAAGAACGTGACGTCACGGTCATGTATCAGAAATCGAAGTCAATTGATTGAATATTTATTGAGTTTTGTGTGTTTAAAAATTAGTTTCTACATCATTCTGGAAATATACTAGTTGTATTAACTTCATAGGAGCTATGTTTTTTAAATGCCATGGTCTTGAAAATATTCAAGACAGGTGTCGTCTTGCCTATTTGGATAGCATCACATAAATTACTTTGATTCCAAGGTATGTAACGAACTTCACTCTTGTCATCTCATCAGCCTATAAGCGTCCGTCCGCTGGGCACTGGCCTTATTCCAAATATGAGGAGGTGCGAACACTTCACCTCGCTGACTCAATGCTGATTGATAGAGCGGTTGTTTATAAGGTAAGTGAACAACCTTACTGTCAAATGTTATTAAGCCTGCGACGAGTATTAAATTCTTAAGGAACCTTAGTAGGTACTATCGGGGTCTGCGTCGCATGAACCTTTAAGGCGAAAATCATTTGCACATCGCGCGCAATCCCGCTTGTTAATTGCTCCGCGTGTGTCATAGTGCATGCAAACGATTTTAGTTGGAAAGTGTTCACGCGGCGCTGACCGCCACTGTACCTAGTGGAAATCAAAAGCAGCGAGGACGCTTTACCAACCACAACCACTCATTGAATAATGTAAAACTAACTTTCCAGTTAGAAAAATGCTGGTGAGCTTCAACGGATGGGCGAATTTTGACTAGTCATAGATAAGCACCACCGTGATTTAATTTATCCATCGAATGAGAAAAACCGCTTTGAAATCGGTATTATCGTTCGATAGCTACGATGCAACAGACAGACCCAAAAAAACCAAACACATACACACACAAGCAGACATAGTGATCAGAGTTATAACCCCTAACATTTGATTTTCATGTGGAAAAACATGTATAAGCACATGGTTTTTCACTATCTAAAATCGAATAAAGGAAATGAAATAAATTCACGGAAATTATAATTTAAAATAGTACATTACGATACGAGTGACCTAAGTTGCCCATTATTGCTAAACGCCGTGCATTAATAGGCAACTTAGGTCGCGAGTATCGTAGGCAGCAGGGGGGTTCTGAGATTGCTATTTTAAAAGAAACATTGAAATGATTTTGATTTCGAATTGATTTATTGAAAAAAAAAAACATTGAAACCAGTCTTTGGATCATCGAACATTGAAACATAGGATCATTCATTGGATCAAACATTGAAAACATTCAAAACGGAACATTGAAAGTATTTTGCTTTTGAATTCCTGTGCATTTTCAAGCTTCAAATGACATTTCAAAGGGTTTTGTTTCATTTTTTATACATATGCGAAGGTAGTCGATTCATTTTCGCACCGTGCAGAAATAGACAACTTAGGTCCCGGAAAAGCGTGCGTAAAGTGCGGGTTTAGGTCACGCTGTGCTATAAAAATATATATATTTAGCATCTTCAATGTATGCCCTAAGCATTAGTTTCTATCTCGTTAGTTAAGTGTCTGAACGAGTGCATCAAGATAAATACTGCGGCATCTTAAGCTCTTGTAATAAGGGAGTTTTTGCAACAAAAAAATGCTTAACCCGGTATGCTGCCGTCTGTTCTATTCGTTGACAATATCTTAGTGTCGGGTAAGGTGTATTGAGTTCGCAATTTATTTGAGTTTGGTCGCGGTTTACTCTAGATGCGGTCTGGGGGTTTATTCCACTCTGCGCTGTTTTATTTAAAGTCAATAAAAAAAAACCACAAAAAAGCATTGGAATAAGACTTAATACAAGTGCCATAAAATATATTCCTAAGTGAAAACATATATTTTCACTAAAATTGTAAATACGTATGTCACTGAAAAAATTGTGGTCGTTTGTATGTTATAATAATTACATACATTGATTCGACTCCATGGTAAGTTGCGTAAGCACTTGTGTTACAGAAATCAGAATCAACATTTGTATTACAAATAAACTTTACTAAATACATAGGTATAACATCCAGACCAGTAAAAACCGACATGTTCATGCACACAAATGTGTGTAGAGTGCGGAGATCGAACCCGCGACTTCTTGCTCTCATAGTCAACTTCTTAAGCATTACACCAAAGTGGTCGTCGTGTCATCCATCGTCATTTGAGGTGTTGTGTCATCATTAACTATTTCAACTATGTAGTCACCACAGTTTTGATTAACTTAATAAAAATATTAATATTTAAATAAACCAATATTATTTAAAGACCATGCTACGACAATGCTTAAATAATCTCTGGTTTGACACCTGATTCGCAAAATCTGCTGACTTATATTTAATATAAATTAACTATATTATGTATTTTGACGACCACTTTGGTGTAACGGTCAAGAAGTTGACTGTTGACCAAGAGGTCGCAGGTTCGATCCCCGCACAGTACAAACATTTTTGTGCATGAACATGTCTGTTTTAACTGGTCTGGGTGTCATATTGGTGGGTATGTATTTATTTAAGTTTATTTGTAATACCACTGTTGATTCAGATATATGTAACACAAGTGCTTTAGCTACGCACCACGGAGTCAGATCAATGTACATATTGTGATGTTGTTGTATATTTATTTTAAAAATAAGTGATGTAGGTACTATATATGTATAGTGTTTATTTTAACTTGGAAATTGGAATCCCGTAACGGAGGCATAAGACTCAATTAAAGTAGATTAGCCGTCTAAGTTGGTAAGTATTTATTTATCTGAAAGGCTGGTACTTTCCCCCAGTACAAAGTGGAACACAACTCCACTCAGAGACACAAATGTACAGGTCCAATACAAATGGTGACTTGGCCACAGCGATCAATTATAAAACGAATTGGTTCGACGCAGTCGGCGGCTTGTTAATGTATTGCGTCATTTTAATCACACGGGGTCTGGTAAGGGGTTAACAGGAAACTTTGGGGGTGTATATACAGTTGGCGTAAGCGTAAGGAACCCTTATTTGTCAATCCGCAATCGAAATTCAATCTTTGACGACCAATTTGGTTTTGGCTACGGACGTAAAATCTAGCGGACGCAGGAAATTAATGTAGAGAACGAGCTTTGGCAACAAACTCGCGGATATTTATTTAGAAGCGTTTATTAGAATAACTTTTAATTTTTGAATTCACCACAGCACACGTTAGCTCTTTGTATTTGAATTAGGTGTCATTGTTTGGATTGTTTTGACTAGCGTGAGAAGGATGATGAATAGGATATCGTGTGTTCAGCATAGTACCGTAGCCAGCTCATCAACATTTAGCAAAAGAGTAAAAATTAAAACTTTAGTTTATCGCTCCATCAGCACCTTAACGTCACAGGATCAATAAATTCATTTCTTACTCCCCGTCATTATGATGACGTCACCGAAAGTCGAAGCGAGGTGGGAGTAATGTGACGTAATCAGATTGGGCTTACAGCGCGTCGTCAATGGCGCTGATTGCGCCTTAACTATGTTACCGACGGAGACTGATGAACGCTGTTTTGAACGTCTGTAGAGCATGAGAGGAAGCGGAATGTTGGTAGATCTTTAAAAACAATATAAGCGAAAAGTGACTTTTTGACCCTTCATCACAAAATCTGACAAACTACGAGTGCTAAAAATTTCAATTTTGATATCCTTTAAAAGGCATAGACGCTCACTTAGACCGGGCTTTTTCGAAATTTAACAAAGAGTAAAGTATTTCTGTTGTTGTAAGTTTTTATCGGAAAGAATCTCGAATGACGCCCGCGTGCCGGGCGATGCTCCGTGAGCAGATACTCTACAAGGTGAACCGACGATATGATGAAGGTCGAAGGAAGCTGCTGAATACGGGAAGCGCAAGACCGCTCGCTATGCTTAAGATTGGGCGACGAAAAGCCGATTTGATGAAGTTTGTATGAAATTCCGTTATTACAACTGCACGGTTACATGAAAACCTAGCGTCAGACACTTAGAAGCGAGGTGGGAGTAATGTGACGTAATCAGATTGGGCTTCCAGCGCGTCGTCAATGGCGCTGATTGCGCCTTAACTATGTTACCGACGGAGACTGATGAACGCTGTTTTGAACGTCTGTAAATCATGAGAGGAAGCGGAATGCTGATAGATCATTAGAATCAATGTAATAACATTAATAGTTATCCTGGCCGTGGAGCACGCACTTTTTCATCACTCTCTAAGTTCGGTGAAACGGCAATCCGACATGATTGGAGAGAGATCAGGTGCAGGACCAATGGCTTAACGTGCTTTCCGAGGCACTTGGGTGTTACACTGCCAACTTCCCGACTCCGAGCTGTTTTTGAGAAATTTATAAAAGAGAATCTTCAGAATTTTAGCTCGACCTGGGATTCGAACCCAGGACCTCTCGGATGTAAGGCAGAAACTTTGCCACTATACCAACGAGGCAGTCACTAAATAAAAACAATTTAAGCGAAAGGTAAGTGAAATTGAAATGATACACTTTTTTACGGATTATTTCGCATTACATTTTATTTTAACCTGACGTTTCGGATCCTTTTCAGCGTCTGTGGTCACAGGTAGAATAAGTTGTTAGTTGTTATTACATAGTTTTGAAGAAATCGTAAACTACCATCACTCAAAAATATAAAGTTACGTTCCTACCTTCACAAAATAAGCTAAATGTGTTTCGAGGTTTTGCAGTGCGGGATCTAGCTTGAGTCTTGGCTAAAACAGGATCCCAAGCTGGTGGAATTTTCCAACCATCTTCTCTATAAAAATTAGGGTGTCTTCTAATTTCAATGGCCTCACGGAACATACGAGGAAGAAAACGACGTTCTCTTGCGATGACTTGCGTTCCGTCTATGTTTTACGTCGGCTATAGGTTTTTAATGCGTACGTACTACGCTTTGTTTGCCCTATGTAGGACAGACCACAGTCACATTACAGTCTATACACCGTGCGTCTATGCGTCTTAAAGATGCATGTTACACTTGACCGGTGCTAAGTATTGGTTGATTTTCTAAGGCGGCTTGAAGTAAGTTTTGATTGAAGCACGCTTCAAGATGTTTCCAAACGGTTGTGTGACCTTTGGATCCTAGGAGTCGTCACTAAATCTGAGAAACTACGAGAGCTAGGTGTTTCAATTTTGCATGGACTTTCTTTAAAGCGCAAAGGCGCTTACTTAGACCGGGTTTTGCGAGTTTTTATAAGAAAGAATCTCGAATGACGCCCGCGTGCCGAGCGATGCTCCGTGGGCAGACTCTCTAGAATGTGGGCTGACGATATAGTGAAGGTCGCGGGAAGCACAGGACCATTCGTAGTGGAGATCTTTGGGGGAGGCCTATGCTCAGCAGTGGGCAACGAAAAGCTGTTTTGATGAAATTTCTTTATTACAGCTGCAGGGTAACATGGAAACCTAGTGTGATTAACGTCAGTCACTGAGAAGCGAGGTGGGAGTAATGTGACGTTATCAGATTGTGCACTAGCGCGTCCTCAATGGCGCTGTTTGTGAACTGAGACTGATGAACACTTTTTTGCACGTCTATATAGCAAGAGAGGAAGCGAAACGCGGGAAAATCGACACTCAAATTTTTTTTTTTAATAAGTCGACAGCTTTTGACGGAAACGGGTTCGCTGTTTCCGTTACCGCAATAAAGAAATTACCTGTTTAATTATCTAAAATTTTCGGCACTACTTTTGCACGCGATGGAAGAGCTGGCGGTTCGAACGCGTGAGGCGCTCGTCCACGAAGATTCGTTCGCGTTCATTCACACACAAAAATATTTTTTTTACGCACCACAACCACATCACTTAGGCTGTTGAACAAAATAACATTGCCCGAAGAAACTGGGAGGCGACAAGCGCGAGGCCAAGGATTTAGGGCAATAAAAATAAAATAAATGTCCCGTGCCATATTGCGAGCCCGGAGCCCTTAGACAATGTAGGTAACATTGCATCGTCAGTGACGAAAATCGCGTTAGCTATCGTTTCATAAATGTATCGGAAAGGTGCTCAGAGCATTAATTAATGTTTACTCACCGATAACAGTGTAACTTCAAAAATGATGCGGCCAAATTGGTGTCCTTGGTAACCGTCCCCTTTTTCACTGAAAAAAGTTGTCTATTTTACATAACAAACTACACATATTGAATGGGCAAACCTAATTTTACCTTCCCTCACCAAATAATTTAAAATGACCAATTTATTTGACGCACATGTAGATATTTCATATGTTTAGCGTAGCCAATAGCGTTATAACTGTCAAAAAACAATTTCGCACTCGCAAAATGACGTTTACGTCCGAAAAAGCCATATAGTAACTTACCATCAAGTGAGATTGTAGTCTAATGTCTGGATAGTTAATTAAATTACAATAAAAAAGCGTCTTATATTACGTAAAAAACTCTTCAATCGCCATATTGCTCCATACTAGTCGATACCTAGCATAAAAGTTAACTTTGTAAACCCACACTCACTGTACGTATTGGAGTGTGTAACTCAGACACTAGACGGCTCTGCTTCGATGCCATATAAATTTGCATCTATGCGTTCGATGCGTTTGATCGAGCTACGGACTCTCGCACTAAGCACTCATTTTTGTTAAGTCGTCACGTGATTTAAGAATTGCGTAATTTGCTATCGAAGTCAATAGCGAATTTTGTCATCGACTAAGCAATCAAGTTGTGTCTTGTGTCCAGGGTCTTTGAGAGGCTGGGTATGTCGGGATATTTGAACCACTCTTTTGGAATTCGTTTTACAACGTGATTATATGGGTGTGTGAATTTGAAAGCTTTCAATGCTTTTTAACTTCGGTTCATTTAACGCATAAGTCTTTTGAATTATTTTTAAACTGAAACATATTTTTACATTAAGATTAAGTAACATAACCTAACAAATTACACACATAATACAATTAAGCAGTTATTTATGTTGTATTTCGTTCGTTAAATACATTCACAAAACTAAGAAAAAATATCTGTAAAATTAGGTATACTCGTATGTCAATGCCATGTTATAAATTATCTTTCATTACAACTGTGCTAGTTAATCCATCGCACAATTCGCGTGCTACTGTAAATTTAAGCAATAGTTATCTTGCAAAACCTGTCGGGAAAAATATGCATCTCCTAATATTTACCAACTGACAGTACCCACGCCAGATTTTCCTGCATTCTGCACATCAAAGATCTTAAGACTTCGTAAAGACAGAACAAATCTTGTCAAGCCTACCACTGCGGTGTCTTATGCAGCGGGTTTAGATGCGTTATTGCAACGGAATTGTTTAGTCTGATGTGCAGTACCCTAAGTTTTTCCCGTGCACCTGTTCAGCTTAATTATTATTTAAATTTAATTATTCCCCAACTAATTGAGGGATCTTTAAGCAGGTTGTGAAGACGAGCTTGAGTGCTCGCGGTTGGGCAAAGAAAACAGGATCCCTAAGTATACTTACTTTATTTTTAAGCATTAACTATGCAAATTTCTTTAAAATAAATAAATAAATTAAATAAATATTCCACAACAATCACACCAATTCTCTAGTCCCAAATTAAGCTACGAGGCTTGTGTTATGGGTACTAGACAACGGATAAACATACTTAAATACTTTTTTTTGTAAATAAATAAATACATATTATACATAGAAAACACCCAGACCAGTACAAACACACATGTTCATGCACACTTATGCTTGTACTGTGCGGGGATCGAACCCGCGACCCTTGATTTAGAAGTCCGACCTGTGGACCACTGCACCAAGCGGTCGTCATAATGTCAAAAATGTCAAATCGTAACACACTCGTGTGTCAAAACACACAATGTGATACTAAAAGAAACTCGGACCGATGAGTTAATGTCACAGTAGCTCAATTAGGAGAGCGATCGCCCGGCTTGCGTGGGGTGCGGGCTCGAGTCCCGCCTGTAGCAGTCCATTTCTCTTTAAGTGTGTTTTAATATCACATGTGTTTGAATACACCCTGTTTTATGTAATAGCAGCATAATCTGGAACTTATCCGCCAGTCCGCACCTGTGGCATACCGCCTTGAATCCAATTCGCTAGGAGTCGCGTGACATTAAGTTTCGTAGCGAGATTTCCACAAAAAGAACAAGCCTTGATACTGTCTAGAAAGTACACGAACCTATATCATGTCTTTAAAAATGATTAAGTATGTACCTACCCACCTACATGTAGCCAGTCTGTTGATGCGACCTTCTTTATTTGTTCTTTACTAGTGGACCCGCAGACGCTGTCCTGCCCATTTTTTTTTAATTTTCTTACCTTTTAAACCTTCCCTGGACTTCCACAAATATTTCAAGACTAAAATTGTTTAAATCGGTTCAGCCGTTCTCGAGTTTTAGCGAGACTAACGAACAGCAATTCATTTTTATATATTACTAGTTGACCCGACAGACGTTGTCCTGCCCGTTCCTTTTTTTTAATTTGAGATCTTTTAAACCTTCCCTGGACTTCCACGAATATTTCAAGACTAAAATTATTCAAATCGGTTCTGCCATTCTTGAGTTTAAGCGAGACTAACAAACAGCAATTCATTTTTATATATAAGACTAGCGGACCCGGCAAACGTCATCCTGCCCGCTGTTTTTTTTTTTACTTTTCTTATCTTTTGAAAGATTGTTACATGTCGCGGAAAACACGCAGCCCTAACTCTAATTCCATTCTTAGTTGAAAACGAATGTTCAGCTCGTATTATTTGTCTAAAGATTCACTTCACTAACATTGACTAGCAAACAAATCATGTTGTCCTTCTATGTACAAACAAAAGGGGCACATCAAGCTGCCCGATTTTGTTGCAAAATCGCCTATATTACAAACGCATAAGGTGGCGCACTGTTTACCTTGACTAGCTGTCGGCTAAACTTGTAAGCAACAATATCATTCGGAGACCCAAGATTTGTCAACAGCTTCCGAGTTCATTACACATCGACGAAGATTGGTGACCTCTTGTGCAGACGACGCGCATCAGCTTACCCAACTTTAGCCTTGAGACCGCCTAACGGACCGCCTTCATTGCGAAAATTATTTTCGTAGTTGACATGGGAAACTTGACATGATGCTGTCCGTACTATAAACATACGTAGAAGTATTTGCGACGGTGCCGCTTATAGAAACATTAAAAAAAGAATAAATTCGTTTTTATACAAACATAGTCGTGAGTAGATACTGCAGAGCTTTTGAGGCAATATTAAGTATTTGAATTGAAAATGTTATTATTTTGACGCTAGAGGGACGCTGAGGCCAGATCCGAACTTTATTGGTGACTTAAGGCAACCAGTATATTATAACTTTATACAAAAATTGCTTTATTTAGTTAAGATCTACATTTGCCTTCGTAATTAACACAAGTTTACACTTACAGTTAAGTTGGAGTTGACTAAACCCCTAGTTACATCTCATAAGTTGATGACGCAAATCGTAATCTTTATGACATGGCAACGACGTCGTTGCCATAGAAAACTAAGCGTAGGCAAATGTCATTTTCATTTATTAATCAAACGTATTACGATTTTCGTCATCGACTTATGACATGTATTTCTAGAGGTTGAGGTCTTCTTCAGCAAAGCTAAAGTAGACAGACAGAAATACTTGTTTACTATATAGAGGTGCTTGTGGCGCAGTGGTAGCAACGTTTTGGTAGTGATAGTTAAGCAACCAAAGGTGCGGTAATGTTTGGGATGGGTGACCGACTATCCTGACCATAAGTGACGTCTATTTACAAGCATATCCGTTCTTGGATAGTCATGTCAAGTTGTTGGTCCCAGTGAATATCGATAGATATTAGTCGTTTAGCCTTGTCAGAGGCCCTCGGGAGGCTTAATAACACCTGACAGTAATGTTGGTCAATTACATTACACACACTTCTCCACCAATCCGCACTGCTGTATGACTCAAACCACTTCATAGTTGAGGTGCGGCCTGTGCTCAGAAGTAGGACGTAAATAGGCTGATGAGATGAGATAAGAATGAGTTGCTTCCCGTTTTCTTCACTAGAACTTATATAATTCCATTTCTGACTGTACCGCTTGATACACTCTCCCGTATTCACCCATCTCACAGCCTCCTCGTATCGAACATACCAAAGTTTAGAACGTTCCTGGCAGGCCAGCATTAACTGGTTTCACACACATTTAGTATTCAACCGGTCAAGATGAAGACACGTGCATAATTTAGGCACCACTAAATAGGGGACCGTTTAATATTCAAAGGGGTAGGGGACAATATTTTGGTTCCTATCAGAAGGGTTGGGTTAAAGAGAATGCGTGATTCAGATTGCACGAAGGGTATGTATAATTAAGATATGGGATTTTATCGGGGGTGGTACGAAAAGTTTAAATATTCTTTAGGTACTTTTAGTTGATCATCTAACCTCTAAAATCTCATGCTGCACAAAAAATTACATAAAATTTATTTAGTTTTAATGACTAAAAGCAAAGCTTTTTAGTCCTCGACTCATCCTCACAAAGCTTAACTTTTGCAAAAAGTTTTGCAGGATATTATGCCAGTACATGCAAGAATGGAGGCCGATAAGCGCGCCAGATCAGACGCTCCCGATGCCAAAGTGACACGACGCAGACGGCCGTGTCAGAGTAGATTTGTTCGCCTTCATCACTGACCCCTAAAATAAGTGGGATAGGGCCGGGGGCCCCAAGTTTAAGGGCGTATTCTGCGAACAAAATCGAGCCAAAATGTCACACAACAAAAACAAAAAGTGCAACAGATGTTCCGAAGCTATAAATCAAAAGCAAGTATCTTGGTTCTTACATTTGAAAGCAATCTAAGATTTGAAGATCACATTAGCGAATGCGTAAGAAACTGCTTTATAGACTGTAAATGCTCTACAAAATAATACCATACCTAAGCAAGGGAACAACCCTTTGCGAAACCCGTATACTCTCAAAACGAAATTAGTACGAGTATATGATGGTGTATGTGGGCCATGTCTATGGGCTGCTGATACAGAAAGTACAAAATGCTTGTGCACGGTTCGGTTTTCATGTCCCACCAAAATCCTATATCACCCCGTACCTTAATGCCGCAGGCGTGTTGAAGATGAAGGCCTAGAGGAAGCTTCATTTGGCCGCTATGTTATTAAGAGTGATAACCTAAAAAAAGCCAGGACACTTGCATGCGAAATGACTTAGGCTCGGGCAGGGTATGGTCGAGGAAGAAGGAGGTGCGCTTGCGTCTTCCTAGCACCACCTCACACTTAACACACTATCGCCTTCAGGGGCTCCTTCAAATTTGCCGCTGCACGATGCTGGAACTCGATGCCCTCTTCGTTGCACGCCCTGAAAGTAAAGACAAAAATGTATCGCAGTCGAACAGTTAGAAAGCGAAAAATTTATATACACTTATTAAAAGGGTATGCGCGTCGGCCGAGGGGGACACGGATCATCTTTGCAGGAGTAGCGGACCAAACCAGCTACGAGACTTCCTTAAAGTCTTTTGGCGTTCAATTTATTTTTTTATAAATATTTGATTTTCATTTTTTTAATTATTTCTAGTTGAAATCGTCTTTTTTTAGGGTTCCGTACCTCAAAAGAAAAAAACGGAACCCTTATAAGATCACTTTGTTGTCCGTCCGTCCGTCCGTCCGTCTGTCAAGACCGTTTTTCTCAGGAACGCGTGGAGGTATCAAACTGAAATTTCTATATGATACTTAAGTCTACTGTCCCTGGAAGCTGTAGAAAAATCAACCTTCTAAGCCAACGCAATCAAAAGATACAGCCATTTAGGCCGCAAATTTCCGCAAATTTTCGAAACTCGCACGGGCATCAAAACCTACAGGGTACTTCCCGTAAACTTAGAATCTTGAAATTTAGTACGAAGTCACGTCGTATAGTACATATATAGTAAAAATTACGAAAACCGTAAATTTTCAGTTTCATCATATAAAAAAATATTTTTGAAAAATAATTTTGACAATTTTTTTTTCCTTATCTCATGAACGCGTTGAGATATTAAATTAAAATTTATATTAAATTCTTAAGTCTATAATACCCGTGATGGGTGAACTTTTACTTATATACCTACAGGTTTGTACGGAACCCTCGGTGCGCGAGTCCAACTCGCAATTGGTTTTTTGTTTTTACTTTTGCATTTTAAATTGTATTTTTGACGTGACAACGTCTTATAAATTGGTTTGCCGGGTGACACCTCAAGAAACTGCGTTACGCTGCTCCGCTCACGTTTCGCGCGAGAGAGAAAGAGTGAGAAAGAGAGAGAGAGAGATAGGCATACACACCGGTTCATGTTATACGAATGAATATTCACATTAAAATTATTTTACCACTCAGAGTCGTTGTCACGTAAAACTTTCGCGCGTATACCGACTTTACAGGCAACCAATTTTTTTAATTAATAGATTTTTTTGATGTTGTATTTTAATATTGAATTATTGATTTAAATTTAAAATCATCTTATCTTTATTATTATTATTATATTTTGTTCAGTGCCTCACTCAAGGCACTCGCTGAAAATCAGTGTAGTGGTATGCCTCCGGCTGCCACACTTTATGCTAAGCGGGTGGGTGCCAATTTCAAAATGTATTCTATGATTTAAGGTATTCTGATTATTTGTTGTCTTGCTTATAAATTGATTGTAATGTTTGTATGCCGATTCTTTTCTATTCAATACTATTAAAAAACCCTGCCTGCGTAGGAGGCTCAGTATAAATGAGCGATCGATACGTTGACGTGAAATGGTAATGGTTTTGTTGAGTCCAAACGGGATCCCATGTCACGCTGCTATTATGTGCCGCAGGTTTTTAGTGTGTGTCATATGTGCTTGTCGGGTTACAGTCACTTTTGTGCCCCCTGACAAGAGAGTCCTACATAACCATCGTGTCATTGTCGTCATCCATTGGACAACTTGTATGCGTGGACCATTTTACCTGCGAGAAAAGAAAAATATGAACATCGCATGTGAGTTTTTTTTTGATATTTTTGTTTTGAAATTGTAACATCTATCTTTATTATAATTCTTTGTTCTGTGATTTGAAAATTTCTTTTCGAGATAATAATTTTACAGTCTATTTTACACACATATGAAACAAGTGTATTGAATGAACTTTAAAGTGCTCCAGCAAAAAATATTTTTATGTAAATAATTCTTAAATTGTATTAACGTAATTCTGTCCAAAATATGAAATCCCTAACCAAGAGAACCACGTCGTGTAAGTGGTAACCGAGTTACCGCCCTTCATCAGATCTAATGAGTGTACCTACGTCATGTTACGCATACTTAAAGGTTTTGGATGTATCGATTGTGTTGTTACAAGGATGGAGAGGGAATGAATTTATTATATACTAGCTGACCCTGACTGATAGCGTTGCAATGATTGAACAATGTCATCGAATGACATTGACATTAGTTACGCGCGTTTTTTAAAATATGCTTAATTAAATGTATATTTTTCAATATTTCTAAGAGATTTTCTTAATATTTTTTCCGTAAGAACCTTCTCCTAATAATAACAAATACAACAAAAAAAGAATTAGTGAAATCGGTCCAGCCATTCACGCGTGATGCCGTGACCAAGGAAAACGGGTTTCTATAACGGATTTTTATATATATAAGTTAAGAAGATATCGCACACTAATTCTTTAAAGTCATAAATGTCAAATAATTTCCAAAAAAAACGCGTGTAGTCGCGCTTACCATCAGGTGAGATCGCGGTCTCAAATGTCTGGTTATTCATATATAAAAAAATGTGTGATTTTTTTGTGTATTTGTATCTCTTTGTATTTGTGTATGTTTCTATGAGTTGAATTGTGGAAATAAATCATTTATTACTATTATATTTTATATTTTGCATGTAAGATTCATATTAAAAAGTATATTTTTTTAAAACAACAACATCACATACATTGATCTGACTCTGTAATAGTATCAAGCGCACTTGTAAAGCAAAACAACAAAATCATAAGCTTGGGTTCTAAAAACTAAATGTTTTTTTTTGGAAAATCCACTTATTGATACCGACCACGCTTCTGGATAAACTACTTTTACATTATTTCGGATACAGCCAGCGTACACCTGCGGCAGATTGTTGCAACGACCCCCGATTGACGGTAAGTCAAAAAATTACCACGTCTATTGCTCCGGGCCTAATTGCTTATGAAATTTATGTTGTCAAAATGACTTTATTCTTTTCCGGTGGTGAAAAAGGCTAAAAATGGGACCCTACTACAGTGACTCCTTAGCTTTGTCTGTCAACAAGCTGTATATGGCCAAAATCTCAGGATGTAACTGAGAATGGATATTTAAAAGAATAGAAAGAAATAACGAAAGATAAAAAGGTTTTAAACAGAAATAGGTACAGACGGCACATAAGTTACTATGTTTTGCTCCAAAATAGCTCATATTTAAACGGAATAAGATAACGCAGTTTTCACCCTGATTTGCTGTGTTGTGTACTATTGAGAATAGAAACGATCAAAAGGAAAAGATTAAAAGATAATTCTCCTAGTTGTCGGCCTCTTAAGTACACGACAAATTGATTTTTATATTTATTTATTTTTTATTTGTTTATGTTTGTATTTTTATTCTTTTTTTTAATTTAAATTTGAATAAAAATTTAATTTCATAGAATTTAATACACATATATGTAAGTACTAACACCTAGCTTATTAAGCGCCATTGTATTATTAACCCATGGATTTTTGTTGTCCGCAATAAATGAATGAATTGAATTGAATTGAAAACCAACCAATACTCACGAATCACAACTTATCGATGGTATAAATAACACGATATTCCATGAACCGGAAACTCTCGTATCAAAAGCCACCAGGCCCAGTGTTTCGCGTTGCGGAAAAAATCATACCTTTTAGAGTGTACGTAATGGGGTGTCATGAGGGGTGTAATTTACAAAATTTTCCCCTTCATTGTAGAATGATTTTGCTTAAAAGGGGACCGATTGCCGTGACTTGCCGAAGGGGATGTGTTCTATGTGTGAAACAGTGGATGAGTTAAGCTAAGTAAAGTGTAAACAAGTCTGTAATACAACCTTTTGAAGAGAGTCTTTTTTTAATTCCGTATATTTTTGCAGACTTAGATACGATAATTTCCCGCAACATCTAACTACTACTATGGTCAAAGGTAGTAGTTTAACAACTGCACTCACTAAATAATGTTGTGGTCGACAAGTTGTTTTATAAAAGAAAAGGTTTTTGTAAAAATAAAAACACAGAATAAAGAAATTAAATTCCAAAATGCCACATCCAAGTTCTTCTTAATTCCGATACAAGGGCGGAATATGCGCTTAATAACACTGAAGGCTAAACTGATTTATCGTCTTCAAAACGGATAACATTCGCACCTCTGAGAGTTTTTGAGTCACTCTTTGTAAGCGTCCCTCTGTGCACACTTTTCATTTTGCATCATTTCTGCCGGGGAGTTATAACAATGACTTGCTTAGATTTAGTAGGAAAAGTGAGATCATTTATGTAACTTCGCTTCTCAATATTGAGGAAGATTTTGCATCTTACGATAAATGTATTTAACTGTCAGAAATAACATAAAAATGGGAATATAAACATAGATTTGTTCGATAATGATAAAGCCACGGACACAATAGGCGACAAACGTTGCGTAACATGTTGCAAATAATCGTATCGCCTACGTATGTCAAAAACGTTAACCTCTGTAATTGTCATTTGACGTACAGTCGAATGACTCTATATGTAAGTAAATAATCCGTAAGTAAAAAAATATGTTTCCTAATTCGATGTTAAATGATCGATGTTAAATCTGATGAATTAATGAACGGAAACACATAATCTGCATCAGACACAAAAAATACTTTTTATTACGTCATTTGATTGGTCTCATCCACAAAGCCCCTCGATAAATAATCAAACAAAAGCCACTAAACGGCCGTCATGCCTTTATGACATGTCATATCCCTTGATACCTTTCTTTTATTTACGGGCACAAAACGGCCAGTGTTGTAATTGTTTGCCATTCCATATTAATTGACTTGCGGGTACACCCGTTAAACGGTTTTACGTTAAATCGAAATACAGAAAATGTGGAATGATTTTTTTTTGTCCAGAACACAACGGGCAATGTACCACTGTGCGGGCTGATTGTTTTAAATGTCAGTGTGATTAATGAGTACGGGTGACGTTTTTGTCGAATGAAACTCTCATTCGGGTCTAATGTGTTTGAACGTAGTGACAGTTCGATTGCGATTGATAGAATCAGTTCGTTAACGATGCGGTCGATTGAACTAATGGTTATGGTGTGAAAAAAAAATAGCTTGGGTTTTACTGGCGTGAGTGAGTAATACTTTTTTGATGAACTCTGTATATTTTTACAGTTGAGTGCCTCGTTGGTATAGTGGCAAAGTTTCTGCCTTACATCTGAGAGGTCTTGGGTTCGAATCCTAGGTCGCGCCGAAATTTTTTCTGAGATTTTCTGTCATGAATTTCTCAAAAACATCTCGGAGTCGGGAAGTTGGCGGTATTACACCCTCGTGCCTCGGAAAGCACGTTAAGCCGTTGGTCCTGCGCCTGATCTTTCTCCGGTCATGTCGGATTGCCGCCTCACCGAACTTTGAGAGTGATGGAACAGCGAGTGCACCTGTGTATTGCGCTCACACTTGTGCACTATAATATCTCCTGCGCAGTTGGCTGATCTCTGTTGAGATTGGCCGCCGTGGTCGAAATCGGCTAGGAGGACTATTACTATAACTATTATTTTTACAGTCTCTTTATACAGAAGGGGCTTGTACCAGTTATTTGTTGCAGAGGAGTTTATTTTAAAATGAATATCAAAATAATGCATTGCTATTGCATTTACATGCTACTAGCGCCATCTCTTGATACCCGCGGGAAAACTGTTATATTGTCGATATCATATTGTGTATGTCTCTCATAAAATAAAGTTAGTCCGTTGCTATTTGCCAACTACTACGCGTGTTTCATTAGTTTACTGTGTTATATGAAGTTTTAAATCATGAGACGACAAGTTTAACAATTGGCTGCTGTATTAAAATTACTGACCCTCATGACTCTGAGTTTAGAGATATACAAAGTTTGGTCTTTTCAAAAAGTCTCGTGTGGTTTTGACTTTTCTAATTAAATAAGTAATCGATGTCTGTAGCATTTGTCCAATGAAAATTATTATTGTGTAGACCAAAGCTCTCAAAGTGAGCTTAAGGAATAAACATACATACTAGCTGACTTGGCATACGATGTTTTGCCATATTACTTATTTAAAAAGCTCTTATTACTTATAGATATAAAAAATAGATCTTTGCCGATTCTCTGACCTACTCAATATGCTCACAAAACTTCATAATAATCAGTCAAGCCGTTTCGGAGGAGTACGGGAACTAACATTGTGACACGAGAATTTTATACATATACTAGCTGACCCGGCAAACGGTTTTTTGCTATATAAATTATTGTGGACAACCCTGAGTTTTACATATACATAATTGAGATTTCTCACGTAGTATGTAATTAAAATTATTTTTCATACAACTTTAGCCCTTAAACACAGCCACAACACAAATTAGAGTACTGTACTTTACGTTTGTATTTGCCGTTCCGTTTCACGCCGGTGATGTGACATCTTTTACTCAAAGGTGCGCTCATTCTGCCCACTGTGCATTGAAAAAGCCTTTTAAAAGGAAAGTGTCTTCGTCTGTGTCCCCTTTTAAAGATAAAAAGGACTGAATGCATTAAGCTTAGACTAAGAAGACTGAGACTCTGGTGACTGGTGTTTTTGAAGAGGACCACTTTGGTGTAATGGTTAAGAAATTGACTATTAACAAAGAGGTCTCGGGTTCGATCCTCGCACTGTACAAACATTTGTGTGCATAAATATGTATGTTTGTACTGGTCTGGGTGTTATATGTATTTGTTAAAGTTTATTTGTAATACTGCTATTGATTCTGACATCTGTGACACGAGTGCTTAAGCTACTTACCACAGAGTCAGATCAATGTATGTGATGTCTTTGTATATTTATTTATTATTAGGTATTTATTTGTTCGTCTTGAATGCGGCAAAAACATACAACCGGCGCGAACACCTCTCGTATTCGCGCCGGTTCTATGTTTTTGAGAAAAATGTTTTTTGAAGCAAAGTGGTAGGATGTGGTGTCCCTTCGCCAAAATTTTGTGTCACTGGTATAGTTATAAGTTCATGTTATGTTTCCTATAAAAAACGTAAATAGCTTTTGTCTTCTAGAAAAGACGGCTTTGTAAACTTGTCCATGCATTGTGCCATAATTTTTATATTGTGCCGATTGCTTTCGAGAAAGGTCTTTCAAGAAAGGTTAGACCTTAGAACATACCTTTTTTTGGTTTTTATTTTATTTATTAAGAAACCATACAGCGTTACAAATTTGTACACGGAGGCCGTACTCTCTAACGTTTCGTTTGTATTTTCGGTGGGGTGAGCACGAACATTTTCGTAACGTATTAGTGTCGTCCAAACCTCAGAAATTGTCTGTTTTCCCATACAAATTGTCATACAACGTCGCTACAAATACGTTACGATAGTTGTTCGTGCGCACCCCACAGTGGGGTGAGCACGAATCGTCACGTATTCGTGTCGTCCAAACGTCAGAAACTGAAAGTTCCCCGATACAATTCGACAATTTAGCGATAGGTAAACGCTACGAATACGTTACGATAGTTATTCGTGCTCACCCCATTAGTCAACCCAGCGCGTTTGCACGCACGGTCAAGGTTGTAAGAGTGACAGTGATGACTTCATGATGAAATTAAAACTACGGGCAAAAGCTTAGAGGGCTGCTGCCATTAAAACTAACATTTTGACGACCGCTTTTGGTGCAGTGGTCCACAGGTCGGACTTCTAAAACCAAGGGTCGCGGGTTCGATCCCCGCACAGTACAAGCATACGTGTGCATGAATATGTGTGTTTGTACTGGTCTGGGTGTTTTCTATGTATAATATGTATTTATTTACAAAAAAAAAGTATTTAAGTATGTTTATCCGTTGTCTAGTACCTACCCATAACACAAGCCTCGTAGCTTAATTTGGGACTAGAGAATTGGTGTGATTGTTGTGAAATATTTATTTATTTTATTTATTTTACACACAAATCTGACCATGTAAAAGCCCTTTACATTCAGACGCAAACGTATTAGAACAAAGCGATCGTTTACATATGTTCTGTCCAAATAGAGCTTGTCTTAAGGCCTAACAATGGCGAGCAAAAGTGTCGTCTTTTGTGGTAAAGGTGGATACAAAGCGATATAATTGAACGCCACTATAAGGTGTTTTGTATGAGACCATGTTCGGCTATGGAATGTACCTTAGGGTTGTTAACTTATCACTTTAAAAAATGACACATTTGGACGACCATTTTGGTGTAATGTTTGATGGTAAAGAAGTTGACTATTAACCAAAAGGTAGCGGGTTCGATCCCCGCACTGTACAAACATTTGTGTGCATGAACTTGTCTGTTAGTACTGGTCTGGGTGTTATATTAAGCTTATTCGTAATACCACTGTTGATTCTGATATCTGCAACAGAAGTTCTTAAGCTACTTACCATAGCGTCAGATCAACGTATGTGATGTTGTTGTTTATTTATTATTATTATCTCCTACGTAGAACTGAAGAATATTTTTCATTTAAAAGGGTTGTTTATGTAAGAAAAGTTTTTTGTAGGTTTGCTAAATTTATGAATTAGATAAAACCCATAATCTTGTAATAACATAATCAGTAAGTACCTATCGGTGTGACTTAGATCGATAACATCATCTCATTAGCCTACATCCCACTGCTGGGCACAGGTCTTACCTCAACTGTGAGGTAGCACGAGCCATACTCTACCACGCGGCCTTATCAGTGAGGAGGGGTGTTGGTAAGATAAGTGACCAACCTTACTGTCGGAAGTTATTAAGCGGCCTGAGGGCCTCCGACCAGGCTTAACGACTAATATCTATCGCAAGTCCGCTTCGGCTTGCTGTAATGCAAAGGGCTATTTTTCTCAAATTACTAATCAAATAGTTGCACAAATTATTTTGCTGAGCCTATATTCTTATTTAAATAAACAATAGCAAATGCCAATGCCAAGAAAATTCAAGTCAAAAGCGCCATCAAAGAAATATCCTATTAACCAGACTGATTCGGCACTTAAGCTCTGTAAATACAAAACCGATGGCAGAGAAAAGGCCATCAAAGTCTCTGGTCTTAAATGCCAATAAGTATTTTATTGTGAAGTTTGAACAACTTTGTTGGAATTTTCCTAATAGCCCATTTTGTCGGAGGGACTCCTGTGTTGTGGAAAGTTATGGGAACTGACGTTTTTCGTGCTTCATTTTATTGAAACGTCTTGAAAATTTCAACTCTTTTGTAAGCAGGTTTTCCTGTGCGAGGTCACGGGTGGACAGTCAGCTTATGTTACAAACTAACTTGAGCTGAAAGTTAACGCAGTCGATACACAACAAGGAAACATGTCACATTTTGACGTTGGCAAGTATTTATTTAAGCTTTACTACACAACACGACCGCTAGGCGCAGTGGACACAGGTCGGACTTCTAAAACCAAGGGTCATGGGTTCGATCCCCGCATAGTACAAGCATGAGTGTGCATGAACATGTATGTTTGTACTGGTCTTTTGGTTTGGGTCTGGGTGTTTTCTATGTATAATATGTATTTATTTACAAAAAAAAGTATTTAAGTATGTTTTTCCGTTGTCTAGTACCCATTACACAAGCCTTGTAGCTTAATTTGGAACTAGGGAATTGGTGTGATTGTTGTGAAATATAAATTTTATTTATTTAATATAAATTGCACAATAGGTGAAATTAACGCAAAAAATATTCTACCATACCTGTGGGCTGTGCAGAAGAGTGTACAAAAATATTAGTATTTAACTCTTGGATACTACCGATAAGGTGCTTCCTTTCAGTAGAGTACATTTTGTAAATTTTTTACACGTCACCACTATCGAAAGCTTTCGTCGCAAGAGTGATCGTCACTGGTGCACACCCTCTTCATTAGTTTGCATTAATTGATATAAATTTGTACTTTACTAACAATAGTCTACTAATAATTAAGTAAATTTTTAGTAGACTTATTTGTTCACCATCAATAATATGGATCTATGTTCTGTAATAGAGTTGTTATATTTATTTATTTGGATACATAGGTATAGCTTTTACAATAATAATAATATTTCGAAAAGACATTACAAAAATACTTAACAAATAAAATAATAATATTATCGCACATGATATAGTAACTAAAAAGATTCTGAAAGTTGCTCAGTCGCTAAAAGAGGATGTAATAAGTCCGGTAGTATATAAATGATTAAACTCTGTCATGTTTTGAAAATACTTGGCCAACTCGTTAATTTATGACGATGACGGTGATTTAAAACGGGGGGATGTACACACTAAGTGTTAGTTAGGTGAATCTTTCTAAAGATAAGTTTAAACGAAAAAAAAAATTTTTCAATTTTATTGGCAAAAAGTTTGTGAATTTACTGTTTTTGATGGGTTCTTTGCGCTGCAGTCATAATCACTTAGCTTAGTCAAACTAACTTTTTTCAACTAAAATAAATAGTTCTAAAGAGGTGGATAGAAGATGTAGATTTGAATATTAAAACTAGTACCTATTTAGGAGTAAACTTTAAAAAAAGCTTTTGAAATCAATCAAACTGTGTGTATTATCATCATCCAAACTAATTGTGAAATAGTCAGCACACCAAGCTACATTTTTGTTACAAAATCACAATATCCCAAGCGCATATGATACCGCAGTAATTACTATGAAATTTTTACCTTAATAGGACACGTGAAAGTGGCTAAAATCTAGCGTGCAAAAATACTTGCTAAGTTTTTTATAAAAAAGTAATCAGCGCAATCTACTTTTAAGTAATTTACTCACTTCATTAACGTCGGTGCAACATTTTATTTAAAATGTCGGCTGATAGTATTTAGTGGAAAATGATTGCGGGATTTTTAACTATAAATAATTGAAGTATAAATTTATCATATAAATTAATATTGTACCCGTAATGTGTACACGTTTTCTAACCAAATACCTTTAAACAACTTTTGTTGCGAAAATAATTTAGGAAGACTTAGTTCAGGGCCATAAGTCTAAAGTAACTACGGTATTAAATAAAAAAATACTATGTTCATTTGAATATGGTGTTAGTTAAAAAGATATCGCGACTATACAGACAATTATGGTTGACAAGGTGGACGTGCTTTTCTAATTGTTTTTCATTTATACACTATTGAATTAAGGTATCATTAACGTGTTAGGGTCGTTCTTGGAAACCTCAATTTACAATGTCCAGATGCAAAAGTCCTCCATATAACGTTTAATATAATTCAAATACTTTGCAAATATTTTTATAAAAATAAAGCACTGAAAAAAAAAATCAAAATAAAAAAGCAAAAAATTGATTCCTCTGATGTATCCAAGCTCCCGAATTCAAGTTGCTATCGTTAAAATCTTTATCTCAAACACAACACTTATATATATGGTTTATTTTTTTACAGTTACAAGTTTAAGATTTCTGCAAATAATTTTTTTCACTTTTGTCTCAGTTTACGAGTTGACTTCTGTGGTGGCATTCAAAGTCCACATACCACAACCATTAGCGTAGAAGATGTTTTTTGTGTCGCATGCCAACAATGAGTGGTATTTTAAGTTCCAATAGGACATTTTCCCGTTTTACGTGAATGCGTTTTACTTTCCTAAGCACGGAGGGGGGGGGGGGGGGGGTGACTTTGACCCTTCACCAGTAAAAAGTTTATTTCAGTGTTTACTGTGTTAACTCACTGTTTTGCGACCGTTTATTACCACCATTTACTGGATGATGAATATAAATATACGCAATTGCTATCAAAACCAAATTGATTGAGTTTTAAGCTTTTTACTGAATGGGTCAAAGTATTACCCAGGGGGTGGGCTAAAGTAAAACGCTATAGATATTGAAATTTCAATTCACCAAATCGTTTTGTCTTCAAACTCTCAACCCTTGTATTTTTTACCTGATCTTTGATCTCAGCCGTACCTTAAAAAGTACTCCAGTACGCCTCATAGAGCCCGCAACAGGGCTTTAAACCGTAATAATAACGGTACAAAACCCCCAAAAGGGAATTTCCTTTGTACTTCAAGGATCATCGCATCGCTTGACGAGCACTCGCGTTTGATGACAAAGTAATCGCGATTGGTACTTCAGTTCTCATTGGCTTTTAAAAGGCCTGATTCGTAAAATATTCGGTAGCCTTTTACACTACAAAAAGTTAATTGATCGTCTTTTGATTATTTAAAATTTTACAGATATGTTTGGATTGTAGAAAGTGTTATGTTAGGGTTGTCTCATTTCTGCAAAAGTCAACTTGTTTGTTTGTTTGTATATTTTTCTTTGCGATGACGGACCGGTCGAGCTAAATTAAGTTCGTTTATGATTTTTTAAGGGTTGGGATGAAAAGAGGTTTTTGACAGTTCTAAACGCTGCGTGATTGTCAAAAGACGCAACGGAGCAATGTTATGATATGTTTTTTTGGGTGGTACAAGGCTGGAAAGTGAGATAGGCTAAGCTTTTCTGAGTTGAATTATCTCAATCCCATTAAAAAAACATCTCATTAAGAACTAACCGATAGATGGCGCCACTAAGTTAAGTTTTGAGGGTTATACAAACTAAAGTCCACGCGGACAAAGTCGCGGACGCTAATATGAGGTAATTTAAAAAATATCAAAAACAGAATTAAGTACTCCCTACCTCAAACAGTTGATTTTTTCTCCTTTAAAATATTATATTATAAAACTTCCTGTTAATTGAATGGTCCTTTAGCTGAAGGTTGTCTGGAAGAGATCGCTACAAGCGATAATACCGCCTAAATTGTACATCTTTCTTTGTTAAACTCTTCTGTAATTTTTGTTTTGTGTTGTACAATAAAGTGTTAATCTATCTATCTATATTATGTTCGCAATGTAAATGATTTGATAAGTGTAAGTGATAAGTGTAAGTGTAAGTGATGATAAGATAAGCAACATACATATAAAACATAAAACATTTTTGCATGGTTATAAAGAGTGTGTATTGTTCTCGAAATCAAAGTCTTTATTAATCTCCTCAGGCTATATTGCTTAAACATATTAGAAGTACTTTAATTAGATACTTCATTTATTAATTGTTACTCGTACCTATAACTGTATGTTTTCCAAAAGATAATTAAAAATATATATTTAGTACTATCTAAATTATGATGATAACGCCTTTTGTTTTAACACCAAGCTAAGTTATCATCACTTTAATCAAGCAGGAACGTTATAACCCTCAAATACTCTAATAATCTTCATTACTTAAATCTGCGGGGTCATATTCCGCGAATGCGTCCATAAAACTCTTCTTTATCACCTCTGTACGCGGCTTCTTATTCAATTTACATAGCACAGGGGAGCGTTTGAAATTCTGACTGCTCTTAAAATGGCACAGAGTATCATAAAATTAAATAAATAAATATATACCAATTCTATAGTTCCAAATTAAGCTACGAGGCTTGTGTTATGGGTACTAGACAATGGATAAACATACTTATTTTTTTTTTGTAAATAAATACATATTATACATAGAAAACATCCAGACCAGTACAAACACACATGTTCATGCACACATATGTTTGTACTGAACGGGGATCGAACCCGCGACCCTTGGCTTTAGAAGTCCGACATGAAGACAACTGCACCAATTGGTCCGTTGCATCGTGAAAGAAGAACAAACAAACAAACTGACTTTCCTATTTACAATATTTGGGACTTCTTGCCGGTCCACTATCGGTTGTTTTGTCTTTATTCCATATCGGTATTTTGATATTCTGTTCTTATTTTATTTACCCCGTGCACAAATTACGTACCATAAGCCAATATAACAAGTGGGAACGTCAGTGTGTTTGTTTGTTCTTCCTTCTTTCACGATGCAACGGATCCATTTAAATAACAAAAAAATAAGTATAAAAATAAATCTCATTACCTAATGCAACGATCACGCTTAAACAATCGCCTGGGTGATTCGAGTATCCAGCTTAGATAAGCTAGATAAGAAGCTTAGAATATTTTTTACTAGCTGACCCGGCAAACGTTGTTATGCCATATAAATTATTATCACTAAGGTGTATGAAAAATAGATGTTGGCCGATTCTCAGACCTACTCAATATGCTCACAAAATTTCATGAGAATCGGTCAAGCCGTTTCGGAGGAGTATGGCAACTAAAACTGTGACACGAGAATTTTATATATTAGATTTATTCCTAGAATGTTGCATAAGAGCTTGCAGAAATAAATATTTCTGTTTGTTTTTGTAACTTTAAATTTTTCGACTGTGGCTCTATGGCATTGTAGGGTAACTAAGGGGTCCATGCATCGTTTACTTTAAGTAACACATACTTAAGTAAGAAAGATGAAATACCATTTAGCTCAGCATTTAAAAACATGATGAGTTGATTTTATTTCAAAATATTAACCTTAGATAGTTATTTGAGCCATCAAAAAGATGTCTTTGAGATATGCGCTCCATCCTTCTTATAGCTATCTTTTGTATGATAAAAGCTTTCTTATGATTGTAATCATAGATATTTCCCCAAAATGCAATGCTATGTCTTAGAAGAGATTCTACCAGAGCATAATACACCGTTTTTGATTGCTTCATTGTTAGCTCCTCTCTTAAGCTTCGTAATAAATATACAACAACATCACATACATTGATCTGACTCCGTGGTAAGTAGCATAAAAACTTGTATTACAGATTTAGAATCAACAGTGGTTATTACAAATAAATATAACACCCACAGTACAAACGGACATGTTCATGCACACGATTGTTTGTACAGTGTGAGGATTGAACCCGTGACCTCTTGGTTAATAGTCAACTTCTTGACCATTACACCAAAGTGGTCTAAAATGCGTAACATAAAGAAGATATTTTCTTTTCCATGAAATTCAGTTATTGTTTCCTATTTAGAAGAGAGCCTATATGGATACCCAAAAATTTAACAGAATCTACAGAGGAACGTGATAAAAATGATTGTGTTAAAGGTAGGAAGATTACATACTTTCATAGAACATCTTATTTTTTTGACATGCGGGATTATAATTAACAAATCTTTTTTGAACGCTTGATTTCAGGGTAAAGCCACTTCGTATGTAAATAAATTAATAAATATACAACAACGTCACATACATTGATCTGTCTCCGTGGTAAGTAGCTTAAGCAATTGTGTTACAGATATCAAAATCAACAGTGGTATTACAAATAAAGTTAAATAAATACATATACATATTCATGCACAAAAATGTTTGTACAGTGTGGTGATCGAACCCGCGACCTCTTGGTTAATAGTCAACTTCTTGACATACTAAAGTGGTCGTCAATGTACCTCTATGAATGTATGTTGAGGTATGAGGATATATTATTATTAGGATTATAAAACGATATTTGTGTCTGTTGCGAACGCCGTAAAGTATTTTCGAAACAAGTCTCTAAGGTAATATTACTAAGTAATTTAACCAATAAACCCAGACAGAGCATTGAAGCTAAGACCCTCAGGGAAATCTAACCTGACTCGGTACCTTCAGTGAATTTAATAACATGAAAATTGTTATGCCTTTCAATGTGGGACACATACGGCTAGTTGGAGGTTTTATTAAATTTTAACTCGAAAGTGAAATTTTTTAGTGAAAATGTTCGATATTTTTTCATCTTTTAGTTTGTCAGAAGCTATAAATTTTACTCTTTTTAACAAATATTAATAGCATCCATTGATTCGTTTGATTAAAAAATATTTAGACAGCTTAACAAAATAGCTTTTTGGCAGAGACACTGAGAGAACATTTCAAATGACAAATAAACATTTATTTGTTTGCAAAAATAAAATAAAAAATCAATAGCAATTCAACTGCGGATAAGTATTAACAGTAAAGTTTCTCATGGAAATAAGAACTCATTCAATAAACCCGCATTGTAAAGAGATTCAATGTACCTTGTTATTCATTTAGAATCAGTTTCGATACATAAAGGTTAACTGTGTGTACTTGTAAGTAAATAGTAGGTTGTAATATAGTCGAACATGATAAAAATATAACGAATGTCGGCACTACTATAATTTTACATACATCCACAAAAAAAAAATTTTGATTCAGCCTGACAAGCGATTTGGCTGGCTGTCAGCCAAATCGCTTTACTCTCCGTCGTTTACTTTAATCTCCGTCACGCTTGATTCACTCATACTTATAAATAAAATAATACAACATCATCACATACATTGATCTGACTCCGTGGTAAGTAGCGTGGACTTGTGTTACGGAAATCAGAATCAACAGTGGTATTACAAATAAACTTAAATAAATACGTATAACACCCGACATTGGAATAACGTCGTTTCGTACTCTTGACATTAGACACTAGCGCCAAACTGTAATGAAATTGTGTGAGCATTTTAGGCACATATTTTATTTTAGTAACTAAGCTAGAGTAAGCCTGCATCGAACCCGCGACCTCTTGGTTAATAGTCAACTTCTTGACCAAAGTGATCGTCAACAACTATACATCAACATATACAATGCTGTTTCCGTTCAGCGACTGGTCATTACCAGTTCAGTCACTTTCAAAAATACTTACATGCATATCAAATCAATGACTTGTATAAGAGCAGCACTGACGCGTATATTATTTATTATACACGGAACTTCTTAACTGTTTCGTCTAAACCGAGCGTCTCTCAAGCCGAATTATTTGACGCATTTATTAGGTTGACTGTACAAGCTTAATCTCAAATTGCTTCGCGGAGTTGTTCAGATCAAAAAAGAACATCACGCCGCTCAATAATTTACGTACGGTACAGTCAGAGTAATAATTTTATCAAAGTACCCGAAATTTTATTTTTAATGAAATGTCGATGATTTTAAAGACAACCTTTTTGCAGGGATTTAAAAAAATATGTTGGGACTTAAAAAATCTCAAAGACATGTTTTTATGGAATCAGGCTTTACTTTGCGATAATCCATGACTAAAGCTGAAAAGAGGATTATTTTGCTTTAAATTTAAACTAAACGATGCCAGCGTTGGGACCTAAATACATCCAACTGTAACCACCTGAAAGAGCTGGAAGTCGCAGGACTTACAATACAACTCACAACGCGATACAGAAGATGCACCTGGAATCTATGTTTTCCTAGCTCATGTCAATTTAATACCTTTTTGCCACAATGTACATAAGAGTTTTTTTCAACTTGTAGGCAAAAGAAGGTATTCAAAAATAACTGACATTAAGTTATGTCGTCGTTGATACCATAACGTTACCTTGTCTAAGGCCTCGGTTTATGAAAGAATGGGTAGTAACGATGTAACTGTTCGTTTAATATGTACTTATATCAATCAATGCCTCTTTGGTGTAGTGGCAAAGTTTCTGCCTTACATCCGAGAGGTCCTGAATTGGAATCCCTGGTCGAGCCAAAAAAGTTTCTAAGATTTCCTGTCCTGAATTTCTGAAAAACAGCTCGGAGTCGGGAAGTTGGCGGTGTTACACCCCCGTGTCTCGAAAACACGTTAAACCGTTGGTCCAGCGCCTGATCTCTCTCCGGTCATGTCAGATTGCCCTCTCACCGAACTTTGAGAGTGATGGAACCGTGAGTGCATGGTGTATTGCGCTCACACTTGTGCACTATAATATCTCCTGCGTAGTTGGCTGGTCTCTGTCGAGATTGGCCGCCGTGGTCGAAATCAGCCAGGAGGACTATTATTATATCAATCGGAATTTAAAGCGATCGTATCGACTTAGATTTCTCAATCAAACTTACATCCAGTTTCCCGGGCTATAGAGGTCCAACAAAAATGAAACGTCTCGCTTAAAAGCGAATTCTCCAGGTAATTTAAAAGACCAAGTACCGGTATTAAGGTATTTTCTAGCTCTAAAAATTCCTTCCTAATAAATCTAGATTTTCTTAGACTGCTGGCCAACCTCTTGGGATATTTCTAGTTTAATGGCTAGCGCAGGCGACTGCAAGGCTGTGGCTGGGAAACGCTGGTACGGTATAGCTCAAAATGCAACTTAGAAAGATAGAATAGCTGCTTATGAAAATATTTTAATTTAATTAAATGTTTTTTGTCATAAATAGAAATCCAGATATTTAGCCACAATAGGCATGATGACATCTATCTTAAATATTTTCAAGACCATGGCGTTTAAAAAACATGGCTCCTATGAAGTTAATAGAAACAGTATATATCCAAAAAACCGTAGAAACCAATTTTTAAACACACAAAACTGAATAAATGTTCGGTCAATTGACTATGATTTATGATACATGACCGTGACGACACGTTCTTGTATTCCTTACAAAATCTATGGAGGCAGAAGACCGTTTTGACAGACAAAAAACCGGCCAAGTGTGTGTCGGCCCACGCATAAAGTAGGGTTCCGTAGTCAAATTTGGCACCGCGCTGTTTTGCATTTCTTGCATCATCATCATCTCCCTAGCCGTCAATGTCTTCATTGTAAAGTATATATTTTTATATTATTTATAATTATTAAAGTATTCATCACAGGATACCCGAAGCAATTTTAAATAAGAGTATCCGTGCCTGTTTCTTTACGTGAGAGATTTGAAGTATATAGATCTAAGACTTTAGAAATCACAGGGGGGGACACCGTGTAAACGACTTTGGCGGGCTATAACTCGCAAAAAAGTGTTGTATGGAAACCCTATCTTATTTTTATAGTCCTTTTCAACGATGCCCCACATACAGAGGTGCCCTAAAAAAAAAATATTCCCCCCCCACATGGAGGTACCCTTAAAAAGGGGTAATTTTATTTTTTCATATTTTTAAAAATGAGATCTATATGTAAAGTATCCTCGAACCAAGTTACATGCAAATCAGTCCATAAACGTAGAAGATATTCTGCTGTGACAAATTAGGACGGATTACGACGGTAAGTGACGATGTGGCGGAGGATGGATTACGTCTGTCTAGTAACAGCCTATTTTCAACAGTAACTAAATAATACCTCTTCAAAACACTTTTTGTTAAACGCAAGGCTTTCATTGCTGAACATAAGCATTTCTTATAAGTAGAGATGGCAGCGCTCTGATTTGCAGCACTGCTGTTGAGCGGAAAACGCATAAGGCCTTAAAGCCGTAAAGCTTAACGCTTGTTTGTATTTCTGGGCCTCGCCAGCCCTTTCGCGCGCACAGTCAATCTCGTAAGAGAGACAGGGACGGGAACAGAAGCTTTAAGAGTAGGCCTGTATGCATTCCGATCCTGCGTCCCTTATAAGGTCATCGGTTTATCTCACCAGCGGCTGCTACTAATGTAGTGCTTTTTAACCTCCGACGAAAAAAATGGATTTATAAGTTTGACCCCTATGTCTGTTTGTTTGTGTTTTCCGAACGAATGGACCGGACCAATTTTGCAGTTTTTGTATTCGAAAAATAATTTCATCACGATAGTTCTTAGCTATAGTCACAGATTACTAAATAGTTGCTATAGTTACTAAAAATCCATCTAGCCATTGAAACACACCAGCTGTTCTCGTAACTCGTTTGAGGTTTCAGTTATCTAAAAATCTCCTATAAAACGTCTCTGTTTCTTTCTTACGGTCATTAGTAAGTTCTTCGGACTGTAAGCCCCGTGTCAATTGCCATTTGAGCTTCCTGATTTGCTGGGCTCTTTCATACTTACATTTGTTTCGAAACAAATCTTCTCATTCCTAATTCAAATTCATAGATAAACTTATCATACCCCATATAGCGCTGAGACGTCCCGTAAAACTAAAATCAAACATAGTTTAATTTGCCGACGGTACCCATCCCACCCGAGCGGAATGCAAAAAGCGGTGTTCGCGAGTGGCGCATTATCTCAAATGAAGACATTATGTGCGCCCGCGCCGGTACACACAGCCACACGTCAAGCTAACCACTGCGGTATCTTATGTTTAAGTAATAAGGGCGATTTTGCAGCTAAAATGAGTAGCTTAATGTGGAGTCGTGTGTACGTACGCAGGCGGCCTGGGAAGTTCTTGCTATGATTGGATTGGTTTTGTCAAAAGTTACACCAAGTTTTAACTACTACGGAGATGTAAGACGACCCTGTCTGTCTTATCGTTATCGGAGCAAAGTATTTTTTTTTTCGGAAGTCCTGCTCGATATAAACTACATAATAGGTAGGCACATAGCTAAAAACTTTAGTGTTTATTTATTATACACATTTCTTTTTTAAAAGTATGTCAAACCATTACACCCACAAAAGAAATAGGCAGTTTTTATCATTTGTTTAATTATACTGTTATATTTTAATTTTATGAATTGTATTAATTTTAATTTTACTTTTTAAATTTTAATTGTACAGTTTTTTGTTTTTGTTTAAATTTCATGCATTGTATAAATTTAAATTTTATTATTAAAATTCTAATTGTATCGTTTATTTATTTTATAAAATTGTAGTAATTTTAATTTTATCATTTAAATCTTTATGCGGTTAGTTATGAAGGGTCCCAGATACTCAAAATAAATGAATTTTATTTTATTTATTACAAATAATATCCAATCAACTTGAAACATTTACTTTCTTTACATAAATTTGCGCTGTCATTCTCTTTGAATTGACCGGCTTAAATTGAAATAAGTAGTTTGTAAGTAGGGGCAATGCGTGCAGCAAGAAAAGAAACAAAAGAAAAACACATAGGTATGCCTTTCTCTGACAAATTAACCTTAATAATAGGCTAGTTGACACAACCAATCATTAACGTACTTCTTATCAACTGTCAAAACGCTTTTTTTCATAGAGTTTGTATGGGAATAACACACTTTGACGTCATTGACACAATGCCGACTGAGTGACTATTTATCAAATGAATTCCAATTAAAAATCAAATAATACGAAATGCAGAAAAATATTAATGAAAAGGGATGTGAAATTATGAATTTTTTAATATTTCTTTCATACTAGAAACAAGCCTATTTTCTGTGAAATTAAAACTTAAAAAAAAGACAATCGTCCGCAGACAGCGGATATGAAAGTTGAAACGCTCCCAAAAGCGGCAAATAACTCTTGCTAGTTTTACGACGGACGACGGCGAGTGTGCTCCAATAAAGGCGCTATAAACCACAAGCGTCTAGTGATGGGACACCGTGGATGTTTTTCGTATCGATAATTTAAACTACCTACGTTAATAAGCAAAACCTACATTAATAAATTTATAATATTCATAATCCTTATTGTGACATGAATAAATATTAGTGAACTATATTGAGTATGTCTATTACTTAGAAATGTATAATATATCATGAATAAATGTTATCTGAAATGTGAAAATAGTAAAAATGTGTAGTGTATAATGAAATGAATTAATTGTTTAACTTCAACTTAAATATTTAAATTTTGCATGCCGCCTATGGCAAAACATGATGGTCTAAGATGAAATTCTGTTATCAAATTTACCATGTTTTCAGCAATTAAACATATACTATTCTATAACGAATGTCGCATTGAAGTAACGACCGAGTCGGCATAACCGCCGTAGCTTTTTTTTTGTTTTAAGTATACAACAACATCACAAACATTGACCTGACTCCGCGGTAAGTAGCTTAAGCACTTGTGTTACAGATATCAGAATCAACGGTGGTAGTACAAATAAACTTAAATAAACACATATAAAGCCCAGACCAGTACAAACAAACATGTTCATGCACACAAATGTTTGTACAGTGCGGGGATCGAACCCGCGACCTCTTGGTTAATAGTCAACATCTCGACCATTACACCAAAGTGGTCGTCAAAGCATAAGAACGGTTTTATTCTTTCTTTTAGTTGGAACAAATAAACATTATTATTGTGATGATGATTATGTTAATCACATGGAAGACAAAGCAATAAATAGCAACAGCAAATCTCTAATCTATGATAATGTATATTGTAAGCTATGTAATAAATGTTTGGATTACTAAAAAATAGGAAAATCTTTTTTACGTCTGTATTAATTACTTTTAATGTAACGGTGTGAAGTCCTCCCATTCTCAAACTACCATCTTATAAGAGTTTGGTAGAGACCTATTGCTCATCGATATGATCAAGCCTAACATCCACATCACTAAACATCTAGTGGACTGTGGACTTTATTCTTGAATTTATATCGCTTAGCATTACAGACCCGACGTTGCCTGGACACCATTGCAGTTTTAATCAAATGAGAAGAACGTGAGACAGGAAGCTAAGATCCCCCATCATTTTGTAGTTAGTCTAAATGTGAAGGATGAGGGAAGGTGCCATTTTCTACTAACGAAACCCGTTTACTTACTAGACAGAGGGGGCACCTAAGCTTTTGTCTATAGCCATCATCATCATATCAGCCACATCGCCCACTGCTGAACATAGGCCTCCCACGAGGATTTCCATCGCGATCGGTCCTGCGCTTCCCGCATCCAGCGGCTGCCCGCGCCCTGCACTAGATCATCGGGAGGGCCTATACCCATGAAGCCCATGACGCCATTCAAAAATTTTCCGCTCCACCAGCCAATGGTTTGCTGCGCTTTACCTAGGTATGTACATCTTTTTTAATCTCAGCTCTCTTCGCATCAAAAACACTTTTAATCTCTATGTCCACGATGAGGAAATTTGATAAAGATGGTGACGAATGACGATATCATCCTCTTGGTACTCAAGGGGTTAAGAGTATGGACCACACACCTTTACGAAGAATGTAAGCATTTCATAAAACAGCAGAAAAGCATGCAGCGATAATCTATATTTCAGTATAATTAAGGGGTATTTTTTATAGAATCTGTTTTGGTTTGTGTGGGTCTTCAGATCTAGCGTATAACAAAAGATTCTGAAACATTCTCATCATAAATTAATATCGTCGTTAACCCAACAGCGTCTTGGTTTTTCCATGAAGACGTCACGGCAAAAAAACTTACAGCCCGGCCTCGTTATGGCAAAACAAAGTCACTGGATCTGTATACATGGATATAGTTCAGTGGATAAGATATGACTGTTTCAGTGCATAAACTTGACTGAGGTCTTAGATCAAACCAAAAAGGGCAGGTACGGCACGAACTAGTCGCGCGTGGTCCTAATAAACCGAGTCCAATGTACTGTGGCGGTCAGGGCCGCGTGAACACTTTCTAACGAAAATCGTTTGCATGCACATCGATACACGCAGAGTAATTATCAAGCGGGATAACGCGCGATGAGCAAATGATTTTCACCTTACAGGTGTTCATGCGACGCAGACCGCGATAGTACCTGCTCTGCTCCTACGTCGTCGTCAACACTGCGAGTCGCTTACGCGTGCGTGCGTGTGCAGTCCATTTTAAACATGATGATTTTAAAGATCTACCGTGTCTTCTTCTGTTTGAAAACACAAAATACAATACAAACCTAAAAAATATCGACTCATCCAGCAACCTATTTCTTCGGCCAATAATGGTCAACTCTAATGATCGCCGCCTAGACGCCTTGTAAAGTAAAGAACCTACTCTAAAATACATTGCATCAAATCTCGATTCTCCCATCTGGCTTACTCTAGCGAGCATCCCACGGGAGTAAAGAAGATGGATAGTGTGGAAAAGCACAGACATAGATTCTAGATTTATTAAGTACCTGGCAGACCTTAATGACTTTATTATGAAGCATAACATCATCTTTATACTACAGACTGACGGCGTGCGAAATTGCTATAGTATCAAGATGATTTGCTTGTTAATCAACTTTTTTTATTGGTGGTCGGTAGTAGAGCATAGTAGATTGGGACAGTCATTATTTTTTAAACAAGTTCATCAACTAGGGCCGACCAAGATAAATTGAACTTTCTGATAGCAACGCAGACATAGATATGGATTAAGAATACAGTAGGCTAAAAATATTGTTTGATTGGGTAAGAACAAAAAAAAATTTAAAGTGAGTGAGTGTCGTACTAGAGTTTAATATAATATATAACTAAAAACGTGATTGTGCGCACCGCCACACATCAAATTAATCAATGCGATATCGTACTCTTACGTAATATGGGTGATTTTGCAACGAAAATGAGTAACTTGATATGGATCCGTGTGTACCTACTTAAGGGTTTTTCAACTTTCTATATAAAAATGAAAAAGCTTCAAAATGTTTATTCTAAACTCCACATTTACCCCAATTCTATGATCCAATCGCATTTAAACAAAGTCTAACTCTAAATCCGTATTCAATTTCATTTTCCATACATTGTTTTAAAGATACTTAGTGGTATGTCCTCATGAGCATTGCAAAGTGTACCCTATGACATTTGGGATAAGAGCCTCATTATGCAGTTGGCTAAAATCTGGGGGTGTTCGCTTCAACGTATAGGTACTTTGCAGTGATTATGCTTACATGCATAGAAAACACAGATCAGCCATACATGTACGCTGCGTTAGTCAACCAAACTCACACATGTGTACTACGTAAATTAAATAAAATTAATAATAAATTAAATCAATAAATTTAACAAAAAAAATTAATTTATAAATTACATTAATATTTTTAATAAATAAATAAATTTGATTTATAAATTAAAATGAATGGATAAATTAAATTAAATCAATAAATAATTAAAAGATAATAATATTATAAATATATAAATTAAAAATTAATAAATATATAAAAATTATACATTTCTTTCATACATAAAATTTAATTTAAAAGTAAAAAATTGCATGAGTATAAAATTTGCACACCATATTATTGGAAAAATACACCGGATTTTTATGAATGAGTTTTACCTACGTGCGATCTGCACACTCACGCCTTCTGTTCTTACGCATTAAGTAGTTTCGGTGTTCTGTGCTCTGTATAATGTCAAACTACAATAAGTGATAAGCTATATCTATATCTTATCTCCAAACATAAACTCACAAATTCACAAACGTAATCTCAATCGATTGGTACCGTTTGTCATACCCAGCAATTACAAATACAAATAATACAAATACAAATATTTTATTGCCAACAAGATTATTGTTATTATATATAAGGTACAGAAAATATTATATTATAGAAGATGTTACACAATGCAAATCATGTTAATAGTAGTAGTAGTAGTAAAGTAAGCAAATCATGTTATGCCAACAAGAATACATATAGCAATTAACTGTGGGCCCCACACTAGGAAATTCCTGTGTCGTGGGCACCCGATGGTTCTTACTGGATTGCGACGGATGCAAGTAGGTAACTATGTGTAATAAATTAATTGATGATGATGAAGTATGTGTGTGGGCATGTGTGCGAATGTGTTGTGTATGCGAGTGTGTTTTCATTTCATCATTGCTATTATACCAAACTGGCTCGTCTGATCTCCCCCAGCTACGTCGCATATGCACGTCTTATTTACTAAGTGGGGGCCTTTTCCTTAAGGAAATTGCTTTAATCTGAACTCGGCTCGTGAGTCTGCGCCGACGCGATAACTGCCACTTAACTTGATATGAGTGCGTTTACAGTTTGTTGTGCCTAAGGTTTTAGTATTATGGACTGTTAGGTGAAGTGTTATTTGGGAGCGCGTTCTGTTAGTTTAGGTTCCTTACGAGGATAGTTTTGATAAGGTAAATTTAAAAAAAGCTTTGATCGGATCAAAATCATTGTCACAATTTTATTGTGGGTTTCAACTTAAATCAATAAAAAAGTGATTATAAAATCATAAAATAAAATCAATCAATTAATCATTAAGAATTTCGTTTTAACGAGGCCACAACAAAAGTTGTCTATATTTATGTATTTTGAGGTTATATCGAAAAGAAGAGTTTTAACTTCACTAAAATAACTTTCCTAAAGTTGTTAACTTACTGTAATTATAATACCTATTCTTCAATGTAACCGTAATATGTTTAGTCAGTTAAATTAAAATAGTAGTTTATAATAACATATATAATAATATGTTATTTTTACCGTTATGGAAGAGCGTGGCCTTCTGATACAGGCATTCTGTAATGCGTAATAGGAGACTACATCATCTTGTTATTCTTAAGATTGTATTTGATTACGTAAATAAAGATTTTTTATTGTATAAAAGAAATTACTAATCTAACTTGAAATGTAAATTTGTGGAAATGTATAATTAGCTGCATACTTATGCATCATAATTATGTCTAACAAAATGTATCACTGTTGATTTCCTGAATTAAAACAAAAAAAAAGGTTTTTTTCAATACTCTGCTCCGGATTTTCAACAGTCAATAAAAATGTGCGGTGAAATAAAAACCGATAAAGCTGAAATATGGCCGAATGTTGCCGTATTGGTATTTAATATTATCGTTTACAAAAGCCAGTTAATCCGACTGTGACGAAGGTGATAGCGGCCCTGTACCACGAGAAAAGACAGGTTTTGCGTTAAGATATTTTGTAACTTCAAGTAAAAAACCCTACAGAGAAGAGAGTACTCTTCTAATACAGGTTTCTTTTAAACTTACAAGAAGTTTTTCCAACGCATTGTATATAATGTACTTGAAAGTTATTAATAAAGATTATTATTATAATAAGATATCGCCATCCTGGATGGAAAGCTGCTAAAATCTTATAAAAATGAAGGTTTGAAGCTAGGTCTTTTAAGAAAAAGTGTTTATGTGTGTTTTTAAATAACTACCCACCAAAGCTTAACATACCGCACGTATTTCTAGAAAAAACCGGTCAAGTGCGAGTTGGACTCGGGCACCGAGGGTTCTGTACAAACCTGTAGATAAGGAGTAGTAACTTTGAAATTTTCAAAATTGTCAAAAATATTTTTCAAAAATATTTTTTTTTATATGATGAAACTGAAAATTTACGGTTTTCGTAATTTTTCCTATATTTGTACTACAAGACGTGACTTCGTACTAAATTTCATGATTCTAAGTTTACGGGAAGTACCCTGTAGGTTTTGATTCCCGTGCGAGTTTCGAAAATTTGCGGAAATTTGCGGCATAAATGGCTGTATCTTTTGATTGCGTTGGCTTAGAAGGTTGATTTTTCTACAGCTTCCAGGGACAATAGACCTAAGTATCATATAGAAATTTCAGTTTGATACCCCCACGCGTTCCTGAGAAAAACGGTCTTGACAGACGGACGGACGGACGGACGGACGGACGGACAACAAAGTGATCTTATAAGGGTTCCGTTTTTTTCTTTTGAGGTACGGAACCCTAAAAAAACCGATATGAGCCGAGAGAGCTAGTTAGTTTTAACAACTGGATGGATTTTAACCAGCTATAGCTAAGAACCACCATGATGAAATAACTTTCGAATAAAAAAAAACACACTCAAATTGGTGCATCCATTCGGGAGCTACGATACCTCAGACAGACGCACACAAACAAAAAGGAGTTGAAACTCAGAACACTAAGAACCACAGATTAAGTCACATATCTTTCGAACAAAAAAGTATCACAATGAAATCGGTCCATCCGTTCGCAAGCTACGATACCACAGATAAACACACAAACAGAATAGGTGTCGAACGTATAACACCCCTCTTTGTCTTCGGGGATATGTTAAGGTCGTCAATGATACGAAACTATGGTAACGTTTGTATGATCGACCAGTGTTGGTCACATTCAGAAAGTATAACCCTTTCAGCACGCAAGGTACTAAACGTGCGTTGGCACTTATAAAAATCTAGGGACTGTAGTTTCTAGTTTTGCGGCGTCCGAACGGACTCGATCGCTTGTGCATTAACCGCGCTAACGGTTTTCAATATCCGTGCGGGGAGAACACACCTCAGTGGCGCGTCAGGACTTGTCAAAGGTGGGAGTCATGTTCGTCGTCCGGAGAGGAAAACGTGAGCGGTATGTTTACTTAGAAAACGTGATTTAAACTATGTGAAAGATGTTAATTTTTATTGTTAAGTTATTCTTCTATTATAAAATAACACAAAAATTCAGTAATATTCTATAATTCTATTAAAAAGTTGCCATTAACATTTGAGCGCATGTTCGTGCGTTGTCGTTTTGATTTGTTCTTTTGGGTAACATTTTATTTGTACTGTACATTTGGTAATTGTAAACAGGTTGCGCCCTAAACGAAAACTTAATGGAAGAACTGATCGGAGATGGGTGTGTTTCTGATTTGGGAGAAGAATCTGATGAGGAGCCAGTCTGCGAAGTATCTCGGATGCTGGGAAATAATCTTATTAATCCACAAGACTGTGACGAAAGTGACTCTGATGCAGAAATGGGAGTTCCATTGGCCAGCTTCATCAAGATAATGTGGTCGAGCATGTGGGAATCCATGGAATCCAGCCGGCATCAACCAGTGGCCAACCATCCCAAGAAAGACGCAGAATTTGGCGCGCCACTTTTTTCGAAAACAAAAGGCACGAGTTCCCCCCTAAGCCTACATACGGTTGTTGAGGTAAAGACTCAATAACTATATTTTTATGTATATTTTGACAGCAAGTTCTTTTAAAGTGCTGCCCATTGTACCAACACATATTACATGCGTAAAACAGGGTCGATTTTAAACACCAATGGCCAGGCAATTCGCAAATTATTTGGAGATCATGGGTTGCATTCCGTATTCACATGTATTGGCGAAATGGCTTGAGACTGGATGTAATAGCTGACAAGCTAACCAGAGATCGTTATTTCTTATCGAGAATTAACATACATGTTGTAGACTCCAATGAACCAGGGCCTGATAATTCCAATCCTTTGTGGACAGACGAGGCTCAACGCTGTAAAAAATGCCTGTAAGGGAATCCCACGTTTTCCTGGAAAATACTCCATAGATGAACAGATCATCCCTTTCACGGGCAAATGCAAGCTGCGCGAAGTCCTCAAAAACAAGCCTAGACCTCTTGGACTACAAAATTATGTCATAACGACAAATGATGGCCTCATGATAGATTTTGAGATATATTACCCAAATAATCCAACGTTTACCGACAGACACCATGGAAAAGGACCTGCCGTGATCTTAGCATTGGCTAAAAACGTTCCTCCAAATAGATGTTTGTATTTCGATAGATACTTCACCACCGTGGCTCTCTTGGATCGTCATTAAGAACTTCAATTGCATGGAACAGGCACAATCATGCTCAACAGAGTCCCTGGCCACAAGAACTTGGATCTCAAAAAGGATTCATTAATGAAACGAGAAGAATTTGGTCAATTTACCTCACACGATACCTAGTAAAGTGAAAGGACAACAAAGAAGTAGGGCTCCTTTGTTGTCTTTCCACTTCCTCTGTTTCAATCAATTTAATGAAAAAACTTGTATTTAATGAAATTTAGTTTGATTATAAAACAATATAAAAATATTTCATTTAATAAACGATAACAATAAGACTGATTCAAAGGGTTTATGGTAAATAAAGTGATTGTTTTCTAGCTTATATTTGTTTAATTTATATACACGCATGATCCTGCATAGTGTAAGTGGAATCGGGAACGCACATACGTGCGATGGTCGTGGGGGGGAAGCTAGAGAGGGGAGATTTATTTCGGTATTTTTCTGGATGTCTCTGATTCCTATTGGTCACGTTTAGTCATAAGAATCTTACGATTTGTAATTTTTTTCTTGTCGTGCTGAAAGGGATAACGCGGATTTAATATATAAAATTAACCTCATTGTTGATTTAGTTATTAGTGGAATTTATTAATATGCAAAGAGATGGTTCTGAAAACGCATTATTGCACAAGGGACCTTTCCCGATAGCCTAAAAATCGCTAAAGTAAGCCCAATCTATAAATCTGGCGCTAAAACCGATCCCTCAAATTATAGACCAATATCTGTTCTCCCAACCCTATCAAAAATTTTTGAAAAATTACTTCATTCTCGTCTAGAAATATTTCTAAATTCAATTGACTTTTTCTACAAAAATCAGTATGGCTTTCGCCGAAAATCTAACACATTAGCCGCGACCCTTGATCTTGTTACAAGAGTAAAAAATAGATTGGATCAAAAACAAATAGCCCTTGGTGTGTTCATTGACCTTAAAAAGGCATTTGATACAGTCAGTCACAAAATACTCATGGAAAAACTATTTGCCATTGGGATTAAAGGAAAAGTGTATAAAATACTGGATTCCTATTTACTAAATCGAAAACAGATGGTTAAGATAGGGGAACACCAAAGCAGCTCAAAATCTATTGCATGTGGAGTCCCACAAGGCTCGATCTTAGGACCACTATTATTTCTTATTTACATAAATGATATTTACAAGATTGGGCTAAAAGGGGACATCACACTGTACGGTGACGACACAAGTGTATTTTACTTTGGTCATTCGGTACAAGCTATCTTGCCTCAAGTTCAAAGTGATCTGGACATGTTGGGGGTGTGGTTCAAATACAATCTCCTTACACTCAATACTAATAAAACGCATTACGTAGTTTTCCATGCTAAAAACAAAAAGATTAATGATAATTGTTTATTTTAATTTTCAAATTAAAATAAACAATCAGATTATTAAAAGAAATCTCAAAGAAAAGTACCTAGGAATCATTTTGGATCATCAACTTAATGAAAAAATACATTCGAAATTAATATCATTGACTGGGGCACTCCATAGTTTTAATAGATGTTTGCCAAGACAAGTGCGATATTTGATATACAACTCTTTGATAAAAATTAAATAGTCCAACTATTTAATTGAAATTTGGGGTACTGCATCTAAAAGCAATCTAAAATTATTACAAACCGCGCAAAATAAATTAATAAAAAATTTATTCAACTATCATTACCTTACATCTTCCGAAAAAATATATAATGAGACCGGCATAATGAATATAAGACAAACTTACATATATAATACATGTAAACTCATAAATAAAATACTTAAAAATGACATAAATACAAATATTAACTTCATACAAAAAGCCAAAGAACAGAGAATGCGATTGCGTAACGCAAATAATCTAGTAACCCAAAAATACAGAACTAATTATGGAAAAAAGAACATCGAATACGAAGGTGTAAAATTATACAATACCATACCAAATAGTATAAAATCAATCGAATGTATCGCAAACTTCAAAAAGCAACTAAAATCTTTCATCTTAAATCAAGACAATATTTAAATTCCTATATTATTCCCACTTCTCAACTTAACTAAATAACACACCCAAAACATATAACAAGAATACTATATAACCATTACCAATTTTTTAGATAAATATAAAAAAAAAATAAAGATGTTATAAACATATATTACATTAACAAAATATTATAATCACTAATACAAAAAATAGGATAAAAATTAAGAATACTATACTACATATCTGCCGTGTGAATGCTAGCAGTGCCGCATCCAGTATTAACTGGATGCGTTAATTACTTGATGACGTTACTTACTTATCGCTCGCAGTGACTCGCGATTTGACTGTTTTGTTTTGTAAGATACCGACATTTGTAGTATTATTTTTTAGAAGCTCACGTCGCTCAGACAAATTATGTAAAATTTTAATTTTTTAAGTTTCTCGTAAGTGAAATGTATTTTCGATTGGGAAATAAAGAATCTTTAACCATAATAATAAACAAAATTAAATGCAGGAAAAGGCATTGGCTTACAGAGTAGGGTATCGGTAAATAATGCGTTTTCAGAACCATTTCTTTGCTTAACACTAATATTATAAAGCTGAAGAGTTTGTTTGTTTGTTTGAACGCGCTAATCTCAGGAACAGCTGGTTTGAATTAAAAAATTCTTTTTGTGTTGAATAGACCATTTATCGAGGAAAGCTATAGGCTATATAACGTCACGCTGCAACTATTAGGAGCGAAGAAATCATGGAAAATGTAAAAAAAACGGGGAAAATTATTCATCCTTGAGGGCTTCCGTTGCGAACGCTGCGAAAACGGTTCAAGATACCAAAAATATTTGTATGAAAGAATTATTTCTCTTAAAATGATCTAAAAAAATGTCTGCGACAGTATATGTCTATCTTTTAAGATCAAGTCACTAAAACCGTTTTTGTGGTAATCAAATTTTGCCAAAATTAATGCATTATTTTTGTTAAGAGTTGTATCAACGTAATAATATTAATCTTTATCCAAATAAATGTGCTGTTGATTAAGAGTATTTAGTTGTGAACAAAATTGTCTTTGACATCACTTAACTTCAATGAATATCTCAGAAGATATTACAATTTTAAAATAACACCAATATAAAATTCACACGCGCCGCATGATGTGCAAAACATGACGCTGCAAGGAAGAGAGGCGTTACTTGCGAGCGACGCGGAGAGGGGGGTGTAGCTCTACGAGTTACCATGAAGAACCAAAATAAGATTTAATTAATGACCAGTTGCATCATATCTTCACGTCAACCCTGCCGCAGTGCCTCAAAAGCCGGTTGTTTAACCAATGCGTCTTAACTGTCTTAACCCACGGAGCCGAAACGTGGAACAATACAGTCAAGCTGGCTCACCGACTACACGTCACTCAGCGTGCTATGGAATAGTCTAGGTTAGGGATCTCATTAAGGGATAAGGTCAGGAACGAGGTCATACGACATAAGACTAAGGTAACATATGTTGTCCAAAAATGTAGCAAGCTAAGTGGCAGTGCTCTGGCCATGTCTGTCGCAGAACCGACGAGAGGTGGAGCAGGAAGGTTCTTGAATGGAGACCACTCTTAGGTAAACGTAGTGTGGGACGCCCTCCGGCTAGATGGACAGACGACCTGAAGAAGGCAGCTGGTAGTGACTGGATGCAAAGAGCGGGAATTCGGGCGCTGTGGCGGTCCTTGGGGAAGGCCTATGTCCAGCAGTGGGCTGTAAGAGGCTGATACGATGAATGACCAGGTGACCGCGTTTAATAATCTGGGACGAATGTTCCATGATCCATAGAACTCATGTAGAGTGTCCAGATAGGACTCTTAGAGATATAAGAAGCTGTGATAAAATCATCATCATAAAATTACTGTTATGTTTGCGGGGGACTTTCGACAAACTGCACCAGTAATAGTAAGGGGAATAAGGGCAGACATTGTAAGGTCTTGCCTTAAAAATACCCCAATATGGAAGTTTGTGAACATCTTATAATTAACTACAAATATGAGAGCACATTTGGGGGGAGGTAGAAATAATCCTCCAGGCCGATTATATACCACGGCGGCCAATCTCAACAGAAATCAGTCAACTACGCAGGAGATATTATAGTGCACAAGTGTGAGCACAATACACAAGTGCACTCTAAAACTGCACTGTTCCATCACTCTCAAAGTTCGGTGAGACGGCAATCCGACATGACCGGAGAGAGATCAGGCGCATGACCAACGGCTTAACGTGCGAACCGAGGCACGGGGGTGTAACACCGCCAACTTCTCGACTCCGAGCTGTTTTTGAGAGATTCATGACAGAAAATCTCAGAAACAATTTTGGCTCGACCTGGGATTCGAACTCAGGACCTCTTGGATGTTAGGCAGAAACTTTGCCACTACACCAACGAGGCAGTGGTAGGGAGGTAGTATAACTTTTCCTTCAAAGTTACTTTAAATAGGAGACCCGAAAGTACCTCACTTTGAAAATAAAATTGCAATTGAACGAGATTAAGGATTAAGAGTGAGTAACATTGAGGACTTTATATCGAAAGTTCACCCTGAAATAAGCGAAATAGAAAAAAAGATCATCAAAGTGCAATATTGGGAGTGAGAAACTGTAGCGTAGACGAAATTAAAAAATAATTATTTGAACACAAGTGGCCTTTCCCCATTATTCCCTCAAGTGAAAAATAGGTGCACCAATAATTTTACTTAGAAATCTTAAACCACCGGGGCCCGACTTCAAATCTAATTTCTTCGCAATATGTAACGTGATGGTTGCAATAGTTTAGACTGGTTTAGCAGTTGGTCAAACGGTGCTTATACCTCGCACCTCAATGATTTCAAATTATTAATTTAAAAGAATTCTATTTCCTTTTATGCTATTTTTCACCGTTACAATTAATAAAACACAGAAGCAAACATAAACACATAGGAATTAATTAACGTCAAGACTGCTTTTCACACATACGAGTATGTCGTGTTGTTAAAGATCAGACCTACAAACACGTTGCGGACAAAACTAATATTTTCTTCTGACACAAGTAAATAAAACTAGAAAAATAATTAACGCAGAAGTACTTTAAGGTAATTATGTTCTTTTATAAACTTAAAAAATAAATTGTCTAAAAAATAACAAAAAAATAAATTTGCAAAAAGAAAATGATGCTCAAAATAAATATTCCACGCGGACAAAGTCGCGGGCACAGCTAGTGAATAATATAATACTTATTGCAAGTCACACGTTACAGTGTGGTGTTCCAGTCATATAAGTAAACTATAAGTACAGTGACGCCCAGCTAGGGCTCAGCAACTTAGTAAAATTTTATATCAAAATTAAGATAAATCAAATTATTAATCATAACAATAAATTAAATTATATTATCAAGCATAACTCTATTTAATATAATCGAACCAAATTAAACTATCAAACATAACATTATAAGATTTAGGACAAAACTTCACAGCTTAATTTGAAATTACTTGCAATTTGAAATGATTCCGTCTGTGTCATTTATAATATAATGATGGCTCCTTGGTTGGAAATATAAATGAAAATTTTATGACAGACTGTGAGACAAGTGAATACGAGCACGGAAATGTTGACGAAGGCCGAAAACGTCGTCACGTAGCGAGGAAAGATGAATGGAAGAAACTTAAAGCTCAAAGGAAACGATTGCGTGGAGAAGAATATTTAGGGTATTCAAAGCCTCGAAACGAAAAGATGCGACAAGATCAGACAAGACCAGCGAAGCAAATGGGTGAGACTTGTATTTCAGATTTTTGTAGAAAAAGTAAATTAAGAGGTTGCAATAGTTTTGACGAAGAGACGCGCAAATCGATCCATACCTACTTTTGGAAAAAATTAAATTGGGATGAAAGAAAAATATATGTCAAAGGACTTGTAAACCGTACTACAACTACTCAAAAAACTAAAGGTGACGAACATTCCCGTCGAGAAGGTACTTTATGTTATTTTTTACCTAAAACTACTAATGAAAAAATTCAAGTTTGCAAACAGATGTTTTTAAATACTTTGTCATTGAAGCCCACTACTGTTCAGATTTGGGTCAAATCAAATACTCTCAACTTAAGTCAAGAGAATGATCATGCAAGTGGAAGCAGAATGAGACAAAATACAAAAAATTTAGTTTTAAACGATTATTTGAAAAAAAATCCAAAAATGCCTTCACATTATGCAAGAAAAGAAACAAGAAAATTATACTTAGAGCCTGTTTACCGTACTATGACTGATGTATTCAACGCATATAAACAACACTGCAGAGAAATTGATACCCCTGCTGTATCTAGATACACATTTGATAAAACCTTTAATAAAAACAATTATGCATTATATACCCTCAAAAAAGATATGTGCGATATTTGTGTTGGTCACCAGGAAGGTAATATAGATGAGCACAGTTATCAAGAGCACATAATCAAGAAAAATAGAGCGAGAGAAGAAAAAGCTAAAGATAAACAGGAAGCAGAATTGGGACACTGTATTGTACTTACGATGGACTTGGAATCGGTTAAAGTCTGCCCTTACTCCACGGCAAGTGCATTGTATTTTAAAACCAAGCTGACATGTCATAATTTTACGATTTTTGATCTGATATCTCGGCATTGCACATGTTATTGGTTCACAGAAACAGCCGCAGACCTCACTGCAAGTACTTTTACTTCATTTGTTGTGGATTATTTAGAGCGACATTGCTTGCAAAAGAAAATACCGATAATAATATATTCAGATGGATGTACTTACCAAAATCGAAATGTTATTATAGCAAATGCGCTTCTTAACTTAAGTATTAAACACCAAGTTTTAATAACTCAGAAATTTCTCGAACGTGGTCATACGCAAATGGAGTACGACTCTGTCCACAGTGCAATTGAGCGAAGACTCACCAATCGCGTTATTCATTTGCCATGCGACTATATTTCTGCAACTTTGGAAGCAAGGGCATCAAATCCTTACGAAGTTATTCAGATTGATCATAATTTTGTTAAAAATTATGCTGATGCAACTTCATGGATGTATAAATCCATACGGCCAGGACGTAAAGCAGGTGATCACACCGTCACTGACTTGCGGGCCATTCGTTACAACTATGAAGAAAATATTATTGACGTGAAACTCCATTTTGACCAAGACTGGTACGCCTTGCCACAGCGACCAAAACGTTTCAATCACGATGTATCGTATTTGCCCTTACATACTAACATGATTCCCATAACTGCATCTGCAAGAACTCAAACAAGTTCTACCAGCAGAGTGCCATAACTTTTATGACTCTTTACCTCATTTGTAAGATACCAGTTGTAAGATATGGAAAATAACGTTATTCCATGCTATTTTATTATTAATAAACTTTGATTTTTTACTATGTTGTTTTCGTCCAATAACACCTAATCTAGTAGATAAATAAAATAATATTAATTCTTTTGAACCAATACCACCTAACTCACGGTATCTAGGTATATGACTACATTAAGACAATTTAAGTTTACTTAACATTTTCCAGCATTTATTTACCTTTTTTAGCGATTTAAACATTTCTGGTAACTTATTAGCTGAACTCATGAAATGTTTTTTTTGCGTACTGTAAAATTGACTTTTTTGAGATAGACACTATTGATTCTTAACCGTCGATATACAACATCACAACATCACAAACATTGATCTGATGAATCAACAGTGGTATTACAAATAAACTTAAATAAATACATGTAACACCCAGACCAGTAGAAACAGACATGCTCATGCACACAAATATTTGTACAATGCGGGGATCGAACCCGCGACCTCTTGGTTAAAAGTCAACTACTTGACCATTACACCAAAGTGGTCGACAAATGTCATATTATGTCAGCGAAGCTAAATAACGAGCGAATAGAATAGAGCCTATGAGAAGCCTAGAGTCGAGCGTTACGGATCAGTGCATTTTCTATATTGATAAAGTTAACTACCACGGCAACAAATTGTTTAATCAATATACAACAGTTAGTTGCAACGAAAGATTGCTATAGTTGAATAATTTTAGTGTTACTACTTTAAGCTAACAGTAAGCGATTTGAAGAAAATCTGCGTTTGGCTTTATAACGGGGTCATTTCAGTATTTTACTAAACTATCAGTTGAGAAAAAAAATAACATCAACAAACATTCGCCATGTCCAACCAAACGTACAACGATTTGATGACAGAGACGTCAGAACTTCTGGTAGAAGCAACGCAAGCAGACGAAGCGGTCTACGAAGGAGGTGCAGCAGAAAGAGTAGCGCTTCAGCCGCTTCTCTCCGAACTGCGCATCAGATATACCGTTCTTCTAGCGAAACTTGACGCGGTGTACGATCAGTTGCTGCAGCCGCAAAAGCGCTTGATTGTCAAACGGCTTTTGGAAGCGTGCTTGGGGAGGTTGATCGAAATCAAACATGACCTGGTGGAAATTCAGATGTCGGATTTTACGTATGACGATGATGAGGTAAGGTGATTTAAAACTTTAAATACGTAGATGGGATACTGTGACTTTATAGTTAAAATAATAATCACTTATGTTATTAATGCGAAAGTTACTTTGTTTGTATGATTGTCCGTCAATAACACTGACACTAATAAACAGATTTTGAGGACATTTGTTCTGTTATTGTTTGTTACGAATGTTGTGTTCACCTATAATAGGTATACATATAAGATTTAAATACTAAGGTTTAAATTTAAGATGAGCAATGTATATATATGTATACTGTTGGTGTTCCTTTTTAAATAAATACACAGACAGGTTATGAGCTGGCTTAGTTAAGCTTAGTAAAGTTTGTACGGACGAAGTCGCCAGTGGGCCGCTAGTGTTAGAATAAAGTCGTTGATGAAATCAGCCGTTACTTTGCGGCAATCATGACTAAAGCTGAAAATGAGAATTATTTTACTTAGTGCTTTTAGTTTCGTTTAGTGGAAATTTAAAGCAAAATAAATCTCTTTTTCAGCTTTAAAATAATGTTTTTCTGCAATGATAATATTGCAATACTAGCGGCTCGCCCGCAACTTCGTCCGCCTTTATGTAGGATTTTACCTCAACAATGTGTAAAGTAAAAGTAAAATTTGAAGAGATCAAGGAATGACGTGCCTGCATACAAACTTTGCCGCCTTCTTAACCTATTTAAGTTTATCTTCTCTGATTTCTGTAATGAAAAATATCTCTTTTGTGCTTGGATTAGGCTAAAATTGCTGTGAAAAAAATAATAAGGGAAGATCAACTTGAGTTCCGTTATATTGTAAAAACGATATATTATTTACACTCTATTCTAAAAAAAAATAATTATCTAGTGGAAAGTTATGTAAAAACTCACTTTGAACGGTAAGTAAAAACTCACTTTCGGATAAAAGCATTGAATGCGACGTAGACTGCTATATAAAAAAAAAACAACATAACACGTAATATGTTTTGACGTGACAACGTCTTATAAATTGGTTTGCCGGGTGACACCTCAAGAAACTGCGTTACGCTGCTCCGCTCGCGTTTCGCGCGAGAGAGACAGAGCGAGAGAGAGAGAGATAGGCATACACACCGGTTCATGTTATACGAATGAATATTCACATTAAAATTATTTTACCACTCAGAGTCGTTGTCACGTAAAACTTTCGCGCGTATACCGACTTTACAGGCAACCAATTTTTTTATTTTTACCTATTCTCTCCACAGTCTCTCGAAAAGCTCCAAGTGACTCCCTTCGAAGCTGAACCGTGCATACCCCAGTACTTCATCAGGGAACGAGAGGAGGAGTATCAGAGCAGAAGACAGTTCGTCATAGATACGCTCACGAAGCTGGGCCATGAGCCTCCGAGACCAGAACCACTTGTGCTGACGGAACAGCAGGCGGTTCTGATCATACAGAGCCATGAGAGGGCTCGGCAAGGGCGATTGAGGTAGTTATCTTTATACAATTGGATCCAATGATTCCCGGGTAAAATTAACCCAACTTGGGTGGCCAAATCAACTTGAAAACCTTGTCAAATTGTTGGAGGCAGATCACTTGATCGGGTTTAGGCAGTCACAAGGCTATAGTTTGGTAGTCTAATAATAACACTCTTTTGCACGAACTTTCTTAGTAAAAACCACTGGTGCTGACTGAGTGTTGTGACGACCTATATCAATCTTACAGCTACACGAGCACAGCTTTCACTTCTTCATTCTGATTTTGTATCCTATGGCTACTTCGAGTCCAACATCGTAAATTGAAAAAGACTTATATCGTGAATGGAAAAATGTTGTAAATCTTGTAAATTATAACGACCTTGTAACAAATCAAATTATATATCAGGTAGCAGACACATTTAAATCTACAAAAAATACAAAATCTAACACGCGTCCCTTAAAAAATGGAAAATAGTCATTCCTAATGCTCATTTCAGAGGCCAGTTCATGAAGGAGATTCGTCTTCTCAAAGAAAAGGGCCGAGATCAGAAAGGGGAGATGTCAGCATCAGCAGCTACTGCCATTCAAAGGGTCTGGCGAGGGTTTATTGCGAGGAGGATGACGAAAAAAAGAAAAAGGGAAGAACAACTTCTGATAGGAATGGAGCTGCCTCCGTATTATGAGTCAGAGAAGATTAATAAAGCCGAAGAGGTATTCATTTACAGGATATCTTACGTTCATTTAAATAGTAGATAGATCATTGAGTAAAAAAAAAACTGGACTTAACACAGGACAAGCTTGCCATTAAATTTTTACGTCGCTTGAACATCATTTTTGCTTTTTGTCTTTGTTAGTGTTTTGCTTAATTTTCATGGGTATTATGACATTTTCCACAATTTTAAGGTCAAAGAATATCGTCGCAAACTCCAAAAGGAACGTTCTGATGAATATGTTAAAGCCTTGGATACGATTGAAGAAGAACTCCGAGCCCAAAACACTGCAAGGATCAATGAGCAGATTGGTGATGAGTTGAGGAGATGGATCAGTGAATATTACGAGAGGACCGATAGACTTCCTGAGATTCCTCCTGAGGAAAGCGGAGGCAGCAGAGCTATGTATAGTAGACAAGGTATTTTGGCATGGAATCATTTGCTTAAGACTATTTACGCAAATTTTCCGAAGAACAGATACTAAACTGTCCCCTTCTCTCACAGCCATTCTACGTAGTTTTGGATGAAGCCAACCCTGTCACTGTACTGTGTCACTGTCAAAAACGCGTTGGGTAGATCTGAATATACGAACGCAACGTTAGGGAGTAGGGCCTTTGATATTCATCAGTTAAATAACTTAAGTAAACCTTTGACTACAAACTCATTAAGATATTACATAGAAACAAAGTAAATTTAATGTTTTAACAGGTACTGGTATGGATAGTGAAATAAGTAAATCATCTCCTGTATCATCTGGGGGATCTAAAAAAAGTAAAGATAGCAAAGACAAGAAAAGCAGTAAGAACGGTGATGCCAAACCAAAAGAGGAAGGCGAAGACTTGCTAACATTCAAATGTACGCCATCCGTGTTTTTGCAGGACATCGTCAATGCTAATGAGGAGTAAGTAATTGATAAATAAATCAAACTTTTGAATAGTTAATTATACAAATTGCGAAACTAAATAATAACAATTCTGCTAATAAGTAACTTAACTAAATAACTAAATAAAAACAGGTTTGAAGATATCTGGAAATTCAAGGAAGACGTAGACAACACACATGAAAGATATTACAAGGACATGATTGAAAGAGAGAAGATGGCAAAAATAGAACAAGAAATTCGAAACGAAGTAGATGAAATGATGAGAAACGAACTTGAACTGCTCCAAGCTGCGTACGATAAAGATAAGGCTGTTAAAGGGAAAAAGTCGAAGAAACCTCAGAAAAAAGTAGGATATTAAGTTACTTTATTTTTTTGCACTAACAATAAGAATTTCTTGACAGTGTGAATTAAAACATTATTTAAAAAATGGCCTGCTACAGTAGCGTGTTTTGTGAGTGTGCTTTCATAGAAGATCTTCCCTCCCACTATTTTATTCCTCCCAATATTTGGTATCATCGCCGAAAATTCAAATATTGGTAACATTTGAGTTTGCGTCGATGATACCAAAGACATAGTTAAAGCCGGCAAACACTTTTTGAATATATCTTTCTTTATAATATTTGCCTTTTAAGGTACGAAGAGGAGGCAAGAAGAACAAGAAGAAGAAAGAAAAAGACCTCACGCCAGACAGAACTACGGAATCCCTATTTGAAGAATTGGTATCTAATGGTATCATCAAACCTTACCCTTTGGTTAAAATAGACGATTACATTGGAGAGAAGTGTTACCTCGGTAACGAGATGAGAAAAAAATGCGAGGATCCGACTCCTTGCTTAGGAGATATCAGACAGCTGATCAAGGAGTATTGTATATTGCCACTTGGATCGGAGCATGTCAGAACGAATGCACCTTTGGTCAGATCAGTCCTTATTTCAGGTAAGATGCTATTGTACCGCAAGTATGATTTCTTTGTGACTAAAATATTTATAAATTACCTTCTAGCAGCCCCCCGCAACTTCGAAATCACAAACTATTTACTACAAAAACCACAAAGAGTCGAATTTCACAAAATCCCATCATAAACTACAGTCTAAAAGGAACTCCAATAATTCTTGAACTTGCAGGTTCTGAGATTTTGTGAGTACACGATAGACCATGATGGTGTAAATGGTAGCACCAATAAAGAAGTATAAGTGCATGTGACGTGTGACATTAAGGTCCAGGGCATATTTGCGGCATCGCCTCTGTCAGCGATCTAGCGTATACTGGTTAAAACTGCTCTTTGGTGTAGTGGCAAAGTTTCTGCCTTACATGCGAGAGGTCCTGGGTTCGAATCCCAGGTTGAGCCAATTTTTTTTATGAGATTTTCTGTCATGAGTTTCTCGAAAACAGCTCGGAGTCGGGAAGTTGGCAGTGTTACACCCCCGTACTTCGGAAAGCACGTTAAGCCGTTGGTCCTGCGCCTGATCTCTCTCCGGTCATGTCGGATGGCCGTCTCACCGAACTTTGAGAGCGATGGAACAGTGAGTGCACCTGTGTACTGCGCTCACACTTGTGCACTATAATATCTCCTGCGTAGTTGGCTGATCTCTGTAAATAAATCGCGAAATAATCCGTTAAAAGTGTATTCAATGTCTGCTGTTCACGTAAACCGAAGAAACAAATACGCCGTGGTCGAAATCGGCCAGGAGGACAATTACTATTATTGGTTAAAAAGCGTTCAGTTATGACTCTCGGCGACAAAAAGCCGCAAAATAAACCTTGGCCATTAATTCTATAAACTGGTCCTCCTGTTTCTTCAACAGGTCCGTCGGGTAGTGGCAAGAAGATGCTCGTCCATGCTATCTGTAGCGAAGCAGGAGCGATGCTTTTTGACCTAACACCAGCCAACATAGTCGGCAAGTACCCTGGGAAGACCGGCTTGATAATGCTGATACATTTAGTGATGAAGGTATCTCGTCTTCTGCAACCATCTGTGATATGGATGGACGAGGCTGATAAGCCTTTTGTGAAGAAAATCCCTAAAACGGACAAGACAGACCCGAAAAGGTTGAAGAAGGACTTAGTTAAAATTATAAAAGGTACGGATTCACATTATAATATGCTCGTTATAATTCACATTATAACTTTATGGGGCAAGGAGTGATCTGTCAGTGTATTCATCCGCGCAAATTTTCGATTTTACTACAAAGTGCTCGTTTAGTTTATAAGTCTAATCATAAGTATAAACATATAACATAACATATATACATAAGTCTAATTAAAATTATAAACATCTATGTTAATACCAATAAATAATGTGCAAAAAATGTGTGATAAAATTAGATTGTAAACATCATATTTTCTTATAATTTTACTTTTGTACACAAAGACTCAATATTAAATGCTTACCTTTGATGTTATGATGTCGTATATTGTTTTCGCGTGATTACAAAAATCTACCTCGAGCAAATTGGGCAGATCCATCGAATTTTCTTAGCTCATAGCATTCTGTGTTTTTTTATCTCCATTCACTCGCTATACTCGGTAAAATGAGTATGAGTAGGTATTTTTATACAAATTAAGAGCAAACTTTAAATTTTTTAGCTGGCTAAGATGATGACGTAATTGTAGAAATATAAATATACATAGCAATAAAAATTTTTTTCATAAAATTACTTATTACTGTTAGTGAGTAAATTTAGTGAACCACATTTTATGAATGGGCATCCACTCATCAAATGCTACTGAACCGATGATCCGTTGGCGCTGGTCTTCACAATCATATTTGTAAAGTAAACTAAATTTACATTCATATCAAGTTTTTGAAAAATACATGAGGTGCTTGTGGCGCAGTAGTTGCAGCGCTTTGGTAGTGATACCAAAGGTTAAGCAACCTATGGCGCGGTGTTTGGGATGGGTGACCATTCTGACCATATAAGTGACGTCTATTTTACAAGCATCTCCGTGCTTCGGAAGGCACGTTAAGCTGTTGGTCCCGGTAAATATCGATAGATATTAGTCGTTAAGCCTGGTCGGAAGCCCTCGGGCGGCTTAATGACATCTGACAGTAAGGTTGGTCACTTGCCTTACACAAACCCCTCCACCAATCCGCACCGCGTGGTGGAGTATGGCTCGCTCCACCTCATAGTTGAGGTGAGGCCTGTGCCCAGCAGTGGGACGTACGAGTATATAGGCTGATGATGATGATGATGTGGTTAATTTTTGTGCGTTTAGCTTCCCCAAAACATCATGCGCAACAACCTTTATTAATAAACCCAAAGGCATTTACATTAACATTCATGCGCTGCCAATTTTCTGAAGTTAATAAAGAAAATAAAAAATAAAATTATTTTTTTACGACTACTTGATTAAATTGAACATACACCGCTATTATACAGCTATTATACGAGTGTTATAGATCAAACGAGTATTTAATCGAATTACGAGTATTTAAGCCCCTTACATTCAGCATCTGTTGGAGTAAAAGTGCTAAAACATAGCGCTGTAAACGTTTATTCGACGCCCACACTAAAGCACACATTAGCAAATATTGCCAAATTTATTTGAAGAACGGTTAGTCGGCTCTTATACGATTAAAGGCTGAGTAAACAAATACTTATTGGACTATTTTGCTGCTTGGGTTATGTGACCTCTGGATTTGTTAGTATTTTAGTTTGTTTCATTTTGTAAACAGCTGGAACAGCTGATAAAAATCATTTCACCAATAGAAAGCTTAATTTTGCGTCTTCAGGAAATTTGATTACGCGCGGAACGAACCAAAAAAGTATTTCAAACGTCTACCCAAAATTAAACCAAGTGACAATCATAAATAACTACAACAATAGTACTGTCAAGATACTTCGCAGAAAAAGAGCTAATGCACAGGGTCTACATAATAAACTTTTCAGTAAAGTCCCACAATAATTTCAGGCATATACCCAGAAGACCGCGTTCTCTTCGTCGGTACATCGAAGACCCCATGGGATGCAGAACAGAAGCTCCTCTTCCAATGCTACAACAAGGTGATCCAGATTCCCAGGGCTGATTATGGAAGTATATCCCTGATGTGGCGGATGAGGTTGCATAAGGCTGGTGCTCTTCATCCAAGGTTGGATCTGAGCTGCTTGTCTAGGGTGTCTGATTCGTATACGCTTGGTAAGTGTGTGCTTGGTAGTAATTTTGTCAATAAAATAATGTTGGTAGTAAATAAGAAATGTTTCGAAAGTACTATGAGTATAGCTACGGGATGTAACATGGCAAGAATTTTGTGTTTTTATCTCTAAGAACTAAGGTTTTATCATGAATGTTGTGAATCGACAGCAAAGCAATTCACATTGCCATTTCCACTTTTAAAAATACTCAAAACGCGTTGCTTTGTCGTCACGGGTGAGCAGACAGTAATTTAAAACGCTCAAAGATAAATAACGCTAGCAACGCGTTATGACAAAGTTTTACAAAACTCAAACAGATAAGTAAAAAATATTCTATTAGATTTAAGAATAAATTGTCTTAGCAAGAATACTAAAGACCTAGGTACAGTAACTTAGCTACTAATTTACCAATTTTTTTTCCTATCTTAAGTAGGTAGGTATGCTAAACCCTCTTTAGTGACCTAATCTTAGCCGACTTCTGGATAATAATTCGTTATTTTTCTTGTCAATTCATGTTAAAAATTGAGGAAGTAGTCAGTACTTCCTTTTTGCTAAGAAAGTTGTTCATCACTTATTCTTTTATTACGCACGTATATTAATTTATATGAGCATTATTTAGTGTTTGTTGGCTGTGTGTCGACTGCATATTTATTATTAATAACATACGCCTAAAATAAGTAGTAGTTTACTACTGCCTAAAATGTTGTACCAAGATATTGCATACTATATTGTGGTACAATTTTGTACCAATACGAGTATATCCCAAATAAAGAAACAATAATAATAAAATCTTTTATCGTACAGGTACTTTACTAGCAGCCCTAAACGCAGTTTTGACAACCAAAAGACGTTTACAGCTACGAATCCGTGCGCTGACTGCGCAAGAGATAGCTGTTCAGCTCAGCTCCATGGAACCGGTATATTCTGAACAGGTATGTTCATTTCACACTACGAAAATGTAAGACTGTTCATAACATTTATTTATTTATAGTGTATGTATTACTAATTCTTTCCCGCCAACTGGTTTGCTAGCGTAAAATTCGGCTACGTCATAGTAAAATAGTTTTGTTACCTTTAAAGGCTGAATGTATTGAGATCCGGAAAGTCGTGATTTTTTTGTTTCTGATCAAGTATTCTAAATGAACAGTCTAAATTACCATTTTGTAATTAATAAAACTTCAAGACTGACGAAATTTCATACACACTTTTTCCCTCTTTTTTGCCCCTTTAGTCAAATCAGTCAGTCAGTATCTAAGTTTTCTTTTTTTCCGCTGGTTACATAGAGGCATATCACACAATTTTGATGGCTAAGCTGTTTTTTTTTCCTAAAAAATAGCCACCTAAGAGGTATTTAGATTTTTGAATAATAAATCAATAATAATAATAATAAAATAAATAAATCGATTGAATTTTCAGGACGCAGCTGCTGAAGCTTGGTGGTATAAAACACCAATGGAAAAGAAACGACAAAAGATATTGCAAAAAATACAAGAAATGGCACAGGAAGCCGAAGAAAAGGGCCAATAAATTCATGTAGGATAAGTTTTTTTTAAGATAAGAGCATAAATATTAAAGCCAAAATTTTGACTTACCTAGAAGTTATCTTAAGTCTTACCTGTAAACAAACCAAAACTTTGATTAAAGTAATAATTAAGTACTGAATTAAATACTGCATTTTTATTTAGTTGACAAAGAAGACAATTTTTTTTTAACGCACATACCTTTGACTATATTTAGCATTGTTAATACTAATTTATGACATTAATAACCACGTAACAGCCATCATATGATATTAATTAACATGGCTAGATAACTACTTACTCCAAACTTTACTAGTTGTACTTCAAAGGCAAGTTTCCACCCAGCCAATCTACTAATTGAAAATCCGTTTTCGCTAGTTCCGTTAAATAATTTTACAAGTCGGATAGACGGAGGGGTGTTAAAAGTCCTTTCCGTGGAACTTGTAGTACTTAGCGAACAGAATCTTAAAGCAGACTCAAGGCGCTATCCACACCTGGTCGTTCTCACGAATATTGTTCGGTTGTGTTCGCAGTCATGGGATGACGCGATTCAGGGAAAATGTGTTCGAAAAGACATAACACTTAATACAATCTTTTCGGCTCCGGTCTTCAGGGAGGATTCGAACCCCCGACCTTTAGAAGTCCGGTCCAATGCTCTTCCAAAGGACCCTCTTTAGCCGGACTAACAAAGTTTTTATGATGTGTTTTGACTTTTTGAATTTATGTGAACGCAAAGTATACTTAATAAATAAAGGAAAATGTTTTATTTCAAAAAAAAATCTATAGTTGATGGAATCTGGCGTTACTTTGCGGAAATCCATGAGTAAAGCTGAAAAAAAGAATAATTTAGCATCAAATTTCCACGTCGTGCAATGGAAATTTAAAGCAAAATAATTTGCTTTTTAAGCTTTAAAAAATGTTTTACTAATTTTAACGTACTGTAGGTGGCTGTAACATTTATACAAAATATAACAATTGCAAACAAAAATGAACTTACGTTGTGTGTTCTTTAAATCAAACAGCTATATATTATTACAAAACCATGAAAAAAATCCCATTACATAAAAAATAAGCAGAGGTTTTCAACGGCCCTTAGTTGCGTTACGCAAAGGAAACACTTTTCCTGTTCTTACGGTTCCGCTTATAGTTGAGAACACACCGATAACTAGAGGAGAAATTAAAGCCAATATCCGATTGAAAAATCGTGTTTGAAGATTTTGACATCTCCTCTTGAAAGGGTTGCACCCTTTTAAAAAAAAAAGTTTAGCACCTTTAAATAAAAGTAGATATCATAAGAAGGCAAGGGTGAGGAGTTTGTGAGAAAATTTGGTTAGATAATGTATCTTTTTTCACAAAATTCACATAAGTGAGAGTATTTTTTTCGAAATAGTCCAGGGCTTTTCTTTTTTGTGGATAAGTCAGATTTATATGACATTTATGGAATTATGGTTAAAAAAATTAATTGAGAATTTTATATCGATTGTAATTATGAAAAATATTTATCTCTTATTTGGTAAATTGGGATGGTACTAAGATTATTTGTACTTATTTTATTTCAAGCAGACATTGTCCTACGCGTTGTGTTACGAAACAATAAACCTCCTCTTGAATCACTCTATTAATAAAAAAATGCATCAGAATTTGTTAAGAAGGTAGTTTTAAAGATTTAAGCATACAGACATACATACAGACATAGGGATAGACACGGGAAGCATAAGACGATTCCCGCGCTTTAATAAGTGAAAGCGTAGGCCTTTTGAGTTGATTAAACTGGGTTATATTTTTAATTACAACCATGTAATTGTAATATTCTTAAATATTCACACTAATCTACAAAAGTCTTTTTTTAATTTTATTTTTAATTTTTATTTGGGATAGATTTGCTCTTGATCCAAGACTAAGCCCGAACGAGGTAAAGACTGAGTTTACGATGGAGCGAGCTCACCTAGAATATGCCTGTTCACTCTAGCTTTAATGATTTCTAAGTTGGTATTGCAGGGAAACACTGACGCAGGTAGTGAGTTCCACTCTTTTGCAGTGCGCATCAGTATAGTTACTAAAATCAAAATCTAAATAAAACCAACAGTCTTACTGTTGTTTCTCTCACTAAAGACGACATTTAACGGGCCAATGTTTTAGTGTTCCATTAGCTGAATACAATTCTTTTGCGACTCTGCCAATAAAAGAGTTCCAAAGAAAAACCTGCCGCATGAACGGAAAAACAAATCACTTTGGCAAAGGGTTAAATGAAACAGCCATGTTAAATGCTATGATTTGAAAGATTCCTTCTTAATTTTTTATAAAACTAAAATATATATAGTGATTGCGCCCAACGATTCTCCTTGTGTGGATCACGCTGCCAGAATGAAGTGTGTTTTAAAATAATTCACGTAAAAACTTGAATGTATATTATTGATTGATATTGGATTATATAGGGTTACTGAATATGACATATTCCTTAAAAAGAGACATAGAAAAGATAATCAGCAACAAACAATGTTCCATCGACTAGGGGTTAGAAGCAATTGATTTTTAAGACATAATGCTTTTAAGATTGCGAAATTTCTTGTTGAAGGGGCTTTAAGTGCAACATTTTGTAATTTTTCGAACCCTACCTTCGTTGATGGGACCTTTTTTTGTAGGAAATCACTTTTACTATAACTCTTTTGAAGGAATACGTCGAGTTACCAGTAACCCTGTATATTATTGGAGATATAATTTCACATAGAAACTGCAAATCGCAATTTTTTGTGTTCCTTGATAAAAAAAATATATTCTGTATTGGTTTTTTGGTAAAGATTATTTATCTTTAACCGACGCCGTCTCTGGTTTAAGAGTTAGTAGCATAATCTATTTGAATGCATTGTTACTATTTGTTATAATATATGACTCGGACTGTCTGTTTTCTCTTAGCTACTTTTGGGATAAAAACGGGTAACACTGTTTTCAACCTCACAAAGGCCCTTTGCAAACGCTTAAATATACTAACAAAGTAAGAAAAAACTGGAAAATCTGCGTTAGCGAGCTCCTGTGTGTAGCTTTGTGAGAAAACTGAGTTTAATTCTTGCACCCTTTGGCGGCACTTTGCGTTCGGCGTTTGATCGAATCACTTATTTTTAACTTAGTTGTTTTGTATAGGCATATTTATGCATTTTGTTGGTTAATTTAAAAAAAATATTTTACAAAAAACACAACACTAAAATACCTATTATTTTATATATTTTCAGAAATTGACTATTAGACCATGAGGTCGCGGGTTTGATCCCCACACTGTACAAACATTTATGTGAATGAACATATAACTTCATTACCAAATGAAGATTCAAAGTGAGTACAGGTCATAAAGTGAAAATAGGTTTGAGATTTCACCACGTTAAGCATAACAAAATTAATAAATGAAAATATAATTTCACGTCACATACATTGATTTGACTCCGTAGTAAGAAGCTTAAGCACTTGTGTTACAGATATCAGAAACAACAGTGCTATTTAAAAAAAAAACTCATGAGTTGTTTTTCTATCAAATGTCATGCGGTAGGTATACTTATTGTGGCTTTTATGAAGTTCGACTTACAATTTTTAACTTAAAACAGCTGAATAACAACAAAAATACATTCATGCCACTCTAGTAGAATTATTGTGTGTAAAACCAGATCTGACTCATAACTACCGCACAAATAAAATCGCGTTATTGTTAACATCCCTGCATGGCCACTATGAAATTAGCGCTAACAAATCAAACATGAAACACTGCAGGCAATTGTGCAAAATGCCACGACATGAATAGATATCCGACGTCAAATTGCCAATTCGAATTTGACGAAGTTGTGTCACTCCGGTTACTGACGAGCGATTCGATACCAAATTACTGTCACTTCACTATCCATCCATCGTTGACTGCGAGTTAAATAGCTTTCAGTTTCATACTAATAGCTATTTGAGGTTTCATATTTTTCTAAGAAAGTGACAGTTGTCTTACTTTCAGTCAACGGTAGATAGGATATTAAATAAATGATTTATTGCGCATTGTCAAAGATTCAAAATACATGAAGAAATAGATGCGGACAAATTTCAAGTATGGGTATTGGACTAGAAGATTTAGAAAGAGAAAGTTGGCAAAACGTTTAAGTTTGATCATCAAAATAATGCGAACTCTTTGGAGTTCGCGAAAGAATAACAGGGATTTTTTCAATCGTATATCTATCTAGTTATTTCAGATTTCAGGTGTACAGTGTATCGTAACAGTTGATATAAATCAACAAAAAAGTTGATTGGAAAATAAATATCTTAAATCCTTAAATTAGCGTAATATTGTGTCGTGTTATGTTCTGTTAAAAATAAGAGTATCCAATCTCCGATCATTACCGTGAGTCAACCGAATTTTAGCCAAGCCTAGTGTCCGGATAAACAACGCAGGTTAAACTGTCGATGAGCACATAGAATATTCATGCGAGCAAACACGGGGCACGGGGTTTGCTAATTTGGTTATCGCCCGTCTTGCTTGATGGGTCGAAACGGACTGCCGTAACTAGAAGACAGATATGATTTGCAGTTTAGTTTCGGAATTATTAGTGACTAGTGATCCGCCAGTGACTCATCTGTACAAATGAATGGTTTTACTTCAAACAGGTTCTCGATAGACAAAGTTGGACAAACAAAATGGACCATATAAACATTGCCGGTTTTTACCAAGGGTTAACACGTAGGCTGCCATTGAAGAAATATTATTTTTTATATAAAAACTTTTTGATGAAATGTGGCGCGGAATGTTAAGTTATGTTAATGTTAATGAAAATATATCTAACTTAAAATGAAATCGGTTCAATAGTTTTCAAAATATTTAAAAAAACCTGACGAGGTCACCGGTGACCGGCGTGGCGCTGTGAAGCGAAAATATGAAAAACCGTTAAGAAGGCGCCGCAATGACCGCAACCCCGGTCACCGCTCCCCGCAGTTTGGCTTGTTTTAATAAGTCCCATCGTTATGTTTAAGATTTTTGATTCTAATTTTAATGTTATTTTTGATTGATACTTTGCTACTAATAATTAATGCGCTGTGATTTTCATACAAAAGTTTAATTTTCCCTTCAACTAAATGTTCAACCCTTATGATTCTCATATGCATGTGTAGAACATTTGAGATTTGAAATAGTATTTTTCTATTATGTTATTCTACCACATTATATGCTAAGTTATGCTAAGTTTTATTAAAATCAAGCTATTGGATACGTGATAAAAGCACATACAAGTAGATGTTCACTTATTACAAACTGTCATGTTCATAATTTTAGAAGTATCTTCGAAAAATAATTGAGTAGATAGAAACCACGCCAAAGAAGTATTCTACAGCGCCACTCCGGTCACTTCAGTACAGAAAATCTATCAGAAACGCATCTTACGGCGCACAAATTCGTTCCAAAAACAGGTCTACCTTGAGGTCACCGGTGACCGTAATGGCGCGTAGATGTAGGTAAGGGTCCGGTCACCGGTGACCGGGGTGGCAGCTAACGTGTTAACACGTTAGCTGCCACCCCGGTCACCGGTGACCGGACCCTTACCTACATCTACGCGCCATTACGGTCACCGGTGACCTCAAGGTAGACCTGTTTTTGGAACGAATTTGTGCGCCGTAAGATGCGTTTCTGATAGATTTTCTGTACTGAAGTGACCGGAGTGGCGCTGTAGAATACTTCTTTGGCGTGGTTTCTATCTACTCAATTATTTTTCGAAGATACTTCTAAAATTATGAACATGACAGTTTGTAATAAGTGAACATCTACTTGTATGTGCTCTTATCACGTATCCAATAGCTTGATTTTAATAAAACTTAGCATAACTTAGCATATAATGTGGTAGAATAACATAATAGAAAAATACTATTTCAAATCTCAAATGTTCTACACATGCATATGAGAATCAAAGGGTTGAACATTTAGTTGAAGGGAAAATTAAACTTTTGTATGAAAATCACAGCGCATTAATTATTAGTAGCAAAGTATCAATCAAAAATAACATTAAAATTAGAATCAAAAATCTTAAACATAACGATGGGACTTATTAAAACAAGCCAAACTGCGGGGAGCGGTGACCGGGGTTGCGGTCATTGCGGCGCCTTCTTAACGGTTTTTCATATTTTCGCTTCACAGCGCCACGCCGGTCACCGGTGACCTCGTCAGGTTTTTTTTAAATATTTTGAAAACTATCGAACCGATTTCATTTTAAGTTAGATATATTTTCATATCTTAACATTCCGCGCCACATTTCATCAAAAAGTTTTTATATAAAAAATAATATTTCTTCAATGGCAGCCAACGTGTTAAGTATCTAGAAATCTTCAAACACTTCATTTATAACTTTTTTCCAAGTAGGTACCTAAATACCATTTTTTATATATTTAACTTCAAAACGACAGCTTGGCTTGTTTTTACCCCATTAAGGGATGAATTACCAATACTTCTTCTCAGTGGTCATCTGCACTACTAAAAATAACTTGATCAACAACAACAAATCTATTTGAGCCGTGCCAATATTTTACACACAACTTGATTGAGGAAATAATTTCATTTGAAACGTATGTAAAAAAAACACGAAATATTCTGAGTAACTTAAGCAAGTTTAAAGAAGTATTTACAAAACAATACATATGTAGCTTAGTTGCTTTAGTTAGTAAGACGTGGTCAATTTTGGCAACGGAGTCCAAAACTTGACATCTCTTTGAAATCTTATAGCTTCCAATTCATTTAAAAATGGCCGCCTTAATATAAACGGACACTTAAAATTAACCCTTTATTACCAAGTCCCAAAAGACCCGAAAACGATTTTTAATTTCCTCGTCCGTGAACTAATTTAAACAATCGAAAGACAAATTCACTGTAATGAGGTTGGAATTAAAATCCCCTGATTGACACAAGGCATTGGAGTTACTCGTAATTGCTTCCTAAATTACGGTAATTTAAATATCAAAGTTAATTGTTTGACTTTCCGAGTGGTGACATTTTTTAATTGAAACACGTGGATTCTTTTGTGACCTTTTTAAAAGTGGAAATGGTCTCTGGGGGTTGACGAATTTAAGGGAATGTTAGAAAATCTTGTTGAGTAATTATGAAGTGAAAAGTGGCTCGACATCTGAACAGCTTATTTTAATCTGAATGAAGAGGTTTTAATTGAGGTGAAATATATAATACTACTACTACTAATTTAAAATGGTAAGAATGCCTTTATTATAGTGTTATCAACATACTTTAGCATTAAAAAAATTGTGCAAAAATGTTTTTTTTTCCTTTTCTATTACTACCTTATACAGGGTTACTGGTAGCTCGACGTATTCCTTAAAAAGAGACACAAAAGAGGTAATCAGCAACAAAAAAGGTTCCATTGACTAAGGGTTAGATGCAATTGATTTTTAAGATATCGTGCTTTGAGATTGTGAAATTTCTTGTTTAAGGGGCTTAAAGTGCAATATTTTGTTATTTTTCGACCGCTACCCTTACCCTTCATTGATGGGACCTTTATAGTGGGAAATCACCATTATTATAACTCTTTTGTAGGAATATGTCAAGTTACCAGTAACCCTGTATTTCAACCTTACCGTGATTGAAGTCACCAATTTAGATTATTAATAACGATTAGCAAAAGACAATCTTAAAGTAATATTCAACTGATTGGAACTCTAATATCTATCGATAGTCTCAAGGAAACCCGACAGGCGGCTCAAAAGTCGGTAATCTCTTTACAATATTGCGATCTAGTGATGTCTGCACATATCGACAAGTCTCAATAATATCGACTGTGTACTCGAAGTCAGTTGGCGCAAAATACAACTTTGGAGCGTATTTTGTCATAAAAACATAGTAGCGAATTTTCTACCTTAGATCTGAGTTGTCCAAGGTTCAAATCAAAGGTCGAGACAAAAATTGAATCTGAGATTTTCTTTTATAACAGCTCGGAGTCAGAAAGTTGGCGGTGTCACGCCCGGGCCTCAGAAAGCACGTAAAGCCTGCGCCTGCTCTCTCCAGTCATGTCGGATTACCATCTCACCGAACTTTGCGCGTGAAAGAACAGAGAGCGCACCTATATATTGCGCTTGCACTTGTGCACTACAACATCTCCCGCGTATTTGATTGGCCTCCGTTATCGGAATCGGCTAGTGTAAATAAAATCTTCTTATGCAACGACCACTTTGGTGTAATGGTCAAGAATTTGACTATCAACCAAGAGGTCGCGGGTTCGATCCCCGCACTGTACAAACATTTTGTGCATGAACATGTCTGTTTCTACTGGTCTGGGTGTTATATAAATTGGTAATACCACTGTTAATTCTGATATCTGTAACACAAGTACTTAAGCTACTTACAACGGAGTTAGATCAATGTATGTGATGTTGTTGTATGTTTATTTATATCGCCCGCTTACTTGTAACATTTGCACCACACTCTAGATGCTAGACGAAGGACGTGTTGTGATTGCCGGACAGGTCTAAGCCGGCCAGTCGCGGGATAAGTCGCTGTCTTTGTTAGTCTCGAGACGTATCAATTGAAAGCTCACAGGTGATCTGAAGGGAATGGGCCGTCTTATGAGGACGTCCGGGATAGAATATCGGTTTCAAAGTTAGTTTGAATAACATTTAAAAAATGTTTTTATTTTTATTTTTATTTAATACTTTGGATATGAAAAGGTGAAAAAAAAGCGATAATGGATAGGGTGTTTATTTTATCTGTGTACAATCAATCTTCTATACATAAAATAAATATGTAGAGAGGTCAATTCTGTTTATAAAACTTATTTTCAAATAACTTTCCAGACCACCAACCTTCGTGACCAGAGATCGATACTAATGCCAAAAATAAAATCAGTAAAATTTTTGTCTGTCTGTATAACGTTATAGAATAAAAAACTTCTCCATGGATTTCAACGAAATTTTATACAATTATGGTTCATACTTCTGAGCTAGATATAGTATACTTTTCATCACGCTACAATCAAAAAGAGCAGAGCAGTGAAGAGAAATGTTAGGAAAACGGGAGAAGTTTAAGGTTAAGGTTCTCCATTAAGGTTCTCGGTAGCTCAGTGGTCAGAGCATTGGACCGGACTTCCAAAGGTCGGGGGTTCGAATCCTTCCCGATAACCGGAGCCGAAAAGAATTTTTAAGTGTTGTCTTTTCAAAATTAAAAAATAGCGTTGTGAACGCAAAAAAAATACTTAACAAATAAGAAGTTAGTCAATTTTTTAAGTTTCCAAGAGATAAAATAGTAGAATAGTAATAAAACCCGGTCGGTAGGAAGCGCTTCCATTTAGCTTCGTAACTCTAAATCTGTTGGACCAATTTTTATTTTATTTTTACTTAATACTTCTCGATCAATAATTGCAATAGACGGACAGATAGTCTGCAATAGTCAAACCTCTTTTTCAAAAAAATAATGATCCTGTTGTATTCATAAACGTTAACATCGACAAATCTGTTAACCAACCATCCCACCACTATTCACCCCACATACTTCAGCAAAGCGAGTGCTCACGTACTTAGCACGGATCTCGTAAAATTATTGCGTTAGTACCTAGTTTATGGCGACGATGAGCGCGATGTATGACACAAGATTACGGCAAAAGGCAGAAAACGGTATCCTTATAGATTTGTCATGTCTGCCTGCCTGCATGAAGTATATGTCAAAGCTACTTTTTATTTTATTTTATTTCATTTTATTTTATTAATTATTGGTAAACATACAGTTAAAACATTACATAACAAAATAAGTGATTAAAATATATGTGTTATTTTACTAATTAAGTTTCCTTAGCATAAATATTAGATGGAGTAAACCAACCACACACAAACCAAAATGTGTGCAACTATAAAATTATAAGAGATGAAACAATGACAAAGAAATAACATTACTTATAATTGGGACAAGTTATGTTTGTTTTTTTTTTCAAACTTATCAAAAATTAACGCAAAAATGACAAATGACTGAAAATTATTATTTACTACACTTACAGCAGGCAGACTTATTCTGATTATAAGAGCTTACACACTTAATACATATACTAGTCCGGCTGCCAATTAATACTATACACATTTTTAAAGAACTTAAAAAAATAATTTATCTCAGAAAAAATAATATAAATTTAAATTGACAAAATTATAATTGACACGTTACACTAACTTTTTTCTTTGAGCTTTTTGAAAGTGTCTAGAGTACACTGAAACATGTCTATTTGAACGTCTAGGCTGTTATTTGACCGGCACATTATATGTATGGGGTTGTTTTAAGACATATTATTTGTTGTGCTCGGTATGTGAAACAGTTGTAGCCGGCGCATAGAACTACTGGGGATTCTAAAGTTTACTGACTGGTGAATAGAAGGGTCAAACTTTCCATTCATTATCTTATGCAATAAATATTTGTAAATTGTCGCGTCATGTCGCGTCGCGTTTCTTTCTCATGTAGGACAACGAATCAGGGTATATAAGTAGATCATGTGTTTTGCTAAAAGTCGCTACCCCTTACTCACTGTGAGGGGTCTAATGTTGAACCTAAATTGGATTGTCAAAAAGATAACTCACATATATATATTTTGTAATGTAATACTTATTAATTTTATAATAATTTAATTGAAATTCGATGACATTATCTAGGAATAGACACGGTTAATGATTTTAGTTTCTATGTATTGTTATTTTATTACATTCTGACATTGTGTGATAATGGTTAATAATTTTATTGTGATTTCTATGACATTTCTCTCGAAAACGTGACTTTGCACGGTTAAAAACTATAATTATGTATCAATATTCATCAATATCAATATTGTTAATTTTAATAATGTTATACCTTGAAGCGATTTGCATGCCAGTTATGGTGAATTGTGCGAACACACATATTGTTTAACATCTCCTGTAACCACTTTTCAAGCAAATAAATGAATTTGATTTGATTTGATTTGATGAAATACCAAAGAGATGCGCGACATATGTACTTATAATCTATGTTTATATCATGTAAACACAGTTTATGTAAACAACAAGTCAACATCGACACCTTGTAATTTCCCACAGGTATGCGGTTTCATTCACTCACTTGTTTGTATTAAGATGAAAGTAAGGTTGCCACCAGCAAATGTTTTTATTTATTTATTACTAGTGGCCGCCCGCGACTTCGTCCGCGTGGAAAGCCTTTATCTTAAAAATTATTTATGAATTGTAGCCTATATGTTATTCTGATGTATAAGCTATATTGTGGTAAAGTTTCATTCAAATCCATTCAGTAGTTTTTACGTGAAAGAGTAACAAACATCCATACATCCATACATCCATACTTACAAACTTTCGCCTTTATAATAGTAGTAGGATAGTATTGTAAAACATTACTTTAATTAGGAATCTGCCAAACAGCGCAAATAGTTTCACGGCAGGTGTTATCGCTGCATTTTAGCTAAGTGGTATAAAAACTGCAGGATTTAACCCGATTTTTTAAATTGGTATGGTGATTTTATTCATACGTCCGACATAATGGAAATTGGTTAGACCATAATTAAATGTTTTTTTTTTTGAATCAGCACTAAAAATGTAATTTTATTTAATTCCTCTTTTTTAGGTTGCATAATGTATTATGAAAAAATACCTATCACATGTTAAGCGATAAAATAGAAAATGTCTCGCCTTGTTTTCCGTTACCTCTTTCGCCATTGTGATTTAGGGGCGCTATTCACTTGAGCACAACATACATATTTATCGCACCTCGCCAACAAAACAAAATATCGTTTTGCGACAACCCTGGGCATGATAAATGACAATGACGCTAAGGCCTCGAGAGTGGCGTCTTTCCATAACCTCCCATACGAAATGACTCACGAATAGCTTTATAGGAATCAGGGTGTTTGCGGTAAATTGACTAGCCAAGATGATTTATGAGGTAAGCTATGTTTTGGAAAAGTGCGGCCGGATTTGCAGCCGGTATAATGAAAGAGCAATGGATATGCCTTGTGATGGGTCATTTGCTTATTTGTGGAGTTATAATAACAAATGAAAAAATATATAATTATATAACTAATATAACTTTAGTTACAGAAACCAAATCTACAGTGGTATTACAAATAAACATAAATAAATAATTATAACATCCAAACCACTACAAATTTTCCACCAGACCAGGGAATAAAGACTTGTTAATGGACTAAAATGTTTGTGCAGTGCAGCGATCGAACCCGCGACCTCTTGGTCCGATCACACTAATATTATAAACTAGCTGTGCCCGCGACTTCGTCCGCGTGGAATTTTAACTGTTACCGCCTTCACCGCGTGGAGGTACTCCCAGCCTATGCTACTGTTTAACATGACCCAAATGCAGGCATACCTGCGACTCTATAACAGGTACACACAATGAGTTCCCTTAGTTAGGTAGGGTGATTAATTCATCCCAAGTTTAGGCCAGTTAACACTTAGTCACTTGGCGTGAGTTATTATATATTTCACTGTCTAGGTAAAACTCAATCAAATGAAAAAATCCCATCAAATTCAGTCCTTTAGTTTCTGATATTCAATTTCCTGCCTACACTCTTAGTCTATTGGCGTGATTATTGCAAGTGATGCTGAGTCAAATAAAAAAAGTCCCATTAAAATCGGCCCAGTAGTTTCCGAGATTCAATTTTCTGCCTACCCCCTTAGTCTATTGGCGTGATTATTTCTATCCTTCTTTACCTTCCAAGTAATGTTGAGTCAAATAAAAAAAAGTCCCATTAAAATCGGTTTAGTAGATTCTGAGATTCAATTTCCTGCCTGCCCCCTAAGTTCATCGGCGTGATTATTTATATCCCAGTTTACTCTCCAGGTGATACTGAGTCAAATAAAAAAAGTCCCGTCAAAATCGGTCCAGTAGATTCTGAGATTAGCCCGGACAAACAGACAGACAGACAGACAGACAAAAATTTTAAAAATTGTTGTTTTGGCTTCTATTACGGTAATTAAGACCCCCTGTAACAATTTTTCATAAAAATCTTCAATGTACAGAAATCGATCTTTTACAGTCTTATTATATGTATAGATACGTAATAAAATAAAATTTATTTGTTTGTCCAGAAAATATTCAATAAACCACGTTTATGAGACAAGTTGGAATATTACGCAATTTCTGACACGAAGTAAATCAGTACTAATGGTAATTTTTCAAAATCAATTTAACTTTAAAATCAGCTAAATAAATGGCTTGTACAATATCCGAATGAACTCGGCTATCTCAAGCAAGAAACATGGCTAACATTGCTAAATGCGTTTAGTAAAATGCGTACCACAACTCGCGACAAGGGACCCACTCTCAAAGACGTCAAGGAAATGAGCATGCTATCCTTGTCAGTCAAAGGATTTTCTTTAGTTATTAAATGAAATGTACTTAAACTCTATTTGTCACCTATTATATACTCTCATGAATGCAATAAATGAATATGAATATGAATGAAATGAAAATAAAAAAAGGGTACATGAGCGTACAAAAGCGTATCAAAAAGGTATTTAGGTAGGTTTAAAATTGTAGTCCGTTTTTCAGCCGTATTATAACAGTATGCAAATTACATTATATCATTTTAAAATGCAATATTCAAGTTCAATTACATATTTATTTTTATCCCAACATTAAATTACTATATCAATTTACAAATACATCAAAATTAATAAGATGTCCATGAAAGTTAAACATTAATAATAATATTTCAAATCTAAATTTATTATCAAAAATGAAGAATGTTCTAGTCCTTATTTTAACACTACTTAACGGCCGGTTTTAGTTTTCTATCTGATTTCCCTTGTTTCGGTGAGTTTGAGGCCATTTTAATCGATGTCAGTTATCAGATTTTGACAGTATCGTAAGATCGTGTTAGCGGAAATAGTTTCTGTTTGTGGATAGAGATATCATCGCAATGGCTACAATGTATAATATCCTACACTCCTCTAACTCCAATAACGTGGTTTTACAGAAGGAGCATTTTAACGACTAAAGTTGATAAAATCTTTGTTTTTGCAAATATACCTACTTATGTTTTTTTGTGTTACTTCTTGTTTTACTGTTGCTTCGAACCCCATAATATTTGTAATTATTGATGTTTATAAGCCCTACTTAGCGGAATGTAACTGAAAGAGCTTTAATTCCGTGGTATATGCTTATGAAACAGTAAAGAGATTTGCGTTGAAAAAAGAAACATCGACATTTTCTAGTTAGAGAAGTGTACATTGAAGACATCGCTAAAGTTGAAATTGCACATAACGTCTTCCACAGTAGGTCTCCAGAATGTATGCGAATCTAAAGAGTGAGCAAACAGTCTGTGTGTCTTGAGCTAGTTTAATAAATTGAAAAAATATGTTTTGATATACCTATGTACATAGTAACATATGAGCGATGGCTCCAATGTACACTACATTGGAGCCATCGCTAAAGTTGAAATTGCAAATAAATAAATAAATATATCTCAACAATAACACCAATTCTCTAGTCCCAAAGTAAGCTACGAGGCTTGTGTTATGGGTACTAGATAACGGATATACATACCTAAATACTTTTTTTTTAAATAGAAAAAAAAACAAACAAATAACGTCTTCCACAGTAGGGGTCTCCAGAATCTATGCGAATCTAAAGTATTTCTTTATTTACGACAGACGACGGCCAAGACGCGTCTGATTTACGGCCAAGGAGCAACGCGTTCCGCAAAACATAGAATATAAATCATAGCGCAGATGGTCGGAATGCTCCGTTGAATGTTTTTGGTGGATTTCTTCGGTTCGAAACACATTTAGCGATTGGGAATGCAAAAATCGATGGAGTTTTTGTGTGAGACTTGGCGAAAAGCGAATTTGAATTTATTGACGACCACTTTGGCGTAATGGTCAAGAAGTTGACTATTAACCAAGAGGTCGCGGGTTCGAATCCCGCACTGTTTAAACATTTTTGTGCATGAAAATGTCTGTTTGTACTGGTCTATAGGTATTTATTAAAGTTTATTTGTAAAACCAGTGTTGATTTTAATATCTGTAACACAAGTGCTTTAGCTACTTACCACGGAGTCAGTTTAATGTATGTGATGTTGTTGTATATTATATTTTGGTGCAACATATTTAGAGTTAGGAAGCTAAAGGGAAGAGTTTCCTACCGACCGGGTGTTATGGTTGGGGACCGAGGTCCGATAGACATCATCTTAATTTGTCCATCTATATTATTCAGAATCTAAATCTTATATGCCGCGGTTCATATGCGGTACTAGGCTAACAGCGCCATCTAGTCTGTGCGTCTTGAGCTTGCTTAATTAATTGGAAAAATTCGAGAAAAACATATTTGGTTTTACAAAGGGTCGCAGTACTGCTGATGCTGGAGTCGCTCTGTTGAAACATATATTTGATGCCTATGATAGTAAGCATGATGCTGTGGGAATCTTTTGTGACCTCTCTAAAGCCTTTGATTGTGTTGACCATGAGACCCTGTTGAGAAAACTACGCCATTATGGTGTATCAACTAATGCATGTAACTTATTTAATTCATATCTCACTGAGAGAACACAAAAGGTTTCTATCAATGGAGCAGAGTCTCCTGGAGCACCTCTCACTATGGGTGTGCCCCAGGGTTCGATATTGGGACCGTTACTGTTTCTAATATATATTAATGACCTTCCATACTTTGTCGACGGTGCTTGTGAGATAGTGTTATTTGCTGATGATACTTCACTACTTTTTAAAACTCCAAGGGGTAAAGAATTGTTTGACGATGTAAATGGTACTCTCTCGCGAGTACTTCATTGGTTCACCGTTAACAATTTATTGCTTAACGCGACCAAAACTAAATGCATTAAGTTTACAATGCCCAATGTCCGACAAGTTCCAACAAGTGTTGTTGTTTAGGATGAACAACTAGTTACTTCAAATACTGCAACTTTTTTGGGATGATAAGCTCCAGTGGGGTCCTCATATCATGACCTTATCAAAGAGACTAAGCTCCGCTGCATACGCTGTAAGAAAGATAAGGTTTCTGACTGATGTTGAAACGGCAAGACTAGTTTATTTTAGTTATTTTCACAGTATCATGTCATACGGCATCTTACTATGGGGCTCAGCTGCAGATATAGAGACAATTTTCGTATTGCAGAAACGAGCCGTGCGGGCTATTTATAAACTTAAATCAAATGAAACACTTAGAGAATTGTTTAAAGAAGTTAAAATACTTACAGTTTACTTGCAATACATTTACGAAAACCTAATTTACGTTCGAAAAAACTTACACTTATTTCCTAAAAATAGCGATTTGCATAACTTCAACACAAGACAAAAAAATAGGCTTGCCGTTCCACATTTTAGGCTTCATAAAGTTGGTCACTCATTTATGGGTAGATGTGTAATATTTTTTAATAAATTACCTGAAAATTTAATTTCATTGCCTTTAGATAAATTTAAAACAGTTGTAAAAGATGTATTAATGTCGAAAGGATATTATAAAATTGATGATTATATAAATGACAAAGATATAATGGAAATGTTTAAATGCAAACAATTACAATTATTGTAAATCAATTTTGAAAAGAGGCAATGACAATAGTGACTGAGTTTCTTGCGCCGCTTCTTCTCAGCACTGGCCCAAACTGTCCCGAAGCGGTGGTAGGGTCAATTTATATGTTGGGACGTGTAAAAGTGCTAATTTGTTAGCCTAATTACAGAAATAAATTGATTTTATTGATTTATTTTATTGATTTTATAGGTGCATGGTAACATATAAGTATTCAGGTCAGGGCACACCTTCCGCGTACCATCGCCACGGCTCGCAACAGTAACGTGTCACGCAGCTTCGGCTAGCAGATTTAGAATCGGTTTCAATATTCTATCTACCTTTGATATTGAAGACAAATAGAATTTTAAAAAATTATTTAGGTTTAACTCTAACGGCCATCTGAGGATTCAGCCATTTCTATGAAACTGCCAGTTATTTCAGTTTTAGTCTAAGATGCATAGATAGAATTTTGAATACGGTTATAAATAGCTGGCAGTCGCGAGCCGCGGTGATAGTGTGCCGCAAGTGAGTGTGGCCTTTAGTTATCTACAGAATATCAAAAACCAAAAGCAATTTCCAGCTTGTTCTTATTAAAAAGGTCGGCTCAGTTTTTAATCTACGAGTGAGGTTATTCTGGACAAGATCTCAAGTCTTAGTAGGGCCGTTTCGCAACTGGTAACAGATGAAGCGATATATGAAAAAGAATTGTAATGACGCTTAGACTGGTTGAAAAATTATCGCCCAAAATATACACAGAAAACTTAATTTTTGTCCAGTTTTGCGTTAACCATGTCTGAGCGAAATATTGCCTTTTTTATCCTTTTATTTTTATAAACACGAATGTTGTAAGTAGGTATGGATCTTTCGCGAAAGACAAATGAATGGATTTTACCAAAATGTAGCTTATACATAAGAATTATGCTACAATTTGTAAAAAATAGAGAAGATACGGCGATTCTACGCAGACGAAGTCACGGGCGGCCACTAGTTTACAATAAAGAAGAAAATGCTGAAAATCATAATTCATGAATGACTTTCTGAAGGTATTTGCCTCTTACTTTATTTCGGAATAACATAAAACTTTTATAACTGCAAAACGTCTATACGTGAATGTTGTTTCGAGCGCCAAATAAAATGGTACCAACCTGTGTTTTAGATTTTAGTCAAAGGCCCAAAGGCTTTTACGATGTCAGTTTAAATAAAAAGGTATTTTAGTCAAACCTAAAACGTTTTACTTTTACTTTGATATTTAGTTTTGCACAGCGTTTCAGATTTTGCGATTTGGAACGATTGCTTAACTTGAACTGCAAAATCGGCTTTTTAAATTAAAATCAAAGCAGATAAAATATCCTACCTGTGACCACATACGCTGAAAAGGCTCCTAAACGTCAGGTTTAAATAAAATGTAAATAAATCGCGAAATCTGTAAAAAAAAGTGTATCATTTTCAATAGGTAAGTAGCGGCCTCCAATTTTCTATTTATCCTCTGAAATCCAAGTTTTGGGCAAAAAACTGCTAATCTGTCTAAATTTTGTGACATGGCTCCTAAGAAATTTTATCACCACCTATTAATATGATCTTGCTGTTGATTTATACATAGATTTTTACGATCATTAAATTTGTTTACAAAAAATCCAGCCTCAGCAAACGTTTCGAACTTGCTAAATAACCTCCCCTAACTATATTGTACCTTATTCCTTTTAAGGACAGAAGTGCGAGTGGTCATTAACAATAAATAGGTAACATGGGACCCTCTCAAGAATTCTCATTACGCGGTTACCCCAGGGAATGAGGTCGGGGTCTTTTGGGACCCTGACGGTTGAAGGGTTAAGAGTATAATAAAAAATACTCGCCAATGGGACTGTAGTGAGCATTTCGTCTAATGCAATCGTTTTGAAGGGTTTTTAGAAGAGAAAACAACAAATCAATTTATGTAAGGAGAGTTATATTTTTAGTATAAGCCCCAAAGTAACATTAATTACTATCGCCGTATAAGTTCACTAAAAACTGTTACCAAGAAAATTGATCAATTTACAATAGAAAAGTATTTGACCCATTAATTTTTCTTATTGTACAAAAGTTGGATACACTAAAATTACCTTCTGTACAATGTACAGCGAATACGAGTTAACACTATAAAAGCCATCTTGTTCTAACTTTGAAGCAGGAACCTTATTAGGGACACGACCCTACAGAAAATTGATCCACTCCAGACGCAGCTATTAAGTATAGTACTATAGGTATTCACACCCTAAACAATATTATTAGACAGGACAAAGCAGTTAAACATCCAAACTTGAGACGGTTAGAGTTTGTGAACAAGATATCAAATGTAACGGCTGTAGCCCTTATAAGGGCGGGTGTTACGCTGTGCGTTTGCTTTCATTATATTTCCTATTTTAATAGTAGTTTATGCAACTGATACATAATGAGGGGCCTTAAAACAGGAGTGTGGTTTTATGAAACGAGCGTCAGCGAGTTTCATAATAGCATCACACGAGTTTTTAAGGCCTAATTATGTACAGTTGCATACACTACTTTATCTACACACATATCATAAGTACTCTAAGATGGGTTCAGAGGTCGTAGGGAAATGACCAAGCCTTTTCGTATTTGGCTCTCGATTTTTCTGACAACAAGTTATTTGTTGCGATCATGGCTGCATTTACGATATCCGGTGGAGTGTTCATATCGTTCTCGGAGTCACTACTACTCATATTTACCACTAAAATGCAATTTGTTTTAACTTTTCACAATATTTTCGTCACAGCGAAAAACCAACAAACAAATGAATGACAACAGTAATGGCGGGTAATTCAATCCTCCGTCACGACGATTTTTTTTAATATCATAGACAAACGAATGAAGTCCCTATCCTCATGTCACTCGTGATCATATGTCGTGCGATTTGACGTTTCATATCGATAACTGCTTTAATATCAATGGATACTAGAATAGAGACTTATAAATTGGTTTGCCGGGTGACACCTCAAGAAACTGCGTTACGCTGCTCCGCTCACGTTTCGCGCGAGAGAGAGAGAGAGAGAGATAGGCATACACACCGGTTCATGTTATACAAATGAATATTCACATTACAATTATTTTACCACTCAGAGTCGTTGTCACGTAAAACTTTCGCGCGTATACCGACTTTACAGGCAACCAATTTTTTTAGTTTTTTTCTTTATTAGGCGTTCTTATTAATGAAAAAATGTTACAAATAAGAGAGCATAAATGTGACGAATTAGTTCAGTGTTGAGCACGTCACGGTAAACACTTCGGTATCTTATGTTACGCTTGTGATACGGGAGATTTTGCAACAAAAATGCCTGATGTGCTGGCTACTGTAAATTTTGGCACTAAAGTCGGATATTGAGATAGTAACTGTATTTATTAATTTGTATTAATGACCTCTGCTCTCTTTCTGGACACTTGAGCGTGAGAAAACTATTTATCTATTACTAACTGTTCTTTGTAAACACAAGACACTCTATTTCACTCAAAACGTTGTGCCATTTGTGCCGGCCTACGGATGGACACGCCTAAGGACTACTTTTGCAAGAGGACAGTCGTCGCATCTATACAATACTATTACCATGTAGGTTTTCTTCAAACATACATACATACATACACATTCACACACACACACGCGCGCGCGCGTATGCGTGTGTATGCGCATACTTAAATCATTTATGGTTATGATGAACAAATTATGTTGTTTGAAAAATCGTCCCATAAGCAAACTATTATATGTATTGTACACTATCCTTAGCCCTTACTGCGTCACGGTGTAACTGTACCCGGCTTGATCATACCATGTCCCTTTTCATTAAGCTAGTTCGGTTTACAGGGCGATATGAATAAAACATACAACGGGTTAAGACCAATTATTAACGAGTTGTTTACAAGTGGGGACCGGGGTCGGATGGACCCGCGCATTTGTGCGTAACATCCATGTGGGGGTTAATTAAATTACGCCGAGTGATGTCAGTACTTACAGACTAGTTAGCTATGGTAATGGCAGTTTGTTTTATTTGATATAATTAAACAAAATCACACAAATTGAGGGTACAAAGATAGGGTTGTTAAATACAGTTTATTCGGATTATGTTAAATGACGGTCAACACATCTGCCTATCCAAGCCTGGCGTCGTTTTGAAAAATAAATCAAGATCAGGATAAAATTATAAGGAGGATCTTATCAAAAAACTCTAAAGTTCGAAAAAAATTGGTTCGATTATATTCAATAGAGTTATGCTTGATAATACGAGTATAATTATTTTTTATGTTACGTTCAATAATTTAATTTAACTTAAATTTGATTTTAAATTTTACTAAATTTGTCTAATTTGTGATTAGATTGTAAGAGTTGAATAACCAACACAATGTTTGTTTACAATTAGTAATTCATAGATTCACCAACAGATGGCGCTGTGCCTATTTAACTCGCGCCAATGTTTAAATCTTACTATCGCCTTATAAGTGTTCGGTGCCGAAATATTTTTGTTCGCTATTGCAATAAAGCAGTTCTGTCTTGAGAAAAGCAGGCAGTTTTATTTCATAGATTTGGGCCTATATTTAACAAAATTGTCTAGCCGGGCGTCACTGTACTAGTTTACTCATAAGGTTTTAACACCTTACTGTAACGTGTGACTTGCAATAAATATTAAGATTTTTATTAAGTCATTTATTTTATTTATTTATTTAAGTAGGTATATTACAAGTTAACAAAACTTCGTGAAATTTACATTAGCATCGTGACAATTTTCTGGGCTGGTGCTAAGAAGAAGCTGCGCGAGAAAATTCAGGCACTATTATAAATGTTTCTTTGAAAGGAATGCTTTATAAGAAACATTGTTCATGATTTGAGTCCTATCTGGTTTATCATTAAATAAAGATTTGTGATGCTTACTATGCTGTTTCAAGGAACCAATTAAAGAAAAAAATTATACTAATATTAAATGCCTGTAAAGTCGGTATACGGGCGAAAGTTTTACGTGACAACGACTTTGAGTGGTAAAATAATTTTAATGTGAATATTCATTCGTATAACATGAACCGGTGTGTATGCCTATCTCTCTCACTCTCTCTCTCTCGCTCTGTCTCTCTTGCTCTTAGGCGGGTTAACTGTGCTCGAGTGGAAGGGACGCGTGCCTTTCACTTTTTATGTCTGTCTCACTCGCTCTTAGGCGGGCTAACCATGCCCGAGTCGAAGGGACGCGTGCCTCTCACTCGCTCTCATTGTGAGCGCGGAACGTGAGCGGAGCGTAACGCAGTTTCTTGAAGTATCACCCGGCAAACCAATTTATAAGACGTTTTCACGTCAAAATTCAAATGGGCTGATCGCTTTTACGCCTAAACTACTGAACAGATTTAAATGAAATTTAATAAGGATATAGTTTGAGACTTAAGAAAGGGCATGAGTTATTTTTGACCGCGGGAAATCTGAACGCTTTTACTCCTAAATTACCAAAGATTTGCATTATATTTGGATAAAATTGGTATTACCGGATAGCAACGCTTTCGAAATTAACTACCTAACGCGGAAGAATCCAGGGGTGCTAGTGCTTTATAAGATACATTTTTATGAGTGAAGTCCTAGCTGATTAATCATTTAATAGAGATTTGTGATGCTTACTTTCCTATATCAAGCAACCAATCAAAGCAAAAAATCTGCAATTAAATGACATATTTTAATTTCGAAAAGACAACACTTAAAAAATTCTTTTCGGCTCCGGTCATCGGGAGGGATTCGAACCCCCGACCTTTGGAAGTCCGGTCCAATGCGACAATATTTTACACGCAAAAAAAAACTTAACAAATAAAATTTAAGCCTGTTTCATCTTAACCGATTGTCAAATATTTGTAAAAATATTTCTCTCGGGTGATTTGAGGGTGTCTCCCATAATCATTGATGAAACATACGCTGGCTCAAAGCGTTAAAAAGCACTTACAAAATTCAACAACTCCATTAAGGTTCTTGGTAGCTCAGTGGTCAGAGCATTGGACCGGACTTCCAAAGGTCGGGGGTTCGAATCCCTCCCGATGACCGGAGCCGAAAAGAATTTTATAAGTGTTGTCTTTTGAAATTAAAAAATAGCGTTGTGAACGCAAAAAAAAAACAACTTAACAAATAAAACATTTAAGTTTAAACGGCTAGAAAACATGCGTTTGCGGTCCTTAACCGTAACATAATCGCTAGGGTTGCCAAAATGTGTAAGCACATTAATTTGTCAGGAGAGTCAGGACACTGGTAAATTTAATTTTCTTAATCGGCCTAAATTTGTTTCGGCCGTTCTACCGGAGTCCGTCTGAGTGATTAAATCTGTTTGGACAGGATTATAAATCTTGTCGTTTGTAAATTATCTCGATGAGCTTAACGCCGGGAATATCTTGAGCGTGATGGACTTGGTCAAAATGCTGTTTAATTTGTCAGTAAGATAATTTGCGGGGAGACTAATATTATTGATTGGTGGAAGGGTTAAAAAAACAAAAGTATGTCGGCCACGTTTGACGACGAACTGAGACTGGCCTGTTGCTCTACGTGAGCAACGCAACGCGATAAAGAGACGAGAAGCGATTGACATTAACACAAAGCGTTTGATGTTTGGGTCGCGTCGCGTCGCACTTGTCGCGTTGCGTCTCTCAACGCAGGACAACGCCTTAAAATCTCTGCTCTCTTGGGTTCCGATATCGAAGGAAGATGCAATGAAAGAAATTTATTATATATTATATTAATGTTAAAGAATATATGTTTAATGTTTATGTCTGTCTGTCAGCAAACTATAGCCTTATATTACTGTGACTGCACACCGACAAGAAATATTGTTTTTTTAATGATTTTTAGTGATCAAATTCACGTTTCAAAACTGACGTTAATATTTTTGCAATATAGACATTGGCACACGGGCTAGATTTCCATGGACGCGGCTTCGATTCCCGCCTCAGACAGTTGATTTTTTCTACTGAAAAAATATTATCTTAAGATAAGAAACTTTTTTGGTCTCTATGAAATGAATAATTTTTCATAGCCGGGAATCTGTTACCTACCGAACATGGAGGGATTGTATATAAAATTCTGATCATGGCTAAAACATCCACTATGTAAAAATTAAATTATACACTACAAAAATAATTGGTGCCATTGCTCAAGGCTTTTATTTTATTTTATTTTTATTTTATTTATAAGGCACACAACACAGAATATAATTAATAAATAATTTGCTTACATACATTAATAAATAAAAAACTTAATTACATTCCAAATCATGCATGCACAGAAACATTGAAGTAGCGGTCAAATTATTTTTTCACACAATATATAAAATTTAGTTGCTGACTAAACTACACTTAAGCACGTAACATACTACATAAATTGTTATTTTCTCAATTTAAAAAAAAACTCCTTCATAGCTTGCAACGAGACTAATATAAACAAAAACTTTCTTCTAGAGTGTAAATTGTTAAACTTTTACGAGACCCGGTCGAGCCATTAGGTCTGCATCTTTACCAGTGGAGAATCGTAATTTACAATTAAGAAAATTTACAACTATCTACATTCAAAGACAAACAGAAAACTAAAGAACTAATTCAATCATAAGTTTTAACGACTAAATGTGCTTAGTGAGAATTGAATTAGTAAAGATTAGTGAGAAGCGTTAAAGTGTTATTTCACAAGCAATTCGGAAATCTATGGCTATCTTCATGACGACCACTTTGGTGTAATGGTCAAGAAGTTGACTATTAACCAAGAGGTTGTGGGTTCGATCCCCGCACTGTACAAATATTTGTGTGCATGAACATGTCTGTTTGTACTGGTCTGGGTGTTATATGTATTTATTTAAGTTTATTTGTAATACCACCGTTGATTCTGATATCTGTAACACAAGTGCTACTTACCACAGAGTCAGATCAATGTATGTGATGTTGTTGTACATTTTTTAATATTGTTTATCTTCATTGATTTAAATAAATTACGAAGTTGGGTGACAAGGCGCTTGAAATTTCTCAAATAAAAATTAAGTTAGCTGTCTTATATTGCTAAGACCTAAGCGCTGTCTGTCGATATTAATACTTTTACGAATATTATAATTATAATCAATTGACTCTGTAACATATAAAAATCAAGTGCATGCATATCTTGGTCGCATATGTTGTTGTCATTTCGAAAACTTCAATCTACTAAAACCATGGCTAAGGCACTTCGTTGCCCTTCCCACTGGGGTGTATTTTTTTAACTCAAAATGTCAGTCCGGATTGAAAACATAGTTTACATTGAGCCGGAGTGGACAGCGGTCTGCATTCATACTGAGTGCAAACAAAATATGGAGGACTCGAAAGTGGCTCGTGGCTTGTGAGCTTGTCTAGTTAAGTCGGTGGGCCGTACCAATGCAATAGTCGAAAGTTCGTTAAAAAAATACACTTTTATGATGAAATCCGGAGAACACGGACAATATCACGCGATTAATCACTCACACGACTCAGAAGGCCTACAACACATCCTGCTACGATTTCATAAAATGTATCGTCCTTATTACTACATGTGTATAAGATGCCACAGTTTTTTTTAGGGTTCCGTACCTCAAAAGGAAAAAACGGAACCCTTATAAGATCACTTTGTTGTCCGTCTGTCCGTCCGTCCGTCTGTCAAGACCGTTTTTCTCAGGAACGCGTGGAGGTATCAAACTGTAATTTCTATATGATACTAAGGTCTATTGTCCCTAGAAGCTGTAGAAAAATCAACCTTCTAAGCCAACGCAATCAAAAGATACAGCCATTTAGGCCGCAAATTTTCGAAACTCGCACGGGAATCAAAACCTACAGGGCACTTCCCGTAAACTGAGAATCTTGAAATTTAGTACGAAGTCACGTCTTATAGTACAGATATAGGAAAAATTACGAAAACCGTAAATTTTGAGTTTGATCATATTAAAAAAAATATTTTTTTGAATATTTTTGACAATTTTGAAAATTTCAAAGTTACTACTCCTTATCTACAGGTTTGTACGGAACCCTCGGTGCGCGAGTCCAACTCGCACTTGACCGGTTTTTTTTTACCTTGACTTGCTGTCATGTGTACTTGTGTCAAAAAAGGATTTAGTTTTTCGTAGTAATGCCTGTGACACGGCAGAACGGAGCTAAATGGCTTAATCTGCGTGGGTAAAGTCGTGGAAGACTGCTAGTATGTTATGAAGTCAAGTGGCAAACAGATTGTCTACGTACGAGTAAAAATTACAACAAAAAATATCCAGACATAATAAAAATAAAATAATATAAATAAATTGTTTCAACGAACACATCGCTTACATAACCCCAAACTAAGCGTAAGTTTTTGTTATGGTGTCTAAATACATTTATAAACACCATAAATTACACACCATAATAATTATAAATGCTCGTGCTCATCACACAAACATTTGCCCCTAGTAGGATTCGAACTCGCGACAGCCGATTTTGTAGTCTGGACCTCAGACCACTAGACTAGAAGTGGAACCCCTTTTTTACTCCAGATTTCGCAGCATAAACTAGCGCTAGTTAATCTTAGCGCTATTTTTATTGCCTAACACCCTTGGTAAGGGACTGACTGTTTAGAAATGTTCTGCGGGCTTTCCATTTTCAATGCCAGGCTGTTCTTTTGTGCCGATTCCAGGGAAAGTGCTGCCGAAATATCGGAATTTAGGCTATCGACAGTTACATCCCAATAATTAGAATATAAAAGCTGTTAAAAAAACGTCAAATAACTGTGTTCATTGTTACACACGGCTCCACATTAAGCTACTCATTTTCGATGCAAAATTACCCTTATTACGTCACTTTAAGCTACCGCATTGATTTACTTGATATTAACTTTAAAAAAAATATCAGTATAGAAATCAAAAAGGTGTTGAAAATCCACTTGCGATTGGCAACACTATCTGAAAACACCAGGATTTGCGGGAGTTTTTGGCCGTTTTGCGTCTATTTTAAAGTTATTCCTAAGTTTGTTTGAGGAATGCATGCAATTTTCGCTTCAAGACTTTACTTTTTCACGAAAAAGTACCTACTAAAAATCCTTTGAATTGTTTGACCGCAAGGTAAGATTAATAAGATAGAAATTAATAAGGCTCGTAGCTAGTCAAAAAATATTTTAGAAAGGCACCACAAAACAATTAGACAGTGTTTAGGCTATAGCAATATAAGTTAGCTAACTTAAAATGTCAAACAAGTGACTAGAAATATGTAATCTATAAGTTAATTGTATATTTTATATTTAATCACATGTGTCATATTATTGGTATTACTATTTTTGTGTTTTCTCTTTTATTTATTTTGTCGCACCGCCCACTTATCATTTCTGCATAGCCCTAAGGTATGACTGGTAGAGAATGCCCTACGGCGTTAAGACCACCTTTTGTACAAAGTAAATAATAATAATAATAATAATAAATATTTCACAACAATCACACCAATTCTCTAGTCCCAAATTAAGCTACGAGGCTTGTGTTATGGGTACTAGACAACGGATAAACATACTTAAATACTTTATTTTTGTAAATAAATACATATTATACATAGAAAACACCCAGACCAGTACAAACACACGTGTTCATGCACACATATGCTTGTACTGTGCGGGGATCGAACCCGCGACCCTTGGTTTTAGAAGTCCGACATGTAGACCACTGCACCAAACGGTCGTCTAGTTTCGTTGTGCAATAAAGCTTAACTAAATAAGTGTACATTTTGAATTAGTAGAATAATCTTTGAGACAAAATTTGAACCCTCTGTTTTTTGGCTAAAAAAATGCATAAGATCACACCAGAAAATACTGCAAAACACTTGTACCGTGAAATTAAGCCGGAGAAAACCATTAGAGGCATATTCTAGTGAGAAATATGTTGGCCAACGTCATTGCTCAGAACTTTAGATAGATGTCTCTCAAAGTATTTTATCGCGCCAAACGAAGCTTTGTTTGGTGACAGTCAGTTACTTGCTCGCAAATCTATACTTATGAAGAGTAAAAGAAATGTGGCACTCGGGAGACTGCCGCGGTAAAGCTATTATTTATTTGATTTGTTTATTTACAACTTTATTGCACAAGAAATGTACAAAGGGTGGACTTAATGCTAAAAGACAATACATATTATATTACAAGACTACACGCATACACCTAGTCCAGAGGTCGGCAGACTTATCAATCAGATAAGCCAAATATCCACTTTGTAGATTTTCCCATATTTTCAAAGAGCCGCCGGACATGCCGGGCGGCGGGGTAACAGAGTGCGAGCGCGCAAGTTGACGATAAGTTCAGTTTCAGTTGTTTCACATTGTTTAGGAGGTTCTTTTGTGCTAAAGCGGTACAGCTAAGCATCTGCCGACCCCTAGCCTAGTCGCACGCAAACAAACACAGTGCCGAAGTCTGCCGAACTGAAACGACGTTAGACGATGTGTTAGGTTTTTCTCGTTACGGAATTTCTTGATTCGGTCGCCGCGCTCAAAGCCCGCGATAGAAGCTATGAAATAGCTTAAAAAGATTGTGAGTTTATGTACTACGTCGTCCATAAGATACTTGCTTAATTTAAATGATAGAAAGCATTTAAATAAATTCGGACCGATGGGTAAGTCACGGTAGCTCAATCGGGAAAGCAATCTCTCGGCTTCCGAGAGGTGCAGGTTCGAGTCCCGCCTGTGGTAGTCCATTTTGGTTTCAGTGTGTTTTAATTTCACATTATAAAGAAATTTGCATTGTTAATGCTTAAAAAATTAAGTAAGTACAGTAGGCCCAAAAAGTCGACTGCAATTAATGACAAAGCGCTCTGTTAATTCAAAAATTCGCTCAAGGCAAGCCATTAAATCATAGAATCTGAGAAGCAAAATATCTCAAGTACTTGGAAGAACTTGTTGTTTTATTCTTTACTAGCTTTTACCCTCGATACAAACTTTATCCGAATCCTCTGTATTACAAATATTTTGCAATTTAGGAGTGAAAGCGATCAGATTCCCCGGAAAGTAGTTTTTCCCATGGGAATGTGTTATTTTCTCGCGATCAAAAGTAACTCATGTGCTTTCTCTCAAACTACCTCCTTACCAAATTTCATTTAAAATTGTTTAGTAGTTTAGGCGTAAAAGCGATCGGCGCACTTGAATTTTCCCATGGGAATGCGTCATTTTGCAGCCTTTCTCGGATATCAAAATAACTATATGAAAATTTCATGCTAATTGTTTCAGTAGTTTATGCGTAATTGAGTAACAGACAGAACGACAGCGTTACTTTCGCATTTATAATATTAGGTCCTTACATATGAAATTGGCGTTTTGTCGTACTGGCCACTTTGATCACAAATTTTTCCTATTTGGTTAGGAATTCGAAATTCAAATTTATACAGCTATTTCCACATGTAGTTGTGTTTCGTAAACCGTCATTCATTTGTTTTTTTACTTATCTTTTTTCTGTTTGCATCGCTCAATTTACAAAATGGAAAATTTGAAATATCGCGTTATTTACGAGTACGAGTTCCACCGTGGCACCAGTGCTGCGGAAACGGCTCGAAGGGTTAATGATGTGTATGGCGGTTGTGTCGCAAAAGAAAACACAGTGCGTTTTTGGTTCCAACGTTTTCGTTCTGGAAATTTCGACCTGCAAAACAAGCCCCGTGGACGGCCGGAGACCCAAGTTGATAATGAAGAATTGAAGGCTATTGTGGAAGCGGATCCATCGCAAACCACGTCCGAGTTAGCTGCAGGCTTTGGCGTTAGTGATAAAACTGTTTTAATCCACTTGAAGCAAATTGGGAAGATTAAAAAACTTGAAAGGTGGGTTCCTCACGAATTGAGTGAAGCAAACCGGCAAACGCGCGTCAACTGCTGCGTTACATTACTTGACCGGCACAATAACGAAGGGATTTTAAATCGAATCATTACCTGTGATGAAAAGTGGATTCTCTACGATAATCGGAAGCACTCATCGCAATGGCTGGACCCTGGCAAGCCAGCCAAAGCCTGCTCCAAGCGAAAATTGACCAATAAAAAGTTACTTGTAAGCGTTTGGTGGACTAGCGCCGGTGTCGTTCATTACAGTTTTCTCAAATCTGGCCAGACGATTACGGCAGATATCTATTGTCAGCAATTGCAAACCATGATGGAAAAGCTAGTTGCTAAACAACCAAGGCTGGTCAATCGCTCTACGCCACTGCTGCTTCACGACAACGCTAGACCACACACTGCACAACAGACGGCTAGCAAATTAGAAGAACTTCAATTGGAATCTCTAAGGCATCCACCGTACTCCCCGGACCTTGCTCCAACAGATTACCATTTTTTTCGAAATTTGGATAACTTCTTGCAAGGGAAAAAGTTCAACTCAGATGGGGCAGTCCAAGTCGCCTTCAAAGATTTTATTGATTCCCGTTCGAATGGTTTTTTTAGTAAAGGGATCAATGAACTACCTATGAGATGGCAAAAGTGCATAGATTACAATGGCTCATACTTTGATTAAATAAATATGCTATATAAAAAAATTTCGACTTTTTGTTCCTCCCATACAAAACGCCAATTTCATAGGTAAGGACCTAATATTAGTATAGATATAAATATAATTAATAGCCTTTCAATTTCAAAAAAATAATTAATCCGCTTATTTCATGGGATATAATGAATGATTGAAGATCACGGTGGCTCGTATTAAATACGAATAGCAAGAAGGCATCGTGAATTTTCAATATGTAAAACAATCATTATAAAATAACAAAATTGTAAAACAAAAAAGCATTCAAGTGACCAGCGTAACGCCGAATACAACGAGGCTTAACGCAGGCCGCTGAAAATGGAAAAAGTTTGATTGTCAAATTTTTTTGTCACTCCATGATTTGGACATTTCATTCCGAATACACTTCCGCCGGGACAATCTTTTGTTATCAAAAATAGCGGAAGTTTATATTTAAGAGCACCCACAATCTGATTTTTGTCGTATTTTTTTTGTTGATGAATTGACAAATACTGCGAGGGTGTTTGTTTTTGTAGAAAAACATGTTCGGTATAGCGTTTTGAGAAAATTTCTCTTGATAAGACGACTCCAAGTAATAAAGTACTTCTACTAGAGTTTCATAGAACAAGGCGTTCCTGAAAGTTTATGAAGATTGTTTACTTTAAAATAAAACCTTAATTGTCTGCTAGATTAAGCACGGCAATCTAGCAGATTATATTGCATCCTACATTAAAAAAAAACTCGTTTTAAAATGTACATAAAAATAATGATTAATGTCTTCTGACTACGATAGGAATGAAACAGTATATATATATTTTTTGTATTTTTGTAGTCACTTTTAAACTTTTGCATATTTAACTATATAACAGTGCGCATTAATTCCCATTTTTACATGGGTTCAATATTTTTTGTTAGTACGTAAGTTCAGTGTTTTAAATAAATTGATAACTGGCTTAAGCGAAATCCCCCCGAACACAAGCATCTTACCTCAGGTGGAGTTCCCCTTGTAATGGTACTAATTTATTATAACATCCCCTTAAGATATGCAAATTTTTCGAGGGCTTTAGATTTTTCTTTTCATTACCAAGATAATTTTTCCTTTAAGCGTCTCGACCCCTAATTGCATGGGATAAATCAAATGCATTTTGTTATGAAACCTTTTTTTTATTTTTTATTTACATTATGAATGTTTAGAAAGTGATAAATGCCGTTAGGTACCTGAGCCATCAAACATGTTTCTTTAGCCTGATCTCTCACCGGTCATGTCGGATTGCCGTCTCACCGAACTTTGACAGTGATGGAACAGTGAGTGTACCTGTGTATTGCGCTCACACTTGTGCACTGTAAAATCTCCTGCGTAGTTGGCTGATCTCTGTTGAGATTGGCCGCCGTGGTCGAAATCGGCCAGGAGTACTATTTATATTTATTCTTCAGGCAACAGGTACCACTTCAGGTTGGTAGTAGCTTCTTAAAACACGTGGGCAAGAGGTATCATTCATTAGATCTACCCTGGTAAGGATGGCCGCATCAGAATGGTAGATGTTTAGACCAAATCCGGTATCTGGCATCGGCCTGCGGCACGCATCGCACCCATATCAAATCATTGAGTCAGATCATTGTATATGATGTTGTTGTATATTTATTTTAAATAAAAAATAAAAATAATATCCGCAGACGTGTTAGTGCTGCGACGTAGAACTAGGGTGGGGAGAGTTAGCGACGAGCTCAACATTCATCAATATGTTCACAATTGTTCCAATGTATTTGCTAGTTTTAGTTTTTATTATTCCGATTTGTACCCTTATGTGTCCATCAAGTTCTGGCCACTGTGTGTCTAGTAATATACCGAATGTAATAGAAAGTATCACCTTATTAGTCTATTGTTTAGATCAAAGCGATCCACGAGTGACACCGCCATATATATTTTTACTAGCGGACCCTGCAGACGTTGTCCTGCTGACGGTGGACAACCCTTATAAATAAGGGGTATGCAAGATAGATGTTGGCCGTTTCTCAGACCTTCTCAATATGCTTACAAAATTTCATGAGAATCGGTCAAGCCGTTTCGGAAGAGTACAGAAACGAATATTTTGACACGAGAATTTTATATATACGAGTATAGTATTAGATATTAAAAGTGTCAGTACCATTTAATCATCGTAGTATTTTTGACGTGACAACGTCTTATAAATTGGTTTGCCGGGTGACACTTCAAGAAACTGCGTTACGCTGCTCCGCTCACGTTCCGCGCTCACAATGAGAGCGAGTGAGAGGCACGCGTCCCTTCGACTCGGGCATGGTTAGCCCGCCTAAGAGCGAGTGAGACAGACATAAAAAGTGAAAGGCACGCGTCCCTTCCACTCGAGCACAGTTAACCCGCCTAAGAGCGAGAGAGACAGAGCGAGAGAGAGAGAGTGAGAGATAGGCATACACACCGGTTCATGTTATACGAATGAATATTCACATTAAAATTATTTTACCACTCAAAGTCGTTGTCACGTAAAACTTTCGCCCGTATACCGCATTGCAAATAAGTTGCATATTTTCCAACAAGACGAAACAACAACAAAAGAACTAAGGATCTTTTTACCACTCCTCGAGTACTTCTAAAAAGACGGTATGCAACCATATAACGAAATTGTTACTAAAACTAGTGTTACTAAGGGTACAGATTACAATTAAATAGCTATAACTCGACTGAACTAGTACCTACTGATAACTATAGCAACTGATGACCTATTCTAAAACACAATTTACTCAAATTTTCGGATATATCCATCGCGTTCTTTCGCACTTTTGCGCTAGTTAGAGTGACGGAAACAGAAAGTTCACCCAAAAAGGCACCGAAAAGGTTTAAAAAAAAAAGAATTTTGTTTATCTTCAAAAAGCCAAACTGACTGTTGGAGTCATTGATTTGTAGATTCACGATTTATAGTTGATCAAATGTTTTCCTGACTCATTCATGAATTCGATCTGTAGTTTTTTAAAAACAATTTAATTGTTTTCATGGTATGAACTGAAATGTATAACTTAGGCTAAGGCCACATCTGCACGGCAACTGAAACTGAAAGTCGCCTTAATGCTTTTAAATTAAAAACAATAGTTTATAAACTAGTCGTAGACTGAACTAACGACCAGAGAATTTAAATAAGTTTTCGACAAATTATATACTTCCATTTTAGAAATCGGTCCAAAGTAGGGATTACAAACAAACATGTTACATAAGGTGACTTAAATATAAACTTATATAATATAAATAGTAACACATCCTACTACATAATCCACATATAGGAACGCGTGACAAATAATACAGAATTTAAGTCGGTTAAAAGAACAGGGTTTTCAGAATGGGGTGCCTGATGACGCTCTGAGCAATCAGCCCCCAGTAACCTGGAATGGCTGTGTTTGGTCAGCGCTAATCGGAGAGGCTTTTCCGGCCTTCAAAAGCGATCGGATTTTAGACCTAGCTCATTTCGGTGTTTGATTTCCGTGGAGCGAATTGGGGAAATGCCGGAATTATACTCTGTTGTCGCATTTCGATGCGTTGTTTGAAGCTGTGTAATTGGCATGATGACAGCTATCTCAAATACACACATCAAAAGTGTCTAGGGATCAACATATATTTTTGCAATAACTTTTCTCCTGATTGATATTAATTAAAATTTTCTTTAAGGATTCATCAAATAAAGTGTTTTCGTTTGTCTACAGTAACGATAAACCAAGTCACCTTTGCATTAATAAAGAAATTTGCCATTTTCCTAATAAAGGGATTTTTGACATTTGAACCACTAGTACATTAAAGTTCGAAAAAAAGACTGAAATAACAGTTTTCTTTAAAATTTTATTGGGTAACTTAAACAATTAATAATCCGTGTTTCTACCGCGAACACTAACAACACAAGAACATCGGTTTGGCTTACTCAAAATGAGTTCATCCAAATCACGCTGTGGAATTGCCGCCCATGTTCGTTGCAACAACAAAAAAAGGTCTTCTTGCGACTGGATACCCTCCATATTCGACAGAGCTCTTCTCTGTAGCATATCCCATGCATGCTCAATCGGGTTCAAGTCTGGCGACTGAGCAGGCCAGGGCATGACATTGATGTTAGCTGCGGCGAGAGTCTATCTTACAACTCTTGCGGTGTGCGGTCGTGCATTATCATGCATTAACTGAAATAAGGGACCGATTTGCACTTGTAGAGGAACGATGACGTCTGATACAATCGTCTCAGCATAAATTTGAGCGTTGAGGTTGCCTCTGATCCAAATCAACTCAGTTCTTCCGCCGATCCAAATACCCGCCCATACCATGATGGTTCCACCACTATAAGGATGGACTTCCTGGCAGGGTTTTAATCGCTGTTGGCGTCCAGGGGTTCTCCAGTGTCGTATACGTCTTGTATCCGGTCTCATACTAAAACGAGACTCATCAGAAAATCACACGAAACGCCATTGTTCTTCTGCCTAATTTCTGTGTTCAAGAGCCCATTGATATCGAATCCTACGATTGTGCATTGCTATAGGTGGTACCCTTAGCGGTCTTCGGGAATGAAGATTCACTTCATGCAAGCGGTTTCTGACTGTTTGGTCGCTAATTAAGTTCCCTGAAAAGTGATGAAGCCTCACGGCTAACATCATGGCGGTTATTGTTGGAGCTCTTAGAGTTGTGATTTGAATGTATCGGTCTTGTCTCCGTGTGGTGCAGCGATACCGTCCTACTGGTCCGTCTGGCGCTACTACAGAGAAGAGCTCTGCCGAATATGGAGGGTATCCAGTCGCAAGAAGACCTTTTTTTGTTGTTGCAACGAACATGGGCGGCCATTTCACAGCGTGATTTGGATGAACTCATTTTGAGTATGCTAAACCGATGTTCTTGTGTTGTTAGTGTTCGCGGTAGAAACACGGATTATTAATTGTTTAAGTTACCCAATAAAATTTTAAAGAAAACTGTTATTTCAGTCTTTTTTTCGAACTTTAATGTTAGTGGTTCAAATGTCAAAAATCCCTTTATTAGGAAAATGGCAAATTTCTTTATTAATGCAAAGGTGACTTGGTTTATCGTTACTGTAGACAAACGAAAACACTTTATTTGATGAATCCTTAAAGAAAATTTTAATTAATATCAATCAGGAGAAAAGTTATTGCAAAAATATATGTTGATCCCTAGACACTTTTGATGTGTGTATTTTTAAGACCATGGCGTTTAAAAAACATAGCCCCTATGAAGTAATTATAACCAGTTTATTTCCAAAAAGCTGTCGAAACCAATTTTTAAACACACAAAACTCAATAAATATTCGGTCAATTGACTCCGATTTCTAATATATGACCGTGACGTCACGTTCATTTATTCCCATACAAAATCTATGGAGGCAGACCGTTTTGCCAGATAATAAAAAGTATGTCAACGATAATTTGAATTAAAAAAATGTCGTCTCACAGTTCGAATGCAGTATTCAAAAAAGTATCAAGTTCATTTTTATTCTATATCCTGTATACACCACTGGATTGAAACTGTTAACAGAAACAAAGTCCATTTCGACGCAATGCAGTTCCACTATGACAGATAACCCATAAAATTACTTTCGATTCGTATTTATTAAAGCTAATAACTTATATTCAACCCGCTATCTGGTAATGGTTTCATAAAAATGGAAAATGCCATACAGACATGACAACGACAGAAGTATAGAAGAAGTTTAACACCACGCATGCACATTGCAGGAAAAAAGATAGCCACAGTACCTATCTCAGTGGTTGAGGATTGTGGGAGTTGTATTCTAAGGCTAAACTTTATCAACGCTTACATCTTGTGTGAGTAGGGCAAGTGCTTTCTTGTCATGTGTAAAAATAATATTATTTCGTATACACTTAGCCATTAACAAATATTTGTTTTGGTTATCTTAGAAGCGGTTCTGACAAGTTATCATAAAGTATTTATTTCAAAGTTTAACTTTGCTTTGAGCTCTGTTTCATTATCAGTTTCATTAGATTATAAAGAAACATTCAAAATAAGGATTTTTGCATGTGTCATACCATGCCTGCGTATTAAACAACCGAATTAGTCTAGCGGGGTAAATTTGACTCTTTACCAGAAATAAGTCAATTTCACTCTTTTGTGTTAAGTTTACCTTTACCAACCGCTTGACACCCTTTACAAATTGTCGAATAAATTTATACGCCAATTGCTATCAAAATAAAATTGTTTGAGGTTTTTACTGAATGGTCCCCAAATTTACCCCCTAGCGCTTAAGTAATACGCAAGCACCGTAATTCAGTGATTTTGTATCTACGTTGTTACGTCAGAGGTGCTTGTGGCGCAGTCGTTGCAGCGCTTTGGTAGTGATACCTAAAGTTAAGCAACCTACGGCGCGGTCATGTTTGGGATGGGTGACCATTCTGACCATTTAAGTGACGTCTATTTACAAGCATCTCCGTGCTTCGGAAGGCACGTTAAGCTGTTGGTCCCGGTTAATATCGATAGATATTAGTCGTTAAGCCTGGTCAGAGGCCGTCGGGCGGCTTAATAACATCTGACAGTAAGGTTTGTCACTTACCTTACACACACCCCTCCACCAATCCGCACTGAGCCCGCGTGGTGGAGTATGGCTCGGACCACCTCACAGTTGAGGTGAGGCCTGTGCCCAGCAGTGGGACGTATATAGGCTGATGAGTATCTACGTTGTTAGGCATTTAATAAATGTGTGAGCTCTGGCAGTGTCCTTTGAATGAGGCAATAGGATTGCAAGTCACGTGTACGATGCAGCCAGTTGCATCTATACGTGTCGTTCACCGGAAATATCCCAGATTGCTTTATTGCCATAAAACGCATATGCTGTGCCAATTTTAAAAACATTTGGCATGCGATGACGCATTATTGCATCGTGTTTCGCTAAATATTCAGATTTTGTACTGGATACGGTTTCCAGAGATTTGTAGCTGGCGACATATTGTTAGACTCTATACCTATTAATCTACAAGTATTTTCAGGGAATATCAGCTTATTAGACTAATTAACCTCACATTAATATGGACCTGCGGTGTCCGATTACCTAAAATAAAATTAATAAATTAACCAAAACCGACTGATGTAAAAATGTCCTAAAGTGAAAATGTTTTCTGTAACCCGAATTCAACTAGTAAGCAGGTACTAATTAATAATAATATAATAATATATTTATTTGTTTCCTCATCACAACAACAACAATTGGTAGCAGTTTATTTTTTCATCATTCATTAACAAGTTTACGAGTTCCATATCTCGACAAACGTTATCATCTCAACCACGAGCGTACAATACCACTCGTATGTACATCTAATCTATCTATCTAACATACACAGCAAACTGCAGCTTATTGACCAAAAGCCCGCAAAGAGAGGAGTATCACACCTCAATTTCGTAAGACATACTACATATATCTCTAAAGTTTCGTTCGTGTTTTCAGGTATAGCCGTCACGTTTGCTCGCACGGCCATACTTGTTAGAGTAACAGGGATGGCTACAGCCAAAACTGCGAACAATGGCTTAGAGAGTAGGGGGGCTGGATCTGAGGCCATACTCTATAGAGTATGACCTTTACATAATAATATGACCAAACATTACATGTTTCCATCGTATTTTCGGGTCTTGCCAACGCGTTCGCACACACAGTCAAGCTAGTAAGGGTGTAAGGGATAGCTACATCTGAAACTACGGGCAATGGCTTAAAGAGTGGCCTCCCAAGCCGGCTTCCGACAAATCTTGTCGGTGTGCATTTTGACACGTTCCCAGGTATTCCAGGGATTTACCTACGGAAAAGCTTCGAGTTCCTTTGGTGCACTTTGAGGGGATTTACGAGTAAGTTTTTGAAACTAGAATTATAGTAAATTTCGTTTTTAGCTACGCTGTTTATTTTTTAGTGCAACGAAGAACGAAAGTGTCGGACTATACTTTCACATCAAGCATTCTGTATGTAACATTGAATTTAAATAAACCTCAACCAATCACATAATATTTGACTAGGTTAATTTGGTAATACTAAAAAGATAGGCACAGATTTCAAAATATTTAAAAATGTATTTCAAGAATGTTGATGTTTTTTTTTTATTTCGCCTCCACTTAGAAAAGTATTATAAAAATGATTTTGAATAGAAGGTAAAAAAAGTCTAACCCATAGTTTTTGATGAAGTTTTTAAAAATTTCAAACTATTTTTTTAACCTTATTTTTGAGATAACGCCAGTATGCTTCAAATACGAACTTCATGTTGTGATTTTGCGCTTTTTGTTTGAGCATGTTCATAAGAATTTTATTACAAATGTTTATTCTTCATTTAAATGCTTGAAAACCTTACTTAACTGAAAAAAACTCAAAAAAATTCAACATTAATTAATTTCAATATACTTCAGATAAACATACTAAAAATTAAAACTTTTAAAATACGAATACGTATGTCTTAAATCACAAATTAGGTAGTTTTCTCCAGCAAGACAGTGTGTTGCTTTGTATTAAAAATTGAAGGGATTTGAAAATATTGTTCTTATTGTCTTGCGGATTTCCTTTAAATATGGTTTTTTTCTTTGGAGGTGGAATAATATTCGATTTCATAATCTTATTTTCAGTTATAGGCTCACCTTGGCTCTTGGTTTCCACTTGCTCTACATCGCTGGATAAGGGCGAGGATTAAAGCAAACAGTTTGCATTTTTTTTCTCACCACGTTTTTCCCAACAGTATGAAATATACTGCGATTGCGCTTTAAAAAATGATATAAGTACATCTCAGCTGTTTAGTAATATCAAATAAATTTTAGATATGCCATATTTTCTTTGTAGGTTTTAGGATGTTTCTAGGTTCTATAGGGCTATTTAGGTTCATGTCAATCAGAAAAAGGCCTTTTTTTGAGATACCGCTTTTTGACTTATGAGGGCAGAATACGCCAAAGACTATATATAATGCTAGACGTAGTAGGTGCTTCTTTCTGTTGATTGTTATAAAAGTCAGTTACAGTTGGTCCTGCGTCTGATCTCTCTCCCGTCATGTCGGATTGCCGGCTCACCAAACTTTTAAAGTGAAGGAACAGTGAGTGTTGCTGTGTCAATTGCGGTCACACCTGTGCTCACCTTCTGCGCAGTTGGCTGACCTCCGTTGAGATTGGCCGCCGTGGTCGAAATCCTTTAAAAGACTATTATTATTAAATAAGTCAGTACCCTGTTAAAATAGATACGGGGACCTTTTCCCCTAAAAATTCTTTATATATGTACCCTTAATACATAGTCATTTGATTTATCTACTGCATTTGTGCAACCCCAAAATAACTTTGCCCATTTGACAGTTGTTTATCACGAAAATACTTCCACACACAGCCCCAATATCTCATCAGTAAGTACTCCATAAAGAAAACTCTGTCCCCGAATTTCGTCGCAAATCTAGAAACAAATATAACAATTTGACTTCAGCAGCACGTATTGAGCGATAAATTTGGACCCCCTCTCCACAAGAATGACTTGCCGACATTTTTTTTAAATCGAACACAGCAAGGGGCGTAATTTCGCATCGACACCCCAGAGAGAGATTTCGTCCCTGTTTTTATTTTCGTGAAAAATATGCTGGATGGCGTTAGCATATTTAATCTGAATGAGGTTCGGTCAAAGGGGAAAATGGTTGTTCAAAATCTAATAGATGCGAGTGCTGTGAAATATTGATAGTGTTTTGGTTCTGGTTTGGTTTTTCCGCGTCGTCTGCAATATTCAAATTGCATGTTGTTTGGAATATTTGACGTTGCTCTGTTGTTTTATGGTGTCGTTTTCCAACCAGAGCTCCTTGACTTTTTTTATGCACTGCATCTATTTTTAGTATTCAACAATGCAAATTTCTTCACAATGTGTAATTAAAACACACGTCAGAAAAAAACTGCCAGCCAGGACTCGAAGCTGCACCTCTCGAAGCAATTCAATGCTTTCAATCACCTGCACGCTTCAAGTATTTTATTCAATGTACATAGTAATATTAATATAGTGTACGGGGTGTTTTCTATGTATAATATGTACTTATTTAAAAAAAACACGGGTTGCACTCCGGGAGTGCCGGCAGAAGTGAAAACTTGATTATTAACGTTGTGCATTTTTGATTTATTTGAACCGTCTTACGGTTTTTCGATCAGCATCACGTGACCTGACGCGAGTTTCACAGTTTCTACCCATGCCACAAAAGTGCTCAACGCCGCTAAAGAAGTTTTCACTTCAAAAAAGTATTTAAGTATGTTTATCCGTTGTCTAGTACCCATAACACAAGCCTCGTAGCTTAATTTAGGACTAGAGAATTGGTGTGATTGTTGTGAAAATATTTATAAATATTTATAGAAATATTTAATATTACACTAGCGCCCGCCCACGACTTCGTCTACTCGCTGAGATCTGTAAAACGGTACCTCAATCATATTTAAGGCCCTAGCACGGCGATACAGGCTGATAAAAAAGAAATGATCTAACACAAATATGTAATATATAGAGATAGGTCTGAGTCATACATTATTATGATAATTTTCACTGCACCCATTGCTTTCTTTCTGAATGACCTTGAGGTTGACTGGCAGAAAATGTTTTTAGCATTAAGTCCACCAATTGTACATTTCTTGTGCAATAAAGTTTTAAATAAATAAATAAAAAATATATACGCATTCGCCCGACCTTGCGAGAGGTGCGGGTTTGAGTCCCGCCTGTGGCAGTCCATTTTTTTTTCTTTTTCTTTAAGTGTGTTTTCATTTCACACACAAAATCTTTTACGATTTAAATAAATAGACCGACTTAGCTATCGCATGAAAACACAATGTATCTTAGAATTAATATATCATCAGTCGTACAGTCAGAGTCAAAAATGTAATAGCACTTCAGTACCATGTCAAAATAACATTTTGACCAATCTCCTTGTAAATCTGATGAAAGCTGTCATTTTTTTATTTTGACATGGTACTTAAGTGTTAAGTGTCACTATATATGTGACGCTAACTGAGATACAGTTCTCAACCTCTTAACCCTACAAACAGTGAAGACGGTGAAACTTAGACAAAATAATGGAGGCTTTGCAAGTGTCGGAAACGGCCGCCGTAGTACATTACCCACTTCCGGTTACCTTACTTGGGGTTAGTGATTTACATTAGCATCCTTGTTGAGGTTCTTCACATACTTGCATGTGTGGGAGTACAGTTAGCGTCAAAAATATGATGGCACTTTAGTACTATGTCTAAATATTTGTTTCTTCGGACGCTAAAAAGGGTCCAAAACGTCAGGTTAAAACAAAATGTAAATAAATCGCGAAATAATCCGTAAAAAGTGTCTCATTTCAACACTATGTCTAACTAACAAATTCAATAGATTACAATAGGTTGAAAAGGGGAATGCCCAAAAAGTTATATTGACATAGTACTAAAGTGCCTAATTTTTGCTGTTGACTGTACTTACTTATGTGTAGAACTTGAGTATGGTGAAAGGTTTGTAGCTTACACACAAGTGATGTCTTGTATAACTGAAATAAAATTAAGAAATCCCACCTTTTTCATATGTCAAAGCTACACCAAAAATAATTCGATACTTACAATCACCCGCACGCTTTAAGTTTCTTATTAAATCTGCTTAGTAATATTAATATTACACTAGCACCCGCCCAAGACTTCGTTTACTCACCGAGATCTTTAAAACGGCACCGCGACAGGCTGGTGGAAAAGAAATGATCTCACACAAATAATATATAAATTTAGAGAAAAGCTGAAAAAGATGATTATTTCCACTAAACGAACGTTAAGTGGAAATTTAAAGCAAAATAATCATCTTTTTCAGCTTTTGTCATGGATTTCCGCAAAGTAACGCCTGATTCCATCAACTATATGAATTAAGGTTTGAGTCATACATTACTATGATAATTTATTGTGAAAACTGTTTGGCTAAAGGCCGACGCTTTGTTTTATAATCTATATGTACTATAATACACTGTTTGTAAAGATATACCGGTCCATAGGCAGAACTTAGTTTGTTAATCTAAAGTTTGATCAGATAGTTGCATCTTTAACAAACGTAGACAGTTCTGAAGATGACGTTGAATAAGGTCCACAAAGTTTCATCTTACGGTTGGACATCAATTCACATAATTATTCGCTTATTCGCTTTAACCTGCGCCTACTAACTAAACAGCTAAAACTGTAGGCCCATAGAGCTCGAGATAATAGACCTGGCCTCGTTCCAGGCCGTTCCCGATGACGGGCTGCGGGATTAGCTACGCTTGTTTGTTGCTACGGACACAGCTTGTTATAGGTACTACTAGGTGTGCCCTGCGGTTTTAGCCGCATAGAACACGTTTTCTACATATCCCATAGGAAATGTGAAGTTTTACAGGATAAAAAGTGCTCTAGGTGTTATTCAAGGTTTAAATCAATCTATAAATAAATAAATAATAATAAATAAATGGTGACAACATGACATGCATTGCTCTGATCCCAAAGTAAGTAGCCTAAGCACTTGTGTTATGGAAATCAGAAACAACGAAGGTACCTCAGAACTGGTACCTCAACCTGGAGAAGTCTAAATAGGCTGAGGACACAGGTTGGTCGAAGTAAAGATAACCTGTGACGGTGGGGGTACTTAAGCAGCGCAGACGTCAGATGTGAATGTGGAGAACCCCTGCAAACCATGGTCCACCTCATGAACTGTCCCGCGTGCCCGAACACCTGCTCGCGTGAGGACCTACTAGCCTGTAACCAGAGGGCTGCCACGGTAGCCGCTTTCTGGGCAAGTAAAATTTAGCCCGTCATGCCGACACGAAAGAAGAAGAAAGACCTTATGAGGTCTTTCTTCTTCTTTCGTCTACACCCGGACCCGTGATAACATTAGAAATTGGTTTCGACCATTGTCTCCGACCGGGAATCGAACACTCCCGGGTTCGACAATGGTCTTCATTGATGGTGGTTATCTTGTAACCGGTACTCAACCAACTACACCACGGAGGTCATTCCAAATTTCAGCCAAATCGGTCGAGAAGTTTTGGCGTGAAAGAGTAACAAACATCAATACATACGTTTTTACTTTTAAACTTTCGCGTTAATAATATTAGTGGAATTGCTATTGTTGTTGATTTGGAAACTTACGAGAAATCTAATCAAAATAAAAAAAAAACTATATTAATAATAAAAAAATAGAAAAAATATAAATTGCAACTAAAACAAACACACAACGCACACACATGTAAAATCAACTCAAACCTACTGCAGAGAAACTATTTGGAGGCAAAAGGCACAAATCAATCGAAAAAGATCCTTTTCACCTTGTCAGCTTTAACTTTTTTCTTAGAGTACTCGTTGTTTTGGCTAGACTTATTATAGAACAATGACTGTTAGTGCTAAGTGGGCGCGAAGATGTAACAAAAAAAAAACAACCAAAAACAAAATGAGCATCGCAATAAAACTACTATTACGGAGTTCCTCGCAAAAAAGAATCACTATTTACCTGATGTGAGGCCAACCTTTTTTCTCCAAAAAAAAAAGTGTAAGACTTCAACAACAAGTGCTGGCCACTCACAAGCGGAAAAGGCAACGGCTAAAGAGAAAACAAACCGTATGATTCACCGCCGAAATTAACGTTCCGACGATTTTTACACATTCGCGCTGGGAAACGGAAGCGACGCCATTTCCGACCACTTCCGGTGCGGAGTGGGGTTCCTTGTAGCGGGCGCAGACATCCATCTTGGAACGGTTTTAATGGACTTTCAAGATGGTGATCTCGATCATCGCGGTGTTTAAGGAGAGTCGAGTTACGGCACAACTTTCGTTTTCAGTAACACTAGTGGCCGCCCGCGATTTCTTCTGAGTAGAAGTTATCTTCACAATTCCTTAGTTATGACTAAAGCTAAAAAAGAAGATTATTTTGCTTTAAATTTCCACTTAAACGACGCCAACGCATTTTTTTTTCAGCTTTAGTCATGGATTACCGCAAAGTAACGCCTGATTCCATCAATTCTTTATGAATTGTACCCTATGTGTTATTCTGATAAATAAGTTATTATTTTGTAAAATTTTATTAAAATCCATTATCAGTCATTTTTACGTGAAAATTTAACACACATAAATTAGTAGAACCCCGTGTCTTCGTATGTGCAGGATTTAGCTATAAAAGTCAGACTTGTTTTTTTTTCAACGTGTCGAACACGTAAACAAATTTTAAATTAAGTCTGACGTCAAATTAAGTGGACCATTCAAACTTTGCGGCCTCTTTTCACTCCATTAGATGTTTAATTTCAAGTATCACTTGTTATTTTTTATTTCTACTTATACCTCATAAAAAACCATAATTCTAATAACTTAGCTTCAAAACTGTCGTAATTTCATAAACACTTACTTATTAGTTTCTGAAGGTGGTTAGTTTTATAATCATATTAGTACATAGTTCTTTCTTCTATCCCTATTTAAGGTAAAACCGGGATAGATCCCTCTCTTTTCGAAATCGGTCGATAACTTCAATAATAACAATCAAATCAAAACAATATTTATGAAACGAATTCAGGTATTCTTGAGAGTTTTGTCTACAAATTTATGAAGAGTAAAAAACGTTGTCTTCGATATATTCAAAGTATGAGGGACTATTGCGGACCTCTAAATTTTCCCATAGATGCATGACCCATATAAATTGCGTTTAGGATAGATGACTCACCGGAAAAATGGGCATCTATCCTCCAAAATCTTTCAAATGATTTTGACATTGCATGCTGTCGCTACGAGACATACAACTGAGTCTATAAGGATAGGTTTAGAGAATATTTTGATAGATATAATATTAGGTCCATACCTATGAAATTGGCGTTTTGTATGGGAGGAACAAAAAGTCGAAATTTTTTTATATAGCATATTTATTTAATCAAAGTATGAGCCATTGTAATCTATGCACTTTTGCCATCTCATAGGTAGTTCATTGATCCCTTTACTAAAAAAACCATTCGAACAGGAATCAATAAAATCTTTGGACTGCCCCATCTGAGTTGAACTTTTTCCCTTGCAAGAAGTTATCCAAATTTCGAAAAAAATGGTAATCTGTTGGAGCAAGGTCCGGGGAGTACGGTGGATGCCTTAGAGATTCCAATTGAAGTTCTTCTAATTTGCTAGCCGTCTGTTGTGCAGTGTGTGGTCTAGCGTTGTCGTGAAGCAGCAGTGGCGTAGAGCGATTGACCAGCCTTGGTTGTTTAGCAACTAGCTTTTCCATCATGGTTTGCAATTGCTGACAATAGATATCTGCCGTAATCGTCTGGCCAGATTTGAGAAAACTGTAATGAACGACACCGGCGCTAGTCCACCAAACGCTTACAAGTAACTTTTTATTGGTCAATTTTCGCTTGGAGCAGGCTTTGGCTGGCTTGCCAGGGTCCAGCCATTGCGATGAGCGCTTCCGATTATCGTAGAGAATCCACTTTTCATCACAGGTAATGATTCGATTTAAAATCCCTTCGTTATTGTGCCGGTCAAGTAATGTAACGCAGCAGTTGACGCGCGTTTGCCGGTTTGCTTCACTCAATTCGTGAGGAACCCACCTTTCAAGTTTTTTAATCTTCCCAATTTGCTTCAAGTGGATTAAAACAGTTTTATCACTAACGCCAAAGCCTGCAGCTAACTCGGACGTGGTTTGCGATGGATCCGCTTCCACAATAGCCTTCAATTCTTCATTATCAACTTGGGTCTCCGGCCGTCCACGGGGCTTGTTTTGCAGGTCGAAATTTCCAGAACGAAAACGTTGGAACCAAAAACGCACTGTGTTTTCTTTTGCGACACAACCGCCATACACATCATTAACCCTTCGAGCCGTTTCCGCAGCACTGGTGCCACGGTGGAACTCGTACTCGTAAATAACGCGATATTTCAAATTTTCCATTTTGTAAATTGAGCGATGCAAACAGAAAAAAGATAAGTAAAAAAACAAATGAATGACGGTTTACGAAACACAACTACATGTGGAAATAGCTGTATAAATTTGAATTTCGAATTCCTAACCAAATAGGAAAAATTTGTGATCAAAGTGGCCAGTACGACAAAACGCCAATTTCATATGTAAGGACCTAATATTAAAAAAAATATCGAATTTATTTGTGGAACTGATGTTACCTATTAAAATCGGGTCATCTATACACCACTGGGGCATCTATCTCGGCTTTACCCTATATCTATTAAGAGTTAAGGCATAACATTGTTAAAACAAATAACACTTCTACTAAATAAACGAGGCTCATTCGTTTGCGGAACTCGATCTGTATAATTGACCCGAATATTTAGAAGGGGCTAAAACAACCCACAAATTATGTATCCACTATGAATACAAACCGATTCGATTCTGCAAACATATTCCACAACGCAATTTGTTTGTGTCATCCCGAAAGTTAGGCCTACATTGTAGCAAAGTTAGATAAACACCAATCGAAGCTTGGACAAGATGCATTCATGCATTTAATATCGGTGTACGATCGATATTTTGGTGCCCTAGATAAATTTCATAATTGCTAAGCTAGCATAACTGCTATGAACGTATCTGTTGTTGAAAATCCATCTCGTCAGCCTATATACGTCCCACTGCTGGGCACAGGCCTCACCTAAACTATGAGGTGGTCCGGAGCCATACTCCACCACGCGGGCTCAGTGCGGATTGGTGGAGGGGTGTTTGTAAGGAAAGTGGCCAACCTTACTGTCAGATGTTATTAAGCTGCCCGAGGGCCTCTGACCAGGCTTAACGACTAATATCTGTCGATATTAACCGAGACCAACAGCTTAACGTGCCTTCCGAAGCACGGAGATGCTTGTAAATAGACGTCACTTTTATGGTCAGAATGGTCACCCATCCCAAACATGACCGCGCCGTAGGTTGCTTAACTTTTGGTATCACTACCAAAGCGCTGCAACCACTGCGCCACAAGCACCTCTTGGTGCCCTAGATAAACATAAATTTCATAATTCCTAAGCTAGCATAACTGCTATGAACGTATCTGTTGTTGAAAATCCATACTAATATATAAATGCGAAAGTAAATCTGCCGGTCTGATACCTGAAAAAGGACATAGGCTACTTTTTAGGAAAATTACGCATTCCCACGGGAAAATTCAAGTGAGCCGATAGCTTTTACGCCTAAACTACCAGATTTAAATATAAACACACAAAACTACGTTAGGTCTAAAGCAGTTATTTACTTATAGTACTTGAGCCACGAGCAAAAAATATATAATATCACACGAATATCGTCCTCTTGATCCAAAACATTTTTAAAATTTCTAAACGCAGCATGACATAATGTTGAGTGTGAAATAAAATAATGGAAGACCTTACCTAACTTACCTACCTGTTTTGGCTATGTCCTAATGTAGTTTCAAGTTTAGCCAAGATAAATACTGATTTATATTGTGAATTATGTTGCCACAAGCAATATATATTTACGGTACCTTTTAATTTATTTGCGGTACCTTCTAATTTAAACTGGTAAATTTTTTTTGAAGTGAGGATTTTGTTAAAACATCGTTATTTTAAAGCCAAAAGCGCGGGTAGAATTTTTTTTTTTTGGCTAAGTTGCATAGGAAAGTTGATTAACTTTTAGTTTATTTTTGAATAAATTTCAAATTCAGTACAGAAATATATATTATTTTAAATAGGTTTACATTAATTTTGTGCACTAATTAACTCATAAGCAAATCAAACGCACCCCTCGCAATACACAGGGTGACTTTCCAAATTCATATTGTTCCCGCAAAAACGCGACAAAGAAACCTCCACCGAGACGGATAAATCATTTTCCAGGTGATATACGATCACATAAAGCGTTTCCGAAAGCAATTAGTTGCTGTTACGGCCGCAAAATGTGGGTACAACACGAAAAAATAATAGTCGCGCACTGGGCGCGGAAGACGCGGCGAGTTTGCGTTGAGAGCTGGTCGGGGAGACGGCGTCTCTGATCTCTTAGCCGTTGTACGTGCTCCGTAGTTTTGGATGTAGCTGTCCCTGTCACTCTTCGACTTCTTGACTGCGGTGGCTAGACCCCAAAATACGAACGAAACGTTAGAAAGTATGAACCCTGAATTCCTCATGTAACTCAAACCTACCAGAGCTTGTAAGTGCATACCGTATTTGTTTTAATATCAATTAAGCAATTCAAAATCAAAATCTTCAACTTTAGAATTTGTTTCGGATCAAATGGCAAAACAAAATAATGACCATGTGTGCATGTAATTGTTTATTTTTTTGAGTATTTGAATCTTCAAATTTAAATACATTAAAAATCAAATTTCTAATTTCTTAAGTCTCCACGCCACGCATGGCTTTTAGTGTGAATTCAAATGAAAAAAGTAAGTCATGAACAAGTGAAAATAGCTATGTACCTAACCGCTGCGGTTTTTTCGCACAGTCCGCGATCTGACTTAATAAAAATAAATATTGTATCGTACAGGAACGTTTCAGCTTTACGATATGGCCACAATAATTTAATACCGGCCCGTGGATTAGGTATTTATTTAGATACACACGCCCATAAGTTTTCGTACGCACACGTGAACTTTATCGTGGTATAATAAAGTACATTTTCGGTTGGAGCGTGCTTATGTGTTCAATATACCAATGAGATTGGTGGCTCATTTTACGGTAACGGCGAAACTTCATCGTGAATCAACTAGGACTCTAGTTTAGTGTTCAAGTTGTTACTTAATTAATTGTTTATATATACTTATATAGAGGTGCTCGTGGCGCAGTGGTTGCAGCGCTTTGGTAGTGATACCAAAAGTTAAGCAACCTACGGCGCGGACATGTTTGGGATGGGTGACCATTCTGAACATGAAAGTGACGTCCATTTACAAGCATCTCCGTGCTTCGGAAGGCACGTTAAGCTGTTGGTCCCGGTTAGTTTCGATAGATATTAGTCGTAAAGCCTGGTCGGAGGCCCTCGGGCGGCTTAATAACATCTGGCAGTAAGGTTGGTCACTTACCTTACACACACCTCTCCACCAATCCGCACTGAGCCCGCGTGTTGGCGTATGGCTCGGATCACCTCATAGTTGAGGTGAGGCCTGTGCCCAGCAGTGGAACGTATAAAGGCTGATGATATACTTAGATAAAACCAAACATAGGAAGATTATAGTACGTACTTACAACCGTCAATTCAAAAACGAGTCGCGCACCTCACGCACGCACGTGGGAACAACTCGCAGTACTCATCACGACTAGGAGCGGAGCATGTAGATCCATTGGACTTGGTTTAGTAGGACCACGCGCGACTAGCTCATACCGTATATGACTTTTTTGGTTTCATCTAAGTAAATATAGAAGTTGGATGTTTACAGAAACGGAAAAGTTTAAAATTGTTTTGTGGAAGGGAACTTTCATGAATTACTTTTTATTCTTGGTAGATAAGACGTTGTACTGCGTGAACGAAGCAACGCGACGAGTACGACACGACGCGACAATATCAAATGTATGTACTTTTATGATAGTGTCCTATGTGACGAAGCGCGATTGAGATTTTATTTCCTCCTCACCGTATCCGGTGACGGCGACTCCTGCAAATTTTCCAGGATCAATCTTTATTGAGGTGGAACCTGCTGTGAGTGGCAAAACCAAACTTTGTCTTAAATACTCGGCTACAAGGTGCACAGTACGATTGACCAGTTGGATTGTATGTGTACGTGTATGAGATTATTTACCGTATATTATATTCCGTATTCGGCGTTTAGCATCAAGGTGTTCAACTCGCCTAGTCTCAAAACTATCCACACTCCTGTGAATAGCTCGATCCTTCCACGTATAGGTTGGGATATCGCACGCCAGAAGGTTGCGTTTCAATGTGTCTGTATACGCGCGCCAGCGCCTCGCTTGTGTTTTCCGTCCACAAGTTCAGAAATAAAAGACTACGTTCAACAATCTACTATCTGGCATACGTAGGACTCCACTCCATGCCAGTTGGCGTTTGATAATATAGACATATACTGACATTTACAAAAGTATTTGTCGTATAGCGTCGCGTCCCACTTGTCGTATTGCGTTGCTCACGAAGAACATAGAGCACAGGGAGCGAGCACGTCAAAGTCAATCGCTTAAGTCATTAGAGTATTGACGCAAAGACGCATTTCACATATCTCATACGAGTATTTTGCGTCCGCCGCCGCAACCGCGCTAAGCTCGCAGTGTGAACTACGCCTGTATTTCGGAAAGCACGTTAATCCGTTTGTCCGCGGCCTAATCCCTCTGCGGTCGTGTCGGATTGCCGTCTCTACGGACTAAGAGAGAACAAGTTCACCCTTTATTTTGTGAATACACTTATGCTCTGCGTAATAAGTATGACTAGGTTTCCGCCTGCGTTAGAAAAACTGAACAGTTCATCGTATATATCAATCGTATAAATTTGTGAATTTTGGCGACGTCTACTCGCCGAGACCTTTTCAACGAAACCATTATTTTAAGATTGATCTTACAGCAATAATGGTTGGCTGCCGCGTTGGTGTAGTAGCAAAGTTTCTGCCTTACATCCGAGAGGTCCTGGGTTCGAATCCCAGGTCGAGCCAAAATTGTTTCTGAGATTTTCTGTCATGAACTTCTCAAAAAACAACTCGGAGTCGGGAAGTTGGTGGTGTTACAACCCCGTGGATCGAAAAGCACGTTAAGCATTTGTTGCTGCGTCTGATCTCACCCCGGCCGGATTGGCGTCTCACCGAACTTTGAGAGTGATGGAACAGTAAGTGCACCTGTGTATTGCGCTCACACTGGTGCACTATCATATCTCCTGCGTAGTTGGCTGATCTCTGTTGAGATCTCGGCCAGGAGGACTATTATTAATGATGGGATCACAGGCCCTTAAGACCTGTGAATAAACTTAAGCACACAATTGATTAAATGTGTGAGTTGACTGAAACATGTTTTAACAATACCAAACATCACCATCCAATTTTCAGTGTCATAAAAGATGTAGATGGCCATGTAAATAATTAAAGGAACAACTGCGAGCAGCGATGCTTTGTCGAGGTCGTCAGCTACATCGTCTGTGGTTTGAGACCTTTTTTTTTAAATTATTATTTGAGACAGGTTTGTTCTTAACCCAAGACTGAGCCCAACGAGGCAAAGACTGAGTCTACGAGCTCACCTAAAAGATGCCTGTTCACTTAAGCCTTGAAAATTCCTACGTTATAATTGCAGGGAAACACTGACTTCCACTGTGAAACAGTGAGTTCCACTCTTTTGCAGTGCGCATCAGAAATGTAAAAGTACATATCTTACGTATCGGAAAAGTTATTAAAGTTTTAACGTTATTAACAAATAGGAAACATGTCCATCCATGTCTGAAATATCAGTTCACACGTCCACTCACGGATTAAAAGTTGTCGACGGCATGTGTGCGGAATTCCACTGAACTCAATAAAGCGCACTCAGCGACCTTTGCCTGCGTCGTTCATACTAGATGAGGTGGAGTCTTAGTGTAAGCGGACTATGGTTAGTAATAAATGTGGCGTGCTGTAGGTGCGTAGCGACACCTCGGACCCCGGCTCCCGAGGGCTCTGTTTAATTTTCCTCTCGCCTCTTGTGCTTGCCTTAACTGGCCTGCCAAGAGTGGAGATCGCAAGAGCGAAACCTATGCTCCAGATTGGAAGTGTTGAATGTCATAATGCCAGACCAGTACCAACTGTTCTTGCACACAATTGTTTGTACGGTGCGGTAATCGAACTCGCGACCCCTTGTTTAGCAGTGGTGATTTTCTGAGAGTCTCGACGTAATCAGTACAACGCATCGGGGAGCGTCTCATCTCGTTCTTGTACCGTTTACGTGCATGTCCCTGGACCACAAGTCTATTCATGGGCGTCGCCATCTTTGCGACTTACTTGGCTGAAGAATCGTAAAATTCGAGAGAGGACACAGTCAAGAACCTTTCTTTAATTTTAAGCTCCTTGTGGATAGACACACTGGTTCGATGCGCTGTTCACGGTATCCGAAGCATCCCTCTACGAAATCGCCACTGAATGATTGTGTGCAATGCCTCAGTGAGAGCAAAGTGGCGAGAAACTGTGTGACGAGCCACCCACGTTTAAAAAATGGTTAAAAGTGAGGTAGAACCAAAATTTCGTTTACCAAAATACTGTATGCGTACTGGATTTGCATAACTTCAACACAAGACAAAAAAATAGGCTTGCCGTTCCACATTTTAGGCTTCATAAGGTTGGTCACTCATTTATGGGTAGATGTGTATCATTTTTTAATAAATTACCTAAAAATTTAATTTCATTGCCTTTAGATAAATTTAAAACAGTTGTTAAAGATGTATTAATGTCGAAAGGATATTATAAAATTGATGATTATATAAATGACAAAGATATATGGAAATGTTTAAATGCAAACAATTACAATTATTGTAAATCAATTTTGAAAAGAGGTAATGACAATAGTGACTGAGTTTCTTGCGCCGCTTCTTCTCAGCACTGGCCCAAATTGTCCCGAAGCGGTGGTAGGGTTAATTTATATGTTGGGACGTGAAAAAGTGCTAGTTCTTAGCCTACTTACAGAAATAAATGAATTTTATTGAATTTTTATTGGATTTGCGCGGAAAAAGTCGCGTGGACCATCAGTCAGTTACTGATATTGCCTTTAAATGAAGTTTATGAAGTGGTTAAGCTTGAAAGAGTGACAGAGATCGGAAGTGCGGACAATGACTTACAGATTAACAAAATATTTACTCGCTCGCACTGCAGCCCCAAGTTGACAGCTATTTTAATTAACTACGACGGCGGAATTTTCTTTATTAACCGCCGGAAAAAGTGTTGCGTACAACGGGATAAATTGAGAAATGAAAAATCCAATTTTGTATACCAACACAATAGTGTCGGATGTGGCAGGCTTGGACTCTCACAGCTCAGAAGACGGACTCTGTGTTCGCGTATTTTTGTGCGTTTTTCGCGAACACCCTCGAATTTTGAACCCCCCCACCCATTTTTTTTTAAATAAATGGAGACAACACTTGTTTGGCGCAACAGATTTAGAGTTAGGAAGCTAAAGGGAAGCGCTTCCTACCGACCGGGGGTTGTGGTCGGGGACCGAGGTCCGGTAGACATCATCTTGATTTGATTATCTATATTATTCTGGATCTAAATCTTATATACTGCGGTTCATGTGTGGTACTAGGCCGGTACTAGGCTAACAGCACCATCTAGCTTATGGAGCCGTAGCAGCGCTTCCTGTGGTGCTTGTGATGGCGAATGGCAGAGATCGCCACACATATTTTGTTCTGATCCCAAAGTATGTAACTTAAGCACTTATGTTAGGGGTACCAGAAACGACGAAGTTACCACAAACACCCAGACCCGTGACAACATTGAAAAATGGTTTCCAACCTTATCACGGTCGGGGGATTGAACCGGTATTGAACCTGGATAGCGACACCTTGGAAACGGTACGTATTTATTTTGTTACGTATTTTTAAAGATATAAATAAAATCTACCTGTTGGCGAAAGCCTCTATACAAGTTTATTATCATTTTGAAGAATTTTAAACTAGCTGACCTCTGACTCTGTTCGGCCTTAGAAGCAATAAATAAGCAGACTTTGGATTTTATTCAATTGTTTTTTTTTTTATAAATGGTATCGTATGTTCGTCTCCTGGTTCTAAGCTACCTCTCCACCAATTTTCAGCCAAATCGGTTAATCCGTTCTTCTTGTTCCGTTCTTGAGTTATAAATAGTGTAACTAACACCACTTTCTTTCATATATATAATTATAGAATATTAATTTGTTAAGTCTTTTTAATACATTTTTGAAACAGTTGGTTGTTTGATGTGATACAAGAAAGTGGTGTTTTAGTCTGTATCAAATTGTGGTAAAAATATATTATTTAAAAGGTGAGTAGCCTCCTTATTTAACGACCGCTACTTTGCCTATTTTAAAGCCTAATTTCTACCGTTAATACAACCTAAAATCAATTGTACTAAGTTATTTGAATAAAAATTCACTGACATAATTTACATTGTGATGTTGCTTTTCCGGAAAATCCATGCCGAAGGAACTATTTGCATTCAGAATTAATTAATAAAACAAACATTTCAGCTTTCTTCGACGTTGACGGATGCAAAAATGTTAAATAAAAAATGTCAATAGTTAGGTACAGCTTTTTCTAAACTATTTAAAAGCTAGTAAATAAAATGTTGTATTCATTTATTTCCTTTTCATTCTATGCGAAGCTCTTTGAAATTATAAAACCATAATAGAATAATTTAAGCACTATAGAAAAAAGTTATATGTAAATACACACCAATAGTTACGCAACCCGGGACACGATTAATTATTCATACTAGGGCGTTTTGATAACTCCATGACTTTCAGGCTGAATAGAAACTTTTTTTATTTTTAATGATATTTTCTTAAAAGTAATATTTTTGCGAACCTAAAATAATTCTATTTTCAAATATGGCGCGAAAACAATATTTAATAACAAAAGAAGTTTGGCGGCTGTGAAGGTGTTCTTCGAAAATGGAGAAATCCGAGTTTCGAGTCTTGATTAAACACTATTTTTTACGCGGGAAAACCATTAAGCAGACCGAAGACAAGTTGAAAAAATATTACGGGGATTCAGCGCCGTCTCATGGAATGGTACATAAATGGTTTACTGAGTTTCGTTGTGGACGTATTACAACCAATGATGCCGAGCGCCCAGGAAGGCCGATTGAGGTAACCACTGAGGACAATCCACGATATTGTTTTGGCTGACCGTCGAGTAAAGATACGCGAGTTAGCTGAGGCTGTGCACATCTCAACTGAACGAGTTTTTCATATTTTGCACGATATTTTGGGAATGAAAAAACTTTCTGCAAGATGGGTGCCGCGCTTACTGACAGTCGACCAAAAGCGAAAACGCGTGACTACTTCTGAGGCATGTCTGGCTATGTATAATCGCAATCCAAGTGAATTTTTGCGTCGGTACGTAACCGTGGATGAAACGTGGGTCCACCATTATACGCCAGAGACTAAACAACAGTCAAAGCAGTGGACTTCTACCGGCGAACGTGCACCAAAGAAGGCAAAAACGGTATGTTCGGCTGGTAAAGTGATGGCAACAGTATTTTGGGACAGTCAAGGGGTTATTTTCATCGATTTCTTGAAGAAAGGCAAGACAATAACCGGTGCTTACTATGCTGCATTGCTGGAAAGATTTAATGAAGAGTTGATGAAGAAACGACCGCATCTAGCAAAGAAAAAAGTTCTATTTCATCAGGATAATGCTCCGGCCCACTCGTCTGCAGTCGCGACTTCAAAACTTGTCGAATTAGGATACGAATTATTGCCGCACCCTCCATATTCACCAGATTTAGCCCCCTGTGACTTCTTTCTCTTCCCAAACATGAAGAAATGGCTTGCTGGGCAAAGATTTTCATCCAATGAAGAGGTGATAGCTGCAACCGAGGCCTATTTTGCAGGCTTTGACAAAAAGTATTTTTTGGATGGGTTGAAGAGATTGGAGCATCGCTGGAAAAAGAGTGTAGAGTTGAAAGGAGAATATGTAGAAAAATAAAATGTTTTTGTACACAAAATATATGTTTTTCTTTTCAAAGTCATGGACTTATCAAACCGCCCTCGTATGTAGCCAGCTAAACCTAAATATCTATGAAAATAAATTTGTTAGTCTCGCTAAAACTCGAAAACGACTGGACGGATTTGAATCACTTTAGCCTCAAAATATTCGTGGAAGTCCAGGGAATGTTTAAAAAGGTAAGAAAATTAAAAAAAAACAACGGGCAGAACAGTGGGTCCGCTAATCTTCTTATATATAAAAATGAATTGCTGTTCGTTAGTCTCGCTAAAACTCGATAACGGCTGAACCGATTCTATTAATTTTGGTCTTGAACTATTTATGGAAGTTCAAGGAAGGTTTAAACAATGAAAAAAATATGGAAAATAGCGGGCAGGACAGCGTCTGCCGGGTCCGCTAGTAACTTAAATAACTTAAAAATTACTACTACGCGTCCACTAACGCGCGTGCGATGCGCGTTACGGATTTTAGCTTGCCTTGTATAAATACTCATGCAACAGCGTTAACTGATCCGCAGTTTTAAAAATAATAATACTCGTAATCATTTATTTCTTGCTATTTCATAACAATACTATTCAGAGACGTTGAAAATAAAAAAAATAAGCATACACGCAAATAAATAATTATATCGTCATTAATTAGTTAAAATCGGAATAAAAACATTTTAAATCATCAAATTATAGTTTAAAAGCAAAAGAGAAAACGTAGGTTACAAGGTAAACTAACATAAGTTCCGTGCGATGCGTCCTATGCGTGCCTGTAAATGGTTACTTGTCACCGGTGCATTTCATGACAGCTACAAAATAATTGGTATACGAATTTCAAACAGACTTTACAAGAGAACCTCATAATTTCCAAATAGCCGCAATAATAATGCCATCCTCTCATGCAGTACTACTAATTAAGTTACAAACCAGGTAGCAAATACATAACCCCTCTTTTGGCGAGGGGTAAACGGCATTACGGCTAAACAACGAGATCTATCAGCATCACTTAATCCACGTAGATTAGCAAAACGTATTTCAAAAGTTGATTTATCATGAGTATCATGACACACTTAACACCGTGTTAGGCTAAAGAAATAAGACATAAGAAGATAGCGATTAAAAAAAATCAACTCTTTATTAGACACCACAAAAAAAAATACAAGATCAATATTCACAGAAAGTTTCCAGCTTATCAGACAGGCGGTCTTATTGTTAAGAGTGATTTCTTCCAGAAAACTGACGTCTTAAGGAAATTTGACACACACAAATATGATGGAAACTTAAAAATTTCAATTAGGTACATATTTTTTTTTTACAGCCAACGAGTTAGCCTCAACCAAATCTTAAGCAGGTAGTGTTTATAAAACTGGAGGTAGAAACACCACAATTTATTCTCTTCCTCAGGCCTATGACACTATAACTTTGATGGACGATTGGGGGATACATTACACGCAATTTCACTCAATAAATACTTGTAGCCCCTAATATAATTTAGTGTTTTAGATACTATCGACGGTAAATTAAGGAGTGATCTCTTTTGAAAGCTGAATCGGGTATAAATTAATAGTAATGACTGTTTTAGTTATTATTCAATGGTAAATAAAAATAAAATTTGTGATGTCCAAGACTTTTTTTTCTTCTTAGACCTCCCTGCTGAGGATCGTGACTCTTTAGACTCAACAGCACGTCTCCATCGGTTGTGGTCGGTCCAAAACTTAATTATTTCAAATCGCTACATCTCATAACTTGAACCTAAACTCAGTATAGTGAGGGAACATGATAATTTCGTATTTGCGGTTCACCCAAAATCCACGGTTATTCAAGGATTTGCGAACAACATTGTGTCAGGTTTAATGTGAAAATATGCGAACGACTGCATAATTGCTCACGAATGGGTATCGCCGATAAATCGTGGTAATACCATGTTGTTTATGGGGTAATGGGGAACGAGGTGTTAGGAATTTTAAGTGGGGATTTTAGGGTTGGAAAGTTTAGAGCTGGATTTGTTCTTTTGTTGTTCAGTGGCCAGTACATTTGTCTACACGGTTCTTGTTGCAAAGTCGCCCGTATAACAAATGCGCATAAAATACCGCAGTGCTTAGTATGAGGTACTGGGCACCGTTCACACGACAGCACGTTAAGTTAAACACTGCGATACTTTTATCCACTTGTATGTGCTCCAGGCGATTTTGCGACTAAAATACTCATTTTTGTACTAGACTGGTAGAGATATTCCCTGAGTACCCCGATCCCCGAGGCCTCCGTCCCGGTGGACCCCGATACATTATCTTAATAATAGCGGAATTCGTAGACGTTGTTCTGTCCGTTGGTTTTTCCATCCCTGTTCTTTTAAGAAAAGAATTGGCCAAATTGGTCTAGGCGTTCTTGAGTAATGCGCTTACCAACACATTTTGCCATTAACTTTTATGTAATAGATAGACCAGTGGCGTCCGCAGTCGGTGTGCTGCTCGTAGTTTTTTTTTATATTTAAATCGTAATAGCCATCTCCTTGCTTTTAGGAATATCATAAAAGAAGAAGTGGCCATATTGGTTATATATTGGTACAGGCGTTCTTAAGTTATGCGCTTACCAACACATTTGGGGATTCATTTTTATGTTATAGATTATAGCCCACTAAAATTCAGCTTAGATTAATCCTTCGGGGTTCCTTGGGACGGGGGCCTTTGGGATCGGGGTATTCAGGGAATGGCCCGACTGATGCGACGACATTGTGACCGTGATATTAAAGGCATTTCAATAGGTTGGAAACTTTTTTGACCAATAGTCATACTTTTTCAAAATAAACGCGATTAAGGTCTAAAAATAATTATTGATCTGACTTTGTATGAACGATCACATAATACAATTGTTATGCACACAGTTTTAAATCTTAGACCTGCTAAACAGATGCCGTTAGCAACCTCTTAGTGGCGTTGTTGACACATCAAAGCAAACTTTAATATAGCAGAAAGGATAAAACACCAAATATAACGTAAGTACCCTCTCTAGTTACACCTAAACCATGTCCTAAGTAAGTATTTTAGTGTTTTACTATCGTATAAATCAACGCCTGAACGAATGGTGTCATAAAAACCTGTACAGTCTGCACCGTAAGTGACACTTTTATTCGTCTTTATACCTAGGAATATAAGGTTGCAAGTAGACATGCTATAACAGGTCATTGTACCTTCAAAGGTGAAAAGGTTGGACCTTCATTGTACTATAAACATCAGAAGGCCTAACGTGAAACGATAACCGTTGGAACGATAGCGTGTACAGACAGCAGCTCATCTCGGTAAGAATTTTAAGCTATTGCATAACTTTTATCGCGGGGTTAACCGAATCAAGAAATTCCGTAACAAAAATGACCTAGCACATCGTCTAACGTCGTTACAGTTCGGCAGACTTCGGCACTGTGTTTGTGTGCGTGCGACTAGGCGTATGCGTATTGTCTTGCTATAGCTTTACCGCGGCTGTCCCCGAGTGCCACACGTCTTTTATATTTCTTAAACGCTCTTATTACATATCGTAAGATGCCACATTTGGTACAATGACTATCGTATTGAAGGTTTTCGTGTTTCGTAATAAGGCCTTAGTTTTTTATAAAATTCCAATCAATCGATGTCGGTCATAGAGGTTGATTTAAAGAAAGATAAAAAATACGATTTTATTACACACAATCATGATACTGGTCACAAGAATAGTCTAAGGAATGTGTTTATAAGGTTTGGGGAAAGTTTTATCGTAGAAAAAAGTGACTTCGGGTTATTTTAAAATACTTAGGTAGGTATAGAATCAGACATACAACCGTGTCTATAAACACAAACCTGGGGCGGTATTCCGATCATGCTTATTTATCGCTCAACAGAAGCAATGCTAATCTTTTTTTAAATTTTTGTTACTAAAAAATTAAGCGGAAAACAAGATTGAAATACGACTCCTCTAGGACAACAGAAAAGGTGACAAAATTCAATTGTTCAGATACTCCAGTTTGTCAACTGGTTTTTTATGTAGGTTTGTATGTCCTTTTTTTAGTGGATATAATGATTCAAGATGAAGTTTAAATAAATGTACTTATAGCAAATAGAAGAGGATCACTGAACATTTGAACACAAGTCGCGGCGGATCATTAGAGTGCAATAATACAGGATGTTTTAAAAAAATTGGTTAGCTGTAAAGTCGGTATACGGGCGAAAGTTTTACGTGACAACGACTTTGAGTGGTAAAATAATTTTAATTCATTCGTATAACATGAACCGGTGTGTATGCCTATCTCTCTCACTCTCGCTCTGTCTCTCTCGCTCTTAGGCGGGTTAACTGTGCTCGAGTGGAAGGGACGCGTGCCTTTCACTTTTTATGTCTGTCTCACTCGCTCTTAGGCGGGCTAACCATGCCCGAGTCGAAGGGACGCGTGCCTCTCACTCGCTCTCATTGTGAGCGCGGAACGTGAGCGGAGCGTAACGCAGTTTCTTGAAGTGTCACCCGGCAAACCAATTTATAAGACGTTGTCACGTCAAAAAACCTGTGATGGCTGAAGGATGTTGTTATGCCCGTAAAACTGAACCAAAGCAACCTAGGTTGAAATCTCGAAAACAATTTTGGACCGGCCATACAAAATTGCCGATCAGCTGATCGATTTACTATGACAGGGCCCAAATTTTTTTTTGAGATTTTAATCTAGGTTTCTTTGGCAAAGTTGTTCAGTTTTACGGGCACAACAACACCCTTCCGCCATTATATGTTTTTTAAAACACCTTGTATATTTATTAAAGTGAAGCCGCCAAAAACATAAAAATGTATTTATTTTAACCAACCAAAAGTACGTTAAGGGATCAATAACCGTGAGCGATAAATAAAGAACGATAGCAATGAACGTCACCAAAATGAGAAGGTAGGACATAGTTTAATAAAAGCGAGTTTATGGATCCGCACGATTTATTGTTATTACCCTTTTAATTTGGGACGTTAATGTAAAGAGGCGGACGTGATTGGGATAGGATATTGTTTTTTTTTTGTATTTTGTAGACGATAACATGGACTTACCTTTAGTTTTCACAATTTGGGACGTTAATGTAAAGAGGCGGACGTAATTGGGATAGGATATTGTTTTTTTTCGTATTTTGTAATCGATAACATGGACTTACCTTCAGTTTTCACAATTTGGGACGTTAATGTAAAGAGGCGGACGTGATTGGGATAGGTTATTGCTTTTTTTTCGTATTTTGTAGACGATAACATGGAATTACCTTTAGTTTTCACAATTTGGGACGTTAATGTAAAGAGGCGGACGTGATTGGGATAGGATATTGTTTTTTTTTTTTGTATTTTGTAGACGATAACATGGACTTACCTTCAGTTTTCACAATTTGGGACGTTAATGTAAAGAGGCGGACGTAATTGGGATAGGATATTGTTTTTTTTTCGTATTTTGTAGACGATAACATGGACTTACCTTCAGTTTTCACAATTTGGGACGTTAATGTAAAGAAGCGGACGTGATTGGGATAGGATATTGTTTTTTTTTTCGTATTTTGTAGCCGATAACATGGACTTACCTTTAGTTTTCACAATTTGGGACGTTAATGTAAAGAGGCGGACGTAATTGGGATAGGATATTGTTTTTTTCGTATTTTGTAGACGATAACATGAACTTACCTTTAGTTTTCACAATTTGGGACGTTAATGTAAAGAGGCGGACGTGATTGGGATAGGATATTGTTTTTTTTTTTGTATTTTGTAGACGATAACATGGACTTACCTTTAGTTTTCACAATTTAAGACGTTAATGTAAAGAGGCGGACGTAATTGGGATAGGATATTGTTTTTTTTCGTATTTTGTAGACGATAACATGGACTTACCTTTAGTTTTCACAATTTGGGACGTTAATGTAAAGAGGCGGACGTGATTGGGATAGGATATTGTTTTTTTTTTGTATTTTGTAGGCGATAACATGGACTTACCTTTAGTTTTCACTGAACGATCTCAAATCATTTAAAGTTTTTTTTACTACATAGAAAATGTACTAAAATACTGACGACCACTTTGGTGTAATGGTCAAGAAGTTGACTACTACCCAAGAGGTCGCGGGTTCGATCCCCGCACTGTACAAACATTTGTGTGTATGAATATGTCTGTTTGTATTGGTCTTTTTTTTTAATAAATAAATATTTCACAACAATCACACCAATGCTCTAGTACCAAATTAAGCTACGAGGCTTGTGTTATGGGTACTAGACAACGGATAAACATACTTAAATACTTTTTTTTTTGTAAATAAATACATATTATACATAGAAAACACCCAGACCAGTACAAACACACATGTTCATGCACACATATGCTTGTACTGTGCAGGGATCGAACCCGCGACCCTTGGTTTTAGCAGTCCGACCTGTGGACCACTGCACCAAGTGGTCTGGGTGTTGTATGTATTTATTTCAGTTTTTTTGTAATAGGAACCACTGCTGATTCTGATATCTGTAACACAAGTGCTTTAGCTACTTATCACGGAGTCAGATCAATGTATGTGATGTTGTTGTATATCGATATTGTATTTTATTTATTTATTTTATTACAATCATGAAGGTATCGCTAAAAAGTATGATAAAAAACCGTCATGAGCCATGAAAACTGCTGATGAGCTTCAACGGCTCGATGGGTTTTTAACAGCCATAGCTTAGTACCACCGTGACTATATATATATTTTTTTTTTTAATCAATGTGGGTTCGCTCTTGACATCATTGTTCTCTAGGAGTTAAAGAAGATGTCGACGATGTAGCGAGCTTACCCAGAAGGTGCCTAAGAAAGAATTAGATTAAAACAAGCCAATACAAAAAACAACAAGATATGGCACTGATATCTAATTTTCACTGCACTATTTTTACCATGTTTTGTGAAAGTAAATATTTCATTCATTCATTTAAGTCCACCCTTTGTACAGTTCTTGTGCAATAAAGTTTTAAATAAATAGAAATAAAATAAATAGAGGTGCTTGTGGCGCAGTGGTTGCAGCGCTTTAGTAGTGATACCCAAAGTTAAGCAACCTACGGCGCGGTCATGTTTGGAATGGGTGACCATTCTGACCATTTAAGTGACGTCTATTTACAAGCATCTCCGTGCTTCGGAAGGCACGTTAAGCTGTTAGTCCCGGTTAATATCGACAGATATTAGTCGTTAAGCCTGGTCAGAGGCCCTCGGGCGGCTTAATAACATCTGACAGTAAGGTTGGTCACTTACCTTACAGACACCCCTCCACCAATCCGCACTGAGCCCGCGTGGTGGAGTATGGCTTGGACCACCTCTTAGTTGAGGTGAGGCCTGTGCCCAGCAGTGGGACGTATATAGGCTGATGAGAGAGAAAATAAATAAATGGGTCCCTCTGTTCGAGGGCAACGATTTCATAGAAAAACACACACAAACAGAATAGGGGTTAAACTTACAACACCCCTTTTTCGACGGGGTTTAAAATACGAACATTCACAGGTCACCAACTAAACATCACAAGGAAATATTTTGAAACCTGTCCATGTTTTGTATCATCCAAATAAAATGAACAAGTATATTGCATTAAATTCAATATAAACATTGGAACAAAATTTAAACTTTCCTAAATCGCTAAATGTGTTGGTTTCCGATCTTAGTAAATTTATACATATTAAATAATTACCTTTCTTCAAATGTACTTTTTTTCGGCAGCATCTACATATACTAAAATTATAGAAATAGAAATAGAAATCTTTATTTGCGTTTGGTTAAGGTACACTGAAGATGATCATACCTAGTTATTAATCAGCAATTATATACATCCGCTTAATCAGCCATTATCAATGGCATGAATTGGAACAATACAGAGAACGATTAAGCAAATTTAAAATAAATCCTTAACGTGGTTAAAAAAACCAAAACCTCATCGCCTTAAACATTAATTCCAAACAAACCATTACCTGTACGAAGGTAATTAATTTCTAAATAAACGTCAGTTCACGGCAAAATATTAGAAACCTATTTTATTGAAAAATTATAGTGGCTGCGTTTATTGCATGTCAAAATATTTTTATAGTCGTTTTGCCCTGGTGAAATGGGAACTTTAATTATTATGTACTGTAATAAATAAGCCTTTAATATTGATTCTAAAGTGGTAAAATATGTGAATTGAATATTAATCATCTGCTTATTGGTTGTATTGTTTTTTGTAAAATACAATATTTGCAAACCCCCAATGCCAAAAAAATAATTTTCAATTTAAAGTTCAACTCTGAAAAATAAATCATTAAAGTATCTATTCGACTGGCCCCAAGGGTATATAATTTAATACCCAAATATATTTTAAAATGCAATGAGTTTGTAACGTTTAAACAAAGAATAGTAGATTTTACAACGAGAGCATAAAGCAAGTCCTCGATTTCGAGCATGAGAAGTGAAAAATAAATTTTTCACTTCTCATGCTCGAAAAAGTACTACTTTATGCAGGATCTAGGCGACATAAAGTTGAATTTTATGCACTTGTGCATAAAAGTAGCTTTTTAAATGTGTCTACACTAAGGCAGTGACCATTTAGCCCATACAGCCAAAAACAATTAATTGTACCTACATGGATAAAACTTGCTAATTTATAATATTTCCTTCCCTATTTGCATTTTTGATTTATAATAAGATAATACGAAAAAGAAACTAAATATCAAAACGTGTTTACCACAAAAAAAAACATTATTCCAAAATAATTTAAGAATAGGCTGTATATTTTTTTTCTTTGCCCGAAAATTATGCAGGAAAATTAAAAAAAGTAAAGTAGCGGGAAAGAAGCCGTGAACTTTTCGTATTGAATTTTCTCAAATTATTGTTTTATTTTCTCGCAATCGAAGTGAAAAGCAGAGTTTACAACTCGTGCACAAATCATTTTTATCCGAGATCGTTATATGCCCGAGCCCGCAGGGCGAGGGCAGATGATGAAGTCGAGGATGATGAAGTCGACTTGCTTTATGCTCTCGTTGTAAAATCTACTATTTCTGATCTCGCAATCATTTTATTCTATAAGTGAATTCCTAGAGTCTCGTTCCGCCCTAAAAAGAAGTTTTACGTATACGTTTGCCTGCCAGTAACTTATTGGACATGTTTATTTAATTTGACTAAATTAATTTGTGGATACTGTATTATATTATTTATTTTTGGTTACAGACATTTGTCATTAATTCTGACATGTATTTCTTCCTTCTTCTTTTTACCCGACTACGGCGAAGCAAAAGGAGGGTTATGATTTTGACCTGTATGTATGTATGTATGTATGTGGGTATGGATGTTCATCTGTTCCCTCGTAACTTCTAAACTACTTATCAGAATTCGACAAATGACATATCATTAGAAGCGTCTTAATTGTCCGCTGGTTATAGGCTATATGGGATTTCACAAAATCTAATGTGGCGCCCTCTGGCGGACAAAACATACGAAGTAAAAAAATAAAGTTAAGATAAATATGCCGTGTTTGGTATCATTTGAAAGCGCTTTACTTGTACATTTTGAATATATATATATTACTAGCATTTGCCTGTGACTTTACCTGTATTCATGGGCTGATTGTATATAATTCACATCTTTTTTACCCGACTATATATGTGGCTCTTAGCAGAGTAAGATCCATAGATGGATTATGGATTAGTTCACTGGAATCTAGCAAATTACTAAAGAATCCACATGACCAAAGATCGTTCGAGGAGTTGGAAAGATTGAGAAATCAATGAACCCAAGATTAACCTATTTAGAACTCCAAAATATGTTAAATAAAAATAAAGTTTAAAAAAATAAAGTTTAAAAACTAACACCCGACTACTTAAAAACACGCTCTAAAAAGTACGAAACAAGAAAACACTCTCCAATGAAATTACTTAGTATGTACAAACTATTAAATATTTACCGTTATTAAATAAACTAACTTACACATATTATTATATTTTAATATATTTTCAATTTATAATATTGATAGAGAAATGTTTTAAGGATAAAGCCGTGGTCGTATGCCATAAGAATAATAAATTAAAAAAAGTGGTATACGACCACGGCTTTATCCTTAAAACATTTCTCTATCAATATTATAAATTGAAAATATATTAAAATATAATAATATGTGTAAGTTAATTTATTTAATAACGGTAAATATTTAATAGTTTGTACATACTAAGTAATTTCATTGGAGAGTGTTTTCTTGTTTCGTACTTTTTAGAGCGTGTTTTTAAGTAGTCGGGTGTTAGTTTTTAAACTTTATTTTTTCACTACATTTGTATGCCGACAAGGCTGATGACAGCGCACTCTTTATAACCTGTATTTGTACATTAACATCTATTCACCTCTGTAGCACAAATAAAAAATTTGAATTCAAACTCTTACAATTCGCAATACAGGTATTTTTTTCATTTTTGTTTTTCATTTTATTTAAGATCCAAGTAACTTGGTAAGTAATAATTAATTACAGAAAGCAATAGATTGATTAAATTAGTTGATTATCGTCTAATCGTTGCTAAGTTAAAATTAATAACACGGATTATAATAAAGGATCGAAAAATAAAAAATAAACTTATCTCTACACTTTAACAACACCGATCAAAAACCCGTAACGTTCCAATTACAATATCTTTATTTCTAGCCACAACATAGCTGAGAAAAGCAGTCTCGTTATATGTACAGTATTTTATTTTATTTATTTGTTTTACTTACTGTCTACTTACATCATAACCTCTTAAATAAATAATAATAAACAAAAGTTTCTAATACTAAGTGTAGTCACCACTTACAAGTAAACACAGAACGCACGAATTATAACTAGTATTAAGGTTAACTAAGATAAAACACGGACGACGAGAAAAAAATTATACAAAATAAGATGCTTGAAAATAAATATCAGATATCAATATGTGCCAAATTGCTGTATTTTTTTTTCGAATGGTATAATTGAAATCACAGTCTATATCATTCATGTCGTATGTGTTTGTAGCTATTTAACAGTTAACACAGTCTGGGTAGTGGAGAGTTGGAGCCAAGAACGGATCTGCAAAATGGCGGTCGCATTCGTATTCGAATATACTCGTATCTCAAAAAAGTTTTTAATGTTTTTAAAAAGTTTTTAGAGGATCTATGTGACAATATGGACATAGAGAGGGAGCGCAGGGTGCTGGCCGTCCGCTGCAATATGGTGGCTCGTAGGTTTGCTCGCTGTACTCGGCATGTTAAGACGACTCTTTTCAAGTCATACTGCCAGTCCTTTTATACGAGTAGCCTATGGGTAGGCTATACGCAGCGGGCGTACAGCGCGCTGCGTGTACAATATAATAACGGGTTCAGGATGCTTATGGGGTGCCGCGGTATTGTAGTGCATCCGGCATGTTCGCCGAGTCACATACTGATGGCTTCCATGCCATCATCAGAAAGCGGTGCGCATCGCTTTTACATCGTCTTCGTGAAAGCACCAACAGTATCCTAAATGTTCCTGCTGAAGCACTGGATTAGCCTCCAAACGTTTGTGAGGTAGGCTCAATTACACTCAGTATCGGACAGTCCTTCCGTCTTTTTTTTAAATATATATATATAGTTTTAGATACGCCCATTCAACTGATTCAACCAAACTAAAGCGCACTATACACCAAAGCCGCCGGTTGTTTTCTATGTATGTATGCTGCCACCTACTATTCAACAGTATTCTTACTCAACTATCATCAAGTGTTCTATTCCCAAAGCCATGCATGCAAAATCAACACAACTTTTCACATGTGTTATAATTTATTATTTATCTAAATATATAAAACAGAAGGTCAACGCACAGCTCAAACCACTGGATGGATCAGGCTGAAAGTTGGCATGAAGGTAGCTAATGTAGGCATTCACTAATAAGAGGATTTCCCGATATTCCCACTGGAACTGATAATATACGCAGACGAAGTTGCGGGCGACCGCTAGTTCATCATACATTTCGAGTCAGCAAATCTTCTTCTTCTTCTTCTAAAAAGCAAATCTACTGACTAAACTTCAACTAAAACCGTCTAATAGAGCAATTTACATAAAAATACACTTATGTTTTTATCCCATCAACCCGTAGGTGAAACAAGACATACGACGCCACACCTACATGCAAAAATTAACTTGTCAGTCTTTATTAATAGACAATGGTAATTATAGAGTCACCTTAGCCGTTGAGACCATAAACTGGAGAGGTGGGCGTGATTTGTGACCAACGGGTTAAAACGCCGCGGGCTGAATTAGTAGCTACCGAAAGATTTGGCTTTTTGGGTGTGAAAAAAACACTAACACTAATTGTCTTCAACCATTTCATGCGAAGTTACCAAAAAATGACTTAAGGCCTATGCTGCTTTACGATCAATGGCAGCATTTTTATTTACTTGGCAACTTTTTCACACTTCCTTATTATTTGTAGCCTATGTGTTATTTTGGTGTGTAAGCTATTGCAGTATTATTTTATTTAAATCCATGTTTTTTTTTACGTGACAGAGTAGCTAACATTCATCTATCCATCCGTACTTACAAACTCTCGCGTTCATAAAGTCAGTAGAAAATAAGGTAGGGAAGCATCTTGTAACATGACAGTCTGGAAATCCATTGGGAAAGCAAGTGATAGATAGATAGATTAACACTTTATTTTACAACACAAAATAAAAATAGCAGACAAGTTAAACAAAGAAAGATGTACAATTTAGGCGGTTTTATCGCTTGTAGCGATTTCTTCCAGCCCACCTTCGGTTTATCAATTGAATAGATAACGATAAAATATGTACTATTTGCAACGATTGTAACGAAACAGAAAATATGTACTAATAATTAGCTCTATTAAACAACCTATCGACATCATTGAGAGAACATGACGTAGATATGCAACTCAGAAGATCTTTGTTCCTTTTTCAAAACAAACCTTTAATAAAATATCTTTAATATGTACTAACAATTAGTTGTATTAAACAAACTATCGACATCACTGAGGGAACATGACGTAGATATTCAACCTAAAGGATATTTGTTCCATTTTCAAAACAAACCTTTAAAAAAAATCTACGCGGGCTCCAACCACAAACAAGTTTGACATGAAAAACCTATCAAAAAGTGCGGTAACGGCGGTACAATAGTGTTGTGTGTTAGTTTATTTTCGTCCCCTTTGTGAGTGTGCATCGGTCATTTCGTATGCGAAAAAGAAGAAAATAGCGCGTGTCAGAGGCCGTACTCCCTAGCATTTCGTTCGTATTTTTAGGTCAAGCCTGCGCGTGCGCTCGCACGGTAAAGCTTGATAGAGTGACAGAGATGGCTAACATTCGAAAATACGGACAATGGCTTAGAGAGTTGGTAAGCAGACAGAATAGACTTGTGGCACGGATTTGTCGTCTGGAATACTACTGCAGACGACCTTTGTATGATATCGCTGTGCACTAGCTTGTGCGCACTACGTACAGTGTTTCAGTCTTTTTTTATACACAACGTGATTTTTATTAAAAAGCACAGCCACAAGATCAACATCTCCAAATTGTTAGAAGATTGTCTAGAACAAAATTGCTTCGAGCAATCAGCCCGCCTAAATTTTACAACTTCCGTACCTAAAACTGATTTTATTTTGTATTCATCTTTTATGTGTGGTCTTATGTTCTGTTTTTTTATTATAACAATTAGCAATTTTACAGAAAAAATATTCGTAAAAACGAAAAACACCCTAAAAAAGAATTTAGCAACACTTTCATTTTAAAAAATACGAAAGTTTTATTCCATCTTTGCAATGTTTCTCTAAATAGCAAAGCAAACATTTGCCACATGTCGTAGTAGGTACCTATCTCTATACTTATATTATTTCTGTAAGAGCATTCCTTTCCCACCACACTCTTTCGCCACGGTAATATTATCTATCTTTCGCGGTGCTGCGGCCTAAAAATATGACTGAGGTACCGTTTTAAAGGCCTCAGCGAGATTGGGCTAAAACTCTAACATTTGTCAAACTTGAACAGTAAAATCGGCTTAATTCCAATTCAATTTGCTCAGGCGACCTGCTAGTTTGATATTATTTACAATAACCTATACACCTGAAAGCCAGAATGTATTCCTCTAGCTGTTCAAACCACAATCTTGCTACATTCTCAAGTTTTTACCCTCAAACTAAGTTTTCAAAGTCTAAAATCGCTTTTCAAGTCTTTCAGAAAACCTTTTACTACCGTAATTCAATACATTAGATTTGTATTTGGTTCGTGCACCTCATTCCGGACGGTTTTCACTTGAAAAATACACTCTTTAGATTTTCCAATACTTATTTAAGTTGCGGTACCTTTACAAATACGTTTTGTGTTTGCAATGCCAATTGGAATGAAGAATGAAAATCAATCACAATGGTTTGTTTCATTTTTATTAATTTAGATTTATTTGCTAAGTTTTTCTTTCCAAATGAATAGTTTTTGATTGACTGCCTCGTTGGTGTAGTGACAAAATTTCTGCCTTACATCCGAGAGGTCCCGGGTTCGAATCACAGGTCGAGCCAAAATTGTTTCTGAGATTTTCTGTTATGAGTATCTCAAAAATAGCTCGGAGTCGGGGAGTTGGCGGTGTTACACCCCCGTGCCTCGGAAAGCACGTTAAGCCGTTGGTCCTGCGCCTGATCTCTCTCCGGTCATGTCAGATTGCCGTCTCACCGAACTTTGAGAGTGGAACAGTGAGTGCTGCACCTGTGAATTTGGCTGATCTCTGTTGAGATTGGCCGCCGTGGTTGAAATCGCCCAGGAGGACTAATTTTGCTGTTGATGATCCACTAAGGCCCAGGGCACAGGGCGGTATCAGGCGATACTCGCGACTGCCAGATGGTCAGGCCTTGATCTACAAGTGCGACGCGACGCGACCAAATACTTGTGTCAATGTTAATCTCGTTTTATCATGTATATCATCAACGTACATTATATTTGATATTGTCGCGTCGCACAACGTTGACGTTTATCACACGCGTAGGACAACGGGTCAGCGACTCAGGCGTCATTGGTCACTGACAGTCGCTGATAGTCGCTGGTGTACACTGACGGTAAATAAATATTAGGTCCTTACATATGAAATTGGCGTTTTGTCGTACTGGCCACTTTGATCACAAATTTTTCCTATTTGGTTAGGAATTCGAAATTCAAATTTATACAGCTATTTCCACATGTAGTTGTGTTTCGTAAACCGTCATTCATTTGTTTTTTTACTTATCTTTTTTCTGTTTGCATCGCTCAATTTACAAAATGGAAAATTTGAAATATCGCGTTATTTACGAGTACGAGTTCCACCGTGGCACCAGTGCTGCGGAAACGGCTCGAAGGGTTAATGATGTGTATGGCAGTTGTGTCGCAAAAGAAAACACAGTGCGTTTTTGGTTCCAGCGTTTTCGTTCTGGAAATTTCGACCTGCAAAACAAGCCCCGTGGACGGCCGGAGACCCAAGTTGATAATGAAGAATTGAAGGCTATTGTGGAAGCGGATCCATCGCAAACCACGTCCGAGTTAGCTGCAGGCTTTGGCGTTAGTGATAAAACTGTTTTAATCCACTTGAAGCAAATTGGGAAGATTAAAAAACTTGAAAGGTGGGTTCCTCACGAATTGAGTGAAGCAAACCGGCAAACGCGCGTCAACTGCTGCGTTACATTACTTGACCGGCACAATAACGAAGGGATTTTAAATCGAATCATTACCTGTGATGAAAAGTGGATTCTCTACGATAATCGGAAGCGCTCATCGCAATGGCTGGACCCTGGCAAGCCAGCCAAAGCCTGCTCCAAGCGAAAATTGACCAATAAAAAGTTACTTTTAAGCGTTTGGTGGACTAGCGCCGGTGTCGTTCATTACAGTTTTCTCAAATCTGGCCCGACGATTACGGCAGATATCTATTGTCAGCAATTGCAAACCATGATGGAAAAGCTAGTTGCTAAACAACCAAGGCTGGTCAATCGCTCTACGCCACTGCTGCTTCACGACAACGCTAGACCACACACTGCACAACAGACGGCTAGCAAAGTAGAAGAACTTCAATTGGAAGCTCAAAGGCATCCACCGTACTCCCCGGACCTTGCTCCAACAGATTACCATTTTTTTCGAAATTTGGATAACTTCTTGCAAGGGAAAAAGTTCAACTCAGATGGGGCAGTCCAAGTCGCCTTCAAAGATTTTATTGATTCCCGTTCGAATGGTTTTTTTAGTAAAGGGATCAATGAACTACCTATGAGATGGCAAAAGTGCATAGATTACAATGGCTCATACTTTGATTAAATAAATATGCTATATAAAAAAATTTCACTTTTTGTTCCTCCCATACAAAACGCCAATTTCTTAGGTAAGGACCTAATATAATAAAAATAGTTTTTTTCGACAATAGGAATCCATATGGCTAACAATGTAGGGAAAAAAGCGAATAGCGGTACCTAAATGCAACAAAGAACACATGCAAGAAATAAAACTGAAATGTTCAGCCACAAATCATTAAGGCTGCGGATATGGGCCTGACTTCTTTTTATTCTTGACACCGTCTTTTACATTTTTTGTTACACGGAAATCGCAACGGCTACTTCGATGCGTTGTTTGCGTGATTTTTCTTTGAAAACAACATAGTCGAACAACTGCGTCTTGTTAAAATTATAAACCACCTATTTATGTAGCGTATCATAACAAGTTACCTAGGTAAGGCCATAATTCCGAACCATTCTGAAACGATAGAGCCATAATCTCTGCAAACTAATATACCAAATGTGTGGGCAGACATTAATTTCTGTGTTACAAAATAAACGTTTTAATTAACAGACGAAACAACAGATTTAACGGCACATAATAACATGGGATGTGTGTTTGTTTGAATTATGTAATCGTGATTCCTTTGGGCTTTGCAATTGATAAATCAAAGGCGTTCTGGAATATTAATATTGATGTATTTGCCGAGGTCAAAATGTAATGTTTGTGTTGAATGTTTGCGGAATTTATATACATTACCTATATCGTTGGTTACCTATATTAATTTAATTTAGTATGTGACTGTTACGGACACCTTATCAGTTTACCTAGTATTTTTATTAAGTTATGTGTATAGATGTATATATAAACTTTAATTAAGACTATAAAAGTTTTTTCGCAGTACTTGGTGTAGTCAATAGTGAAAACTTGTGAAATTTCATCACAATAACTAAGAAAATGCCTATCGCCTCTACCTCAACTATCAATAGCATTGGAGATCTAGTTTATGACACAACTAATGCTTACACTATATTTTTATGTCAATGTTAACTTTAGTGACAAGGTTCAGTCTGTCGAGGTATTTTAATGTTTTTAAATATTCCTAGTAGTTGCCTCTAAAAACATCATCATCATCAGCCTATATACGTCCCACTGCTGGGCACAGGCCTCACCTTAACTATGAGGTGGTGCGAGCTATACTCCACCACGCGAGCTCAGTGCGGATTGGTGGAGGAGTGTGTGTAAGGTAAGTGACCAACCTTACTGTTAGATGTTATTAAGCCGCCCGAGGGCCTCCGACCAGGCTTAATGACTAATATCTATCGATATTAACCGGGACCAACAGCTTAACGTGCCTTCCGAAGCACGGAGATGCTTGTAAATAGACGTCACTTTTATGGTCAGAATGGTCCCCCATCCCAAACATGACCGCGCCGTAGGTTGCTTAACTTTTGGTATTACTACCAAAGCGCTGCAACAATTGCGCCACAAGCACCTAAACAAGGATACCAGTATATTTCTGTGAAAAATTGGCAGAAAACCAATCAGTTTGCTACAGCATTCTTGCGTTGTTTTGCGAGTTTACCAACTATATTACGAAAATTTTTGGCCCCGGCATTACGGCCAACATTCAATGGATTATGGGCCTAACACCCATAAATCGTATTTGATACTGCAGCGGAATGCGTTTAATATTTTGCTTTTTGGTTACCCGGCTAGGGGCAGCGTGTCCTTTCATAGGGATGTGTCATCTGGTTCAAATTGTCGATATCCTAACACTGTACAAAGTATTTGCAGTCCGCAAAGCGTGGCAATGGAATTTTGTACCCTGCATTTAATTGCTAGGAAAGTATTTGATAATCCGGCAACAAACTTAAAGTTTTTGGTGACAAACCAATTTTTAAAATCTAGACATAGCCAACGATGTGTTATACCTTTTTCTGTATCTCCAACTCCAATAAATATAATATTTTGAATAAAATCCATAACACGCCAATTTTAGTCCACTTGGAAAACGTAAACCTTTTTAAAAGGTTACGTCCGAAAACAACAGCAAAGCAAGTATTCTGTCTTATCCATTCCTCGAACAATAAACATAAATCCGTTCAACCTCAAACATCGATAGTCGATAACCCGGCACCGGCTCTAACAGGCGATAAGAAGGCAGACGGCGAAACAAAAGCGCTATCGATACGAATTTCAACAATATACGAACGAAGCGTAAATCACGAGCCCCGTATTGTTTATCCCGGCATGTTGTTCAGCCGTAGCACATCACACCGCACATTCATCGACACAAAACCAACCTTAACACAGTTGAATAAGAAGCCAAAGGGTACGGATCGATACGCAATTGTTTACACATTCGAGCGCTGTTCTTTTTTTGAATAGATGTCATCGATAAGTTCGATTTTGGAATACTTGCCAACACTATTTTGTGTTCTAATGGAATTGATTCTAGAAAATACTGTAGCCGGGATCGTGTGTTTTTGTTTCAGTAAAATATTATGTGGTCAGAGAATATTGTTATAAAATCATATCTCAGTGAATAAAAATATTTAGGAACGAATATTAATGGTTTAGTCAGATAGTTTGGAATCCGAATGCTTGAGTAGAGATTTGTCATTTTTGGAAACTACTTTTGGTCGTTACTGGGGGCAAAGATAATGGAAAGGGATATATTATCTTTGCTGGGGGGTAGGCCCGAGTGTCCTATTGTTGATCATTGAACGGCCCTTTTGATCGGCTTAAAGAAGTAAACAATCAAAAAATTAAAATTAAATTATATTTATATTTTGACATTACTTATTTTACTTGACATTAGATAATTGACATTCGGATTTTAATTATTATTATTTAAAATTCATTTGTATTAAATTGTACGCATTCTTAAAATTACAACTATATTTACTAACCTAAACCAAGGATTACTAACAATTTATATGGAATCTTATTCTCAAACAAAATATTTGAATTTGTTACTATGGTCAAGACAAAACAATGTTAAAAAAAACACTTTAAATTCGTATTTTCACACACAATATTGCCCCGAAAATATAAGTACCTATTGTTTTATTAAATCATACAAGCGCGATATGAGCCGCGCCTCCCGGAACCGATACATCATGTAGGTACACACGGCCCCACATCAAGCTACTCATTTTTGTTGCAAAATCACCCTTACAACGTAGGCAAAAGATACCGCAATGATTAACTTGACGAGTGGCCGTGCGTACAAACGCCAGCATATCAAGTTAAGCCTTACGGCAACATATTTAATTGGCTTGTATTAAAGGCGGTTTTGCAACAACAATGGTTAGCCTGATGTGCGGTATTGTGTACTACCATCATCGACTTGTACGTGTAATCATTCTTAATTTATTGCCAGCAAAAAACAATTTGTTAACATTGCAGCGGTGAAGTTGTGTTGTTCAGATAAACTCGACGAGTTTTAATGTATCTGTGACTGTTTTCTTTACGAAATTTATGAGGCTATTTATCTTTTCATACCAAAGAAAAAATTGGTAGAGCAACTCTAAAATTAGACGCGAAAATACTTTTAGCAACATCAATTTAAATTGGTTTGATTGCAAATAGTTTTTCAATGTAGTTTTTTTGAATTTCACAATGGATAGTTCAGTTATCAATATCATATATTAAAAATGGACAAACCTAAACTGTAAGTGCTTAAAAAAATTAAGACACAAAAATTAAAGGATAAATTTATTTCTATTCATGTTTCATAAGCTACAATGTAAAAAAATATACAAAACTCTTCGTACCAACAGTCTTGCTAACAGCTCTTAGAAATCAAAAGTGAGGTTGAGTTTTAAATTAAATCAACTACCAGAATTTATTCATTCGTTATTCATTAGTGAACACAATATTAGTCTTAGCCTGAATCCTAACTAAGACCTAACACGTAAATAGGAGTTTTCGGAGGTACACGGTACAGAGTGAATTACGAAACTTTTAACAAGACGTGTCGACAACACATTAGATAGATCATGAACAACAACATTTGATCAGAAAATGTAAGGATACGAGGAGTGTTATTAATTTTAATTGTTTAATATAAATAAAAACTTAAAATAAACTGATGAATGCAATGAATACCAAAACCGTAATTTTGTACAAAAAGGACAAATCTCCTTCTTGGGTACAACAGAGTTTATATAATATAAGAATATTTTGTCATGGACTTGAAGGATTTGCCGGTACCCATATCACCTCCGAGACACGGACGGGATACCGCAGGTTTTTGGTGAGTGGGGACCCACTCCGGATTTTCTCCGGAGCGGAGCCGCGTCGTTTTCAGGACGCTGGGAGTCCCACACACGGCAGAAGCCCGGCCTCGGCTAGGACTCTTACAAGGGTTTAAAAAAAGGTTCTGATTATAAGAAACATTTCAATTTTCGAAATTCTTTTTTCACATCACTATTCCCGAGCCTGAAGCACTGAGGCACTGGCGATCTTATCTCTACCTTTGAACACTATAATGCCCAAATATTAATCGAAACTGTAAAATCACGAGATAACTTCCTCTCTCCTTTGGTTTTTACCTAATCCATGCATAGTTTTTGCTATTTTTTGGTAAAATCTTCAATTTCTGTACCCCACTACACCTGGATACGGGAAGACGCGCCATCATTGTGACTCCTGGAAGGAAATTTAATAGCACAGCTGTCCGACGCCCGGTTAGCGGAATATTGGAAATAATAATTGAATTGGGTGACAAAAGCACTTCTTGAATTATTGGCGGAGTCACCTCTCGGATGGGTATGGAGGGATTTCTTGACACTACTTATGTACTTGGAGGGCATCTTGGAAATATGCCTTTGATCGAGAACTACGCATATCCAGTTCCTTAAAGTCGTAAATGTCAAAATTTTAAAATTGAGATAACTATGCCACAACTCTCCTCTTATACGAATCTGTTGAGTTCATAAAGATAGTTTTATTAAATTTTTTGACATTTATGACTGTAAAGATCTAGATGAGCGACTAGTTCATGGTTTTTAGTTACGGTGCGATTGAGTAAAACTGAATGGAGAAATAGAGTTGACCCTGAATAAAGTCATGCACAACATTGCTACACTTTCATGGTCACTAACATTAACGAAACGTTAGAAAAAAAGGCCTCAGGCGTTGTCCTACGTGAAAGACGCAACGTGACATGTGCAGCGCGATGCGACCATTACTTGTGTCGATGTCAATCGCGTTTCGTCACGCGTAGGACACTATCCTACACGTACATACATTTTACATTATTGTGTCGCGTCCCGTCGCGTTTGTCGCGTTTGTCGCATACGTATGTACTATCGCGGTCTGCGCCGCATGAACATCTTTAAGGCGAAAACCGTTTGCACATAACGCGCAATTCTGCTTGCTAATTGCTCTGCGTGTGTCGAAGTGGATGCAAACAATTTCCGTTTGAAAGTGTTCACGCGGCGCTGACCGCCAATGTATGTGTGTGTGTGTGTGACATTTTGGACATCAGTCCTTTTCTTTCGTACTGCGTTGCTCATATTTACCGTGCCAATGCTTACCCAATAACTGGCAGGCAACAAACTAAAAATGATACCAACGATGAAAGAAAATTCTAAAAATTCAAAATTCAACGGTCAACCGGAAATGAATCCGCTCGCGGGAGCCGCGATACCGATCTGATGGAGCCCGCGTCCGACTTCCGGATGGTTCGCGCCTTTACGAGTTCCAATTTCGAATGGTCATACGGCTTGCACGGTTATTTTGTATGCGGAACGACTGGAAAATGTCGTGGGAAAATATGGTTTTTGATATTAGTTCGTGTAGGTGTTGCGTGGCGCAAATACCTAGTTGATTTCAATTTTTAATGTGCACGAGTGTACTATACAGAGTGAAATGGTACAGTTGATTAAATTTTTTATAAGTTAGGGTGCCTATTCACCGGCGCGGAGCGGATAAAATGTTCTCAAAGTCATACGATTTTTTTTATATGAAATAAATATACAACAACATCACATACACTGATATGACTCCGTGGTAAGTAGCACCTGTGTTACAGATATCAGAAACAACAGCGCTATTACAAATAAAATTAATTAAATACATATAACACACAGACCAGTACAAACAGACATGTTCAGGCACACAAATGTTTGTACAGTGCGGTACAATGACGCTATAGCACTCGAAATAAAAATTACTACGATACTAATAGTTGAAATTTGGTTGCTAATAACCCCCCAAACGGAACCCATAAACCAAATCTAAGTGGAGAGCGCGTCGTAAATATCAGCATCGACGTTTGCCCGCATGCATCGCTTTGGCGACCATACATTCAACTGATGCGTATCTCTGGAACAGGCAGCGTTAAATCTTGCGTTCCCACTTATTTATGTCGGCGACTGTACATCGGTTTACACGGATAGCGAAGCTTTAGGTTCACTATCTCGAGACCTTGTGAGGGAATTGACCGGGAATTCGACGGTGTTACAAGTGAAGTTTGACTGTGTAACGATTAGAGCGAAAAGGTATTTTCATCCCACCATCTCGGAAAGAGTATTTTTGCTCTTCAATATCTGAGTGGAAAAGCCGTTTTTATTCACTAGAGGTGAAAGTAAATTTGAATTTAGAACATCGTGTGCACTAAGTTTGTGAATAAAAAAAAACATTAAACCTATTTATTGCTACCTCTATGGTGCCAAATATATCATACAACATTTTTTTAATTGGTTAAAAACTCAAACTCGGATCCTTCTTGGTGTTCTTTTTTCAATTTGCTTTGTAGGCGGTTCTTTACACGGCATTTTTTCACGTCATTGTTGAACCTTATTTAAAAACAAGAAACTTGAAAACAAGTGGAAAAACTAAAATGAGTTTGTTTGACGCCAACAGAATTGACTGAAACTGTTAATAATGCGCAAATGAGCTTTCTCCCTCAAGAATCACGCGAGATGTATTTAAAACAGTAAGTACGTTCTGTTCAACACGAGGCGACTAGCAAAAGGAGCCAAAACTTTCTCAGAAAACGTTTTGCTGGCATATTTTATAGAATTATCCGAGAACAAGAAAGCTAGCAATCGAAAAACAGTACACAAGAGATTTATTATTTATTTATTTATAATTTTGATTAATTATCCTAAGTATTATTTTGTTATAATTTAAAGATTATTCTGTAATACTTACCTGTCATAATGTAGTAGTTAATATCTGAAACAAAAGTACCTATCTTGTGATTGTCAACGGTCTTTTTTTTGCATTTAGTCATTTCCTCGCTAAGGTGGAATGAAAAGTTACGTGTTGCACTCGAGTGCAAAGATTTTTAACCTCGTGCTCTTTTGATTCCCTCGCTAACGCTCAGGATTCTAATTTTAGAATCCTTCGCTTGCTCGGTCATCAAATTTGAACACGCGGTTAAAAAGCAACTTTGCACTCTTGTATAACAAATAACTATTGTAAGGTTTTTTTTATCATTTAAAGTATTTCTCGTTACGGGTATTATACTCGTAATACCTACATGACTGACTCGTTGGTGTAGGGGCAAAGTTTCTGCCTTTCATCTGAGAGGTCCTGGCCAAAATTGTTTCTAAGATTTTCTGTTACGAATCTCTGAAAAATAGCTCGGAGTCGGGAAGTTGGCGGTGCTACACCCCCGTGCCTCGGAAGCACGTTAAGCCGTTGGTCCTGCGCCTGATCTCTCTCCGGTCATGTAAGATTGCCGTTTCACCGAACTTTGAGAGTGATGGAACAGTGAGTGCACCTAAGTATTTCGCTCACACTTGTGCAACTATAATATCACCTGCGCAGTTGGCTGATCTCTGTTGAGATATATCTCCTGCGCAATTGGCTGATCTCTGTTGAGATTGGCCGCCGTGGTCGAAATCGGCTAAAGGACTATTAACACATTGCACGCCATGGTTGTCACCGGTGACCCCGAAACAATAAATAAATACATAAATATTTCACAACAACCACACCAATTCTCTAGTCCCAAACTAAGCTACGAGGCTTGTGTTATGGGTACTAGACAACGGATAAACATACTTAAAATAATATTATTAATATATAATTAATACTAATATTATGCGTGCTTAGTATTATTTCTATTTATTAATCTGTGCTATTGTGTCTAGTCTCTCGGCAGTCAAAGGCTTAACTGTTATCATGGTTATACCTACATACATATGCCGTGATTATTATATTGTTTATTAATCTGTGCTATTGTGTCTACTCTCTCGGCAGTCAAAGGCTTAACTGTTATACCTACATACATATGCCATGATTATTATTTTGTTTATTAATCTGTGCTATTGTGTCTAGTCTCTCGGCAGTCAAAGGCTTAACTGTTATACCTACATACATATGCCGTGATTATTATTTTGTTTATTAATCTGTGCTATTGTGTCTAGTCTCTCGGCAGTCAAAGGCTTAACTGTTATACCTTCATACATATGCCGTGATTATTATTTTGTTTATTAATCTGTGCTATTGTGTCTAGTCTCTCGGCAGTCAAAGGCTTAACTGTTATATCTACATACATATGCCGTGATTATTATTTTGTTGTAGTCATACATATAAGACATGAGCCAGGTAAATAGCTGGTGAATTTCAACGGCTGGACGAATTTTGACCAGCCATAGCTAAGGACCACCGAGATTAAATTATCTTCCGAATTAAAAAAAAAAACTGAAATCGGTCCATCCGTTTGGAAGCTACGATGCCACAAACACACATACATACAGACCTAGGGACGAACTTATAACACTCCTCTTTTTTTATCGGGAGTAAAAAGCAGAGTACATCGGATCACACGGATATCGAAGCTTCACTATCTCGAGACTTGTAAAGGAATTAAACGGGATTTCGACGGTGTTATAAGTTAAGTTTGACTGTGGAATGATTAGAACGAATAGGTATTTGATATGTTTTAATCATTATAGAGGGTTTCTCGAGACGGGTATTATACTCGTTATACCTATGCCGTGATTATTGTTGTGTTGTAGGTATACATATTTTAATCCCCATTTTTGGTGAAAGCAAACGCCATATGTTGATTTTTTTCATAAAAAAAAAAACTCTAGCCATGATTGTTTTGTATGAACTATACTTGACGCCTATAAAACCAATATACGAGTTTACCTACTATGGTGAATACGTATATGCAAATATCTAACTTTGGTGTCTTTACACATTATATCTAACTACTCGTCTGAACGTCCATTCATAAAGGATGCCTTCAAATTTCATAGGATCTCGTACCCATTACCATATCTTTCGGAGTACTCCAAACATATCCACACGTATTCCATCGGCCTTCTCTCTATCAGAGGTATTGTTACCTGAAATCTGAAACCTTTGTAGTGTGGCTGTAACGGGACTGCCGTAAACAAGGTTTGATATGGAATCTAAACGTGGCTGGATAGTGTGGCGATGGCTTACGAAATGATTTAAATTAAATGTTTTTTTTTTTCAAACTAGAACACGTTACTTTCGATGTCACACGTTAAGAGTTGTTGATGCTCGTATTATAAGTTTCCTCAGTTTTTTTTCTTTCAAATAGTAGGTAGGTACTTAATAGACAAAACTAATTTTGGCAAGTGATCAGAACGCTGAGAAACAAAAATATCTTTCAAAGATCTTTTTAATAATGTTAATATGACATTTTATTTGATTGAGGTTTTATCTTCACTTTATGACTAGCCCAACCTAGGGATGTAGACACGTAGAAGATGCCTAATGATCCAATCACCGATTTCGTCAGCTTCTAGTGACCTAGTCAACCGATAAAAAAGGTCTTACGTATTCAATAAAGAATCCTTTTCCATACAACAGAAGCCAGGTTTCCGCATTCCCAAGGCATCAACGTAGGTATATCCGTAACGTATAAAAATAGATCTTATCTATTCTATAAAGAATCCTTTTCCATACTATAGCAGCCCAGTTTCCGCATTCAACGGGCATCAACGTAGGTATATCCGTAACATATAAAGTACGTCGTAATAAGTACCTACCGTACCGGTTCGTAAACGTAACGTGAACGCTACGTAGCCGATCGGCCGACTTAAAGGGTGAGGTTGAATTACGCGGTGAACGCAGCAGGTTTTTTATGTTTTAAACTTTTGCGGTGTTTTTCATTTATATCATAACCAGATACACTAGATGTTAACTTATTCTGAAATACGACCGTGTAAGACAAATACCTTTATTGATTTGTTATGTATTGATCCTGCAGCCTCTCTGTCCGTTTGTTGAGTGATTTTGTAGGAATCTATGAATGATGTTAAAGTTTCTTAATTTTGTATTCAATTCAATTCCTTAAAAGAGGCCGCGAAAGAAATTTTGCTGAATATGGTAGATTACCCGTAATAATACTATTAGGATAATGTAATCTAAATAGATAGATGGGGAATAATATAACATATATGTTTTGCTCTGATCCCAAATTAAGCAGTTTAAGCAAATCAGAAACAACAAAAGTTCAACAATTTATTAGTAATTTTGCTAAACTTTGTTTTTTCTCATAACCATATTGTATTAAACTTGAACAATTTTTATGACAGTTTTTTTGTAACACATCACAACAATTTGGTGAGCATTCTGGAAAATGCCACAGCAAATGCATAAAAGAACCGATTGCTTTAAATTTACGTTCACTGTTTATGACCCTTGAAACCCTTTGTGGGATCAAACGATCAAATTTTGCTTAAAAAGTTAGAAAGGGCCCTAAAATTCGGTTTAAGATTTAAGGATGTTTTGGCTGAAGTTTGCCCTTTATTGGGTTTTCAATCTTTCCACTTAGATACTTTAGGACGATGCAAGAAATCTTTTTCAGTTTGTTTTAAAAGAAAACAGATTTATAAATAGGCGTTGTTAAGATGAAAATAATATTTGATTAATAATCATTTTTTAACGGTAAATGTACTCGTATATTGAAACAAAACATGTCAATAGCGTGAGGAGTGAGGACAGATTTTTTTTATTCATAAACTAATGGTTTTGAGTGGGGATACTAATAAACATAGGTTTATTTATATAGGTTCTACATAGGGCACTTTCTTATATGAAACCGTTCAAGAAAAGCCAAAGTCTGGTTTTAACTTTATTTTTCAATTAGCTTTTTTCATAAATTCTTTGTGCTTAAGTCAGGCATACTCTTGATCGACTTTTGTATTTGTATTTGTTTTAGAACCAGATGTTACGTGGTCACATAAGAAAGTTATCAGTCTCTAGAGATAGCAAAAGTCACTCACATAATATGTTCGACACCTCCCACGCAAATGGTCGTATCGACAAATGAACGATTTTTCACGAGAGCGATTGTAAAGAACTTTGATGTATTTTGCAAGCTGATATATATTTATTGCTTAAAACTTTGGATTTACCTGTTCGTAGCGGGTTTTAAATTATTAAGTAAATGTATTTATTGAAATAAATATCTTAATTTTGAAATTATAGCTTAAAATTTCAAGTTACGACTTTATACTTGTTGCACGAAGGTCGTATAAGAAAGTTACACCCTTTTGCGCTGGTTAAGACTCACATGGACAGCATGAGTATGGTCTTATGTTTCATATGCGACCTTATTCTACCAACACGTTCTTAAAATCAGTTTCTTTGATGCGTCATTATACGTTGCATTTATAAGGGGTGCAGTAAATAAATCAATAACACACAATATTATTTCAAAATAATCTTTATTATGCAAAACATGCAATTACTATGCTTTAGATTAATCAGTCTTACTATATTGGTACCATTGGTATAGCTATCGATCATCACAAGTCATTTCTTAAAAAAATAAAAACAAAACAGACTCATTTCTTAACATCACAAACGAAACTTAAAAGAATAATATTTTTTTATACTATCACAATTACTATGGTGAAATTATCTTTCAGTGAACATTCAGTAAAATATTTTGAAGATCAACTTTTATATAATGACAACAACATATTTATTTAGCAATATAATAGAATATAAAGCAAAATGTCCTCTAAAAACCTATTTATCAACCTTTATTTTTACCTATCTTTTATAGATAATCCAATTAACAATCAATTTTTAGGACTTTACGAATTAAATCAAGTACCTAGTATTCAATTACAAATCTAAATCATCTCGCGAATCTACATCACTCGGTTCCTCAACTATCACCCCATGAGTCAAATTATGGTAAAAAGTATGGTATTCTTGTGGTAATATATGTCCGTGACAAAGACTTTTTAAATCATTATATTTAGCAGCCGTAACAGATAAATGACTTTTGTAACATTGTTCAAGAGTATCAAACACAGAATTATTCTTTCTCCTTGAAGAATAACCTTTTTTAGTAATTAGGCTCATGATGTTTTTATCTTCAAAATTATAGCAATAGTTCAAAAAATGAGGCCCATTTAAGTTTACCTGGACCTATTTGATTGTATTCCATGAAACTTTTTGGTTTTTGGAGTTCTTAACCCAGTTGCCACCTGATAATAAAGTTTTATAGTTGTGAAAATCAGTTACGCTCATTTCTATTACATTATAAAGAGGAGGGTTAACCTTGACCATCGAACCAAAGCATACCATTGTTCGGGCGTATAAATAAGTTTGTTTTTGGAACTCCTCTCTATCAAAGCCATTTGATGAATAAGCCGATGAATTCTGATCCGAACTATCCCTACTCATAATGCTGGGCGATATAACGCCAGAGTTTGACGGCGACGGATAGCTGCATCTAGGAGAAGTATCTATCTCACTCTCAATAAAATCATTACATGGAGACGGTATCGGTGTTACATCAGAAGCTAACTGTGATGTATCTAAATTGCCTTCAAAGTGTTTACGATGCTGTTCGGAAGCTAAACTTTCACTATCATCAGGATTTTCATTGAGCACTGAAGTCGAAGCAGGAGGTAAACTTAAATCTAAAATGGCACTGCTGTTATCAACACTCACCTCTTGTTCAGTTGGATTTTTACTATCTGTTCCTTAAATAAAGATTTTGCTGGGCGTGTCTGTTGAAGTAGATAGTAAAATAAAAACTGAATTAGACCTGCAAATATTTGGCAATACTTCATGGACTCTTGATTCTTCAAAATCCGGACCTTGAAGAATTTCGTTCAGCATTGAAGACGAAAGACAAGGTAGACTCGAATCCATACTGGTATTTATTATATTTGACATTTCATTGCTTAACTCTGAAAAAAATAGAAGGCTTTTAGTAGTAGTATATTATAAATGTATATACATTGAAATATTAGCTCTATTTAGCCAGTTTTATAAATACAAAAAATCGTATCTAAAATTTTAAACAAAGTATAAAGTTGTAACTCGCAGATACGACCTTATGCACGAATACTTTTTATTACATAAGCGACGCATACAGTCTTAAGAACTAGTTACGACCTATATTTTAATAGAAAATAAATAGCATAAAGTCGTAACTACGAGTTCTTATTACGCATAAAGTCGTAACTTAAAAGTTACGACGATATGCGTGGTGCACGGTGATTTTTTATAGTAACTAATTAAATAAATAATAATAAGTGTTGGCCAAATTGGATTTTATTGTCTGACAAAGATGAACTAGCTAATATATAAAAGTAAATATAATTGTGTTAAAACTTACCAGTCAAAGAATTATCATTACCAGTAATTTGTCTTTCTCTAGCCGATGACGTATTTAACGCTAGTTCTAACAATTTCGTAGACCGTCTGCCTCTCATTTTAAATATAATTACTATAAGACATACGTATTACTGCAAAATTCACATAAATGTTGGTTTAAGATTAATAAAGAACGGTTTTTGAAACTGACTACGCTCTGGAGAATACGACGTCGCTACTCTGATGTGATTGGCCAGAGCGTGGACCAATAAAGCGGCGCAAATCGTCGAATGTAGTGGCGCGACGATTTGCGTGGGAAAGTTTAAATGATACGACAGTTAGCGATTACAAAACTCTGTAATTATCAACAAAAAAAAATATCTGATTTATGAAAGTTATTGTTTGAATTCATATCAATATAATAGGTAAAAAATCGATTTTTGTAAAAAAAAATGTTACGACCATTTGCGTTGGAGGTATCAATATACACCATTACTTTTTAACACGCTATTATTAGCTAGAGCTGTATGTATGTATGTAATGGAATCTTTGAGCTCAATTTTTCACCAACTTCCAGAAATCGGATTAATTTGGAACTGTGCACACGTATCCAGTACCGATGACAATGCAATAATTAAGAGAAGAGTTTTCCTAATTAACTAAAATAATAAAAAGAGAAAATAATTTCCGAGTATAAAGAATTTATATAACAGTAGAGTAAAAAGCGTGGGGTGCTTGGTATAGTATAAATTAAAATCATTCTATGATTGGAAACTATAAAAAAAGAACTATGAAAACGACATAAATTGCAGTCCACACTTTTTACTCTACTGTAATATAAATTATTTGTTACAGAAATTATTTCCTCTTTTCTAGTTAGCAATAAAAGCGTGTTTTTTTTAGTTTTTTAAACTATTATTTTTGACATGCCGCCATGTCATCATTCCTCTTAGGTTCCAAAATACATTGAGCGTTAATAAGTTCTCTACAATATGACATTCCACTATGGTACTTTTACCAAGTGACAAACAAGTGATTGACGTCAAGTGAGATCTTGACGCGGCGCGCGCGCATGGTAAAGCGCGATACCATCACGTCAGATCCGATTTGGATTGTGATTGTCGACTGGTAGAGTAGTGATGTGCTTATTCGTGTCATTATCAATTTTAAGTAGCTTAAGTCAAATGTTGGGTAACAATGACGTAAAAAAAAACATAGTAAAAACCAAATAAGGACAGTTGATACGATACCATTAGGTTAAGTCAAATATTTATGATTCACAATCCGTTACTTTATTCTTCTTTTTGTTCTTATTAAATACATTTACGTGTCCATAACACAATAAGTGTTCAAATAACGCGTGATTTCCCTGATCTCAGACTAGTTTTGAATAACATATTAAAAATTATCATTAAGAAGTTAGAAGAATGACCACGTTGTGCAAAGCTTAACTGCCTTTCTGAAGCTTAGGTTTAGAACAATTTCGAAATAACTAATATGATAGCGTATAAGCCATAACTATTGGCGTTTCATACTGGCCAAGTTTGTTTTTTTGTCATAATCAGGTTTAAAAAACAAAAATGCTAATAAATGCCCATCACTAAATCGTCACACTTTTTTGAATATCTGACAGAGGTCGCTAGTGTCGGTAGCCAGTTACGCATGCTCGGGCGGCCATCTTTGATTTTAGATTGATACACACTTTTTTTAAGTTTACAGTTCAAGACGTATAAACGTTTAATGCTAGTTAAGACGAATGATAACGAATCACCTTTACGCACGAATTAATATGAAACAAATATGATTTGGGTTAAGTAGGCGTTAGGAATTGTACTTCACGCCCCATCAGTATAGTATGCATTTAACTTTAATGAAACTGCAATGTATCAAATTACTAACGAATTCGGCAAACGTTATCCTGCCCGGTGTGTTATTTATACACAACTGCATCAGAATCTGTTGAGTAGTTTTAAAGACCTAAGTCTGTATGTTGTGTGTTATGTATGCCCCTATCCCTATGTATGTATGTTAAGTATACATACTTACAGACATAGGGACAGATGCGGGAAGCGATGTATAGTGATGGTAACACATAGAACCTAGAAGTGTCGCTTCCAACTTGTTCCTTAAAATATATGAAGCAATAATATCGCTTAAAATAAGGTGTCAATTTTATTACCGTGCGATCGAACAAGGTTGACATTCGTAAAAAAATCGTTCGATAAATTTATAGGAACTCGAAAGCAACGTGTGGTATTAACCAGTCGAAATTTGAAATTTGTATACGAAATTTGTTTTGGCTGTCTTGAAATGTAAACAGTCAATACTAATTTGAAGTTATTTAGTTATACGGCTAGGTTTAGTTGGCTTCATACAAATCACCGCGTGGAAAATGTACAAAGGGGGGCCCCCTGGGCGTACCAGGGGGTACAATCTCATGCATTTGTGCACCATGCTATTCAGGTAGGTTTCATTTATAGATTATTTTTTTATGCCAAATAAATTGAGTTATATTAAACATTAATAGATACACATTAATAGAACATTACAGTCTACAAATTGAGTCCAAAACACAAGGACACCCCAGCTGGGTATTTCACTATTCCTAATTTTCAATATCCGCACACTTCACCAATGAAAACTAAAACTTTATGCGTGAAGCCTAATATATTCTTATATTCTCCTAGTGATCGCCTACAATGTTTAATATGATCAAACTCTACAAAGGTACAATCTTCTATGAAATATTCCTTTGACTTCAAAAGGTTAGCTTTTGACTCAAAGAGGCTTTCTTTACTTACTATATTTTATAACATAACTATGCAGAACTTTTTAATATTGATAAAAATATGCAAGGATATTAGTTCAATATCGTGGGAGGTTTAATATTAAAATTGTATGTTTGCGGGTTTTGTGATATTTTGTAATTAGATCCGCAAGATTAAAGTAGATACAGGATTAGAATCGTAACATAGTATTTTTTTTTATCTTCTATTATATAAAAATTAATTGCTATTCGTTAGTCGAGCTAAAACTTCAGAACGGCTAAAACCGATTTCACAAATTTTAGTCTTGAAATATAAATGGAAGTTGAGGAAAGGTTTAAATATTAAGTAAATAAATTAAAAAAATTGCGGGTAGGTCTGCCGGGTCTGCTAGTTATGAATAAATGTTTGGACTTGTCTGCAAACAAGGATACACCTTCATTTTGGTAAGCGTTAAGTTCAACACTTATTGCATCCGAACGTTTAATCCGACGTCGACTATTGAGTTTTTGTTAAAAGTTCTACAGATGATTTCTATGACATCATTATTTATACTAATACTAGTGGTCTCGGCAGAAGCTGTCTTGACCGCTGTTCTCACAATTTATCAATCTTTTCTCATCGTTGACACCTTCCCTGGACTTCCACAAGTATTTCAAGGCTAAAATTATTCAAATCGGTTCAACCGTTCTCGAGCTTTAGTGAGACTAGCTAACAGCAATAAATTTTTGACGTGACAACGTCTTATAAATTGGTTTGCCGGGTGACACTTCAAGAAACTGCGTTACGCTGCTCCGCTCACGTTCCGCGCTCACAATGAGAGCGAGTGAGAGGCACGCGTCCCTTCCACTCGAGCACAGTTAACCCGCCTAAGAGCGAGAGAGACAGAGCGAGAGAGAGAGAGAGAGAGAGAGATAGGCATACACACCGGTTCATGTTATACGAATGAATATTCACATTAAAATTATTTTACCACTCAAAGTCGTTGTCACGTAAAACTTTCGCCCGTATACCGACTTTACAGGCAACCACTGTTTTTTATATACAAAAAGCGATCGGCCCACCTGAATTTCCCCATGGGAATGCATCATTTTCCCTCGATGAAAAGTAGCCTATGCCATTTTTCGGGTATCAAAATATCTCCATACCAAATTTCATGCATTTTTTTTAATAAACATACAACAACATCACTTAAATTAATCTGACTCCGTGGGAAGTAGCTAAAACACTTGTGTTACAGATATCAGAATCAACAGTGGTATCACAAAAAAAAATAATTTAAATAAATAAATTGGTTCAGTTGTTTAGGCGTGATTGAGTAACAGACAGACAGCCAGAGTTACTTTCGCATTTACATTTTTTTCTGGTATTTAATTAATAAATTCGAACATTCTTATTCACCCAGTAAAGTCTAATATTGACCACTGACCACGATTCAATTTAGCAATGAAACGAACGCACTTAGCTTAAATTCTTCGGGTTGCGACTCATGAATAACTCAGCAACCAGCATTTTCCAGGCAGGAAACGCTACAAGATTCTTCCATATTTCCTGTGATGAATATTTAACTTCGCAGCAGTGTAACGCCCACTTGCATCGCGAATTTCGTATATGAAATCTAAAAATGCACGCGACATTTATATTGGTAGTTGCGGTGTTATACATTAAGAAAGTAGACTCACGGTAAACTTTTCAGAACATTTTTTGAAATGTAAGTGTTAAAAATAAATAAGTACGGTACAGCAAAAAAAAACTTGGATTGTCATCCATTATTAATTTTGTTTTAAAGTAGATAGATAGATTAAAACTTTATTGTACAACACAAAAGAAATGACAGAAAAGTTTAACAAAGAAAGATGTACAATTAAGGTGGTCTTATCGCTTCTACGGATTTCTTCCAGACAACCTTCGGGTAGACAAAATTCGTACAAAATATATATGGATATATACATACAACATACTAAGTTCTACTACAAAAAAAACTATATATAAACTATAAGCTACATATACTGTTAAAATAAATACGTATATCTTACATGATAAACCAATGTACAATTATTCTGATTTTTCATTAATCTGAATAGAACTTATAACTGAAAATATTATTAAGTTTACTTTTAAAGATAGCAATGGACTCGGATTGTCGTAGTGCAAGAGGAAATAATTTTTGTAATGTCCTCTGTTCTGGAAATCTATGGTGTGGCCGGTTTTCACTTTATAGACTGGATTCTGATTGTCACTGTTTATGATGACGTTGACTATTCTGATAGGTAAGTATAACTATTATACAGATAGGTTAGTATAATAATTTAGTTTTCCTTCATATAACAATCATAACTTCTATATAAATTCATAATATAGCGGTTTAAAGCTGTTTGTTGGCTGGATTATAAAGTTTTGACTGATAGAGTTTTGACGACCGCTTGGTGCATTGGTCCACATGTTGGACTTCTAACACCAAGGGTCGCGGGTTCGATCCCCGCACAGTACAAGCATAAGTGTTCATGACCATGTATGTGTGTTTGTACTGGTCTGGGTGTTTTCTATGTATAATATGTATTTATTTACAAAAAAAAAGTATATAAGTAGGTATGTTTATCCGTTTTCTAGTACCCATATTACAAGGCTTGTAGCTTACTTTGGGACTAGAGAATTGGTGTGATTGTTGTGAAATATTTATTTATTTATTTAATGGTAATCGCTTATAATTAAAGTCATCATATGGTACGCGTTGAATAAGACTGTTTTGTACACAAGTACTTAAGCTACTTACCACGGACTCAGATCAATGTATGTGATGTTGTTGTACTCTTAAATTTACATTATTTCGTGCCTTCATTTCCAATCACATTACGTCTGATGAAATCTTAATAATAATAAAACAACAATATCATTACTCTGCTCATAATCTATTTTTCAGTACAGAAATGGCAAGACCTTGTCTTTTTACTAGATTGACAGAGGGATTGACATGCTACTCTGCGCTGTCTCCAAAGTCTGTGTCGCCCCTAAGTGCTTAGCATTAGCCTTAAATGTAAAGCTTTTTTACACACTCAAGTTTGATATTATGTTACAGATAACTCTATCTGTACCATAGTTTGTGTGTGTGTGTGTGTGTGTGTGTGTGTGTGTGTGTGTGTGTGTGTGCGTGCGTGCGTGCGTGCGTGCGTGCGTGCGTGCGTGCGTGCGTGCGTGCGTGCGTGCGTGCGTGCGTGCGTGCGTGCGTGCGTGCGTGCGTGCGTGCGTGCGTGCGTGCGTGCGTGCGTGCGTGCGTGCGTGCGTGCGTGCGTGCGTGCGTGCGTGCGTGCGTGCGTGCGTGCGTGCGTGCGTGCGTGCGTGCGTGCGTGCGTGCGTGCGTGCGTGCGTGCGTGCGTGCGTGCGTGCGTGCGTGCGTGCGTGCGTGCGTGCGTGCGTGCGTGCGTGCGTGCGTGCGTGCGTGCGTGCGTGCGTGCGTGCGTGCGTGCGTGCGTGCGTGCGTGCGTGCGTGCGTGCGTGCGTGCGTGCGTGCGTGCGTGCGTGCGTGCGTGCGTGCGTGCGTGCGTGCGTGCGTGCGTGCGTGCGTGCGTGCGTGCGTGCGTGCGTGCGTGCGTGCGTGCGTGCGTGCGTGCGTGCGTGCGTGTGTGTGTGTGTGTGTGTGGTAAATACTAATAATTTACCTTCCGACACGATAACACATGTGTATTGCTGTTTCATATATTTATTAGTGTCGTCTAAACGTCAGAAACTGACAGATTCGCCATACAAATTGACAAGTCAACGATAGGTAAATGCTACGAATACGCTACGATAGTTGTTCGTGTTCACCCCTCTGATCCAGGTTGTGGAAGGCTCGAATATGACTTGCGAAAACTTCGTCTTCAAGACGCGGAGTGGTGGAGTTCGAAAAGTTTTAAAAAAAAATTGAAAAAATGCGTCTGGACGACCTGGATGAAAAACGTCAGATGCGTAAAACTCGGCCTAAGTTCTCCTACACGTAGGTGTACCTCATTTAATTTTCACTGCAGCTATTGTTCTTTCTGAACAACTTTGAGGTTTACTGGCAGAAAATACTTTTAGCAAATGCACCCTTTGTACATTTCTTGTGCAATAAAGTTTTAAACAAATAAATACGTGCCTACAACTCGACTGGACAACTCCACTCCTGTTTAATAGAGGAGGAGTGGAATTATCTACAGTAACTGAGTAGATAGTGAAAATCGCACTCACAGTGAATTATTAATTGTTTTTTTTCTGTTTTTTTTAATAAATTTAAACCATGACATCTCCCTTCTATGTTTAATCTACTCGTAGTATCCTTGAATTCGGACTTTGATCTTATCAGGGTTATTATAAGCATTTTTTTAGCATTAGCATTTAGCTCTCTAGACATAGTTTTAATTAAATATATATATATATATATATATCTCAACACCAATTCTCTGGTCCCAAATTAAGCTACGAGGCTTGTGTTATGGGTACAAGATAACGGATAAACATACTTAAATACTTTTTTTTGTAAATAAATACATATTATACATAGAAAACACCCAGAACAGTACAAACACACATGTTCATGCACACTTATGCTTGTACTGTGCGGGAATCGAACCCGCGACCGTTGGTTTAGAAGTCCGACATGCGGGCCACTGCACCAAGCGGTCGTCAGAAAAACAAAAATAAAAAACGCTCATAGCTATTTATGCACCTACCTAACTACATACATGCCATGCCAGGGCCACAAAAACCAAAACAGTTCCCGTTTATTTAGCTCGAAGCGATATCGTTCGAAAGAAAACGTCTAAAACTCATTTTTCCTCGAAACATCTTAACTTAAAGTAGCAATGCCCAGTCGATTTCGAGTTAATAACGTGGAAAATTCTAAGAAACTTGTGAATCGTGCACCGATGCCCTACTACATACTTTTTTTACAGTCATTAAAAAGCTTTTTTAAGCGCATCATCGTACTTTGACTTTTTTTTAGCCAGTCAATTATTGAGATCACGGACACAATTTATCGATATTGACGACAGCTGTGGTTTAGTGGTCTGAGGGCCAGACTACAAAACCGGCTGTCGCGGGTTCAAATCCTGCTAGGGGCAAATGTTTATGTGATGAGCACGAGCATTTGTACCTGTTTATAATGTATTTATATCCGTTATTCTAGCCAACTTGGCACAAGCTCACGCTTAGTTTGGGGCTGTGTAATTGGTGAGTTCTTAAAAACAATTTATATTTTAATTAATTATTATTATCACATTCTATTGTTACGGAGCCAGGTACGGCTAAACGAGGCTCAATGCGTTAGAAAAACTACGTCAAGATCTCTAGACAATGTTACACTGTTTGCATACCTACCTACTTAGTCGAAAATTACTATCGCATTTTTTGAGGTTTTTATTTCATATATTTTTCTTCTTCTTCTTCAAATTGAAGAGCCTCGCCATCGTCGCTGGAACATTTGCCACTGTGTTCTGTTGTGACCTTCTTCTTCTCCTTGGCTTCTTTTTTTGACGTCAGGGAAATGCTGTTACGCATACCGAACAGCCCCGGGGGCAGCTGGGGGTTATGTGGGACTCCATGCTTCAGAGAGAGAACCCGCCACTTTCCCACTAAAAACCTGACGGTGCCCTTCGGTGCAATGTAAGTCGGGGACGTGACAGGTTCCACCGTAGGCCGAGAGGCCACAGGCACTCACCGGAATCCCTCGAACTCGGCCGACTCACTTTAAAGCGAGCCCCTACCGGTTGCGACGAGGGAGAACCCGACTTCCTGGTACGACATGATTCCAACTCTTTCCATTAGTTGTCGCATGAAACTCCTCCTTAGTCTTCCTCTTCCTCCTTCTATTTTATTTCATACATTACTTTTGTTTAAAATACAGGCTTCATCTCACATAGTAGAGCCCCCTGCAGTGTAGTGTATGGGTATGTTGTAGCGTGTTTACAACATACACTGCAGTTACATTGTTATACGTTGCACGAACAGCGAGTAAACGTGTAATAGTTTCTTGGTGGAGAAACGAAAATTTTGTGCCGAAATGAAATTGTATTGCAGGGCTCGGTGTTTCTTGTTTCTGATTTGATCCGGTTCGATCAAGTTCGTAACCGAATCAATGCAGATTTTTTGGTTAATTTTTTTTTTGCATTTATAGTACGAGTACAAGGACTATCAAGATTGCTTTAGTTTTTCTTTTAGGCATGGCGATCTGAGATCGATTAATCTAAGAATCGATTTTGTAGACCAAAAAATCGATTTTTTAAATCGAAATTGTATACTGAATCGTATACTGAATCGATCCATTGAATCGATATTTCACCCTCAAAATAGAGATTCGTTTTTTTCAGTTTTTGATTTAGTAGTAAAAATTATTTAGCTAGTAAACGGGTTTGAATTTGTAATGAAAAAATAGACTCAATAAGCAAATCGGAAGAAGATCGATTTTCACAAAATCTATTCTTTTTACCTCGATTTTTTTTGTATCGATTTATTAGACTTCGATTCGAATCGATTTAAAAATCGATCTTTTTTGGAAAGAATCGCCATCCCCATTTTCTTTTTGTACAGTTGTAATCAGAATATAATTTTAGTTGATAAAAAAAATTGGTTGCCTGTAAAGTCGGTATACGCGCGAAAGTTTTACGTGACAACGACTCTGAGTGGTAAAATAATTTTAATGTGAATATTCATTCGTATAAAATGAACCGGTGTGTATGCCTATCTCTCTCTCTCTCTCTCTCGCTCCGTCTCTCTCGCGCGAAACGTGAGCGGAGCAGCGTAACGCAGTTTCTTGAGGTGTCACCCGGCAAACCAATTTATAAGACGTTGTCACGTCAAAACGGCAAATATATTTTTTGCGTCCATCTTAACGTAAAGTTCAGGATGTGAAATATTTTGTCACAAATGTGACCTTAATTATTGTTAGTTAAATACTTTTATAGCTTGAAAAATGCACTGCGCTGCGCGCCGATCCACGCGATCACATCTGAATCCAACCTAACAGTCTGACAGTAAAACTATGATGGGGTAAGGAAAATGATTAAGCATTAAACATTTAACTGGCCATGTAACTATGGTTATAAACTTGACAAATTTCCCTTGAGCTAACTCGCCGATTTATCACGCTGTTAAAGTTAAGGTTATGTTGGTTTCATGGCTTTGTTATAACCTCGTAAGAGTAGTCAATAAGGGTGGTAAATGGGCGAGAAGTCTGCGGTTCAAATTGCAGGTCAAAATGTGTGAGGTGTCCTTTATCGCAAAATAAAAGTAACTCAGCCGCATCTAAAGTTAATATTCAGTTCTACGTGACGCTTCGAAAACCAAATCCGTCAACACTATAATCGTTTTTTCGCTTTATTTATTTATTTAAGCTTTATTGCACAACAATACTTTGTACAAAAGGTGGACTTAACGCCGTAGGGCATTCTCTACCAGTCATACCTTTGGGCTAAGCAGAAATGATAAGTGGGTGGTGCGACACAATAAATAAAAGAGAAAACAAAAAATAAGAATAATATGACACATAAGATTAAATATAAAATATACAATATATATATAAGATCTTTTTTCTTTATCTCATTTAATTTATATAAAAGCATGTAAAAGTAATATATAGATCTCTGTATACCGTTTATTTTGTGTGTTTATATATATATATATATATATGTTGTGTTCAGCTCTAATCGAAATGCAAATTGAACGTGATATTCTATACCAGTGTAGCTTAGATTAAGTCTTGATTTGTATTTTGTTGCTGTACCTTATATATATATATGATTACATATTTAAAAATACATATATATATATACACTAAATAAATAAATTGGACGATGCGATAAAGTAAGAATGTGGGTGCGAATGAGTCTCTTGAATGATAATTTGCTGGGAGCCTGTTATATATTTTCGGGAAGAGCATTCCAGATTTTATGACACAAGTACACATGATGACAGCACGTCATGGTAAGAAATGTGGCATCGTATGCGCTTGTGATAAGGGCTATGTAATTTGGAGCGTGATGTGCTGACATATGTAAATTATATGTTATCGTTTCTCGTAGTAAGCCTTCTGGTCCGATCCAAATTCCGAGCAATCACTAAATAGTTTCCTAGCCGATTTCGACCACGGCGGCCAATCTTAACAGAGCAGTCAATTGCACGGAGATATTATAGTGCACAAGTGTGAGCGCAATACCTATACAGGTGCACTGACTGTTCCTTCACTCTCAAAGTTCAGTGAGATGGCAACCCAACATTAACGGAGAGAGATTAGGCGCAGGACCAACGGCTTAATGTGCTTTTCGAATCACGGGGGTTAAAACACCGCCAACTTCTCGACTGTAATTTCAGACACAATTTTTGGCTTGACCTGGGATTCGAACCCAGGAACTCTCGGATGTCAATCTCGAATGGTGGAATTAATTATGTTATAGCCTCAAATTTTTTATGTCTGTTGAATGATTGTTTTTTTCATTAATACGAATACATTGGTACCTACATCAATGTCAAGTGTGAATGCTTACAGCCGTTCATAAGATAACACTTTTACAAGTAATCATCCCAAAAATTGTACCCAAAACTTATATTTCTTTACACAAAGGTCAGACATCGGCCATTTCGTATTAATCCCAAATGATTTGATAGCGCAAAGTTTTTCTATTTATCGTCAAACACGAAGAGCGTACAGTCAACATCTAAAGTTTATGTACATTTTTTAAGCTACATATTTTATCTGAGCTTTATTGCCAAGACTTTGTACAAAAAGTGGACTTAACGCCATAGTAAAACATTCTCTACTTGTCATACCATTCGGCTTGGTAGATATTTAAAAAAAAACGTTATTAAATAAATAAATATTTCTCAACAATCACACCAATTATCTAGTCCCAAAGTAAGCTACAAGGCTTGTGTTATGGGTACTAGATAACGGATATACATACTTAAATACTTTTTTTTTGTAAATAAATACATATTATAACTAGAAAAGACCCAGACCAGTACAAACACACATGTTCATGCACACTTATGCTTGTACTCTGCGGGAATCGAACCCGCGACCCTTGGTTTAGAAGTCCGACATGCTGACCACTGTACCAAGCGGTCGTCAAATCAAGTTGTTAAAAATGTTAAAGATATAAAATGAAAAAATACACCATATCACTGTTATACCATCTTCTTTGTAAGTATAATAAAAACAGAAATAATGACGCTGAATATAAATTTCATTCAATTATTGAAATAATACTAGGCCAACAAAATGACTTTGTGTCGACGAGATTTACCGGATTCCCCATAAGACCCATATTCGATTCTGGGCATAGTTTATTTTTTTGTAACAGCAGATTTAGGGTATTTGATACCTGTTTCCCAAAATTATCACTTTTTTTATCAACAAAAAAAAATTAATGAGTAAACATAAAAATATAAATATACGAGTACTTAAATAAATAAAAAGTATAATTTATAAAAAGTACACCTATGGACGAGTGTGAATGATGACGTCACAAGCTAGTATCGTCGAACAAAATCTATGGTAGACTGGCGTTTTGTCAGTTCATAAAAAGTATCTCAACGGTAGGTGGTGTCAAATACCCAATTGTTTGTATATGTCCATGGCGACTGAATCTATCTGTCGAAGTTACGTACTATCGGTTAAAGTAGCACCTTGACACGAAAGGTTGGTAAACGATGCTTTCGTCTGGCTCCAATGCAACACCACCGTAGCGGGTCTCTAGAACGCCAAGGGCTGTTCTAGCGCCCCCTCCTTTTAAAACTTCCAGTACCCACAGCGCTTCCTCCTGACGATCCAGGGTTAGCTGCTGCTGCAACGGCTGGAACCATAATCAGCTGTTCATCACCTGTCTCTGGTTGCTTGTTTTCTGGGCCACCAATGAGGAGGTGCCATCGAACGCAGGAAGTTAAAACTGTCCTCCTATCGTCGTTAAAGAAATCAACATGACAGCTATTCTGCTGGTCTGATGTTTTCTGACTTCCTCTTCAAGGTTTTCTACTGCATCGATTCGTTTCCGGTATTCGTGAGCGGTTTTTTTCAAACACTCTCTGCTGGTTGCGCACTAAGCAGAGATCTGTGCGCGATATCGCCTCCCAGTGTGCTCGTCGCTCAAGTCAGTCCCCCTCACGACGCCCTCGTTCTTTCTTACGGCGTGCTTGTTCCTCACACCACAAAAGACAAAGATAACGGTTTCTCCCTTGCAGGTGCGCTCGTCGCAGTCTGTGCTCCTACTCCGGAAACACCCCCCTTCGCACTAGTCATAGTTCCCGCCTCTGTTGTTTTCGTAGTTGGGTCATCTTGTTGCTCGGCAGCTGCCATGGTGCCTGTGGCAGGTTCTTCCGTCGGCATATTAGACATTTTGTTTTCCAATCCCACTTCTAAAACCAAATGTTACGAAAAAGAGTGCGGGATTGAAATAAGACGCCGATCTTCAAAGAGAGTGACATTTTATTTCCACCTAGCACCGGCAGGACTCACACCTAGTCCCTGAGTGTCGGAGTTTCGATATGTGGCCATGATAATATACAGCCCCTTAAGCAAATCAAACTGTTAATGTTATTGTGTTACTGCTAATACAGTTCGACACGCTGTAATTAAAAAAAAAAAGCTTTTTCCATCCTAATGGCTTAATTTTTAGTACATCAAAAAATGAAACGTATGTTTTGACACATAAAAAGACCCAACCAAATAAAAATTAAGCCTATACAATAAGACTTCAATATTTTTATGGTTTTTAAAGTTTTTTTCTTAAGTAAAATTTTCATTTTTCGTGCAACTCTTTTTTCTTCCACAGAAAATTTTGTGTTTTTTGTTCCTGAACTACCAATTTTATTCAACATTTTAAACGTGAACTTTTAAATAACGCTTACAAGTGTTAACATTTTCAATTAATATAATATACAATTAATAAAGAAGATGACAAAAAAGTAAGTGATGACTTTGTTTGTATGTATTTCGATGGTAACTGTACCTATCTGTCCGATAGATTTATCCGGCGCATAACAGCATCATTTATTCACCGGACAAGTTGGCAGCTACGATGTGTGACAGCTATCACTCCAGAGCCGAAACAAACTGAAAGTATTTTACAGACGAACGTATTTTTTTTTAGATTTTCGTATATTGATGGATTTTGTCCGGAGTAATTTATGTATGTTGAATTTTTGTTTGCAAAAAGCTTCTATTAATTGATGCTGTGATTCAAATACTGTTAAAGGCTAAGATCACACACTTAATTTAATTATGTTAGCAGTTTTAAAATTACTTAGAGTAAAACAAACTGAAAGTATTTTACAGACAAACCTATTTTTTCGGGAGACGTTCGTGTATTAATTGCTATTGTCCGGAGTAATTTATATAGGTTCAGTTTTATTTGCAAAAGCTTTATATTTAATTGATGCTGTGATTAAAATACTGTTATAAGCTATATAGAAATATTAAAAATCAAGCTATCTCACTTGGAGCATACATTTCGTAACATTTAATTTTGTTTGATGATTTTAAGTAACTTAGACTAAGGGCACACCGGCGCCATACTGTAGTCGCGAATCGCAACTGACAGATTTTAAGTCATTTGTAAAGTATTTTCCATTGAGCAGAGATAAAGGATCTAAAATCGATTCAAGCCATTTGTTACAATTTTTGAGATATTTATTTACAAAATGTCATAATTTATTAATGAATGAATGAAATGAAGAATGAAAATTTATTTGCGTATGAAAAACATTTAGGTGGTAGGTTTTACATTGTGGTTCAGCTTATTCAGCCATATTATTACAGCATGCAAATTATATTAAATCATTTTAAAATACAATATTCAAGTTCGATTAAATAGATATTAATCACAAAATTAAATTAAAAAGAAAGAAAACATGTTTATTCAGTATCACATACTTTACAAAAAAGAAAAACACATATTATAAATTACTATTATTAATTAATTATAATTTCTTATTATTACTACTTATTGTTTAACCTTTAACTACCTACCGGGAGTCTCTCAGTTTCTGGCGAATTCGTTTCTTGTCATAACTAGTCGCTTGCGCGACTTTAGTCTTTAAGCGTCTATGTACCTTCCGCCCTCTACCCGCAGTATCACGTCAGCGCTCGTCGAGGTTACACGTGTGCGCGTTTGATTTCTAGTGATTATTTGAATATTTTTGGAGTCTAAGAGACTCCAGGTAGGAACTTAAGTATTTTTTTAAGCATGTAATTTTTATTGTTTTGGTGAAAAATGACATCTAATGATACAATTATTGAGTGCTGGTTGGAGCAAGAACTTGCTACTGAAGAAGACTTACAAAATGCAGAATGCATTGATGTGGAAGTGAATTTTGGCGACGATTTCATTGCGATTGCGAAGCTGACATAACCTTGGACATTTTTGTCTAGAATGTTCCCATATATTATGTGGGCTTTGTCGACTAAAATTGACAAAGTTTAGGACTTGCAATTTTGTTTATATTCTGTCATTTCAGTTAAAATTTATGAGAACATTTATAAGATGATTGTTAAATTTTTAAAAATTAATGGAGAAAAGTTCCTACTCTTTGTCTATTTTTTAAAAATGGATCTCAATATCATAAGAAGCTATATTTTTAGTTTTTTAAAGTGTGAGTGATGATAATGGCTTTTTTGATAAATATCTTACATTGTTAACGCCCTCAATAAATTTTATTTCAAATAAAACTTTATAAAAATAATATTTTATATATTTTATTTCCTCAGGATACTCTAGTTTTTTGTTTAGAGTCCTGAGAAGAGATGAGTCTGAGAGACTCCAGGTAGGTGGTTAAAGGACTGAAACAAGGGGTAGATAGCTAAGGGTTATTGTATTATTATTATTAATTTATTTATTCTTTCTTAATCATACATAAGCCAATACCAAGTTACAAAATCCATTCAATAGTCCGTCTATACTCCCCTAAAGTCCGGTCTCCAGAGTGAACAGATAAAGGACTGCTGAAACTATGTTCTAATTGGCATGGAACTTCTAACTTGTCTCTAACTCAGTTACCTGCCATTTAGTTATTTAGTTTGGTCAGTAACTGTTATATTTATCGAATCACTTTGACGGCTGATGAGCTATAAATATCGGTCATGATAATTTATTTAGGGGATCAGTGAGCGATAATATGAATGTCTGAACGTTATTCGTTCAGACATACATATTATCGCTCACTCGTTTTGCTGCGTCGGTAAGAGAATATTTGATGAATAAGGTTTAACTTTAGAACTATAGGAATATGGAAATAGATGAATAAGGAAGAATTTGATATCTTTTGAAAATATATAAATTTTTATCGTCCTTCAAAGTGACTGAAATATAATCTTATGGATACCTATGACATAATTTTCATTATATCCAAGTTTCACACATTTTTGTTCTTTTTACTCTGTCAAAATCTTACCAAACATATTTACAGGTCATATTTAGGTTATTTATATAGGTTATATACTTATAAATAGACATTAACAAGATTTGAATAAGCGCAAAGCCATTCCATTAAGCGGGTATGAATGGATATTTTTTTGCACTCTTAGACTCACACCTTACTGGAGAACTCGGTAATGACGTAACGGCTAACAATGACGTCATAAAACGAAGCTCAGCCTCGTAATAATATCTTGAGTATCACACCTGAGCAGGTTACCCTGAGTTCTCGACAGAAACTTGAATGTGACTTAGTGATCGTGGTTAACGTCCTACTACTGAGCACAGATCTCGCCTCACTACCACCACGTATGAGCCATACTCCACCACGCGGGCTAAAAGCGGATTGGTGAAATGATGTTTGTAAAAAAAGTGACCTGCTTTATAATCAGATGTTATCAAACTGCCCCAGAGCCTACTTTATGGTTGCCAGTGTATCAATTTCTCGCTGGTAAAAAATTCGTTGTCGAATATTTATCATACCTGCAGAGTAAAAATAGTTTATACATCTCTCAGCTCCTGATATGGATGAACGAATTTTGATCAAAACTAAGAGCGAAGCAGGTTAGCTTGTTTAACTTAAGTTACTGGGAGTTAAGGTCGAAATCTAGGGTGTACTAGCTTATTAATAAAAGCCCAACGTAGCACATAACGGGTTTATTACATCACGACAAAGTCAGTAACAGCAATAACTAACTCGGCCTTATAAGGAAGCCGCTGTAAACATACTGTAACGCGAGTCAACCGGGCACAGCGCCATCTATTGGTTTAATAGTTAACTATCCTAAATACAATTTAGCGGCTTATCACAGGTGCGTTATACAATCTATTTCTTTTAAAATAACAAGCACATAGTAGGGGTTTTGCAGCTTAAACCTTGTTTACAGAATAATGTTTTTAATTATACAGGGGTTATTTAGAAAGCTAGTAGTGTCGCAAAAGTAATCCTCAAAAGAGAACAAGATGGCGTAATGAGTTCTCACGATCCACAGTTTGAGGAAGTTATTTTTTACGAGGTACTTCTTTGCTGAGGTAGAAGTAGAATTTAATGTATCATTACATGGCTTAGATGGGGTTGTCAAAGTCATAATATTATGAAAAAGACTTTCATACTCTAGAAAGGGACTTTAAAATCAATTTCACGTTGCTATTAATTTCGCAGCATCCCAGAAACAATATACCTTTCGTATGTAACATTTGTAACTGTTTGAATTGGTGCTTTTGTAAGGGTAAACTTCAAAAATGCTTAGCAAGTATGCCATGGACCTAGTCCTTAATCCTATTTTAATGTTATCACGGGTGTTTGTGGCGTCTTAGTTTCTCTGATTTAAGACACTTTCTGACACAAGTGCTTACGTCTTCTTACTTTCAGACCAGAGCAATGTATTTGATATAAACTGTCCCCATTTATGAAATAAAATGTCCTCACTTTATCTCATCTCTATCTCTAACCGAAGGTAACCTCATTAATCTATTACATTGTATGGTGGCCAACACGCCACGGTAAACACTGCGTTATCTCACACGCTTGTGTAAGGGCGATTTTGCAACAAAAATGGGTAGCCTGATATGCTATTTACTGTACCATGTCAAAACGTGTAATATTAGCTGGCAACGTTATCGGTAAATAATCAACGGATACACGAGCCGTTGTGCCTTACGGCTGCGAACATGTTTGACAAGTAGCGGCCGATACCGAAACTTAATGGTGGTCCAATTTACAAGATAGAGCGATCCATAATCTGAGGTCTTATTTACATTTAAAGCAATGATTCACGCTAAATACGTTCAACTGCTCGGCCATTGCCATATCATCAACTCCTTGGCATATTAACTCAACTTAAACGGATTACATCACTGAGTCGTAAGCATTTTACAATGTAAATATCCACTCTTGCAAAGATTAGCAGAAAACTTAATTCTTTAACCCAACACCATAAAAACATCAGGTGGATCTTCATGAGTTGAAAAGAGTCTGAACTCCAAACCAGATGCCAAACCGCGATGTTATTGGGCTCATCTACAAATCAAAACTCAAAGCTAAACATAGATCATTATCTGGGTTCGATGTTACCTAGTAAATAAGTGTCTTTAACTTGCTCGAAAGATCAAAAACGCTACCGCTCATGGCCTGCCACACACATTTATCGCGATACTAAGAGACAATAGCGCCATTATACCAAGCTAAGCAAGTTAACAATGAACCGAACGCTGATTAAGCGGTTCCCGACGATCGTAAATTATTTTGTTCCCAGCCCTTTGGGTGTGGACTGAAGAGTTGGGCGTAAGGGTGCCTCTCCACCAGAAATGAGGCTGCGATGATATGAGTTATTAATATAGTTTTTTTATTTTATTTTGTAACAAAGTTGCTTTAATCCTAGTACATTGTAGCCCCCATTTAAGCAAAATTTGCCTGTATTTGGGGGTCCGCTCCTCCTAAAATATATTTTATTTTAACAAGGCAGTATATAATAATATAATAAGGTGAACATGTTTCTTTATTTATTACATAAGGTGACTTATTCTATATATCTTTTTCTATTATCCTATATACTTATTATGTATGTCTGTGTCTGTGTTAAGCTACGGAGGAGTGGGGCGAGTAAGATGCTAGAAAGTTTCTCTGCTCGAACTCATGACACTCTTCACAAGTGTCTGTGACACGCAACCTATGTATATCTGCGGCTAACTTGAATCCGTGTCCACCAGTAGTGTTCACGTAGCAAGACCTTCACACAAGCGTTTGTCCAGCGCAGACGCTGCGACAACGCGACGCACGTGACGATGTCTCTGCTAGACCACGATAGCACGCAGCGCAAACGCAGCGCGTGCGCGACGCATGCTGCTGTTACTGCGATGTTATGTACAATATAACGACAAAATCGTGACGTCTGCACCACGCTAGCGCAGTGTGCAATTAACTGTAGAGAAAAACTTGCGACTACTCAACGCATCCGTACGTTTAAGAACGCCCACGATGGAAAAACGCTCTCTAGGGTAAAGGCGCTCTAAGGTGTGATTAGGTTTAAACGCCTTCATAGCAGCTCGGGTCAACAAGCACCCTGCTAATTAAATTCCTCCGAAATGTATTTTTTATTATTATTCCGGGATAATAGTCCTCCTGGCCAATTTCGACCACGGCGGCCAATCTCAACAGAGATCAGACAACTACGCAGGAGATTTTATAGTGCACAAGTGTGAGAGCAATACACAGGTGCACTCACTGTTCCATTACTCTCAAAGTTCGGTGAGACGGCAATACGACATGACCGGAGAGAGATCAGGCGCAGGACCAACGGCTTAACGTGCTTTCCGAGGCACGGGGGTGTAACACCGCCAACTTCCCGACTCCGAGCTGTTTTTGAGAAAATGACAGAAAATCTCAGAAACAATTTTGGCTCGACCTGGGTTTCGTACCCAGGACCTCTCGGAATTAAGACAGAAACTTAGCCACTACACCAACGAGGTTACTTAACCAACAACATCTGCCACAAATATATAAATATTACAATAATCAAATTTACTTGACACATTAGATAATTATCACGATGTTAAAATGAGTTGACCTGCTAACACAATATCCAATCAATAAAGGTTATTAGAGTGTATAACTAAAATAATAATAATAAATCATGTATTCATTTTCAATTAACAAAAGTTAATACATTAGAGTTTAAAATGACACCGAGATAGAAGACTTTCTTTGCCTGAACTAGGTTGAACCTGTATCTCAGGCCAGAAAGAGCGTATATTTCTTTCTTTTGTGTACTATATAATAACTAGTAAACAATAACATGAAACTACAAAATATTTACACACTAATTAATTAATAATTATTATGAATAAGTAATTATGTCTTACAGAAGTAATATGTAAAACTATACAAACATACTGTATAAGGTTAATTGCAATAGCTGGCTTAAAATAATTTTGTTGTAAATTTCCTGGGCTCATAACACTGAACCTCAGATAATAGACATGTCTTTGCATTCAAAGGTGCTATTGTGCTTTAATATACAGCTGAAATGATTTACTTTTGATTGCATTCATTGTTTGCTGAACGTCAATAAAATAGAAACGTAATTCAGATACTTTCAGAAGGTTTTCTCTATCAAGATTCAAGAAATAATCTCCATATATATAAAATTCTCGTATCACAATGTTCGTTCCCGTACTCTTCCGAAACGGCTTGACTGATTCTCTTGAAATTTTGTGAGCATATTGAGTAGGTCTGAGAATCGACCAACATATATTTTTCATTCCCCTTATTAATAGGGGTTGTCCACCGTCAGCAAGACAACGTCTGCGGGGTTCGCGAATATTTTTTTTTTTTTTTTATTAAACACAATTTTATTTAAATCATAGGTTTTTTTCTTGAAATATTTGAATATGATTCATGATTTGTTTTAACAGCACAACTGTGATATTTGACGTTTATCAAGCACACTGCTCAAACTTGTTTCTCATAAAACTAAAAAAAAACATGTTATAACATATTTTTTTTCTTTACATAGATGGTTTACGAATTAATCGCATTTTTTTACATAAAATTGTTGGATCTTCGTGTATTCATACCCGTTGTGGGATAAAGATGTGATTTTAATGAGCTCCTGCAATCCCTTTGTAATTTTACGGACAATGGACTTATTTATGAGAAGACAAAAAAAGCATGGAGTTATGAGAATTCCTTCACCGTAGTTTTTTTTTTCACTTTATTTATTTTATTAAAAGAAAATTATACCATGGTACTAGCGTTTATAATCATTAATTCATTAAGAATATAATTTTTTTACAGCTAAGCAGTTTTATGACGAAAAATTGAATTTCAAAGTATAACTCATAGAATCGGAGGTCGCTACGAAGTGCAAACTTCGTACATGTTAAATAATAAACTGCCGCAGTGCCTGAAAAGCCGGGTGTTTAACCAATGCGTCTTACCAGTCTTAACCTACATAGCCGAAACGTGGAACATGACAGTCAAGCTAGCTCACCGACTGCACGTCACTCAGCGCGCTATGGAAAGGTCTATGTTGGGGATCTTATTAAGGGATAAGATCCGGAACGAGGTCATACAACATTAGACTAAGGTAACTGATTTTGTCCAAAAATGTAGCAAGCTAAAGTGGCAGTGGGCTGGCCATGTCTGTCGCAGAAGCTACGAGAGGTGGAGCAGGAAGGTTCTCGTATGGAGACCACGCTTAGGTAAACGTAGTGTGGGATGTTCCCCGGCTAGATGGACATACGACCTGAAGAAGGCAGCTGGTAGTGACTGGATGCAGAGGGCGGGAGATCGTGCGCTGTGGCGCTCATTGAGGGAGGCCTATGTCCAGCAGTGGACTGTTACAGGCTAATATGATGAAGTAATCAATTGCGTTTCAACATTATCAATGTACAGATCGATGGGCTGAAAGGAAAATCAGTCCAGTGCATCGATCTGTCCATTGACAATGTTTTATTCATCACTAGCGGCCCGCCCGTAACCTCGCGCAAACGTTGGATTTTTTCTCCTTCCTGTTTTATCCCAAGGGAGCATTAAATCGGCTTAAAAATTATCCTATCATCTAAGTAAACTCATACCCTGTCTGTTTACCAAAATTCTTCAAAATCCGTTCAGTAGTTTCAGCGTGATTGACGGGCTAACATCCAAACAAAGATACTAATAATGTGACTAAAGTACCGTTTTAAAGATCTCGGTGAGTAGACTAGGTTCGAACTTGAACGCGGACAAACTCTCGTGCGACCGCTAGTTAGTTTTATAGTTGCTTAAAAAAATTGCAGTTCAATTAATAGATACTTGTTCGCTCGGCAAAGGAAAAGGTTCAACATCTACATCTAAAGCGACAAATCAAAAAGTCGGTTCCCACCGCGACGTATCGGTACGTTCGGGACACGGCCGCACCGGCGCTGATTTATGCGTGGACGCAGCACGAGTGTTGCCAGTCGGTATGATATCGATAGCCTAGCAATCGTTTTTTGTACGTCCAATGGGTATAGTAGCACTCATAACATCATGATGTTGAGTGTTGATAAGGCTTAAGGTGAGCTCCATCTCATAGCTTCATAGCATTGCAGATAATTATAGCCCAGAGTGAAAGTCCAGCACTCCCCGAGGTTTTGGTTTTTGTTTTCTCTTTTTGTTACTAACACTAGTGTTTTTTAGGTTACTGAATACTAAGACAATATGGATCTTGTCTGAAATAAATATTATTATTATAGCTCTGGTGAGGCTTGTGCCCAGTAATGGGCCGATGAGATGAAGGCTAAAGGTGGAAGCGCATACTAACGCGCCAATTGGATTACAGAGAATCCTCAACTATTAAGGCTCTGGCGGCTGTTGTCTTAAAATGATGATCTTGTTTTCTTGCGGTTAGTTACAGCTGGGACCGTTTATTATTATTTAGAATGTTCAGTTTTAAATAAAACAAGTGTATTCAATTATTAATAATTAATAATCTACATTTCTGATTCTGAACTCACTACCTGCGTCAGTGTTTCCCTGCAATTACAGCCTTGAAATTTTCAAAGCTAGAGTGAACAGGCATCTTCTAGGTGAGCTCGCTCCATCGTAGACTCAGTCTTAGCCTCGATGGGCTTAGTCTTGGGTCAAGAGCAAACCTAACCTAAATAAAAAAACTATATAAAGTATTGCTTAGATAGTTCTAATAGTTTTGCATATGAGCTGGAAGTTATTTAAGAATGTATTATTAAGATTTGTTATGCTCGATACGAATAACATATTTTGCTCTTGTTGATACCAATTAAAAATTATTTTTGAATACATAAAATTGAGAGGTGCTTGTGGCGCAGTGGTTGCAGCGCTTTGGTAGTGATACCTAAAAGTTAAGCAACCTACGGCGCGGTCATGTTTGGGATGGTTGACCATTCTGACCATTTAAGTGACGTCTATTTACAAGCATCTCCGTGCTTCGGAAGGCACGTTAAGCTGTTGGTCCCGGTTAATATCGACAGATATTAGTCGTTAAGCCTGGTCAGAGGCCCTCGGGCGGCTTAATAACATCTGACAGTAAGGTTGGTCACTTACCTTACAGACACCCCTTCACCAATCCGCACTGAGCCCGCGTGGTGGAGTATGGCTTGGACCACCTCTTAATTGCGGTGAGGCCTGTGCCCAGCAGTGGGACGTATATAGGCTGATGAGAGAGAGAGAGAGAAGAGAGAACATAAAATTACATTTTCATGAAGCAAACCCAAAATTGTCGATATAAAGCATCGACACTTTGGCACCACTAGATAGACAAGACACTCGCTATATATTTAGTTGTGACAACCTGACTGCGTGCGGCAATTGAGTAAAGGGTTTTACACAATAATTTGAAGGCATCACGATTTGTTTGAAGGGGTTACTCAATAACCATTAAAAAATACAATATTTTACAGTATTTTTTTAAAACTATTCTTTAGATTTACTTTTAGTTAACAAGTATAATGAAAAACTTTTATCAAATTAAAACATTTTCTTTGATACTTACGTTTGCAAAGTTTCAGATTAACCCGATTTTTGAAAGTTGGTGAAAATTTAGCACAAAGTTTCCGTTACTGACATACAGCCCGAGCAAATAAAAGCGTGTTAAAAAACCAACTGTCTGAGAGGGGAATTTCCATGGACCCAGGGTCTTTAGCCAACGTGACATCGGTTCATAGCGAAACGATATCTAAGTTCGTTATCGTCTCCGAGATAACGATAACAATTTCGTAGCCAATGTAACACATATGTCATCATCGTTGTGTCGAATTGTTTATTCGTTAAAAAAGCTTGTCAACGCATTTATATGGGATAACCGCGATAACAATTCGTTTCTTTATCGTTTCGTTACGAATTATAACACTTGTCTACCAACTTGCGATAACGATGACGATTGATCACGTGATTTAACGAGGCTTATGTCAATCCCATACATTTTAATAATATCGAACTTCGATATCGTTTTTAAGTTGTTACTTTGTCTCAGCCCCCAGGTTCGATCTACGCTTAGACGGCTTTTATTTGTCTATTGCAAAATATTATCTTTATTTTGCAATGTAAATGCTTATGATGAAAATTATAAAATTATTACCTAGTAATCTTTGTGCAACACCTAAAAGGTATTCATTTTTACTATATCTTAGAAGGCAATTTGTGATTCACCTATTAACGACACTTTGGTGTAATGATCAAGAAGTTGACTATTAACCAAGAGGTCGCGGGTTCGATCCCCGCACTGTACAAACTTTTGTGTGCATGAACATGTCTGTTTGTACTGGTCTGGGTGTTATATGTATTGACTTAAGTTTATTTGTAAATACACTGTTCTGATATCTGTAACACAGAGCTTCAACTTACTTACCACGGAGTCAGATCAATGGATGTGATGTTGTTGTATATTTATTTTTACCTAACATATGAAAGAAAAAAATATTATTTGGGGGTTGTAGGTATAAGTTAATGATGAACATTGACTCTATGTGATGACTTGTATATGACATTTTTTTCGCTATATTTGCATGCTGTACCGTATTATGGCTGAATATGTTTGAACTGTATGTCGTTTATTTATTATCTGTCAATGTACCATATTCAATAGCAAATAAATGATTCTGATTCTATTGCCTTTTATCATCAGTATTTGCTCCAATATTTTTTTCAAAAGGATATTATGTATTTGTGGATACTCGATCTATAAGCTAAACCTACCTTTTTGTCAAAAGATGCTTAGCGGTTAAAGTACACTGTAAAATTACATTTGCATTCTTCAAGTATTGAATCGGTTTAATTTGCAAACTTAAGCGGCACTTTGAAACTTTGAAATAAGACGAAAATTTATTGACACATAAAATGGTGCGACACCTTTCGTTGACAAGTAAATTCTTCTGTTAAATCGTAGTAAGAAGGATAGAAATACATTGCCTCATATATTTCGAAGTAATGCTTTGACAACTTTGCAATTTATATTAATTTTGATCCTCCGACAAAAAAGAAGGTTGTAGGTATAAGTATTCTGTTAATTAGTGTATGTTTGTGTTCGTCTGTCTATGGTATCATAGTTCCCAGCGGAAGGCGATTTCAGTGAGTTTTTTCTTAGTTTGATAGATAATTTACTCGCGGTGGTTCTTAACTTTGACTGATGAAAATCCGTCAAGCCACTGAAGCTAACCAGCTATTTTATGGACTCATATCGGGGGTTTTTGACTTGCATTAAATAATAATAATAATAATAATTTATTTCAGTAACATGAAATGTACAGTATATAAACAATGACCGAAGACACCTTTTAAGCAAATAAGATGCCTGTATTGGGTGTCTTCGCCCTTCCATAGCGTTTAAGTTATAAATACTAAATTACAAATTTTCCTTAGGTACAATTAGGTAATTCAGACTGCTGTCTGAGAATCGGCCATCATCTATTTTTCATACCTCTATGTGATAAGAAAAAAATGGCAAAACAACGGTGTGTTTATTTAATGTGTGTGTGCATTATTAGGTTCGTTCAGAAATAAACATATCTGTGACCTGTTTCGGTGGTTTAGGAATTCACGAATGAACGGTCGCCATTTGAATGATACACTTTTGCCCTACCTCCTAGTGTAAAATTCTGAACACTGTATTGAAATATAATAACTGTTAGGTAGAATGAGCTTAAAGCCCGCTACATAAGTGAGGTCTATTCACAAGCATGTCCGTGCTTCGGAAGGCACGCTAAGCTGTTGGTCTCAGTTAATATCGATAGATATTAGTCGTTAAGCCTAGTCAGAGGCCTTCGGGCGGCTGACTGAAAATCTGACAGTAAGGTTGTTCACTTACCTTACAAATACCTCTCCACTAATCCGCACTGAGCCCGCGTAGTGGAGTATCGCTCAGACCACCTTATAGTTGAGGTGAGGCCTGTGCCCAGCAGTGTGACGTATATAGGCTGATAAGACATAAGTCACGGGTTTTTGTCCGGACGGGACGCGATGTTTGATGTTTCGGAAACATCATTTCATACAAAATATTTTTTCCGTTCCGTCCGGATAAAAACCCCGTCACGCGTGCAGCGCCCTAATCAAACTTTAGTCGTACAAATAATAAGTAAATTGTGTCGTCACGTTTTTATCGGTAGTTTATTATCAAAATCTACAGACAGATTAACACATTATCAAATGATCAATTTGTTTCGTGATTATTATAAAATGCCATTTTATTGTTGGCTATTGAACAACCAACATCCAAAATGAAGTTACCTTTCCTATTCATTTTAGTCTCACTTGTTTTAGTTAGTGCAAAGAAAAATTATAATGGCTATAAACTTTACAAGGTCGTTCCTAAAACGCAAAATGACGTGCAAATATTGGAGCAAATTAGAGATATAGGGTTCGGACAGTTTTGGAATGAGTACTTCAAAGTTAATGATGACGTCAGAATACTGGTTGATCCAGAAATGCAGCTGGTATTCCAAGGAAGACTGATGCAAGCTGGGATCGAAGTAAAAACGATTATAGAAGATGTCCAACAGTAAGTAGTTAATAATAATAGTCCTCTTGGCCAATTTGACAACGGCGTCCAATCTCAACAGAGATCAGCCAACTACGCAGGAGATATTATGGTACACAAGTGTGAGCGCAATACATAGGTGCAATATCTGTTCGATCACTCTCAAAGTTCGGTGAGACGGCAATCCGACATGACCGGAGAGAGATCAGGCGCAGGACCAACGGCTTAACGTGCTTTCCGAGGCACGGGGTCGTAACACCGCCAACTTCCCGACTCCGAGCTGTTTTTGAAAAATCCATGACGGAAAATCTCAGAAATAATTTTTGGCTCGACCTGGGATTCGAACCCAGGACCTCTCGGATGTAAGGCAGATACTTTGCCACTACACCAAGGAGTAGTCAATCTACATATTATAACGTGTGTTTTACTAGTCCGTTAAAATGTATATGTCATCATTCATTCATTCGTCATTGGCATATATGTAATTGTATGAGCGAGCAGTAGAAAGTACGGATCTGACGAAATAAGAAGCAGTCCAAAGCTGAAAAAGTTGATTATTTTGCTTTAAATTTTAACTAAACGACGCCAGCGCAGGAACGAAATTACATCCAACTGTAATCACCTAAAAAAGGTAGAGCTAGAAGTCGCAGGACTTACAATACCTACAACTTACAACGTGACACAGAAGATGCACCTGGAATCACAACACTGACACCAACAAAACACTCAAGAAGCAGTCCGTTTTATAGTAGTCGTATGAGCCAGTTCACACATAATGAAGTATTTCGGATCCGTTATACGGATCCCGTTAACGCTGTAAGAATACTATATGAAAGAGCGACGGATCCGCTAAAACAGACGTGATATGTGAACGCATCCAATGCTCAAAATTTGATGTTATGCTCTTTTGACATCCAAGGACCCATTAACGGATCCTGAAACAAAACAGTACATGAGTACTTGATCGACGGGATCAACGGGCTAAGACCTGTCAAATAAATTCCACCACCAAGCAACCAAATAGATAAGTTTTACTAATTTGAATTGTTGCGTAAATAAATTCCTCAAAAGCAATTGGAATCTGAGTAGCATTGGTGGTGTTACTGAAGTTGTAATGTTTAATGAACCGAAAATGAGAGTATCTTCATCAAATTTTAATGTTTGTAGGGTCATCGAAAAACAGCTGACTCCTGCCAAGGTCACCAAAAGCAGCAGCTTCCACTCCCTGGACTGGGATTCCTACCACGACCTGGCCTCTATCGACAACTGGCTGGACGAACTTGTTGCTGCATACCCTTCTATCGTCTCGCCAGTAACCATGGGACATTCTGTCCAGAACAGAACTATCAAAGGCATCGTCATCAACTACCATCCGAACACCATAAAACCTATTGGAGTGATTGAAGGAACTCTCCATGCGAGGGAGTGGATCACGCCAGCAACCGTCACTTGGATTGTCAAAGAGTTTTTGACGAGTACCGATCCTGATGTGAGAGCAATGGCTGAAGATCTGGAGTGGCACGTGTTCCCAGTTGTGAATCCTGATGGATACGTTTATACTTTTACCGACGTAAGTATTCCAAATTCCAAATGTCCAAGTCCCGTGTACTAATATACAGTATACAAATGTGTTATAAATGCCGTACAAAATATACAAGTAAATTCTTAATTAATCCATAATGATGATGAAAACGAGTTGATGTTTAAATTTTATTTATATCGTCCGTCAAAACGACGTGCATCAGTAAATTTTGTTTAGGAATAAGCTCAAAGTTATGATCTCAAATTTTATAAACTGGTAAAACAAATTAACTTAAAGGTATCGTTTGTGAAATTGTGACTTACTAATCTTGGCTTAATCTTGTAACTTAATAATGTTCATGTCGTATGTTTTTTCTCGTCCTTGCCGTTTAGCTTCTAATATTTTTTAATACAAGCCGAGAAACAGACGCAATCGTACGCCATTTCTCACAAACACAAAAAAATAAAAGGTTTAAAAATGAAGATCGATAATTTCTAAATTTTACTATCCATATTAATTAATTGATTGACATATACTTTTCTGTATAATTTAATATTTACTGATATTTATTGATATTATGATATTATTTTTATTATTTTTTTGAGTTATTACCTTTCTCAATTAATTTTCACTGCACCCGTTTGCCTTCTTTCTTCATGACCTTGAGGGTGACTGGCAGGAAATGCTTTTAGCATTGAGCCTACCCTTTCACATTTCTTGTGCAATAAAGTTTAAAAAAAGGGAAAGGTTCTCAATTCGACCGTATTCTTTATTGTTGAGCAACATTTACGCTAAAGCATGAATTTGATAATAAGAAGTTGATAACAATAAATAAACGTAGGTATACATTTTGGCACGAGTGAGCAGTAAATTTATCAAATAATGTGGATTCGCGTTTTGCAATGCCTCATTTTAATCAATAACTGATAAGTTAAATTACTTGTCTGAAATCAAAACACACTTAAAGAAAAATGGACAGGCGGGACTACTGAATTACTAGTCAAAGATATTACAGCATTAATAAATCAAATTGATTAGCATCTTTTACGTTATGGCAATGAATGTATTTAAAAAAATGCCGATGTGTTAGGTATGTAATCTCAGTAACGTTCTTGGGTTTTACAGCTTCACTTTTTAGTATTTTTGTCTTTTTATTTGAATCTAAAAATGGCTGTACAGATTTAAATGAGAACTATACCAATATCTCTCAAAAATTTCTGGCCAGGTTATGAGCTATAATTCATTTAGGAGATCCGAATATCTGATGTGTAACCCCAGCAGGCTATTGAATTAATAAATAAAGATAATAAAAATAAATGTTAAGAAGGGGTCACCTTATTTATTTATTAAGTTCTGTGGCACAACAAAACTTTCCACCTGATCTTCTTGTTCGATCTTCCGAACACCCTCCACTTGGACACAAATTGCCATGGCACCCGTGGAAGTCGCTTAATCGCTCCAGACCCAAGTGGATAGTTGTAAGGCTAATATGATCATGTGGGGCTGTACCGATGGAACTGACCTACTGCGACTGCCTCGTTGGTGTAGTGGCAAAGTTTTTACCTTACTTACATCCGAGAGGTCCTGGGTTCGAATCCCAGGTCGAGCCAAAAAACTGTTTCTGAGATTTTCTGTCATGAATTTCCCAAAAACAGCTCGGACTCGGGAAGTTGGCGGTTTTACACCCCCGTGTTTTAGAAAGCACGTTAAGCCGTTGGTCCTCTGCCTGATTTCTCTGGTCATGTCGGATTGCCGTCTCTCCGAACTTTGAGAGTGACGGAACAGTGAGTGCACCTGTGTATTGCGCTCACACTTGTGCACTATAATATCTCCTGCGAAGTTGGCTGATCTCTGTTGAGATTGGCCGCCGTGGTCGAAATCGGCCAGGAGGACTATCACTATTACTATATCTACGGCTACACACCATAAGACATGATCCATCTTTTGTCTTGTCCTGAGTGTCCTGACTCTTGCTCTCTAGAGAACCTTATGTGTGACAACGACAGGCCAATTCGAGTAGCTACTTTCTGGGCTGAATATATATAAAGTCGCTTTACCATTGACACGCTAAGAAGAAGCAGGCTATGCATGATGACGCCTTAGAAATTTTTTTTTGACTTTGTCTTCATAACGAATATGTATGAAGTACCTGATATGACGACCAACAGGCTACCTAAACTGTTAGATGTAATCTGTAAGTTGTATGAATATGACGTGTTAGGTTAAGTAGTTAAACATGATGAGCTCTTTTTGTCCTAACGGGCCTTTCGAAGCGCGTCGATGCTTGTAAATAGACGTCACTTATACGGTCGGAGTGGTCAGCCATCCCAAACCAGACCGCGCCTAATGTTGCTTAACTTTGGTATAACTACCAAAGAGATGCTCCAACTGCGGCACTAGCGCCTCTCATTCAACTCGTCTCAACCTTATTTTTCTTCAGAATCGCATGTGGAGAAAGAACAGAAGCCCGGCTAGCTTCACAGCCTGCCCCGGAACCACTGACGACGACATGAGCAATGGCGTCGATTTGAACAGAAACTTCGATTTTGTGTGGATGTGTAAGACATTTTTCATTTCATAAGTTCTTCATTTTGTTTAAATATTTTAATATATATATACAACAACATCACATACATTGATCTGACTCCGTGGTAAGTAGCTTTAGCACTTGTGTTACAGATATCAGAATCAACAGTGGTATTACAAATAAACTTAAATAAATACATATTACACCCAGACCAGTACAAACAGACATGTTCATGCACACAAATGTTTGTACTGTGTGGGGATCGAACCCGCGACCTCTTGGTTAATAGTCAACTTCCTAACCATTACACCAAAGTGGTTCATTATCAATAAACGTTTAAATTACAGTGCACAACTTATGAATATACAATCATACAGTAAACAGGTGGTTGAACAATTTTGTTAGGCTAGGTATGGACGCCTTTGAAAGTCGAATGACATAATACATAAGTATATCTTTCTTCTTAATTGTATGGGCTTGATACAATAAGTTGCAAAATTATCGTACAAATTAATGCTTCATTCATAATGGTGGGTACAAAGAAACAAGTTTACACCAATACAAAATACTGATGCCGTATTTAGTGGTGCAAACGTTAGAGTGGTCGCACCGGCAGCCATTTTTAATGAGAGTAGAGAGACAGCAGATGAGTAAGTGACGTTCACAGCGAAGTTAAACTCACAACGATGATAATTATGGTCAGCACAACAATCATATATATATTGAATCTAATTACACGTAGCTCAAGAGATTATGGGCTACACCCGCAGAAATAGTGCGCTTATACCTCTACAGGGTGGCTACGACAGTATGACAATTGACTTTCTGTCTGAGATTGGGATGAAATTTGGTACACATACATGGTCGTCAACAATCTGTATTTGTATTAAATTTCATCCAAATCTGTGCAGTAGTTAACTGTTAGATTGCAAATTCTAGATTTCGGTTTCTATAAAACTAACCATTTAATTGATTTGGCGACATCCACTCGGCTCCAAGAGTCTTTGTAATTAAATAATCAGTACACATATTTTTAACATTAACAATTTTTTACATTAGTGCTTACAAACATACAAAACCTTCGACCTGTAGATTCGCTTGCGCTGTTTTTGGTTACATTAAGCGTTTATAAAACATGTCCTACGGAATTACCAAATTCTCGTGTCACAATGTTTGTTCCCGTACTCCTCCGAAACGGCTTGACCGATTCTTATGAAATTTTGCGAGCATATTGAGTAGGTCTGAGAATCGGCCAACATCTATTTTTCATATCCCTGAGTGATATGATAAGGGTTGTCCACAATAATTTATATGGCAAAACAACGTTTGCCGGGTGAGCTAGGTTAACTATAAAAAAGAGGCCGTTAAAGACATACAGTGTGTCATATCCGTATTAGCAATGCTATTAATGAATGTGTACTTAAAGTAATTGCGTCCTTCAATTCTTTCCAGCCGCCGGAGCCTCAGCCAATCCTTGCTTGAACACCTACGCTGGGCCTTCAGCAGGCTCCGAACCGGAGACTAGGGCCATCTCGCAGTACGTCCTGTCCCTGAAAGAGAGAGCAGATATCGTTTATTACCTATCGTTCCATTCCTACTCACAGTTGTTCATCTTGCCGTACAGTCATTCGAGTTCTGCACTCGAATTCCCAGCTGACAACCACGCTCATCTGGTAAGAAATTTAAAATTTCCGTAGAGTATAAAATGTAATATCAGTACCGTTAAAATAATACATCTGTGAAGCAAAAAATCAAATAACAGGATGAAAAGTTAATTTGATCTTTGGTAAGAGACAAAACACATAATTTTGACAACTAAGTAGTTTTATGTCGAAAACCTGGATTCCAAAGGATAAATCGGAAATCGGAGGCCGCTACATACATATTAGGTCCTTACATATGAAATTGGCGTTTTGTCGTACTGGCCACTTTGATCACAAATTTTTCCTATTTGGTTAGGAATTCGAAATTCAAATTTATACAGCTATTTCCACATGTAGTTGTGTTTCGTAAACCGTCATTCATTTGTTTTTTTACTTATCTTTTTTCTGTTTGCATCGCTCAATTTACAAAATGGAAAATTTGAAATATCGCGTTATTTACGAGTACGAGTTCCACCGTGGCACCAGTGCTGCGGAAACGGCTCGAAGGGTTAATGATGTGTATGGCGGTTGTGTCGCAAAAGAAAACACAGTGCGTTTTTGGTTCCAACGTTTTCGTTCTGGAAATTTCGACCTGCAAAACAAGCCCCGTGGACGGCCGGAGACCCAAGTTGATAATGAAGAATTGAAGGCTATTGTGGAAGCGGATCCATCGCAAACCACGGCCGAGTTAGCTGCAGGCTTTGGCGTTAGTGATAAAACTGTTTTAATCCACTTAAAGCAAATTGGGAAGATTAAAAAACTTGAAAGGTGGGTTCCTCACGAATTGAGTGAAGCAAACCGGCAAACGCGCGTCAACTGCTGCGTTACATTACTTGACCGGCACAATAACGAAGGGATTTTAAATCGAATCATTACCTGTGATGAAAAGTGGATTCTCTACGATAATCGGAAGCGCTCATCGCAATGGCTGGACCCTGGCAAGCCAGCCAAAGCCTGCTCCAAGCGAAAATTGACCAATAAAAAGTTACTTGTAAGCGTTTGGTGGACTAGCGCCGGTGTCGTTCATTACAGTTTTCTCAAATCTGGCCAGACGATTACGGCAGATATCTATTGTCAGCAATTGCAAACCATGATGGAAAAGCTAGTTGCTAAACAACCAAGGCTGGTCGATCGCTCTACGCCACTGCTGCTTCACGACAACGCTAGACCACACACTGCACAACAGACGGCTAGCAAATTAGAAGAACTTCAATTGGAATCTCTAAGGCATCCACCGTACTCCCCGGACCTTGCTCCAACAGATTACCATTTTTTTCGAAATTTGGATAACTTCTTGCAAGGGAAAAAGTTCAACTCAGATGGGGCAGTCCAAGTCGCCTTCAAAGATTTTATTGATTCCCGTTCGAATGGTTTTTTTAGTAAAGGGATCAATGAACTACCTATGAGATGGCAAAAGTGCATAGATTACAATGGCTCATACTTTGATTAAATAAATATGCTATATAAAAAAATTTCGACTTTTTGTTCCTCCCATACAAAACGCCAATTTCATAGGTAAGGACCTAATATTAAGTAATATTTTGCGTAAAAACCTTGTTAATGTAAAAATCGATGCACTAAACAGAATTTTCTCAGAAAGGTCTCATTTGGGAACAGATCTGGGGCAATCATATGCTATATTCTTTGTTTTGAATATATCTAGGTTCAATCATAGGTTAACCTCACAAAGGATGGTCTCGCATTAAAAAATGCTAATACTGGTTTAGATTCTAATTGCAAAATCGTTACAACAAGCCTGGCTCGTGTCTGCAATTTTTATGAACGTGGTTCGGTGTTGTTAGTTCACACGGGTGAATCGGCTGAAACAGGCCGAGTAATACCTGGCCTGGAAGTGTCTGTTCTATTATTAAAACACGAGCACCGATAATACGAGTACGGGCACTAGAGATAAGTTTAAGCTAAAAAAAGCAAAATTTATACCCTTTTCGGTCGGTTTGAGAAAATTCCCGCTTAGGCTCAGGACACACCTGCGGTATATTTATACTTGCGACCAGCGATTGAGGCGCGGCGATCGATTGACATGCTGACAGAAGCGAGTCGCAGCGACAGCATTCCGCAGATATTGCCTAAGCATAAGCGATAATTTGCTCAAAACGAACAGAAAGCGTTAAATGATTTTGTTACTCTGTAGTGATGCTATAGAAAATTACTAAACTAGCTTCTAAATAGCTTAGAAAAGGATTCTGAGCTAAATATACTATTGTTACGTTCTAAGGGTGTGGGATCTAGATTGAAATGCACTTCTAAACCGATGAAGTAGAGTAGGATTTATTGTACACACTTTACGTTACAACACTTAGTACACAAACACTTATATCGCACTCCAAATCTTCTTGTCGCAGTTTTCGCTTCGATGTTTACTCGTCGCTTTCCCAAATTAAACTCCAACTCGGACGCATCCCCGGGCTTCTTATATACCGGCCGTCAAGGACTCCCGAATATTCGGTAGGTACCTACTACCCAGTACGAGACTGTTCGGGATCCTTCCAAATGCCGTCTTGCCTAGCCTATACCTTTCTCGAATGTTCGGCATCATAGTGCTATCCCTGTCTTGTGCTGTCTCTGTCACACCTTTCTGGAATGTTCTCAGTATAGCTGTCTCTCTCTAATCGTGCTATCTCTTTCACTCCTACTAAAAATTACGTCATATACTGAAGTGGGCTTCAAAGGCCCATAAGGGGTCCTGAAAACGCCTGAAAACGGGTTTTCAGGTTATGGCGTCATCTGATAGAGGGTGGCCTGAAACGGACTGAAAACATGTTTCAGGCGCCTGAAAACAACGGCAACTTGGGTGAAATTTCGATAAACTAGTATGTGTTAGAGCACTCTCTGAAACGGCCTGAAATGGTATTTCAGCCTGCTGAAAACGCCTCCAAGGCACGGAAAAACACGATCAAAGTTTTAGCACTAGCCCACCGGCGTAACACTACCCCCTCCTTAGACATGCTCGTCCCGAGCATCATTCGTTCCATGGTACTTGGCCAACCGATCCACATGAACAATCTTACAGGGGCTACGTGCGTTGCGCTGTATCCGATAAGTGACGTCGTTGATCCTTGTAACTACTTTGTACGGCCCTTCCCAACTCGGCGACAATTTCGGTGACTTTCCTTTTCGACGCATAGGGTTATGTAGCCACGCGAATGATCCTTCCTCAAACCTCGTCTGGTTAGACTTCCGGTCGTATCTGGTCTTCACCTTCTCACTGGCCTGCAATCCATGTTCACGAACATGCCTGTGAACATCATCAAGCCGGTTTCGCAGTTCACTTGCATACTCCGAAACCGTCTTTGGTGCATCTGGAGGACGTCCGGTCAGAAGATCTGCAGGTAAACGTAGTTCTCTTCCAAAATTAGCACACGCAGGAGTTACGGCCGTGCTTTCATGAACTGCTGTCCGATATGCCATTAAAAAGAGCGGAATATGCCTGTCCCAATCCTTTTGATGGTTGTCAACTACTTTGGCCAAATGTCGTTCCAGAGTCTCATTGAATCTCTCAACCATTCCGTCTGACTGTGGGTGATAGGCCGTAGTCCGAGTTTTATGAATTCCCATGACTCGGCAAGTCTCCTGAAACACCACAGACTCAAAATTTCTTCCCTGATCACTGTGGATCTCAAGAGGCACACCATACCGACAAAACACTTCAGACACTACAGTTTCCGCTACTGTGACTGCCTCTTGATTCGGAATGGCAAATACCTCAGGCCATTTGGTGAAATAGTCCATGACCACCAGGATGTACTTGTTTCCACGGTCAGAGGTCGGGAACGGGCCTGCGACGTCTAAAGCAATTCTTTCCCAAGGCGCTCCCACGTTGTATACTTTAAGCGCACCTCTACTGCGTGTATGTGGTCCCTTAACTGACGAACAGATAGTACATTTCCTACACCAGTCTTCCACGTCGTCCCGACAGTTTATCCAGTAAAAACGTTGCCGAATCTTCATCAGAGTCCTTTTTACTCCTAGGTGTCCACCGGAAGCGCCGTCGTGAAAGGATCTTAAAACATCGCTGACTCTCTTTCTTGGTACAACCACTTGAAGATGAGCATCCTTTCCGTTTTCTGACTCCCATTTCCTGCACAGTACGCCATTGTGCATAACCAGACTTTCCCATTGCGCCCAGTAGCTCTTTGTCACGGTACTCATCGAAGCTACCTCACACCACCTTGGTTTGGGCGCCCCAGCGTTGATCCAATCGTAAATGGGCTTTACATCGCAATCTTCCTGTTGTGCTTTTTGCATTGCTTCATCACTCCATTCTTCGCTAACAGTGTCTGTCCTCAACATCTTCACGCAGTCCTTACCCTCTTGCCTTAAACAGTGTTTGCTATCATCAGGACAAGGTCTTCGAGAGAGGGCATCTGCGTTGCCATGTGACTTTCCACTGCGATGCCGCTCTGAACTAACAGAGCTTGCTGGCCTCTCCGTTCGGTCCGAGTCCCGTTGCCTCCAAGATCTTTTTGGGCAGCCTGATTGTATGTGTCCTCTTTCCCCGCAGTTGTAGCATCGAGGCCCAGTTTCTCGAGGTGGAGCAATCGGCTCCCTGGCCGCAACTTCGCGCACCCTAAAGGGTTTTGTTGAGTCTTGGCGTACAGCTTCCACCTCCAGGGCATGGGCGAGCGCATCCTTCAAGGTCCCATGGTGTCCCAGCCGTACAGCAGCCCTCACTTCAAAGTCCCGAATCCCATCTATGAATGCCTGTACTAGCGTTCCATCGATGAAAGTCGCTGCGGAACCTTGGTACGCCTTCCGGACGAGCTTCTCTATCTCAAGTGCCCACTTTTGTAACGACTCATTATGCCCCTGAGTCCTATTCTTCAGCTGAGCTCTGTAAACGTGCTCTAGATGGCTGTCACCGAAGCGTGCCTCTAAAGCTTCAAGAAGACGGTCGTATGTCTTCTCCTTTCCTAACGCTTCCAGAACAGTGAGAGCTTCGTCCCGCAGCGCCAAACTCAGTGCCGTTTTAGCATAGTCCTTGCTCCAGCCATTCGCTTCGGCAACCATCTCGAATTGGAGCTTGTATGCGGCCCACGAAGTGGTACCATCGAATGGAGGTACCTTTAAATTTTCACCTCCTGTGGCTGGTGCACCTGATACACTGGTGGTGCCGTTGGCCACTTTGATCTCCAACTTCTGAAGGCGATTCTCCTGGCCCTCCACTTTTTCGTTCAGTCCATTGAGGCGCTTCTCGTGGTTTTCAACTTTAATTTCAACGCCCACAATTTTGTCTTGCACCTCAGCCATCTCCTTTTTCCATTCTGCAGCTACTTTGTGTACCTCACGGAGGACTCCTTTCTGGTCCCGTAGCTCTTGCTGCAAGATTTTGGCTTGTTCCTCCTGCTGAACCCGTAGCTCTTGTTGCAGGATTTTGGCTTGTTCCTCCTGACTTCTAGCCAGTTCCTCCTGCCTTCTGGTCTGTTCCTCCTGCCTTCTAGCCTGTTCTTTCAGGAGGATCAGAATGGCGTTGACGTCTATCTCCGGCGTCCTTGAAGCTGGTACCGCTGTGTCTGACATTCCGGCGGTGCCCGCAGAGTCTCCAGCAGCGGTGCGGCTTCGGGTCTGCATCCCCTCCTTCTCTTCTTCTCGCGGAGTAATCGGCATTTTCAATCCCACTTCTGACACCAAATGTTACGTTCTAAGGGTGTGGGATCTAGATTGAAATGCACTTCTAAACCGATGAAGTAGAGTAGGATTTATTGTACACACTTTACGTTACAACACTTAGTACACAAACACTTATATCGCACTCCAAATCTTCTTGTCGCAGTTTTCGCTTCGATGTTTACTCGTCGCTTTCCCAAATTAAACTCCAACTCGGACGCATCCCCGGGCTTCTTATATACCGGCCGTCAAGGACTCCCGAATATTCGGTAGGTACCTACTACCCAGTACGAGACTGTTCGGGATCCTTCCAAATGCCGTCTTGCCTAGCCTATACCTTTCTCGAATGTTCGGCATCATAGTGCTATCCCTGTCTTGTGCTGTCTCTGTCACACCTTTCTGGAATGTTCTCAGTATAGCTGTCTCTCTCTAATCGTGCTATCTCTTTCACTCCTACTAAAAATTACGTCATATACTGAAGTGGGCTTCAAAGGCCCATAAGGGGTCCTGAAAACGCCTGAAAACGGGTTTTCAGGTTATGGCGTCATCTGATAGAGGGTGGCCTGAAACGGACTGAAAACATGTTTCAGGCGCCTGAAAACAACGGCAACTTGGGTGAAATTTCGATAAACTAGTATGTGTTAGAGCACTCTCTGAAACGGCCTGAAATGGTATTTCAGCCTGCTGAAAACGCCTCCAAGGCACGGAAAAACACGATCAAAGTTTTAGCACTAGCCCACCGGCGTAACACTATTTTTTAATCCTTTTCTTTTTCTGAAAGGCACATTTAGGAATAGGCCGCAGTCATAACGGATTAAAACTACGGCTGTCAAGTATTTTTTTAGAATAGGCCTTAAAATTGCCTTTATTCCCAATTCTTACGAGAGAAACTGGAATCATTCGATAATAAAGTCAATACTGTACATATGTACCTAATTAACATTAGACAATTTTCAGATGGAAATAGGACACGCAAGTGCACAAAAACTGACTGAAAGGTACGGAACTCCATACAGAGTGGGAATCGCTGCTGATGTTCTATGTAAGTGTGTTCTTTACCCGTTTGGTTTACCTCTCTACTCTTTGACCTACACACACTCTGAAGTTAACGAATAAGAGCCAGTTTCATTAGAGTATTGCGTTAATTCTTGTTTTTCTGTAGTTTTAAATTTCATTAGCTTTTGCTACCTCAGTTATATTACACAGTACCTTAGGCGATGCGCCAAAAGTCGTATTATTTTATCTATGGACCCAAATATGTCACTCTAAGGCAAGAAGAAAAAAAAAGATTTTTAACCCTCGATAAAAAAAGAAAAAAAAGGGTGTTATAAGTTTGATCCTAGTAACTGTACGTGTGTATCTGTGTGGTATCGTATCTCTCGTATTCTTCTGAGCCGAATTGAAATGTGAATAAATCGCGAAATAATCCGTAAAAAAGTGTATCATTTCAAAGTTTAAGTACTGTTAACCGAAGATACATATATGAATTGGTTACTAAAAAAACCGCTTTGAAATCAATATGTCCGTTCGGGTACTACGATGCCACACACAGCGCACACAAAGACACAAACATGTATGCACACACAAATAGACATAGAATTTAAACTTATAAAAAACCCCGCGTTTTTAGTCGGGTGTTAAAAATATTTCTTAGCTCGTCTTGTCTTTACTTTGGTGGAGTAGCATACCAATGAGCGGATCTCCTGTCTAACCTTCTTATTACGGTTTTAGACCCAATGAGCGGATCCAGTTTCGATTGGGTCAAGTTCTACGGGAACGCTTCCATCAGCTACCTGATCGAGCTGAGAGACCTTGGGGAGTACGGCTTCCTTCTACCACCAGAGCAGATCATACCCAACAACTTGGAGATCATGGACGCTATGGTTGCAATGGATAACGCAACGAGAAGACTCGGATATTACAGCGCTTATTCTTCTGCTTCGAATGTTATCTACTCGTTGACCTTGGTCTCTTTGGGAGTGGTGTTTTTGAATCTGTTTAATTGATTCTTGTTAGTAATTTTATTTATATTAAAACCATAACTGTACATTGTTTCTTAAGACTTAATCTTGGCATTAAAATTATATTGACTGACTTTTACGAAGAAAAGGTATTACAAGATGTTCCGAAGAAAACGTTTGAATAAATGACAGACACAGGGGCATGTTTTTCTTTATTTAGTCGCTACTACTGTACATTTTAAGGTATTATTCAAACTATACGAATTACTACGTGCTTTACCATACTGTTCATATTGTATGTATGTACTTTACACAACCATAACATCATTCAAACTAAGTACGACTCATACTAAACTGTCTGAAAATCGAACTGATGTGGATAAATCGTTTATCCATAAAATTCCGTTCGTATAGAAAACGTTAAAGTGTATAAAAGCCCAATGCAAAACATAAAATCCACACTAGCTATCCGCGGGCTCTTTCTCATAAACCAAGATGGATAGAGAGGGGAAATAGCGTGTTAGGCTACGTAGCTCCTTTAGAAAATGATAAATTGTTGCAGACAACTGTGCGGAACCCTGGCTTCCGCACTTGCCTTGTTATTAGGACAGAGACATAAATATTCGATCAAATAGGCTGAATTTACAATAATCCTTTAATCTTCCAGCAACCATTTTTCCTGTTAAAGTTAGCGAAATGCTCATAAATAGCTAGAGGGTGCTATTCTTTTTTAATACATACAGATTACGCGATCGTCATTAATTTATTTAACTAATAATAATATTTTTCTCTTATCAATAGACTTCTCTATCAAAACTATGCTGAGTATTGTAGATGATAAACCAATGATAAAGGTTACTTTTATCGCTCAGATAAATTATTATCAATTAATCCACATTTTGGAAACTTAACTTCATTCCAATTATTATTCTACTAATTACTGCTGAGAAGTTAGTACACACAGTATGCATTTCAAAACATTAATTTTAATAGCAATTGTCGCTATAGTTAATAGTGAATATGTCAGTTATAAAAGTTATAGAGTGTACAAAGTTGTTCCTGAAACGGACCAACATGTAGAAGTACTAAAAGATTTTGAAAATGAGCAAAGTCACATGTTTTGGGATCAGAGAATCAAGAAAGGCCAAGATGTCAGGATAATGGTGGCTCCTGAAAAGCAGCGATTTCTAGAACAATTCTTTTCCCATCATGGAATGAAGGGTGAGCTTATGATACAAGATTTTGAGCGGTAAGTGCCCTTCCTGAAACATTCGTTTCATTTAGACAAAAAAACCTCAGTTAGGTATTTGAAACCTTTTTTAGCTCTTAAACGTTAGTAGTGCCTGTTTATTTAATTTTATTCTATGAAGAATAAAATAACCTTACCAATCTGTATGATCAAAAAACAAATCTGAGACTTCTGCTTACTATGTACTCGAAAAGTAATTAATGAGTGTAGTTGCTATCTTTTCTGCCACCAGGTGGCGCTACGTACAAAGTATAAACTTGATTAGTATAACTTTAAAAGTTTTGTTGATTTATTTATTTAACACGGCTAGAATAGAGTCGATTGAGCTTTAATACAGATGCGCTAGAGACTTTGATACTAAGAAAAAACTTATTGAAATACTCGTATAAGTGATTTGCAAGTTTTTTTTTTGTAGTTATGTGTATTTAATTGTGTTGAAGTTAATATTTCCGCAACCTATCGTCCCCGCAAATATTGGATTTTCATTCAAAGATAATTTACTCACATGTAACATGGTTTGTTTCTTTGTTTTAGAAAGAAAATGTCGTCCCTGCATTTTTTTTGTACATTTTTTTTTCTAGACTGGCCCAAGCACAAAGATCAAGGCCTTTGACCAGAAGCCAGGATGTAAGAGACTACGCTTGGGACTACTACCAGACACTGGATGAGGTATACGATTGGATGGATGCTATTGCTGCAGACCATTCGGACGTCGCCAGCGTAATTACTATAGGAATTACTGAAGAAAACAGACCGATAAGGGGTCTTGTCATAGATTACAAGAAAAACGTAGATCCAGTGTTCGGTGTGATGGAAGGTGCTCTTCACGCTAGAGAATGGATTACCACAGCTACCCTCACTTGGGTAATCAAAGAGTTTCTGACGAGCACTGATCCTGGTGTTAGGACTATGGCAGAGGATATCGTTTGGCATATTTTCCCTGTAACCAATCCCGATGGATACGTCTACTCTTTCACTGATGTAAGTAGCATAATCTCTTATGTCAGATATTGTAACCAGTTTTCAAACTCGTAACAAATGGTTTAAATGGTTTATTGGAGATCAATTCATAAGTTATGCCTGCAGTTGTGACACGCTTTTAGTTTTTTTATTACCTACTGTCACTCTTTCATGTGACCTTGGGCTGACCGTTTTTATTTTGTTACAAATTATTATTTTGACTTTTATTCAAGGACCGAATGTGGAGAAAAAATAGAAACAGGGCGCACTTTACTTCTTGTTCTCAATGGGGTCTGTCCGACGATGCAAGCAATGGCGTTGATTTGAACAGGAATTTCGATTTTCTATGGAACAGTAAGTTATCTTTTTATTGTAGTCAAATATTTTGTAGGGAAAAAAGAAATACTAAAAATAAAGGAGGCAGTCTAAATAGCTTTAGACTGCCTCCGAGGCCCATGATGATAGTAATCTCAATGAAAGTTATTTAGGTCGTTATTATTTTCGAAAAGACAACACTTAAAAAATTCTTTTCGGCTCCGGTCATCGGGGAGGAATCGAACCCCCGACCTTTGGAAGTCCGGTCCAATGCTCTGACCACTGAGCTACCGAGAACCTTAATGGAGTCGTTGAATTTTGTAAGTGCTTTTTAACGCTTTGAGCCAGCGTATGTTTCATCAATGATTGTGGGAGACACCCTCAAATCACCCGAGAGAAATATTTTTACAAATATTTAACAATCGGTTAAGATGAAACAGGCTATAATTTTATTTGTTTAGTATTTTTCGCGTTTATAACGCTATTTTTTAATTTCGAAAAGACAACACTTAAAAAAATTGTTTTCGGCTCCGGTCATCGGGGAGGAATCGAACCCCCGACCTTTGGAAGTCCGGTCCAATGCTCTATAACCACTGAGCTAACGAGAACCTTAATGGAGTCGTTGAATTTTGTAAGTGCTTTTTAACGCTTTGAGCCAGCGCATGTTTCATCAATGATTGTAGGAGACACCCTCAAATCACCCGAGAGAAATATTTTTACAAATATTTAACAATCGGTTAAGATGAAACAGGCTATAATTTTATTTGTTTAGTATTTTTTAGCGTTTATAACGCTATTTTTTAATTTCGAAAAGACAACACTTAAAAATTCTTATCGGCTCCGGTCATCGGGGAGGAATCGAACCCCCGACCTTTGGAAGTCCGGTCCAATGCTCTGACCACTGAGCTACCGAGAACCTTAATAGAGTCGTTGAATTTTGTAAGTGCTTTTTAACGCTATTATCTATATCGTTATTATTTACCCCTTTTTTAGCAATTGGAGCGTCACTGAACCCTTGCGCCCAAACCTTTGCTGGGGCATCAGGTTTCTCCGAGAGAGAATCATTGGCTTTATCCAATCACATTCGCAGTTTGCAACAAGCTGGTTCAGTTCTGTACTACCTTGGCTACCACTCGTATACCCAGCTGTTACTGGTTCCTTATAGCCATACTGCGGGTGCTGATGTCCTGGAAGTCGATAACTATGGAGATTTGGTAAGTAGCGATCAGAAATCAATATTGTGATGATCCAAAGCTCATATTGCATTTGTTATGTATGGTCGCGGTCTGAAAGTGTTTACCAGTATTTGAATTTGATTCTATATCTCACTTCTATTAGTGCACAAGTCCGAAATAATTAATCTAGCTACCTTTCAAAATTTTATCTATTAGACTCATCTAGAATAAAAAGAAGGTTTACTTTTGGATTATAGCACTATTTTCTTTATTCCTTGAAATGACAGTTATGTAGTCAGTTTCAATCAACCTCATAAAAGAATGATTGATTTTCATTAAGAATTAACAAATAATCTAAGCTCATTCAAATTAGTCATTTAGAACTTGTAAATAAAATGTATGCAAACAATTGTAATCCTTAAGATGCATATCACACAAATTTGATGTCTAAAGTCAAGTTACCCAGATTTTTGCCGAAAACTTGGTTTTCAAAGGATAAATCGAAAATTGGAGGCTGTCCTTCAATTTTCTCCATCGACGCACTAAAATGATTTTTTCTTTCAGGTCATCGATCTGTATATTGACAATGTTTTAACGCAATTGATTACTTAACATGTATATAGTAATTATATACATGTTAATTGTAAAAATTGTACTTCGTAGCGGCCTCCACTTTTCGATTTATCCTCTGGAATTCAAGTTTTCATCAAAAAACTGCTTATCTGTCATAATTGTGTGATATGACCCTTAAGTTGGTAACCACTTTCTATTGGCGACTGTCATTGGGTCACAGAATCCGGCATTGACGACCACTTTGGTGTAATTGTCAGGAAGTTGATTATTAACCAAGCGGTTCGACCCTTGATTGTACAAACATTTGTGTGCATGAACATGTCTGCGTGTACTGGTCTAGGTGTTATTTATGTATTTACTAGTTTTTACCCGCGGCTTTGCCCGCGTAGAATGAGGACATTTACAAATGACTTAGTGACTGTATTTTTTTGCATATAAAAAGTTTAATTTTTCCGTGTTTGTTTTTCACGATTTTGGTAGTAATAAATCGTATAGCTAGATTTAGTACAAGTATGTAAAGTTATAAAATTTATATACATACCTATCTAATTTGTTTGAAAGAATACTTGTGGAAAATACACAAAATAACAATCAACCAAATCCACAATCTCAAAGAAAATCAAGTCCGTTAGAAAAGCCAAATCGACAAATTATTCGAAAAACCAATTGACAACACAGAACTGAAACGACACAGAATTAACCTATAAAGAAGAAAATTCCTAATTTCACCTCAAAGTCACAGTCATTAATATCCAAGTAGCTGTGGTAATTCATTATCGCGTTTTAAAATACAGGCAACGCCATCTAGAATGAAAGTTGCTATTTTTCTGCTGTATTGTATGGGAACATGTAAGTAGAATCCTCTTTTATCCCACGGGAGCATATTATTACAATAAAAAGTATATCCTACAATCTAATTCAGGTTATACACTGCTCAACACTGTCTAGGGATGAAGAAAATGTATAGCATTGTAGTGGATTCATTAACATGAATTAAAAACTATTATTTAATCTATGTCAGCTAATACACTATCTGTAAACCAAATTTCATTAAAATCCGTTCAGTACTTTCGGCGTGATTGAGGATTATCAAGATTCCTGCTTTATCCCCTGGGAGAGTTTAATCGGGATAAAAAGTACCCTATCACCTAAGTTAGCCTATACTCTGCTTGTATACCAAATTTCATCAAAATCCATTCAGTAGATTTAGCGTGATTGACGGACAAACATCCAAACATCCAAACAAATATACTTTCACATTTATAATATTAATAAGATTTAAGTTTATTTGCAATACCACTGTTGATTCTGATATCTGTAACACAAGTGCTTAAGCTACTTACCACGGAGTCAGATAAATGTATGTGATGTTGTTGTATATTTATTATTATTGTCATTCAAAAGCCCAGTTGTTTAGTTCTTTCATTTTTGTTACAAGATCATAACAAACTGTAGCACTGTTAGCAGACTTCCAACTATCATTCTATTGCTTGATTTTTGCTCGTTCTAGAACTTATTTAAGTAGATACCTTTTAGCAGTAGGCATTTGTAAATTAGTTTTTTTATGTGACAAGTCATGCAAAACGAAAATTCTTACTTACAGTTTGAAATCGGCATTAGGGGAATGGATAAACTGACCGCACGTCACAACACTACCTATACTGTTGGGACCTCAGCAGACATTTTGTGTGAGTACCTTATTAAGTTGATTTTACAAATAGTTTTGATAGCACAACACTATAGTGTTGTGCTATCAAAAGATCGTAAACTATCAAGATTGTAAACTATAGTTTACAATCTAACAATTTAGGCTGTTGAATGCTTATTGATATTGAGTATTCAATAGACAAAAAACTTTAGGTAGATAACTACTAATATTGTCTGGAAGAGATCGCTGCAAGCGATAAGACGGCCTAAATTGTACATTTGTCTTTGTTAAACTTGTCTGTAATTTTATTGTGTATTGTACAATAAAGACTAAGTATAAATTAATCAATTTAATCATATTTTATTTCAGATCCAGTAAGCGGTTCTGGTTTTGACTGGGCCAAAGGAGGAGCGAACATACCTATCGTCTTTCTATTTGAGCTCCGTGACTTGGGAGAGTATGGTTTCCTCCTACCCCCAAACCAAATCGTACCAAATAACGAAGAAGTTATTGATGGAATGGCAGAAATACACAGAGTTGTGAGGGCCATGGGATACTACACACGCTCTTCTGCTAGTGGTTTATTTAATAGTTTCTTTGTTATCGTTGTTTCTTTTGCAACTGTTTGGAGATTAATGTAGAGAAATATATAATTTACCTTATTGAAAGTATCTTTCATTATTTCAAACTTCTGTCATGTTTATGATCACTATAGTTTTATGTCTAACCGGTTCTTATCAGAATAGGGAATAGACATTATAAAAATTATCTCTTTTACGGCGGTTAACTTTATTACCAATAATGTTTATCTTAATGCAATTGATACCAAGTAGATTGTGTCAATTTTTTTGACTATTGCTTAGTAGTTCATCGCTTTCGTCGTTACGCTTGTCACAAAAGAGGCTAATGATGAGGTATCTAACATTAACTGCACTCTTTGGAGTGTTAGCCATAGCAAATGCTGAAAAAAGTTACGACAACTATAAAGTGTATAAACTCGTGCCTTCTTCTGATGAGCAAGTCCAGATTTTGGTAGATTTACGTAAAGAGGGCTATGACTTCTGGACTGACGCGTTAGACGTTGGAAGCGATGTGAGGGTTATGGTATCCCCAGTTCAAGATGAAGAATTTAACCGGTATACAAAAAGTGTTGGATTAAATGTCGAAGTTGCGATTGAAAATGTGCAACGGTAAGTAACTGGTATTGTTTTTCCTCGTTAATTCTTAAATAAAGCTAAAAAATCACGTGTTAAAAAAAATTAATCTAGGTGAAAACCCCGCTCAAACTTTTGCAAATAGTCAAGTTATTCATGCATCTTAAAACGCTGAGAATTTCATCGATAGAACATTCATCCTTCGTGAGTAAACCTTAGTTAACTTTTGGTAGCTCTCATTATTTATTAATATTCAGGTGAATTATAAAAATGCCATAGACACAATTTGAAAAAATACCATCAATTAAATTTTTCAGTACTATAAACTTTCAAAAAGAACCGGCCATAAATACACGCTCAGTCCGCCTAGGTTCATTCAGTTGGGACAGATATCATACACTAGCGGAAATTCATGCGTGGCTAGATGAACTTGAAGCTACTTACCCCAATTTTGTAAGAACTGTTGTCATCGGCCGTTCATACGAAGGCAGGGAAATCAAAGGAGTAATCATCGATTTGAGAGCCGGTCAGAGAGAAGGCAGACCACTAGTTGGGATGATAGAAGGAGGTATCCATGCTAGGGAGTGGATCTCACCAGCAACGGTGACTTGGATCATCAAGGAGTTTCTGACAAGTACAGACCCTGATGTGGTCTTTATGGCGGAGACCTTTGTGTGGCACATCTTTCCTGTTACCAACCCTGACGGCTATGAATATACCTTCAATGGGGTAAGAGTTACTCGTTATTGTTTTGCACACTATAGTTTTAAGACGCCAGAAAGCGTCTGCATTTTTATAACCACCAAATAATATTGCTGCCATAGGGCTATAGTTATGGATATAAATATATTTGTTGATATTTACACTTTTGAACAACGTGATAGAAACCACTCTTGAGGAGAATTTGACTGAATATCACCATGTAATGTATGTAAGCTTTACGTCCATTTATGTATGAAATTACAATTAAGTAATAAAATTACAGTATGTCCATAATTATACTCATTAGTATTTAAATCAAATTTTAAAAAGCAATGTCTTTTTAGGACCGCATGTGGAGAAAGAACAGGAATCCTTCAAACCACGTGGTATGTGGCACCAACGTAGATTCTGGCAACGGTATTGATCTTAACAGGAATTTTGACTTCATATGGGGAAGTAAGTACCTACTTGAGAGTTTACCCAATATGTATAAGATGACCCTGAACTATCTTACTACCAACAAGTGCCATGAGTATAGAAGCTACCTTAAAGCCTAAAAGGCATATACTGCACTTCGTATGATGGTGAAATAACATTTCTAATAACGTAATTGCACCAAATAGCATAATTCTTTCTTATCCTTTCATTTCATGCGACATCAAAATCAGTCATGATGCCGTAAAAATTTTAACCACTGGGTCTAAGCTTCGGTTTTTACTGCGGAATCTGACAGCAAAATCTAACTCATGCGAGTTTTAAACTTTTTGTAGTATTGTCGTAACTTTCATTCTTGATTGCGTCGCTTATTAAGTATGTTTTACAGCCGATGGAGCATCATCAAACCCGTGCTCTCAGACATACTGTGGACCAACGCCATCATCAGAACACGAGGCCATTGCCATAACTACCTATGTACGCCAGCTGAGAGCCAATGGGAACATGATATATTATTTCGCCTTCCATTCCTTTTCCCAAATGATTTTGGTGCCTTACAGCCACACTACAGGAACAGGAGTGCTGCAATCAGGAAACTATCCTGACCTGGTAATTAACTTGAAAATTATTGTTATTTGACCAAAAGAATCCTTCCAATGCTAAAACAATGATATAATGAATATATTTTATAAAAAAAATATGATCAATTTATGGATGGTTAGTCCGAGAAAGCCTTTTATTTCTCTAGGCTTACCTTGTAAGATGTATTTTTGTTATGGTCAACTCTTGTTGTTTTCAACATTTAACATACGTTCTGAGTTTATAATACGATTGTTTTGACATACTTATCTCTTTTTTTGTTGCTCTTGCTTTGGATTAAATAAATATATAAATATATTTTACAACAATCACATCAATTCTCTAGTCCCAAATTAAGCTACGAGGCTTGTGTTATGGGTACTAGACAACGGATAAACATACTTAAATACTTTTTTTTGAAGTGAAAACTTCTTTAGCGGCGTTGAGCACTTTTGTGGCATGGGTAGAAACTGTGAAACTCGCGTCAGGTCACGTGATGCTGATCGAAAAACCGTAAGACGGTTGTTAAGTTTTCACTTCTGCCGGCACTCCCGGAGTGCAACCCGTGTTTTTTTTGTAAATAAATACATATTATACATAGAAAACGCCCAGACCAGTACAAACACACATGTTCATGGACACTTATCCTTGTACTGTGCGGGGATCGAACCCGCGACCAAGCGATTAGCTAATGATTCAAATTGAAAACTTTGACATGATCACAATATTCAATGCAATTTGAATTTTTCAGTATGAAATAGCGATCCGAGGTGCAGAAAAATTAGAAGCCCGTTATGGAACAAGATACACCGTCGGCACAGCTGCTTCGATTCTATGTAAGTATTTTTCGAAGATCAGGCCATCAAACGAGTCAAGATGGGTCAAAATGGTAGGTAAAACGCGCTTAAAGACAAACGCCAACAAGATGGTCTGACGCCATTAGAAGAACAGTGGATGGTAGTCTGTACCGAGCAGTTCATGCCTCATACGACCGGAATATGTAAAGGAACATTTGTGTGGTTACGAAGAAAAAGAACAAGAAAAGGCCAAGGTGAATTTTGTATCCTAAGTCACATAATAATTTCGCTGTAACTTCAAAAAGATAATTTTCAATATATTTATTTCTTCGGTTTACGCGAACCGTAGACATTGAAATTAGAAACATTTTAAAAAATTGTTTCGCAATTTATTTACATTTTATTTTAACCTGACGTTACGGACCCTTTTCAGGTAGACTGCTGAAACTGAACCGTCCGGTTAAAATAAAATGAAAATAAATCGCGAAATAATGCGTAAAAAGTGTCTCATTTCAATGTCGATAATTTTCAAGTAGATAACTACATTTTTGGAATGATAATTTTGGCTTGGTCTGCCGTGATGCCTGATCACTTAGTAATCAAATGTTTCACAACATCCACAGTTTTTTTATTTGACTTTTAATACACAACATTTCTTCAACAAACAAGTCTTCAACCTCGTATATTAGGTTTTTCCTATGTGACTAATTAAATAATTGTTAAGCCTTCGAGCCTTCTTAATTTCTAGATTAAAAATTTACCGGTCAAAGAAAAGAAGGGTTTGTAAGAATATTAGAGACGCTCGTCACGGCTTCGCACGGGTGGACAATATTTTTTTACATATACACATACAATATGGCTTATGCTCATCATAGATAACATAGTAGTTTCGGAACCAACTGAATTCAAAACGAATAAACAATTAAATCCATCCTTTATTTTAAAACGTTTTCCAATATAAGTTTCTGTTGGTTTCAGACGCTACCAGCGGCGCCAGTTTTGACTGGGTCAAGGGCGCAGCTGAAGTCCCAATAGTATTCCTCTTTGAGCTCCGTGACACAGGAGAAAATGGCTTCCTTCTTCCACCTGAGCAGATCATCCCTAATTCTGAAGAAATCATGGACTGTCTTGTAGAAATGGAGAAGACTACGAGAAACTTGGGATATTATACGGGAACTTCGGGAGCAGCAACTAGCGCTGTTGGTTCTGCCTTTGCTTTTGTTTTGGGTGCTGTTGTAATGATGTTGAATTAAGTTGTTTTAATAAACGTTTTTAAGTAGTAGCAGAATTTCGTTATTTTGTTGACTATCATCATAAAAGGAAATTAATGGTCTTCGTACATTCTTAATTAAGCTCATTCAGATAAATCTCTCACAAGTTTATTTGTTTTAGCGTCAAAAAAATAAATATGGGTTTCTGTTTTTATTTAAGTTAAAATAGTCAATTTCCTTGTCCATGAGAATGTACCTGTTATCTATCACGTTTCGTGTAAATTCTTATCATAGCACTATCTAAATATATCTATAGTTTAAGCGCGTGCTCGTGTACTTCTTACAGGGATTACGAGGCATAAATAATTTAGTAATCATAACATTTTACGATCGATTAAATTACCTAAATTGAAATCGATAGAGTTCATAACGATTACAAATATTTATCATCAGTTCCTTACTAACTTCAGAAGTATAGGGTAACTATACAAAAACAGCTAACAGAGGATCTACTTGCGTAGCCCTGTTCCAAATGTACGTTGTACGCGGTTTTCAATGGAGCCATCTCTGTCGCTCTCACCCGTGCGACAATGGGAGCAAACGGGACGCGAAAAAATTGACATCCTGCTACTCGTACAAAACACAATCGCAGATACGATGATATTTGAAACCGTTTCTACCAATACCGGGGACACACCCTCGCCTATATTATTCCCCCATCTCATACCAAAAACTCGTTTATTTCGGTACACTTCATCACTGTCACTCACTTGGCATTCCGCGCAAATCTCACATTTCCCACCCCTAGGTTATTCTCTTTTAAAAATAAACAAACACATGACAGTGTGGTAAATAAAAATAAATTGCAGCACACCCCTAAGTGCCCGATGCATGACTTAAATCAGATGTCGAAACGGGACCACAAATCATAACGAGTATCTGTGCAGGGCAACGGAACAGAAGATACCATTGAGTAGTCTAATAATGTTGTGTGTCAAGAATTTATTTTTTTCCTGAAAAAATAAATGTCCTAGGTAGGAAGCAGATAATTTTGCAAAAGTGGTTTTGTGATACGTTAATAATATTATGTGATCGAAAGCCCATAATGCCTCCTTGATGCTTTGTTAAAATACTTTTTTTAATTATTAAGGAAGGTGTCCCAATTGCAAGTTGTTGGTTTGGGCCTTGTTAAAATTTTAAGGCTCACTCAACATATACCACCGAATAAATATTCATAGTATGTATCCAAGTTAATTCTTATAAAATTCTTAGCAACATATTTCAATCTTATGTACTTCATAAGAATGGAAGCTACCATTCCGAATTTAGAAAAAAGTCTAATAATGTTTTCATTGTTTGCAAAGCGGAACATTTAATCTATCAGCCACTCTACGCATTTTTTTGTCCTGGGGATATTTTTAATTTATATGATAATATTTCGTAATGATTGAGTTTTTATTGTTTTCCTTTCTAACCTTGCGTAAAATTAAATTGTTTTGGGGTTGCTGTTAAATAATCTTTCTTATTGTTACAATTTCAACCCGCTATGTTTGTTTTTATTACTGTAGTACTGGATTTTGTGTTTTCCTTCTTTTTTAAGACTTATTAAAGATACAGGACTTAATAAAGACTTTTTCCGTCACATTATAAAAAAAAACAGGTTTATTTCAGCATATGCCCATAAAAGTGTTTGTCAAAAGCAACATAAAAGTGTTAGTAACAAGTTCAAAATTTATAAACTAGGTATTTGTTGGTAAATACGGGTTAAAATTGAACTTGGTGTCCTTTGCGAGCTGTACCCGTGGCACTGTCTACGTCCAGCCTCGCCGCTACCGTCTTCAGGAGGCTGTTGATGCTGCCACGCACCTCCTGCGTTACCGACACAATGCGTTTTCTAATTATTGCTGACAGGCTATCAACCTCGGCTACCATCAGCATTTCCGACGCGCTGCAGTGTCGCGGCAGCCCCATCAGACCCCTGGAAGCATTGTTGTACTGAGTTCGTGCGTACGCTCCCTGGACGGTGCCTTAGCATGGTATAGAGAAGTCTATCATACAGGGTCAAGTGAAGGAAAAACGCGCTAGGGGACGGGCGCCAACAAGATGGTCTGACGCATTTAGAAAAGCAGTGGAATGGCAGTCAGTACCGAGCAGTCCATGCCTCAAACGACCGGAGTCTATGCAGGAACCTTTTATGTTGTCGCGATCGTCAGTATTGAGAGAACGACGAAGAAGAAATTCTTATTTGCATATATAATATAATTTAATATTTATTTATTGATATTATATCTAAATATTATGTTCATTTATTTTTTGCGCTAGTTATTAACCACAATTTACCTTTCTCATTTAATTTTAACCGCACCCATTGCCTTATTTCTGCATGACCTAGAGGTAGACAGGCAGAATATGTTTTTTTTTTATTAAAACACAAAGGGTAGACACCCTTTGTATATTTCTTGTGCAACAATGTTTTAAATAAGTAAATAGATTTCTTCATTTAAGTGTCATCGTAATACACGCAAAAGCAAACGATTTTAAATTGTTAAGCATTTTATTATAATCTTTTTTTTTCAGTTTTTTTTCCTACAACTTTAGTGAGTGGAAACTCGTCATGAATTTAGTTTACACAGTTTTATTTGGTAGTAGAGAAACTCATCAATCAAGATGAAACTGCTAATGAGCTGAAGCTAGACGTTTTCATGGAAAATAATTAGCTGTATAACCAATACAAGTAGACCTTTTAGTTCAAACTTTGTCGATGATAGTTTAGAATTCGTTTAAAATGGTCATCAATTTTATTTTGAACTCTGATATGGAACTTACGGTACAGAAACAAGAGTTCTGGCCAATCTGGTAAGTGACCGTTATAACAAGGCCTCTAGAATAGTAGTAATAAGAAAGCTACACAGGTCTTGTCATCCTGGTTTTGTTTGTTACAAATATAACCCTATGCAACCGTTTGCGTCTAAAAGCATTGAAAAATCCATAAACTAGTGGCACACTCGTTTATTGGGCTTAAAATTTTATGCCTCTATGGTTTCCGAGCTAAATTGGTACAAAGGTACACAGCACAAATACATTCAGTAGGGGCCAGTTATTACGTTATACCACGACATGTGATAACTTTTTTTCAAATCGAATAGTGGTAATCAATACTGATGATATAATATTAAGTTCAAAAAAACAATGCACCTGCAATAGCGCCTTATGTCAAAAATTTGCAATATATCCTATATTAGGCTTTAAGCTGTGGCGACCTCTACCATTCGCCATCACAAGTGCATGCCTAACGGCAAGCACAACAGCGAGAACTGATACGGCTCCATAAGGCTAGATGGCGCTGTTAGCCTAGTACCGGCCAAATGATACCGGCCTAGTACCGCACATGAACCGCGGTATATATGATTTCGATCCAGAATAATATAGATAGACAAATCAAGATGATGTCTATCGGACCTTGGTCCCCGACCATAACACCCGGTCGGTAGGAAGCGCTTCCCTTTAGCTTCCTAACTCGAAATCAGTTGCGCCAAATTGGTGACCCCGACGTGATCAACACCCTGGAGCCGCCTGTCATCATCGTCGTCACCCTCTCCTTCCTCTCGCCAACAGCACCCAGCCAGCAGTCTCCAGCAAGCCAGCACCAGCCTCAAGAGGACCATCCGCAGACCTGCACTGGATCTTCCTGGTACCTCCAGCAGCCTAATCCAGATCATCCCGACTCACCGTGGCCTCTGGACTCGTCCCCACACATCCTGGTCAGCAGCAACTGCCTCATCCCGACTCACCGTGGACAACAGGCGGGTCTCTTCCCGACTCACTGTGGAGTACAGGCCGCTTATCCTGACCATCGTGGATTTCCGCATGCTCATCCCGACTCACTGTGGACATCACGCATGATCATCTCGACTCGCCGCGGACATCCTGTGTGCACATCCCGACTCACCGAGGACATAACGCACACTCATCCCGGCTCATCGTGGTGGACCCGAGAACACTGGCACTTGCAAGCTCAAGACGCACAGACTGCTGGCTCATCCTGGCTCAACCAACCTCCGGTTATTCGGAGGGGAGTGGTGTGGCGACCTCTACCATTCGCCATCACGAGTGCATGCCTAACGGCAAGCACAACAGCGAGAACTGATACGGCTCCATAAGGCTAGATGGCGCTGTTAGCCTAGTACCGCACATGAACCGCGGTATATAAGATTTCGATCCAGAATAATATAGATAGATGATGCCTATCGGACCTTGGTCCCCGACCATAACACCCGGTCGGTAGGAAGCGCTTCCCTTTAGCTTCCTAACTCTGGATCTGTTGCGCCAAAAAGCCACTTTCACTTGACAGAAATAACTAAAAAACGCTTTCAAGCGATGGACTTCGTGTTTTTTTACGGAATTGCCTTTCTGTAATTACACACACTAACACGATTACACAGAGTTACTTTTGAGATATCTACAAAAATGCCATGAACTCGTCCCTTATAATTTGTTATTAATTTTGGCAGAGCTACGAATTCTGTTTATCATTTGTTAAAACGATTTTGCTCAAAGCGAGCCTACTGTATCTTATCCTCTAACGATGGATTCTAAATTGTAATAATTAGGAAGATGATGATCAAAAGGGGTCTTATTGTACCGGAACTTCTATGATTTGTTTACAATTTCATTTCTGAAATGATGGCCGAATGATTTTGGTTATGGCGGGTTGAAGACAGGAAAGATTTATGAGGAGGTATTTTTAGAGTTCTTTCATTTTGATTGCTGAATGAACGGTTTCAATATGTTTTTTTGAAATTTATGTTTTTATATCTATACGAGAGAGAGAGAGAGAGATCTATGTAACGAGAAAAAAAATTTGTTATGTAAGAAGCAGTCAATAAAGTGATTTTTAAAAAATATTTTTAAGGCAAGGATTTTATATTTTTATGAGTTTTAATATCATAGGAAAATGAACAGTCTTTGTCAGATTGCAACCATCCCTGTACCGTAGCCAAGACCTTTTTTTTTTGTTTTGCCGCAATTGGCTAGACAGCACCACCAATCATTGACATAATTTTTATTATCTGTCAAAACGGTCTGCCTCCATAGATTTCGTATGGTAATAAATGATTGTGACGTCACGGTCATGTGTCAGAAATCGGAGTCAATTGACCGAATATTTATTGCGCTTTGTGTGTTTAAAAATTGGTTTTTACAGCTTTTTTTAAATATATGGGTTGTATTAACTTCATAGAGGCTATGTTTTTTAAACACCATGTTCTTGACAATATTTAAGACAGTATATAAGGTGTCATCATCCCAATTGTTTTATTTTGTGTATTTTATATGTTTCTGTTGATCTTGTATCTGTATATACTTTTGTATGTATTGTCCTAAATCAATAAATGATTTTCTTTCTTTCTTTCTTTCTAATTATATACCCCCTTCATATGCCTCACTGCATGATAAAGCCAATACAATATAATCTCTTTAAGGTCCCATTTTAGGTCAAAACCCTAAACAGTAGGTAAATAGGGCTTTGTGGTCCCAATTTGCTATTTTAAGGATTCTGTAGGGTAGTATACTATGCATATTTTGTTAGCTACACATTCAGCCGGCCTCATTATCTAAACAGGGGCGAAATTATCGCCGCAATTGTCGTGAAGCGACAAAGAAGGGAAAAGGGAAACGAAAAGAATTGAGAAATAACAAACTAATTATATTAAAAGAAAAACAGAAAAATTAAAAAGAAACCTAGACGAGTGAGAGGAATGATTGAGTGAAAATGAGTGAGTGTAGTGAGTGGAGTGGGCGTGGGTAGGTGTCTTCTCAAAATTAAGCGGGTCCGGAGGCGCCGAAGTGAAGCGAAGCGTTCTTGGAGAAGTCCGTCGATGCGCAGCGGTGTAGAAGCTCGAGCGCAGCTGTGCCGGAAACCGTGAAGACACCGGTGATCAGCAGAGGTAGCCGCGATGGCTCTGTCAGCAAAGGCAAGCAGTTGATGTATCCGATGTAGATAAATTTAGGAGGAGGCAATGCTCCCTCCGTGGGAGTAAAGTGAAAATCCTCCTTAATAGGAGCGAGTAGCAAAGAGGGTAATCCCTCCTCGGGGTAAAGAAGAATAATCCCTCCTCAGAGTAAGGAGGGGCAAGTCCTCGCAGTCTCTCGGGCTAGGAGAGGATAGCCCCTCACAGACCCTCCACAGGATAGGAGGGGTCAGTCCCTCGCAGGCCCTCCTCAGAATAGGAGGGTTCAGTCCCTCGCAGTTCCTCCTCAGGCTAGGAGGAGTCAGTCCCTCGTAGGCCCTCCTCAGGATAGGAGGGTTCAGTCCCTCGCAGTTCCTCCTCAGTCAAGGAGGGGTCAGTCCTCAGTGTTGCAGAGGGTGAGGGCCTTCCGGAGGTAGAGAAGTCCTGGTCTTCCTGTAGTACTTCTTGAAGTATCGTATAGTAAAGAGTTTACTGTTGTGTAATCGAAGCCAGGATTCGAATGAGTCAGATATGGATGGTATGGGCTTATATAGGGCCGGCCGTTCAAATTTAGAGCGTGGATAGAACGCGATAAAACTCGTGCTTTGCAGAGTTTGTAATGGAAATTGTATTGAAACTTTGCTAAAAGTTGTCAATTTTCAGAAAAAAATAATAAGACTCCCGTCACTCAAAATGTCAAACATAGTGTCAAAAAGTACAAAATTCGGAAAAATACTAATAAATTGTGTTCACAATAAGAAATAATGGGTTGGCATTCGAATCACGCATCCTAGTTAGGGCTACATAAATGGTGGCATTTTATAGGGGTTGTTCACCCCTTTCAAATGACACCTCATTTGTGTCTAGGAGACGCGTAGTTTTTTTTTAATATGTGTTTGAAGTTACGTATAACGGAACGTTATTTTTTTATTAAATGTGTCTTTAACATTATTTTTTCACTAAAGTTATTCATGTTTTACACATATTTTGTTGTAAAATGTTTTTATGTGTCATATAAAATGAAAAAAATGAACAAAACAACAAAAAAAAAATACAAAAAATTTCAATGAAACGGAACGTTTTGAAGAGTTAATTAAGGGATCCTTTTGAAGAGTTAATTAAGGCCATAAAGTATGTGTATCCCATTACTTAAATAAACTATTTTAAGAATTTTTTTGTTTTAATTAACTGCCTAGAAATTCTAGTAGTTAAGTCAAATAGACTTAAGTGACAGAAAACATCTGTGCCTGAAATAGGTTCGAAGTGAGGTGGGAGCGAAGCGCAGCTTCGCTCCCACCTTGCTTCGAGTGTTAGTTATTTTTTTTTCAAACCTGTAAAACTTGTTATTAGGAAACCAATGTATGTCAAATAGACTCAGTGACAGAAAATGTCTGTGCCTGAAATAGGTTCGAAGTGAGGTGGGAGCGAAGCGCAGCTTCGCTCCCACCTTGCTTCGAGTGTTAGTTATTTTTTTTTCAAACCTGTAAAACTTGTTATTAGGAAACCAATGTATGTCAAATAGACTCAGTGACAGAAAATGTCTGTGCCTGAAATAGGTTCGAAGTGAGGTGGGAGCGAAGCGCAGCTTCGCTCCCACCTTGCTTCGAGTGTTAGTTATTTTTTTTTCAAACCTGTAAAACTTGTTATTAGGAAACCAATGTATGTCAAATAGACTCAGTGACAGAAAACGTCTGTGCCTAAAATAGGTTCGAAGTGAGGTGGGAGCGTTTTTTTTAATAAGCGGAAGCGATTTTGCTTTTAAGACTTACTTTTTCCGAAAACTTTAAAAATTCATTTAAAAAAAACTATTGATTTCCTAACTTTGGGGAGGGGTCGGGGGGGTTCCCCCCCCTCCCCCCCCCTCCCCTCCCCCCTCCCCTCCCCCCTAACTAGGATGCGTGATTCAAATGCAACCCCGAAATAATTATGCTGAGAAGGAGAGAAAAACCATTAAAAAGTTAGTTATAACCCTTTTTCCCTATTTTACAGCGGAATATCACATTTATAGGTGATACAAACTTTGACGTTTATGAACACGTAATTAGAAATTCCTTATTTTTCAGTAAAAAGTGAACGAAAACAGATTCCACGGGAAAGGAATAATAATACACGCAAAATGCATATATTGTGAGAATGAAAATGACTGGAAACCCAAACCGGAACAAATTATTAACAGTATACCAAGTGAGTATGCACGTCGGTACACAATATATCACCCGCCACTAAACAACGTGACAGCTTGTGACGCCGGAATCGTTAGTGTTAAATACCGGTTTTGTGTGATAGATGGTACCTATTGATATTTATTCCTTTAAAAACTAAATTTTAAAATGGCTTTATGTCTAATTCTTTCACTCTCACTGCTACTCGACTTTGGAACGGACTCCCTAAGGAAATCCAGCGGTCGACGTCGAAATTATCATTTAAAAAGTCACTGCAGTCCCACTACAGGAATGAACTGTCTCTCCTGTCTCAGTGACACTGTGTTCTTACCATTTGTACCATCCTTATTATGTTTACGTAACAATGTATGTCTTTAAATTTTTATGTATTTTTATTTAATTTTATGTAAGTAATTAGTATGTATGTTTATAATTTTATTTTGTACTTAAATAACTTCAGTTAACTTTTTAATTTACTTTTTACTTTATGTGCACCGCCTGAATTTTCTCTGCTTGGCCCTATGGTTGACTGGTAGAGAATGCCTTCGGCATTAAGTCCACCATTGTACACATGTTTGTGCAGAACTTAAATAAATAAATAAAATAAATAAATAAATAAAATACCTCCGACATGAACCAGGAAAACAGCTGGTGAGCTTCATCGGCTCGACGGAATTTGACCAACTATAGCTAAGAACCACTGTGGTTAAATAATCTTTTGAAATAAAAATCGCTTTAAAATCGGGCCGTCCGTTTGAGAGCTATGATGCCACCGACAGACACACAAAAACAACAACAATACAAACATACACCCACAAACATATATACTCAAACTTATTACACCCATTTTTGTCGTCGGGGGTTCAATATGACAGCGCATAAGTAAACCAGTGCTGTGTGTGTGTGCCTCTGAGGTCGGGCGTTTCGGGAGTAGTTCGCTTCATCTACGCACACACAGGTTTCATTAGGAATATGTGCTACCCCGTTATGTATTAAAAATTAATCATTAATTTATGTACCTACATATTTAGTTAAAAATTTACGTTAGATGAAAACAGTTGACAGACCAATAAAAAGTACCATAATAGCTTAATAAGTTATATATTTCTTTGTCGAATTTCTTTCTTTCTTGCACTATGAAAATAGCAGAGATCATCAAATTGATTTTTTGTCGTTCTGTCTTTTCAATTTATTATTTGACAGACCCTTCAACAAACTTTAACTGTATTGATAGAATATCTATTGCTAAACAGTTGGCGTGCTTGTTACAACCAAACAAATCGCACGATTTCTTCATGCCATATTCTAGCGTCAGGTGTTATGATATCTTCCGTACCATAATTTAGTCAAAGCCATGACCTGGCATATTTTTTCATGCCTAATCCACACGTGCAAACCACACACTTGTTCCATTTTTTTCTACATTTCTTGGTGTGATTTTTTCTCCCGTTTCAATATCTCTCCCTTTAATTTGGCCCAAGAGACGAGAATGCGTGTTTTCCTGTATATTTGTGACTTCCCACAACATTGACACGGGATTTTTTGTGGACATTCTTTTGGGTTTCGGTCGTAAACAGTTTTGTTAATTATCACCTCTAATTCGGCGGTAGTAAACAAGTTTTTGCTTAGTCTATTTTCGGATTTTAAGGTAGGAAGATTGAAGTGGATGTTATGGCAATCAAAATTATTTTTTCTTGAGTTTTTTTCTGATAAGTCAAATTTAATTAAATGAGACTTATCTCAATTAAATTTTGCCTGAAAAAATAGTTATTATTATTGTACCCAAAAGTTTAAAATTGTGTGTGGTGAGCTAGGATGATCGAAAAGTTCCTAAAGAGTATTTGCCAAAGAGTATTAAACACATTTTTGTCACACCACTTCAGAGTGCTAAAAGCCTCCTTTTTCCTCTTATTTTATGCCAAGGGTTGATGCATAAAAAACATCCTTATAATAATTACTTGTAACAAAATCATAAGCACACTTTAGTACCAAATATTTATTTTACTAATCACTAAAATAATGTATTCTGAAAGTCACAACTTAAAAACAGGGGTAGTGAAAACACCGTGTGTGACATGTGAAGTGTTTTTATTGTTATTAACCTTTACACATTCCGATATGAGACTTCGTAAATAAAAAAATAAAATTAGTTTTCGTGTATTCTATTATATTTATAAAAAGAGGACTGAAGGACTTAGAACCGAAGACAAAAAGTTAATCTAAGATTGTTTTGGATTCGAGACTATGACCTAGTACATGTGCTTGGATAGCCGAAGTGTTTAAGTTCAAAATCAAAATTCAAAATCATTTATTTTTATTCCAATCTAGGATACAAAATATCATTATGAGGTGGTCCAAGCCGTACTCCACCACGCGGGCTCAGTGCGGATAGGTGGTGTTTGTAAGGTATGCGACCAACCTTACTGCCAGATGTTATTAAGCCGCCCGAGGGCCTCTGACAGTGTTACAGTTACAAATACTATTACCCTTTGGGACCGAGAGAAAGATAATATAATGTATGTATTCTGTGCCATACGATTGAGGGATTAACGACCCGACTAAGTTCTTACAGTGGAAACCGACCTTTTTAAACGTCAACCCAGCTGTCATCGTCTGACGACAGTTGATGAAACGAGACGTCGTTTCCCCATCAATTATCGTGTTTGTTTGTTTTGTTTCTTTCGGGTTAAATTACGTAGGAAGTTTCAGCTTCCGTTTTCAGAATAGGTACGTTAAATACGTTACAGCTGGCTGAAAGTTATGAATATGGATAGAAGGATTGTGTCGGTGTTTTGTTTCGACTGCATCCGTTTTACGGATAATTCTTCAGCAGCCAACAATACCATTTTTATGCAGCAGATTTTTGATCGAAAAGCTTTTGTTTGAAATTATTTCAAGCATGGATAAAATTATAGTCGTATCTCTTGAAATGATTTTACAAATAAGTAAAAACCAATATAAAAAATAAGTTATGATACCCGCGGGTCGCCCGGGAACATTTGCACGTATTCGTGATCATTTTTAAAATCAACTTAAATTAAGCATATTCAGATAGATCAAGTCTGATAGTTTTCTGCACTGCTCGGTAGCAAGATCTTTCAAACGATACTTCGAAGTTTGCTTCGAAGCAATGTTTTCGGACAAACCTTTGCTGAGAAAGGTACACCTTTATCTTACCTATGGAACTTTTTAGCTTTGACAAAGAATACATAGTTAAGTGGAAATTATACCATGTACCTCTTTGTTTTTCAGTTTCTGATATTTTGGTACTGTTGAGCTCAAAGATTAAGAAGCTAGTCGAAGTCAATCGACTGTAGTATTGAATTATTTTATTTGAAATTAATAAATAAATAAATATACAACAAAATCACAAAAGTACATTGATCTGACTCCGTGGTAAGTATCAGAATCAACAGTGGCATTATAAATAAACCTAAATAAATACTTATAACACCCAGTCCCGTACAAACAGACATGTTCATGCACACAAATGTTGGTAAAGTGCGGGGATCGAACCCGCGACCTCTTGTTTATTAGTCAACTTCTTGACCATCACTCCAAAGTGTTGGGAATGTAGATATAAATCGTGTTACTTCATTTGTATAGATATTTTTATGAGACCAAAACCGTTGACAATTTGTCCCAAAAAAAACTTAATTTACATAATACAAAGGGAGTTGTGAACAGTACCTTTGCCAAAAAAAAGTAATTGCCATGATCAGTTACTCCTTGATCATGGCACTGTATGTTCTGTAAATGATTACATATAAGGCTTTTAACCAAATTTAACCCCTCGAGAGTCCTCCGAATTCTAAATACAGCTAAGTTTGCAGCAATCCAATATCGAAGTGGGCCAATCAAAACGGCCCGATTCCACGAATAGTTGCTATAGTTGCCGCTGTCTTAGATTGTGTCCGGGGAACTTCGACGATCGGCTTGTTAAGAATTTGGACTACTCGTATATCTAGTGAGGAATTGCTTTATATTGGCTGAAGATTCTTGGTTAATAAGATGATGTACAATTACGAATGAAGTGTTAATATGTGATGGTCGTTTTCGCTATTATTTATAGCTCAAAAAAAATTGAACTGCCTCTTTGGTGTAGTGGCGAAGTTTCTTCCTTATATCCGAGAGGTCCTGGGTTCGAATCCCAGGTCGAGCCATAATTGTTTCTGAAATTTTCTGCCATGAATTTCTCAAAAACAGCTCTGAGTCGGGAAGTTGGCGGTATTACACCCCCGTGCCTCGGAAAGCACGTTAAGCCGTTGGTCCTGCGCCTGATCTCTCTACGGTCATGTCGGATTGCCGTCTCACCGAACTTTGAGAGAGATGGAACAGTGAGTGCAATTGTGTGTTGCGCTTACACTTGTGCACTTTAATATCTTTTGCGTAGTTGTCTGATCTCTATTGAGATTGGCCGCCGTGGTTGAAATCGGCCAGGAGGACTATTATTCATATCTCAATGTCTCAATGACGAAAGTCTTTGACCAGTGTGTGTTGCCAGTGATTTCCTACGGAGTGAAACGTGGTCACTAACTATGTCGCTCAGCGAGCGTTGGCGAGATGCGATCCTGAGTAGATATTTTTGCTCGAAGGGTTGGTAGGTCCACCTTCTAGACCGACGATCTGATGAAAGTCGCGGGAAGCTTAGGACCAATCTCGGTGGAGATCTTTGAAGGAGGCCTATGCTTATCACTGGTGATATTTAGGATGACAAACAATGCTTGAAGCGTTTTTGAAATAAAAATAAATAAATACAAAAACATTACATACATTGGTCCGACTCCGTGGTAAGTAGCTTAAGCACTTGTGTTATATATATCAGAATCAACAGTGGTATTATTAATCGACTTAAATATATACATATAACACCCAGACCAGTACAAACAGACATGTTCATGCACACAAATGTTTGTCCAGTGCGGGGATCGAACCCGCGACCTATCGGTTAATAGTCAATTTCTTAACCATTACACCGAAGTGGTTGGAATGAAGATATATATTGCAATTTTCTATATTTCTGTACAAAAAAAAATCTTTTAAACAATAGTTTGTTTTTTAAATGTTTGCAAATCAAGAATCAAAAATCAAAAGCGCATTTTGCTCAATGATAAAATAATTCCACCTCAGTTTAGTATCTCACACATCCAACCATCCAATAGACAATATCGGAAGCGGAAAAAAAAGTTCACATTTTCACAACACTGATTCATACGATTGTTCCGCAACAATCCGACATGGCTATACCATTAGCAAGTCATGTCAAGTTACTGCGTCTATTGACAGATGATGCCATTTCGGTCGGGAATCGAACCCAACACCGCCGGGGAGCGCGGCTAACGATCCATATGATTTATTACTGTCATTACGCACCCTAGTGCCAGAACGAGAAATATGCCAGTTTTTGGTCGCACGATTTTGGTTTTTAAATCGTATAATGTAAAGACCGGTTTTGATCGAAAATATGAAATGCGTACATCAGTTAGCGATTGCGTTATTTGAATAAAAGGACTTTATTCGTAGGCAATAATTGCCGTTGAACTGCTTTTCCTTTGATAATTAACTTTTTCCGTGTTCATTGCGCTTAGCTTGCATTTGCTGGTAGCTTTATAAATGTGCATCTGGGTAAATGGAAAAATGAAATACGTATTGATAGTCCAAAAGATAACAATAATGTATTTGAAAAGAAAATATTATGCCTAAAGTAAGCGTCAAAAACATAGTGGCACTTTAGTACTAGGTAAAAATAACAAATTTGACAGACTTCAACAGATAAACAAGAAGAATGCTGAAAATGTTATTTTGACATGGTTCCAAAGTTTATTTTGTACTCTGGTTTCCCTTCAAAACGCATAAATCTTTCACGAATATTTTCGAAGCTGATTGCACTAAGATATGTGAACGTAGCAGTCAAAAACTTGTGTATTTCGCTTTATAAGGGCAAGAATGTTTTAAAACTAGGTATTTTGGAAAAAACAAGAAAGAAAAAGGATAACTTTCATAAGGTACCATCATTACTAACAAAACCTCCAGTGCTGAAACTTAAAAGCCCCCAAAGAATGTCAGTGGCCTGCACCCAGTTTGGTCCTGCGGTCAGCAATTCATTTAGGCGTTGGACGCTCCTACACTTCGCTTTTATCAAATGGTATCTAATTCAGAATTTTTTGGTCTCAACTTACTTTCAAATCAAAAGATTTAAATACTTTCATCAAAGATAACGCCTTATCTTTGCTTTTATAGACCTACTAGCTGACCCGTCAAACATTTTTTTGCTATATAAATTATTTTTCTTATCACTAATGGGTATGAAAAATAGATGTGAGCCGATTCTCATGCGTACTCAATATACTCAAAAAATTTCATGAGAGTCGGTCACGCCGTTTCGGAGGAGTACGGGAACGAACATTGTGACGCTAGAATTATATATATATATATATATATATACTAGCTGACCCGGCAAACGTTGTTTTGCCATAAATGCTAAGGGTGGACTACCCTTATCAGTAAGGGGTATGAAAAATAGATGTTGGCCGATTCTCAGACCTACTCAATACTCTCACAATATTTCATGAGAATCGGTCAAGCCGTTTCGGAGGAGTACGGGAACAAACATTGTGACACGAGAATTTTATATACAAGATATAGATATAGATTAATAAACTGGGCCTAGTGACCTGTAGCACCTGTTTTTTAGACCTATTTCAGACCAGTCTTTCGCACACTAGGCTCTGTTCTTACTTTTGTGTACCTAACATCTAGCTAGAAATCAGTAAAATGTTGTGCTGAGGAAATAAATAACTATTATTATTAATTTCATTAAAAAATACACAGGCCTATTATCACAATGCTATTCTAATTTCAAACAGAACATAGGTAGTTAGATTAAGTGCACTAAACATAATTAAGGTTTGTGGTCACCATACGTAATACCTGAGATCGGTTTGTCGGATTACGGCAAATCTCATCGGATAGTATGTTGTGGTTGGACAGTAATTAATTCTGTGTACGGCCGTCTGTCCGGTTAAATGGTAACGGTGATTTATGACGTCTAGACTGAGGATTATCTGTAGGGTAGTTGGGTGAAGGAAAAAATATCTATGGTCGGTGAAGTGAGGTGAGATTTCTTTGAGTTTTCACTAGTGTCTTCATGCTAGTGTGCAGTGTGTTCCTTGCTCAAATGGTGAAAACATTATATATGTTTTAATTTATGAGTTCAAATAGAATACACCCATTAACTTTACAAGTAAATAGGTACCTATCAATTATACAAGTATAATGTATACTTGTACAAGTATTTGGACATCGTTAATTACCACGATGATGACAAAACTAGCGATGAAATAAGGACGTGTAATAGAAAAAGCTGCATAATTGCTATTTGTATGATTAGTTTATGACTTTGTAGAACGCAATTTTGCCATACAGAAAGTTGTATTTTAAGTTAGAGAATCTTGCTGAGGTTGTACTTTTATGGTAATTTTGTAACGTAGTCAAACTATAAGAAATGGCAGAAGTACGAGTATGCAGGTAACGCAATGACATACATAAAAACCGGTCAAGTGCGAGTTGGACTCGCGCACCGAGGGTTCCGTACAAACCTGTAGATAAGGAGTAGTAACTTTGAAATTTTCAAAATTGTCAAATTTTTTTTTTTAATTTTGAAAATTTACGGTTTTCGTAATTTTTCCTATATCTGTACTATAAGACGTGACTTTATACTAAATTTTATGATTCTAAGTTTACGGGAAGTACACTGTAGGTTTTGATTCCCGTGCGAGTTTCGAAAATTTGCGGCCTAAATGGCTGTATCTTTTGATTGCGTTGGCTTAGAAGGTTGATTTTTCTACAGCTTCTAGGAACAGTAGACCTAAGTATCATATAAAAATTTCAGTTTGATACCTCTACGCGTTCCTGAGAAAAACGGTCTTGACAGACGGACGGACGGACAACAAAGTGATCTTATCAGGGTTCCGTTTTTTTCTTTTGAGGTACGGAACCCTAAAAATGCAGTAGTAATACGCATAAAAACGAACAACGAGGCTTAAATTTAGCTATTATACTCATATCATAATCATAATATACGTACCGGGACCGTTTTAAGGCAAATTAATTTATCCTTGTAAAAACTATGCTCGCCCCCACGTCAGAATGTCAGTTTTACATAATCACTAACATTTAATTACGTAACTGTGACCATGCAAATTTTGTAAGCACGGGCTGTTTTTCCTATTCGGAAGAAACCGCTCATGTTTTAAAAGTCAGTTGTTTTTTTAACACTAACCAACAATGCTACACCGACATACTTAAAATTATTAACTTTGCAACCTATTGACTAGGCATGAGTAATTCGTTTGTCGTTAAAAAAAACTGTTTCCGAAGTCGTCACCGACAAACAATTTTATTTGAAGCCCTAAATCTGAGAAATACTTATCTACGTGTCGTGAATTTGGGAGCAATTGTTGTCGCAGATATTTTTTATACATAAAATATAGGTATTTTATTGAATTAAAAGTAAGAAACAACCGTGGCTCGTCATCCGATCAGTAAATAATATTAATTAATAAACAACTCAACAGAATCAACAGTGTTACAAATAAACTTAAATAAATACATACACAGTAGCCGCTTTCTGGACAAGTAAGATTTAGCCCGTGTTCTTGCCGTCACGAAAGACGAAGAAGAAGAAGAATAAATTATAACACCAAAATCCATACAAACAGACACATACATGCACACAAATATTTGTTCAGTGCGGGGACCGAACCCGCGACCTTGTGTTTAATAGTCAACTTCTTGACCATTAACCAAAGTGGTCGTCATAGTACTTTGCGCTACCAATATCCGTAGTCCCAAACGAGAGTGGCCGACACGGTAACACACCAGTCACTCTGTCACTATGTAGTTTAGGGCGCGTCCGACATGCATGACACACGGCCCTTATTCATCAGATCTCTACACGGCTATGAAATATGTCCATTTCACTTGATAAGGCTGAGCGCTGACTACGACACATTAAAATTATACTTTTTTTTTATGAAACATTACATACATTGATCTGACTCAGTTATAAATAGCTTAAGCACTTGTGTTACAGATATCAGAATCAACAGTGGTATTAACACTTACATACTATTACATTAAAAAAATATGATCTTGTATTTTTATTTTTTCTAAATGTTTCATTCATGTTTACTGTGCATACTTTTTTAATCATAATGTTTGTTATTTAGGCAATAACTTACCTGAGTCCTGTAAGTCTGGCGGCGGGCGCTAACGACTGTCACACAGTTTTCTCGTAAAACTAGTACAGAAGTTAACGATGATGTAAATTATGTAAGAAATTTTGTTTACAATAAACGTTATATTATTATTGGTTATCGGGTCTAAACGCGAACTATTATAGTTAGTGTTAAAATGCAACGCGAACGTTAAAAATCATATACAACAGTGGTATTACAAATAAACTTAAATAAATACATATAACACGTAGATCAGTACAAACAGACGTATTCATGCACACAAATGTTTGTGCAGTGCGGGGATTGCACCCGCGACCTCTTGGTTACCTAATGGTCAACTTCTTGACCATTACACCATAGTGGTCGACAAAGTGGTCTTTGTTTATGCCAACCACTAAAAACCAACAATTATTTTTCTAAGGTAGCCGATTATGTATTCAGATTGCAAAGTACTGCTTGGTCTCCAAAAAATCCTGGAAATAACGAGACTAACTGAATTCCAAAAAAAAAAATACCCGGTGCATCAGAGTTTGAAGAATCCGGTTCTCGTGGGCTGAACAACGTTACACTTATCAACCCTTAACATCAGGTGTAAGTAAAGGTACAAATTTATTTATTCATGTAAATAAATGAATTTGTACCTTTAATTACACCTTTTTATTTATTTTTATTATTATTAATAGACCCACAGGGGGCACTTTCACACGTTCCACACACACACATCCTACCACAGCATCGGGACTGTTTGTGGGCTGGTGCCGTGAAGAAACTGCAGCAAGAAACTCGGTCACCATTGTCATAGTGCCTAGTGTTAGTCTGCTAACCTTATCATCCGATTATCAAAAGATTGTAGGAAGGAAAATTATCTCATTACACGAGTAATTATTATTGACTGCCTCGTTGGTGTAGTGGCAAAGTTTCTGCCTTATGTCTGAGAGGTCCCAGGTCGAGCCGAACTTGTTTCTGAGATTTTCTGTCATGAATTTGTCAAAAACAGCTCGGAGTTGGGAAGTTGGCGGTGTAACACCCCCGTGCCTTGGAAAGCACGTTAAGCCGCTGGTCCTGCGCCTGATCTCTCTCCGGTTATGTCGGATTGCCATCTCACCGAAGTCTGAGAGTGATGGAACTGTGAGTGCACCTGTGTATTGCGCTCACACTTGTGCACTATAATATCTCCTGCGCAGTTGGCTGATCTTTGTTGAGATTGGCCGCCGTGGTCGAAATCGCCCAGGAGGACTATTATTAATTATTATTGAAGGTACTTATCAATCCACGTGTGTAAGCGGCCTGCTTTTGTATGAAATATCCCCGTCTCACTTGATTACTCGTACACGCCCTTACGCTTGTATTATGGTTATTAATTTGCCTCAAATGTTGTCTATTAATTCTATGTTGGTTCATTTACAATATCTCTAATTAACGGAATGACTTCCTTTAACTTGACTTGAGACATCGTGAGTGACATTTTTTTTGTTTATTGTATACTTTTTCGAAATATTAAATATAAAAATTTAGATACTGCTACACAGATTACACGGAGTAATCTATTTTGGTTAGTCAATTATACATTTGTATAATTTTAGTCAATTTAAATTTGTCAATGCGCTTATGATCTTAGTCTCGTCAACATCATAATTGAATACTAGTTACGTGTGAAAACTGTTTGGCTAAAAAACAGTGGTTGCCTGTAAAGTCGGTATACGGGCGAAAGTTTTACGTGACAACGACTTTGAGTGGTAAAATAATTTTAATGTGAATATTCATTCGTATAACATGAACCGGTGTGTATGCCTATCTCTCTCACTCTCTCTCTCTCTCGCTCTGTCTCTCTCGCTCTTAGGCGGGTTAACTGTGCTCGAGTGGAAGGGATGCGTGCCTTTCACTTTTAATGTCTGTCTCACTCGCTCTTAGGCGGGCTAACCATGCCCGAGTCGAAGGGACGCGTGCCTCTCACTCGCTCTCATTGTGAGCGCGGAACGTGAGCGGAGCAGCGTAACGCAGTTTCTTGAAGTGTCACCCGGCAAACCAATTTATAAGACGTTGTCACGTCAAAATTTAGATACTGCTACACAGATTTCACGGAGTAATCTATTTTGGTTAGTCAATTATACATTTGTATAATTTTAGTGAATTTAAATTTGTCAATGCGCTTATTTTATTTATATATATTTATTTCAGGCCACACAGCCCATATAAGACAGTTAGTAACAAAGTTCTTAGCCTAGGATTAGTAACACAAAATTTATCTTAAATCTAAACAAAAGAACAAAAACGCCATTCACTGCAGCGCCATCCCACTTGAGATGGCGCAGCAGTGATTGACATAAAGACAATCTAGCCTACTTGAAATCATGTTTAGGATGCTGTTGGTACTGGCTCGCATTCTGTGGACCAGAGACGCGCACCGTTTCCGCATTGTAGCGTAAAAACAGTCCACACGGTATTCTGCGAACATCCCTGAGGCACTACAGTACCGCGGCAGCCCCAACAACACCCTAAACGCATTGTTGAACTGGACACGGAGGGCACTGTAGGACTTTTTATTGTATTCAGCCCACAGACTACACATGTAAAAGGATGTACAGTAAGCTCTAAACAGAGTGATTTTAACCTGTGCTGTACATCGTGAGAATCTGCGAGCTATCATATTTGCCCTGACTGCCAGCGCCCTCCGTTCCCTTTCTATGTCGTCATCATCTCTGAGGGTAGAGGTCAATATGGTTCCCAAGTATTTAAAAGCGTGCACTGTTTGCAATGCCTGACCATCAAGCCTAACATCTGGGTACTCAGCTGTTGTCTTACCTCTAGCCACAAAAACCATGCGTACACTTTTCGCCGCATTGTACCTCAGCCCATGTCGCCTAGCATAAGCTTCACAGACTGAGATCAGTTTTCTAATTCCACATACTGAGGCACTCAGCAGCACCATATCATCAGCATAGCTCACGTTGTTAAGATTAACACCGTCTATGTGACAACCAGCGCGGGTGCTGCTAAGTGCCACAATCAGGTCATTAACATATAAGTTAAAGAGGGTAGGCGAAGAAAGCCCCCCCTGCCTCACGCCACACTCCAGCGTGTATGACTGCGACATGCTTCCCGCCCATCTCACGCCATTGACCTGATTTTTATACCAATATTTAAATATATTTATGAGCTCAGTAGGTAACTTAGCCTTTAATATTTTTTCCCATAACACGTCATAGGAAACCAGGTCAAAGGCTTTCGACAAGTCAAGAAAGCATGCATGGACCGCTGTGCCCCGTTTAGTATAGTACCTAACCGCGTGCTTAACACGTCTTAGTCTCGTCAACATCATAATTGAATAACTAGTTACGTGTGAAAACTGTTTGGCTAAAGAACGACGCTTTCTTTGTTTTATAAGCGCTATGCACCTTATCACAGCTGTTTGTTTTCCTAAATAAAGAAAATAAATTAAACTACTATTACTATCAATTTTTGACGTGACAACGTCTTATAAATTGGTTTGCCGGGTGACACTTCAAGAAACTGCGTTACGCTCCGCTCACGTTATGCGCTCACAATGAGAGCGAGTGAGAGGCACGCGTCCCTTCGACTCGGGCATGGTTAGCCCGCCTAAGAGCGAGTGAGACAGACATAAAAAGTGAAAGGCACGCGTCCCTTCCACTCGAGCACAGTTAGCCCGCCTAAGAGCGAGAGACAGAGCGAGAGAGAGAGAGTGAGAGAGATAGGCATACAAACCGGTTCATGTTATATGAATGAATATTCACATTAAAATTATTTTACCACTCAAAGTCGTTGTCACGTAAAACTTTCGCCCGTATACCGACTTTACAGGCAACCAATTTTTTTAATTTATTTCATAATATTACCTATTTTAAGTACCTTTTTTATTTGAGTAAATAACACTATGAAAGCTTTAAAGACTTACTCATCCTTTCCGATTGCAAAGTTTGGATCTGTAAAAGCCGTCAGCCGTTTTACAGATTACCAACTTAAATAAAATAAAAAAGTGTCAACCCCTTTTCAAATAGGAAAACTTTGGCACTCATCAGAACTTGGCATTCTTTTAATTTAAACAGATCACTTAGCCTTTATTACACAAGTTTGACGTTAAAAATGGCGGAGAAACCCCTTGTCTTGAGATATCGATCTAGATAAGTAAGAAGAAAAACTTTTATCGGATTCTGCAGAATTTTCTGTCGGGAAGGATTTTAAGAAACAAGTAACCATTTAGATCTTCGTCATAATGTTCAACTAAATATTATACTAGTTTATGAATTTTGTCGTGCAAATGGGACCATCAATTTCAGACTTAGTCCAGGGCATACTCGGTGATTGATTGACACGTTGTCAGTCGCGAGTCGCAGCGGTAATATGCCGCATGTGTGAGCTGGCTGTAAGCACTTTTTTCACAAAACAACCTATCTTATCGCTTTGATAAATTATTATGGGAAACAAGCTTAGGTATTATAAGATTAAGGAACTATGCATTTATTTCCGACGACCACCACTTTGGTGTTTTGGTCAAGAAGTTGACTACTAACCAAGAGGTCGCGAGTTCGATCCCCGCACTGTACAAACATTTGTGTGAATATGTCTGTTTGTACTGGTCTGGGTGTTATATGTATTTATTTAAGTTTATTAGTAATACCACTGTTTATTCTGATATCTGTAACACAAGTGCTTAGCTTAGCTATGATGCTCAATGTTTATTTAATTATTCCCATTTCCTAAGCATATCTGGTCAGGTCAATGAAGACTTACGGCCAGCGCATACTTACGGCTCCCTGTCGCCGCAACCCCTTAGTGAGACAGCGTGCCACCCATCAGCGCGGTCGAATCGCTGACAATCGCGTATCACGGCGACAGAAACATCAGGTGAGCCTTGGCATTATACTACTAGACTAAGTTTTAAGACTTCATTTTCATTTGTCGCTGAAAATGTTTAAAAAAAACCTTATAAACGAAAAAGGGTGGAAATGAATAATAGTATGCCATCATATAAAGTATGTAAGTGCATGTAAGCCGTCCCTCTGATATATGGGGCCCGTAAATTGTCCCCACTATAGGGGGAGCGATGACCAATATTGTACGGGTAGTATTATTATCTGCTGTGACTTTGTGTTATTTTGTTTAGCTAACACAATATTACGAGGTGTCCAATAAAGGAGTGAATGTTATGTCAACTTATGTTGAAGTAAAGCGAGTTTTTTTATAGATACAGTCAGCGTCAAAAATATAGTACCCTGTCGAAATATAATTTACTTGCTGACCCGGCGAACTTCGTACCGCCTTAGCGTTGCAATGATTGAACAATGTCATCGAATGACATTGACATTAGTTACGCGCGTTTTTTGAAATATGCAAAATTAAATGTATATTTTTCAATATTTCTAAGAGATTTTCTTAATATTTTTTCCGTAAGAACCTTCTCCTAATAATAACAAATACAACAAAAAAAGAATTAGTGGAATCGGTCCAGCCATTCACGCGTGATGCAGTGACCAAGGAAAACGAGTTTCATTTTTATAAATATATAAGAAGATGTGCATTCGCCTTGTCGATTTGTTGGTTTCTGTCAAATTTGCTATTTTGACATGATACGAAAGTTCCACTGATTGTCATAGAATGTACCACATGGATACATACGTATGTCATGTGTAGATGATTTCCTAGCCCCTACGAAATTTTAAATCCGTCCAATAAGATAATCTTTCTATCTTACTTTTTGTTTACTATGTTATATGTTTTACAAAACACTTCTGATTCATTAAAGATTAACGTTCGTATCTTGAAAATTCGTAAGGAATTGATAAACTTAAATGTTTCGTAGTTGAAAAAGGCTAACGATTATCGTTTGACTATCGCCTAAGATCGTGCAACTGGCATGATGACACCTATTTTAAATATTTTCAAGACCATGGCGTTTAAAAAACATAGCCCCTAAGAAGTTAATACAACCAGTTTATTTCCAAAAAGCTGTAGAAACTAATTTTTAAACACAGAAAATTCAATAAATATTCGGTCAAATGACTCCGATTTCTGATATATGACCGTGACGTCACGTTCATGTATTCCCATGTAAAATCTATGGAAGCAGACCCTTTTTGACAGATAATAAAAAGTATGTCAACGATTGGTGTTGTCGTCTAGCCCACTGTCTTCAGTTATAAAACCAGGAAATCTTACCTGCTGAAATAGAGTTACTGCAGCTAAGACTTCACAACTTGATAACTTAGATCAAACCAAAAAGAGGCAGATACGGTACGATCTAGTCATGCGTGGTTCTAATAAACTGAGTCCAATGTCCTAGTCGTCGTGGGTACTGCGAGTTGTTTACACGTGCGTGCGTGCTCGTCGGTGGTCCATTTTTAGGTTGACGATTGTGTGCTTTTGGTGTGGAGACCATGGGCTCCTGGGGCTTCTTCAGAGAGCTGAAGAAGAAGTTAGCTCAACACACTATTGGGTTGGCAGCTACCTCGCTCTAAGGATCAGCCTTGTTGCGTGCCATTGTGCGGCCCATTAATGACGTACCATAACTTCCTCTGGTTCGATCTAAGCTTTGTAATATTATTTAAAACAAACGAAGTCCACAGCAATTTTTGTCATCAACAATGCATTTTTATTTGTCTGGGAACCGTGATATTATGCTCCTCATTTAACAGTGTCGCAACAACGCTTATGCTAATAACTTCAAATTAAACAATGTTTCCTTAATCCACTAAAACAACCGCAAAATCAAATCCCAACACCGCTAGAAACAAACACGACTGTGTCAGAGTTATTTCGCCTTATTAGATACTTTTCATGGTATTTAATGGGCCAGAAAAGGGCAAGAAATTTATGGGCGCGCAATAAATCGGTCCGATTCTGGTACACGCCCGGGCACTTATCGTGAATTGGGCCTTTTTGTATACGATAATAATAAATTAATATTATTAAAGCAATACAATCAATGTCGGGGGGTTTGTTTATGAAGTTAAGGGAACATATTTGGTTAATGCCGTATCTAGGCAAGAGTATGAGTAAGATAGGCCATGAAACACCTTTATTGCAGTTGGTTGGATGTTTTAATGTTATTATCTTTGTTTCAATGGCAAATATGATGCTTTACGTTAATGAATATAACAGCAGTAAGAGAATTCGCATTTTTTTTTGCGAAAACAAACTCTTAGGCATGGACTAGAAGTATGTATTATCGCGGTCTGCGTTTCATGAACACCTTTAAGGCGAAAATCATTTGCACATCGCGCGCAATCCCGTTTTCTAATTGCTCCGCTTGTGTCGAAGTGCATGCGAACGATTTTCGTTAGAAAGTGTTCACGCGGCGTAGACCGCCACCGTACGTAAGTCTAGTACTACTTTTCATTCTGTCTTACCAATAGTGAAACACAAAATTGTGTTTTCGTATTCTTGGCAACATTACTCCTGTTCCAAACCAAACAAATCCATCTCTCCCACAAAAAAACTGAAATTAATAAAGCAGATTAAAGCACGCTGCAACTTCGCATATTATTCAAAAAACTTACTCTGGCAGACCAGCGAATCTCAAACTTTTGCAGTCCGTGGACATCATCACATTGATGCCACACACTTCTGGACATTGCATTGCATTTAGGTCCTAAGCACATCAACATCAACAAATGATTGTGTCGCATGTTTAAAATACGTCGGTCTCTTATTGATTATTCCAAACGTCAGTTGATGATACCAACTCGCGCGCCCCCTGGGGCAAGCGGACGACAGTTTTAGAAACACTGCTGTAGACAGTTGCGTTTCTTCCGTTATTTTCATTAATGCCAACTTTTAATGAGTCCGAGTTTGTCGTCGTAGTTTCTTTGTCCGTTTCGAGGATTTGCCTCGTTTAATCTGCTCTTGGCTAATTAAATTATGTTCGCCATCTGTTATAGTTGCCATGCTAATTTAAGATTGTCCAATTCCAATTTGGCGTTTGTTTTGCGAACTGGCTGTGAGCCATATTTTTTGTGAGATTCGACTTTTGAGACAGGATTTCTGCTCGTGCAAACTAATAGTACTTTTCAACTTATAAATAAGGGCGATGCTTTGTATTATCCGGAGGAACAGAATCTGTTCAACAGAGTTTATGAAAGATTCATCATTGAGTAAATAATAGTCCTCCTGACCGATTTCGACCACGGCGGCCAATATCAACAGAGATCAGCCAACTACGCAGAAGATATGAATAGTGCACAAGTGTGAGCGCAATACACAGGTGCACTCACTGTTCCATCACTCTCATAGTTCGGTGAGACGGCAATCCTACAGGACCGGAGAGAGATCAGGCGCAGGACCAACGGTTTACCATGCGCACCGAGGCACGGAAGTGTAACACCGCCAACTCCCCGACTCCGAGTCCGACTTACTTATCAGTGAGTAATAAATGTATGTTCTAGCAATTACCAAGGTAGACCTTATGCGCCTGTTAAGCTCTTCAGTCGAACTTAAATGTGATACATTAATATACTTTGACGGTTTGGCGTTAATTTGCCTAACGCTTCCCTCCACCGTTCCCTACATCTTTGAAATTGGAAAACCATCGTGCACGAAAAAAACGGACTAATAAACAATGAAACAAACTTCTTGATCATCTGCTTGTTTTCCTCGAAATAACGTCTTGTGTCACAGAATGACTGCTGATCTGTCATGTGGGACTGCCCAATATTTTCCTTTCTTTCCGTCTTTCGAATGTCATCATCAAAATTGCCGTGTCTTGCCGTGTATTGCCGTGAAATTAATTCATACAAAATAATGAACGCAAAACTAGTAGCTCTAATTATGATATTCATCACCAACTTTAAAATGTGTCAGAGTAAACGATACGACAACTATACACTCTTTGGAGTTGTTCCCATTGAGGTAGACCATCTAAGGTTTCTCCAGAACCTTGAGAAGCAGAAATATGTTGACATGGTATTCTGGAAGCGACCCCACAAATTGTACCATGATGTCCAGTTCATGGTAAACCCAGTTGACAAGATATTGTTCTTGGAAAGAGCGCAGCATTACAAAATGAAAACTACCGTTTTGGCTCCTGATGTTCAGAAGTAAGTGATGTTATTATAATTTTAAAAAGGTAAAAGTATATATTGAAGTAGGACAAGTAATAAAATGAGGTAAATTTTGAAACTGTCCCAACAAACTAGGAAATGGTTAAACCAACTAGTATAATATGAACACATAAAAAGACAGCAAGGTACGAGTCAAGTCTTTAACACCTAAATAGATAGAGAAATTCAAGAGGAAGGTTTGTGCAAAAATACGGAAAAAATACGAAAAGAGCGATCAAGGCAGCGTTTGCCAGGTCTACAAGTTAATTTATAAGACTTCTTGAACCAAATTATTTTTTGCACGACTCCGTATCGGCCTAACTTCAGAGCGTTTTTTTTTATCCAGATTATTTGACAACCAAGTGATGAGAAGATACCTCCGTTTGCGAGTGGAGACATTTTCGTGGGAGTTCTACCACACCATAGAGGATATCTACCAATGGCTCTCCGACTTGGCTTTGAAGTTTCCGGAGAGCGTGGAATTGTATACGATTGGGAAGTCAGTTCAAGGACGAGAGATCTTTGCTCTTGGAATCCAAAGGGGAAGAGCACCGAAGGAAAAAGTTATTGTAGAAGGAGGTGGGAATTGGTACACACGATAGCACATCAAACTAAAAACAACGGATTCATATGCTCTTGCGAATCTGCAACAAGAGCGATTACGAAATTAAAGAGGGTAGCCATAAGTTATGTGCCTTCGTTTCGTTTGTACTTCTTTGGATAGGTGATAAAAGTTTAAGTTACACTGGCTGGAATGTCTCGTTAATGCTTTTCTTATAAGCAGAAATGCGATAAGTTATTTAAAATGAGAATTAATTTCTTTAGCCTAAGGCTCACAAAATTTTTAGCTTCGAATCAAACCATCCATCCATCTATCTGCGGTTTCTTTTCAGAAGATGAGCTTCTGTAAAATTTTCATGATTCAGGTATCCACGGAAACGAATGGATCTCCACGGAGTTCGTCACCTACTTGATACACCAACTTGTATATTCCAATAGTAGTTCAAATAGGGCATTTTTAAAACTGGCCCAGAGCTACCAGTGGTATCTGATACCAATTGTCAATCCTGATGGATACGAATACAGTTCGAATGTGGTAAGATGATCATAACATTTTTGTTTAAGCATGTAGTATGATAGTAAGGGAAAGTTCTCTTGGAACAGGGGTGGTAACGATTTGGCAGTGATACCAAAGTCAAGGAAACTATTCCTGCGGTGTTTGGGATGAGTGACCTTTTTGACCATTTAGATGACGTCTATGTACAACTTCTTCCACCTCAAGGTAGAAGTAAGGCCTGTGTCCAGCAGTGGAACGTATATAGGCTAAGGTGATGAGATGATGACGATAGTCTAAGATAAACGTATTATTACGTACGTAAACGTATTATAACGTAAGTAGTTTCTAAAAGTATAAATTAGTATCAAGTGCGATTTAAAAAAAATGCATTTACGATTCCTCTAAAGATGATTTGTAGAAGCGCAGAAACCAAAATACTTAACCAATTTAAGGCAAGCATGTTTTAAAATTTAGAAATTGTAGTTCAGGTTTTAAAACTAAATTGCCAACCTAGTATGTAATAAGACTAGGTTTGTGGCTTATATTAATTTAAAAATAAACAGGACCGGCTGTGGAAGAAAAACAGACGAAGTTTCGAAGATGGCATAGGTGTTGATCTGAACAGAAATTTCGACTACAGTTTTGGGAGTAAGTTATCAAATATTAGACTAAATATTTTTTGAAGCTCGCGAAAAGCTGCTGGATCCAAGAAGCACAGGATTGATCTCAATGATCCTTGGGGGAGGCCTATGTTAAGCGTTAAGCATTAAAGGGCTTGATATGATGATGATAAGAACTCCTCAAACATTCAATATCTTGTGACTTTCTTCGTAAGAACTCATTAAATTGTTTTTAGTTTTGCAATATTATTGTGACATTAAAGTTCAATATCCGCTTCGTTTACAGTAGGTACGTACATCTTCCTAGTACCTACCAAAACCTGGTTTCATCTCTTTTTTAATCATGTGAAATTTCTTTTGCAATTCAGAGTTCGACACAAGCACAGATGTAGAACACGAAAACTACTGCGGTCCGGCACCGTTCTCGGAACCGGAAACGAAGGCTCTGTCACAGTTCATTAGTCAGAGGCGAAAGGGTCTAAAGTTCTACTTCGCGTTCCACGGGTATGGGCAGAAGATCATCATTCCGTTCTCTGATCGGGTGAACCATGTCGGAGACTTTACCGAAATGGTGAGTATGCGGCTTTTACACACACATACACACGCACACACACACACTCATGCAAAATTGCAATTCAACAGCCGGAGGAAGTTCTGCCTGAAGGGTCTGAAGTTCTATTTCACATTCCACAAGTACGGTCCTTAGATCCGTTTTCGGGGCAACCATGTGGGAGAGTGTATAGAAACTGTAGATGAACTTGCAACACAGAGAACATTTGAATTTGTTTGGTAGATTTTCATAAGTTGTAAACTTTTGATAGTCCAATGGCATGCCCCTGACCTGGCAACATTAAGCCACGTCCATATCTCGCTAATGTGTAGCTCATGACTGGTTCGCAATCTGCACATACATTGATACAGTTACTGGATTGGTCTTCTACTTAGTTCATCATATCACTACGATCACTGTAGTGAGTGCGTGTACTACTCGTATAGAGGTATGGCTAGTTAGTGGTGCGACGTGACTTACCACGTGGAACTGTGACGCCCTGCATGAAGATAAAACGCACACGCCCTGTGGGGTAAACACGAAAATTATCGTAAAGTATTCGTGTCGTCGTGCGTTACGATAGTTGTTCGTGGTCACCCAACAGCTTGCAGGCAGCTCGGGAGCGGTTTAAAAGCAAAATCACCAGATTTGGACGCACCCTCAAAACATTTTTCTTTCTTATTATCACAAACCGGTCTACGTAAACAAAACAAAATCTATTAAAAGTACAATATAACGACTGATAGTAATCAAATTGAAATTCTCGGTTCAGGCATAATGCAAGTTAAAACAGTGTATTCACTCAAAAAACGACTTGATATCACGTCAGAACCAATTTTTTTTTTAAATTGAAAAAAAAAACACGATCTCTCAGTTACAGAAACAACTACAAACTTTAGTACTTACCATTTGAATAACAAAAAAGAGCCTATGATTTATTTGACCTTAAAATTTGTAATAATAATAATGATCTTTTGAATCAACAACGCATGGGTAACTTTATAAATCATTCTTTTTAAATTGCTTTGTTTATTTATTAAGATTTGTATACCAAGAAGGCGTTTATTTTCGTAAACCTTTATCAGACTGGTTGAACTTACTGTATTCAACTTTTCATTATAATCCAGGCATCAACCGCGATCAATATAAGAGAGTCGAATATTCATGGAACATTTAAAATTCAAATAGGTTTTCGTTTTCAGGAAAATTACGGGAAACAAGCAATAATAAAAATGTACGGATATTACCGGACGAGATATGGAGTTGGCACTTTCTATGATACTCTAGGTAAATTTTTTTTAAAGAACTCATTATGTTTCTGTATATTGAAAATAAACCACGAAATCGAGGAGCTGGTAGCCGAACCCAACATCCTGGGAGAAGCCAAAGCCCAGAGACTCCGTTGGTTGGGACATCTCGTAAGAATGGGGGAGGATCGTAGGGCCAAAGCAGCGTGTCTTGGAATACCTCGAGGCCACCGCCCCGTCGGCCGGCCCAGATACCGCTGGAAGGACGCTGTCATGTCAGATCTGCAGGAGCTACAAGTTGCGGTCTGGCAAGAGGCGGCTCTCTTGTTTCCGAGGCCAAGACACACGTTGGGTCGCTGCGCCAAAGGAGTAAGTAAGTAAGTATATTGGAAATAATCTCAGCAAATAATAGTCATCATATTTACGCAGGTATAATAATTGTAGTACGGTCTACCAAGCTTGATTTTTTTTATTCTTTCAGGTTTTCGAGTATCCGGCAACAGTGCAAGTTGGGTGAAGAAAACGCACCGAGTGAAGTAAGTTATAAGTAAAATAATCAATACAGCTGAGAAAAGAGAATTATTTTGCTTTCAATTACCACTAAACGACGCCTGCGCAAGAAGCCAAATATACTAGACCATATATACCATATAAGTGAATACGGTTGGATCTATGTGGGTCCTTGCGCTGGCGTTTAGTGGAAATTGAAAGCAAAATAACTCTCTTTTTTTCAGCTTAGTCATGGATTTTTTGCAAATTAATGTCTGATTCCATCAACTATAAAATCGATTACTTTTAGTGAAAATAAATAAATATATTCCCAATATGTAAAGCATAGGAAACTTGATTTCATAAATACATTGATGCTCAGTACCCTTAGTATTTTCGCAGACTGCAATGTACATAATAAAACTTAGGTTTAGTTGCAGTCACACCTTCACAACATGATCTGGTAGAAAGAAAGCTTAATAGCTAAAGTTATAGTTATAGAGCTTCAATTATAATTTCAGATAGGTACATTTATGTTTGTCAGGTTATTGTCACATTGGCTTAGGTATTTTAATTTTTTCTACGTATATTTAGTTTATATACTAGGGCGGTTTGATAAGTCCATGGCTTTGAAAAGAAAAACATATATTTTGTGTACAAAAACATTTTATTTTTCTACATACTCTCCTTTCAACTCTACACTCTTCTTCCAGCGATGCTCCAATCTCTTCAACCCATCCAAAAAATACTTTTTGTCAAAGCCTGCAAAATAGGCCTCGGTTGCAGCTATCACCTCTTCATTGGATGAAAATCTTTGCCCAGCAAGCCATTTCTTCATGTTTGGGAAGAGAAAGAAGTCACAGGGGCTAAATCTGGTGAATATGGAGGGTGCGGCAATAATTCGTATCCTAATTCGACAAGTTTTGAAGTCGCGACTGCAGACGAGTGGGCCGGAGCATTATCCTGATGAAATAGAACTTTTTTCTTTGCTAGATGCGGTCGTTTCTTCATCAACTCTTCATTAAATCTTTCCAGCAATGCACCATAGTAAGCATCGGTTATTGTCTTGCCTTTCTCCAAGAAATCGATGAAAATAACCCCTTGACTGTCCCAAAATACTGTTGCCATCACTTTACCAGCCGAACATACCGTTTTTGCCTTCTTTGGTGCACGTTCGCCGGTAGAAGTCCACTGCTTTGACTGTTGTTTAGTCTGTGGCGTATAATGGTGGACCCACGTTTCATCCACGGTTACGTACCGACGCAAAAATTCACTTGGATTGCGATTATACATAGCCAGACATGCCTCAGAAGTAGTCACGCGTTTTCGCTTTTGGTCGACTGTCAGTAAGCGTGGCACCCATCTTGCAGAAAGTTTTTTCATTCCCAAAATATCGTGCAAAATATGAAAAACTCGTTCAGTTGAGATGTGCACAGCCTCAGCTAAATCGCGTATCATTACTCGACGGTCAGCCAAAACAATATCGTGGATTTTGTTAACAATGTCCTCAGTGGTTACCTCAATCGGCCTTCCTGGGCGCTCGGCATCATTGGTTGTAATACGTCCACAACGAAACTCAGTAAACCATTTATGTACCATTCCATGAGACGGCGCTGAATCCCCGTAATATTTTTTCAACTTGTCTTCGGTCTGCTTAATGGTTTTCCCGCGTAAAAAATAGTGTTTAATCAAGACTCGAAACTCGGATTTCTCCATTTTCGAAGAACACCTTCACAGCCGCCAAACTTCTTTTGTTATTAAATATTGTTTTCGCGCCATATTTGAAAATAGAATTATTTTAGGTTCGCAAAAATATTACTTTTAAGAAAATATCATTAATAATAAAAAAAGTTTCTATTCAGCCTGAAAGTCATGGAGTTATCAAAACGCCCTCGTAATAATATTTGTGTATATGTATGTTTAAGTATATATATATTTTTTTTGTGGCTAATGTGCATCATGTTTTATTAATATTAATATGACTTTTGCACGCAACTCCCTCTTCCTGTAAATGGCAATATCCTTAACCCAAAGGTAGTCTGGAAGAGATCGCTCTTAGCGATAAGACCGCCTAAATTGTGCTATTTTTCGATATGTATATATTGATTTTGTATTATTTTTTGTGGTGTACAATAAAGTGTTCTCTATTTATCTATCTAATAGTAAATCAGTAGCTTGAGTCCTAGAATTCGATTCTCAAATAGATAAACTCTAATCGTCATTACGTACGGCTACTCCATTAATTTGCCATCACATCATCAGTAAAAGCTTAATTTATTTATGAATCTTCCATCCTACTCTAAAGGTACGTCTTCACATTCCTGCTTCGTGACAACGGTAGTTACGGCTACGCGCTACCACCAGAGCAGATTCTCCCCACATGTATTGAAACCATAGCTGGTCTTGTAAAGATCATGACTGCGAGGCCTAGGAGAGTGAGGGCCAACCTGTTCGGTTCTGCACACACTTTGGATGAAGGAAGGCTATTGTTGTTGTCAGTGGCTGTTCTGTTCTTGAAGTAAATGAGTGGTGATTTTTTTAAAGTTGGTTTTATTTTAGATACTAAATAACAGCGTATTGCATACTAAATTACTGCTGGTTGTGTTTATCATGTGCTATTTGATAACAACAACTTTGAGTCATGAATGTTGTCATTTAATGACCAGGCTAAATAACCTACCTACCAAGTTACTTTATTTTTGGCATTAACAATGCAAAAGTCTTTACACTGTGAAATAAAATTACACGTAAAGAAAAATGGACTGGCACAGGTGGGACACGAATTCGCACCTTTCGCAAACCGGGCGATTGCTTTCCCAATTGAGCTACCGTGACACTGACTCATCGGTCCGAATTTTTTTTAGTGCTCCTTAGGCTGCAGCCAGCCGTAATTCATTATTTATTTATTTTTATCTCAAAACATTTGGGACTTTTACTACAGGTACTACAGATAGGTCCTATCGTACCCTAATAATACGGTAGTTGACACCACCAATCGTTGACGTACTTTTTATCAACTGTCAAAACGCTTTTCTTCATAGAGCTTGTATGGGAATAACACAATTTGACGTCACCGCGTGCAATGCCGACTGAGTGACTAATTATCATTTGAATTCCAATTAAAAATCAAATAATACGAACTGCAGAAAAATATTAGTGTAAAGGCATCTGAAATTATGAATTATTTTAGAGAAAATCAGTTTTTGAATATTTCTTTCATAGTGGAAACAAGCCTATTGTGTTTATTCCTAGATATACAAAAAATAATTCACATACATAATTAGATTTAAAAAAAAAACAAAAAAGAAAACCAGATTCAGAGTCAAGGATGACTAGTCACCATTTCACAAATCAGTACCTATTCATAAAATTTTGGTAAGATACCTACAACATCCCGCCTGTGGCAGTCCATTTTTCTTTAAGTGTGTTTTAGTTTTACAAACCTACCGTTGACTGAATTTTTATCAACTGTTAGTTTCATACTAAAAGCTATTGAGGTTTTAAAATTTTTCTATGAAACTGACTGTTATCTAAAATTCAGTCCACGGTGGATTGAACAGACATTGAAACATTGTTGTTATTTCTGTTCCCGGGATTACTACTGATAAGTTTTTGAAAATTCATCTGTTATAATAATGCATATAATAATGGCATTATAATACGGGACGTCATTGAATTGGTCACAATAAAAAAAATCAAATGTCAAAGTCAATTACGATACTCTAATTGTCCTTTTCCAACTTTTTCTGTATTTGAAAATAAGGAAAATGTGAAATCTCTGAGGCTGCTACGTGAATATCAACAATAATAAATGGACGCACGGCAAACCAACAATGTATCCAAAAATACTGCTTTTGTTTAGTATTATTTTGTGTTCAAAATCAATATTGTGTAAGAGATATAACAATTTCACGTTATACAGAGGGGTACCAGTCAACGAGGAACATTTGGAGTTCTTTAAAAATTTAACGAAATATGATGTTAATTTTTGGAGGCTACCCAGTACTGCGTACAGACCTGTAGAATTTATCATATCTCCAGATGATAATGAAGAATTTTTAGCTCAGGCGAAGACGCGGGAGATATATTTGACTACAGTCATATCGGATTTGCAGAGGTAACTGCTCATAGCACTTTTTCTAAAGTTCATCAAATGTTGAGTTTTGATAAGGCTGAGTGTGGGAGCGTACGACTCCCGGTGGAATCAAGCATGAGGCTCTGGTTATCTTATCTCTAACTGCCGATTTACTGGCATAATAGTAATAGTCCTCCTAGCCGATTTCGACCACGGCGGCCAATCTCAACAGAGATCAGGCAACTACGCAGGAGATACTATAGTACACAAGTGTGAGCGCAATACACAGGTGCACTCACTGTTCCATCACTCTCAAAGTTCGGTGAGACGGCAATCCGACATGACCGGAGAGAGATCAGGCGCAGTACCAACGGCTTTACGTGCTTTCCGAGACACGGGGGTGTAACACCGCCAACTTCAAGACTCCGAACTGTTTTTTGAGACATTAATGACAGAAAATCTCAGAAACAATTTTGGCTCGACCTGGGATTCGAACCTAGGACCTCTTAGATGTAAGGCAGAAACTTTGCCACTACACCAACAAGGCAGTCTAGCATACACACGTGCTGAAAACATCATCGCATTGTTATGGCAATCGGCTTAGTTTAGGATGGCAGTTGCTAGCCAGACGTATAACGCACAAGTCCTGTGGGGTGAGCACGAACAACTATCGTAATGTATTCGTAGCGTTTACCTATCGTTAACTTGTCAATTTGTCAGGGAAACTGTCAGTTTCTGACGTTTGCACAAATACGTTACGAAAATGTCCGTACTCACCCCACTGGCCACCGAGTAGTGTCGGCAAATCCACTCAACTTTTCATGTGAAGCTTACCAGGGATCTATGTTGTTATTTTCTTATATTTGAACAAAACGATGTTTTACAGTGCGTTTGACCGGCAGACCGTAAGATCTTATATCCGAAGGAACATGGCTTCGTTCGATTGGCAAAGTTTCTTTCGTTTGAAAGACATATACAGATGGCTAAAGGACCTTAGTAATATGTACCCTAAAGAAATGAAAGTATTCTCTATCGGCCGAACTGAAGAGGGTAGACCAATAAACGCTGTCAGTATTCTTTTGGATGGATCAAAAAAAAGGTAAAATGGTTTTAGGATATTAGATAGCCTTTGTAAACAATATGGGCCCTAATTAAAATATACTAAGTAAGTAAAAAAAATGTCAGAAATTACGTCACTTAGCGTTAATACGATTTGACGACCGCTTGGTGCAGTGGTCCGCAGTCGGACTTCTAAACCGAGGATCGCGGGTTCGATTCCCGCACAGTACAAGCATAAGTGTGCATAAACATGTGTGTTTGTACTGGTCTGGGTGTTTTCTATGTATAATATGTATTTATTTACAAAAAAAAGTATTTAAGTATGTTTATCCGTTGTCTAGTACCCATAACACAAGCCTCGTAGCTTACTTTGGGACCAGAGAATTGGTGTGATTGTTGAGAAATATTTATTTATTATTATTATTTATTTAATAAATTAAAATAGTTGGGTAATTAAAGAAGAATGTGTCGGGGTTTTGTAGAAGAGGGGTGCTGCAATTGTGACCTCTATTCTGGTTGTGTATGTTTGTGTGTGTCTGTCTTTGGCATCATCGCTCCTAAACGGATAGACCGATTTCATTGCGGTTTCTTTAGCGGAAGATACATTCAATCACGGTGGTTCTTAGCTATGGTTAGTCAAAATCCGTCCATCCGTTGATTTGGAGGTTTTTTAAATTTCAAATTTAAACTTTTTTTTATACATTTAGCAAACGGCAGTGTAAAAGCGTATCGTCGATTACACAATATTCCATTTGTCTATTAGAGGCATTGAACATTAAATGCCCTTTTAACGCCGAGAACAAACCATACATACCAGTGAAGGAGAAGCCAATACCAAGACCTTAGGAGAAAATTTTTTTTTAACGAACACACCAATTACCTAGCCCCAAACTAACTAGCTTGTGCTATGGTGGCTAGAATAATGGATAGAAAATTCTAAAAACTTTTCAGATCAAGAGTAGTGGTAGAAGGCGGCATACACGCTCGCGAATGGATAGCACCTGCTTTCGTCACGTACTTGATATCGGAGATAATAAACGCACGAAACAGAAATAACACGGCACTTCTAGAAGTTGCATTACTCTACGAATGGTATTTTGTGCCTGTTTTGAACCCGGATGGATACGAATACAGTCATACAGAGGTTTGACTATTATTTATTTAACTAGCTTCCCGCCGCGCCAGCACAAATATTTCGTAAGCTGTGGTAGGGTTTTTATGAGTCGTGTTTAATAGGCATGATGACATTTCTAATAATAATAAAGTCTTTGTATTTTACAAAACTAACATTCAATAAGACAAACAAACATGACAACGCAATCGGAAATGGCTCAGCTTGTGCTAACTTGGGATATGATCCCAAACAGCGTAACAACACTTATCGTTAATATTTTCAAGATGGTGTTTTATAAACATAACCTCAAGGAAGCTAGTAAAACCAATTCATTTCCAAAAAGCTGTAGAAACCGATTTTTATTTCCATGGAATTCAATAAATATTCAGTCAGTTGACTTCGATTTCTGATACTAAATTTGACGTCAACATATTGTATTCCCATACATAATCTATGGACGCAAATCGTTTTGACAGATGTTAAAGAGTAGTATATCAACGATTGGTGGTGTCATCTAGCCTATTGCTTTTGCCCATTTTTCTTTAATGGATGGATAAATTTTGAAGGTTAAAATAACTGCATCAATCATATTGTTTTGGCAGGATCGACTTTGGAGAAAGAATCGATCTCCCCCATCTGGAGTTGATATAAATAGAAACTTTGGATACGGTTATGGCAGTAAGTACGAATACAAAATAACAAATAATATTTTCTATTTTTTTGGTCTAAGAAGAAATATGAAGGATTTTTATACAAATAATTATAAATATAAATATTTCACACAACAATCACACCAATTGTCTCGTCCCAAATTAAGATACGAAGCTTGTGTTATGAGTATTAGACAACGGATAAACATACTAAAATATTTTTTTTGCAAAATAAATACATATTATACATATAAAACACCAGACCAGTACAAATACGCATGTTCATGCACACATATGTTTGTACAGTGCGGGGATCGAACCCGCGACCCTTGGTTTTAGAAGTCTGACATAATATTATTTAAACAACATAAGTAATATTTCATTGTTAGAAAGCAAACTTAACTTCTCTTATTTCAGAGGTTGGTGTAAGCAGGGATCCTAAATCTGACATTTATTGCGGGTCTCAAGCATTTTCTGAGAAAGAAAGTCAAGCTATGCGTAACTTTGTCGACGGTGTCAGTGATAATCTAGAATACTATTTGGGATTCCATTCGTACGGACAGTTCATGATTATACCGTACGCCCACTCGACGACGCATGCTGAAAATTATGATCAAGTGGTGAGTTGACAATCTATGAGCTTAATATTCAAAATTATTTCAAAAATATTCGATTTTTACAACCAATGTCACAGTATAGGTATACGCTAAAGCAGAAACGTAACAAAACCTTTTTTGCAGGAAAAAATGGGTTTAAGTGCAGCAAAGAAAGTGTTACAGAGATATGGTACCCGGTATGTAGTCGGTACTGCTTACGATACTGTTGGTAAGTATTTTTTTTAAGTTCATCATCAGCCTATATACGTCCCACTGCTGGGCACGGTCCTCATCTCAACTACGAGGTGGTGCGAGCCGTACTCCACCACGCGGGCTCAGTGCGGATTGGTGGAGGGGTGTGTGTAAGGTAAGTGACCAACCTTACTGTCAGATGTTATTAAGCCGCCCGAGGGCCTCCGACCAGGCTTAACGACTAATATCTATCGATATTAACCGGGACCAACAGCTTAACGTGCCTTCCGGAGCACGGAGATGCTTGTAAATAGACGTCACTAGTATGGTCAGAATGGTCACCCATCCCAAACATGACCGCGCCGTAGGTTGCTTAACTTTTGGTATCACTACCAAAGCGCTGCAACCACTGCGCCACAAGCACCTCAAGTTTTTAAGTTAAACAGGAGCAAATGATAACTATTTGCTTGCAGAAGGTTTCGTCATTATTCAAGCCCTGTTTAAATATATTTGTGGCGATCTCTAACGTTCGCCATCACAAGCGCATGCCTAACGGTGCAAGCACAATAGCGAGCGCTGATACGGCTCCATAGGCTGGATGGCGCTGTAAGCCTAGTACCGCTCATGAACCGCGGTATAGAAGATTTAGATCCAGAATAATATAGATAGACAAATCAAGATGATGTCTATTGGACCTCGGTCCCCAACTATAACACCCGGTCGGTAGGAAGCGCTTCCCTTTAGCTTCCTAACTCTAAATAAGTTGCGTCACATATTTGATGAGGAAATACGTTTCCATTAGAACATCTGAGCACTGTCATTTAAGGTAAAAGTGCATTCGTAATACGGTAGTTGACACCACCAATCGTTGACGTACTTTTTATCAACTGTCAAAACGCTTTTCTTCATAGAGCTTGTATGGGAATAACATACTTTGACGTCACCGCGTGCAATGCCGACTGAGTGACTAATTATCATTTGAATTCCAATTAAAAATCAAATAATACGAACTGCAGAAAAATATTAGTGTAAAGGCATCTGAAATTATGAATTATTTTAGAGAAAATCATTTTTTGAATATTTCTTTCATAGTGGAAACAAGCCTATTATAAATAAATTCTGTTATTCGCAGGATATCAGACTTCTGGTGTCAGCGGCTGCTGGGTCAAGAAAACTTATCGTGTTCCGTACGTAACGTTGATTTAAAATATGGCAAACTACATTTTTATTCGATCAAGTTTTTCATCTGGATTTTAAACTTGATCAGACTACGATTGAGAAAATGGTCCATTACTGAGCCAATACTCAGCGCTGATAACAGACTAGCCGAAAACTGTAACGAAACTCTATTTTGGTCACCTGCAATTATTTTTTAGCTTATCTTTCATACTACTGCTTCACTATGACACCTGGCACTGACATAACCTCTACTTTCTTTGCTGCGATTCCAGGTATGTCATGACATTCGAACTCCGTGATCACGGTCAGCACGGCTTCGCCTTACCACCTAAGCAGATCATACCGACCTGTATTGAGATGATGGATGGTCTTATATCATTCCTCCATCCACCGACTTTGCGATTCAAGAAGTTGGGAACAAAAGAAAAAGCGTTAAAGGAAGATGATGGGCAGAATAAACAGGATAAGAACATCTTTGAGATGCTTTTACTAGCTGGTAACTTTTTGTTGTTTATTATAGTGCGTTTTGATTAATATCTTTGTCTGATTTGTTAATTGAGTTGGAAACTGATCTCATTATAAAAGTAACCTTCAAAAGTACCATAGGCATAGACACTCAAAACTGGGTTTTTGATTCAAGGTACTATTTAATTTTGAATCACTAATAATTAAATAAAAAAATATTATATAAAATCGTGTTTAAGAAAGCGTGTGTATAATATCAAACATCCGTTTGCCACTACTTCCTTAGCTTTTACCTGTTCTGTGGTATTACTAAAGAATGACGAGGGATTATGTACCGTTTTTTTTTATAAATATGTTTTCAAAAACAGCATGTTTCCTTCTACACACATAGACGCATTGACTGCACAATATCAATAGTTTAGTTTATTTCAACACTAACATTTCTCAGTACGAAACAATCGAAAAATGTAAGTGCACAGTAGACCATTTGTTAAATAATTGTCAAATTCCAACAAAACTGTACATCATAAATTCCATAATGAAAGCATAAATGATGTTATCAAAGGTGGTAATATGACTAATGATCCGAATAATCGTTTAGGCGTCACGACAAATTGTCGGATGACGTGATAGGATGCCATTTATTTCGGTATAGCCATCCAAAATGTTCTGACCCTCCCCCCTTTCACGTTATAACACAGATGCATCATTAAATGCCAACAGTTCTTGAATCGATAGGTCAAGATATACTGGACGGAAGATAGTTATGCTTTTACCATGACTACCATGAGTTTTATGATTAGGAATATATTCTATTGGAGCTTTATTAGAAGGGATTAGGGTTGGTTTTAGATGAGGTAAAGTTGATTGCAATTAATCTTTTTGGGCGTTCCGTTTCCCTTTGTATGTGGATTAATTACCCACCACTGTTTATTGGATAGTTGTGTGTATCCTTATTTCGATGTTATTTAAAATAATTTTCAACACACTTGCTCGTAAAGTGAGCCTTATTACATCGTTCTTAGGGCCATAAACCGAACTATAACATACACGTGCATAATAATATTACACACTAGTGCATAATAGAATGATCCCTACAAAGTTAAGTTAGTACCTAACTGCAAATTATATGCGAGTAAACAGAGTATTTTCAATTTAACCGGGTAATACAGTTTTTTTTGTAACAACAAAGAGGTTTTATGCCACCGAAAAACCATTTACATTTTTGAAATAAATAAATGTGTAATTAAGACGAAAAAACATTTATTATTATCAAATTATTTATAATTCAAAATAATTTCTTATAAAATATTTGCATTTTATCACTAAAATTATCATTTTGAAGTAGGTTGTATGGCTGTAATCAATCACCTTACATTTGGCGAGTGCAAAAAAAAAATTGCGCGCCATTTCCCAATTTTCCCATACTTAATTAAACGATTTATGCAATACATGTTTGTTTTTTCCTCGCAAGTGTGTTGAAAAACGTCGTATGATACACGTGTGTATTGATGATTACCGTCCTCGGCTCTCTTAAGACCCTCACCTGACAGCTCGGGTCTCAATGGCGCCTCAGCGGTAATCACCAACATTACACACTTGTACCATAATGTACTATTATTATAAGCTGGGAACAACATCACATAATGGAAGCAAATTGCATTTAAATAAATTTTTAATTAAATAAAATTCTATTTTTAAATATTGCAAAATAAGATTGTTTTTTACACAATTTCATGAAAAGCATCGAAATTTCCGACGGTCGGTATCGTTGTACGTTTAAGCTAATTATTCATGAAATACTTATAAGATTTTTTTAACATTACTCTTAATCGTGACTACAAAGTGACACTTACATAAAAATCACTTGTACACTAGAAATAAAAATCATTACCACTAATCATTCCTGCTTAGCCCAAAAGTATGACTCGTAGAGATTGCCCTACAGCGTTAAGTCCACATTTTGTAAAAAGTTTTGTTGTGCAATAAAGCTAAAATAAATAAACAAAAACAAAAAAGACGCTAGTTCAAATTTTTAAGGTTGAGTATTAGCGCGTTTATGTAAGAAACGTTAAAAAGGGTGAGACCAAACCTAAATAATTAAATTCAACAAACATGAACCAGCACAGAATACTCGTTAGCGTTAATAATCAGAGAGCACTCACCATTTAAGCAGGGATTTAAAGATACAGCGCTGTTCTTGCCAAAGCAAAAGTGGTGCTTGGACAATACGGGTCACCTCTTACGTTGCTATTTTAGACTTGAATGACCTGAATTTAATTGTGTAGGTATACTAGTTCTGTGCAAAAAAGATATTTGGAGTTCTACAAGAAGACATCTACACATTCACTAGAAAATAAACCCTCTTGTGCATTGAATACAAACTGTGTGAGTGCAAGATCGGCATGAAAAAAAAAACGTTTGCATCAGTAATGGCTCTGCCTTCTTAGTGGCCGTCTTAGTGTTTTTCCGATTCATAAACAGCTGGGAACTTTTTATAATGCCAATAATTGACGGAACGGAACCTTATCTATCTAATGCTCAACCGATAGTAATGAAATTCCGTTGATAAATCTCCATTAAGTCATTTAGATACGAGTATGCAACACCTGCGTTCCAGCAACGATTAGTTGCATAAAATCAAGGGATTAGGTTTGTGTAATGCCAATTTTTAAATAAATGTACAAAGTAAAAAAACGTAGTTGAGTAAAAAACTGGCAAATAAGTCAACTTCATTAATACGTAAGCAAAAAATATCAAAGACGTGTCACATAAAACGAAAATCTCTAAAGTAGGTGATTCAACTAACCCGAACTATCTACCGCAGACTCGTATCCTCTAAATTAGCTAGCTTTTTCCATTGTTTGGCTGGAGCGTTCCCTGGACGAGGGCCAAGCCGGATTAATTAATTGGGACACTGGGACGCGTCCCGGTGTCTTAGACGCTCAAGGAGTTCACTTTAAAATGCATGGGACAGTACTTTAAGTCTTACATTATTTGATTCTACGGATAGCGGTTGAGAGCGGTTTTACGGGCGCAGTAAACTGTGTTCAGTGCAGTTTATAGTAGGTATCTATTTAGTACGTAGGTACCGTCAAGGAAACTGAATGTTCAGCAGATCGATATGTTTCTGCATTGGTGATCATATTTTTGATGGACACAGGTGTTACTTTGAGTAAATCCATGACAAAAGCTGAAAAATAATTATTTTGCTTTAAATTTCCACTAAACGACACCGGAGTGTTTTGTTAGTGTCAGTGTTGTGTTTTCAGGTGCATCTTCTGTGTCACATTGTGAGTTGTATTGTAGGTCCTGCGACTTCCAGCTCTAGTTTTTTCAAGTGGTGACAGTTGGTATTTGGGTTCCGACGCTGGCGTCGTTTAGTGGAAATTTAAAGCTAAATAATTATCTTTTTCAGCTTTGATCATATTTTTATCTATTTTTCGAAAGTAAGTTATTGATGAAGGAGTTTTTTCTAGCGTCATTCAAATAAATTATAAAGATTATGAAATTAATTATGATTAAATTAGTCCTTAACGCATTGGTGACAACCTTTTGAAATGTTCAGATGTTAAAATATAATAAAAAAGGTCTAATGGATTAAAATTTCTACCTGCCTATCTACTTATGTGAAACCCAAAATAATGTCACCGGGTTGCTCGGCTGACCCCGGACAAAGTGTGTTAAAAGGAGTAAAGGTTTTGAATAATAGCCGAGATGGGCATTTAGTAGGATATATTTTATCAGAGCCGTGTTTACACCATTAACACCTGAACAATATACATAGGCCAAAGGCCTCTGATAAAACTAAAAAAATAGCTCAGAACGGTAGATACTGGGTCTGGTTCTATAGAAAATTGTTATCTAAGAAATTCAGTACATTATATGACTAATAAAGAAAAACCACCTTGTCTTTGCTTTAAACTATATCAAGAAATCCAATTATTTTTGATAAATTAATAAATTAATACCCGTATACAATTAAATTTTAAATTTCAAATGCTACTAAGTTGAAATAAGTTTGGAATCTAAAGTTTATTAACACTTAGCTGAGCTCCCAGGACTGAATCAGCTGACCAACGAAGCCTCTTTAACAGCTGACTCGAACTCCAACAATTTCACGGAGGAAGACGTTCCGTAGAGGTTTTTCCTTTCTTCATAAGAACGGCCAGGGCAAACTCCAGAAATAAAGCCCCGAGCCAAAAGGCGAAGCCGGAGAAGAAGAACCAAATAAAGAAGGTCACCGAGGTTACTAAATGATGCTGCCTTACATGTTTGCTGAACCAAGCCTCAGCTCAACATACTAATGTGCCAAGAACAACCTGGACCAATGCTTAACAATTGCTGTATTTTATTACTTAGAGTTTTTAAAACAAAATCATGTTAAAAAAATATGTGCCGCTGCCGAAACTAATTCAACAAGGAACAGGCATGACACTGGGGCACTTTTGTAGGATTCTATGGGGTCATTTATTAACTTTTTCTTCACGCCATACTACTTTTGCAGCGTCAGACCCCAGCGTCCTTTCAAAACGGAAATCCACCTCCCCAGGAATGTAGGGATACCAGGTTCAGCAAAATCTCCCATTTTCTCGAACCTTCCAGAACCTTCTGGATCCTTTGGCACTTCCGGTTTACCTGAATATGCCTTAAATGGCAACCAATGACCCGAAACAAATTCTCAATGTCTAATATTCTGATGGACCAGAAACCCACCGCCAGCACTTCCTACCCTATCCCGTAATTTAGACAGAGTAAAATGGCGAATACTGTTTTAATCAAAGTTATTACTATATCATAACTCCTCTATCTAAACTAAGCCAAAATACTGAACTTTACCAATATCTGAATTTACCAAAATTTATCCAACAAGCATAACAAATCCTTAAAGTTCCCACCATTTGGGGAAAACTCCCTAAACAGCAACCCTATACTTGTCAAAACACGAAGACATAGACAACACAGCTGTCACAAATCCACTTTCTTTTTTTTTATTTGGGCAAAGGGATCAATGCCATACATCCAAAACATAACACAAAATGTACTATCCTTATTAATAACCAAAATTTCACATCGTTACAATAATTATTAATGATTCACAAGACTACGATTAAGTCCTAAGTATTAAAAGCCTAATTAATGATTTTCTTTTCGTTTACCTACTTAAAAAATACAAATACGTATACCAACATAGGTAGCACGTAGCAAAGGGGTGCAGACGAAACTATATCAAATTTTAGTCGGTGAAATAAGAGGGCCACAAATTTCAAATTCATAAAAGTTCATCAAAATTTTACACGCCACAGCTCCCGGCGGTAAACAAACCGTTATCTTTGATTAAAAAACCCGGCAAAAGTTTCCCGTTAATGAGGGAAAGGAATGGAAATGATTCCTAACTTCGCCGACTCAATTAAAAATCTTTTTTGAACTGTTACAAAATTTATTAATTGGCATAAGAATTTGCCACGTGCAACTTTTGGAACAGTATCGTTACACTTCTAATTACCTTGTACCTAAGGATACTTTGATAAATGATGTTATTACAATTCAAATTTGAAATTAAATTAAAGAAATCTTACTTTCATAAAGAAAAGCTACGAGTGTACTATATCACGTAGTATTCTATCATTCACGTAAATATGATTTTCGGATCGCGTTACACTCGTCGCGTTTGTCGTTAAGGCGTTGTCCTACAAGTGCGATGCGACCGATAATTTAAACGCCTTGTGTCAATGTCGATCGCGTCTCGTCCCTTTGTCGCGTTGTAAAAATAAATAAATGTGTAATTAAGACGAAAAAACATTTATTATTATCAAATTATTTATAATTCAAAATAATTTCTTATAAAATATTTGCATTTTATCACTAAAATTATCATTTTGAAGTAGGTTGTATGGCTGTAATCAATCACCTTACATTTGGCGAGTGCAAAAAAAAAATTGCGCGCCATTTCCCAATTTTCCCATACTTAATTAAACGATTTATGCAATACATGTTTGTTTTTTCCTCGCAAGTGTGTTGAAAAACGTCGTATGATACACGTGTGTATTGATGATTACCGTCCTCGGCTCTCTTAAGACCCTCACCTGACAGCTCGGGTCTCAATGGCGCCTCAGCGGTAATCACCAACATTACACACTTGTACCATAATGTACTATTATTATAAGCTGGGAACAACATCACATAATGGAAGCAAATTGCATTTAAATAAATTTTTAATTAAATAAAATTCTATTTTTAAATATTGCAAAATAAGATTGTTTTTTACACAATTTCATGAAAAGCATCGAAATTTCCGACGGTCGGTATCGTTGTACGTTTAAGCTAATTATTCATGAAATACTTATAAGATTTTTTTAACATTACTCTTAATCGTGACTACAAAGTGACACTTACATAAAAATCACTTGTACACTAGAAATAAAAATCATTACCACTAATCATTCCTGCTTAGCCCAAAAGTATGACTCGTAGAGATTGCCCTACAGCGTTAAGTCCACATTTTGTAAAAAGTTTTGTTGTGCAATAAAGCTAAAATAAATAAACAAAAACAAAAAAGACGCTAGTTCAAATTTTTAAGGTTGAGTATTAGCGCGTTTATGTAAGAAACGTTAAAAAGGGTGAGACCAAACCTAAATAATTAAATTCAACAAACATGAACCAGCACAGAATACTCGTTAGCGTTAATAATCAGAGAGCACTCACCATTTAAGCAGGGATTTAAAGATACAGCGCTGTTCTTGCCAAAGCAAAAGTGGTGCTTGGACAATACGGGTCACCTCTTACGTTGCTATTTTAGACTTGAATGACCTGAATTTAATTGTGTAGGTATACTAGTTCTGTGCAAAAAAGATATTTGGAGTTCTACAAGAAGACATCTACACATTCACTAGAAAATAAACCCTCTTGTGCATTGAATACAAACTGTGTGAGTGCAAGATCGGCATGAAAAAAAAAACGTTTGCATCAGTAATGGCTCTGCCTTCTTAGTGGCCGTCTTAGTGTTTTTCCGATTCATAAACAGCTGGGAACTTTTTATAATGCCAATAATTGACGGAACGGAACCTTATCTATCTAATGCTCAACCGATAGTAATGAAATTCCGTTGATAAATCTCCATTAAGTCATTTAGATACGAGTATGCAACACCTGCGTTCCAGCAACGATTAGTTGCATAAAATCAAGGGATTAGGTTTGTGTAATGCCAATTTTTAAATAAATGTACAAAGTAAAAAAACGTAGTTGAGTAAAAAACTGGCAAATAAGTCAACTTCATTAATACGTAAGCAAAAAATATCAAAGACGTGTCACATAAAACGAAAATCTCTAAAGTAGGTGATTCAACTAACCCGAACTATCTACCGCAGACTCGTATCCTCTAAATTAGCTAGCTTTTTCCATTGTTTGGCTGGAGCGTTCCCTGGACGAGGGCCAAGCCGGATTAATTAATTGGGACACTGGGACGCGTCCCGGTGTCTTAGACGCTCAAGGAGTTCACTTTAAAATGCATGGGACAGTACTTTAAGTCTTACATTATTTGATTCTACGGATAGCGGTTGAGAGCGGTTTTACGGGCGCAGTAAACTGTGTTCAGTGCAGTTTATAGTAGGTATCTATTTAGTACGTAGGTACCGTCAAGGAAACTGAATGTTCAGCAGATCGATATGTTTCTGCATTGGTGATCATATTTTTGATGGACACAGGTGTTACTTTGAGTAAATCCATGACAAAAGCTGAAAAATAATTATTTTGCTTTAAATTTCCACTAAACGACACCGGAGTGTTTTGTTAGTGTCAGTGTTGTGTTTTCAGGTGCATCTTCTGTGTCACATTGTGAGTTGTATTGTAGGTCCTGCGACTTCCAGCTCTAGTTTTTTCAAGTGGTGACAGTTGGTATTTGGGTTCCGACGCTGGCGTCGTTTAGTGGAAATTTAAAGCTAAATAATTATCTTTTTCAGCTTTGATCATATTTTTATCTATTTTTCGAAAGTAAGTTATTGATGAAGGAGTTTTTTCTAGCGTCATTCAAATAAATTATAAAGATTATGAAATTAATTATGATTAAATTAGTCCTTAACGCATTGGTGACAACCTTTTGAAATGTTCAGATGTTAAAATATAATAAAAAAGGTCTAATGGATTAAAATTTCTACCTGCCTATCTACTTATGTGAAACCCAAAATAATGTCACCGGGTTGCTCGGCTGACCCCGGACAAAGTGTGTTAAAAGGAGTAAAGATTTTGAATAATAGCCGAGATGGGCATTTAGTAGGATATATTTTATCAGAGCCGTGTTTACACCATTAACACCTGAACAATATACATAGGCCAAAGGCCTCTGATAAAACTAAAAAAATAGCTCAGAACGGTAGATACTGGGTCTGGTTCTATAGAAAATTGTTATCTAAGAAATTCAGTACATTATATGACTAATAAAGAAAAACCACCTTGTCTTTGCTTTAAACTATATCAAGAAATCCAATTATTTTTGATAAATTAATAAATTAATACCCGTATACAATTAAATTTTAAATTTCAAATGCTACTAAGTTGAAATAAGTTTGGAATCTAAAGTTTATTAACACTTAGCTGAGCTCCCAGGACTGAATCAGCTGACCAACGAAGCCTCTTTAACAGCTGACTCGAACTCCAACAATTTCACGGAGGAAGACGTTCCGTAGAGGTTTTTCCTTTCTTCATAAGAACGGCCAGGGCAAACTCCAGAAATAAAGCCCCGAGCCAAAAGGCGAAGCCGGAGAAGAAGAACCAAATAAAGAAGGTCACCGAGGTTACTAAATGATGCTGCCTTACATGTTTGCTGAACCAAGCCTCAGCTCAACATACTAATGTGCCAAGAACAACCTGGACCAATGCTTAACAATTGCTGTATTTTATTACTTAGAGTTTTTAAAACAAAATCATGTTAAAAAAATATGTGCCGCTGCCGAAACTAATTCAACAAGGAACAGGCATGACACTGGGGCACTTTTGTAGGATTCTATGGGGTCATTTATTAACTTTTTCTTCACGCCATACTACTTTTGCAGCGTCAGACCCCAGCGTCCTTTCAAAACGGAAATCCACCTCCCCAGGAATGTAGGGATACCAGGTTCAGCAAAATCTCCCATTTTCTCGAACCTTCCAGAACCTTCTGGATCCTTTGGCACTTCCGGTTTACCTGAATATGCCTTAAATGGCAACCAATGACCCGAAACAAATTCTCAATGTCTAATATTCTGATGGACCAGAAACCCACCGCCAGCACTTCCTACCCTATCCCGTAATTTAGACAGAGTAAAATGGCGAATACTGTTTTAATCAAAGTTATTACTATATCATAACTCCTCTATCTAAACTAAGCCAAAATACTGAACTTTACCAATATCTGAATTTACCAAAATTTATCCAACAAGCATAACAAATCCTTAAAGTTCCCACCATTTGGGGAAAACTCCCTAAACAGCAACCCTATACTTGTCAAAACACGAAGACATAGACAACACAGCTGTCACAAATCCACTTTCTTTTTTTTTATTTGGGCAAAGGGATCAATGCCATACATCCAAAACATAACACAAAATGTACTATCCTTATTAATAACCAAAATTTCACATCGTTACAATAATTATTAATGATTCACAAGACTACGATTAAGTCCTAAGTATTAAAAGCCTAATTAATGATTTTCTTTTCGTTTACCTACTTAAAAAATACAAATACGTATACCAACATAGGTAGCACGTAGCAAAGGGGTGCAGACGAAACTATATCAAATTTTAGTCGGTGAAATAAGAGGGCCAAAAATTTCAAATTCATAAAAGTTCATCAAAATTTTACACGCCACAGCTCCCGGCGGTAAACAAACCGTTATCTTTGATTAAAAAACCCGGCAAAAGTTTCCCGTTAATGAGGGAAAGGAATGGAAATGATTCCTAACTTCGCCGACTCAATTAAAAATCTTTTTTGAACTGTTACAAAATTTATTAATTGGCATAAGAATTTGCCACGTGCAACTTTTGGAACAGTATCGTTACACTTCTAATTACCTTGTACCTAAGGATACTTTGATAAATGATGTTATTACAATTCAAATTTGAAATTAAATTAAAGAAATCTTACTTTCATAAAGAAAAGCTACGAGTGTACTATATCACGTAGTATTCTATCATTCACGTAAATATGATTTTCGGATCGCGTTACACTCGTCGCGTTTGTCGTTAAGGCGTTGTCCTACAAGTGCGATGCGACCGATAATTTAAACGCCTTGTGTCAATGTCGATCGCGTCTCGTCCCTTTGTCGCGTTGCGTCAGTCACGTAGGAGAAACGGTAGAACTGCTATGCGGAGACACTTCAAAAGTAGCTAAAACACAATCTGAAACAACAAAACGCGTGTCCAATAAATCCTTCGAATCATGTAACAAGTAGGTAGATACAACATACAGGGTGTACCAATTACTGGCGGGTTTGGCTCGAATCCAACATTAAAACAATCGCTTAGATTGCTCTTCTCCACGGATTCCGACTAAAGTTAATCTTGAGAGCATGGGATGAATACTTACAAACAGCACTATGCTAAGTATTTCTTAAACTGTAGGTAAGTTTTTAGTGTTTTAGTAACCACCGACAATATATTTAAGTTTAAAATAGTAGAAGATACGAACTTAAATTGACCTTCACCGAAATGATAATAGAATGAAGCATTTATAATAATAAATTATGTATATTAGATGATATAATAAAAATGAGTTTAAAAAAAATCCTAAACAGACTATATTAAAATATTTTTTAAAATTTTGCACCATCAATTTTGATGTTGCAAAATTTAATAAGAAAATTATGTCCTGACTAAAAGTACAACACTTCGACGACCGCTTGGTGCAGTGGTCCGCATGTCGGACTTCTAAAACCGCGGGTTCGATTCCCGCACAGTACAAGCATAAGTGTGCATGAACATGTGTGTTTGTACTGGTCTGGGTGTTTTCTATTTATAATATGTATTTATTTTACAAAAAAAAGTATTTAAGTATTTATATCCGTTATCTAGTACCCATAACACAAGCCTCGTAGCTTACTTTGGGACTAGAGAATTGGTGTGCTTGTTGAGAAATATTTATTATTATTATTACTTATAGAACGTGATGCCGTTGGGTTGTCTTTTATTTACCTAGTCAAACTACTGAGTAGTCAGGTTTATACAGATGTCAATGTTAGTTACCTACTTTCACGCAATTGGATAATAGAAAAAAATATATCATCATACGCACTAACTTTCAGTCAGGACAAAATTTTCTTATTATCTTGATGTTGCAAAATTTAATTAAAATCTTTTGACGTGACAACGTCTTATAAATTGGTTTGCCGGGTGACACTTCAAGAAACTGCGTTACGCTCCGCTCACGTTATGCGCTCTCAATGAGAGCGAGTGAGAGGCACGCGTCCCTTCGACTCGGGCATGGTTAGCCCGCCTAAGAGCGAGAGAGACAGAGCGAAAGAGAGAGAGTGAGAGAGATAGGCATACACACCGGTTCATGTTATACGAATGAATATTCACATTAAAATTATTTTACCACTCAAAGTCGTTGTCACGTAAAACTTTCGCCCGTATACCGACTTTACAGGCAACCAATTTTTTTTAAATAATTGAAAATAGTCCTCCAGGATCTTATAGCAAACGCATTTTTGATTTATTATCTAATATACCTACTAATTTTAATTTTTTTTATTTATTCATGGCTCACAAAATAAGTAACAGTCAGTGAATAACGAAAAGTAAAGCAGAATACAGAGCTAGCCTGAAACTCTAAACATGTAAGCACAAATTGATAATAAAATATGTTTAATTCTGTTATCAGCTGAAAGAAGCTTTTGAAAAACCACATTTTTATATATTTATTTATATTTGTCAAAAAGATAATCATATTACGACACAAGTACACATGACAGAACGTCAAGGTTAAACCCGTGGGATCTTATGCACATGTAATAAGGACGATGAAATTCGCAGCGTGGTGTGCTGTCGTATGTACACGTTATTGTTTTCACGAATATCGTTTCACGTAGTAGGTCTTCAGTAGAATCAATCATTCTTCATTTATTATTGTTTATTCTTAAAACTGCTTCGTTTGCGTGGAATAGTTATTTTGGGCATAGACATATACTGTAGCAGACTTTTTTTGTGATCATTCTAAGAGGAGTAATTCTTTTTTACATATATTTTTAGTATCCGTTTACGCAGCGCACGCAACGAAGACCCTCAAGGATAAATAATTTTTCCCGTTTTTTTTCACATTTTCTATTATTTCTTCGCTCCTCATAGTTGCAGCGTGATGTTTTATAGCCTAAAGACTTCCTCGATAAATGGTCTAACACAAAAAATCTTCAACACAAAAATAAACTTTACAATTAGAACCAGTAGTTCCTGAGATTAGCGTGTTCAAACAAACAAACAAACTCTTCAGCTTTATAGTATAGATTAAGAAAACACCGTCGGTAACAGTCTTAAAAATACGTCTGGCATATAACAAATATTAAAAAAAATTGGTTGCCTGTAAAGTCGGTATACGGGCGAAAGTTTTACGTGACAACGACTTTGAGTGGTAAAATAATTTTAATGTGAATATTCATTCGTATAACATGAACCGGTGTGTATGCCTATCTCTCTCACTCTCTCTCTCTCGCTCTGTCTCTCTCGCTCTTAGGCGGGTTAACTGTGCTCGAGTGGAAGGGACGCGTGCCTTTCACTTTTTATGTCTGTCTCACTCGCTCTTAGGCGGGCTAACCATGCCCGAGTCGAAGGGACGCGTGCCTCTCACTCGCTCTCATTGTGAGCGCGGAACGTGAGCGGAGCGTACGCAGTTTCTTGAAGTGTCACCCGGCAAACCAATTTATAAGACGTTGTCACGTCAAAACGCTGAAAATAAGTCATTTTGTAATAATGCATTTTGAATAGTGTTTTGTTTTAATTGCAAAATCTTTTCTAAGGATTCGATGATGAAAAATTATGTCAATAGGTAACTAAAACGAGCTATGCTAAATCGTTGTATTTTACGTAGGTCGACGATGCATTGAAATTAACACGGTTTTACTTAGTAGTTATGTATTATTAAAAATAATTGAAATTAAAGTTAATTGTAGTGTTAAAAGTGTAGTGTTGCTGATGTTTATCTGTCGCAGTAAGATAGATAAAGCCGTATTATAGTTATAGTCCCGATGGATAAAATTATGCACCGTAACATTGTTATACGAAGCGATTCATTACCACCTCTCTAAGAATATAGTTATTAAATCGTCGAAGTTTAGTGATATACTTTGATATTTTAATTTCATAAGGTTATAATAAGGAAAATAATAATTAAAAAAACCTTCTAACCGATATGCATCCGATTTAATTTCTATGCTTCGGTACCTACCTAATTATATCCCTAGTAATGTAACTATGACAGCTTTATCTCTTTTACTGCGACATATCTACAGTTTATTTGCAAATGAATAAATATTAAATATCAAGTCGGCGTCAGTGGAAAGCTACATCCAAAATATTAGTTTGAATTAATGCAGATTTTGATGGATCGGCAGCGGTATTTAGATAGGATTTGCTTTCGAATGATCTCTTTGGAGTGTACCTGCTACTTTGTTGAGTTGAAATGCATTACGAAAATGAGAGAAATATTCAAAGAGATAAAAGCGCATTGCAGAATTTGAGTCAGCAGTTTTGGAAAATGTTTTTTTACGAGTCGATTTAAAAAGTTTGCCAAATAAACTTCTTCTGTCTGTCTTATTGGGAATTTGAAATTATCACACAAAACATGAAATTAAATTGTTTTCAAGATATATTCTTATTTTGCGCATTAAGACTCAGTGTTCTTGGACATTCACAATTAAGATCAATGTAAAACAAAAAATATATATATTCACCGAAAGTTGTTTGAATATGTTTTTGTAGTGAATACCTATATTTTTTGGTGTTGACCAAACAGCCCCTTTGACATCGACACGGGACTCATACGAGTACTTCACTCCCGGCAGGCCTCTCTCACTCGATGTACTTGCGCGCGGTAATAGCCTACTCTCGCCGGCACCGACTGCAGTGCCGATTCAGTGGGCTGCGAACAACCGTCGGACGCGCTCACGACGCACTATAATTATTCATGTTACGCTTACGTTCAATTTAGTTTTCGTACGAACCAAATAAGTAATCTGTGCTTTTATTCTATTATTTATTTATTTGTGCTTTTATTCTTTTATTTTATTATAAGAATCGGAAATTCGATACTTTAGTTAGTTTTAACATTTATCAACGAAACTTTATTTAAATACTAAGATCGTATCATATGTAAAACGAGAACTTCATACATAGCTATATTTTACGAGTGACATAACAACAAATAAAATTTTGTAAACTATCTGTGATGTGTTTCATAAGCGTAGAGCTATATTTACGAAGCTCTAAACGTTACACAATTTGCTGTTATTGATTACTTGTATTTTAATTCGTTTCCTTTTTTAATGATTATTTGCTAGCCTGTGGAAATGTTGGGAAAATAATTTTGAGAACGCAACAAAGGACGAAGTCACGTAGGTATGCTAGTCTGCAAGTATTAAAATGCATAAGGTCTTACTAATATTATATTAGTACTAGCTGTGCCCGCGACTTCGTCCGCGTGGAATATTTATTTTGGGCATCATTTTTACCGAAAGTGTCAACCCTAGTTCGATTGTCGCTAGGTCTCACGTCACTTGGTCTCGCGCAGCTGCGAAGCAATATTGACTTTATACTCAAAGATGTAGGTGCATTTTTGTACGCGGCAGAAAAAAGTAGTCTATTAACGCTGTAGGTATTGAAATTTCTCTATGGAGTGATTTATCTGTTACGTAGTAACTATTTAGTAATCTGAGCATTACAAACGAAATTAATTACTTGTAAACGCGATATATTTAAATGAGTATTAGGTACTCACTGCTCGACGTTTCGGCTGGACTGCACACAGTCGTAGTCACGAGCCGACTGGTGCCGCGCGGCGTCGCTGCAGCGCTGCTCGGGGCGGCCGCGGATTCCAGATCTACCCTCACATATTCATTACTAAAAATGTTACTACAGTCACCGCGACAAACCTCATACTTATTTAATTATATAGCGTTCAGACCCGATAACAAGCAATGTTGTTAGTGTTACAATGCAACGCGAAATTTTAAAATCATGTACGAACGAAATGTTAAGGAGTACGGCCTCAGACGTATACCTCACTCCTAATGTACATCTTAGACTGTCAAAATAGCATTTGCATTCTTAACAATTGCATGCGAACTCATTCATTACAGCGCGTACCGAACGCAGCGAGCTTAGACGACGGAGCTGATTTATTGGACCACCTTCTGCCCGTAACGACACCTAGTGATGGACCGCTTAGTGGTGTGGTACAAGGTATGAGATGCAGGGGTTGTTAGGTTTTGAACCAAATTAATTTTTTGACTTTAAGCTATAGCTTGCTGGACGATTTATTGGCCTTACCGAAAAAAAAACTAAGACCCGCACTCCGAGCGGCACAGAGGTGCAGCGTTGAAAGCAATGCAATGTCTAACGTCGTTTCAGTTCGGCAGACTTCGGCACGGTGTTTTTATGCGTTGTTTTTTTTTTGTTTTTTGTACTTTTGGGATAACCATCTTCATTGTATACGCTCAAATAACAAAAGGTTGTGATTCGAAAGGGCCCAAAGAGAGGCTGTTAAAGATATTTGGATAGATAATAACAATAATAATAATGTCAATTTTCACAATATCACTAGAAAGGAAAGAACACACAGTTCGATTAAAAAATTACTCATACTCATCACTTTTCGGCCCTAAGTCACCTGGGGTACCTACTATATCTTACCAGCACCACGGGGCAAAACGGGGCACCTTTCTATTAGTTTGATATTTTCATTTCTCTAAAAATTGACTCAACCTTATGTCACCAAATATTAAAAGATTTATTAATGTTACTTTATTTATTACAAAAACACACGTCTGTCATTACGTAAACATTAATTTTATGCAATTTTTAACCTTAACTCCCCATCTTGACACCGTTCTCTTAACTACATATCAAAATTCTGGTGTAACGAAAAATAATGGACATCCAAGCATTTATTTTCCTCAATTCCAATAGCTCAAAAGCAGTACTTTTTCCACTCGTACTATTATAATACATTTTGTAACCTTACACGTATGTTACTTAGACCAAACCAGCAGCGCGCAAACGGTGACTGTTGAGAACAAAGAGAATTATTCGAAGATGAAGTCAACCATGTTATTGCGGCAAGAGAGACACGCGTGATTAATGTCAAGAACAATTTACACTGTTTTTTTACATGCCACGTGATATTTATGTGAGAATGTGTACACTTTAATCGAATAAGACGCGCTGTGATCATACGCAGCTGAAATAAGGGTATTGCGAATAGGAATGAAGTTGATGGATGAAAATCGAGTGAATCAGTTAACTTAGTTTGGCGTTAATGTATGATGTTTTGTCGTTAGGTCTTATTCAAGACGGCTGGGGTTACACGACGAGGACAACCTCGTCATTGAAACGGTTAACTAAAAAAGAATGTAAAAAAAAATATTCAAATATATTAAGGCCAAGATGCCGTGTTTCTTTAGTAGAGTTACAAAAATAACCTTACAGAAAAAGTAAAATAGCGTCAGCAAAGATCAAGCAATTACGCAAGAGATATTATAGTGCACAAGAGTGAGCGCAATACACAGGTGCACTCACTGTTCCATCACTCTCAAAGTTCGGTGAGACGGCAATCCGACATGACCGGAGAGAGATCAGGCGCATAACCAACGGCTTAATGTGCTTTCCGAGGCACGGGGGTGTAATACTACCGACTTCCGGACTTCGAGCTGTTTTTGAGAAATGCATGACAGAACATCTCAGAAACAATTTTTGCACGACCTGAGATTCGAACCCAGGACCTCTCGGATGTAAGACATAAACTTTCTACACCGACGAGACACGAAATAGCGTGTTTAATAATGATTCCATATCAATACACAAAGTAGCTGCCATTAATGAAAAATAAGTGATGTGCTTATTTAAAATTGAGTGACATATGCCTGGTATTGAATATGTTTTGAACTCGTTTATTTTTTTTAAGTATTTATATGTACTTTGTGGTTGTTGAATGCAAGTGCATAATCCTTATTTTTCTATAAGAACTCACAACACAAAATACCGTAGACAAATAAAGTCACGACTCAAAAGGTCAACGAAGCTAAGGTTGCCATTTAATTAATTCACATAAAGCTTGGGAGTTCGTTGGATCTCATAAATATTAAGAACTATAAAAGCCCGACCTCGGGAAATAATTTCAATAAAATTATTCCTTCCTCGTCATGTAGGGTGTCCAAATAATATCTAGCATAGAAATAATAATAAAAATATTTAACAAAAAATATGGATTTGGCAACCAGTGTAAAATTTGTTAATTTTTATCTAAATACATCTAAAATAAATAAATGCAAAGGTTCAAAAAAAATCCTATTATTTTTAAAATTCGAGAACTGATGAAACAAGACATTATGACACGTAGCTAGGTACTCTAGTTTTACCACGCCAATAACGGCCTCGTGTAACTCAAGGGCTTAAATCTGCTTAACAATAATATAAGTACATAGGCCAAAAATTCAGATGTTCATTAACAACAATGAACGTACTTAGGTGATGCGCAGGTCAAAGTCTAGTCACTTCAACACAGTCTTCTAGTCACTTCACAATCACACGAAAAACGTAATCTGTCAAAACGATAAACGTATTTTCGTTTTATGACACAAGTAGGTACAGTGGCCAGCACATCAGGCTTCCCGTTTTTGTTGTGAAATCGCCCGTATCACAAACGCATAAAATACCGCAGTTAATGAAATCAGGCGTTACTTTGCGAAAATCCATTACTAAAGCTGAAAAAGAGAATTATTTTGCTTTCAATTTCCACTAAACGACGCCAGCGCAGGAACCAAAATACAACTAACCTAAATACGACTAAGTCTAAGACAAGTCGCTCGTAATCTGTCGAAGTGACAACATCTCCTGAGGATGCCACGTGTAGGGGCGAAACGCGTCGAGTGTTTTGTTGGTATCAGTGTTGTGTTTTTCAGGTGCATCTTCTGTGTCACATTGTGAGTAGTATTGTAAGTCCTGCGACTTACAGCTCTAGTTTTTTCAAGTGGTTACAGTTGGGTGTATTTGGGTTCCTGCGCTGGCGTCGTTTAGTGGAAATTAAAAGCAAAATAATTCTCTTTTTCAGCTTTAAATACTGCAGTGTTTACCGTAACGTGCTGGCCCCCGTATACATGGCATCGTAGCGTGATGTTTTTTCGTCTTTACACGTTATCGTTGTGTCAGATATCGTTTCTCGTAGGTGGCCTACTGTTCTCCAAAAATTTCTTACTTACTGTCACCCCATTCGCACACTTTCATAGTCTTAGCGACGGGATTATTTGATTACGAGGATTGAGGCTGTCTGTACCTAATATGTTTTTACGGAGTTCGGTTAGTAAAACTAAGAAAAAAAAAGAAACGTTAGAAATTACTAATTCAAACTGTTTCAACTTATTTGTTTCTTCGGTTTACGCGAACAGTAGACATTGAAGTGAGACACTTTTTACGGATTATTTTTAATTATTCAATTTATTTACTTTTTATTTTATAAGGTTAAATAAAATGTTAATAAATCGCGAAATAATCCGTAAAAAGCGTTTCAGTTTAATGATCCAACTTAAATTATATAATGGCTCAGTTCCGTTTAATTCGGTTTTGTCGTTTATTGCTTGGATTTTATATACATCAGATACATAATAAGATAAATGTCGGCTTCTTGAGGAATCTTTTTGCCAGGACGAGCCACTAGTGGCTCGTCCTGGCTTCGCTCGGGTGGACAATTATTTTTTAAATATACACATACAATACAGCCTATGTTCATCAGGGATAATGTAGGATAAGAATGGAAAAATAATTAAATATTTTATTATGAAATCGGTCTTGTAGTTTTGAAGCTTATTCAATTCAAACAAACAATCAAATCTTTCCTTCGTCTAATGTTAGTGTAGATTTCGGGGTACAAGAGTTTTCTATTATTTTATTTTATCTGTAGACTGTCTGAAAGCCAAACTTTAGCGGTCTATTTAAAATAAAAAACATTTTATCGACCCCGCACTGAAAGACCTCAAGATACTGTTAGCTCATTTTGTGTGGATAGGAACGTAACTTAATATTTTTGAGTGATGCTAGTTTACTATTGGGTTTACTATTTTTTCAAAACTATGTAATGACAACTATCGCTGAGTCTACATGTGAACATCGACGCTGAGAAGGGTCCGAAACGGCAGGTTAAAACAAAATGTAAATAAATCGCGAAATAATCCGTAAAAAGTGTCTCATTTCAATGGTAGACATGTTCGCGTAAACCGAAGAAAAAAACATTTTATTTCTTTATTCATCATCATCATCATCATCAGCCTTTATACGTCCCACTGCTGGGCACAGGCCTCACCTCAACTATGAGGTGGTGCGAGCCATACTCGCGGGTTCAGTGCGGATTGGTGGAGTGGTATGTGTAAGGTATGTGACCAACCTTACTGTCAGATGTTATTAAGCCGCCCGAGGGCCTCCGACCAGGCTTAACGACTAATATCTAGCGATATTAACCGGGACCAACAGCTTAAGGTGCTTCCGAAGCACGGAGATACTTGTAACGTCACTTTTATGGTCAGAATGGTCACCCATCCCAAACATGACCGCGCCGTAGGTAGCTTAACTTTTGGTATCTCTACCAAAGCGCTGCAACCACTGCGCCACAATCACCTCCGTTCTTTCTTTATTATTTGACCACAAATGATGATTTAGAAAAATAGGCATGTCAATGTTGAAATCACAACATAAACCAAGAATTCACATCAACTATTGCCTCAGACTACTTAAAACCACTGCAACAGTTTTCAAGCAAAATCTACATTAGGCATAACCACATCATGACACTTAAGTTAATTTTAGCCCAAATGTTGTGATAAACATGGTTACCACAAATTTTGAGAATGTGTTTTTTGTTTTAGACATTTAGCTGGTGCCATTGACTGCTTAAGAACTCAAAATAGAGGTATTATTGTGATAAGAATATTCCATCTATTAGAAATGAGATGGCTAGTGTCTGAGACACTAGCCACATTGCTTAAACACTGAGTGTTTAAGCATTTCGGGAGCAGTGCGGTTCCATCGTCAGCCTTATCAACCCTTAAAATTAGGTGTGATTATGTCTTAGGACTAACCCGTAGTATATTAGACGTAGACGACCACTTTGGTGTAATGATCAAGAAGTTGACTATTAACCAAGAGGTCGCAGGTTCGATCCCCGCACTGTACAAACATTTGTGTGCACGAACATCATCTGTTTGTACTGGTCTGGGTGTTGTTATGTATTTATTTCAGTTTATTTGTAATACCACTGTTGATTCTGATATCTGTAACACAAGAGCTTTAGCTACTTACCACGGAGTCAGATCAATGTGTGTGATGTTGTTGTATATTTAATCATTTTTATTTAAAAAAAAAACTTTTGACAATTTTTTTAGCTTGTAAGTTACCTACAGAGTTCGTTAAGGTATTTTTTTCTTTCTTTCTTTCTTTGAGTACTGACGACAGCACGTCAAGGTTAACATTGCGCCATCTTACGCGCTTGTGATACGGGAGATTTGCAACAAAAATAGGTAGCCTGATGTACTGGCCACCGTACTTACCCATCAACATGCATAATTAGTTCCCGTTTAGTATAAAAACAGCGTTAAAATGTAAGTATTCTCTAGAATAGAGGTTCCGATGTTAGTAAAAATGTAAGTTTAAAACAATACAAGGTACATCGAAGACTCAGTCTATACCTTGTTGGACTTAGTCTTGGCACAAGAGCAGACTTATCCCAATAAAAAAATATGTGTCTTCTGTCCATCCTTAACAATTTTGACTCTTCTTATGCTAATATTTCAAGTACTGCGTTTAGCTCAAAGTGTAAAGAAATTTATATAAATCATCAAAACTACTTCATCCCAAACGGTTCAAAGTGCGCTCTCAGCCACATTTTAAGTTCGTAAGTTTTCCTCGCCATTGGCACGCGATCCTCTAATTGTGATTGATCGTCCGGTCGGAGCGTCATTTGTCACGCGTTTACTTTTGCGATGGCTTCAGGGTGAGGCAGACGGGCGTTAAATAGGCAGATACCTACTTGATGCGCGGGTGTCTGGCATATGCTAAAGGAGGCCTGTGACGGTGACGCGTGGGTACTGCACGCCATCCGCTAAATGGCCAGGTTCACAAAACCCTGAAGGCCAGGGAGACTCGTTATAGAGTCACAGCCAGAGGTGGGGCTGGAGTGCTAGCCCATAGCTCCCACCTCATTAATAGCAAAGGAGGACACCGTCAGGCTTAGGTGGTTATACCCAACTTCAAACAGTGGGAAAGACCCAAATAATCCCCGGTCGCCCCGCCGTCGGTAGGTATGCGTAAAGTTCACAAACCAGCAGTTTTCACCCAGGTATCTTAATAAGAATACCTACATAAAAACAACTATACATGCGTTTAAAAACGCTCGTCTGCTCACCCCAAAACCTCAGTCAAAGCTAAATCCGGTGCGAAAACCGCGCAATTATCTCAACCGAGGCGATATTTCGACGCGAAATAATGTGTATCGGAACAGATGCACCGGAACGTCGCGCTAAAATTACTCGTAGGTTGAACAATACAACGAAAAGTATGTTTAGAAAAAATAAGGTACCAGACAGAATTTTGAGTATACTTTAATTGGTTATAATAATCGTAATCATTTATTTCTCACCAAAAAACATAGATATGATAAACATAAAATAGATGAGTTTAAAAATAATTTATGGTGGGCTGATACCTGAACTAGGATGGTTCCTGTATCTCAGCCTTCCACCCCGCTAGTGATCTTACAATTTTTTGATACAATATTTTGTAAGTAAATGCTGGAATGTTGGTTAGGTAGATTTCCAGTAAGCCTTAGACAACAATTAAAAAATATATATTTTTGCAATAGAATAAATCAATTATCTGAGGAGGAATCTGATGGTATAGGCACACGGATTCCCATGGGCGCGGGTTCGATCCCCGATTCATGCATTTGATTTTGCATGCTTATCACGCAAAATCGTCATAGTAAAAATTTTAAGCCTTGCATAAACATAAGACAATCAAACCAAAATCTGGTGTTATTATACCAGTTACATACCATGTTGGAGGCACACGTACATTTTTAAATTGATGAATGAGCTTTAAAGTTTATCACTGTCTTTATATCTGCAAAGCTGGAATAGTTTCACCGCCACATCGCCGTCGTTCGGTAGCTTAGGAGTCGAAAGCTAACGACTGGGATCATCACTCACAATTTTACAGACACTGCCCCGACACAGTTACAGCGTATGATTAGTTGCGCTAACCTTTCAGTGCGTTTTGGTATCCTTTTACATGTCTTAGAATAACATTTCCAGTTATAAGTAAAATTACTGGTCATTGAAAACCAAAAAAATAAATACACGAATTACAAACTGTAGACTATATTCTATTTGTGGCAGTTACATTCTTCTTTTCAATTACATTCTTGTTTTCTTTGAAGTGTGTATTGGTTGTAATTTTTCACGAGGCATATCTTCAAATTCGGGAATCCAATTTTTACTTTAGGGAAAAAATAAAGTAAGAACGAATAGAGTATGGGACATCTGTGAATACGATGAATTTGTTCTGATAATATCACACAGTAAGATTAAAAACTTAAACTAACATAAAGAGTACGAAACAACAATCTCATGTCAACATAGTAAGAGTAGTTTCCCACTTCTGGGAATGTTTAGATGATAGCTGTGGTCGAAAAATACCGGTCAAATTCGCGACCCTTCTTTTAGCTACACCGTAGTCGGGTGAAAATGATAACTTACCTAATAATCGCAACGTAAACCAGGATATTATTTCCGTAGTGGCTTCCGCGGATTCCTATTGACAGCTGTCAAAGTCAACTTTTCCCACATAATTTCCGTCATTGGAGTGGTTGAGCTCACCTGTCAGAACTTTGACAGCCAAAAATGTTTGGTGAAGCGATTTCTTTGTAAGGAAGCAGTCACATTTGCAAACTTATTGAGAATTTTGCATGTTTTGTTAATAACTATTTCATCCCACTACTGGGAAAAGATCCCAAAATATTCTATATGTCCTCTCCAGCGAGTGCTTGTGGCTAAGTTTACAAATAGAAAAAAAAAACTTTTCTATACGTATATCAATGATAAAAGTGAATTGTGCACCATTGTGAGACTCGCGATGCAATGTCATTAAAGCCAAATTGCTCAATCTTGGGAAAGCGATATTTAGGGTATAATAAACATAATTAGATCTCCGAAAAAAATATATATCCCTTTCTCTGGGCTATGCTGATCCAAGTATGTAAGCTAAAATAGTTTTTAACTTTCAATAACATCCATCTTAAATACAGCTTTACACTACCGATCCTGGCTAATTGCCTCGAGGCAATCAATCTTGTAACCCTGGAACAAACTGTCATTGTGACCTCTCTGTAACGCGGTGCAGCGTCAACGGATTTATAATAAGCCTTATTATAGCTTAAACGCAAAATGTGGAACGCTAATGGACGCTGGCACTGTTGTGTGAGCTAAAATTAAACGTTGGTTATAAAATTTATGCGAAATCTTTTGGATTTTCAAAATTAATGAACATTCGTAAGTGACCCTTTATAAAAAAAAATTAAATAAAAATTTATAAAATTTGCTTACGTAAGTTAGAAATTCATAGTTCAACTAAACAGTCACTTCATCCCATAACAAACTTTAATTCCTCCTTACTTGGTCAACAGATTGAGATGAAAATGTTCAAGTACGAGTTGAAATACAGCCACATGATGAGTTCCTCCCAGACGTATCTGTGAACGGCGACACCCTTAGCTTGTGTTAGCCTGGGCTCTTGCATAGGCGCGGAGCACGACTGGTTGTCTTGTTTTTGAAAGTCCTGGTGCAAGAAGAAAAATAACTTATTACCTAAGAAATACTTGCATGTCTTACCTTGATAAGCACTGAAATCCACGTTTTACCTCATATCAAATTTAGTTTGTTTGATTAAAATAATAGGATATCATTCTTAAACTAGGTGTAATCGTTTAAGCAAAGTGTCAAACTTCATTACTAATCGATAGATAACATAGATTAAAATATAAAACTGATAACAAATCAGTTTGGAACGAACGCTTCTTGCCTAAATTAGGCTGGCGTTGAATTAAAAATGTTACTCAAATTTTTAATTTTTAGTTTAGTGCTAGTAGTAAGTGCTGAGAAAGTAAGATATGACAATTACGCGTTATATAAAGTAGAACCAACGACCGAAGATCATGTGAAGTTTCTCAAAGAACTCGAAGAAAACGAAGACCTTGACTTTTGGAAGACGGTGAACAGGGTTGGTGACTATGCCAGTGTTGTGGCTCCACCAGAAAAGAGGAGTGAATTGGAACATGCCTTGAAGAAACGCAGTATTCAAAATGATATGATGTTGGATAATATTCAAGAGTAAGTACCTAATAGCTTACTTTAATGAAATACTTGACAGTTGCGATAAGTAGCTTCCTCTTAGTTAGTTAGAAATACATTGATTGTCATATATAGTGCCAAACATAATATTTAAAACCACAAGTAAATTACCATAATATGAAAATACCGTTTCAGAGCGATGGATGCCCAAGTCTTCAGCCGCAAACGAAGAAGTGCCGGCCCAGAACTATTTTGGACTAACTACCAGACGATTGAAGAAATCTACGAATGGTTTGAGTACTTGGCCAGTACACACAGTGATTTTGTCTCTTTAATTACTGTTGGACAATCTTACGAAGGTAATTCAATAGCATGAACTTTAATGTTTCAAAGAAAAAATCGATGTTGAGTATTTTTGAACTTGAATTATTATAAGGAACCGTCCGGTTATGCTTTTTCATTCTTATTAATAACCCATTCATTAAAGACACTAAAATAAGTGTAATCGTGTAATAAACTTACTGGCGTGGACTTAAAACAGTAAATTGACTTCATCATCATCAAATTTAAGAGCTCTTGTCGGTGGGGTTTTTTCTATGTTCGTCTATTCAATGCCATTTCTTTGACTTCCTGATATGACACGACACCTAACTTTTCTTTTATCTGATCCATGTATGATCTTCTAGGTCTTCCTCTCTTCCTTTTTCCTTTTATTTTTCCTTCAATTATTGTTCTTATAAGGTCGTCGTGTCTTATCAGGTGTCCTAACATCTTTCCTCTCCTATTTTCAATGGTCTTTAGGGCCTAATAGGCTTTTGGTAAATTGACTTCATGTAACCTTTTTTTGCTGTTACAGGTAGAAACATTACCGGCATTAAAATATCCAAAGGCTACAGCGACCGCCACTTTATCCTTGAAGCTGGTCAGATCGGAGCTGACTGGCTGTCTCCAACGGTGGTCACATATATTGTTGACCAGCTGGTGAACGGGGAAGACCCTGAGGCACTCAAAGCATCTGAGGAGTTCATATGGCACATCTTTCCCATCGTGAATCCAGATGGTCATCAATTCACACAGGATTCTGTAAGAGTTTTTGGGTTTGATTTATTTAATCTTCTAAGGCAGATTTAGGAGATAATTTAGATTTGCTTATTGGGAATCTTTTGACGGTATCTCATGAGATTTTGTGTAATGGACGACCACTTTTGGTGTAATGGTGCTGAAGTTGACTATAGAGACCTAGACCAATAGGTCACGGGTTTGATCCCTGCTCTGTACAAACATTTGTATGCATGAACATGTCTGGTTGTACTGGTCTAGGTGTTTTATGTATTTATTCAAGTTTATTTGAAATACCACTGTTAATTCATATTTCTGTAACACAAGTGCTTGAGCTCTTTACCATAGTAAGATGATGGATGTGATGTTAAAAAAAGATATCTAATTAACATAAATGCCGTCGTAAGGCGTCTCATCTCTCGCGTTACCATAGTCATGTACATTTATCTAGTTATTTCACTTCACAATTCATAATCTCTACTTTTAGGTCAGGCTTTGGATCAAAAACAGAAAGCCAACAACAATATCGAACGCAATCGGTGTGGATCTATCGAGAAACTGGAACTCACATTGGGGTGGTGAGTATTATCAATATCTTGTGGCCGGCTCTACACGTTGGACGAACAGTTGGCCCGAAAGCCAACGCTATTGGCTATTGGAAAAAAGCACCAATTAAGCACCAATCAACGATGAGGCCAACGCTTTTTTAGATCTTTCGGCCATTTGTGACGGGGTTACGCTAAGCTAGTAAGAAAACTATTACTCTCGATCTGATTCTGTGGAATACGACGTACATTAAAAAACAGCCCTTAAGCAAACAAGTAATATGTTGCAGTGCTTACTTTAATTTGCTGTTGTGAAAACTTATGTGATTGTAATCACCGACGAAAAGAGTGGTTTAAATGTTTGACTTAAATGTATGTAGCATTGTAGCTCCTGAACAGATGGATTAATTTCAATGCATTTTTTTGTTGGTCGAAATACGTCCAGCCGTTCAATCTCACCAGCTGTTGTCCTGGATCATGTTGTTTTTTTTTTAAACTAGAAAGTTTTAAAAGATTGAGACTTAAGATCATTTATTTTACAGTATCCATCTAAGTATTAAAAAAGCTCATAAAAAGTTTGCCTAAGCAGATTACTTACAAGTTTCTATTTTTACATGTCAGTGCGCGGCACTAATTTCAACCCATCCGCCAACAACTACCCAGGCCTTGGGCCTTTCTCTGAAGAGGAAACCAGAAACCTGGCTGGTTATATTGAATCCATCGGGGCTAGTACCGCCGGCTTCCTATCTTTTAGGGGATTTGGACAACGACTGCTGATACCTTTTGCGCATTCTGTTAGCCCTATGTATAACTATGATGAAATGGTTCGTATGCTAAGAATACCACAAGTAGTTACATGCTTTTTTCCAATACCAGTTATGTTGCAACTTTGATTTACCTAAACCGTCTAAGGATTTTTACAAAAATAAAAATTTATGGCGGGTAAATAAATAAATAAATAAATATTTCATAACAATCACACGAATTATCTAGTCCCAAATTAAGCTACGAGGCTTGTGTTATGGGTGCTAGACAACGGATCAACATACTTAAATACTTTTTTCTTGTAAATAAATACATATTATACATAGAAAATACCCAGACCAGTACAAACACACATGTTCATGCACACTTATGCTTGTACTATGCGGGGATCGAACTCGATCGACCCTGAGTTTGAGAAGGTCGACATGTGGACCACTGTACCAAGCGGTCGTCAAATGAATTTAAAGATAATATAACTTGAAAACTTATATGAACAAAGATAAATGAACTATAGTATAATATGGGGTTGTCACAGAATTAGTTACAAAATTGTTTTTGTATTTTCAGATCACTATTGGAAGAAGAGCGATGGGATCATTGGCTGTCAAATATAACACTCAATATTTAGTAGGAACTTCTGCACAAGTATCTGGTGAGAAAATATTCTTATCTGAATTAAGACTTTTCACAACTTCCTCAACAGCTCTGGCCATCTGTGCTTTCACTACAGTCAAGATTATTCCTGTAAATTTCAACCACTTTCAAAGTAATCAAATTCTTTAGACTAGCTTAATAACCAGCATGTAATTAAAAAAACCGTACGTGAAGACAAGGAAAAAAGCAATAAATACTTTCCCTAGTTTAATTAGGACATTGTAGATCTACTAGGATATCTGATAGCTCGATAAACAAATGAAATTCTGACGTTTGGGTGAGCACGATAAGATTTGGTATAAGTCTACAAGTCTAGGTTAAATTCGACTCAATAGGAAGGAGAATCCTCCCAAATAAAAACAATTTCATTCAATTTAGATGGTTCTACCGGTGTAGCAGCTGACTGGATCAAATTCCGTTTCAACCCACCAATCGTGGCTACATACCTTCTTCGGGACCAGGGACAATGGGGCTACATCCTCCCAGTAACCCAGGTGTTGCCCAGCTGTGAAGAGACGTTTGACGGGCTAATGGCTATCCTGAGGGAAGCTAGGTTCATCAATGTCATTTAATTTAGATGAAATAAAAATACTGAAACCCGTTCTCATTTTTTCTAACTTGTTATTTAAAGATGTTTTAAATTAATTGTTTTTAATATCTTTTGAAATAATGAAGGTTATAACATTTTGAATTTATGGTTTATAACCCCTAAAATGCATCAATAATGTCCCTCTGATAAACAACAATATCTTAAGTATCTACCAATAAAGGTCAGGTCGTAAAGATAATACGTTATGGTGCTGATAAATTTTATGGTGAATATTAGGAAGAAAATGAGAGCTACAAAATTTCGTCGAGACAATCTAAAGAATGCTCGCATCGCTGTTTTGACCAAGGAATGAATCTTTCACTACGTTTTCGTTACATAGCTTTTAAATTGCTTAGATAGACAAAAGAGTATTTAATTCCACCAATATTTATCAGTTATCTAAGCAATAAACGTTATGGGCCAATAACTAAATTATAGGTCGCTTTTATTGCTTATTGCTTCATACTATTACAAAAATATTTTTTTAAATATTCAACATTATCTTTTGAACTTCATTGGATTAGAAGATTTCTTTAAGCCTACACGTTTGTCACATTAAACATGTTAAAACCATTTATATTAGTTTTGAGTTTCTTGAGTTTTATTCTTGGGGCAAAAGTTCGTTATGACAACTACAGTCTGTATAAAGTTTTACCAAAAACCTCAACTCAAGTACAATGGCTAGACGAACTGGAAAAAAGCGAAAAGTTCGATTTTTGGAGTGAACTGCAACGGAGTCCAGACTATGTTTCTATACTGTCGAGTCCTGAAGACAAAAGCTACTTGGAAAACTTCTTGAGCACACGAGGAATAAATTATGAAATCACTTTGCCCAACATTCAGGAGTAAGTATTACAACTGGTAATGGTACCGATGCCTACCTTTTACTAGCCAAGAGAGCTAATTTTGACCCATTCAGTAAAAAGCTTAGACAGCAAACATTTTTACTTTGATAGCCAATGGCATATAAGTTATAATATTTGTTATGCGGAAAATGGTGACAAACGGTCTGTAAAATAGAGAAATAAACTTATTACTTGTAAAGGGTCAAAATTTTCCCCTCTGGGTTAAAATGATTCAGCACGGTAATCTATTAACAAATCAAGGTTTGTTTTCTAGACCTGAAATGAAGGAAGTTAATAATTATTTATCATAACCAAACCACGAGTAGGTAAAAAAATAAACATGTGAATTGACTTGCAACAAAATTTTAGACTAAATTAGTATTATTTCAAATTAAATATTTAATTCCAGAGCTATCGACAAGGAATCGGTTAAAAAATATACAAGAAATAACCCTAGAAGTATGACATGGACTGATTATTATGAACTTAGTGATATCTACGCGTGGCTTGATGATATGGCTTCTGCGCACTCATCAGTAGCTAGTGTTATAGAAGGTGGCAGGTCATACGAAGGGCGAGTGATTAAGGGCATTAGAATATCGCACGGGTCTGGAAAGAAGATCATATTCATTGAAAGTGGTATCCATGCCCGCGAATGGATTACTCCAGCAGTAACCAATTACATAATCAATGACCTTTTGACCAGCACCGATGAAGAAACGCAAGCGGCCGCTCGTGATTTTGACTGGTATATCTTCCCTGTCACGAACCCTGACGGATACGAATGGACACATACAGATGTAAGTTACAGTCGGAAAATTAAAATAATTGTGGAACCTACCTACTTGGTTATATATTTTGGGAAATAAGACAGCTAGAACTTAAATACCTTTGGGTAAGTCAAGACGACCAAGAGTGAGGAAGCCCTAAAGAGTACCAGAGATGCTTCTTGTTTATGGTTTGTTGCGAGAAAAAAAACAATTATTAGTCGCTACATATTTTTTGCAGGCCAGACTTTGGCGTAAAAATCGCCGTCCTTTTGGAAGCCAATTCGGAGTAGATTTAAACAGGAATTGGAACAACAACTGGTTGGGTTTGGGTACAAGCACAAACCCTGCTTCCCTCAATTATGCTGGCCCTGGCCCATTCTCAGAAGAAGAAACTAGAACTTTATCGGAATATACGAGAGCAATAGCAGATAGAATTGACATGTACCTTTCTATGCATTCATCTGGACAACTGCTATTGCTGCCCTTCGGGAACACTACTGAGCCGTTGGCCAATTACTATGATGCGGTAAATAGTTTTGTAGTTTAGTTTCTGGTTCTTACTTTTTGTCTTCTTCCGTGCAATAACATTGTTATATTTTGTAGATCAGAATAGGCAGAAAAGCAATGGGGGCATTGTCAGTCAGATATGGGACTCCATACACTACAGGAAATACAGCTGAAGCTATTTGTAAGTTGTCAACTAACATTCAACTAAATACGCTTGTCACAAAATATTTTTGTGACAAATTATTATTTTTGTCCCATCTGTTTTTGAAACTTTGCTGTCACTAATTCTACGGAAACTACATGGTGAGATGAGTTTTCGAGACAATTGGTATGTAATGGCCTTTGAAAATTAAACTTAAACTTTCTTTCTTAGATCACGCGACCGGTACTAGCATAGACTGGGTCAAAGAAACACTCCAAGTCCCTCTTGTATACTGCTATGAACTCCGCGACAGAGGAACCTACGGTCATCTTCTACCTCCAGAGCAGATTTTGCCAACAGCTGAAGAGACCATGGACTCTATTGTCGACTTGATTTACCAAGCGCGGAGGATTGGTTACATGAACAGCGGAAATGGTGTTCATGCTTCCATCTTAACAATGGTGTTGGTTTTTGTGTGTTACTATCTTAACTAGGCTTGGCCAGTCAGTTGATTTAAATAAATATTCATTCACAATCATAACGTTTTGACGTTTTATTTCACAGACTGGTATTTTATAATAATTGATTCTAGAAGTGGTATAAGATATATTTGATTATAATAGGATCATAAATTTAATTTTTATAGTCCAGATAACTTTCAGATGACATTAGTTTTAATAATCGTAATCATGACGACTTATCATTTATTTTATCATCATTTATTGTAGTTTTGATAAAAAATATCACACGTGCCATTGTAACCATAACCAGTATTTGGTTTAACGTAGATCAGTTCAACAGTCCTTGAATTTTTTTTTGAAAATAAGTCTATATTCAAATATCGAAATGGGAATCAGGAGTTTAATCCTGATTTTTATTGCAGCAAGTGTAACTTTTTGTGTTAATTGTGAAAAATTCCGTTTTGATAATTACACTCTTTATAAAATTATTCCTAAAACTGAAACCCACATCAGTTTGCTTCAAAAATTACAACATGAAGATATACGCTTTGATTTTTGGAATGATCCCATACTTAGTGCCAAATACGTCATGATTTTATCGAGTCCCGAAAGCAAAGCATCACTTGAAACCTTCATGAACACAAATTCTATGGCTTTTGAAATTACTCAAGCCAATATACAGGAGTAAGTAAAAAGCTATGTATACAAGGATAAAATATTAGTTGCTGGGCTTCTTAGATCGATAGTAAATCAAGTTTTAGTGACGGCGGCCGCGCTGAGTCGGCGAAGTCAAATTCTGTGAGCAAAATTCGCGCATTTTTTGCAAAAGTAAAGCAAGCGAGCGTTAGTGCAAAGTTTTTAACAAATGTTTTGTAAAATTTTAGGTCCATTGACAAAGAATCGGCTGCAGTATCGACCAAAATGCTCAACGGTTTATGGAACACATACCATTCTTTGGACAGCATTTACTCATGGGTTGACTCCTTAGCCAACGAACATCCTAATTTAGTTACAGTAGTCAATGGTGGAATGTCTTTTGAAGGACGCCAAATCAAAGGTGTGAAAATATCTCATGGATCAAACAGAAGAGCCATCTTCATTGAAGGTGGGATTCATGCAAGGGAGTGGATTTCCCCCGCTACCGTTAACTATATCTTGAATGAACTATTATATAGTAACGATCCAGAAATCCAGGCAGCAGCCCAAGAATTTGATTGGTACATTTTCCCTGTAACGAACCCTGATGGATACGTGTGGTCAATGGAGCAGGTAACTATGCATTTTCAGAAAATAAGGTTCGAATGGTAGATAAAGATTTTAAATTTAAGTCTGCCTTGTGTTTAACTTTTTTTGTGCAATAATGTTTTTAAATATATTGAAATAACAAAGCATACTTTCGTGGTTAAATACTTGCTAGGTAAATGTTATTTTTTATGATTTCAGTTCAGAATGTGGCGTAAGAACAGACGTCCGATCACTGGAAATCACGTTGGTGTTGATTTGAACAGAAATTGGAACAATAATTGGCTACGTAAGTTTTTTAGAAGACCATTTCACTCATTTTATTGAGCTTTCTGTGTAACAAGAACTTAATTGTCTGTTATTTTTAACCCCTGAGAAAAAAGAGGGTTGTTATGAGTTTAACCCCTTTTTTGTTTGTGTGAGTCTTTCTGTGACATACGGATATACTGATATTTTTATTCGAAAGATAATTTAATCACGCTATTTCACATTACGCATTTCTTAGCTATGGCTGATCAAATCCGTTTAGGCATTAAGCTTACCAGCTGTATTCCTGGCTCATGCCGGAGGCTTTTTTTGTTTTTATTCAAATATATTGTATCCAAAGGTTTGAACATGGCATTACTATTTGGGAAGTTTGCCTCTCATTATAACAAATCATTGATTGATTTAATATTGTCCACAGAACACGGATCATCAACAAATCCTGCATCGGACAGTTTCGCTGGTCTTGGACCTTTCTCTGAGCCTGAAACGAGATCTTTGTCAACATACATCGCCAGCATTGGGGACCAGATCGATTTGTATCTGTCATTCCACTCATTTGGACACCTTTTGTTGATTCCTTTTGGAAACACCACAGAGCCAGTAGCAAATTATCATGATGCGGTACGTTGATATCTATTTAATACATAACAATACCCTCTGCGTAAGAATAGAAGGCGTATAGGCAGGGCGCGAGTATAACTTACTGCGCTCTTCGCGGCAAGACGCACTTGATGAGCGTCTCAGTAAAGTACCTATAGGAATATCGACAGCTTGTGACAGCAACCGGGAGTGACATATTTGTCAAAAAAGACCTCGATTAGATTCGTAACGTACTAGTAACATCTCTTCAGCCTATATACGTCCCACTGCTGGGCACAGGCCTCACCTCAATTAAGAGGTGTTCCAAGCCATACTCCACCACGCGGGCTCAGTGCGGATTGGTGAAGGGGTGTCTGTAAGGTAAGTGACCAACCTTACTGTCAGATGTTATTAAGCCGCCCGAGGGCCTCTGACCAGGCTTAACGACTAATATCTGTCGATATTAACCGGGACCAACAGCTTAACGTGCCTGCCGAAGCACGGAGATGCTAGTAAATAGACGTCACTTAACTGGTCAGAATGGTCACCCATCCCAAACATGACCGCGCCGTAGGTTGCTTAACTTTGGGTATCACTACCAAAGCGCTGCAACCACTGCGCCACAAGCAACTCTCACTAGTAACAAGTAATGCAAAATTTTGCATTACTTTGTTGCACTCAACGTACATTTATGAGTTTGAAAACACTAGTTCTCGTACAAATCAGCAATCATGCCAATGTACTGGTTTGGGTGTTATATGTATTTATTTAAGTTTATTTGTGATACCACTGTTGATTCTGATATCTGTAACGCAAGTGCTTAAGCTACTTATCACGGAGTCAGATCAATGTATGTGATGTTGTTTTATATTTATTTATTTATTTTATTTATTCCTTTTTTCTGTGCTATTTATCACCATTATCACAGTCACAGGATGCTGGGCATAGATTACTTGCAAGCACAACAAACGCATACTGTTTGTTACGATATATTGCGATGTTTTAAAGTAAATAAAGCCTCAATCCATCAAACCTTATACAACTTACTGAAATACCTAGATTAATAAGGTATATTCATTTGTGTAATAAAAACCGTAATGAGTTTCAAGTCTTAAATGTATGTCGTATCCAAATTAAAGTGGATGCTATTCAAGTGTTGCACTCAGGCGTAACTTAAAAATCTGTTGGCTCGAAGTGTTTGTATTTCCAACGAAAGGACCCCGCAGACGTTTTCCTGGTTGTTTATTTAAAGAAAAAAAAAGTATATTTTATATATTTTTTATGAAAACCTTGTGCTGACAATAGAGACACATAAAAAAGAATCATCCAATTTGGTGCAGTCGACCTGAAGTTTTGCGCGTACTTAGATTTGGGCGATTCAATTTTAATTATATAGATGACAATAGGCTAGACGACACCACCAATCATTGACATACTTGATCTCTTTATCATCTGTCAAAACGATCATACTCTTTATCATGTCAAAATGATCTGCCTTCATAAATACTATAATTTGACGTCATAATGTAGTATCAGAAATCGAAGTCAATTGACTGAATATTTATTTAATTCTACGTAGATAAAATTGATTTCTACAGCTTTTTGGACATAAATTGGTTTTACTAGATTCTTAGAGGTACCTAATGTTTTTAAAACACCATGATCTTGAAAATGTTTACGATATACCTATCATATGTATAATAATAATACGGTTTTTTATTACAGCTTAACATTGGTAGACGTGCGATGGGCGCTATGACGGTACGATATGGAACTCAATACACCACCGGAAACATTGCTGAAGCTATTTGTAAGTTTTAATTTCTGTGAACTACTTATTTACTCGACATAATATCTTAACTAGTATAATGAGTCTTGTAACAATAGCTCAAACTCTTGATGTCTATTCATATTGATCAATTATACCCTATGATATCAAAAGCAATAAACTGTTTTCAATTTTTAAAAACTTTTAAAAGAGCCTCTATTAATCGCAAATAATGTAATGCAAAAGCCACTTTTCGTAGCAATACCTATTAAATAGGTAATTTGTGGCGGAAGATGATCATTACTAATCACAATAACGCCAGCTTTGGTCTAGTTGTCTCAGATGCAGACTACAAACCGCCTTCGCAGGCTCCTTACCGCATGCCTACAACAGGGGCGCTTCCCGGCGCTATGGAAGGAAGGGAGGCTCGTGCTTCTGAAGAAAGACGGACGTCCGACCGACTCCCCTTCGGCATACCGTCCGATCGTGTTGCTGGATGAGGTGGGCAAGCTCTTTGAAAGAGTCCTTGCAAACCGCCTCGTTCGGCACCTGGATACGGATGGGCCGAATCTGTCGGATGTACAGTATGGCTTCAGGAGAGAGCGCTCTACGATCGATGCTATCCTGCGGGTAAAATCGCTCGCCAGCGAAGCAGTGGAGAGCGGCGGTGTGCTGTTGGCCGTGTCTATTGACATTGCCAACGCGTTCAACACGCTGCCGTGGACCACGATAAAGCAGGCGCTCCGGTTCCATGGAGTACCTGTTTACCTGCAGGACACCATCGCATCGTACCTTGAGGGACGAGAGGTTGCGTGTGATTCGGTGGATGGTCGTTTGCGGCATTTGGCCGGATGCGGCGTTCCGCAGGGGTCGGTTCTAGGGCCACTCCTGTGGAACATCGGGTTCGATTGGGCCCTGCGTGGCCAGTTCGTCGCGGGGGTTGGCGTAACTTGTTACGCCGACGATACCCTGCTGACAGCTCGCGGGGATTCCTTTGCCGAGGCTGCACGTCGTGCGACTGCTGAGGTCGCGATGATGGTTCACCGAATCGGCCTTTTGGGGCTACGGGTTGCGCTTGAGAAGTCCGAGGCCCTGTGTTTTCACGGGCACCGGCGTGCGCCGCCTGCGGGTTCTGGGTTGATGGTGGATGGGGTTCTGATCCCCGTTTCGTCCACCATCCGGTACCTTGGGCTTGTGCTTGACGGAAGGTGGCGGTTTCAGGCCCATTTCCGTCAGCTCGCTACCAAGCTCAATGCCACCGCGGGTGCTTTGAGTCGGTTACTGCCAAACCTGGGTGGTCCGTCGACGGCTCCTCGACGACTTTACCTAGGGGTGGTCCGCTCAATGGCACTTTACGGTGCCCCGGTCTGGCATGACGCCCTCTCGTCCTTGAATGTGACAGCCTTGCGGAAGGCTCAAAGGATATTGGCCTTGCGTTTAGCGCGAGCCTACCGCACCACCTCCACCGATGCTGCGCTGGTCCTGGCCGGCAGCCTCCCCTGGGATCTCGACTCCCTGGTCCTCGCCGCGTTATTCCAGTGGCGGGGAGACCAAAGATCTCAGGGCAATAGGCCTGCACCGATGGAGGTGGAAACGGAAAGGAGACAGCTCTTGGAGCTAGCCCACGAGCAGTGGCGCCGTAGACTGGCCAGTAGCCACTTTGGCGTCCGGGTCACTGAAGCCGTGCTCCCCGTTCTCACAGAATGGGTTAAGCGTCCACACGGCCAAGTGACATACCGGATGTCGCAGGTGTTTACAGGCCACGGGTGTTTTGGGTCATACCTCTGCCGCATTGGCAGGGAACCCTTCGCCCGATGCTGGCACTGCGATGCTCCGGAGGATACGGCACAGCACACCCTTGAGGTTGCCCGGCGTGGGTCGCCGACCGCCGTGCCCTCCGAGCACACGTGGGGACTGACCTCAGCCTGGGCTCCATAGTCCGGCGTATGGTCGGAGACAGGGAGGCTTGGCGAGCCATGGCCGCATTTTGTGAGCGGGTGCTCGCTGAGAAGGAGAGCGCGGAGCGAGAGCGAGAGGCTGCGGCTGACGCACTCCTCATGCGCCGTAGGCGCACTGGGCGCAGGAGGAACCGCCACCTCCTGCACATGCCCCTCCCTGTGCCTCGGGTCGCGGACGCGGGGGCGTCCGCTTCCCACTAAGAGGCGCGATGGTGTGTAATGCGTTCTACGCATCATCGGGACAACAAGCCGGAGGATACCCTCCTTCGGCGCTGGAGGCAGGGGTTTGTGCCCTCTCCAGACCGGGTGAGACCGTGTGTCGGTCTAGTCAGTGAAGGGCCGCGGATGTGTGCTTATGGCGCTGACCCGTGGCCCCGAACTCATGGCTCCCGAGAACGCCGCTGGTTTTTAGTGGGTATGCCCCAATCGGGGAGTGTCCCACATAACCTACTGCCCTCCCCCGAGGGCGGTAGGTATGCGTAAAGCATTTTCCAGCGAGAAAAAAAAAAAAAAAAAAAGATGCAGACTACAAAACCGACTGTTGCAGGTTAGAATCCTGCTAGGGTCATAAGTTTTTGTGATGAGCACGAATTTGTACCTAAGTTACGGACGTTCATAAAATGTATTTAAGTATTTCTATCCGTTATTCTAGTCACCATAGAACAAGCTAACGCTTAGTTTGGGGCAAGGTAATAGATCTGTTTGTCGAAACAATTTATTATTATTATTATTATTATTAAATATTCATAATCTATTCATAATTTCAGATTTGGCTACCGGTGGAAGCGTGGACTGGGTAAAAGAGACAGTACAGGTACCTCTTGTGTACTGCTATGAGCTCCGAGACCAAGGGACCCATGGATTCCTTCTACCCCCAGAGCAAATCCTGCCCACTGCTCAAGAAACCATGGATTCCCTGATGGAGCTCATCCATCAGGCCAAGAGATTTGGTTACATGAACAGTAGTGCCACAACATCGGTTCCGCTCTGGACAGTGGTTATGCTACTGATTTATAATTTTGTTTAATCATCGATCTGGTGTTGTCAAGATTAAACAACTTAACTGTTTCGTTAATAGTTTTATGAATCACCCTGGCATAACGTTACATTCAAACCTTAACAAATGACAGTTAAAATTTTACACAACACATTTTTATTTTTATAGTTAGTTATTCATTAAGGAAGTCAGACATTTGGCTTCAATATCATCCAGGCTGGAACTATTGATGTGGCCAAGGATGGCTCATGCATGCATGACTGTCTTATCCTACACTCTTTCTCTTGACACATCTAATACATCATTCAATCACTTGGCACCTCTCTATTTGGGATCAGTGTGTTATGTCCTTAAGATGCTTTTGCGCCACGCTTGGTGATTTCACGTATTTACAGCCTATAAACCTCAGTAGCTGAAGTCTTTGGCTACAGTCCTCGTTCAAGTGGTTGGCGGCTTCTGCCGCGCACTCCCTCTTCAATGGCCATCACGCGTCTCGCTATGTGGTCTTCCTTTCTTAGCAGCTCGTGGGTGTACCATCTTAAGACAGCTCTCTTGTGCTTTAAGCAGTATTTCAGCCACTTTGATTGCTCCGCGTAGGTATTCACCTTCCATTTTATCTATCCTGGTGCCAGCAGGTGTCTGTTCGCAACGCAGCATCTTCATTTCAGCAACATGTACTTTTGTTTATCGCACTTCCTCAGCGCCTAGCACTCGAAACCATAGAGCATGGCCAGTTATAGCTCTCTTGACACATCTAATATATAAGTAAAGAAATTAAGCACTAAATCGCCTTTGAAGGAAACTGACTACAAGTTTCCATAATAACACACTGATCAGGGTAATTTCGAAATTGTTTCCTATCTACCGTCTCAATACTATCGGAAACTCCGATTCAAAACTGGACGTCTATATTCACATACGCAATCGTTGCCCCAAGGAGTACAGTTAGCGACAAAAATACAGTGACACTTTAGTACCATGTAAAATTATCAACTTTGACATTGAATATTAACTTTGATATCAACAGATTGATAAGCAGAATTCCCCAAATTTCATTTTAACACTAGCGGCCGCCCGCGAATTTTCCACGTGGAGTATTAAACCATTAGGGGAGGAATTTATCAAAATCCTCGGTGAGGGGATGGATATGCATGCTAAGTCTAAGCCCGATCGGTTCAACATTGACAAAGTTTTATACAAACTTTCATCCTCTATCTTATTCTCTTGGGGGTAGAATTTATTAATAGTTATTTGTTATACAAGAGTGCAAAGTTGCTTTTGCAAAGTCCTGAGCGTTAGCGAGGGAATCAAAAGGGCACGAGGTGAAAAATTCTTTGCACTCGAGTGCAACACTTTTCATTCCACCCCAGCGAGGAAATGACTAAATGCAAATAAAACCGTTGACAATCACAAGATAGCTACTTTTATTCCAGTTTAGGTATTAACTACTACATTATGACAGGTAAGTATTACAGAATAATCTTTAAATTATAACAAGATAATACTTAGATATAATTAATAAAAATTTAAAGTAACGTTGCTACAGTTATTTAAATTGAGTGTAATATTTTTGTTGGGTACTGTAATATTGGTGTTAGTCACTTGTGTACTGTTTTTCGAGTGCTTGCTTTCTTGTTCTCGGATAATTCTATAAAATATGCCAGCAAAACGTTTTCTGAGAAAGTTTTGGCTCCTTTTGCTAGTCGCCACGTGTTGAACATAACGTATTGTTTTAAATACTTCTCGCGTGATTGTTGAGGGAGAAAGATCATTTGCGTATTATTAACAGTTTCAGTCAATTCTGTTGGCGTCAAACAAACTTCCTCGTCGCTAGAATCACTCATTTTAGTTTTTTCACTTGTTTTCAAGTTTCTTGTTTTTAATATAAGGTTTAACAATGACATGAAAAAATGCCGCGTAAAGAACCGCCAACAAAGCAAATTGAAAAAAGAACACCAAGAAGGTTCCGAGTTTGAGTTTTTAACAAATTAAAAAAATGTTGTATGATATATTCGGCACCATAGAGGTAGCAATAAATAGGTTTAATGATTTTTTTATTCACAAACTTGGTGCACACGATGTTCTAAATTCAAATTTACTTTAACCTCTAGTGAATAAAAACGGCTTTTCCACTCAGATATTGAAGAGCAAAATGACTCTTTCCGAGATGGTGGGATGAAAAATATTTTCTTAGCAGAGATATGAATGTAGACAACATCATTGTTACGTATACCTGTATGCCAAATTTCAGCCCGATCCGGCCAGTCAGTCAGTCACCTATATCACTATGTCAGACAGTCAGTCACCTTTGAGTTTTATATATTTAGACTTTGCTTAAGCACGACTATATTTTTGACGCAGACTGTACAGTGGGAGTAAATAGGGAGTATTTTCGCGATTAAAACTAGGGAGGCTCTATTGACTGAGCCTGTTGTAAAACACCATGTGAAGATTTAGCCAGCGGCCATTAGGCTTTATGAGAGGGCGGTCAGCGAGGACAGGACGGCTGAAAGCAAGATGAAGCATGTAGTGTCATAAGTGAGTTTTATCTAAAAAATGAATTTGCCTTAGCGTTAAAAGATATAACAGATGATGTGTGAATTTTACGCGTTTAAAATATCTACTTGAAAAATGATTCAATACGTCGCAAAGGTTTCTTTCCACGTTTTTCCAAGCGATGATCAGGTAGCTACAGCATTTGTGATGTTTTTTTGTCCAAATATATCGTTATTATAGTGTTACTACTAAACTCATTGACAAAGACTAAGACTCTCTTACATTTTGACTTCACTTACATGAAAAAAAATTGCCAAATTAAATTTTGTTTATCGTGATCCCTGTAAAAAAACAGAATTCTATGTCAGCCAGGCACGAAACAGTTAGCACAAATTGTTGTCGAACTAAACACGGTCTGGAGGTCATACTTGGGAGCGATTAAGATTACGTTAAAATTAAACATTTATACTGGCTTGTCACAGTAATGATAACTATTACACGCGAAGACGAAATGCTCGTGAACCTACACATGCTCAAATTGGCACATAGGTGTATGTTTACTGTACTGTAAAGAAATAAATATCTAGGCTGTGGGCTAGTTACCGCATACAGCGGTCCACGGAACCACGTCTAGTGGGCGCGTTATCGAGATCAACAGCTCTTTGAGCGCGCGCCCCGGGCCACCAGGAACTGCGCTCGGATTCCTTCGACCTTGCTTGGTGCAAGTGTTGAGACGTTTGAGAGATGTTGTTTTTGATCTTTAAGACTTAAAAATATGGTAGTTTCGAAATGACAACACTTAAAAAAATATTTTCGGCTCCGGTTATCGGGGAGGAATCGAACCCTCGACCTTTGGGAGTCCGGTCCAATGCTCTGACCACTGAGCTACGGAGAACCTTAATGGGGTCGTTGAATGTAAGTGCTTTTTTAACGTTTTGAGCCAGCGTATGTTTCATCAATGATTGTGGGAGACACCCTCAAATCACCCGAGAGAAATATTTTTACAAATATTTAACAATCGGTTAAGATGAAACAGGCTATAATTTTATTTGTTAAGTATTTTTCGCGTTTACAACGCTATTTTTTAATTTCGAAAAGACAACACTTAAAAAATTCTTTTCGGCTCCGGTTATCGGGGAGGAATCGAACCCCCGACCTTTGGAAGTCCGGTCCAATACTCTGACCACTGAGCTACCGAGAACCTTAATGGAGTCGTTGAATTTTGCAAGTGGTTTTTGAATGCTTTGAGCCAGCGTATGTTTCATCAATGATTGTGGGAGACACCCTCAAATCACCCGAGAGAAATATTTTTACAAATATTTAACAATCGGTTAAGATGAAACAGGCTATAATTTTATTTGTTAAGTATTTTTCGAGTTTACCACGCTATTTTTTAATTTCGAAAAGACAACACTTAAAAAAAATATTTTTGGCTCCGGTCATCGGGGAGGAATCGAACCCCCGACCTTTGGAAGTCCGGTCCTCAAAAAATACTCAACAAATAAAAAATATGGTAGTTGACAAAAAAAGTGCAGATGGCAGCAAAGTGCAGATGGCAAAAAAATGCAGATGGCAAAAAATTGCAGATGACAAAAAAGTGCAGATGGCAAAAAAGTGCAGATGACAAAGAAGTGCAGATGACAAAAAAAATACACATGACAAAAAGGCCCTTAAATAAATTACATGGCATTGTCGATCGGTAAAAATAGCCATAGCTTTGGATATGACGTCATTTTTTGGAAGCGGATGCCATGAAAATAAAAATGTAAACAAAAATTTCACATAATTAAAACATACTTACAATGCAATATAGGCCAACCTTAGTTCATCTTACTCAACGTTTCGTATTTAATCAAATGAACTAAACTTTCTTCCCCTAAAGTAGCACTTGCACTTTGTACCCTGCCCACTGCCAAGTGTGGCCACAGATATCCAGCAACTTCCATAACATTAGTACTTTTGAACCCTCAACTACCAAGATGACGACGTAGTTACCGTCAAAATAAAATATCTATTGTTTACCGCGGCTTATCTATAATCTTAATGATTATCGCAACAAACTCAGCGGTTTGTTGTCCACTCAACATGGAATTTATTCTGTATTCTTCACTTTCAGGTTCAGGTTTTAGTAGCAATCTGCTAGCAGAGTCGTTGAATTTCATCAGAGCACTGGACACAGGCCAATAGAAATAGTACAGTAGCTTATTCATTCAAACTCGTGTGGTACAAATAAAAGGACTTCAGACATTAAAGGCTTGAAGTGGGCTGAAAAAGATAGGCTTAATAAATAATTTAATGAAAACATCAGATAGTTATATCTGATTTTCTCATACTTTCCTTAAAAGTTAAGTACATCCTTTAAAGTTGTTCGGTGGTAAGTTACCAAACAACTTTAAAGGAGTTAAGGCCAATGATCAGCAGATGTCGTAGAAAGAAAGTAAAACATGCAATGAACAGTATTTTAGGTATTTGCGCAGTCGAAATAATGCGGAACCATACATTAGTAAATTCATAGTCATTAACTACCATCGATAAATGACATAAACTGCACAAATCATAATTATTGTTTGCCCTGTTTCATGGTTAAGCACTCAGCAGTAATGGATTTGGTGAAAATTAATTATTTTCACCGTTGCGTGGCTTCGGTCGTATTTTAAGAATTTTTGATGTGTGAAATACACGTGAACCATGTGGACATGCAAATTCAACCTTATATTAGCAGCATAGAGTATATTTTTGGAATATGTCCAACTATTAATACCACCGAGGTCCCTACTTGTGGAAAATCGTTCATCTCATCTCATGAGCCTTTATACGTACCACTGCTGGGCACAGGCCTCACCTCATATACGAGGTGGTACGAGCCCTCCACCACGCGGGCTCAGTGCTGATTGGTAGAGCAGCAGTTTGTAAGTTAAGTGACCAACTTTACTGTCAGATGTTATTGAGCCGCCCGAGAGGCTCTGACCAGGCTTAACTACTATACATATCGATATTATCGAATTGACGACCACATTGGTGTAATAGTCAAGAAGTTGACTATTAACTAAGGGGTCGCGGGTTCAATGCCCGCACTGTTCAAACATTTGTGTGCATGAACATGTCTGTTTGTACTGGTCTGGGTGTTATATGTATTTAGGTAAGTATATTTGTAATATCACTGTTGATTCTGATATCTGAAACACAAGTGCTTTAGCTACTTACCACGGAGTATGATCAATGTATGTGATGGTGATGATTATTGACCGGAATCAACAGCTTAACGTGCCTTCCTAAACACAAAAGTGCTTGTAAACAGACGTCACTTATATGGTCGGAATGATGGAACATCATTATCAGTTCCAATTAAATATACAGAATAATTAACTACTGTCACCTCATGCGTAAAGCGTTGAGCCTAAAGTAAATTGAATTGAGTCCTTCTGAAATCAACAGCCCGCATGATATCCAAGCCACTTCTCGTTCTTGTTATGAAGTATTTGAATTGGGAGTTGTTTTTGACAAACTTTTCCATCCTAAACGAATTATAAGTATTTGACATTAATGGCCAAATCAGAATTTTTTAACAGGTCGATGCACTAACCTGAATTTTCCTTTTGGCCTATCGTTGTGTACATTGAGAATTTTTTTACGCAATAGATTACTTATTAAGTATGTGATTACGAAATTTCTACTTCGTATTGGCCTCCGATTATCGATTTATCCTATAAAATCCAAGTTTTCAGCAAAAAAACTACTTATCTGACAAAATGATGTGATATAGCTCTAATATTCTCGTATTTCAGATAACACTAATTACTTGTTATCGGGTCTAATCGCCATATATAGTCCTCCTGGCCGATTTCGACCACGGCGGCCAATCTCAACAGAGATCAGCCAACTACGCAGGAGATATTATATTGCACAAGTGTGTGCGCAATACACAGGTGCACTCACTGTTCCATCACTCTCAAAGTTCGGTGAGACGGCAATCCGACATGACCGGAGAGAGATCAGGCGCAGGACCAACGGCTTAACGTGCTTTCCGAGGCACGGGGTGTCAAACCGCCAATTTCCCGACTCCGAGCAGTTTTTGAGAAATTCATGACAGAAAATCTCAGAAACAATTTTGGCTCGACCTGGGATTCGAACCCAGGACCTCGCGGATGTAAGGCAGAAACTTTGCCACTACACCAACGAGGCAGTCTTTAATCGCCATATATTCTAATGAGTATTAGGTACTCACTGCTCAACGTTTCGGCTGGAATACACACACATTGATTGATCGAGGTGCTTGTGGCGCAGTGGTTGCAGCGCTTTGGTAGTGATACCCAAAGTTAAGCAACCTACACGGCGCGGTCATGTTTGGGATGGGTGACCATTCTGACCATTTAAGTGACGTCTATTTACAAGCATCTCCGTGCTTCGGAAGGCACGTTAAGCTGTTGGTCCCGGTTAATATCGACAGATGTTAGTCGTTAAGCCTGGTCAGAGGCCCTCGGGCGGAATAATAACATCTGACAGTAAGGTTAGTCACTTACCTTACAGACACCCCTCCACCAATCCGCACTGAGCCCGCGTGGTGGAGTATGGCTTGGACCACCTCTTAGTTGAGGTGAGGCCTGTGCCCAGCAGTGGGACGTATATAGGCTGATGAGATGAGAATTGATTGACAGGCTGTCTGTCACGAGTGGTGAAATACTTAGAAGTTTTGTAAACACTGAGTTTGCTTACCAAACGTCCAAAGTCTGAAAATAAAGCTTGTTACGAATAAAACAAGCCCCTGATTGTTGATCGTAGCTCGCACAAAGCAAAACATTACGTATTATATCCGTGCATATATATTTTCCTGTACGCCATGCACCTTTGCATCTACTGTCAATTTCAATAGAGCCCCAGGTATGGCTTTTGTTTTCCAGCGAGAAAATCGCCAAACACAAAGCATTTGATATCGACCCAGCGAACCGATAGTACAGCCTTTCGGCATGTTTCGGGATGCATGACCATCGCTGGTCGCGGTTTCAGATATATTTTCCACTGTATATATCCTTTGATTAAAATGAAAGAGATGCTACCTGGCGCTTGAATATCGGGCGATCAATTTGAGCGATTGTGTGTCTACTCGAGCGAACCGACTGCGGGCGTTGATATTTATTTCTTCGGTTTACGCGAACATTTCGACATTGAAATGATACGCTTTTTTCTTAATTCGCGATTTAGGTACGAAACGTCAGATTAAAAGAAATGTAAATAAATCGCGAAATAATCCATAAAAAGTGTAGCTATATTTTATCAAAATCTGCCCAGTCATTGGAACTCATCAGCTGTTTTTGTGGTTCATGTCGTTTTTTTTTTAATTTAAAATTTTGAAGTTTTGCAGCATGTCTTTTTGACATGAACACCAATCCGTCAATCGTGAATGCACATGTGCTAAACGCGTCACACGCGAGTGACAGGACCGCAGAAGACACACACGCACACAACATACTCACGTCTCAAAACATGTGTGTGCATGTGTCATTTCAAGCATTAATTGTTTTCTTCATCTTTACACTGTGTAATCTGTAATGAGGTCTTGCTTGTCTCCTCTGTATTTTGGATTTCTCCTATTTGAATGCTTATTATCAATAATAACATTATCTTCCGTTATTTAATTTTATCAAATAACACCTACATATTTTATTGTGCTTTTGTTTACTGTACAGTCACCCCCAAAAATTACCATTTGACCATTCTCGTACAACCTTTTTACCTTCAAATAGGTGTCGAAGTATTTTTAAGGGTACATACATCCAAATATGGGTGTGAGCCCGCATTTTTTTCGGTACAAAGCAAATTGAATTTCTAGTTTGTTCCGGGCCGTTTGTTTGCTGTTTTTGTGAAGCAAGTTTTGGAATATGATTACTATCTAGCTAGCGGCGTATGAAGCTAGTGACTCTGCTAGCACAATGGCTTTTGTGTTTGTGTCAAATATTCAGAAGCCTGAAGACTCAAAATGAGCAATTTATATGGATAAAATTAAATTGAAGGTTTCCTAAAATGTTCATAATCAACGGACTACTTACTTACTAACATATTATAAAATAAAAAAACGTCACGTTCGCTAATAATTAAATAAGAACTGCATTGTTGATTTCAACTGATATTGAAATTTGAAAATTAATTAAATTCGAGGATAAGACGGAGGATTTTTTTCAAAAATATACGAATATATCCAGTTTTTATAAAAGTTATAGTAACATTCATGGAGTTAGTAGCTAGTCCTTAGCTTGTGCTTATATTTTTTAATGCGAATTTTTTTACAATTTGGTAACTACGATTACCTAGTCCTTACTCTACGGTTTGTTATATTTTCTTTATAACACATTGGCATGCGCATGGCAAAAAAAACTTTTTAACTAAAAACACGAACCTATATTCTTATCACAAAACATCATCTGCCTTTGCCGAGGTCCTACTCTGAAAAGCGATTTGTTTTTGATCGGATGTGACTGGCTATCCTTGTCTTTATGCTCTTCACCGTGTACAGGACAGCCTGTAACCTAGGTTTTTGACCCTCGAAAAAGAGGGGAGTTACAAGTTTGACACCTAAGTCTGTTTGTGTTTTTGTCTATATGTGGCATTTTAGTTTCCGAACGGATGGACCGATTTCAAAGCGTTTTTTTTATATTCGAAAGATAATTTAATCACGGTGGTTCTTAGCTATAGGTGGTCAAAATCCATCTAGCTTTTTGGGGCTGCATTCGGGGGTTATTAACTGGCAAGTTATTAGTAAATATTTGTTGTAGTAGTAGCAAAAAAATTGGTTGCCTGTAAAGTCGGTATACGGGCGAAAGTTTTACGTGACAACGACTTTGAGTGGTAAAATAATTTTAATGTGAATATTCATTCGTATAACATGAACCGGTGTGTATATCTATCTCTCTCACTCTCTCTCTCTCTCGCTCTGTCTCTCTCGCTCTTAGGCGGGTTAACTGTGCTCGAGTGGAAGGGACGCGTGCCTTTCACTTTTTATGTCTGTCTCACTCGCTCTTAGGCGGGCTAACCATGCCCGAGTCGAAGGGACGCGTGCCTCTCACTCGCTCTCATTGTGAGCGCGGAACGTGAGCGGAGCGTAACGCAGTTTCAATTCAGTGTCACCCGGCAAACCAATTTATAAGACGTTGTCACGTCAAAAACACTCAAGTATAACGTGGTATAACGTGTTATTATTTCAGCTATGTAGCTAGCAATGTTCATGAAATACCTACAGCCTGGTAACCGAAAAATAGTTCAAAAAGATAATTCTAGAGATAGTTCTAAAATTAAGATAGATAGTTGATCTCCAGCTGATCCTTAATTTGTGATCCGTAATTAATTTGGTCTTGTTTTATCCCAAATCATCCCCATACTCCGAGCCTGGTGGCGTGGTGGCGACGCGGGCGTAAAAATATTAAACAAATGAAACGTGTCTTTGCGTCCACACTGTAGTGACTAAGCCCATACGCCGCTTATTCAGTGTGGACGCACACTTAGTGAAGTGTACTTACTGTTAGCGAATCAATAATGATTATAGGACTATCGAGCTACGGGCAACACTAGCATGACGGTGACAGTTGGGACTCTGGCTAGTCTATAGACAAATCTCATGGAGCGTAAAACGCTATTCCGCGATTATTGAGATAAATTATGAAATCACCTCCTTACCTAGGATCATAAATAATAGTCCTCCTGGCTGATTTCGACCACGGCGGCCAATCACAACAGAGATCAGCCAAGGTTAAGGTTAAAAAAAAGGTTACTGAAATAAATATTTGTTTCTATTCTATTCAATTCTATTATATTTGTAGACGATACGTGTATCGTTACATGATGTAACGCTTCGGTGAGTAACTTTTTGGTTCGAAGTATAACCAATGATACACGTATCGTCTACAAATATAATAGGATTTAATAGAATAGAAACAAATATTTATTTCAGTAACCTTTTTTTACAATATATTAATAATGATCGAAGACACCTTTTAAGCAAAGTTTTGCCTGTGTTAGGTTTCTTCGCTCTTCCAAAGCTACAAAATATACACCTTATTATCTAAATCAACAGGCTTCTAGTTTAAAATAATAATAACATAACAATGAACGTTTAAGTGTTTGTGTGTGCTGTGTTTGTGTGTGTGTGTGCGCGCGAGTGTGTGTATGCGTATGCGTATGCATGCAACACGTGTGTTTGTTGCATTTGTGATTCTATTCTATGCGTTACATGACTTACATGCGGTAGAATAGAATCGTTTACTTACTCTTGAATTCGGTACATGTCAGATTTAAAAAAATAACGCATACTGTTTTTCCATCCATCAATATAAAAATAGCATGCAAATTAAAGTAAATATATCAAGAGCGAACCCATATTAATAAAAAAAATTGGAGATATATTGTTATGTAGTTCAGCATTCAAAATTAATATTCATACACAAAAGCAATATGTAGGTACTATTAAATCAAATGTCAATCATTCATAATATACGTCCGTATACAAAATCAATACTATTAAATAAAATGTTAATATTAATCAAATGTAACTTACATCGTAGCACCTCTACCAGTATCACCGTCCTAATAACATTTAAAGCGTTCGTTTAAAACGCGCCGACTCACTCCGGAAAACAAAGATGTTAGAGCGATAGTTACTAATGGCGTTTAATAGTTTGTTATACTTTTGATTGTAGAGATGTTTATATAAAATTTGGGTTTGTCTGTCTGTAAAATATGGTGTCATTTATTGTTTTCTACTTCCATCGTTAACATAGAGCACGTAGAAGTTAATGGTAACGTAGTCAATCAACATTAAATTATTATTTTTTTCATTTTTATTCCCATTTAATTTGGTTTATTCCGAAACTGACCCGTAATGCTGATCCAGTCGTGGGTTAGGTTAGGATTTTTTTTTTCAATTCGACCTATTCAGGATTTAGGGTCGGGTCGGAATAAGCCTTTCAATTCACCTTTATTCAAATTAAAATTTGACCCTGATACGAAACGGTTTGGTTGTTATTTTTCTAAATCTATTAAACGCTGCAAAATTTTTAACATGACTTAAAAGTATCTAAGTTCTCATACAATGATTGTAAATACTATTGAATATGCTCATAATCGAATCGGTACAAATAAATGCACGCTTCACAAAGTCGAAAGCAAACCCACGTGCCCATACTAGTCAATCAAATGAATATAAAAAGAGGCAAACAAAAAGCAACATTAACGCGCTGAACATATCGACGTATCGATCAATTACATTCGAAATAAGAGCACTTCTTATCAATAATAGATCAATCATTATGGTGTGGGTTGATGATATTGGCTATTTCATTTCATCCTTGTCTTCGAATGCTTGCCTTCTTTATTACCTACTGAAATCGATTTTGATAATGCGGAATTATAATAATAATATTATTATTTTAGCACTATTTAAAAATGACACAATTTTACCAAACCAACCTCTACCAACCAACCATACCAACGCTCTCGACGTGACAATAAGCTTGTCGTGCGCAGCTCTCACACAGCGCATAAGCACAACAGTGTTCTTTGCATGGTATCCACAATAGGCAATAAAATTCCTGAATTTCTAAGAGAACTCAATCTTCTGGAATTGAAGTCATTAATGACAGACATGCTTGTAGAAAATGTTAATAAAGTATTACGGAATTTATGACGGATAAGAAATTATGAAACGCACTTAATCTATTATATTGCATATTGACAATATTATTTAATTCTATTGTTTTCAATGTATTTTGTAGTGACGACATGGACATTTTAATAACAACTAACAATAAATGCAATAATTTAATTGAAAATGTTAAAAATGGCATTAGAACAAAATTGTCACAACATGTTATTGGTAGAATACACCGGATTTTTTTGAAATGTAACACCTGTAATGAAACTTTATTCTTGGAAATAAACTATTACTTACTTACTAGAAAACATCGTAACGTGATCGTACTTTATATGTTATAATAATATACATGGGTATTTATTTCATATAGTAACCAGGTTAAAGTAAAAATTTGATTGATTCACTGCAGACTTAATATTATAATACTAAATTATCACCAAATGAAATGACTCAAACGTCAAAACTGAAACACGAAATCTTGCGTTTTTACAGTGCCTTTTAGTAGAAAATTAACGCATCTAATCTGACTCGCCGCATCAAAGCCATAAAGCTGGTCAATGTTGGCGTTCCTCAATATAAACTCTTTTGCAAAAAAAACGGGCACTTTAGATTTTTTCCTCTACTTTAATGAAGAAGAACAAGAAATAGGTTTTATTAATTTGACGATGTATTGGCATGTTATTTGAAGCATCCTGGCATGATTCTTTACGTTCCAAATTTAAAATTTGAAATTAATAAAAGAAAAATAATGATTATTGTGGATTATTCTAAAATTGCTTTACTAATGGCGCGAATTGCTGAAACGATTTTTAACTGATTACGATATTTTAAAACTTTTTGGACATTTTCTGCAACTTAAACAATTTAATCTTTATTTTTACATTAAATACCACTTTTTGATATGAGTGATAAAGCGATAAGGGCCGGTAAAATTATAGCCCTACTTGAAGAAGGTTGTTCGCAAACTTACGTGTCTCAGCGGCTAAATGTGAGTCGTTCAACTGTCCAGAGGACTTGGCAACGGTATCAAGAGACCGGTTCGGTCAAAAGAAGACCCGGTTCGGGAAGAAAACGATGCACAGAACCAAGAGATGACCGCTTTTTGGTGAGTCAGGCGTTGCGGAATCGTAAGGCGTCAAGTGTGGACCTGAAGAAGAGCCTTGAAGAAGTAAGAGGAGTAGAAGTTAGCTTGTGGACGGTCAGGAGGAGGCTTATGGCTGCCAATATCAGGAGTTACCACCCAGCTCGGGGCCCTACATTACTCCGTGAGCACCGTGTTGCTCGACTTCAGTTTGCTCGGAACTGTGCTTCATGGACTCTGGAGGACTGGAATAAAGTATTGTTTTCTGATGAAGCTAGAATCTCTTTGTGTGGAGAGGACCGACGCCGGCGAGTGCTGCGAAGACCACGGGAACGCTATGCGGAAGTGTGTTTCGAAGAAATCACTCCTTATGGCGGAGGCTCCGTTATGTTTTGGGTAGTAATTAATTCGACGGAGCGTACGGAGTTAGTTTTCATAGAAAATGGAACATTAAATGCACATCGGTACATAATGGAAGTCCTAATTCCATATGCACAACCCACATTGACTGCACTTGGGGAAGATTCCATTTTTATGGACGACAATGCTCGCTCGCACCGTTCTGGCGACGTGGAAGCGTACATGCAAGAAGTTGGGATCCGTCGTTTAGATTGGCCAGCTCGAAGTCCTGACCTCAATCCAATTGAGCATGTCTGGGATGTTCTAAAGAGACGTGTAAGATCAGTGCAACCTGCTCCACAAAACATCAGGGAGCTAAAAAGAGTCATTGCAGAAGAGTGGGAACGAATTCCTCAAAACGTTATTAAAAACATCGTGGAAAGCATGCCCAGAAGGATTCAAGCTGTGATTTTGGCAAGAGGAGGTCACATTCGGTATTAGGTTTTTACATTTGTAACTTTATTTAATTAAAAAAAGTAAAAAAAAAATCTTATCTTTATTGCCGACCACTTCTTATTGTTTGGGCGTGTACATCGGTTTTAAAGAATCCATCGTTTTTTTTTTCTTTTATTTGCCCGAACTCACTTCACGCGCATTAATTTACAGGATTATAAGTATACAGACTACGTCAAAGAAATAAATTTCATTTAATTAACTCAAATCGACCTTAGAACGTAAATTTCCTTAGGTGCCCGTTTTTTTTTGCAAAAGAGTGTATTTTATCCATCACTGACCAATACAACGCAAGCCCACAATGGAGGTGGTAGTGAATACATTAATACCGTTTGCGTGGCCCAATCTTTTGCCGCTATGCACATAGTTTTTGTTAGAGAAAGAAAGATTAAGATTCCTGCTTCCTAGATCAAATATTTTTGATTATATTTTATATTAATATTTTGGCATACTAATATAGAGTATTTTATATTTATTTTGCTCAAAATAGACGTCTGAAGCAGGTTGTTAATGCCATTAATTAATGGATCGAAATATGTTTACATTATTATTATTATTTTTTTTGTAGTATATTCTAGGATATCACAGCACAAGGCTGGTCCTTTCGGAAGGCGTACGTGGGCATATGGATCCATCACAAAGGGGCCTCTTAGTGATACATTAATGTGTAGGGTTGTGTACACCAAGCGGATACTATCTCTGTCTTCACTATTATGTAGATACAACCAAAAACAGCACCCGCTAGGTGCCAGGACTATTGCAGAGAAGATGAGAACTATAATGTGTCTATGGAGGGGAAATTGCTGGATTGGTTGATGGGATATTGATGCGACAACGGGACGCCTGCCATTTGAAATGTCTGATCTTGATAATCACGGCAGATGGTGACTCGCCGCTTACTAAATGGGCCGCTTTTCAAAAGCTACCAGATGGTAGCCAGGCAGCAACATTGGTGAAAGCGGCTGAAGGTTGTCTGCGGGGTAAAGGTGGCCGGCAGCCAGTAGTCCCCCTGCGTTATGACATATTACACTTCCAACCTGGAGCATAGGTTTCGCTCTTGCGTTCTTCACTCTTGGCCGGCCAGTTAAGAGAAGCACAAGAGGCGAGGGCCAAATAAGGTAAACCGGGCCCTCGGGATTCGGGGTCCGAGGTGTAGACACGTACCTACAGCACGCCGCATGCTTCCCCTGCGGCTTATTATTAATATTATTACAAAATGTATTTTGTGTCTCGCACAAAAAAAACTACACTTTTTAACAATCAGAAATAATTAACTAACTGAATAACTTAAAACAATATTACTTATCAATAATAAAAAAATAAAAACATAAATATTAATTAAATACAAAGTGAATTCAAGCCACTTCAAATAAGATCAAAATACTAAAACGCTCCAAATCACTGTGTTTTCTTCCTAAGCAATAGTGATGATATCAAAATAATAGGTAACAGAAAATGACATATTGAAATAATACTATGGCACATTAGAAAATTCCCATAGTTAACCTTTCACTTCAACATTTGAACTAGCTATTACTTTGCTTACACAAATAAAAGAAGGGACAGTAATATTATTTTCTTACGTGATATCGTTGCTCTAATTTTCTTAGTTGGTCACGGGGCGAACATTTTGTGAAAATCTAGAAAAAACACTTTTGCAACATTCTTTTACTAGCTGGTGTGAAGTTTCAGCACTTAATGGCTAAAGGCTTAAACTAGAGGGGGGGTCACACAGAGTGAGTCCATGAGTTCGTTTATAAATTCATAATATGCTAAAATAATAACACAGATGCACCTAGAGCCCATCAGCTTTTTAACACGCCTTTATTGGCTCGGCCTATATAATGTTTGTACGAGTAGGTATGTAACGGAATCTTTGAACTCAATTTTCAGCAACTTCCAGACATCTGATTAATTTGAAACTTTGCACACGTATCAAATACCGATGACAATGCAATAATTTGATAAGAGTTTTTCATTATCCTTATTAACTAAATAATTAATAAATAATAGTTTTAACAACAAAAAAACACGCTTTTTATGCTAACTGAAACATATAGAATAATTTCTGAGTACAATGAATTTATATTACAGTAGAGTCAAAAGCGTGGGGTGCACTTTATGTCGTTTTTATAGTTCTCTTTTTATTGTTGCCTAGACTCAGTTATACCGTGCCTGATTTCATTGTGATGCTAACGACAAGAATGCGTGATATTTGGAGTTTACAAACTATTCATTGCATCAATTTCGTTACACAACATTACTTACAGAAATGATGGCTCAAGTAATATTTAATTCAATGTAACATTACAGGTAAAAAGTACTATTACGAGTAGGTTAAGTTATTTGATATTCGCGTCAACTCCCTATGTTCAAACGCACGAGTAATATTTCCAATAATACGATAGAAATATAAAAAAGCTATTTACTAAAGGGTAAGTTCTAACAAAATGGCTTAAAAACTAATTGACTGACGACATTTTCGATGCAATGCAGTCTTGAGTAAGTTCAATAGGTACCTACCTGAAACGAACATAAAGTATGCATGAGTTTGGGATTAAAACCTGGCGACCTTGCTCTAAGGCTATCAAATCAATGAGAAATGCTGGCAACAAGATAGATTTAAAAATCTAAATTAATTAAAAATTACAAAATAATAACCTCGTGACCTGCTTCGCTGGATACAATCCTATTTACAAAATCGTTCTCAGGCAGTAGTTTTGGGTGGCTTCAGATCTGACTTCGTTAAGATCCCAACCGGGGTACCGCATGGCTCGCACCTAGGTCCCCTGTTCTACAACGCTTATCTTTACGACATTGGGTCACATGTGCGACACGCTAAACACATACTATACGCTGATGATAAAAAAGTTTATCTCCGTATCAGAAACTTACGCGATTGCGAATCTCTTCAATCAGATCTGGACAGGCTGAACGAGTTCTACGCTAAGAACAAAATTACTATTAACATAAACAAGTGTCAGTCCATTACTTTTACTCGGAAACCTAATCCTATAAACTTCCCATATGCTTTTAATAATACGTTAACGCGTGTTAATGAGGTCCGTGATCTTGGTGTTATTCTGGATAGTAAATTGTCTCTATCTGCCCACGTCGATTGCATCGTGAATAAGGCCTTCAGGAATCTGGGCTTTATTCTGCGTTCTAGGCCTTTTAAAGATGTCTCGGCCATCAGATCAGTTTACTTCGCATATGTTCGCAGTGTATTAGAATATGCTAGTTCTATTTGGTCGCCGCAATATAAAGTATATAAAGATGCTATTGAACGTGTTCAGAGAAAGTTTACTAATCATCTTAATTATCGTTTGCACATTTCGACAGATTCGTACCTCAGTAGCTGTCGTCACCATAATCTTTTGACTCTTGAAGAGAGTAGAGATATGTTGGATATGTGTCTTTTGTTTGATATTATAAATGGTAACTTGGACTGTGCGGACTTGGTGGCTAATATTGCGCTTTGTACTCCAAGGCGTCGTACTCGCCACACTCCTCTGCTAAACACACCTCGACACCTCTCTAATTACGCTAAAAATAACGTTCTCACGCGCATTGCACATACCTATAACACTAAATTTAATGATTTAGAACTATTTGGTTTATCAAAGCACGCTTTCAAAATTCATACAATAAAATCTCTTAAAGAACGTTCTAAATAATTATCAGTTGCATTATATTAATTTATTATTAGTAGTATACTCGTAGTACCTAGTGTAAGTTATTATTGAGTATTGCGATGTGGATACCTGTATTATTTGGATCACTTACTTTTAATCTCGTGCTGCTATAGTCATACTATGTAGTATTACCTACCTATAACACTATACAACACCTACTTACCTACCTGTCGCGAATGTTTGTTGTGCCCTTGCAGCAGAAATGCGTGATAGGATAGGAGGACGGTTAAATATTACGCGGTAAAATTATCACAAATACCTATTGTCGAAAGAAGTCATCTCGTCCTGGTGTGGGTGCTTGTTTCGTGTTTCAAATTTTTGATGAGCTTTATATCTTTAAATGAAGTTTAATGATTTTGTTAAAACATTAATCTCACAGCTTTACACTATTTATTATCTTAGGAAAACCTAGAATTGGTCTACTTATAAACTAGTACTTAACAAATTAGCATAAGACATTGTTGCTGTTGGTATTCTAAAATAAATAAAAATAAAATAAATATAATCATTGCCCGACGTAAGCGACGGAACGCGACCAATGCGACGCGACTAATAAGGTCGCGAGTTCGATCCCCGCACTGTACAAACATTTGTGTGCATGAACATGTCTCTTTGTCCTGGTCTGGGTTTAATATGTATTTTTTTAAGTTTATTTGTAATACCACTGTTGATTCTGATATCTGTAACACAAGTGCTTAAGCTACTTACCACGGAGTCAGATGACTGTATGTGATGTTGTTGTATATTTAGTTATTTGATGCGAGTATTGTCGCCTCGCGTCACGTCGCACTTGTCGCGTGTGTCGCTCACTTAACAGCTAACTTATAATAATAATAGTCCTTCTAGCCGATTTTGACCACGACGGCCAATCTCAACAGAGATCAGCCAACTACGCAGGAGATATTATAGTGCACAAGTGTAAGCGCAATACACAGGTGCACTCACTGTTCCATCGCTGTCAAAGTTCGGTGAGAGGGCAATCCGACATGACCGGAGAGAGATCAGGCGCAGGACCAACGGCTTAACGTGGTTTCCGAGGCACAGGAGTGTAACACCGCCAACCTTTCCCGACTCCGAGCTGTTTTTGAGAAATTCATGACAGTAAATCTCAGAAACAATTTTAGCTCGACTTGGGATTCGAACCCAGGACCTCTCGGATGTAAGGCCAAAACTTTGCCACTACACCAACGAGGCAGTCATAAAACAGCTAACTACCCGTGACACAATTGATTGGTACTTTCCCCATTTTTCAATGTTAAGTAAATAATAATGTACCCCCCCCCAATTATTTTCACATTTCCATAATATGAGAATGGCCAGTCATTACTTAACAGTCACAATGGATTCAACTGTCGTAACTAGACCGTGCAATGAGTGTGAAAAATTGGAACTGGTAGTTTGGGATTATCTAAATAAAATTGCGGGCTTGTATATTTTCTCCCTGAAAAGACATACCCTACAGGCGCAATATAAAGATATTAAGTGGTAGGAATATATACGAGTAGAACGGAACGAGCATGACTTTGCTTTTAAGGGTTCCGTAGTCCGACAAGGAACCTTTATAAGATCGTTCAGTCCGTCCTAGTCGGTCACAGCAGAATATCTTCTACGTTTATGGGCTGATTTGCATGTTACTTGGTTCGAGGATACTTCACAAATAGATCTGATTTTAAAAAATACGAAAAATTAAAATTACCAGTAAATTACCATTACACAATTTTCTTAAAGTTCTTTTATTTGATACCCAACTTGACCTTGTACATTACATTATTTCAGATTATTTGTTCTAGAGGGCGCCACATGCAATCAATTACAATAAAACTTTGCATATAACCAGCGGGCAGCTCAGGCGCATCTAATGACACCCAACACAAGTTTGCCCAAATATAATTAAGGGTATAGAAGTTATGAGGGAACAGAAGAACATACAAACATACATAAATACCGGTCAAAGTCATAACCCTCCTTTTTTGCTTCGCCGTAGGTATTCGAGTTATATTAAGAGACAATACAAAGTACTTTTACCCACATACTGGACATTGGTGTATCTTTAAGGGTGCATTCACACACAAAATCCGTTTTACAGGTCCGTTAAAACGTGTATGTTAGCGAATGTAGTTGTATGAGCGAGTTCACACATAATACAGAATTCAGGATCCAGTACAAAATACCGATCTTACAAAATACGCAGCACGTGTTTTTAGCGTTGTAGTTCTAAGGACCAGTTCACACATAATACAGTATTTCGGATCCAGTATACTGATCCGTAATCTCTGACCATCAACAAAATATACTATATTTCTCCAAAAATAGTACATTTTGTTCCAATTTGACTGCCCCATTGGTGTAGTGGCAAAGTCTCTGCCTTTCATCCGAGAGATCCTGGGTTCGAATCCCAGGATTCCCAGGTCGAGCCAAAATTGTTTCTCAGATTTTATGTCATGAATTTCTCCAAAACAGCTCGGAGTCTGGAAGTTGGCGGTATTCCACCACGTTAAGCCGTTGGTCCTGCGCCTGATCTCTCTCCGGTCATGTCGGATTGCCATCTCACCGAACTTTGAGAGTGATGGAACAGTGAATGCACCTGTGTATTGCGCTCACACTTGTGCACTACAATATATCTTGCGTAGTTGGCTGATCTCTGTTGGGATTGGCCGCCGTAGTCGAAATCGGCCAGGAGGACTATTACTATTATTGTTATTTCTCCAAACATAGGTAATGTTTGGAGAAATATAGTAAATATAGATTGTCAGTGAAATGCCACATCCTCGTGTAAACGTACTCCGCAAACTCAAGTGAGCGCCAGCAGACCAACAATAGATTTTTATTTGAAAGCAGCCACTCCACTCCGCTCGTGCTACTGACATCCGTTTTGCCGGCACCAGTTGACCTTTCGGTTCAGTTGGCAAGCTGGTTGACCTGGCTGAGAATGTTGAGGATCGATGGCTTTGGTAAAGAGGGAGATGTTTTAAAACAACAAAGAAGCAACTGAGGTGGTTGAAATTTTTGTACAGCCTACTGCCGAGTAGGTGCCAATTATACTCTGTGGTATTCATCGAAAAGGAATTCACCGAGCGTGCTTAGTGCGCATCGGTGAAGGGAAGTTTGTAAGGTGACAGGTTACAATCAGATGGTATGAGGCTGCTATTTTTTATGATGAAAAAAATGCATTAAACACATTATACATTGCTTGGCTGGGACAGAGGGTTATGTTGGGATCTCCTCTCTAGAGAGGCGACGCCTAAAGGCTTCTAATCAAATTTGACTACTGAAGATATCTTGCGATTAAAGCTGGGTTCAAAAGCTTAATTTGCCTACCGAAAATGAAGATACTTTTTAAGGTCGTCACCTTCCAATTAATAGGAAATAGCATTGACGTCCAATTTTGAGCACGATTATTTACGAAAACTTGCCAATCACGAGCTAAATGCTTACTTTTGTTATAGCTATATACAATCAAAGATTGAAGTGGCCGCCATAGTACTACAAATCAACTAGAAACCGCCTACCATAAACTGGGTCAATCGAGGTGGCCCAATATTCAATTACGATGTTAGCCCGATATCTGGCCTCAGGCTATCCGGACCATCTCAGAATTGCCTATATCCGTCTTAATTGGCCTGTCACTCAAATATGATCTATAATTCTTGGTCGACAAGACACGGTTTGAGTTACTAAGTGCGACCCATTGATTGGGTACGTACATAACAGTGTTGCTTGCAATTACCATAAGAATAACTATACAAGCGTACATACCGTACCGTATAGTATAGTAGGTATTATCTGTTCTTATATAATTACTTAGACAGTGATTGTCTTTGGATGTTTTGAGTGTTTTGTTGGAGTCAGTGTTGTTTCCAGGTGCATCTTCTGTGTCACGTTGTGAGTTGTATTGTAAGTCCTGCGCTGGCGTCGTTTAATGAAAATTTAAAGTAAAATAGTTGTCTTTATCAGCTTTTTTCTTTGGGTGCAAATTTTGTAGTTGAGGTGAGGTGCATTAATGATTAATCAAACGTGATGCTCTTGGATTGTGTGATGTTACAATAAAATATAGTGTAAATGAAATCAATGAATGAAGGTAATGTAACAGTGGACATAGCGGAGCGCATCAGTAAGCTGAAATGGCAGTGACAGTTCTAAGGACTGAGGAAAATTCCTAGATTTTTCTTATCCGTTTGATAAACAGCGCGGCAAAGAGTTTCCACCGGCCACCGGTTAGATTGACTAAGCTGCTTATAAAGATTGCAGAACTAATCTGGATGCATTTAGCTGACTGACCTGGGCGCCTATTTCAATTCTGCTTTCGGCTCAACAGAAGCGCTGCTAATCATACTTTTGTTCTCTTTTTTTTTAAATAAGAACGCTGCCTGATAGCGGAAAGCAAGATCGTAAAACTGCCCCCAGAAATCACTTGAAGAGGCCCATGTTAAGCAGGAGGGAGAGGATGTCTGACGGTTGATTTTGATGACGATGATGAAAGGAGAACATAAGTGACCAGAATAATTAAATAAGTTCAAAAAATGCATCAGTTGCTTGGTGCAGTGGTCTACATGGCAGACTGCTAAAACCAAGGGTTGCGGGTTCGATCCCCGCTCAGTACAAGCATATGTGTGTATGAACATGTTTATTTTTACTGGTCTGGGTGTTTTCTATGTATGATATGTATTTAATTACAATATACTATATACATATATATATATATATATATATATATATATATATATATATATATATATATATATATATATACAGGGTGTAAAAAAAACCTTAACGAAGCCGTCAACCACGCGTTCAGTACATCAAACCAAATCGTATAAAAAAGAAATTTTGGCTGGGAAACAACTTTTATTTTTTCACATCCAAAAAAATAATTTAATTCTAACCCGCAATGTACAGCGCGCACGCGGAAAAGTCACCGCGGGGCGTGTTGCTTTACGCCGCCGCGACGCGGTTCGGTTCGAGTGTGCGCTGTTCATTGCGGAGTGTGCCATTTAGAGGCTTTTTATGAAAGAACTAGTGAAAATTTGAATCATGTTTCTTTGGAAAAAAGTTCAGTTTTAACGGACTGAAGTCATTTCTGTAAAAATCATCAATTTTTTTTTCAAACTTTAACCATCAATATCTCAGTAACCGTTAACTTCCCAGGTATGGTGTAAAGGAAAAAAATGATCGTAACAATTGGTAGAATATGTGGTATTCGGCTTCGTTAAGGTTTTTTTTACACCCTGTATATATATATATATATATATATATATATATATATATATATATATATATATATATATATATATATATATGTATGTTAATCCATTGTCCTGTAGCCATACCACAAACCTCGTAGCTTGATTTGGGACTAGGCAATTGGTGTGATTGTTGTGAAATATTTTATAATTATTAATCAGTGATCCATCACTAAAGCGAGAGACTAGCTGCAGAGAGATCAATATTTTTTTTGTATCCATTTTCTATTGTACTCGTGTCTAAGAATAAGGTTATGTTAGAATCCGTTATTATTTTCTTATCATTTAAATTAACTTGACAAAGAATATACGTCTTCGTTTAACTAAAAATAACGTATCTACCTTGAACAAATATTTTCTTAAAAGCATTTTCTTTTCAAAACATTTAACACTACCCCCCCATCAAAACCATTTCCTATTTCGATAACAGACTATAAATCTTAACATGGAACGCTTCCGGTCGATCGGCTATTGCCTCCACGCCATGAAAGCCTTAGCAAATATTCGAAACATTAGCATATGAATGAAACAGCCTAAAAAAGCTCCCCAGGTGCCATGTCCGGGCCGGAAATAGGAGCGAGTAAGCTTCTGTAGCGGTGGGACGTAAGTTTTCGCCTGGGATCTATAGGGTGCGAACAGCGATTTTGATGGAAAATGGATTTGAATAGTATCTTGAGAAAAGTAGCTTGTGTTACAATAAACTGATATATGCCTGCAAGTTTTGAAAGCGACGTTAAACATTAATGTTTAGAATTTCATGCCTTTTTAAATACCTATTTGCCTAGCTCTGAATGAAATCAATTTCTTCATTATAGTCACCTGAATAGTCGAAGTAAGTATGTAATATATATACGTTTCTATTTGGATAAAGAAATAGGCTTGCTTTTGATTGTATTTCAATAAAATGAGGATTATTTAGTAAATGGTTAATGAAATAAAACGACTAACATTTAAAGTAAAAAAGCCTTAGAATTTTACTAATGTAAACTATCGCTTTGTGAAAAACATATTGAATTTTTCAGGTAGGTCTGGACCTTACCGAGGAAGCTTAAGAGGGGCGGACCGAAGAAAAACTAAATGAAGAAATAAAATTGACGTGCATAGTTACGTTTAAGGTTGAAAAATCGGTCTAAGCAATACTCGCACTGTTGTTATTTAAGTTCTCGTATGTAATACTACTGTCATAATCACTTAAATTAAACCTCATTTTTTATAAATCCGACATTAATTCTGATAGATAACATTCCAATAGTCGTAAGTTTTTAAAAGGAAAGTTTGGTTTACAGAGTGAATTTCTTTTTATTACCTACCGTGCATTATGTTGAAAACTAAAATTTTGTATTCTATCGATCATGAAAACACAATTTTTTATTTCATACATTGAAAATGACCAACCGCGACTTATTATACGTATAAACTATGCAAGTATACTTCGTTACATTGCAATATTGCATTCCACTCAAAAATCGCCGCAAAAAATTAATCAAAATACTGCAACAGAACCCCAAAATATTTCAGCGCTTATAACTTAGTCCACTTACCAGAAAGAGTATGCGAGGCACGTCTAACCCCGGAACGGCGCGACTGCGCTGATTTCGGTCTCTTTTTACTCTCCAATGATAGATAGACTCGATTCTTTTATTAGGAGGTGCCGTGAGTTCTTTTAACGGATTCCTTTTGTGAGGACCTCTATAGAATGGATTGGGTTCGATTGTTGAAATGAAAATAGAAAATGTTGTTTTAGATACTCTACTGCAGTCAATGGTCGGTGTGATTGCATTTATTTCGTTTGTAATAGGGTGGGCTACCGTCATTCGATTTGGCAGGGCTTATGCGTGAGGACGTGTTGTATACTCTGTATTTTTTTAAAGTGACATCTTTAATTCTGCAGTTGGGTTTAATTTAACACAAACAATAGATACCACATAGAACTGACTGTTAATAGTCCTCCTGGCCGATTTCGGCCACGGCGGCTAATCTCAACAGAGATCAGCCAACTGCGCAGGAGATATTATAGTGCACAAGAGTGAGCGCAATACACAGGTGCACTCACTGTTCCATCACTCTCAAAGTTCGGTGAGACGGCAATCCGACATGACCGGAGAGAGATCAGGCGCAGGACCAACGGCTTAACGTGCTTTCCGAGGCACGGGGGTGTAACACCGCCAACTTCCCGACTCCGAGCTGTTTTTGAGAAATTCATGACAGAAAATCTCAGAAACAATTTTGGCTCGACCTGGGATTCGAACCCTGGACCTCCCGGATGTAAGGCAGAAACTTTGCCACTACACCAACGAGGCAGTAACTGACTGTTAACGGTAATTTAAAATAGCAAATAACCCTTCCTTGGCAGTCAAGAATAAACAGTAAACTTAACATAACATAAACGTATACATGCATTTCAATTATGCTTATCCCAAAGCAAGTACCTACTACCTTTAGCGCCTGTGTTAAAAAAAATCAGAAACAACAAAGAAAATTCTAAAATCTTGTTGTTGCATATTTATTTTTAGGGTTCCGTACCTCAAAAGAAAAAACCGAACCCTTATAAGATCACTTTGTTGTCCGTCCGTCCGTCTGTCAAGACCGTTTTTCTCAGGAACGCGTAAAGGTATCAAACTGAAATTGCTATACGATACTTAGGTCTGCTGTCCCTGGAAGCTGTAGAAAAATCAACCTTCTAAGCCAACGCAATCAAAAGCCATTTAAGCCGCAAATTTTCGAAACTCGCTCGGGAATCAAAACCTACAGGGTACTTTACGTAAACTTAGAATCTTGAAATTTAGTACGAAGTCACGTCTTATAGTACAGATATAGGAAAAATTACGAAATCCGTAAATTTTCAGTTTCATTATATAAAAAAAAAATTTTTGACAATTTTGAAAATTTCTAAGTTACTACTCCTTATCTACAGGTTTGTACGGAACCCTCGGTGCACGAGTCCAACTCGCATTTGACCGGTTTTTATTATTTATTTATTATTGGTCCGATTTCAAAGCGGTTTATTTTTTCGAATAGTAATAAAATGTATCACGGTGGTTATTAGTTATCGCTGATCAAAATCCGTCCAGCCATTGTACCTCACCAGGTGTTATTCTGGCTCATACGGAGGTTTTTGAATAAACAAAGTTACTTTTTGCTTTATGTAAGTGTAATGACACTTGTGTAGAACTATAAAGCATTCAAATTTGAAAGCCAAACCTGCTTAGTGATAACTGCTCCCTTAAATTAACAAAAACAATAAGTTAAAAGTGTATTGATCAATCTAAACCTTGCAATCTCTACACACGTGATATTGGCGGAATAAAAAAATATGCGGCAACTCACATTGCCATTTTCCTTAAAAAGAAGAATATGAATTTGAAAGCAGGAGTCAGACACACAGTTAAACAGAAGTCTTAATAGCATTGTTTTTATAAACTACCTACCCACCAGAGCAATTGGGATGATGACACCTATCTTAAATATTTTCAAGATCATGGCGTTTAAAAGACATAGCCCCTATGAAGTTAACACAACCAATATATTTCCAAAAAGCTGTAGAAACCAATTTTTAAAAACACAAAACGCAATAAATATTCGGTCAATTGACTCCGATTTCTGATACATGACCGTGACGTCACGATCATGTATGTATTCCCATACTTAATCTATGGAGGCAGACCGTTTTTGACAGATAATAAAAAATATGTCAACGATTGGTGGTGTCGTTTAGCCAATTGCGACCGCGAGAGCTGTAAGCGCCGTGAGGGCACTAGCAAGGCGCGGTCACTCGGAAGGCTCGACTCTCGGGCGAGACGTTTAACACTCTCGATTCATTGTGGTCACAAAGAACCGTCACAACAAAGGGACAGCCATGGATGTACAGATTATGGAAGGGTTATGATTAAATTTTGGAATTTTTGCCGGTTAACTGCATGATTAAGTTCAAATTGTTTTAGGGTATTTAATCCGGCATATTATATTAAATTATATATAAAATAATATATATTTTATATATTAAACTAGCTGTCCCGGTAAACGTTGTTTTGCCATATAAATGTATATAATGCCATATAATGCGACGACCGTTTGGTGCAGTGGTCCACAGGTCGGACTTCTAAACCAAGGGTCGCGGGTTCGATCCCCGCACAGTACAAGCATAAGTGTGCATGAACATGTGTGTTTGTACTGGTCTGGGTGTTTTCTATGTATAATATGTATTTATTTACAAAAAAAAGTATTTAAGTATGTTTATCCGTTGTCTAGTACCCATAACACAAGCCTCGTAGCTTAGTTTGGGACTAGAGAATTGGTGTGGTTGTTGTGAAATATTTATTATTATTATTATTATAATGTTAAAGGTAGACATACTCAAAATACTCACAAAATTTCATGATGATGAAATCTGTCATGCCGTTTCGGAGGAGAACGGGAACGAACATTGTGACACGATAATTTTAAATATAATTTAGAGACTATATATATAAAATTTGTGTATTCATTCATACACTTTGAATGACAGCAGAAATGTATCCTAAAGGAGACTTAAGTACGTTTTAGGTTATATTATTTAAACAAACGTTTAACACTGCCGAAATTTTAAAATAAAAGTTACATTAGTTCTATTTTGAACAATGCAACTTCTTTTTAACACGCTTTTATTAGGTCAACCTTTATGTATGTAACTATGTAATCAAATCTAAGAAAACTATTTTTTTTTTACTAGCATTATGTGAGCGCCTTTCAGTTTCTTGGTTTTTCATACATTAATTATCATTAATCTTATCTTAAGGCTCATCAATAAACCCTTGATCGATTAACAAAAATAAGTGATAATGACATTTATACCTTATGCGTTGGAGCATCTAAAGTCTTGTACAACACATAGGTACTGTCTGAACAAGTCTCAACTAAATTGGCCATTAGTATGGAACAATCCAGCGTGTATCGGTCCTTTGTCATGTGAAAGGGAATATCTGGAATCTCTGCAAGATATCTTGTGATACCAATGAGACAAGAACGTTTTAGATTACTATGCATTTGACTAACTATTTTATTTAAGTGTCATTTAAGTATGAACATAATTTTGGTTTTAACCCGCAGAATATAAGCCTGAGACCAAGTTTTTCCCCCATTTTTATTTTTAAGTGATTTTTACCCACAGTGAAGTGTGGCTCCCGGGAATTGCCTCGGTAAAGCTATAATTGCATATAACTTTTTATCAACTTATGCGTACTTTACGTCTATAAGTTACACGCATACGTCTAGTCGTTCGCACACAAACACCGTGCCGAACTAAAACGACGTTAGACGATGCACGGCTTTCAACGGAGCATCGCTGTTCCGGTCGGTGTGGGGGTGTAAGGTTTTACAAAATTTAAAAAAAACATGAAAAATTTCTTGACGAATTGCCAAAAAAAAAAGAATTTAAAAAAAGAACTTGAAAATTATGAAGCTTTATCACACATAAACTGGTAATTGAGATCTCAAATCTCTTCCAGCGTATATTTTTACTCTCCATCCGTGAGCACAACAAAAGGTTTTCACATTATACTGCCTTAAGAAGACCTTTAGGGGCCGTAAGCGGAAGATGCCACTTGTAATGTAAATACACCATTGTACTGCCCTCTTGGTGTTACCAGTACAATTGGGTGGAGTTTGGTCCACGATTATTTAATTATACGTACATTTTGCGAGTGTGTTCTGTTAGGAGTTAAGAGATTTGTTGGTGTTTTGTGAGATTATTTTGGATGTAGCGACTTCTCGCTACAGGAGAATGTAAGCTGGAGTCGGCGTTTTATAACAATGAAAATAGAATTTCACTGGGAACAATGGGGTTGGAACTTTGATTCTTGTCTGGTTAGTACACAGTTAAGTACACTATAGTCGTATAAAAATACCGAACATTCATTTGATTCTGATTTTTAACAGTTAAGTATTTTTGTGGTGCAGTAAGGTACCTACTTATAACCTCGTGTTACTAGTATCATACCATTTTTATATATACGCTATACATTTCTTTATAGTCCAATTTTCTTTGTTACAACCAAATATCAAAACCACCCTTTTTAAATTTTTCCACACATACAAATCACATACCCTTAGCCTAACATCGATATCATCGTTCCTCTTGAATTTCCAAGACAACTTACCCTTGGTCATACAGACCATAACAGTACGGGATTTCGTAACAGTGAATCGGCAGAACCGTGGCCATTAAGACCACCACAATGGTTTCGCGAAACACGAATAAATAAGGAAGGGAGATCATCCCCGGATGATGAATGATTTTAAAGCGATTTTGAGACGGTAACATGGAGTTGTACGAGTAGATGAAGTGGATGCGGTAAGTGAAATGCAAACTAATAATCCTCATTTTAGTCTTGGATACAAATTGATGATTTCATAATGTTCCTATGATGAAAACTTTATTTTTTAATTGAATTTTATGAAAATTGTTCGATCATGCTGGATGTTTAAAATCTCTTTTGGGTATTTAATCAACTTGGCGGAACTATTAAATAAATAGTGGCCATAAACAAATAGTACTCGTAGTTAGTGTACTTTAGTTAGCCTTGTTTTGCGGAAATCCAGGTTTAATCCAGCTGTTTTTTTTTTCTGGATTCCACCGTCGATCATGCACAATAAAAGAACTGATACGTCTGTGGTTCTGCATCCCTGGAAAAAGAACTGGATTAAGCTAGATTGCTGGATGCAAGTGAATCCAGCAAAAGCAATCCCTAGACGACAGTTTCGAACATTAAAGCACAAGTAATGATCTTCTAGTAACCAAATATATATTTTTTAAATTTATTTTGGCATTAGGCAAAAGTGGGATACCACGAAATGGCACCTCCAAATCTTTATGATTTCAAGTCACATGGATTGTCGAAAATAATAAATCTGGACTCGAAGAATACAAACTGAAGACCGTGGGCGTCTCAGACGCTCCTGTTTTTGTTTTATTTTCCAATTTCCGAAGCAACTGGTGACAAAAACTCAAAGTTTCAATGGTAAAATTTAAAGCCTAAACAGAAATGAAATTTATCGAGAAAATATGTATAGGTGCTTGTTTAAAGGTTTTCTGGTGTTTTTGAATATCGAGTTTTACGAGCAAAGTAATCATGTTGACCCTAGACTTTTCATTCGAAAATGTACGACAGATGTAATATAAGTAGGTACCTACTTCTTGGTTTAATAATTACAATAAAGTTAAATTCAGATAATATTTATCTACTTCCATCCTTAAAATATTCGATCACGTTTTTGGCGCCAATGATTTAGAGTTAAGAAGCTAAAGGAAAGTACTTTCTACCGACCGAATGTTATGGTTGGGAACCAAGGTCCAATAGACATCATCTTGATTTGTCTATCTATATTATTCTTATATGCCGCCGTTCATGTGCGGTACTAGGCTAACAGCGCCATCTAGCCTATGAAGCCGTACCAACGCTCGATGTGGTGCTTGCCACCGTAAGGCATGCGCTTGTGATGGCGAACGGTAGAGGTCGACACGTTCGATCATCAACAAAAGACTATCCCATAAAACTAACAACATTGTAACAAGCTTATCGCAAAAATTCGGCGAGAGCATGAAAGTGAAATCCCAACGTACCCTTTTTGGTACACAATGAGAGTCCGAAATTAATAAAATTGTCGACACAACACATAAATAAATAAAGTTACGTTCAACTTGTACTTATTGTAGCCGAATCTATTTGAATAGGCTTTGAACGCACGGTCGGCCCTCGGCCGTAAAGCTGTATGTACATTGAACGGAAATTAAAAATGAAAACTTCTATTCGCTTACTCGAATATTCCACTACGCGGAAAAAGTGTATTCGTCAAAGAGCAACAGCAAACAAAAAGTGGCCTACGTTTTTGCGTTTTTGGTCAATAAATTCGCGAAACTTGGTCTGTATACTAAAATAAAGGTTTCATATCAATAGGTAGGTATCGTGTAAAATAACGACAGTGTTAATTGAAACTGGAACAAATACATCTGTAGTACTGTTTTCACCAAGGGTTAAGGTCAATAACCAACTTCTTAGAAAATAACCAGTTAGTGTCTGTTTTAAGCCGATAAATTGACACTGACGCCGACACAAACCGGCCTGCCAAATATTAACCAGCCATTTTAAAAAGTCTATTAAAAATAATATTCTTAACTAAATTCTGCTAGCAAGCATAAAAGCATTTTTTTTTTCATTTATGCTTACGATGAACAAACCTTTACACGTGACAACAAAATTGTACCCAAAGATGCCATTTTGGACAGTCCGGCAGTCAGAGGGTTGGGCAGTATTAACCGGCCGATTTAAGTAGGACACCCGTCTGGGAAACGGTTCACAATAAACGTGGGTATGAAAAGGCGTTTTCGAAATGCCGTAGGTTAGGTTCTATACGTGGGTTAGGGCTCATAAAAAACTTAGTAAAGCTTAGTAAGAAAGAAGATTTCATAGAAATTAGAAATATGTTGGTATGAGCGTCTTTATGCAGACCATCAAAGTTGTTCAAGGTTGGTAAGCAAGGCCTTAATAAAATGCTGGTATTGAATAACTTTGCGGCCTAAAGATACTGGTATAAGCGTTATTTTATATCTCACCAACGTTCACTGCAATAGAAATGCTAAGTGGATCTAAGATATCATGTTACTTATGAGTTATAACGTAGCTTTGAAGCTAGTAGAGGTAGGTTAAAGATTCAAATTAATGTCAAATAGAGCAAAAATCTGCATCCTATCTATTTCATGTTGCCACGTGAGTTAGCAAAGGTAAATGATTCTTCCATTCATTTCCGACGACGACGACGACGCTTGGTGCAGTGGTCCGCATGTTGGACTTCTAAACCAAGGGTCGCGGGTTCGATTCCCGCACAGTACAAGCATAAGTGTGCATGAACATGTGTGTTTGTACTGGTCTGGGTGTTTTCTATTTATAATATGTATTTATTTACAAAAAAAAGTATTTAAGTATGTATATCCGTTATCTAGTACCCATAACACAAGCCTCGTAGCTTACTTTGGGACTAGAGAATTGGTGTGCTTGTTGAGAAATATTTATTTATTTATTTATTATTTATTTATTTGCAAAGTCGATAGCTAATCTGACTATGCATGAAACTTTGACTAAAGTACCAGAGTAGTTTTAAAGGAACAAGGTTACACGACTGAAATAAAAATGACATTTTAAGCTTCAACATAATTGAACTTTGAATCAAAAATCTCAAAGAAACGACAAAATGACAATGTTTGTTTGAATCCGACGGAATACAAGACGATTCGCAGAACAATTTTCCAATCAAACTTCAGTAGGGTTCAGCTATCGGAAAAATGTAATGAAAGGTCCCATCGCTTGTTGCTGGCAGATGTTTCGAGATAGTTTTCAGGTAGTTGTTTCGGAAAAGTACATACCGCACATTATCGTTCCTTATTACAAATGTATCAGATGCTGCCTGTTTTGACTTGGTGACGTCTGTGAAGTTCCGATCTGCTTAATTGAATTGGATGTATGTAATAGTCCTCCTGGCTGATTTCGACCACGGCGGCCAATCTCAACAGAGATCAGCCAACTGCGCAGGAGATATTATAGAGCACACGTGTGAGCGCAATACACAGGTGCATTCACTGTTCACTCACTCCCAAAGTTCGGTGAAACGGCAATCCGACATGACCGGAGAGAGATCAGGTGCAGGACCAACGGCTTACCGTGTTTTCCGAGGCACGGGGGTGTAACACCGCCAACTTCCTGACTCCGAGCTTTTTTAAAAAAAAATCGTGACTGAAAATCTCAGAAACCATTTTGATTCGACCTGGGATTCGAACCCAGAACCTCTCGGATGTAAGGCAGAAACTTTGCCACTACACCAACGAGGCAGTCAATGCATGTATACCACGTGTGGCAGGTAAATGATATATGAAACTCGTATGCAAAAAAAAAAAACCACTGTGGTTAGGTAAAATATAAAGAGTAAATTATCGCGATAAGTAAATCCATAGCAATATCTATGCGCGAAGATAGCGTGTTAACTCCTTTTTTATGTGCAGTACAGTGTTTCATAAGGTGCAGTTAACATACCTAAGGTTTTTGACAGTATTTCAATCTGTTACCAGATTGATACTCATGAAAGCTATTGTCTTAATACTAGCAACCCGTCCCGGCTTCTCACGGGTGGATAATTTATTAGTGGTATATAATTACGGTGGCTACGGCTGACAGAGATCAGCTAACTACGCAGGAGATATTATAGTGCGCAAGTGTGAGCGCAATACACAGGTGCACTGCACTCACTGTTCCATCACTCTCAAAGTTCGGTGTGACGGCAATCCGACATTACCGAAGAGAGATCAAGCGCAGGACTAACGGCTTAACGTGCTTTCCGAGGCATGGGATGTAACACCGCCAACTTCCCGACTCCGAGTTGTTTCTGTTGTTTGTTTCTGAGAAATTCATGACAGAAAATCTAAGAAAAATTTTTTGGCTCGACATGGGATTCAAACCCAGAACCTCTCGGATGCAAGGCAAAAACTTCGCGACTACACCAACGAGGCAGTAGAGGCTGTAATCGAAATAACTTAATACTTGACCGGTAGAAAATCTAGATTTTATTCCATTTTACATCAGGCTCTGGTCACACCATGAGGCTAATGATTGAGCTCTTCGACATACTTAGTTGATTAATTTTAGGTACTTTAATAAGCTGGTAATAGAAAGTTCTAGTGTCAATTATATTTTAACAGTTTTTTTTTTTATTTATTTAAAGGTAATTCCTGAGAAGGCTTCAAATGTAGATATATTTTGAAAATCTGGCCGTAGTTGATGTTATATATACATGATTATTAATTATTATTTTGATAATAATATTATGCATTTTCATAAATAAGAGAATTTATCAAAATACTACTTCTTGTATCTTGATAAAATCTCAACCACGTCAAGGTAATAGGAGGCATATAGTAAGTAGTAAATATACCTAAAATTCAGGAATTCATATGCACTGCCATACTAGACACGTAAGACGACTATCTTTTTTACCTTTGACTTATTTCATCATCATCATACCAGCCTTTTGACGACCACGCGTCATTATGATGATCCATGATATTCCTTGAAAAAGACCTATGCCTTTTCCAAAGATTTTTACCGCGATCGGTCCTGAACGGCAATTCCCTCGACCTTCACCATATCGCCGGTCCACCTTGAAGGAGGCCTGCCAACGTAGCATCATCCATGACTGACTTACTTACTTGAAACATAATCTAAACCTCTAGCCCCAGCGTCCCAGTGAGGCAACACCCAGCTACCGACCGCTGTCCACCACCGGTGGACCGGTTACTGTCTGTATCTTATTTTACACCAAGCTTCTATTTATTACACAATAAAGATATAAATCAGTTGGTGAGCCCTGAATATCGGTTATATCTCTTTATCGCACAATCGGTTACTGTTTCATATTATATGCTGTCTATGCTTATACAGGGTGTGTGGTTTTCGAACTATTTTTAAAATGATTTTGTCTTTAAAAAAATTTTTGGCGTATAATTTGGTTCAGACAGCATTTTGGTGAGAGTAACTTAAAAATTATTTGTTATCTTTGAAGAAAAACCTTCGAACGCTCTCATTCAAGAATGGGATAAAATGATGGCATGAGTTGATTAAAAACATTATGAACGAGTTCAAAAGAGCAGAGAGCTGTTCTTAGAAAATAGTATATTTATCCTAATACTCATTTAAAATAGTATTGGGGTAATCAGCTTGTGTAAACATCAAATAATTATTATTTTGGAATTCTTGGAAAATGTTGAAATAAATTTAATAGAATGCGGAGTAGGTAAAAGTTAATAATTTTTACTTAAACCTTAACTACCTACCGAGAGTCTCTCAGACTCTGGCGAATAAGTTTCTTGTCATAACTAGTCGCATGCGCGTCTTTAGTCTTTAAGCGTCCATGTACCTTCCGCCCTCTACCCGCAGTATCACGTCAACGCTCGTCGAGGTTACACGTGCGGGCGTTTGCTTTTTAGCGAGTATTTAAAAAAATTGGAGTCTATGAGACTCCAGGTAGGTACTTAAGTTTTTTTTCTAATCACTTTATTGTTTTGGTAAAAAATTATATCTAATGATACAATAATTGAGTGCTGGTTGGAGCAAGAGCTTGCTACTGAAGAAGACTTACAAAATGCAGAATGCAGTGATGTTGATGTAAATTTTGGTGACGATTTAGTGCTAGGCGAACGTCCTGATCGGATTCGGAAATTGACGATGAAGAAGTGGCGGATTTAGTGGTAGAAACTACCAATTTTGTGCCCCAAAACACGTCTTTAATTCTGTCTTCATCAAGATGAAGACGAGACGAAGATGACATTCCCTTGGACATTTTTGTCTAGAATGTTCCCATATATTATAGTGGGCTTTGTCGACTGAAATTGTAAAGGTTTGAGATTTGCAATTTTGTTTATATTCTGTCATTTCAATTACAATTTATGAGTATTAAGTTGATTGATAAATGTTTATAAACTAATGGAGAAAAGTTCCTACTTTTTGTCTATTTTTTTTTAAATGGATCTCAATATCATAAGAAGTTATTTTTTGAAGTGTAAGTGATTATGTTTTTTTTGATAAATATCTTACATTGTTTACGCCTTAAATATGTTTTATTTCAAAAAAAAACTGTATAAAAATAATATTTTATATATTTGATTACCTCAGGATACCCTAGTTTTTTGTTTAAAGTCCTGAGAAGAGAGGAGTCTGAGAGACTCCAGGTAGGTAGTTAAAGGACTGAAACAAGGGGTAGGTAGCTAAGGGTTAAGTTTCCAAAGAGAGTTGTTAGGAAAGTTCTTTAAACAATATTATTTACATGACGTGCACATTTACTGTTTATGAAAGAAGTTGTTTTAAAATTTCGCTTGAGAATTTTGATTGTAAACTAGTTTTAAAGATCTATTTTTATGGACTTGAGGTTGTTTAAAATTTTAAAATATAAAGAAAATTGTCCATAGATTCAAAGCTTGAGGTATATTTACTAATAGCCATGACCATATTTGTCCTAGTTATTTGGTTTACGTCACCAAAATGGAGGATATGGTAGCTTAAGTTAAGTTATGCAAATTGTAGATTTCTCTTAAAATAACAAATAGTACTTGAGTATAAGGTTAATGGCAAAAATTGCAACTTATTTTGACACTTTAAATTCCATCACAAAAAAAAAAACATCTTTTACTGTCTCTTATATATAAAAATTAATTGCTGTTCGTTAGTCTCGCTGAAAATTGAAAACGGCTACGCTGATTTGAATAATTTTAGTCTCGAAATATTCTTCGAAGTTCAGGGAAGGTTTATACGGTGAGAAAATATATAAAAAAACGAAAACAGCGGGCAGCACGACGTCTGCCGGGTCCGCTAGTTTGTACTACAACATAAAATAAAGCTTAGCTTTAATTTGAAATTGGGTGATACCCTGTATACTGTATAGATAAAAAAGGCATTCACTGGAGCCAGGTAGCCCGAGGTGTTATTTTTGATGATCATCTAACAACGCTTTCGATACGTTATCGAGTTACGTAACAATTAATATAATAATCGTTTAATAACTTCTTGTTTTATGAAAGTAGATACTCGATATCATCGCTTGAGAAAGTTTATTAAAACTTTATTTATTGCTTCATTTAGTTTCTTCAAGTAGTTTTGTTAGAAATGATATTATGCGATTTATATTTCTATCATCACTGAAAATAGGTATTCACCGTTCCTTTGTAATAATTAGTATCTACTACTTAAAACCTACTTAAGCCTTTTTTTTAAAAAAAAAACACCTTTTAAGATAGAAAATGCAACCATGAAGTCCTAGATAAGGAATTCAAAACAAATTTTACTTGTTAGTTAAACATGTAAACAAACATGGCGGCATAACTTTACGTCTTAAGTCAAAAACTATTTACAAACACATGGTTATTGTTTTGATATTGTGTAGCAGTTTAAGGTGATGGTGTTCCTATGACTTACGACGGATTTCACAATCGTAAGTCCTATTTTTCAATTGTTCGTGGATGGTTATGTTTACAGTTTGGACTTAGTGTTTAAAAAAAGACTTTACAAGATATTGTTTTAAAGTCCATGATACCATGCATTACTACAATTCACGATTGTCAAAAGGTCTCAACCTAACGTTAGCAGGATTGAGAAATTAAAACACACTTAAAGAAAAATGGACTACCACTGGCGGGACTCGAACCTGCACCTCTCGCAAGCCGGACGATTGCTCTCCCGTGACACTTACTGATAGATCCAAATTTCATTAATTGTATGCTCTTTTGGCTGCAGCCAGCCTTTTATCTTTAGGTGTGTTTTGATTTCACATTGAAAAAAAATTGCATTGTTAATGCTAAAAAAATAAATTGACTTTGTGAAATCAAAATATACTTGAAGAAAAGCATTCGAAAAACAGGCGGGACCTGCATCTAACCTGCATCTCTAACAAGCCGGGCGATTGATCTTCCAATACGGTAGTTGACACCACCAATCGTTGACGTACTTTTTATCAACTGTCAAAACGCTTTTCTTCATAGAGCTTGTATGGGAATAACACACTTTGACGTCACCGCGTGCAATGCCGACTGAGTGACTAATTATCATTTGAATTCCGATTAAAAATCAAATAATACGAACTGCAGAAAAATATTAGTGTAAAGGCATCTGAAATTATGAATTATTTTAGAGAAAATCAGTTTTTTAATATTTCTTTCATAGTGGAAACAAGCCTATTGAGTTTATAGAGTGACTCTTACTTATCGGTCCGAATCTTTTAAGTGTGTTTTAATTTCACATTGTAAATAAATTTGCATTGTTAATGCCAAAAGTATAGCAACTTAATTAAGTAACTCAGCAAGATTCCTTTACAAAAAAATTTCAACTAAGTTGCCGCTTCTGATTCAAGTCTTAATATACTCCCGATATACAGGGTGTCCGGCCGAGCGTAGTAATGTAAGTGCTTAGATAGTCGCTATCGCCCATCGATCGCTTTCTGATTAATAGCGACCTCTACCAAGACTCTAATTAATTGTACAATCTACAGCACATAAATGTATACACTGCGGCATCTTATGCTGTGGTAATAAAGGCGATTTTGTTAGAGAAATAGGAAGCTTGATGTGCTTTTGCTCATACCTTAGCTTCCTTAAAGGCTTAACGGGTATATCTTCATTCAAAGGAGATCGTTTAAGTATAAATTGCGGTTCGCCTACAAGGCGAAATTTACGGATATTATGTAAAGAAGCTGCTTAATTATTTAGCTCTGAAATGTTTATTTTTATCTTGATTCAGTTTCAAATGAAATTGTTAATGCTAAACTTTAAGATTGTACAGCCGATGTTTCGAGCTTTCATTTCAAACTTGGGATCAATATATCCAATAATATACTATTTTTAGGGTTCCGTACCTCAAAAGAAAAAAAACGAAACCCTTATAAGATCACTTTGTTGTCCATCTGTCCGTCCGTCCGTCCGTCTGTCAAGACCGTTTTTCTCAGGAACGCGTAAAGGTATCAAACTGAAATTTCTATATGATACTTAGGTCTACTGTCTCTGGAAGCTGTAAAAAAATCAACCTTCTAGGACAACGCAATCAAAAGATACAGTTATTTAGACCGCAAATTTCCGCAAATTTTCGAAACTCGCACGGGAATCTTAACCTACAGGGTACTTCCCGTAAACTTAGAATCTTGAAATTTAGTACGAAGTCACGTCTTATAGTACAGATATAGGAAAAATTACGAAAACCGTAAATTTTCAGTTTCATCACATAAAAAAAATATATTTTTGAAAAATATTTTTGACAATTTTGAAAATTTCAAAGTTACTACTACTCCTTATCTACAGGTTTGTACGGAACCCTCGGTGCTCGAGTCCAACTCGCACTTGCCGGTTTTTTTTTTCCTATCTGTACCTATACAGTCAGGATAAAAAATAAAGTAGCACTTTAGTAGCATGTCAAAATAACTTAAAACATTGCAACTAGAGATGGGCCTGGAAACTGTCCAAAGTACCGAAGTGACTCAGCATTTCAATTAAAAATAAAATGCACAGATATACGTATTATCGTATATCTGTGATAAAATTTCACAAATAAAAAAATGAAAGCTGAACTCTCAACAGTTGCTAAATTGCAGCAGTAAAACTAAGAACATGCTGCCGATTACTGAATTCACGATAACATTAAAATGCATGGACAAAACAACTAAAACGTTAATGAGTCGAGAAAATGTCTTAATTAAAACACACGCAAATGTAAAATGCTAAGGTTGGGATAATTACGAATTAAAAGTGTGGATTTAACATGTTCGATTTATTTGTTGATGACGTTGATATACTGTGCCTGTGGATATAAATTTCATGAAGCACTTGAATACAGCGTATTTTTATTACAAAACACTAGATAAATACCGATCATCCCAAACTAAATGTTTCAATTTATTTTCAAAGAGCGGGCTTTAGCCCAAAAAAAAAAACAACATTGACTGTGAATACAACTTAATGCGCTTACGCTTTTCATTGTATTCTCCTAATTGAGTTTTATCTTTCAAAAGTTATAGTATAATTATAGTAACGTATTACATAAGTAGTACTGTCAATCAATTTAAAAACTTATTTCTAGTTTTGAATAGGACACTGACTGACAAAATTAAAAGACAAATTTATCTTTTTTTTTCGAGAAAGAAAAGAACAAATCTTTTTGTATGTATATGTCTAATGTGACGTAGGTAGGTACTTACTTAGTTATTTAGTCACAATAATGTATTGTCTTCAAACGGCCTTTACTCTGTGGTCCACTTCTTGACGGCCACTTTGGTGTAATGGTCAAGAAATTGACTATTAACCAAGAAATCGCGGGTTCGATTCCCGCACTGTACAAACATTTGTGTGCATGAACATGTCCGTTTGTACTGGTCTGGGTGTTATATGTATTTATTTAAGTTTATTTGAAATACTACTGTTGATTCTGATATCTGTAACACAAGTGCTTAAGCTACTTATCGCGGAGTCAGATCAATGTATGTGATGTTTATGTATATTTTTTAATTATCCTGGGTGTAGGGTACTAACTTTGTTTATTTAGTAACAATAATGTATTGTCTTCAAACAGTATTTACTCTCTGGTTAGGTTTTCCAAGTCGGTGGCGTGTAGTAAGCCCTTCGATATATATCGGGACAGGTTTTAAAACAATATCACCTCCCACGCGCGTACGATCGCGTTTTTATGCGAAAATTAAGACGGTGGAACTCATTAGCATCCTTTTAGTTCGTTGAACGTCTTAATTTGAATATTGAGGCTCGATTAAAAAAGCTTTTGCGCCATATTTTAGCGGGGGAGAGAGAACACTGTATGGTTTTTTCTTTGTAGTCGAATCAGTAATAAACACTCCAAAATATATTGTTTTAACAATGTTCTGGTCATTGCACTAAAAAAGAAATATCCTTATTTAAGCTACTTTCAAGTAAAAAGCTGCATCAAATTTAAAGATCGAAGCATACATACATACATAAGTAATAATAGTGACAGACGCGGAAAGCGAATTTGATGATACTATGTAGTGCTTGGAGACTCAATTTAAAATACCGAATAAAGCTATTCGTTACAATTCGAGATTTAAAATACCGAATAACACTATTTATTACAACTGTAAGAAGGACATTATTTGTACCGGTAGAGTTATTTTAATTACCTTTTAGCAATGTTGGCTTTCTACTATCACAAACATAATCTGTCAAAAGGAGTCACCAAAACATGTATGTATGTATTGTGCTTTTTTTAAGTATCTTTAGAAAAATATATAAAAAATGTTTAATTGAACGCGAGTGTCACCACACGAGATTTGTAACTGAATGGCAAATTACAAGGAAATTTGACAGCAAATGCGTTTATCTTATTAAAAAATACAGTTTTTATTTTATTTTTTATTTCTTAATTTACAACAACATCACATACTGTACATTAATCTGATTCCGTGATAAGTAGCTTTAGCACTTGTGTTACAGATATCAGAATCAACAGTGGTATTAAAAATAAAGTTAAATAAATACATATAACACCCAAATTACTACAAACAGACATGTTCATGCACACAAATGTTTGTACAGTGCGGGGATCGAACCTGCGACCTCTTGGTCAAATAGTCAACTTTTTGACTACTACACCAAAGTGGTCGTCAATAAAAGATATTTATTTTTCCTTTAGGATAACGTGAAAATGTTTTAGTAGACAAACACCTCTAAAATTTGTACACAGTCGGTAAAGCGATAGGATTCAGTATAATGTCCCTCTGTGGAGCGTTTTGGAGAGCATCGCAGTCCGATATCGCTACTTTGTGGAATTGTACTGCCAAGGGAATTATTGTGGTGTTAGACGTAGGTTTTAGACCTAATGCGTGTTACAAGGACCATAGCAAAGCGGAAAAGGTTTGGACGGATAATCTTAATCATGTACAGCGGAAATCCACACATAAAAAAAGTAAAAAACCCCCGGCATGAGGCACTTAAACCGCTGGTAAGCTTGAACGGCTACAAATTTTGGCCAGCAGTAGCTATCTTTAAAATAAATTAAAAAAAAAAAACACTTTGAAATTGGTTCATCCGTTCAGGAGCTAAGTACGATGCCAAATACAGACACACACAAAATCACAACATGTACACATACACAGAATGGGGATCAAAACAATAATATATTATTATCTGTCATTAAGAAAAAAAAACTAATTTAAAAAGTTACTTACCTCTGTAAGGTCTGATTTTATTTATCAATCTCGAATATATATTTTTCACTAATAAGTATTAAATATACATTAAAATAAATAATTAAAATAATAGAATAATGTTTTTCTATGCTGGCAACACGGAACTTCATTTTCAGGCAGTCAAATGAGCAACTTAAAAATGCGAGTTCCGGTAACGGCAGTGGGGGATTGGTTCACTCGGCGGGTTGGGCATTCAGTGTCGGTGCGTAGTGTCGGACAGTCGTGTGGTAGTAAAAGTGTACTTAACGAGGTGACAGAAATAAAATACTGAAAAGAAGATCTGCTGTTTGACTGGTGTTCATCCTTACAAGTCAGAAGTGGGATCACTCGGCGTCTAAGCGTGAGTACATCTTATTTAAACTTCCTAATTGCCAAGATTCAGATAAGAAAAATCAATTTGCAGTTTTCCAAATTAGATTGTTACTTTCAATAAAAAGCAGCCGGATTTCGATTCGTGTGGTTGAAATTGTCATCGTTAAAAACAGACATTGATTACAATCCATTTTTATTTTAAAAAGAAATTGAGGGTAAATATATATTTTCTTTTCACATCCGCTAAAATCATCGGGATCTTAAATTTTAATTTTGTAATAGGCATCAGATTTTAAGTAGCGTTAGCAGATCCTTGATTACGTATACATATTTATGTATTTTGCAAGAAAATACAACTTTTCTTTGAATTTTACGTACTGAATCTATCTTTATCTTGGCAATCCTTTGGAAACTTACAAAATGGCCACAGCCACGTGTTGTAAAACGTGTACTGCTAAGGAATAATAGCATATTTTGGGTTTTTATGAAAATTTTCGTTTTTAATATATACATACATCCGTAGATATCTTTGCAATCGGATAATAAATTCACGACTACACGTATTTACTTGTTTTGAGCTGTGGTCTACTAAATATTTATGGTATTATTTTTGATATGACACCTATTTTATAGTAATGATGTTTAATTTGAATTTTAATTTCAAAAGTGCTACATAAATATATCTTTAGCCTTATTTTATCCAAAGACTTTCCTGCACAAATATAAGACGCATTTATAGTGTTTTCCAGGGGAACCAATTTACTTTATAAAACACTAACTACATGTCTTTCTTGTCTTGTTCGAGGTCCAATGGAGGAAGCAAGCGTTAACAACAGTGGCGTGGGTTGACGGGTAGAGACCCCAACCCGAAGCCGAAGTCGTCACTCCGAGAGCCCCCTTCGCCGGAGTGAACGTGACCGCAGCCCCATACTCCAGACTCAGGAGCAGGTGCTGCCTGCTCCACGTGAGACCTCGCGAAAAAGTCGATCACGCAGCCGACAACAAGAAGCCAGGGCTCGTGATAGGCCAAGCCTGCATAGGCGAGAACGGGACCTGAAACGCGAGCGTGAACGTCTTCGTCGTTTGGAACGTGAAATTCGAGAAGATCGTGACTACGAGGAACGTGCTCAGCTCAAGAAGGCGCGAGATGTGAACGAGGGACATCGGAGCCGTCGAGACAGCGAGCGCCGCTGCGAGGAACCCTGGGGCCGTCGGAGCAGCGAGCGCCGCCGTGAAGAACGCCGGAGCTGTTTTGACTACCAGCGCCGGTACGAGCATCGGCGTAGGTAGTCGTCTGGATACCGAGCGTCGCTGCGAAGATCGAGGGAGCAGCCAAGGAAAACACGATGACCGCCGCCTCGGTCATCGTTCAAGGTCACGTAGTCCTTTATTTTCGTCTAAAGATGTTGTTAAAATATTTCAATCATTTAAAGACTGTTCGGCGTCGCAACCAGTAGAACAGAGTGCACAATCACTTAATAAACTTGATTATAAAAATATTTTGCCAGAATTTGATCCATCTATTAAAAGTCAGCGCATGGATGTATGGATTAGGAAAGTAAATGAATGTGCATCTGTCTACGGTTGGGACGACAAAACAACTATTCACTTTTCAATGCAAAAACTGCAAGGACTTGCTAAAGTTTGGTATCAAAGCTTAAATACTATTCTTTTCACGTGGCCTGAGTGGCAAACAAAGCTTCTAAAAGCTTTTCCTAGTGAACAAAATTATGGCCAGTCCTTGGAGGAAATGCTAAAGCGTAGAAGCAGGTTCAATGAACCAATTGAGAATTATTTTTACGAAAAGCTTGCTCTCATTAACCAGTGCGAAATAACGGGAAAACGTGCTGTTGACTGCATCATCCATGGTCTCAGTGATAAAACTACCAAATCAAGTGCCATTGCATTGCGATGTACGGAGCCCGATCAACTCTTACAGTTTTTACTAAGCAATAAAGATTCAAGTTTTCATCCAACCATTAGAAATCGTAACTTCCCTTTGCCTACCGAAAATCAACAGAGTAGAACCAATGATAAATCTAATATACATAACACGGGGATATTTTGTTATAATTGTAGGGAGAGAGGTCACTTATTTGTAAAATGCACTAGACCTCTACTTAAATGCGAGTATTGCAATAAAATAGGGCATAAAGTTGAGGATTGTCGATTTAAACAGGAGTCTACAAAAACTACTGCGGTACCTAAAACAATGATAATTTCTAGCTCGAACCCCAACGACAAATTTATTAAAGAAGTTTTAGTCAATGATGTTCCTCTCCAAGCATTTGTAGACTTTGGAAGCGAAGTAACTTTAATCAGGAAAACAAATGCTACTATGATAGGGATCGTAAGTGATGGGGAGTCTGTGCTGATGAAAGGGTTTGGTAATGGTTTCGTAAGGTCTTTAGGTTCGGCGACAGTCAAATTATCCATTGATGGGGTTATCGCTACCGTAAACTGTAAGATCGTAGATGATATCTTGCTTGACAAACCAATGCTCGTCGGTCAAACGTATTCTGAGCAGCCTCATATAATAGTTTATAAGGACTCGAATAGTTTAAGGTTTCTGGATGTAGGTAAAGAAGTTCCTTCGAACATGTATGAAGATGAAGGACAATCTATTAGAATAAGAATATCAGCAGGTACCACATTACACGGCATTGCTAGTGTTAGGGCCGCAACAGAGGTTGTGATCAGTGGAAATGTTCTAATCAATACGAAGGTAGTCGGAAAACCGAATCAGCAATATGTCGTTATTGGTGGAATATACAAAGTTCAAAATGGCATACTGAATGTGATGATTTCTCCATGCTCGATTCCCTGCTCGTTACAAGAAAATTTTGTGTTCTCCCGGGCCGAGAAGATAGAAGTTGTTAATAGAGTAGTATCCGTAACTGTCCCTGAAATAATCCCTAACCAAGTGATTGATAGTTTTTCTATTGATGAGCAACAGATCAACCTTGGTGATTCAATATCTGAAACTAATAAATGTAAGCTTTTTGAAATATTGAACCGTTATCGACGTTGTTTTGCATTTAGTTTAAACGAGCTAGGCTGCACCGATGTTACTCAAATGAAAATCGAATTAAATAGTGACCGCCCAGTAGTTTATAGACCTTATAGGCTTTCTCATAATGAGCGTGAAAAGGTGCGGGGTATGGTAGGTGATATGCTAGAGGCAGGCATCATCAGAGAATCCGTGTCCAATTATGCTAGCCCTGTAATATTGGTTAGAAAAAAGGATGGGAACATTAGAATGTGCATAGATTATAGGATGTTGAATTCCGTTACTATCAAGGAGAGGTATCCGATGCCGATTATCGACGATGAAGTTAGTCGACTGGCGGGCCAGGCATGGTTCATCACATTGGATTTGATGTCGGGTTACTATCAGGTACCGATCGCTGAGGAATGTAAGCACCTTACGGCGTTTGTCACCCCGGACGGGCAGTACGAATTCAATCGTGTACCGTTCGGGTTGGCAAACGCTCCGGCGGTGTTCCAGAGGATGATGAACCATGTCCTGGGACCTGCGCGATTTGATAAAGCTACAGTTTACATTGATGACGTATTAGTATACGGTAAGGATCCTGACGAGGCCCTAACAAGACTTGATGATGTCTTGCAGCTTCTCGATCGTGCCAACCTAAAATTAAACTTGGCAAAGTGTAGTTTTCTACAAAGAAAAATAGACTATTTAGGGTATGAGATCAGTTCCGAAGGAATAAGGCCAGGTGAGACTAAGATCCGATGTGTCCAAGAGTTTCCATTGCCTGAAAACGTTCACGGGGTACGTCAGTTTCTAGGGCTTGTGAGCTACTTCAGAAAATTTATAAAGGGGTTTGCTGAACTAGCCTCTCCACTCACGAAACTATTAAAAAAGGACGCACGGTGGGAGTGGACGGATGTTCAACAACAGGCGTTTGTAGATCTTAAATCCAGATTGGTGACAAGACCAATCCTAGCCATTTATGATCACTCTGCGGTCACTGAGCTTCATACCGACGCCAGCAAACTTGGCATCGGTGCCATTCTCCTACAGTGTCCGCCAGGAGAAAATGATTTCTTGAAACCTGTAGCGTACTACAGTCGACAGACAACTCCTGAGGAGAAAAACTTTCACTCCTATGAACTAGAAACATTGGCCGTGGTTTATGCATTAAAAAAGTTTCGGGTATACCTTTTAGGGAAGGAATTTAAAATTGTTACCGACTGCAGTGCGCTGCGGTCCACTTTCCAAAAGCGTGACCTTATACCCCGTGTGGCACGATGGTGGCTCGCCTTTCAAGAGTTTGACTGCACAGTGGAGTATAGGGCCGGTGCAAAAATGGCACATGCAGACGCGTTATCAAGAAACCCTGTCTTTGCCCCGGAGGCGCAGGACGCGGAACATCTTCCTACTATTTTAGCAATCAGTAGTGAGGATTGGCTTCTTACACTTCAATTGGGTGATACGGAATTGAATAGAATTCGGGACATCGTAAATAGCCATTTAGACTCAAAAGGATTAGATTACATAAAATATAATTATACAATTAAAGATAACAAATTATTCAGATATCTCGATGGGGACAAAAACAACGTTAGGTGGGTGGTTCCGAAGGGTGCGAGATGGCAGGTATGTAGGATGAACCATGACGATATAGGGCATGTAGGTTTTGAGAAGACGATAGATAGAGTCAAAAGATATTACTGGTTCCCGAAGATGACGAAATTTATAAAAAAATACGTTAGCGCTTGCGTTGACTGTGCGTATTCAAAAAAACTGCTAATAAAGGCGAAGGGTTATTACATCCCATTTCAAAAGTTGAAGTTCCATTCCACACCCTACATACAGACCATCTCGGGCCGTTCGTGAGATCAAAAAGAGGCAATACACATTTACTTGTGACCGTAGATTCTTTTACTAAATTTGTCTTTATTAAACCAGTTAAAAATACTAATGCTCAAAATGTTATACGGGTCTTGGGAGATATTTTTGATACGTTTAGGAACCCTGATCGCTTGATCAGTGATCGTGGCAGCTGTTTCACTTCTCACGCTTTCAAAAAGTTTTGCATAGATAGAGGTATTCGGCACATACTTAATGCAGTTGCGAGTCCAAGGTCCAACGGACAAGTGGAACGATATAATCGTACTATCTTGGACTCGCTAACGGCACAAAATCTTAAAGGGGATGAAAGAGATTGGGATACTTGTCTAGGAAAGATACAGTGGGGCCTCAATAACACGACGCAAAAACCATAGGTAGGGCACCCGCTGAAGTTATGTTTGGCCCTTTGATGGACAGCGAAAGTAATCCGGTATTCAATGAAATAGCGGGAATGACGCGCAAATCATGTACACTATCGTCAATTCGTAAGGAAGTGAAGGATAAAATTGACAAGGCTCAAGAAAAACAGAAGCAGTATTATGACAAGGGACGAAAACCAGCTAGGGCCTACAAAAAAGGCGAACTCGTAAAGATCACAAAAACTGCATTTCATAATGATGGCAAAAGTACCAAACTTCTGCCCTCATATGAAGGTCCGTTTAGGGTAGTTAAGATATTAGGAAATGATCGTTACAAGGTAGCGCCCATAGCGGGGTTTGAAGGGATGAAAAACAGGCGAAAGACTACTGTTGCGGCAGATCGGATGTTGCCATGGATACATTTAGCTGCCCTAGAATTAGGCAATGACAACGCTGAGATTTTGGATGATAAAAGTGACGAAGATACATATGAATTATTATAAAAATAAAAATAAAATATACTATCACAAATTTTATTATAGTAATAAGCCGATTTCAGAATAAATTACATTTAAAAGCTAAATCATAATAATTATATGCTACAGAGAAATTTGTTTTTGTGTTCCAGGTCAGACACGAGACTCGTGAGCGAGCGGGTTCGTGGTTTGACTCCGTTATTAAATGGTATGTGAAGAGGGAGAAGGACACGAGACTCCGCGAGCGAACGGGTTCGTGTCCAACTCCATGAAAAGTTTACCCTTGAATAGACGAAAGCCAGCCACGAGACTTCGTGAGCGAGCGGGTTCGTGGTTTGGCATTTTAGAGAGGAATGGTAGAATTAAACAGAGAATTCTCCATTCACTTAAAAGTTGAGCTGTGAGAGTCGTGAGCGAGCGAGTTAGCAGAATGATTATATTAGGATGTTTAAATATAACAGTTACTTTATTAGTATTTCTAAAAGTGTTATCCTTCCTTAATAATGCCTTAATATTGCTAAATTTTTGATTTGTATACCTACTCATTGAATAAACAATAAAATGTTCTGATTTTGCCTATAAAGAAAAATTTAAGTAATTATAAAATAAATTTTAAATATTTCAAACTAATTCATGTATATATAATAAATAAAGTAAGATAATACTCATGGCCTTTTATAAAAGTTTTGTTAGATTAGATATAGTTAGATAGTAAGTTAGATTTGAGATCACTAGGCAGGTATTCGCGAAAAGAATAAAACCCACCGAGAGGTTTCTTGCTTGTTCTTTTACTCGGTTTGGGCCGGCTAGGGTTGGAACAAGCGTAAACTTAGTTTAAGACAAATGATTTATATGTGATCGCTTTTTGTAAACTATAATGAATGACACAACTTGCCGAGTGTAAGGTATACCATAGGTGCCTGTATGGGGTCATACACGTTGTCAGGACGGTCGAGTGTAAGGTCTGATTTTATTTATCAATCTCGAATATATATTTTTCACTAATAAGTATTAAATATACATTAAAATAAATAATTAAAATAATAGAATAATGTTTTTCTATGCTGGCAACACGGAACTTCATTTCCAGGCAGTCAAATGAGCAACTTAAAAATGCGAGTTCCGGTAACGGCAGTGGGGGATTGGTTCACTCGGCGGGTTGGGCATTCAGTGTCGGTGCGTAGTGTCGGACAGTCGTGTGGTAGTAAAAGTGTACTTAACGAGGTGACAGAAATAAAATACTGAAAAGAAGATCTGCTGTTTGAATGGTGTTCATCCTTACACCTCAAAGTAACAGCATTAAACATGGAATTCAAATCTGCGTTCATAATAGGTCCAATATTAATTTTGATAGACTTTTTAAAATTGCTGGTTAATATTTGGCCAGCCGACTACTAAGCCAGCCTACTACTACTAAGCCAATAAAATTATTTTGAACACTCCAAGGTTTTAAAAACGTAACAATTGAAGATCGATAATTTAAAATATTACTCCTGATATCAATCTAATTATCACAAACTATTATATACATATCAAGTAGGTACTAATATAATCAGACAGTAAGACCCATATTAACAAATCACGGTGGATTGTCGCGCGGGAACTCGGAGCATAAATCGCGGGTTCGATTACCGTTATCACACTGCATCGCGGTCGAATAGAATAGATAATCGGGACGGCAAGGGCTTTAGAACTTGGAGCTACGAATGATTATGGATGTTCAGATGGTTTTAAGTTGTTTGGTTTCAAATCTTTGTGGGCTCAAGGTACACCTGGGACTTTCTGACGCCGCGACACTCCTATTTATTTATGCTTTATTGCACAACAATTTACAAAAGGTAGACTTAACACCGTAGGGCATTCTCTACCAGTCACACTTTTGGGCTAAGCTGGAATGTAAATGTAAGAAATGAAAGAATCTCTTCACACAGCGTTTTAACCAATCGGTGCGCCTCTATCGCTGGCAGTCGTGTGCCGTGGCGACAATATGCCGTAGGTGTGCCGTGAGCCTATTATTGCGTCCCCGTATCATTTATTGACTGCCTCGTTGGTGTAGTGGCAAAGTTTCTGCCTTACATCCGGGAGGTCCAGGGTTCGAGTCCCAGGTCGAGCCAAAATTGTTTCTGAGATTTTCTGTCATGAATTTCTTAAAACAGCTCGGAGTCGGGAATTTGGCGGTGTTACACCCCCGTGACTCAGAGAGCACGTTAAGCCGTTGGTCCTGCGCTTGATCTCTCTCCGGTTATGTCGGTTTACCGTCTCACTGAACTTCGAGAGTGATGGAACAGTGGGTGCACCTGTGTATTGCGCTCACACTTGTGCACTAAAATGTCTCCTACGTAGTTGGCTGATCTCTATTGAGATTGGCCGCCCTGGTCGAAATCGGCCAGGAGGACTATTATGCCGTAGGTATGCCTTAAGCCTATTATTGTATCCCCGTAACATTTATTGACATGGTAGTAAGGTAATTAAAAATAATTTCATTTAATTTTATGTGTTTAAAATATGAATGTGTTTTTTTTTCTTAATATGACATACATTGATCTGACTCCGTGGTAAGTAGCTTAACCACTTCATCATCAGCCTATATACGTCCCACTGCTGGGCACAGGCCTCACCTCATAGTTGAGGTGAGGTCTGTGCCCATATTTTGACAAACTTTTGCAATTCTTAATGCAGTTTAAAATTACCAAAGGATCCTCCACCATATCCTGGCTCCAACATATTCAAAGTACCCGATAGATACCTCCTCATTCGGTTTTCTGGAGCGCTATTAACGCATTCCCGGTTCAGCGAGAACGCTAGGGTTTCCTAGTTTCCTTCCAGTTAAGAATGCATTCTTGAATTCATTGTTTCAGACTTAACGAGTGGCTTGTGACTTTGTCGTTTTGTATGCAAGATTTCACATGGTTACAACGTAAGGTAAATACCAATTTGAATCCTTGTAAGTTTTTTTTTGGGTAAGATAGTGTAAAGATATATGAAGTTTTGAGATTCATTTTGTAGAGAGTACAGTACTCGAATTTATTTTAATGAATAGAAATGTAGTTTGCGAGGTTGAGTGCAAGTTTCTGGCAAAGCCTTATTATCGATTTAAGTTGCAGTAAAGGTTTTAAAAGTTGTGTCAAGTTAAAAACTTGACTTGACTTCTAAATTGAACAATTTATCTGCTTAGATTTATCATGATAAAAAGCGTACGATAAACAGGCACGATTGAATCACACAGAGACATCTTTATAACTTGCGTACTAGTTTCCCGCCAGTTCCCTCTTTCCACTCTATATGTATCTATATATAAATTTAATTCCACTCTCGAGTCACACACACGAGTCGGATCTATAGTTAAATAAATAAATATACAACAACATCACATACATTGATCTGACTCTGTGGTAAGTAGCTAAAGCACTTGTGTTACAGATATCAGATGATCAACAGTGGTATTACAAATAAACTTAAATAAATACATATAACACCCAGACCGGTACAAACAGACATGTTCATGCACACAAGTGTTTGTACAGTGCGGGAATCGAACCCGCGAACTCTTGGTAAATAGTCAACTTCTTGACCATTGCACCAAAGTGGTCGTCACCAAATTGGTGGTAATTGTCAAGAAGGTCTGTACAAACATGTCTGTTTGTACTGGTCTGGGTGTTATATATATTTATTTAAGTAATTTGTATAACCACTGTTGAATTTCATATATGTAACACAAGTGCTTAAGCTACTTACCACGGAGTCAAATCAATGTATGTGATGTTGTTGTATATTTATTTAATTTGTACGAGTCATCGTATCATGTTCGACAGTTCGATGTATCGACATTAATAAATTAGTGCAAATCAGCCACTCGGCGGAATCGGTCGTTTACTTGCAACATTACCCTTTCCCCTATATCACGACATTTTCTATCACGTTTGACATCTTATCACGTTATCATATATGTAGATCACACTACATAATTAATGTACAATATTATTGTACCAAGGCGTGAAAGCTTAGCAGACATTACATTATCATTTATAATAAAGAACGGACCGTATGGATACCTACTTGTAAAACCTGCAACCGCACATGACGTATCCATGCAAATCAGCCTCAACACATTGTGTTTAAGCCGCGTACACATTAATGTAGTCACAGCGAGTAGTAGTCGCGTCCGTTTTTGAATTACTGCCGACCGGCGAACGGTCGTAACTCTTGTCGTTGATGCAAACACGGCTCTTGAGCGAGGTGTGCACTGTAGGTTTTGCGAACGAGTAGGATTAGGTGGTTATTAAGTGTATTAGGTGGAAAAAAATAGGTTATTGAGGGAGGTGTGCACTGTAGATTTTGCAAACGAGTAGGATTAGGTGGTTATTATATGTATAAGTAGGTAAAAAATAGGTCATTGATTGTTTTTTTTTTTTTGTAATAAAGTTCCTGGAGAACGTGAGGGAGGTGTGCACTGTAGGTTTTGCAAACGAGTAGGATTAGGTGGTTATTAAGTGAATTAGTAGGTAAAAATAAGGTCATTGATTGTTTTTTTATAGTAAAATTCCTGGAGAACGAATTATGAAAATATTCATACAATTTCGTATAGGTAACCACCTAAAATCCTGAGATAAAGAAATACACAGGCACGGTATTTATTCCTAACAAGGTTATTATACCCGCTAGAGACAGTATCTTTCAGTTGCAATTTTTAAAAAACTTAACGCTGAAGTTGAAGTGACTTTGTTTTTATTGCTAAACTGTCAATTTCAGTAAAATATAACTTCATTCTTTGAATTAATTTGTGTTATAAAATTCTCGCTGGGCACTTGTTTTTATAATTGACGACCACTTTGGTGTAAAAGTGAAGAAGTTGACTATTAACCAAGAGGTAGTAGGTTCGACCCTACACTCGCACTGAACAAACATTTGTGTGCATGGACATGTCTTTTTGTACTAATTTGGGTGTTATATGTATTTATTTGAGTTTATTTATAATACCACTGTTGATTCTGATATCTGTAACACAAGTGCTTAAGCTGCTTACCACGGAGTCAGATCAATGTATGTGATCGTGGTTATATATTTATTTAATTCTAGCCAAAATTGCAAACGAAACGTTGAATCAAAGTAAACTAAGCATATTCCTTACTAACATTTTCAACCAAGTATTCGACGAAATGGCCAAGCAAAACATGACCAAGACCCAAGTTTCTCTTTAAATTTATCTCTTTGTTTCTACTGTGTAGACTAACCTAACCTCTCTAGCGCACAAGAAGTCCAGAGGTCAACCCATTACATATTTCAACTGAGCGCATCGGAATGTTTTGCCGGTACATGTGTAAGCAACTTGACATAATTTTGAATTAGTGTCCTCGTGTCTGCACCTCCCTTAACTCAAGCTTGGGTGGTACCTGCCTTAGCCACCTACTGTGAAATAACGGTCATATCCGACTTAATATAGAAGGTGCTATAAGTCTTAGCGGGTCTAGAAGTTAAAAAACCCATAGCTCTTGGATGAGTAATAATTGTACGTTTGGCATAGTGGTGTTGTAGGTAAGTGTTTAGATGGAGTTACATTTGTCTTTACATCATGTTTATTGCAAAACTAACCCTATCACAATTTCTTATTATAAAAGATTTGATCAAAGACAAGACTGATTTAAAAAGACATCGACCACAACTGTTCTGCAGAAATTTAATTGAATCTATGTTGTTTTGATATTTAAGGTAAGGTAGGTGTAAGGTCAAGCACTGCCGACTAAGCGCGAAACTATTGAAATGCCAAATATCGAGTAAAAAAGACATGACTATTTAATAAAAAGCCTTGAGGTGAGCGAGAAAAACATACAAAAATTTTACGAAAAAAAGCCGGAATAAATTTAATGCCTCGGTAAAAATATAATTCAATCTTTCACAATTCGATTTCGTGAAATGAGATCTCGTGCATCAAAAATTCTACCTACATTAGAAACCTTGCAGAAGTGACTTAACTCGATCATTTAATAACTAATATTAGAATAATAGCTCTCCAAGCCGATTTCGACCACGGCGGCCAATCTCAACAGAGATCAGACAACTACGCAGGAGATATTGTAGTGCACAAGTGTGAACGCAATACACAGGTGTACTCACTGTTCCATCACTCTCAAAGTTCGGTGAGACTGCAATCCGTCATGACCGGAGAGAGATCAGGCGCAGGAACAACGGCTTAACGTGCTTTCCGAGGTACGGGGGTGTAACACCGCCGACTTCTCGACTCCAAGATGTTTTTGAGAAATTCAATAAAATTTTAGAAACAGTTTTGGTTCGACCTGGTATCGAACCCAGGACCTCTCGGATGTAAGGCAGAAACTTCGCCACTACACCAACGAGGCAGTAAAAAAATTAAAAAAAGAACGTAACTCCCATATAGGGCCAATATATCCACCTTAACCATGATATAGGTTCACGGAGGAGAACTTCATCATCAGAGTCTAAATTGGATGTTTCTTCAGCTTTTTAAAAGTTTGGACGTGCCTCATTATAAGTTGCAGTAATTATAATGCATGTTTTTTTAAATCTTTTGAAAATTTTAAATAAGATTGAAAGAACTAGGAGAACCCAAAAGTTTAGTGTAAGTATTTCTTAAATAACTTTTGTAGAGAAGAAGGATATACCATATCTTTTAAAACTTTTATTTGATATTGTGGCCATGATTTGTCGGGGTCAACCATTTTCCTTAAAAGTTTGTTTTTAACCCTCTGGAACTGACGTGGCTCAATTCTTACAATTGTAATGACGTGGTAGTACATGAGACACCATTTTCAAATCAAATATTTCTATAAAATTAAATTAATCAGGTATTTTAGTGTTATGTATTATATTAATAGACTATTATTCATGTCAAATTTACTTTTTATAAAGAAAACAATAAGTATTTTTTAAATTAAAGTGTTTTTACTAGATGACCTACTAAGCAGTCTTAAATTTTTACGTTCACATTAATGACATAAAAAATCACAAATATGTTTTTTTTTTAATTTTATCATCAGATGTTTAAAAAATTAACAAATAGAGTAATCATTTTAGGAAATATGAGATAATTTTGTTGGTTGACTTCAAAATTAGACAGTCTTCAAATCACAGCTTTGTTTGACAATTAATTATCACCTAGTGGCTTGGAGCACTGAAGGCAAATCGGCTTTGAACAATCACGACAACTGTATTTCATCTGCCTTTTTTTATCTTAGTTAGGCAAATATGGCAAATATTTCAGCCACTGTACCAAGTGACAGATCGAACAACTGGTGGTGGAGGAGGTAGAATTATTATTCTGGCAAAATTTCAAATAGTCTACAATGCATAAAGAATTGTAAAGGTTTCCACGCGGACGAAGTCGCGGGCGGCTACTAGTTTTTTACATATATATATATATATATATATATATATATATATATATATATATATATATATATTGACGTTGATGCACAAATAAAACTGTTTACGGTGAATAAATGCCTAACGCACTAAATGACCTCTTGACTTAAAAAATCTGTAACCGCTGGTTTCAATCATACCTTTGACTGGAAGTAAGATAACTGTCAGTTAGCAATCAAAAAGCTAGAGCATACATCCGTTAGTATAAACCTAACAGTATCATCAAAGGACTCTCAGTCTTAATTAGATAGATAGATATAGATAGATATAATATTCAAACTGGCCGCAAGTCTGTCATAATCTGACATCTGAATACGATTTTGTAGACCACCGGCTAAAAATTGAATGGCTAAAAATATGGGTGCGCATGCTACAAAAGTATGGAGTCCGCAGCGGATTATCGAGCCGCTCATCAGCTTGAACGTATTGGCGGGAGCTGGAACCGGTCCGCATTATACTCAAGCCCTCCTTTGAGTCTGCCCACCGCGTGTCGCGTACGGACTGAGAAAAAAATATAAATAACTTTCCGGTAAAAAAAATACTTACTAATAAACCAGGAATGAAGCTAGTGACCCTCAACAGCTAGACGGTTTATAACCAGCCATAGCAAAGAACCAGCGTGATTAGGTTATCTTTCAAACAAAAATCCAAACTGAAATTGGTTCAGGCGCTCGAGAGATATGATGCCACAGACAGAAACACACAAAAGCACAACAAAAAACATACACAAACAGACATAAGGGACTTATGACACCCCTCTCTTTTGTCGGGGGTTGGAGAAATATGGATGTGCATGCTACGAAAGTATGGAGTCCGCAACGGATTATCGAGGCGCACATCAGCTCGTACCTACATATTGGCGGGAGCTGAAACCGGTCCGCATTATACTCAAACCCTCCTTTGAGTCTGTCTACCGCGTGTCGCGTACGGACTGAGAGAAAAAAATACAAATGTAGACGGTTGCTGATCAGCCATAGCAAAGAACCAGCGTGATAAATTTATCTTTCGAAAAAAAATACGCACTGAAATCGGTTTATGCACTCGAGAGATATGTTTCAACAAACAAAAATACACACAAACGGACATAGGCGTCAAACTTATGACACCCCTCTTCGTCGGGAGTTAAAAAAATGGATGCACATGCTACGAAAGTATGGATTCCGCGGTGGATTATCGAGGCGGTCCGCTTTTATGCTCATACCGTCCTTTGAGTTTGCCCACCGCGTGTCGCGCATTGACTTAGAAAAATGATACAAAAAATAATGTGGCGCCTTCAAAAAAACTGACCACTTATAAAACCTTAATCTTTTGAGCCGAGCGTAACAGACACAATAATCAGCGTATTGTCACGATGGCGATATCTTTCATTTGATGTGTAAGCAGTAATGAGCCAATAATAGTTATACGCAGCGAATCCAAGACTTCGTTTTGTGGAAGGAGCTATTCGAAGCGATTTTGAGTAAATTGGCATTTTTATTTACGTACGAAGCGAACGGAACAAGTTTGAGAGATTTTGGACTTTTAAGCAATAGTGCGCCGGGTTACGTTATACAACCTTGGTGGTGACGACTACGCCACCTAATGAGTCGTTTCTCAATGAAGTCACTGCGTGATATCCTAATTGATTGACTTTTGATTAATATAAAATCGAATGAAAACTGCAGAAGAAGGTATATAAAAGACGTTCTTAAATTAATAGTTCTTTTAGAAAAAAGCAGTAGGTAATTGAGTATTTTTACCCTAGCGTCTAAAGGTCTATTACAAAGTTCTAGTGATTTCTTCACCTAGCGTAAAAAAGCCTGACGTTACTCGTACAATAAAAATTCTTATAATAAAAAATGATGCTTTTGCTAACCGTACTGAATCAGAAAAGCGCGCCGCGTCAAAAATAAAAGTTATGCCCAAGGTCTGTGACCTAACCTTCAACATCGCGAACTCTGATCATCACTCATCGGGCGTCTTTGATTTAACAAACAGCTTTAGGGCATTTAACCCTAAACTAACACCGTTAAAATAAAATTATTAAGGGGTTATTTTTTTTCAAATGTCGGGTTAACGATTCCTGACTAATAAATATTTAGAGACTAAGTTATTTTTTAAATGATTTATGTAAACGGTCGTTACTGTAGTCATCACGAAAAATTCGATCATGTTTTTTTTATTTTGCACATCAACTACTTTAAACTTCTACAAAAATAGACAAAATTAAATTGAAGAAAGCAAAAAAATTGTTTGAAAGATTTCCGATTGAAACTCTTTTCAACCGGATCAATCGAGGGTATCTTTTTCTATTTCAAGACATTAAATCCTTTGTTTGGGCAACTACGTGACCCAAAAACTAATTCCGAAAACTATTTAGCTAAATAGTCCTTTTAAAAGTACGCTGTCCTGCACTAAGCCCGTAAGCGAATGGGAAAGCAATTTCGTGTTTAGTTTGAATGATTGACCGAAAAGGATTTAGATCCCTCAAAATTCCCATTTAAAATAAGCCTTACATGGGAGAAGTGGTTGTTGAATTTTGGTTCTTAAATAGGTGTTGCTGTTTATAATTCTTATGTGCACTTGTTAAGAATGTGCCCCGTGTCTGCCTTGTTTCTGTAGTGGCAAAGATTCTGCGTTACATCCGAGATGTCCTGGGTTCGAATCCCGGGTCGAGCCAAACTTGTTTCTGAGATTTTCTGTCATGATTTCTCAAAAACAGCTCGGTGTTGGAAAGTTGACGGTGTTATACCCCCGTGCCTCAAAAAGCACGTTAAGCCGTTGGTCCTGCGCCTGATCTCTCTCTGGTCATGTCGGATTGCAGTGAGTGCACCTGTATATTGCGCTCACACTTGTGTACTTTAATATCTCGTACTTGGCTGATCTCTGTTGAGATTCGCCGCCGTGGTCGAAATCGGCCTGGAGGACTATTAAGAATGTGCACCAATAAACAATCTTGGCAATTTGACAAATTTGGCACATATACCTTTGTATGTGACATGTCGTCATTTTCTGCTTGTTTATTAATTTTATACAAATGGTTGTGTGTTGTTTTATCACAATACGACACTCAAACATTTGGATGAAATTTAATATTATAATATTATTTTTTAATACATGTTGTCAACCATTGACACCCTGTATAGCTAAAATTATTTGATGATTTTTATTTTATTTAGAAAGGAACGCTAACAGTACACATATACACACATTACATATTTCAATTTTCAATTTATATTGACGAATGAAAATATTGTCAAAAAGGCTATGAAACATATAACACGTTGTTAATTACCAAAATAATATTCATTTCCTTGGCTGCTTGAAACCAGAAAGATTTGTTGCCGAATTATTCCTATTTTCATTTCAATTTACAAAATTATAAATAATTCGTCGTCATTTGACGGCGCGGCAAAACGGCCGAGTCGATATTTTAACGAGTATACAACTTTAAATTTATAATGCCCGCTTTGTATTGAGCTCTAGTGATGTTCTAATGTCGATAAAAATATAATGGGTTCATACAATTGCACAGCAGGCTACCTTTTTTAATGCAAAATCCGTATCATAAGTCCATAACCCGTTGACCTAGATGAGCGAAAAACGCGACAAATACGAATCATTAAATACATGTATGTACGTTTATGATAGTGTCCTATCTTATCTATCCTAATACTTATCCTAAATCATGCAAGCCCAACTGATCTAGCGCGTTAGAACCACATGTTCCATCGTTTGGGTATTAATATAGCTTTATTGAAATTTTCAAATTATATAATAATAATAAAAGTTTTATTAATCTTTCATTTTCTAATTGAATCTAATATATCTTGTCGGTCCAGTGTTGGTGTTCATTTTATCAATCTTTGGTTGGAGCATCAAACTTCTATCGATAAGTTATGACCAAATGGCATCACTATTGGACACTCAATGGCTGACTGCATAAGCAATTTGGATGTTCGATGGTAATTTCGGAAATGCCTAGATGGACGGCTTGGTATTTCGACATACCGATAATGAGATGTTTGCGATGTATCGAAAGGAACCAATTACAGATGAACTGAAAATGTGAATCGGATTTCAGTTAACTGTAAATAGAAACTCTAACAACATTGATACTTTTCCTATATTCCGCCCAATAACGATATTGCGTTTCGCTCAACAGCAGCGCTACTAATATTTTTATAAGAAACGACTCTATAACACTCGTGTTATCATTCCGAAAGGCTTGACTGTGATAATACTAGTAGTTTTCTTTCAATTCGGTATGTTATATTTTTTCACTTTATTTATTAGTGACAACAACAACATTACAACTTAAAAAAATACATGAGGAAATACCACGAGGTACTATAATAATAAGTAAAAGTGTTGAATATGACGTTAGGAGTAAGCACATTCTTTACATGTGTAGTTACACATGTGTCGACAAATAGAGAAGATCTGCATGCGCATTATCAATTTTGGAGTACTGTACATATGTATCTACCCAAATTTACAAAATACTTTCATCAGTCGTGGAAGCAATTAGTTAAGAACATATTTTTTTTAATAACTTTTATTTTGTAGTTTAATGCAAATTTCTATACAATGTGAAATTGTGCCATTGGTAGAGCAATCGCTCGGCTTGCAAGAGGGTTCGAGTTCCGCCTGCGGTCCGTTTTTTTTTTAAGTGTGTTTTTATTTTATATTGTAAAGAAATTTGCATTGTTAATGCTAAAACACAAAGTAACTAACTAAATTAATTAGCTGATTTATCTTGACCGATTGTTAAACAGCTTAAAAGGTGTTTATTTATGGTGTTGAAGGTATCATACCGCAACATTGATGAATCATGACTGGCTTCAGCCTATGGAGCACTCAAAGAAATTCGGACCGATGAGTAAGTGTCAAATATGATATAATATAAAGATATACAGGACTTAACTTTAATACATCTACTTAACTCATGAATACATAAAGAAGAATTTGTACTTCGTCATATTAAAACCAAACTTTATCCATACAATAGGCGCTTACTCTCAAATCAAAAATGCCAACCAGTTCGCACTTTGTGTGTTGATCAGTCAATAAGTTTTCCTTTTACGGATTGCTCCCTTCGCAATTTTGCCCTTGACTTTTGCATGATGATGAATTTTGCATTAACGTAACGAGAAACAATAGGAACACGCGCTTACATCCCACGTATGCGCGTGCGCATAATCACACGCGTACTCTTAGACCCAAGGCAGAGATGGTATGAGGTAGTCAGGCGTGGTCCTCCTAAACCGAGTCCAATGGACCTACTCCGCACCCAGGCGTAATCTTAGATTAACTTAAAAATAAGCAGACATGGTATGAGATAGTCGGGCGTGGTCCCACAACCTAAAAATAGGTAGACATGGTATGAGATAGTCGGGCGTGGTCCTACTAAGCCGAGTCCAATGGTCCTACTCCGCACCCAGGCGTAATCTTAGATCAACCTAAAAATAGGCAGAAATGGTATGAGATAGTCAGGCGTGGTCCTACTAAACCGAGTCTAATGGGCCTACACCGAACCCAGTCGTCGTTAGTACAGCGAGCTGCCTACACGTGAGCGGGCCGCTCAGGCAAAAAAATGGGCCATTTTTAAGTTGACCTTTGTAAGGACATACCGTATCTTCCTCTGTTTGGTTTGATCAAACTCGCGAACAGCTCGAATTGCATGAATATTAATAATAATAATTATAATTAATTGAAATTCATTTATTTCAGGTTATTAAGACACATAATAGTGACCGTACAATACAAAATTAAATTATATAAATAAATATATGTGAAAGGTGTTATGCGGGGCTGGCTGGGTATGTGGCGGTCGCAAGGTGGTCCACTCCGGGAGGTGATGACCGGGGGGTGATGACCGGGGGGTGATGACCGGGGGGTGATGACCGGGGGGTGATGACCGGGAGGTGTAGACCGGGGGGTGATACCAAAAACGCAGCTCTGGTAATGGTGCAACTTGTAATGCTCAAAAAACGTGGATACAATAATACAGCACGGGGCTGTTGTATGAGTGAGTATGCTCACGGTTGGTTGATACTCAAGTAAACCGGCAACAGGCACGGGTAGGGTAACCACAAGGTCGCAGGAGAGCCGAGGGCGTGCCTCTACTGTGCGGTGAAGCTCAGTGTTAACTGAGTGAGACAACTCACAAAGTGTCCTACAGGATCCTTAAGTCTATCAGAAAAAATCGGAAACTGCCGCGAGTTAACTTGAAACAGCGCCATCTCGTAGTAGTGTGAGGAACTAATCTGACTTAATCGAAATGGTTCTTGTTTTAGTATATGTTTGTTTTCTTTGGCTCATAATTTTCGGTACGTAGTGTTACATATATAGTTTTAATGATAATAATGGTTTTGGGATATAATTATGCATATTTCATCTTTTCACCTCTAGCTAAAGCTAATAATAATCTTGTATCTAATTAAAACCTTGTACTGAATTAAGTTTGAGAAGTAAGTTGACCAATGTTTCTCATATATCCCGCTATTAAAAAAAAATCCACGGGTTGCACTCCGGGAGTGCCGGCAGAAGTGAAAACTTAACAACCGTCTTACGGTTTTTCGATCAGCATCACGTGACCTGACGCGAGTTTCACAGTTTCTACCCATGCCACAAAAGTGCTCAACGCCCCTAAAGAAGTTTTCACTTCAAAAATCAGGTATGCTTCAAGTTCCACTCGATTTAAAACAAGCATTGTTCTTGGAACTTGGCGATGAACTACCGTGCCCGGCTCAATGTCTCAAACGCCGCGGGCAATGATTCGGGTGCCCGGTTGCATGGTTCTGTTTCAATGGACGCTTTGTAAAAACAACTTGATTACAAGATGACCGTTGGTATAAGTAATTTTAGATTTTTGAAGTCATTTCAGGAAATAGGGTTTCGACATTTGACGACCACTTTGGTATAATGGTCAAGAACTTGACTATTAACAAAGAGGTCGCAGGTTCGATTCCTGCACTGTACAAACATTTGTGTGCATGAACATGTCTGTTTGTAGTGGTCTGGGTGTTATATGTATTTATTTAAATTTATTTTTAATACTACTGTTGATTGTCATATCTGTAACACAAGTGCTTAAGCTACTTACCACGGAGTCAGATCTAAACATGCATAAGGTCATTGATAGTTTTTTTTACCTGAAATGTGCTGAAATAACCCTTAAACAGGCCCCGATAAACCGCTACTGTATATTAAGTGTTATATATGGATTTAGGCTTAAAATAACGCCCTTTTCGAATCCTAATCAACAAATTACTGAAAAAACACTGAAATAGCTGAAAAAATTACGTGGGAAAACATAATCCCATTGCCTGGGTAAATACAACTCTTATCTGTATATCTATATATAAATGGTGAAGGCTAGTCTGTTCATAATTTATTTATTTTATGTACTTATTTACTTTTATTTTGTAAGGAGTTTGAAATAAAACAACAATATTATTCAGTCGTATTATCATCATAACTGTATTTTTTTGTTTTGATGAAATTTATAAATGAAATATATTTATGCCCCAGAACCAGAAGAAAAAAAAATCCTATTGCAAATCTCAACTTCTAAAAATCTCGTAAAATAATCGTATCTCGTAAAATAATCTCTCTCTCGTAAAATAATCATAACCATGCGTATTTTCTAATTAAATTTGCTTATTTTAAAACACACGAACAAAGTAGGGTGAATAAGCTAGTATACAAAAAATAAGGTAATTGGAACAGGCAAAGGAAATATAGTTCCCACAAATAGATCAACTCAACAGGTTATGGTCATATGTTCCCCACGTGTTATTTTACCTTATTTTTATAACATTTTGCAGAAAAACAACAAAAAACATTAAAATTTTGATACTATAACTCAAAATCTATATCATATCAAAAAATTGCATGAGTTTTCTTTCTTGGTTTCGCCATAATCGGGAAAAGTATTGCACAGTTACTGAAAATCACCTCTCCAATGGTAGTCAAAAATTCAACTGGCTGTCAATGACACATACGTTCGAAAACACCGAGTTTTAGTATTTGGAACCATAGAGCATATATTATAGATTAGATTTTGATAGATTGTGGGCTTTGATTCACCAAAACCTGGCTACGACGTCAAAAAATCTATGTGGGAAGCATACGTCCGCGGCCTGCTTAAGGGATAATTATGTTCTTTCTTTTTATTATATTACTAGCCTCCCGCCAGCGGCTCGGCCCGCGTGGATCATAAAGCTTGGAATTATCAGTGGTACTCTTTAGTTTTTAGCATGTTTTTAGGGTTCCGTACCTCAAAAGAAAAAAACGGAACCCTTATAAGATCACTTTGTTGTCCGTCTGTCCGTCTGTCCGTCCGTCTGTCAAGACCGTTTTTCTCAGCAACGCGTGGAGGTATCAAACTGAAATTTATATATGATACTTAGGTCTACTGTCCTTGGAAGCTGTAGAAAAATCAACCTTCTAAGATCAAAAGATACAGCCATTTAGGCCACAAATTTCCGCAAATTCTCGAAACTCGCACGGGAATCAAAACCTACAGGGTACTTCCCGTAAACTTAGAATCTTGAAATTTAGTACGGAGTCACGTCTTATAGTACAGATATAGGAAAAATTATGAAAGCCGTTAATTTTCAGTTTCATCATATAAAAAAAATTTTTTTTGAAAAATATTTTTGTCAATTTTGAAAATTTCAAAGTTACTACTCCTTATCTACAGGTTTGTACGGAACCCTCGGTGCGCGAGTCCATAAAATTTGTTCTTGAATCACTCTATCTTTTAAAAATACCGCATCAAAATCTGTTGAGTAGTTCTTAAGATCTAAGCATAGATAACATACATAATTACAGACATAGGGACGAACGCGGGAAGCGATTTTACTTTCTACTATGTATCAAAAATGCTTCACTCTATCAATGTTTTCGGACTCTTTCTGGAGAAGAAATCAAAATTCTTATAATAAAAAATGATGCTTTTGCTAACCGTACTGAATCAGAAAAGCGCGCCGCGTCAAAAATAAAAGTTATGCCCAAGGTCTGTGACCTAACCTTCAACATCGCGAACTCTGATCATCACTCATCGGGCGTCTTTGATTTAACAAACAGCTTTAGGGCATTTAACCCTAAACTAACACCGTTAAAATAAAATTATTTAGGGGTTATTTTTTTTCAAATTTCGGGTTAACGATTCCTGACTAATAAATATTTAGAGACTAAGTTATTTTTTAAATGATTTATGTAAACGGTCGTTACTGTAGTCATTACGAAAAATTCGATCATGTTTTTTTTTTATTTTGCACATCAACTACTTTAAACTTCTACAAAAATAGACAAAATTAAATTGAAGAAAGCAAAAAAATTGTTTGAAAGACTTCCGATTGAAACTCTTTTCAACCGGATCAATCGAGGGTATCTTTTACTATTTCAAGACATTCAATCCTTTGTTTGGGCAACTACGTGACCCAAAAACTAATTCCGAAAACTATTTAGCTAAATAGTCCTTTTAAAAGTACGCTGTCCTGCACTAAGCCCGTAAGCGAATGGGAAAGCAATTTCGTGTTTAGTTTGAATGATTGACCGAAAAGGATTTAGATCCCTCAAAATTCCCATTTAAAATAAGCCTTACATGGGAGAAGTGGTTGTTGAATTTTGGTTCTTAAATAGGTGTTCCTGTTTATAATTCTTATGTGCACTTGTTAAGCATGTGCCCCGTGGCTGCCTTGTTTCTGTAGTGGCAAAGATTCTGCAATACATCCGAGAGGTCCTGGGTTCGAATCCCGGGTCGAGCCAAACTTGTTTCTGAGATTTTCTGTCATGAATTTCTCAAAAACAGCTCGGTGTTGGAAAGTTGACGGTGTTATACCCCCGTGCCTCAGAAAGCACGTTAAGCCGTTGGTCCTGCGCCTGATCTCTCTCCGGTCATGTCGGATTGCAGTGAGTGCACCTGTATATTGCGCTCACACTTGTGAAAAACTTTAATATCTCCTGCGTACTTGGCTGATCTCTGTTGAGATTGGCCGCCGTGGTCGAAATCGGCCTGGAGGACTATTAAGAATGTGCCCCAATAAGTGGTCAAGCATCCTCACCCACTGGCTGCTTGGACTCGTCCGAAAGGCAGACCTCGAAAACAATGGCGAAACAATCTTGGCAATTTGACAAATTTAGTACACATACCTTTGTATGTGACATGTCGTCATTTTCTGCTTGTTTATTAATTTTATACAAATGGTTGTGTGTTGTTTTATCACAATACGACACTCAAACATTTGGATGAAATTTAATATTATAATATTATTTTTTAATACATGTTGTCAACCATTGACACCCTGTATAGCTAAAATTATTTGATGATTTTTATTTTATTTAGAAAGGAACGCTTACAGTACCTACACATAATTATACACACATTACATATTTCAATTTTCAATTTACATTGACGAATGAAAATATTGTCAAAAAGGCTATGAAACATTTAACACGTTGTTAATTACCAAAATAATATTCATTTCCTTGGCTGCTTGAAACCAGAAAGATTTGTTGCCGAATTATTCCGATTTTCATTTCAATTTACAAAATTATAAATAATTCGTCGTCATTTGACGGCGCGGCAAAACGGCCGAGTCGATATTTTAACGAGTATACAACTTTAAATTTATAATGCCCGCTTTGTATTGAGCTCTAGTGATGTTCTAATGTCGATAAAAATATAATGGGTTCATACAATTGCACAGCAGGCTACCTTCTTTATTGCAAAATCGCCCCTATCATAAGTCCATAACCCGTTGACCTAGATGAGCGAAAAACGCGACAAATGCGAATCATTAAATTTATGTATGTACGTTTATGATAGTGTCCTATCTTATCTATCCTAATACTTATCCTAAATCATGCAAGCCCAACTGATCTAGCGCGTTAGAACCACATGTTCCATCGTTTGGGTATTAATATAGCTTTATTGAATTGCTTACAAATACGATCGATATTTTTTTAATTTATATAATAATAATAATAATAGTTTTTTTAATCTTTCATTTTCTAATTGAATCTAATATATCTTGTCGATCCAGTGTTGGTGTTCATTTTATCAATCTTTGGTTGGAGCATCAAACTTCTATCGATAAGTTATGACCAAATGACATCACTATTGGACACTCAATGGCTGACTGCATAAGCAATTTGGATGTTCGATGGTAATTTCGGAAATGCCTAGATGGACGGCTTGGTATTTCGACATACCGATAATGAGATGTTTGCGATGTATCGAAAGGAACCAATTACAGATGAACTGAAAATGTGAATCGGATTTCAGTTAACTGTAAATAGAAACTCTAACAACATTGATACTTTTCCTATATTCCGCCCAATAACGATATTGCGTTTCGCTCAACAGCAGCGCTACAAATATTTTTATAAGAAACGACTCTATAATACTCGTGTTATCATTCCGAAAGGCTTGACTGTGATAATTACTAGTAGTTTTCTTTCAATTCGGTATGTTATATTTTTTTACTTTATTTATTAGTGACAACAACAACATTACAACTTAAAAAAATACACGAGGAAATAACTTAATTAGATCACAGTTGACCACGAGGTACTATAATAATAAGTAAAAGTGTTGAATATGACGTTAGGAGTAAGCACATTCTTTACATGTGTAGTTACACATGTGTCGACAAATAGAGAAGATCTGCATGCGCATTATCAATTTTGGAGTACTGTACATATGCATCTACCCAAATTTACAAAATACTTTCATCAGTCGTGGAAGCAATTAGTTAAGAACATATTTTTTTAATAACTTTTATTTTGTAGTTTAATGCAAATTTCTATACGATGTGAAATTGTGCCATTGGTAGAGCAATCGCTCGGCTTGCAAGAGGGTTCGAGTTCCGCCTGCGGTCCGTTTTTTTTTAAGTGTGTTTTTATTTTATATTGTAAAGAAATTTGCATTGTTAATGCTAAAACACAAAGTAACTAACTAAATAATTTAGCTGATTTATCTTGACCGTGGTGCTTGTGGCGCAGTGGTTGCAGCGCTTTGGTAGTGATACCCAAAGTTAAGCAACCTAAGGCGCGGTCATGTTTGGGATAGGTGACCATTGTGACCATTTAAGTGACGTCTATTTACAAGCATCTCCGTGCTTCGGAAGGCACGTTAAGCTGTTGGTCCCGGTTAATATCGACAGATATTAGTCGCTAAGCCTGGTCAGAGGCCCTCGGGCGGCTTAATAACATCTGACAGTAAGGTTGGTCACTTACCTTACAAACACCCCTCCACCAATCCGCACTGAGCCCGCGTGGTGGAGTATGGCTCGTACCACCTCATAGTTGAGGTGAGGCCTGTGCCCAGCAGTGGGACGCATATAGGCTGATGAGATGAGATGAGATAGATCTTGACCGATTGTTAAACAGCTTAAAAGGTGTTTCTTTATGGTGTTGAAGGTATCTTACCGCAACATTGATGAATCATGACTGGGATCAGCCTATGGAGCACTCAAAGAAATTCTGACCGATGAGTAAGTATCAAATATGATATAATATAAAGATATACAGGACTTAACTTTAATACTCCTGGCCGATTTCGACCACGGCGGCCAGTCTCAACAGAGATCAGCCAACTACGCAGGAGATATTATAGTGCACAAGTGTGAGCGCAATACACAGGTGCACTCACTGTTCCATCACTCTCAAAGTTCGGTGACACGGTAATCCGAAATGACCGGAGAGAGATCAGGCGCAGGACCAACGGCTTAACGTGCTTTCCGAGGCACGGGGGTGTAACACCGCCAACTTCCAGACTCCGAGCTGTTTTTGAGAAATTCATGACAGAAAATCTCAGAAACAATTTTGGCTCGACCTAGGATTCGAACCCAGGACCTCTCGGATGTAAAGCAGAGAGTTTGCCACTACACCAACGAGGTAGTCTCATGAATACATAAAGAAGAATTGTACTTCGTCATATATAAAAATCAAACTTTATCCAGACAATAGGCGCTTACTCTCAAATCAAAAATGCCAACCAGTGCACTTTGTGTGTTGATCAGTCAATAAGTTTTCCTTTTACGGATTGCTGCCTTCGGAATTTTGCCCTTGAGTTCTCACTTCTGTTTAACATATAGGTGATGCAGCATTAACGTAACGAGAAACAATAGGAACACGCGCTTACATCCCACGTATGCGCGTGCGCATAATCACACGCGTACTCTTAGACCCAAGGCAGAGATGGTATGAGGTAGTCAGGCGTGGTCCTCCTAAACCGAGTCCAATGGACCTACTCCGCACCCAGGCGTAATCTTAGATTAACTTAAAAATAAGCAGACATGGTATGAGATAGTCAGGCGTGGTCCTACTAAACCGAGTCTTATGGGCCTACTCCGAACCCAGTCGTTATCTTAGATCAACCTAAAAATTGGCAGAAACGGCATGAAATAGTCGGGCGTGGTCCTACTAAACTGAGTCCAATGGACCTACTCTGCACCCAGTCGTCGTTAGTATAGCGAGCTGCCTACACGTGAGCGGCCCGCTCAGGCAAAAAAATGGGCCATTTTTAAGTTGACCTTTGTAAGGACGTACCGTATCTTCCTCTCTTTGGTTTGATCAAACTCGCGAACAGCTAGAATTGCATGAATATTAATAATAATAATTATAAATAATTGAAATTCATTTATTTTAGGTTATTAAAACACATAATAGTGACCGTACAATACAAAATTAAATTATTTAAATAAATATATAGTTTTAATAATAATAATAGTTTTTAACTATTTTATTTACGACTAGCCGCCGGTCCCGGATTTTCCCTAATATTTTTAGTATTTAAATCTAAATCAAATGTTCATCAGAAATAATCATATTTAACTTCATTTATAGAACTTCCACGAAATTAGCCTTTTTACAAACATAACATATTTACCGACTTTAATGATCAAATATCTTGTAGAACCGATATTTGGAAAATTAAATTTACACGAATAAAACATAAAATAATGAATTTACCGAAAATCATCAGTTAAAAGAAAAATCCGAAAAAACCGTCATACGCCCGGAGGCGCGCCTTTTTATACACAACATTATCCGTTACGCCCAGCAAGCATTATCCTCGCGCGGCAAAACAAGAAAAATATCTTTTGAAAATGGAACACGTCAAAATATTTTGCGAAATACAAAACGCGAGCCAAGTTCAATTGTTAATTTAATTATAGCTGGTTGAAATAAAGTCATGTAAAAATATACATTAATTAAAACGTGTCTACATAGTTACAACTCTTTCAGTTATTTTTTTTTTCAGTCAGTTAATAATAATTCGGTGTTTATATCAGTTTATTTAAATTATTGGTAATATTACATGATGGTTTTGGGACATAATTATGCATATTTCATCATTTCACCTCTAGCTAAAGCTAATAATAATCTTGTATCTGATTAAAACCTTGTACTGAATTAAGTTTGAGAAGTAAGTTGACCAATGTTTCTCATATATCCCGCTAGTAAAAAAAAAACACGGGTTGCACTCCGGGAGTGCCGGCAGAAGTGAAAACTTAACAACCGTCTTACGGTTTTTCGATCAGCATCACGTGACCTGACGCGAGTTTCACAGTTTCTACCCATGCCACAAAAGTGCTCAACGCCGCTAAAGAAGTTTTCACTTCAAAAACGGGTATGCTTTCAGTTCCACTCGATTTAAAACAAGCATTGTTCTTGCAACTTGGCGATGAACTACCGTGCCCGGCTCAATGTCTCAAACGCCGCGGGCAATGATTCGGGTGCCCGGTTGCATGGTTCTGTTACAATGGACGCTTTGTAAAAACAACTTGATTACAAGATGACCGTTGGTATAAGTAATTTTAGATTTTTTAAGTCATTTTAGGAAATAGGGTTTCGACATTTGACGACCACTTTGGTATAATGGTCAAGAAGTTGACTATTAACAAAGAGGTCGCAGGTTCGATTCCTGCACTGTACAAACATTTGTGTGCATGAACATGTCTGTTTGTAGTGGTCTGGGTGTTATATGTATTTATTTAAATTTATTTGTGTACTACTGTTGATTGTCATATCTGTAACACAAGTGCTTAAGCTACTTACCACGGAGTCAGATCTAAACATGCATAAGGTCATTGATAGTTTTTTTTTATCTGAAATGTGCTGAAATAAGTATGTTCTTTCTTTTTATTATATTACTAGCCTCCCGCTAGCGGCTCGGCCCGCGTGGATCATAAAGCTTGGAATTATCAGTGGTACTCTTTAGTTTTTAGCATGTTTTTATACATATTATAAAATTTGTTCTTGATTCACTCTATCTATTAAAAATACCGCATCAAAATCTGTTGAGTAGTTCTAAAGATCTAAGCATAGATAACATACATATTACTGACAGGGACGAACGCGGGAAGCGATTTTGCTTTCTACTATGTATCAAAAATGCTTCACTCTATCAATGTTTTCGGACTCTTTCTGGAGAAAAAATCAATCCAAAACGTCTATTGAGTGACCATGTAAATCTTAAAACCTTTATGAAATAAAATAACAATCCAACCTAATGAACCATTTACTCCCTGCTACCTTACTCGTATCAAACCGCATTAAACTGATCAAGAATTGGCTAGACGACACCACAAATCGTTGACATACTTCTTATTATCTGTCAAAACGATCTGCCTCCATAGATTTTGTATGGGAATAAATGAACGTGACGTCACGGTCATATATTAGAAATCGGAGTCAATTGACCGAATATTTATTGAGTTTTGTGTGTTTAAAAATTGGTTTCGACAGCTTTTTGAAAATAAACTGGTTATAATTACTTCATAGGGGCTATGTTTTTTAAACGCCATGGTCTTGAAAATATTTAAGATAGCTGACATCATGCCAATTGACGAAGTTGAGGTCTCACAGGTAGAGTTAAATAGCACGCTTTTGCCTCCTTCAAAACTGTGTCCACTGTAGAATCTCCAAGACACCATCGGATGACGGCAGCGAACAATGGCGACATACACATAGATGGCACTTGTCAAAAAATAAAACAGCACACGCCCCGATATGGTCCTTTTATACCGCCTCGCAACAAAGATAAACGTTTTTTAAACCTTTTTTCGGCAAAATAATGATGTGGTAATGAAAACGGAGACAATGCGGCCGAAATTGAATGTGGAGTATCGTTCAAAAATGGTATAGGAAGTTCAAATTATGGCGAAACGATGATAAATAAATCTGACTTTATAATATACTAGTGCCCTCCCGCGACTTCGTCCGCGTGGAATCCCTTTGTTTTCACAATAAAGGGATTAAAAGTATCCTATGTCCGTTTCCTGGTTCTAAGCCAACTCTCCACAAATTTTCAGCCAAATCGGTTCATCCGTTCTTGAGTTATAAATAGTGTAACTAACACCACTTTCTTTTATATTATATAGATTAAAACAGATTCGTAGCTTACATTTTAGTGGAAATAGGTATTGGTGTTACAAGGTCTTAATTAAATTAAATTAAATTTAATTAAAAATCTTTATTTCGGACCATAAATCCTACATCATATCATAATTAAGTTACTTTATTTTTTAGCATTAACAATGCAAATTTCTTAACAATGTGAAATTAAAACACACTTACTCACACTATGGCTGCAGTCTAAAGAGCACTTGAAGAAATTCGGACCCATGAGTAAGTGTCATGGTAGCTCAATTGAAAAAGTAAGCGGTTTGCGAGAGGTGCGAGTTCGAGACCCGCCTGTGGCAGTCCACTTTTCTTCAAGTGTGTTTTAATTTCACATTGTAAAGGTGTTAATTCCAAAAACATGCTTTAATTTAAAATACTTATGTATATACTTAGGCAACTGAACATGTGTTCTGTTTCATATTATCCTGGAGTCAGTGTGAGTATAACAGTTTTTTCACATAATTTTAACAACAAAGTAAGAACTCAAGACAATACCGGTGCTCTCTTCAAATACTGTAAAACATTGCCAATACATTTGCAGGTGCAATACAGTTTGCTCAAGGAAAATTTCTTTAATGAATCGTTAAAAGTCCCTATTAGCCACCCTGTATGCACCCGAGCAACGTCTGCTAGCAGGCTTTGCACGCCACGCGCAAACAATGCGTAAGGCGCGAGCGAACAACTGAATACCTCATACCTAGACTTATCAATAACATTCCTCCTACTAAGCTAGTGAATGTCACACAGAAAAATATTAAAATTAAGTTCAAAGAATATTTTCTCGGAACGTTGTAGCATCAAATTATTTTTTGTTATTAATATTGTTTTGAATTGTACCTATTGTTTGAATATGTAATAGAAAGATAAGTAGTTATTTCGCTTCAGAGTAATTTATTGTACTATTTGTAAATTATAAGCTCCGATAGCACAAATACAAACCTTAGTGGTTTTAGTTGCTATCTTTATTTTCATATATGTTTGTAGTGTTTGTATATGATAAATAAATAAATAAATAACTGTAGCAAATGATACCATTTGATTCGATCATAAACAACAATTCACGTTGAATGAACGACTATAAAGCCGGTTTTATATGCAGACAACAAAACATTTCAAAACTCCATAACCTGAGTGGTTAAAACCAACCAATGTTGCTACATTACTATAGAAATCGAGAAACAAAATATATTCAGAGCAATTCGCGGCCGTGTTCCGAGTGTGTTTTAATAAACAATTTGCAACAAAATACTTGGCGACACCGCTGCATTTTATTTTTTCCAAACAATACCTTTTCGAAGCTAATCCAATACCAAAACTGCGTATACGCAGCCTCCTTATTAGGACTCGGATGGCACTGCGCACATTTCTTGAGGAATAACCAGTGAATCTTGGCCCTTGGATGTGGCGGTTGTATACAAACTTCTTAACACTGTGACGATTCAGGGAGATCTTTTCAAGGTGGTTTGGTAGTAGGAATAAATAGAGTCGATATAGGAGCGGATAGGCGACAACAATGGTCGTTCGGAATTTAAAATTACGCGTAAAATATAAGGTTGCCGGACGAGGATTTATTTAAATTTGATATGGATGGGGAATGTGGGGTTGTATACGAGGTTTTGCGCTAGGGGTGTCATCATCGCTGTAAATCATAGTCAGTTACTAAAAAACACATTAGCCGCCACCGATTAATAGGCACCGACACTCGTGACCATAGACCGAAGTTATATATTCATAGTCTAGTTCTTCCCCGTGCCTCGAAAAGCACGTTAAGCCATTGGTCCTGCGCCTGATCTCTTTCAGTCATGTCGGATTGCCGTCTCACCGAACTATGAGAGTGATAAAACTGTGAGTGCACCTGTGTATTGCGCTCACACTTGTGCACTATAATATTTCCTGCGTAGTTGGCTGATCTCTGTTGAGATTGGCCGCCGTGGTCGAAATCGGCCAGGAGAACTATTATTAGTTTTTATCTATGCTCGTGACTGACAAGTCGCGCAAAACCTGTCAACCAACAGCCTCAGCTAAATTGCTGGCAGTCACACGAAAACCGTAGTGATATTCCGCAAGTGTACCCTGAGCCTTACTTATGGCAAAAAGATTTAAAATATGAAAAATCTACTAGTGGGTCATCACTTCATCATAAAAGAATAATTTCTGATATTATTTTAGCAAAAAGATCCGACTCTCTACAGCATTTGTACTAGTGATCAACCTCAGACTTTAAATTGAACAATAAACCTCCACCTCAATTCAAAGTTCTTCAAATTCAAATACAAGTTGGTATAAAATTATTCAATGTTTTTCGATGGTATGACATCATCTCTGTCCGTTCCTTTGTTGATGAATGAAATAAGACCTATTTAAAATAGACCTCGCATACATATATCTCATGATGCGTTCCCATTTTATCTCATTCCACACGCGTGTCTCGACACACCATCAGTCTTGGCTTCGGTTGCGTAATTACTAAAATGGCCGCTATTGGAACTCACTTTGTGATCTCCATTAATCAAAGCAAATCAGTGAGTTGAAATCGGCATATACTGAGAGTCTTCTAGAGTGATTAGGTCCTTTAACTTAATATTTAGAGGTATATTAAGCATTGTATTGATATTTGGCTAAAGAATCATTTTCGTTAGTATTCCATTGGTCTGTCCATGAAAACATCTTTTTTTAAATTATTATTTGGTATAGGTTTGCTCTTGACCCGAAACTAAGCCCAAAGAGGCTAAGACTGAGTCTACGATGGAGCGAGCTCACCTAGAAGTTCACTCTAGCTTGAACACTGACGCAGGTTGTGAGTTCCACTCTTTTGCATCTATGATGACTGAAACATTTGAATTTGGTGGTCAAATTCAAATGTTTTACAATAACTGGATGATCCAGGTACCGTCTTTTTGTCCAAAAAAGGTAAGCAAAAGTCTGTTTTTTTTTTAGGATTTATCGCAAGCAAAACTTAGTTCCATAAAGTTTTGACTGTATATTTCGACGTATCCATGTTGATTACTCCCATGGTCAATCTAGCACAAGAGAAAGGGATGGCTACATTCAAAATTAATAAAACTATTGACTTGCAGAGTACAGCCTCTGTGACAAAGCTCCATTCCTGGACGTACCTTTTTTGGTTGGAATGGATCGATTGAGCTGAAGTTGTCATACAAGTATATCCAGAACAAAATATCGTATATCGTATATCCAGTAAGTATGTCCAGAATAAAATTGATTTTATGACTTAAAAATACCAACCAAAGCTAAATGTAATCAGAATCAAAAGTAGAATTACAAATACACTTAAATAAATACATATAACACCCAGACTAGCATAAACAGATATGTTCATGCACACAAATGTTTGTACAGTGCGGGCGGGGATCGAACCCGCGACCTCTTGGTTAAAAGTCAACTTCTTAAACATTACTCCAAAGTGGTCGTCAAATGTAATGAAGAAGTATGCCCCAAGTTTAAATATAAAATAATTCGAGGTATAAATGTCAAAGCTTATTTAGGAAGTATCAAAAATAATATTAATGTAAAAACATTATTTTAAGAAATTTTTACATTTTGTTTCTTTAGAGAGTTGCAATTCTTCACATTTAGAAAACTACATCTTTTTGTTACTAAAAAAAGCTATTAAGTCTTATAGTTTGCATTTTAAATATCTGGTTAAAACCATTTCGCCGAATGATCGATAGCTGCAGCTCGAAGTAGCTTCAGAGCCTGTTATCATCTGTTACAGACTTATCTTTAGCTTCATTAAATTCAACTTTATCCCTTTCGTATTAAGGGTTTACTTGTACTTGCAAATCAGCGTTAGGTTTTCACTTAAACCCTTTGACAACTCTATGGATGATCTCATAGTTTTGATAAACGCTCGCATACCGTATAGGGTTCGAAGGAGTTATGTGGTCTTTGGATCATTAGGAGTTAAATGTGAAATCGGGTGTAGGTATTTCATTGAGACAGTCGATTATTGGATTATTGACTTAAAAGGTGAGACGACAGTTGCTTTCAATTCGCAATAAATGGACGCTAAATCAAGATGCTTAGAAATACGCTCTCTTGAAGTATTTTTACTTCTAGAATCTAAAAAGCTCCATAATTGAGTAGGTAGAACATTTCTTTGCATGATATATACGTACACGTTTTAAGAGAGAACTATTTTAAGCTACTTATTTTTTTCTTTGCATAATTTATACACGTTTTGACTTATTTAAGATACTTATTCAATAGGCAGTTTTCTTTACAGAGTGATTGTAGCGTACAAATTCAAAATATACCACTGTTTTATTTTTTACAATAATGTCAACTATTCGATTCAATGGAAATCAAAGCACTCGGGGACCGTTAGTTCAATGTACTAAATATATAATTTTGGTAGCATTATATCGTTTTATTATTGGGCTAGCAATTTAACAATAAAATACACTTTATCCTCGGCAGCCCTGTATGTATCAACAATTGGCGCGGGCTAGTTGACGCGCTCGTTATGAGATGTCGCTAGTGTCGCGCGTGTAATGGCTTCGGCGCAGGCGCAGGAACTACGTGTGCGCCATTACAATATGTAAACGCGGCTGAAAATAAGTGTTACCTTGTTGGCGAGGCGAAAGTTCCATTCCAATTCAAAAAAGAGCTAGTTAGGTGTATATACTCTGATTTGTAGATCAGAGAAACAGCAATGGGATATTTTGCAACTAAATGGTAGTCAATCGATTAGTATTAGTAATTAGTATAATAAAATTATGTGGTGCTGCCGTCTGAAATGTACGAGGTAGGCAAAAAAACAGCCAAGTACGTGTCCAACCCACAAACAAAGGGTTCTTTACCAGTGTCTATATAGGGTATATGAAATAGAAATTACTATTAGTAATTGTATAGAAGCCTCAGTAAAATATTTTTCAAATCTGGTTTTAGTTTTTTTTATGGCGGCAACAAAATACATTATTTCTAAAATAAACGAATATATGCAAACAGCTGCGGGTCTCGTCGTAATGTGTCCCATTTTTACATTTTAAACAATAAGTTCATCGACAAGTTGCGTACCTAATACTTATCAATTAAAACGGGACATGCCATACTACACTTTTAAAATGACAACATCATTAATTATTAATATCATTAATATAGTTTTATTCGTGTTATTGTGAAAAAACGCTAATTTTTAAAAGCACTTTTTATTAAAAGGGATGCCTTAAAATATTAAAATAACCATTTACCACGCTCTTGACATCTTCATATCTGTATTCAAAGATCTTGAATCAATTAATTATCCAATCAAACCAACACGAAATTAATATCTAGTTTTTATGACTAACTACAGCTCAATTCAGTGCAGCGTAATTAAGCAAAATATCTGTTAATTAATAATCCGCCTGTACAATGTAATGCTAAACCATAACTTAAGGGTGTATTCATGTCGAAGCTCAATATACCTTCAGTTTTCGAGGTTACAATATAGCTTAATTTTTATTTGTACAATAAAACAAAGTATTTCTTAAGTAAATATTTTGTTTCTCAATTGTATTTGGAGTGCATGTATAGTGCGCTTATATTATCTTATCTTGAACTGGTGGAACGCAACAGAGTTGAAAATAAATTTTACCATAGCGACAGTCTTAAATAAAATGCCACTATTTTATTTCAGTTAAAGCTTCCACAAGCTAAACTAATGTACTAATGCCCAAGTTTTTATTTTTATTTTCTTTATTCAGGAAAACAAACAGCTGTGTCATTATAATACATAAAGCTTATAAAACAAGGCGTCGTTCATTAGCCATACAGTTTTCACAATTAGGTATACAATTATGATGTTGACGAGTCGTAGATCGTAAGCGCGTTTACAAATTTTAATTTACTAAATTTATTTATATAAACAGAAAGTAAGTAAGTAAGAATTTTTGATCTTGACAAAATAAAATATCTACAATTATGAACTTGGGCACGCCTACATCAGGTGGCCTCTCTTTAGTTTATGAACTTTAGGGCCTATTTTTATTCAATCAGCCTATTTTTGAGAGAGACATTATCTATTTACATTCTACAAAATGTCACTAACCAAGCTAAATTAACTGTCGGTTTAATTACCTTAGTAGAATAAGCAAAAGGTCCTACCACCAATCTTAAATAGAGTACAATATTTATTTATTTAAGTTCTGAACAAACACGTGTTCAATGGTGGACTTAATGCCAAAGGCATTCTCTACCAGTCAACCATGGGTCTGAGCAGAGAAAATTCAGGCAGTGCACAAATATGAAAGGAAAAACTCATTAATAATTAAGTCATTCCATTATACTAACACTCTGGATCGCAGCTGCCCGAAATAAAAACTTTATTTATTTATTTTATTTATTAAAAATCGCGTCCCGGAACCCAGTATTTAAAATCTATAAGACTTTACAGGCGTGTTAAAGGTATGACAAAGTCTGCTTTATTAAAACAGCGCTGCTTGGGATGATATTATCCCAAGTTAGCACAAGCTGAGCCAGGTGGCTCAGCTTGTGCTGCAATTGCTTTGTCATGTCCAATTGTTTGTTTGTCTCATTGAATGTTAGTTTTGTAAGCAATAAAGATTATTATTATTATTAAAACAACAGACGTTAGTGTCTTTCAGTCTTTATTGGCTGAACCCACGTCGGTCGCAGCCAAACTATTTTGTGAAATGGTGACTAGTCATCTTTTGCTCTGAATTCGCTTTTTTGTAATATTTTTTTTGATATCTACGTTTTAAACACATTTATTAGGGTACGATGAAACTGGCATTACCCGTGGTAAAAGGTCAAGTTTTTGTAAGAATGAAAAAGTGTGCTTTGTTGTGAACAAGGCTTTACTAGAAAGACACCACATACTTTGAATATCACCTGGGAATCCCGGCTATGCCCGTACATTTTGTCTGGGACACGGAAGAAATACCTCATCGATTTACCGGATAATGTCAGGTATTCCTGTACCAATGTTGGTTTATCTTAGGTATTAGGTTAGTTAAAAGACACTTCGATATCTGAAAATAAGAATGAAATTTAAAATGAAGCTCAACATTCATTAAAAATACAAAAAAATGATATTTTAAAAAAAAACGTTCGTCTTAAACCAGGAAAACCGCTGATGATCCTTAACGTCTGTATGAATGACCCAACTATAGCTAAAAGCCGCTGCGATTAAAATATCTTTCGAATAACAAAAATGCACTGAAATCGGTCGACTCATTCAAAAGTTACAATGCCACAGATAAACACACATACACACAAACAAAATAGGGGTCAAATTTTTAAAACCCCTTTTTTCTACATGGGTTCAAAAAATACTGTTAATTACATATGAAATGACAGGAACATGACTCGCACATCAAAAAATTACATATTACTTAACTTGTCTCTGTACATGTTATTTATTAATTTAAAACTTTATTGCCCAAGAAATGTACAAACGGTGGACTTAATGCTAAAAGCATTTTCTGCCAGTAAACCTCAAGGTCATACAGAAAGAAGGCAATGGGTGCAGTGAAAATTAAATGAGAAAGGTAAATTGTGGTTAGTAGCATGTTACATGTAACAGTTCTTATCACACCACTTTCACTAAATAGCGAAGAAACAAATACTCATTTCTCAATCCGCTTCGCAATTTTCATTACCGTCAGTAAGTTCTGTTCGTGCAATCACGGAATCTTGCGTGCGTTCTCCGTAATTAGATCTATCCGACCTTTCGCTGATTGAAATGGCCAAAGTACATTCTAACGTACAAAGTATAAACATTCATGGATATTTGTTTTTTATTTTTATTTGAAACTTTATTGCACAAGAAAGGGTGGACTGAATGCTAAAGGCATTTTCTGCCAGTCAACCTCAATCAATATTACTGATATCATATCACTGTGATTTGGGTAGTCCCAAGGTCAACAGCCACACGACAGCGTGGATGAAATTAAAAACTCTCGATATAGTTTTATGTTTTTTTTAACCAACAGTAGGTTATAAATTCGAATGTTTTGCTACTAATTAAGATTTACGACTAGCTCCATCATTATAACGTATGAATGAATGAAATGAATGAATGATGAAATGAATGAATGATGAAATGAATGAATGAAATGAATTAATGAATGAATGAATGAATGAAATGAAATGAATGAATAAATGAATGAATGAATGAAATATTCATTTGCACAAAACATGGTAACAATAATGACATCACAAATAGGTATAAGCTCAGCATGTTTTGTCTTGTCAGACATGCAAATAAACTCTTTTGCAAAAAAAACGGGCACTTTAGATTTTTTCCTCTACTTTAATGAAGAAGAACAAGAAATAGGTTTTATTAATTCCTCCATCCATTCATTCCATCCTGGCATGATTCTTTACGTTCCAAATTTAAAATTTGAAATTAATAAAAGAAAAATAATGATTATTGTGGATTATTCTAAAATTGCTTTACTAATGGCGCGAATTGCTGAAACGATTTTTAACTGATTACGATATTTTAAAACTTTTTGGACATTTTCTGCAAATTAAACAATTTAATCTTTATTTTTACATTAAATACCACTTTTTGATATGAGTGATAAAGCGACAATGGCCGGTAAAATTATAGCCCTACTTGAAGAAGGTTGTTCGCAAACTTACGTGTCTCAGCGGCTAAATGTGAGTCGTTCAACTGTCCAGAGGACTTGGCAACGGTATCAAGAGACCGGTTCGGTCAAAAGAAGACCCGGTTCGGGAAGAAAACGATGCACAGAACCAAGAGATGACCGCTTTTTGGTGAGTCAGGCGTTGCGGAATCGTAAGGCGTCAAGTGTGGACCTGAAGAAGAGCCTTGAAGAAGTAAGAGGAGTAGAAGTTAGCTTGTGGACGGTCAGGAGGAGGCTTTTGGCTGCCAATATCAGGAGTTACCGCCCAGCTCGGGGCCCTAAATTACTCCGTGAGCACCGTGTTGCTCGACTTCAGTTTGCTCGGAACTGTGCTTCATGGACTCTGGAGGACTGGAATAAAGTATTGTTTTCTGATGAAGCTAGAATCTCTTTGTGTGGAGAGGACCGACGCCGGCGAGTGCTGCGAAGACCACGGGAACGCTATGCGGAAGTGTGTTTCGAAGAAATCACTCCTTATGGCGGAGGCTCCGTTATGTTTTGGGCAGCAATTAATTCGACGGAGCGTACGGAGTTAGTTTTCATAGAAAATGGAACATTAAATGCACATCGGTACATAATGGAAGTCCTAATTCCATATGCACAACCCACATTGACTGCACTTGGGGAAGATTCCATTTTTATGGACGACAATGCTCGCTCGCACCGTTCTGGCGACGTGGAAGCGTACATGCAAGAAGTTGGGATCCGTCGTTTAGATTGGCCAGCTCGAAGTCCTGACCTCAATCCAATTGAGCATGTCTGGGATGTTCTAAAGAGACGTGTAAGATCAGTGCAACCTGCTCCACAAAACATCAGGGAGCTAAAAAGAGTCATTGCAGAAGAGTGGGAACGAATTCCTCAAAACGTTATTAATAACATCGTGGAAAGCATGCCCAGAAGCATTCAAGCTGTGATTTTGGCAAGAGGAGGTCACATTCGGTATTAGGTTTTTACATTTGTAACTTTATTTAATTAAAAAAAGTAAAAAAAAATCTTATCTTTATTGCCGACCACTTCTTATTGTTTGGGCGTGTACATCGGTTTTAAAGAATCCATCGTTTTTTTTTTCTTTTAGTTGCCCGAACTCACTTCACGCGCATTAATTTACACGATTATAAGTATACAGACTACGTCAAAGAAATAAATTTCATTTAATTAACTCAAATCGACCTTAGAACGTAAATTTCCTTAGGTGCCCGTTTTTTTTGCAAAAGAGTGTATATGTGGTTTACAATTATATAAGTTTTCGGTAAATTACAATTTATATTTAAAATTCAATAAAATTTCAATCTCAAATTAATTACAATAATAATAAATTCAGTAGTTTAAAAATAATGTCGAACAAATTACAAACTAACAAATTCATTAATCGCATTTTTTTCTTAAATTGTTTTAAAGGTAGATCTGTTATCAAAGTTGGTAAATTATCATAAATTCTTATGGCCGTAGTAGGCTAAGCCAAAGTTCCCGTCTTGTAGATTTTTAGCTAAATAACTTTTTTATTTTATTTGCAGCAACTAAATCACATCATAAACTGAAATTTGATTTGTTCATGTTCATTTTTACCTGCATTGAAAATTAGAATGACAATAAGTTCATCATAGGCCTTATCCATCTATAACAGACGATTTAAGCAGTGTCTGCTGCAAGGCACTTTTTATTATGGCTGGCCGGTGGAGCGACAAACTTTTCCGCATTTAAGGCAAGAGAAGGCAGCGGCAGGTGGATCATACTGATGCCTTCTTTCCCTCAAACAGGAGGGCTGGGAGAAGCTTGCTGATTCCATGAACGAGTGGCTTAAACGTGTGAAGGATGGACGTAAAATACACGACGATGCCTGGTTCAACGTGCTGAAAAGAAGTTATACTAGCAAAAACCACCAAGTTTCTCTTCTACAATCAGTTAAGTCTATCGCACCAGTTGACCAGATATTTCTATTCACATCTATATCAGCACCTCACAGAGAGGCGTAAACCAAACAGCCCATAATAGTGCCATTGCAGGGGTCCTACCTCGTTACACTTTGTCCATTATTTAGCCTAGTTCAGTTAAAAAAAGTAATTAGCCTGTAAGTTTGATCCTAAGCCCAAATTAATTGTAATTAACCTTTTTAAAACTAAATAAATCTTATTATTATTATAATTGTCGATTCTAGCTATGCCTGTCGATCGCTCGGTTCTCTAATTTTATTCATAAAATTTTAAGTTATAACTTAACATGGCATACTGCTACTTGTCCTATTATGAGTTACGCATAATACCATTTTGGCATAAATTTTACACCATTTTTTAAAAGTCATAACCACTATAAGCATAATAATAAATAAACATACTATCCCAACGCATAATTATCATTACCCATAATGACGTATAAGCATAATTCAGTCAGGGCAAAAGTAAGATTAAAAAAAATTGTATGATTAATTTTTACACAATAAAATACTTTTCCTTGTTAACAAAACCTACTGCTACACTATTGGTTATATTTAATGTAACTAATACCTACTTTTTGTTTTTCGTAACGCATGTTTCCTTTATGCTTTTTATCATTATGCCAAATAATTAATAGACCAAGAAACATTATGCCTTACAACTTTATGACATGACATGATAAATAATATTTATGCTCAATAAAACAGTATGCCAAAAAACAATTATGGCACATTATTATTATGACAAAGAAAAATATGCCTAACTCATTATGGCAAAATGAATTATGACAAAAACAATTAGGCAAAAAAAAGGGATACCCGATCGCTCGGTCGATGCTACAGTGAGTGATAAGGACGGCTACATTCGATATAGGAAAAGATTACATGTTCATAATAATCATCGTTGTTGAACATAAGCGTCGCCTATACATTAATGTAGCCCATAGGTATGTAAGTAATTAGTAGGTTGGTATTGTATTTTTTTTAATTTAATAAGTGGGTACGTAATTATTTTACTTTCATTTTCTTTTTCCTCTGTATGTGCACCGCTTGTATGTTCTCTCCGCCACTGTATACAAGTTTGTGCAGAAGTTTTTTAAATAAATAAAAAAATAGATTCCGAGGTCGATGGGGTCCAAGCTGATTCCAGTATGAACCAGTTCGATCGTGCTATCGTCAAAAGCTCGTAAATCTATCCAGCAAGTGGATGCCCTACGCTGCACTTTTAATCAAAAGTCTCCAATCTAGAACATTCATACTTCGGTCATTATTATATCTTCGCGCTATGTGCTCTTGGCACTTCAGCTTACCATTTTTGTGGGCTATGTCTTCTTCATCTAATCTTTTACTTATCTTCTTAATCCTGCTCCCCCCCCCCCTGCTTTATTTTAGATCCAGCCAGACCTCACGCTCTTACTAGCTTGACCCTGTGAGTGAGAGATCCAAAAAAACCGCAGAGATTCAGTTCTGCAGATCAACTACCAGCCTTGCTTATAGAGTAGGGACTCAGTATAAACTCCTGCGCACCCGATGTTGACTCGCGGTAAAATGTTGCGATCGGTCGATTGCTGTTTTAAGATCTTATGCAAATGCCTTCCTTTGGAGGCGAAACTTTGTCGCGCTACCGTCGACTGCGGAATGTAGGGATATGATGGAAGAAAAATTCTGGATGTGGTATCTCTAGAGAAAAATATACTCGTTTTATGATGTCATATATACCTGTAAGGGTCCGCTCAGGAGATTTTACCCAAAATATCATTATGGGTCCTTATTACATTTATTTTATTTTTATTTTATTTTATTTATAAGGCACACAAAACAGAATATAATTAATCAATAATTTGCTTACATACAATAATATATAAAAACTAAATTACATTCCAAATCATGCATGCACAGAAACATTGAAGTAGCGGTCAAATAATTTTTCATACAATATATAAAATTTAATTTAATTCAATCGAGAATAATAAATATTGAAAATTTAAATTAATAAATTTAGATTAATGAATAAAAATAATGAATTAATACGTAAATTATGAAATAAATAAATTAATTAAAATTGGCTAACTTAATAGATCGAGCAATTCTCAATCAATGATCTCTTAAATTTTGATATATTTGAGTCAAAGATGTCAAACTGCGGATTATCGGCCAAGTTGTTGTACAGACGACACATTCTGACTATAGGGTTATAAGCCGAGATGTTCATTGTGTAAAAATCTGTTGCAAAAGGCTTGTACGAGCGGGTGCGACACTGTGTACTTATAGAAACCAGCGACAATAGATCCGGACAATCGATTACACCGTGCAAAATTTTATAAAGACTTATCAGATCAAATTGATTGCGACGGTTGACCAACGATCTAACATCAAATTTCTTAAGTTTGTCCTCATATCTAGGTAGATGACGATTAAGGTGGTGTCTTCGAGCTACGATATTCAGAGCTTTTTTTTTAATATTTTCGATTGCATTCTGGTGAACGGCATAGTATGGAGACCAAATCTGGCAGGCATATTCCAGAATACTTCGCACAAGGCTGTTATACAGGCAGAGCAGACTACGAGGTTTGCTGAAATCTCTTGAAACTCTAATAACAAAACCAAGCATTTTACGGGCTTTACCTATTACATATTCATAATGCGGCTTGAACGATATGTGCTCGTCAAACAGTACACCGAGGTCTCTGATGCAGGTTTCCCGATGCAGAGTACTATTTAAAATTTGGTAAGGGAAGTCTATCCTTTTACGCCTGTTCGTGAACGAGATCACAGAACATTTACATGCGTTCAAAAACATTCGGTTTCTCAGACACCACAAAGCAATGTAATTTAAGTCATTCTGTAGTGAAACGCAATCATCGACATCGTTGATTGAGGCATATAATTTCAGATCGTCAGCATAAAGTAAACAAGGATTGTGAAGACCATCAATCAGGTCGTTAATAAAAACAACAAAGAGCAGCGGACCCAGGTGTGAGCCTTGCGGTACTCCTGATGTTACAGCCACCGGCTTAGACAAATAACCCTTAAGTGCCACAAGTTGACTCCTCTGACTCAAATATGAACAAATCCACCTATACAGGCTGCCATGTACACCATACATCATAATTTTCTTACATAGAAGTGAGTGGCACACTTTGTCAAAGGCCTTACTAAAATCAGTGTAGATACTGTCCACCTGGCCACGTGCCTCAAAAACATTGCAAATAAAATTTTTATACACCAGTAGATTTGTTACAGTAGATCTACCCTTGACAAAGCCGTGTTGTTTCTCTGATATGGCAGGTTTTACATGGTTGTAGAGGTGCTCGAATACCAGACTCTCAAAAAGTTTGGGAATACAAGATAATATGCTGATAGGGCGGTAATTCTCACAGCAATTTCTATTGCCCAATTTATAAACGGGTATCACGTGCGCTAATTTCCATTTAGTAGGGAAAACACCTGAGCAGAGTGATTTGTTAAAAATGATACATAAAGGCTCTGCGAGCTCCTTACCACATGAACCAATAAAAAGTGGTGGTATACCATCAGGGCCCTTGCCCTTGTTCATATCCAAACGCTTGATCTTGGCAAGCACTGAATCCGCGTCCAATCTAACATCATGCAGAGTATGCGAAACTCTACACATGACTTCTTCCAATTCATTTAAAGCGGCTGAGGAAACATTGTCTGTATCAAAAACAGAGCCGAAATAGGTAGAAAATAGTTCGCATATTGATTGAGGGTCTGTTGACTCCTCGTCTCCACAAGACATGTTAAGGGGGATACCCGCTGTTCCTTTTTTACTATGGACGTATCGCCAAAAAGGCTTACAGTCTTTATACAAAGAGCCTTCGATTGAGAAAATAAATCTTCTATAACAGCTTTTTATCATTTTTTTACTCCTAGTTCTAAACATCGCAAATACATCATAATCACGCGGATTTCCGTGTTTCTTAAAACGACGATGGTATTTATTTTTCTCCCTAAGACATGCTATAACAGCACTGTCAAACCAAAGGGGATAGTTATTATTTTTTCTACCAGACAATGGTGTGTGGTTAGCTATAATAGTGTTCAATATCTGATAAAATGTATCAACACACTCATTGATGTCGTCAGAAGAAAGCAACCTGCACCAGTCAACACCAGCTAGTTCTGAACGCACCCTAACGAAATCACATTTTTTGAAATTGAATTGCTTTCTGTGGTGATCTCGCTTAAAACACTCTTGCGATACTAGGTTAATTTTAAATTGTAGGGCAGGATGATGTTTATCAGGACGGCTAAGGGGCTGAGCTTTCTCAACTACCCCAATTGGAAATGTAGAAAGTATCAAGTCTAAATATCTGCCATTCTTATTTGGGATAACATTATGTTGGCTAAGATTGCAAAGTGAAATGGTATCAAGCAAAAGTACAGCTTTAATATCAGAAGGCTCGTAAGGTTTAAATGCTGAAGAACCGTCGCAAGTCTTCCATTTAATATTGCGAGTGTTAAAGTCTCCAACCAGGAGAAACCTATCTTTATCATCGGACTTAAGAATAACCCTCTGAAAGTTATCATAAAAGGCAGTTATATCGTCAATATGTAAATCAGGTGGCAAGTAACAGAGGCAGATGTGAATATTGGCAGAATTGCAGTCAGGCGCAAGTAAACTAACCCACAGATCCTCCACTCGACTCTCCCAAGAGTACTGCCTTACAACATTAAGATCTTTTTTGATTGCTATGAGAACTCCGCCTCCTTCAGTCTTATTAACAATGAGACCACTATCATGCCTGTCCCTTCTAAATACAATATATCGAGAGTCGAACAACTCACAATCAAACACACTTTCATTAATATTTGTTTCAGTTAAGCATACGATGTCGTAATCTGAGTTTAGAATATTTAAGTAAAATTGATTTAGTTTGGATCTGATCCTATTAACATTTTGGTAAAATACAGTTTTCATCAAAAAAAGAACAATAATGCTAAATAAGTACCACACAATATATACAGGAATAAGACTTATTGAAGTCTATCGAGGGTACTAAGGTCCCTAATGAGTATCGCACCACTGGTGTCATTCTTGCGAACATATACCCGGCCATAGCGTACCCACACGTACGTGTACTGCTTGTCTTTAGCAGCCTTTCTTGCTGCTGCATGCAGCTGCTTACATTCCGAGGACAGATGTTCATTCACATAAATGCTCCGTGTCTCGCCAGTAAACCCGAGGTGCCCCGTATTAAGTCTATCTTTAGGATGCGATTTTTTGAAACGTACAGTACTGTACTGTACGTACTGTACAGCAGAAAGAATCGTGTCACGCTGCTGTGGAGTCGTAAATGAAACAATTACATTACGCGGTCTCTTAGAGGATGGATCAACTTTAGCAACTCTTCGACAAGATCGAATTACTGTATCAGTTATTGGAGAATCGATGGTGAGGCACAACTTCTTCACTATTGCCTTTAAATCTTCATTTTTTCTTTCAGGAACCTCTTGTATTTCAATGTTTACTTCCCGTGACAACTTTTCTAGGGTTGCTAATTTGGAACTTACAGTTGACAGTTCCTTACGAGCTCGTAGCAGGTCCTGTTCCAAGGTCTTTACCAAGACGTCTTTTTGTGCTAGCTTGGTCTTGATCTCAGTCTGCTCAGCGACAATGAAATCAGTGGTAGTCGAAAACTCGTTTTTGAGGGCTTGAATTGCGTTATTGAACTCAGAAACTACCATTTCTCTCACATCAGCTTTCAGAGATAAACGCAGGTTTGTCATAAATTCGGAGGACACAGCCAGCTTTTGATCCAAAAGTTTTGAAACCTGTTCGATTGTGAGTACTCCCGCCGTCCGATCACATGAGTTGGAAGTTGCCCTAGGGCGATCGCTATGCTGTGATGATGAATTAGAGCCGACGTTGGCAGAGCGTACCGGTGTGCTGTCCGTATTTCTGCGGCGAGTAACATTCAGGCACGAGGGACATTTAAGAGAGGACAGTTTCTCATGTGTCAAATCACTCCCATCATCAAACGTGATATTCAGACACACACAGCAATAAAGCGACTTGCAGGTGTTGCATTTCAAAATCTTTGAGTTTGCATCTGTGTTATTACAACCCTGACACTGCATTGTGAATTCAATATGCTTTTACTCCCTTTTTGAAGTCGGTTAAAATATCAGTCAAAGTCGCTCGGTAAGAAAGGCTCTTGACGTATTTGTATGGAGAGACCGTGCACCAAAATCGCACGGTAATAAATGTTCCGGTCAATATCGACGAAAAGTGCGGGTAGTCGTAGATAAATCTCAGTCGATGAGAATCTTACGATGCATAAATTAATTTAAAATCCTTGTTGAATCACAGCACTAATAACACACGATGGATAAACATTATGTTTACACTGAATGTACTATTTCTCACGGATAAATAAACAGTGTTTTAATTGTTTTGACGAAAAAATTGGAGACCACCATTGCATCTATACAACACTTTTTTTTTATTTTATTTATTTGATAGGTACACATAACAGAGACACAATCGTAACAATTAATATAAAAATAGTTACACACACAGATTTGATTGCAGCTCCAAAGGCTTGTTTAAGACTAGTGTTGCCCAAATGCAAGAACAAGACGAGACTTAGCCAGTCTTGGTCTTGGTCTTGCGCCAATACACCTGGTCTTGGTCTTGGTCTTGGTCTTGCGCTCCCAGTCTTGGTCTTGGTCTTGGTCTTGCAGCAAGAGTCTTGCAAGTCTTGCAATTACCTATTCGTCTACTTAAGTTTACTTTAAATCTTAGAAAAAGTATTAGAATTGGAACATTGTGAGCTTGAATTAACATCAACAAGATCAAGCAGATTAATAAATAACTGAAGATTTGATAAGAAATTCGAAAAATCAACTGACCTTTATGTCGTTTTCCATGGAAGTAACTGTTTCTTAATAAACATTTATGATTTATAAGCTTACATTTGCTAAAACATGTAAAAAAACAAATTAATTACAATAACTTGACTGTATTTTAAAGAACAATACTTATCTGTCTAGAAAGAGATTGAACCCTCAACTTATAAGAAATTTAATAAAAGAGTTTTACGATTTATCATTTATTTGAATATTCGAAAATTCGAAATTATTTTGCATGAGTATACCTACGCCCTATGGCGGCAATCAAATAGTGTCAAATGTTATGATTTCGGCGTGGCGGCAACGATTGTTTTAGATTTCAAAAGAAGCCGCCGGCGCGTGTATCATAACCATGTACTTTCGAAAAGCGGCAAATTTCTTTGAGAAATCAGTACAAAACCTTTGATGCCGCATTATCAAAGTGCCGATGGTTAAAACATAACTATGCATGCACTCAGTTTGATTTTAATAGATATTTTTTTATTCGCTATGTTTATGGTATTAGTCGTAATGCGCATAGGTCCAGTTTTTCATATTCTTTGATACAGTTTTTTGCGTCTCATAGAATTCCTAAGCGTACCTACCTATACACCGAACTGTTACACCTAACTACTCAGTGAAATAGCGCTAAGTCCTAGCTGCAAGACGCAAGAGTCTTGCAGGCTATGTCTTGTTCTTGCTCAAGTCTTGCACGGTCAGTCTTGGTCTTGGTCTTGCTAAAAATACGCGGTCTTGTTCTTGGTCTTGGTCTTGCAAAAACGCAAGAACAAGACCAAGACTGCAAGACCAAGACTGAATTTGGGCAACACTATTTAAGACCTTAAGATTATTATTAAGACCCCCTCTCTCTCTCTCTCTTTCTCCCTCCTTCCCTCAATAATACTTAAATAGTTATGATTTTTGTACTGGAAATAAAAATCATGACGTATAACCTTCACACTGATTTTCGGATTTTACTTTTCCTTGCATTAAGAAATAAATAAAATTCATTTATTTCAGGTTAAAATTAAACGAACAAGTGCTTATTATTGAGGTGCAGCTCTATATGTTATGAGTCTTTTCTACATAAAATTTAATAGTAAGAATAAGGAATAAAATAAACGTCATAAGAAGATTCCTCTTATATTTTTGATCAGCTTTGAAAGTCCAAAACGTTACAGCGTAGGCACTGAGTACTAGAATTACTTTAGAGTATGAGAAACTCTAACCTGAAAAAAATTATACATGTACATGGTGTTTACTGACAAGTCTAGCGAGTAATTTAGTTTTTAAGATACTGTAGTGTTTTTCTAATAAAAAAAAATACTGCCATATCCATTCTTAAGCAATCCTAGATACCATCGCGGCGCCTCGCCAGTGTTTATCCAGGAATATTTTCACAGATTTATAGAGTGAGCCTGCGTACTGCTCCCGACGCAAGCCAGCGCACTCGAGACTGAAGGGCGACTGAGATTGGACCTACAATGTCGTGACAGACCACATAGCTAGTTTTCTTAGCGCTAATGTATCTTTAGACTCTACGATTGAGTGCACTCAATTTATATATGTATTTTATTCTTTCTCTATAATCCATACTTTATTTGTACGGAATCATTAAATCGATTTTAAAGAGCTTACACCAATTAAAGAGTTACGATAAAATAGTATAATTTAGTATATATATTATTATAGTATATAGTATTTTGATAATAAACAGGGTGGTATGGAGAATTTGATTCACTTTATATCAGATAGGCAATAAATTATGCAATCGAAAAAATTCACATGCGTAAAAATTTCGAGCGATTACCACTCGAACGCAATGTGTGGTGCTGACTAGTCGAAATCTGGCATGAAATTCAACCGTTAACAGTTATTTTAAATTTTGATTATACCTCTAGATTAAGTTAAATAAGAATTACCTTGCGAAAACAGTGTAAATGCACGAGAATCATACCCCAAGGCCTTGTTGATACTCATAATGCGGAGAAAATAAAAATTAACATGAATTTGTAGCGTCACGAGTGATAAACAATGTGAACTATGTGGAAAGGTAACAAAACACTACGTATTTCAATAACTCTTTTATAAAATATTAACCAAACTATGAATTCTACATATTCACACCACTTAATATACCACTCACCTAAACGCAACACACGGTATACTAATTATCGTAACTGGTTAATAAATATTTATCTTATCCAAGTCTCCAAATAAATAAGTAAAATAAATAAATAAATTTTATTTTGAACGTACACACCAATGACCTAGCCCCGAACTAAGCGTTAGCTTGTGCTATGGCGACTAGGATAACGGACAGAAAAACATAAAAACATTTGACCCATGACTCAAGTACAAATGCTCGTGCTCATCACACAAAAATTTGCCCCTAGCAGGATTCGAACCCGCAACAGCCGGTTTTGTAGTCTGGACCTCAGACCACTGGACCAGAGCCGTTGAAATAATCGCATGGCGGATATCGCTTCATTTGCATTTAATTATTGTTCAAGCATCCTTCTAATAGGGTCCATAGTCTTAAGTGGGTCACAGTCAAAATACTGAGACGTATGTAATCCTACTTGAAATGATTTCAGGATCGTTTTCCTGTTATGCATTCCAGGGCCCTTATTCCTTGTTTGAATTTCTGGCATCCTGTCTAAAAACGTTACTTTATTCTTAGCCTTACTTTTTGAGGTCGTAAAAATTAAATTACAACCAATCCAATTGTTGAGGAAATATTGTTGTAGAAAATAATTAAATTAAAATAAATATACAACAACATCACATGCATTGATCTGACTCCGTGGTAAGTACCTTAAGCACTTGTGTTACAGATATCAGAATCAACAGTACAATACAAATAAACTTAAATAAATACATATAACACGCAGACGAGTACAAACAGACATGTTCATGCACACAATTGTTTGTACAGTGCGGGGATCGAACCCGCGACCTCTTGGTTAATGGACAACTTCTTGACCATTACACAAAAGTGGTTGACAAAACGAACTTTTAAGGCGGAAAAAAATTTAAATTTTAACCATTTTCAATTGTTGAAAAATTACTTTAAGCAAAGATTACAAATATTTTTTGTAAACGAAATCTATGTGATAATAACTGGTAACTGTGGCCGGAAACCATTGGGGAAATTAATTAATTTACTCACTCGACTTTATATCACTGGAAAAATTCCTCGACGCAACAGTTCGTGCCTACATATCGTTATATTAGACTAGCGGACCCAGCAGAAATAGTCCTGCCTATTGTTTTTTTTTAAATTTTATTATCTTTTAAACCTTCCCTGGACTTTTACGAATATTTCAAGCCTAAAATTATTTAAATCAGTTCATCCGTTCTCGAGTTTTGGCGAGACTAACAAACAGCAATTCATTTTTATATACATACTAGCGGACTCTGCAGACGTCGTCCTGCCCGCTATTTTCTCACCGTTTAAACCTTCCCTGAACTTCTCCGGATAATTCAAAACCAAAATCATTCAAATCGGTTCAGCCGTTCTCGAGTTTTAGCGAGACTAACGAACAGCAATTCATTTTATATATAAGACTAGCGGACCCGCAGACGTTGTCATGCCCGTTTTTTTTTTTCATTGTCATCGTTAAAACCTTCCCTGGACTTCCACGATTATTTTGAGACTAAAATTATTCAAATCGGTTCAGTCGTTCTCGAGTTTTGGCGAGCTGACGAACAGCAATTCATTTTTATATACATATATTTGATGAATAACATACTGATCTACATAATCTTATACTATGGTGTGAGTTCCCGGTGAGTGGGAAGTAACGAATGACGCAGATTATCCCACCTACTTAGGAAGTTTCCAGAAATACTACGTAATGAGATCGCTTAATTGGCATAAATGTTAATAAAGGTACCGAATGACCTGTTAAAATTGTAAAGAAGACACTGTTTTGTCTGTCACTAAGTTTACCTTACGGTGCGACACTGTCACTTTTGCAAAAAATGCAAAAATTGGTTAAGTATGTAATAATTGTTCTAAAGCACCCCTTTACTTGGTGCGATAATGTTACTTTTGTAGTACGCATAGTTTCCGTATGAGGCGTGAGTGTCATTGTCGTTTTGGCGCGAATCACGGCGACGCTGGGAGCAACATCGTTGTATTGGTTAGTTGTGCGCGGTCCCCCCGCCCAGTGCAAATGTGTCTTGGAGCTACACTGTTAATTGTGACAAAATATTTTAATGATTCTGGATTAATAATGTCCTAAGATGCAGTTGTGACATTGTTTCCCCAATATTTAAGTATCTTTAAAAGTTTAGTTTTTTTGGTTATTTTGAAGAGTATTGACTTAATTTATTTCTTTCGTTGATAACAGTTCATATTTGTAATTTATAATAAAACTTTATTAACAAATTGTTCTTGTTTTCTTTTTAACTCACTGTGACATAACTGCAGTTATAACTCCTAGAGCCACAACGTTACTTCTGAGGGGGTAGGTAGGTTAAAATAATATTATAGAATATATATTTATAATATTAAGTGATAATTATTTATCCAAAAGTAAAGTTAAAAGTTGACGTTGCAGTATAAGCTATTGATGTCATCTATATCTTCTAAAGTCATTGTTTTGCGAGGTATCAAAGTTTTAAATGCTTCTCCTGAAAAACTACATTTTTGCATAAGTGACAGTGTCGCACCGGGGGTGCGATATGTATATTGTCACTTACAAATGGACGGAATTTATCAGATTTCTTTTAACTGTGTTAATTTAATTCCATAACTATAAGTTGTTTATAATAACTTATTACCAAAGCTTCAATAAGTTTTCACCATCTCTTTTTAGTCTCCAAAACTGGTCCAAAAATGTTGTTTCTGTTTGTATTTTGATTAAGTTATATTACTCGAATGCACAGGTTGACGCGTGAGATATACCGTGTGACGTTATAAATCATAACTTATTTTCATTACTTCTAATATTGCGAGGCGAATTTCGTTTTCAGTTTGTAAAAAGTACTTAGGTTGACCAACGGTAGTGATCAAGACTCTATTCAAATACAAGAAACTCCTGTAATATTCATTGTTTCAAATACACAGTTTGCGCGTCAGTCCCTCGCATCACTAGAATTTGTCTTGCGTTCCTTAAAAATCTCATATGAGAGACCTTTCTCTACACTGAACCAATTATTTTCTGCCCGTTGTCCGTCGTAATGCGGAAAGTACGACAACGTGACAAAGGCGTTGACCTACGTGAGCTAAGCAAAGCGACAGGACCACTTTGGTGTAGTGGTCAAGAAGTTGTCTATTAGCTAAGAGGTCGCGGGTTCGATCCCCGCACTGTACAAACAATTGTGTGCATGAACATGTCTGTTTGTATTGGTCTGGGAGTTATATGTATTTATTTTAGTTTATTTGTAATGCCACTGTTGATTCTGATATTTGTAACACAAGTGCTTTAGCTTCTTACACGGAGTCAGAACAATGTATGTGATGTTGTTGTATGTTTTTTTTTTTTTTTTTTTTTATTATTGGCGTTGACACAAGGCGTGTAAAGTAAGGTCGCGTCGCATGGCGCCACACTTGTCACGTTGCATCTCTTTCGTTGCCAACGTCTTAGTACCTTCCCTATTCTCTATCGCTACCATAACATAGCTCACTTTCGAAAAGACATACCCTTAAAAAAATCATTTCGGCTCCGGTCATCAGGGACGAAAATATTTCTCTCGGGTGATTTGAGGGTGTCTCCCATAATCATTGATGAAACATACGCTGGCTGAAAATTCAAGGACTCCATTAAGGTTCTCGGTTGCTCAGTTGGTTAGAGCCGGACTTCCAAAGGTCGGGGGTTCGAATCCTCCCTGATGACCGGAGCCGATAAAGATTTTTAATGGCGTTGTGAACGCAAAAATACTTTACAAATATCCTATGGAAAACCCTTCCGTACACTTTTGAACCAATTATACTTTCTCGGCACTGCTTCTCAGATCGGATCGTCACAATTTATTCGCCGTCGGCTATCGGACCAATAAAATAAATCAGCCGCCTCAACGCGCAGACGTTTACGCGCAGTTGACACGTCGTTAGCTTTTGAGGTTGGTGTGCACTTGCTTGGGAATTTAACTTGGTAATTCTTTTTAGATATTAAATACAATATTAGAAAACAAAAAAAAAATAGTTTATCTGATGAAGATGGTTGCTAAAAATGTTGTGTTATTATTTGTTAACTTGGATTTTATTGATTTATTTCATTTTATTTTTATATTTAAACAAAAAACACAAACAGCATACAAACTTCACATTATAAAATAAGTTATAATCCAAATTATAAGTTCTAAATTGTATCCCAAAAAAGTGTTTCTAGCTTACATTTTATAGTCTAAGTAAATACAGTAACTTAGTGCATATTGTTTTAAAGTGAAAAATATAAACATGAAAATATTACAATTCAGGAAGTGAAGTGAATTTATTTAAGTAATATTTAAAAGCTAAATTTTGGTCATTGAAATAAGGGCTAACATTATTATTCTCTAAATTGTTGTTTCTGTTCGTGTTTTGATAAGTTATATACTTAATTTGTTATATTAACATATTTTTTACATATTTATGTTCGTAATACTGAATTCGTATGCAGTTGGTGAAATGTGTGAGTTGTAAAAAGCTTGTTAATTTAATATTAAACGATATTTGTCGTGAGAAGAACTACATTTCAACAGTTGGTTAAATGACGTCATTTACTTTTGAATTAGCTGAGATACGAAATTTGCAAACATTTTCCGATCAGATGAAATTGCTGTCAAAAATTTTTTTTTAATAGTACCCACTTACCCGAAATCCGCATTTTTTTGTTTGTTGTTGTCATTTTTTTTTAATTTCTTTTTGGTGCGACAGATACGTATTTCTGGTTCGTAGTGAAAAAAGCTGGAAACATTTTTTCCAAAACCAAAATTAACTATTTTATTCTATCTAAAAACAGATAGTATGCAACCAGCCTTACCTTAATCTCTGTTCAAAATAAGTCGGAACAGTTTCCAAGTTTCTCTGGAGCTCTTTAAGGAATGATTGAACTTTCACGGAATCCACCCTTTATGAGTATCTATTTCGGTCACTACGAGTCTTTAGCTCATTAGTTTTGAGCACCTTGTGAATAAACGTAGACTTATTGTTTTATTTAAGCTTTATTGCACAACAAAACCATGTAAAAAAGGTGGACCTAATACCGTAGGGCATTCTCTACCAGTCATAACTTTGGGCTAAGCAGAAATGACTAGTGGGTTGTGTGACAAAATAAACTATAAAACTACCTATTCCAAATAAACTCCTTGGTTTAGCATTAGCAATGTTTTGTAACATAGGTACGTACGTACTAAAAAAACTACGAACACTAAACCTAATTTACGTCCTCAATAATAAACAATTAGGCATAAGTTTCTTATTTAAATACTTAAATTGACGTTACAATTAAGTAAGTTAAAAATAATATCTACGACTCGAGAGATATTGCCACTCAGTGGCATTGCACAAGCACATTAAGTTAAGCACCGCCGCATTAAAATAAGGATGGTATTGCATTTATAATGGATAGCTTGATGTGCTGCCGTGTGTACCAGAAACATTTGTTTACACACGGCATCGTCATTTAAACTGGAAAAGTAAACACATTAGCTCCCTATTTGAGTCCCCTGGTGTAAGTGATGTGTGTTGCACAGAGTAAGCGAGAATGTAGAGAAACTAACATAGCCAGCTATAACGTTCCTTACTGTTGTTCTGGTTACAATTGTATTTGGCATTATTACTCACAATTTAAATTCATTACAATGTGGATGAATTGGGTCAGTTTCTTTGTAAGCTAGAATGGACGTCAATAATCCCCATCTTAAAATTGAGTCCTTTAAATACAGTTATGAGCATATTTTTTAAGATACCATTTATAATGTTAAGAACAATAAAGTTATCATTATTATTATTAAGTAATTATATCCCCTTTTCACTCTACTTTGAATCTACATTCCTTTTGCGTACGACTAATAATGAATGAATGGATTTCGCTGTCAAGTTATTCCTTTAGATTATAACTTGGATCATTTCAAGAAAAGAGTGAATAGGCTTGTATTAGATAGCATATCTATCTTTGGCCAAGTAGACATATACTCAGTTGAGATTGTGGCCAAAAGTCTGGATAGCTAATAACTAATAAAAAATGTAAAAAGATTGACGAGATTAATTTTTTCACTTAAAATCTAGGTATGAAGCTATTTTAACACGTCCTGAAAATGCGACTAATAAAATAACACTAATTTTTGATCTGTCGTTTATAAATTTTCCTAGTTCTAGGCCACGCGTGATTAGTGTTAGACTCATCTAAAAAGCTATAGAATGACAGTTTGAAGGTACCAGCTGCCCGTTAAAATAACCAAACGTCTGAAACGCTTCATTAACTACAGAATCACATCAAATTACTAATAAACAAACAATGAAATACACATGCATTGATCTGTCTGACTCCATGATAAGAAATTTAAGCACTTGTGTTTACAGCAATCAGATTCAACAGTAATATTACATATAAACAGATCGTTATAAACAGACATTTTCATACACACAACCTCTTAGTGTAATAGTCAACTTCTTAACCATTACACTAATGTGGTCGTCAAAATATTAACGTCGAAGCGTTACTTCTGTCCCATACATTAATCTACACTCATAATGGACTACTTACATTACCAAAAACTCGGCTTATAATCCGTTGCGTCCACGCACCTTTTGATCTCACATTGACTAATATTCGATTATTTATGAAAATCCGTGGGTGGCAACTGACATGAGAAACGACCAAAATACATGATCAGACCCAAATTTAGGGCGCGGATTAAACTGGTTAGTCCGTATGAAGATGTTAAGGTTTAAAGTAGACACCGTGGTATTGAATTTGGAGTAATAATTTATGCAAAGATGATGGTGTTCACATAATATAAGCTAAATAGATTGTAACATTCGTAAGTTAAGTTTACCAGGTGTGTATAAGTTGATGAGCTTTAAATAAATGTTATTTAAAGGGAGTTTGTGTCACGGATCCTTAGCAGTATGAATTAAGCTCGGAACATATGGTAAAGATTTGACTCAGAAAATTAAGAAGAGACTCTCAATTTCTCAATAACGCAATAGTGTAATTTTTATTTATTACAAACTTGTGAACGCCCGCGAATTTGTTTGCATACATCAACAGAAAGTGATGTTCGTTACACTTATTTTTTTACCTAAGGCGACAAATGTTTATATACCTCATACGGTTTAGCTGGACTCCTAGCGTGCTACATCGAGTACAGATCTTAGTTTTTGTTGCATGTACAGAAATTGCTCGTAACGTTGAACACAGTTTGCAGAGATTCTATAAAAGCTGGGCTGCTATGGTGTCACATCAGGTAGGTAATCCAGATCTTCATTTTTTATAGGGACCGAAAGTCACGCTGAACAAAAAAAAACGTTACTATTTATTAGTATTTGACAAGACTTTTGTCGAAGTAACACAGGCCTCACCTCAACTATGAGGTGGTCCGCGCCATACTCCACTTCGCGGGCTCAGTGCGGATTGGTAAAGGGGTGTTTGTAAGGTAATTGACCAACCTTACTGTCAGATGTTATTAAGCCGCTCGAGTGCCTCGATAAGTTAACATGGTTGAGGTGAGGCCTGTGCCCAGCAGTGGGACGTATATAGTCTGATGAGATGATAAGATGAACCTTTAATAATACTCCTCCTGGCCGATTTCCACCACGGCAGCCAATCTCAACAGAGATCAGACAACTACGCTGGAGATATTATTGTGCACAAAAGTGAGCGCAATACACAGGTGCACTCACTGTTCCATCACTTTTAAAGTTCGGTGAGACGGCAATCCGACATGAACAGAGAGAGATCAGGGGGCTGAGACAAAGTAACAACTTAAAAACGATATCGAAGTTCGATATTATTAAAATGTATGGGATTGACATAAGCCTCGTTAAATCACGTGGTCAATCGTCATCGTTATCGCAAGTTGGAAGACAAGTGTTATAATTCGTAACGAAACGATAAAGAAACGAATTGTTATCGCGGTTATCCCTTATGAATGCGTAGACAAGCTGCACTTTAAGTGTTCGTCTTCGCTTCGATCGTGATCGCTAAAAAAGATAACGAACCGAATGTTTAAATGTTGTAGTTATCGAAACAATATGGCCGGATTTCATCTACTCGTAGCCGACTTTTAACACGGAGTGATATTAGTACATGCTAGTAGGTATTTATTTAGTGCTAAAAGGGTAATAATAAGTTGAAATATTATGCATTCTTTGCGTTTATTGTGGGCTGCACACAATGAGAACACGTAGGAAAGGCGCCAAAAGCGATTTATACAACGAAGAATACAATCGAGGATTTGCCCAAATTATTGTTTATCCAACTTTTAGGAGGCTATGTAACGACCTAGAAGGTCATGCCGGATTAAAAGGTTCCCCTGAAATTCCCGTGGAAATAAAGGTAAGAAATATTCATATTTATTTATTGAAAATTTTTCATTCTAAACTAGGTATGTTCTAATGTTGCACTTCCAATCTAAGGTTTTAATGTTTGCTACTACTCAATACTATAACGGTGTAAGTACCTATATATAGCCTCAATTATTTCATATTGTTACCACTGTTAATTATAAAAGCACAACAAACCTACATATATATTATTATATTTTTCAGGTGCTGAGTGCTCTTAGCTTTTTTGCAACAGGGTCATAGTATAGCAGGTGGATAGTGTTTCCACAAACGCCACGCGAGAGTTCCATAATCAAACAAAAGTATTGTGAACATAATTATTTTTTATATTGATAAAAAATGCCTAATTATAAACTTTCATATAGATTCCTACAGTCAGTGGCGTCTACGGCGGGCGCGCAAACGAGGGCGGTCGGGAGAGGCAGCAGACTGCGGTGTCGCTCGCGATGTCAACCGCATGTCAATAGCAGATGCGCGGGGGCAGGTGGACACATTCGCCTCGGAGTAGTGGGCGGTGCAGGAGCTGGTGGGAATGGCACTGCTAGGGCTGGTGGAGGTGGCGAAGTAGGCTGTCGTTCCAGAGCCGAGTGGGGGTGGTGGTGTCTGCACCTGAGATGTGGACGGCAGAAGCAAATTATTTGAGGGCTGTGAAGTGGAATGCTGTGGTCCGTCAGTTGTGGGGAGTCTGCAAGAGAAAATGAGTGTTATTTTGGACAATTTATGAATACCTCTTTGAAATTTTTTTCTTAAATCAATTTTTAAATAAAATTAATTAATCACGCAAAAACGGCTGAATGGATTTCGATGCAATTTGGCACACAGATATAATATCTACGGAGGCTTGTCCTTCCACTGCCAAAGCACCCATTATAGCCAGCACCCTTTCATCACTAGCTGACAAAGTTTGCCCGCTTGCTTCAGTCCCTCTTGCATGAAGCCTTATGGCTCTTTTTTGTCTTGGACTTCCAATCTGATCACACCTTTATTGAATAAAGAGTAGTTATAATCATAAGTATATATGAGATTAAAAAGCCAATTATTTAGTAAGTAATTTAGAAATTAATTGGAAAACAAATAAACATTCGGGACATCTCATATGGCCATTGACTCCAAAGCATAGCTTGTACTGTGAGTGTCAGAGACTGATAATCATCATCATAGTCCAGTCTAGTTATAACAGAGAACCTTAAGGGTGTGTCCACTTATTCAAACACAAAACCAACACACATGAACAAACATTAATCAGATGAATGATTTCCTGTTTGGAAATCAAACAAACAACCTCTGAAAATACAGCTAGGATTGCTAGCCACTTTTTCATCACATCACTCATTTCAAAATGTTCATTAGGTCCTTACTTTTTTCCACTTCTCTGTAGTCTTGCTGACACCACCACCAACAGCATTCAAAATGTTAGTAAGTTCAGTCCATAGTCGGTCTGACCTTACGCGACCTTGTGGTCCAGCAAGTGGCCTCGCCAGGTCACCATGACTGTAACATAAACAAACAAACTTCAATACAAGTATTTCATTGTTACAGTCGCGTCTTTGTTTACATTACATACTCATGAATAAAACTTTAATTTACTTACGTTTCCATATACTCAAGCAGCGTTGACAAATTGTTCGGGACTTGCTCGCACTCTTGAGCCCATGTTTTATGACTAAAAAGTAAAATAAAGATTACTCCATCATCGTTTGAACATCCATCACATAAAAATGTATTTATTTTGAAAAGCATAAGTTAAGTTTTGGAGACCATCTAAAAGTTATAACACTACATTTACTTACCACCTTCAAAATTGTGTTTTTGTTATAATCTCAAAACGATTAAACGCAATCCTCACATAAACATAATAGTAAAACTATTTAAAACAACAACAAAAAAGTTGGCGGGTTTGATCCGATTTGCTACTTCTTGACTGACAGTGACACTGACAGCTAAATTTTCGATACCATAGCCAATATTTGTGTTTTTTAACGAATTAACAATTCGACACAACGATGACGACATAAGTGTTACATTGGCTACGAAATATTGGCTATGGTATCGAAAATTAGCTGTCAGTGTCACTGTCAGTCAAGAAGTACAAACCCGCCAACTTTTTTGTTGTTGTTTTAAATAGTTTTACTATTATGTTTATGTGAGGATTGCGTTAAATCGTTTTGAGATTATAACAAAAACAGAATTTTGAAGGTGGTAAGTAAATGTAGTGTTATAACTTTTAGATGGTCTCCAAAACCTAACTTATGCTTTTCAAAGTAAATACATTTTTATGTGATGGATGTTCAAACGATGATGGAGTAATCTTTATTTTACTTTTTAGTCATAAAACATGGGATCAAGAGTGCGAGCAAGTCCCGAACAATTGTCAACGCTGCTTGAGTATATGGAAACGTAAGTAAATTAAAGTTTTATTTATGAGTATGTAATGTAAACAAAGACGCGACTGTAACAATGAAATACTTGTATTGAAGTTTGTTTGTTTATGTTACAGTCATGGTGACCTGGCGAGGCCACTTGCTGGACCACAAGGTCGCGTAAGGTCAGACCGACTATGGACTGAACTTACTAACATTTTGAATGCTGTTGGTGGTGGTGTCAGCAAGACTACAGAGAAGTGGAAAAAAGTAAGGACCTAATGAACATTTTGAAATGAGTGATGTGATGAAAAAGTGGCTAGCAATCCTAGCTGTATTTTCAGAGGTTGTTTGTTTGATTTCCAAACAGGAAATCATTCATCTGATTAATGTTTGTTCATGTGTGTTGGTTTTGTGTTTGAATAAGTGGACACACCCTTAAGGTTCTCTGTTATAACTAGACTGGACTATGATGATGATTATCAGTCTCTGACACTCAGAGTACAAGCTATGCTTTGGAGTCAATGGCCATATGAGATGTCCCGAATGTTTATTTATTTTCCAATTAATTTCTAAATTACTTACTAAATAATTGGCTTTTTAATCTCATATATACTTATGATTATAACTACTCTTTATTCAATAAAGCTGTGATCAGATTGGAAGTCCAAGACAAAAAAGAGGCATTGGCCATAAGGCTTCATGCAAGAGGGACTGGAGCAAGCGGGCAAACTTTGTCAGCTAGTGATGAAAGGGTGCTGGCTATAATGGGTGCGTTGGCAGTGGAAGGACAAGCCCCCGTAGATATTATATCTGTGTGCCAAATTGCATCGAAATCCATTCAGCCGTTTTTGCGTGATTAATTAATTTTATTTAAAAATTGATTTAAGAAAAAATTTTCAAAGAGGTATTCGTAATTGTCCAAAATAACACTCATTTTCTCTTGCAGACTCCCCACAACTGACGGACCACAGCATTCCACTTCACAGCCCTCAAATAATTTGCTTCTGCCGTCCACATCTCAGGTGCAGACACCACCACCCCTACCGCTCGGCTCTGGAACGACAGCCTACTTCACCACCTCCACCAGCCCTAGCAGTGCCATTCCCACCAGCTCCTGCACCGCCCACTACTCCGAGGCGAATGTGTCCACCTGCCCCCGCGCATCTGCTATTGACATGCGGTTGACATCGCCAGCGACACCGCAGTCTGCTGCCTCTCCCGACCGCCCTCGTTTGCGCGCCCGCCGTAGACGCCACTGACTGTAGGAATCTATATGAAAGTTTATAATTAGGCATTTTTAATCAATATAAAAAATAATTATGTTCACAATACTTTTGTTTGATTATGGAACTCTCGCGTGGCGTTTGTGGAAACACTATCCACCTGCTCTATACTATGACCCTGTTGCAAAAAAGCTAAGAGCACTCAGCACCTGAAAAATATAATAATATATATGTAGGTTTGTTGTGCTTTTATAATTAACAGCGGTAACAATATGAAATAATTGAGGCTATATATAGGTACTTACACCGTTATAGTATTGAGTAGTAGCAAACATTAAAACCTTAGATTGGAAGTGCAACATTAGAACATACCTAGTTTAGAATGAAAAATTTTCAATAAATAAATATGAATATTTCTTACCTTTATTTCCACGGGAATTTCAGGGGAACCTTTTAATCCGGCATGACCTTTTAGGTCGTTACATAGCCTCCTAAAAGTTGGATAAACAATAATTTGGGCAAATCCTCGATTGTATCCTTCGTCTTATGTCAATCCCATACATTTTAATAAAATCGAACTTCGATATCGTTTTTAAGTTGTTACTTTGTCTCAGCCCCCAGGCGCAGGATCGACGGCTTAACGTGCATGAACTATTAACACTGGAACTAATAAAAATTTAAATGAAATTAACTAACACTTGTCATAGGTCATGGTAATGAACATAAAGCAGATACTAGGAAGCAGCGTACTGCAAGCTTTGAATAGCAGTATCGTTTTGGGTAAATAAACTCCGCGCCTATATTTCTATCTTATCTGAAACATTGTTGAAACACTTCGAGGAAACATTCGTTATGCCTGTACCGCGGTGATAAGGTATCAGAGCAAGCGCTGTTTGTCATCAGCGGTGCTACTCTGAGAGATAATTTTAGCAATCCATATTCCTTCCTCCACCAAACCCCAATTGTCGAAGTCGAAGTTACTTTTGTCGAAGTAAACTCTAACACAAGCCTCACCTTAACTATGAGGTGGTCCGAGCCATAGTCTACAACGCGGGCTTGGCAACCTAGCAACTGTTGTCCTGCCCGCTGTGTTATCATATCGTACATTAACTTCTCTTGAAACCTCTTGAATCACTCTTTTAAAAAAAAAACTGCATCAAAATCCGTTGAGTATTTTTACAGATCGATACAAACAAACAGACATGAACAGACGCGGGAAGCGACTGCTTTATACTATGCGCTGATGTAGCAATAAGACCCTGCACTTCATTTGATTTGACGGCAAAGAACTTGATTCGATTTCTTCAACAGTATTTTCTTTTTGTTAAATCAAGCATCAGTCTTTTAGAGTAGGGCCTCAATAAGTATTTCCCAGAGTTCGGAACTTCGTGAATTACTTTGCAAACACAAGTGTTCGCGCGAATTGAAATGGGTTACATTGTTATTTAGCAAGAGTAGGTACTTATTATATGTGATGCTTTATGCCATTGTCATTGTTGGGTCAAAGTGTCTTAGCTTCTTCATTAGTTAATAATCAATAAGGATCCAATAAGGATTTACCTAACCTTCAAGGTAATCCTGGCAGGATCGCCATGTAAAAGATTGGAACCGTGACGAAATCAAAGACGTGTTGCTTTAGTTATAGGTTCCAAAATAATGAGTCAAATAACGCTAACAACTTCTTATATACTAGATACATTAAGGGTGACGTGAGCTTCACACTTCACATGCCACGTTAGATAAGTTTTAGCCTATGCATTGGGACATGCATTATCTTCCTCAAACATGATATAGTACGAGAGATACTCCACTACGCGGACTCAGTGTGGACTGTGGTGGTTATAATAATAATAATACATATTTCACAACAATCACAATAATTTTCTAGTCCCAAATAAAGCTACGAGGCTTGTGTTATGGGCACTAGACAACGGATAAACATACTTAAATACTTTTTTTTGTAAATAAAAACATATTAAACATAGAAAACACCCAGACCAGTACAAACACACATGTTCATGCACAATTATGCTTGTACTGTGCGGGGATCGAACCCGCGACCCTTGGTTTTAGAAGTCCGACCTGTGGACCACTGCACCAAGCGGTCGTCGGCGGCGTCGTTAAATGCAAGATCAATCTATCTATCAAATCTTTCGCAGTGCATCGTCAGATCATAACGGACGCATACGAGTATCTACGCCATTAGGGAAGCAGCCGATGTAAGCAATAGTTGTGCTGCGACATGGTCGTTTGGCCGCGACGAGCCTGCGATTGGACAGTGAAGGTCTAGGAACGACGAATTTAAACAAAAGAGTATCTAAAACGTTTTGTAAAGATTAGATTTTTTATTAGTCAGATAAATAGTTATATGACTGTTAAATATAGACAGCCTAATAAAATGACATTATACTTGACTTTGAACATATGCAGTGATGAATTTTTAAATCGGTCATTGTGGATCTTCATCTGACTGGTAAATCAAGTTACTTATTACACAGTGACAATCACGATTTACCCTCCGCTCCACATAATATGAGTTTGAAGAATCAATGGGCCACTTTCGAGCTTAGTGGAAATCCCCAGAAAAACCCATGACATGCTTAGAGGAAATCCCGTTTACAGCTATTCTCAGGTATTGAAGAGTTTTCTGGAACAGGTCGCGCAATATTCCTAAATTACACATGGTATGATTATCATATGATACTGTCTGAGCAGTCCATTAGTTGTAACAAGGCCGCACTCACAAACTTTCATCTAAAGCCAGCATGTCATCGCACAAGTCCTAAGTATATTTACGACGCGCAGCCTCAAGTTATGACGCTCTATTACCAGGTAACGGGTACAATGCGTGATGCGATACACAGTTTTGTGTCTTTAACTTACGAATAAGTCAAACCACAAAATAATGTCGTGTAAATCGTATCGCCATCGGTAGCTGAAGATGACCTGCAACATTATTAAAAATTGACAAGAAATCTCGAAATTTCGGATGACAAAAGGCTTTTTCAATTAAATCACTTGATTTTGATTTATTATGACAGCTGTAACGTCTCGGTTTCATGTGACAATGTCTGAGTAAGTAAGTTCTTTAATGTGGATGGATAAAGGTTACAAAAAAGATTTTAAATAATATGCTTTAGTCGTGATACTGAGTACAACCAACAGTAAAGCCGGCATGTCGTCGTGCAAGTCCTATATTTACGATGCGCCAGCTCTGAGTTATGACACCGTGCTACCACCGGGTAGCGGGTACAAAGCGTCAAGCGATACACAGTATTGTTTTATTGAACTACGCATATCGTAGACAGCAAATGTCTTGGGATTCTTGTCACCGGCAGATTAGAGTTCATATCAGCCAATATAAGTCCACTGCTGGACGTAGGCCTTTCTCAGGGTGCGCCACACATTTCGGTTCTCACTGATCCGTATTCAGCCCCACCCAGCGACCTTCACTAGGTCGTCGGACCATCTGGCCGGGGGTCGCCCTACACTGCGTTTGCCAATAGGCGGAATCAAGGACCCGTCTCTCTTTCGACACACAGATCAGGGTTACGTTGCTGAAAAACGAATCACATGCCTGACAGCTAAATGATGAGGCAAAAAAGTCGCTCCTTGTCGCTACGGTATAATGTAAGTACTCAGTAGCGACATTGAGAAACATTACCTATATATTCCACTTTAAGCGTCAAGTGAAATCAAAGTTATACTTATCAATTCGCCGTTACTAAGCCGCACTCGCAAACTTTCATCTAAAGCCGGCATGTCGTCGTGCAAGTCGTATATTTACGACGCGCCAGCCCCGAGTTATGACGCCGCGCTACCGCCGGGTAGCGAGACCATACAACACATCAGGCCACTCATTTTTGTTGAAAAATCGCCCACATTCCAACGACATAAGATGCCAATGTGTTGACCTTGATGTGTGAATATACAATGTGTCATACGATACACAGTTTTGTTTCATTGGTCACACAATGGCAGGATTTGCAACCAGTTGGAATATTAAAACATGAGACCGAGGTGTTAATGCAAAAAGGGACTGGAGAGCAATAAACAGTTTGTTTTGACGATTGTGTGAGGTTGAACATAAAATGCAAGATACAGGTAACTTTATAATTTTAATACAATACAGTACCTTCTAAAATTGTTTTAACCGCCAGTGCGTACCTGCGACTTTCAGTCACCACGACTATGTAATGGTATCAACCAATCGCTGAAAGTCACGAGTCGCGGCGACAGAATGCCGTAGGTGTGCCTTAGGCCTAAGATAGTGTTTTTAAGATCTAATGTGTGTCAGACTGAAAACTGTTGACCTTCCAATAAATTTATCTGCTACATAACAAAGTTACTTATAAAAATACACAATTTGATGAAGTGCAAACTTTTCAATATGTCACCACAACGTTCTAAAAGTGAGTAAAGCCACTAATGTCTGTAAAGTTAAACTCTACGATCGTGTTGATGATAACATGCACACAGCTTCCGACAAAATTCAGTCATGTTCAGCCAAAGTTCCTAGACACAATATAATATCTACCAAATTCATGATATACTCAGCCAAAGTTCCCAACGCCAGCATTCCCATGCTGTCCTGTCAAAGAGGATCCTTTGCGACGATAGTAAAATCTTAGCAGTATAGGCGAGGCGAAAACCAATAAAATCTGGGTTTCGCCCACGCTAACCCGCAGGTTACAACCTATTCGTAACCGCGACGGGACGGTGCGTAGGCGCAAGTGTGTGGTGCGAGTGATAGCGTGATACGGATAAACACGGCACCAATTTGTTGTGGATTATTAGAGCCAGCATGTTAAGTGGTTTACTCTTGTTGGGACATGTATACAAGTGCCCCTCGTCGGTCTATTATGCAGAAATAAATTGATTTTATGATAAGACTATTAATTTTATGCCATTCTCGTGTCAACAAATAGCCGCTGCTTAAGTGCTGACATACATGACCGCAGCGGAAGTATGGCTCATATTATCTGCAATGACACTTAAATCTCAAAGCTTGCAGTTATAAAACTCTATATTAGAGTTTATATTAGATTGATGGGTACAGACAAGCAAATTAGTTTCACAGTATCTGGGAGACTCATGTCTAAAAACAACCTTCGGATGAATAAATTGCCAGCAAAGGAAATGGTTTCTAAATACGTACGTCAATTTTATGAATCATCAGTGTAACTGAAAATAAAAACTCAGACAAGCTTTCTTGAATCCATCGCTAGCACTGAGGCCCAACCTCCAAAACATTTGGTCCCATGTCACCCGCTTGGAGGATATGGTACGGTTTTTATTGCACCACTCGATAACCTGCCTTTTTTTAACCAAAGCTTAAAAATAATTGTACTTGCTAGTTATGAAAACAAAATGGCACGAATTATTCGCATTTACATTCGCAGCAGTTTATACAAATTGAACGCTTTGTGTTGGTAAGTTAGTATTATTCGATTATGCTTATTCAGTTTGAGTTTTAAAGCTCTGGTTTTATATGTGAATTGAATATGTACGATTCGTGGTCATGAAATAGTTTTATTTTTGAATATTGGATAAATTTTTCAGCTATTATTAAAATCAGTTTTAAACTATAGTTTTCATTTGGTTGACTTGGCTTGTTATTTTACAATTGTTTATTTCCAGTTTTGATTGAGAGTGGTCAAATCTGGTTTGTCATTGTTTATTGTTTGTCAAATGGATATGCAGCAACCAGTTATGTAAAGAATTAAGTTATTTAAATTACTCATTTTAGTTAACAAGTTGGCTATGGTTACAACTGTAACAACTTAAGTGCTTACTTCAATAGGTTACGTGAAGTTCTATATCTGTGCCATAACTTAATTAAAATTCACCCCAAGCCGCATTGCGTTGCGGTGAATCAGTCACATGCAAACCCATTATTCTGGAGTTTAATACATTTTATCATTATTTCTTTTTTTTTTTGCACGTATGTGGGCTAAAACTATGATACTTGAGGCATTGATAATAATGATGACTTGATACCTTAGATATTTTTATTATTAAAATATGTTTTTTTGCTCATAATGAAAAATAAAGAAGGTGAAGCACAGCATAAAATAAATAAATAAATAGCATAGATACGGGAGAGTACGGTTCTAACAGTTCTTCTATCATCACTTTTAACATCATTTTAATAAAAAAGGTAAAAAGGAAATACATTTTCAAACACAAACAGCGCAGCATCATTTAAGATGAGGGACGAATATGTCGATACCAGAAGTATGAATTAAGGTAAGGGACAATTTGGCCAAAATGAGTTATATATACCGTTGGATTCGGAATTTTGCGCTTTATCAACTGGCGTACTTAGAATTTCAATATCGAGCAAAAAATGTCCCTTACAGTACATATTTTTTGATAGTCTAGACTGATACTTCACTAAAAAAATGCTTTAAGGGGCTTGAAATTGTTACCCCTTTACGAACAAATAGACTAACTAACCTTATAAAAATTTGTCGAACTTTACCTTATACTCATATTTATAAATTCATAAATCATGACCATTACGCCTTTTTGCAAAATGGAGTTTTTATATTGCAAGTCCCTTACATTAAAATGTCTTACAAAAACATTCACAGAATGGACTTACGCTAATATGTTTAAAGTTTATTATCGTCTCTTGTGTCCTTTACATTACGCTGGCGTCTGCAAATTTGGTGCTTACATTATTTGACCATATTAAAACGTATTCCTGATATCTTGAATGACCTAAAGACTAAGGAAACTGCAGAAGTCTTCAAAAATTACAAATTAGTTAACGGTCAGGTTTATAGAATACTTGATGACTCTAGCGTACATTGGTTAGTTCCTCGTGGTGCCCGGTGGCAATTATTAAAAGCAAACCATGATGACATAGGCCACTTTGGCTATGACAAAACGTTGGGACGTATTAAGGCTCATTACTGGTTCCCAAAAATGAGGCGGTTCGTTAAGAAGTATGTAGCTGCATGTTTAGAATGTGCCCATCATAAATTGCCTAGTGGGAAAAAGGCAGGTGAGTTACACCCAAATCCTAAAGTGGAAATTCCATCTGACACTGTTCATGCAGGTTGAGCGGTACAATCGCACCATCTTGGCAGCTCTTGGAGCCATGAATCATGATAAACCAAACGGAATTTGGGATAATCATTTACCGACATACAATTAGGAATTAATACGACTGTTCACTCTACAACAAAAAAGACACCAACCGAACTTTTTTTTGGAAGAACGGTTACAAACCCATCTCAAAGTATTTTTAATGATGTTATTACGGCAACTGCCTCCTCTACACCCGTATCGCTTCCAGAAATAAGATCCGAAGCTAGCGAATTAATCAAATCTCAACAAATTAAAGACAAATCCTCGTATGATGCCCGACGAAATCAAGATGTTAGATTCAAAGGAGGCGATTTAGTTAGGGTTATACGCGCACCTACTGGAATAGAGGGTCTGTCAAAGAAACTTGAACCTAAATGTCGAGGGCCATATCGCATTAAAAAGGTTCTTCCTAATGATCGGTATGTTGTTGAGGACACCCCAATCACTCGAAAGGGCAAACGGTATGAAGCTATTATAGCAGTAGACAAAATCTTCCCATGGCTCTCAGTCACTCAATCACCTTCTTCCCATGATGAATCCTCTGATACCAATAGTTCTGATCATGAATGATTGCTCCCTCATGATCCTTAAAACACTTTTGATTTTGCCCTCAATAATCACTGTCTCTCCTCGATTTACTAGTTCAGTAATTCCTTGCAAAAAGCTATATTTCACAATATAAAATGATTGATGTTTCCAATTACTTAATTATTGATATGATTTTAATAATTAAGTAACATATGTGTAGACATAAGATATGATAATACATGTTGTAATAGGAAGTTATGATCATTAAAGTCATGGTTGTGTTAGTTAAAGTCATGAACTAGCACAGCTACATTAAGGTAATTGCCGGTAACGGTCAGCGTCATGGACCGGGATGACCACATCATGGACATCACCAGTGATCGCCTTCCGGCCCTCCCAGGCATCATTCGCCAATACGCAAGGGCAGGGAAAGAGCTTACCTTTCTTTTAGACAAGAAGGAGCCAGTTATGGTTCCTCTTAACAGATCCGCAGCTGCCGGCGTGATATTAGCTTTCTTCAATGGAAGAAAAGATCCCCTGGACAGAATTCGGGATCTCTTCCAGGTTCAGTCCGATACCCTTGACGGTTCAATAGGTAGAGTTCTTATTACATATTACTTAAGTTGCATAAAATATGTTACGGACATTAACTTCATTGACCAGATTTGCGAAGATAAAGGTATGACAATTCTCACCGACGACTTGTCTCTAATACCCCGGGAGCACCGAACCGTTTATGGGGAGATGAAGAGGGAAGAGAAAGAGATCCCCCACAGCATGTAAGCCTTCCAGGCTGTTTATGGTGCTTACAGTATATGTCGTCCCGTTGCAAACAAACGAGACTTCCGGACGTGGATCATGAAACGGTATGCAGCTTTTATGGCATCTGTTCTGCAAACCGCTGAGATCAATACATATCTAGAGTATCAGAGGGGAGGAACTGTAGTTAACGAGACAGTTGTCTCTCGCACTCCAGTCCGTCGGTTGGTTTACAACGTAATTGCATCCACCACTGACGACATCGTTCCTGCTGCCGTTAAGTTCCATATAAAGATGTTAACAGCACTCTCGGAAATGACAACCTACTCATTAATCCAGCAAGTGATCAGCCGGGGCAGTTGTGTCATAACTGGAGCCCCTTCCCAAACAACTAAACGACTACGTTCAGGAGAGACAATAAGTATTGGACAAGTTAAAAGCCGAAAAGTACCCGTCCGACCATATTCAATATCTTTACCTCATAATGCCTTATGAGGCAAGCCTTTACGGCTTTTAAGTATGCTGATCTTGTGGTTACAGCACAGGTTATGGAGGAGGTGGAGACACACAAACACTACCTTAGAGCAATACGAAGCCAAAATATCAACTGCTACAATCAACAAAAGACAACTGAAGCAATTCCTCCTCACCCAGTCGCAGCAAGTCGGTCTTAATATCGACGAGTAGTCAGGGCAGAGTCTGCCCTGACTACTCGTCGATACTAGGGTTTGGAGGGTCTGCACGGCAGACCCTCCAAACCCTAGTCGGCGGCAGAGCCACTGACCTCTACAAAGAAGCAAAGAGGATCCTGAACCTCATCAGCACCCAGAGGAGGATCGCCTAAGCTTTCTCATCCCTATTAGTATCGAAAAACCCGAATTGGACTGTAATCAAAACAAACGACAAAAGACATTGTTTTTAACTACTTTCTCAAATTAGCATTTCAATCAGAAGTTGAGAAAAACACTAGTAAGAGAACCCAGTAGAGATGTCAAAACAGAAGGAAAAGGCCACCAAACTTGCTTCTCTTGCCCGGAACGAGATTCGAGATTTAGAAGAGCAGATATTAAGAACTGCCCCCTTGGAGGATCCCATACATGCAGTTTTTGAGCTTACAGATTTCGTGGAGATAATCCTGCCAGACGAAGAGTTCATTCTTAAACTCCTCGACTCCCAAGAAGACATGCAGAAAAGAGCCATTGCAGAATACGTAGATTCAAAGGTTGAGAAGCAGAGAGAGAAACTTCGAGTAGAGAGACGGCAAAAAAGTTTTGACGTCTACCGAGATCTCCAGGCTGATAACATAGCTTCCGATTCCAGCAGCAGGACCGCATCTCACGACTCAATGGAAGAGGGGTACATGGAGTCTGAAGCAGCAATCGTCAATGTAGGAACTGACCCCGTGATTACGGGGTTATTTTCTTTCTTACTTTTTGTTTTAACTCTAGAAATTAGAGATTATTATTCATTATTCTTTGGAAAATACGAAAGTTGATTATGATAATATTTGTTTTTTTTTGTTGATTATGACATAATTTTAAAAACAAATTTGTAATTTATGGCACTTTTTAAAAATAAACACATCACCCTGTCTACAGAAAACACTTCTTCTGAAATTAAGCTTTATTAAATAACCCAATTTAAGCTGTATTGCTATACATTTAAGGTCCCGAAGTGCAATCTTTATGTTATACATTTGTACTTACATAGAATTTTTTTAGTAGAAGTTATTTACCTTATTTTATTATGCAAGTTCTCGTATCTTTGTGTTACTTACATTATTTTGACTTTGCCTTGAACTCAAATTCGACTAACGTAATGGATAAGTGATTCACATTTTTTAAGGTAAGGGACAGGCTATTTTCTAAACTATAAGATTTTATTGTATTTAGCTTTTATAGCATAAAAGAACATTAAATTCTAAGAAACTTTGCCATAGACCTCATCTAAATCGGCCTGTAAACAAAAAAGTTATACACAGATTACAAAAAGCAAAAACGTTTTTTCGCTCTCCTGTAAAGTCATGTTTTGTCCCTTACCTTAATTCATACTTCTGGTATCGATGTAAACAAATTGAAGCTTTATGCATAATAAAAATAAAAGTGCACCGGCGCATGATTAACGTCAGACTGATCTCTCCTCGGCGGCCGTGGCTAACTTGACGCATGACGTCTTTATACCACTTTTGCTTTTTTACATGCAAATCCGGTTTGAAGGATGCGTGTAAGATTGCTTGGCGATCAAAAAGGGATTGAATTTGGAAAAAACGTCTTATATCTCTGTTATATTAAGGCAATCATGGGCTTGATTTCTTCATAGTAGGTAATGCCTCGCTTGCGACAACAAGCAAATTTCGAGTCAAAAGCGAATGAAAACGACGAAAAATATCAATGCTTAAGAGGCATATCAGAAAGTGTTGACAGCCAAGCAGTTTTTCTTGCCGAAAATTTCGTTTTCAAAGTATAAATCGTAAATTGGAGGCCGCTAGGACTTACCTAATTAGGTACATACATATTCAAGTAAGGATCGATGGGTCGGAAGGGAAATTCAGTTAAGTGCATTGATATGTACATTGATAATATTTTGATGCAATAGATTACTTAATTGAAATACAAGTTTTCGGCAAAAAACTGCTAAGCTGTAAAAAATTGTGATATAACCCTTAGGATTACTAAAATATCGCTTAAAAATGCTTTTTACAAAGTATAACGACTTAACTCTTTATACTGTGCATTTAATACAATGCAGAACAACTTCAAAACGAAACCACTTATCGAGAAACACTAAACCATACTTCAACCACCAATTTCCATAGAAATAACTCCGCGGGCTAACAACTTTGGTGTACCTATTTCAAGAACTATATGCACTGTCACATATATCCCGGGTATGGAAGCATCCCGTAACATATATTTCGAACTAGACAAGGGAAATAGGCCATAAATATACTGAAGACAAGCGAGCTAATTGCTTGCAACACCGACGCCATTTTTGACGGTTTGCTTATTACACAGACTTTTCACCTTCAGTATAGGTAAAAGAGATCAGCCACGAAGTTATTCTGTATGTCTATGATTTTTTATGTGTTTTTGTTTCATTTTATGTAAGTAATTACTTTGTATGTTTATAAATTTATTTTGTACTTAAATAACTTCGTATAAATTGTTTGTTTTTAATTTTTACTTTATGTGCACCACCTGAATCTTCTCTGCTTGGCCCTATGGTTGACTGGTAGAGAACGCCTTTGGCATTAAGTCCGCCATTGTACACATGTTTGTGCAGAACTTAAATTAATTAATAAATAAGTTATTTCATCTTATGAGTCATGAAGAGTCATGAAGTATTTTACCAACCTATGGTCACGGTATGAAAGTGTTTACCAGTTCTTAGATAAGATTATTTAACACACTTCTATCACTGAAGTTCAAAATTGTATACAAAATTACTTGTTAACTTTCAAATGTGTTAATTAATTTGCCTGATCGATAATAAAAAGAAGGTTTTGATCACTTTTTGGTAATGGAACTATTTTCTTTAAGTCAAGAAGTCAGTGTCAATCAGACACCGAGCCACTGAGTTGAACGAGAAGTCTGTCACAGTCCAGAAACTTATGTTTCAAAGCATTCCATTCAGACCTTACATAAACTACTATGCCACCAACACTGATTATATTTTATTTAGTGGAAAATCATTGGTCAATGCTACGAACCAATGCGCATGTACCAAGGTGAAATTCGTTTAGAATGATGACGACGAAAGGAGGTACGTAATAAGGATATCAGGAAAGAATCGAAATTCTTCTTTAGACTTTTTATATTCAAACTAAGTATTTAAGTAAGAGACTTCTGGGATGTCAATGGTATGACAATACAGATAAGGGTTCACCAACTGCACAATTCTGGGTCCAGCAGTACTTTTGTAAACTGCAGACTTTGCTCGTATACGCGCGTCCCGTAATAACTGCCGGTTCTCTCGAGTCAGCCTCTCATTAATATAGATTTTTGACAGAGTATTATTGCCTAATTCCAGATGTTTCGAAGAGAGGGTATTCTTGTTTTACCAGCCTTAAGCAGCCTTAAGCCTTAAGCAGTTCATCGCGATTAGATTTTCGTGTAAACCTCACCACATCAAAATCTTTACATTTCATAAATTGATCAGAATGACTTTGCTCTTTCCGTTTGTCCATGCAAACCTAAAGTATTTAACAACGCAGTATTATGTGAAAGTGTGCAATTATGGGACTGGCCATCCAAAGGCTCTACCCTGTATTTTAATTAAAAGGCACAAGGTAATGTTTGTAAACCCTAGGGATTAGTGTTCCTTTGGCAGGAATAGTTTGGTCGTAGTATAACTGTTTAACATTCCAATGTCAAGTGAATAAAGAACAAACTATTGTGTTTGAATGAATGAATGAAAATTTCTTTTTCAAAGTTTTCTTTTTTCTATTTTTTTTCTTCGGTTTACGCGAACAGTAGTTGTTTTTTTGGACAAATTAAAATCGTATATTTGAATTAATGCTCCGTTTTTTTATAAATAAATAAAAATGGCCCAAAGAAATCAGTACATTTCTGGGGATAGGATGCCACAGGCACACCAATCTTGTTGCGTCGAGAGTTAAATCTGTAGTGTGTACTTTTTAATATTTAGCAATAAACTTAATAAAGTACAGCCATTTCAACAAATAAATTGTGGTGTCAACATCATTACGACTCTCGTTGTAATCCCGGTGCCTAGTCATTTATGTTAATTCCAACTATGTTTGATTAAGTGCAACATCAAAATGGAAAATTCATTTTACGCGGGTGCGACCAGGCAATTTGGATAATTGGATTGTTTCAGTCAATATGAGGGAAAATGTATGTTACGTACCTATTTTGTGAATATTACTAAGCGTGATTTTTGAATTTCATTACTTCACACAAAGAAATGAGTAGTTAGGTAGGTACTACAGAGGTAATTTAAGCTTTGAAATTAATAAACAAATGTTAATATGGAGCTGTCCATTATGATTATCGAGGAAATTAGAAATTAAAATTTAGTCAACTATTTTTTTAAACTAGCCACATAGAAACGAATAGAATCGTTTATTTGCTCTTGAATATGGTTCATGTCACATATTTAAATATATTGCATTTAGTTCTTACATATCCAGCTATATAAAAAAGTGTGCAATTATAAAAATACAAATTTCGAAAAGACAACACATAAAAATTCTTTTCGGCTCCGGCCATCGGGGAGGAATCGAACCCTCGACCTTTGGAAGTCGGCAGTACCGAGAATCTTAATGGAGTCGTAGAATTTTGTAAGTGCTTTTTAACGCTTTGAGCCAGCGTATGTTTCATCAATGATTGTGGGAGACACCCTCAAAGCACCCGAGAAAAATATTTTTACAATTAAAAAAAAAATTGCGTTGTAAACGCAAAAAATTCTAAACAAATAAAATCTTATATATAAAAATCAATTGCTGTTCGTTAGTCTCGCTAAAACTCGAGAACGGCTGAACCGATTTGAATAATTTTAGTCTTGAAATATTCGTGGTAATCCAGGGAAGGTTTAATAGATCAGAACTTTAAAAAAAAACAACGGGCAGGACAACGTCTGCCGGGTCCGCTAGTATAAATATAAAATTGGAAATATAATGTAATCTTGTTCAGCTGTAAAGTTAATTTCCATATACCAGTACAAAAACAAGAGGAAGGTACTATTTAATCAATATCATTCATAATGTCCGTATACAAAATCAACCAAACCATTAAATAAAAACTAACTGTACCATAAAATAAAATGTCCTATATATGTCTGTTTAACACAAATTGTAAGGTTAATATTAATTTAATTAAGATAATTACTGCATTTTATTTGCAATACCTTAGCGGTAATAAAAGTTTGAAGTAACCTACAAAATCTTATTCGTCTAATTCGTCTTAAAAATCATTTTCAGTCGGTATTTAATTCACTTTTTTATTTTATCTAAGCTATTTAAAATTTCTGAAGGTTATCTGGAATAAATTTCTTCAAGTATAAGTAAAAAAAAACAATTTTATTTACGCGTGCTTTGCAATTAAAAATAAAAATATGTTTACCTATCCACTTAAGTCCACCACTTTTTAATATCAATGATAAAACTAGCATTCCATTTAGTACCCATAAAAAGCATAGCCCATACAAATATTATAATAGTACTGACACCAATATGTGTTTGAATCACCTTCTTATCTGCTCTCTTATTACGCCTATGAAAGGCAAGATTATCCCCTAGTTTATAGCCTTAACAGAAGTTCTTTACACTATGGTTTATATTTCTGGAACATTTATTGGCGTGTGTGTGGAATCTGAATCTTTAGTAACTTAGTATTAAGCCAGGCCAAGTTATTTGACGACTTGAAAAGAATCAGCTAGTTTGATTTGAAAACCCTTCCTTGACTGTCGGGAAAAAGAAGCATTGAAAGTAAAAACTTTGTACCTAAATATCCATTTTAGTATTCTGAGCTTTTGGCCAATGTATAAAAGCTTAAATTGCTGTTTTTGAAACTGATCCTTTGCTTTTTTGATAAAACTGTATATGTCATTTTTTGCCGTGCACCAAACCAATAAAAGTTCAAACCGGCCAACTCGATCATAAATTGCTTTATCTTCTTCAACAATTAAATAAAATTGACCACAATCCAGGTCAGTTAAGTCATCAATTCATTAATAGACCAAAATGATAGCTCGCCCGCGCCGCCGGGCATAGCGGCGCCTCTCGACCGAATGCACTCTCAATCTCCAACCTGCATAGACAAAACCCCTACAGCTTGATGCAGCCAGCTCCCACCCCACCTGGTCATCTATCCTCCTCTACCCCTCGAAAGTTTTCATCCATCTCGCTCACGGCTCAAAATTACATTCGGCCGCTTTCGTTTATGCTCGGATGCAATAGCCGGTGTGGCTCGTAGCTAAACATGATTTCAGACAGTCGCTCTCCAACTGTCGGAGGAGCGTGTTGCCGTCGGTTCCGTTCCCGCGCTCGTAACATCGAACCCGATATTTGTACAGGGATGCACGTCCCTCCATAGTGCCAAAAAACCCTAAAGAGGATTTCCAATGTGCTGTGGCGTAGTGTGTGCGGACTTATCGTGAAGTGCTCGCCAATTTAACGGTCAGTGTTGTTGCAACCGCGGATGTGGCTAATGCAGCAAGATCTGTTTGATTGTCAAAAGTAAACACATCTGTCCTAACGGCAGATCTGCAACGTTGACTGACAACAATTTAATGGATAAACTGAAACATCGTAGCGGAAACATGAAATGGTTTCGGTTCGCAGAAATATATGATTAGTAAATTCTGAAGCTGTAATTTCTGGTTTATTAGAAATTAATGAGGAAAGGGTTCTAGCTAGTCCTGAATATTAACGGAACAAATTCTTTGAAGCACAGGACGGATGATGTTACAAGTTTTGAAATTCTTGATTTGATTAGAATGCTATCGTCCTATTATTTTAAATATGTGGGCGGAATAAAAGCCACAATGATAACGCAGTTTTCGGATGAACATGTAACAAAACAATTCATTATAACAATAGAGTATTGTTTGTAATTGAGTTTGGCCTTTTTGTTCGTTAATTACTTTTATTGACGCGTGTTATGGTTTAGTTTATGTGGGCAGGACAATATTGGTACAAGCAAATTCATTAAATCCGTCATTGTTTATATCGATTTTGGAGCAGTTGATTGAATGTCTGATTGATGATAAGCGATTAATGAAATTGAAAATTTCGGACCACGCAATTTACATGTTTTGAAAGTTATAATTAAAAATCATATTCAGATGTATCATGAGTATGTTATTTAGGTACAGCCCAAATGCACGATGCGTTTTGAAAATGCAGAAATTTAAAACAGATCTTGAAACACTAGTTACGATTAAGTCTTAGCCCTGGCCGTTATATTGACCTAATACTAAAATTTTAATTTAACTGCAGAAGCTTATTCAGAAAATATCACTGTTGACAATTGAAATACTGAAATAAGAAAGTTAAGGTGCAAACATGTGAATGACCTACTCCGTCAAAGGATCAACGAGGAGAAATGATAAATTAGCAGGTAAGTGATATATTTTTCTCTAGAAGAATTCCACCTTTATTTATTACAGGAAGTATTTTCCGTGACCTTTTAAAAAAATATGAAAACTTTGCCTTTGAGCTGGAATAACGGTGTTATTTTCTCAGTAACTACTTGGGCAGAATTAAAAGATTCATTGAATATTTTTAATTAAAAAAACTGAAATATATTGCCTAGTTGTATCATCGATTACATTTCTAATTCAAATAAAGATCTGAAAAGCTTTTTTTTTTCAAATTTGGAAAATAAGTAATTTACTGCCTACTTTGATTTGACTGATGATAACGATGTCAATTTATTATAGGTATTGTATACATATAAATAAGAACAGTTATAGTAAACAAAAATGATTTAATTTCATATTTTTTCGAACCATAAATTTCTTCATAAAATCAACAATGTTGACAGGGCTGAAGCTAAGTTATGTGCTCCAAAATATTCCATACTATTTAAAAAAACATTTATGTCTCAACAATCATTACTCACTGTGTACGCTAGAATACATTCCAAGCTTTAGCTGACGAAAATTTTATCAGTGAATGCTGATAAAAAGGACGCTTTGAATGCCCAGTAGATTCATCATAGGAGTCATTCGACGATCGGAACAATTCTTAACAAATGCTACGTTCGACTGACCGACATACGATTTTGATGGATGTAACTCGCTTGAAAGTTAACGTGACCATTAGTTAGACTTCAACAGGATATCTGCTTTCTGATAGGTACCTAATGTAGTTTTGTTTGAGCAAAAATGAGGAAGCAAAACATTTCCTATAAGATTCAAATTTTAAAGTTTTAATAAGAATCTACGGAGCCGAAATAACGATTAGGAGAATGTAGCTGAATTTTAGAATGACAATACTTTTAAACAAATCTATTAGAAATTGTAATCTGTAATTATTATTTAACTTGTCGTATAACAAATCTAAAAAAAGATGCATTTTAATATATTTTTTCTGATGTGTGTTCCTCACAACTTTGATAGTTGAGCACACCCTAGTCGCATCACAGTCAACATGCATCAGTTAGTACAATTGCTTCATAATTCCATACGGTTGCCGACGTTGCTAAGTACACTGCTATTGATATGAAAGCTAATTTCAATAAAATTAATTTTAATAATATAACACGAACTTATGATGAAAAGAAAGCTATCAAAAGAAACGAAACTCTTTCTCAGGAAGTTGTTTCTTAAAGAAATGGGGTAGGTATAAATACGAAGTCGACTTGAAAAATTCTAGTTATTTTTATTCAAAGCCTCTCAACTATAGAATCGGTCTGGCGCGTTGAAGCACAACATCTTAAAGTACGGGGCAAAGAAAAAAAGTTGGGGCTGTATCGAGTTCTTTTCATTAAGGATCATTAGAATTTGGTGGATGAAAAATAAATAAAGGACGCCGTCGAGGCTTCTTGTGTTCAGTCTTGATATTTTTTTCGCATTTTAGAGAGGGAACAACCCAGTCATTTATAACCTCGTTCTCAAATGAAACCTCGATTATTTTGCATTGTGTCTAGTAGAGCGAGTTCCAGTTTTACACATGATTTCAATATCAATACCAACCCGCATTTGTGCCATTTTTGAAAAGTATGTATATTATATTTAGAGCACAGCAGTTCCAGCAAAAACTGTGCGTAGTATTTTCGCTTGACTTATAAGACTTCATCGATATTAACTGTCTGTTATTGAGTCACGGAACTGAATTCTAAGTGTGGGAATATTAAATCATCCGCACGCCCGAGACTGAGTGCAATAATTCAAGTTTTCTATATCGGATTTAAATTCTCACCGAGCCTGTGTAATCGGGCTTGATCAAACCAACTTCGAAATAAGTAACTTAATGTTATTCAGAACGTGTCGCTACATTTATCCTAACTGGGAGATCTGGCACGACTTCACCGACAGCAGGGCAGCTCCATATAAATCTAACTCGAATATATTTTAACTTGGTAATAGCGAAGAAATGGATCTTGTTGGAAATTCTACCTGGCGAAAAGTTTGAGAAGGATTTCTAAAGAGTAGTTGGAAGTGTGGAAATAAGGTTTGCCGTTCGGACGACGGATTGCAATGGAGATATTAGTCATATTCATGCGTTTATGGATGTAAGTGTTACAAAGTTTCATAGCTGTGACAGAATGTTCGTCTTAGCTTGTTCTGCTTGCTCATACGAAAGTTAACTAAGATAACCTTTTGTTTAATATAGACATTTCATCTTCTACCAAAACAGCTACTGCACAAGATAAAGAGGATCTCCATGCTTGCTTAGTTAGTTCTTTAAATTTCAAGAATACAAGACCGCTTCTATTGTCATAATTCTCATGACTCTTAAATACAGTACAGATTAGCGCAAATGCCAAACCTATTCCCTTACACTACTAACTGGTCTCGATAGGGCCGACATGTACCTCCTAGATAAGGGCCTCTGAGATAATGACTTCAACTCCGTTTCCCTCATTAGGCGAAATCAACTGATGATCGCATTCAGCCTTTAGGTTAAACCTTAATAGCGATTCATTAAAATTCGGGCCAGCCGTTTCAAGTTTCGCTGAGCGGACTGATTTGTGACGGCAAAGTTCTGGATGACCAACTAAGACGGCGGTTTACTTTTGCCAATGTAAACGAGAATTGTGTTAATTGAACAAAGTTGAAGTTAGGTCGCCCTTAGTGAGCCTTTCGGGTTTCTGATTTTAATCAAATTTTATCCAAGTCTGTGTTAAATGCTTTAATTTGAAATGACAGTTAAAGGAAAGCCTATTACGTTTATTGCGCCCTACTTAAGTACAACATATAGTCGTAAATAATAAAATCTGATTATAAATTTTATTGAATGCTAAATAACGATTGGTTTTGAAGAGATAAAATGTATGGAATTTATTTCCAATAATTCTAAATATTCAATGATCTCTAATCTCTACAATCAACGATCAGCATCAATCATCTTCACTGCCACTCGTAAAGTCTGAGTCATAAATATCCCATTTTCTAATTCCATTAAATCGCTACAAAGGTTTATGGTCACTGCGAGTAATGAACCAACATGTTCGTCTTCTAATTCAACTAATGTCTTCCTTACAGTTTCTTGAATTTCAAATGAGACCTCGGTGAGATCGTCGTCTAGATTTCGTGCTGGTTCGGATTAGACCCATATTGAGTGAATTGTAGAATTACCCTTCTTACTTAGGGCTGTTAGGATACCCGAGGACTAATTTGCGGCTTTAGTTACGAATTGATTAAGTTTAAGAGTTTAAGACTGTGACAAGTTGTAAATAAGTTCTCTTAATCTAACAATATTTCAATTGCAAATTCAAGAATCTTAAGTCAAATTCTTGTTAGATTCCAATTAAGATAAATGTGAATACACTAAAACTATGTGTTGCCCAACGAAAATGTATTATATGAAATGTTATGAATATTCACATTAAAGTAAGTTTTGCTATCGTACACCTTGCATATGCAATCACCAAGTCAAACATACATTAACATTAAGTGTTTGTTGTGCAAACAAAACACGAAATAACACAAACAGTACTATAATTTTAACGCCGATACGTTAACATTTCCGCTCATAAACATTTCAGCTAATATTCCGCGGGATATGTTTACATAGAAATCTAAAAATGCTTACCAAATCGTATAAACTCTGATACGGCCTATATACAACCCTTTGATCCCGAAGACATTTCGTTTGATTGATGGGGAATCATAACGTTATTTGATTTGGGTCTCATGCCATAAACATCGGGATAACTTTCTGTAGTCGTATGCTGGAAGTTATTTTTAAGAAGCCATCTTTGAAGATTTTATTCGGGGTTTCTATTGTTAGTCTCGTCGTCTTTACTTTGGCTCGCTCTGAAATAAGTAATCTCATATTTATTTATTGATTGAAGGTTCAACAATCAATAATTGAGCCCATGTTATTAGGGTTCTAGTTAATTTCTAAGTTTAACAAAGTTGATCCACCAAATTTGAACTAATTCCGATCTCCTTGTCTAAACTTCCGCTTTGCTCCAGAAAAACAGATCTCCTCGTGATTTATGACATAAATATTGAACAAAATTTGTCGTAAAGCCCAGTTTATGGCCCGCTGCCTCTATTCGAAATTTCCCTCGCATTATATTTCAATCCTGATTAAATTATGACCGTCATAAACAACTTTAAAGAGAAATTCTGACGTAACTGTAAGCAATTATGGCCATAAATGAATGATATATTGTAAATATTCAATGGGCGATTGAGTGGAGTTTAGAACTCGAATTAGCAGTAAAATAAAACCATTATTGCTAACCCGTGGAAGTGCTGATGATGTCGTAAAGGCACCTTCTGTTTGGGCTGTGATAGTATTATATTAAAATAAAAGATCTACTTTGGATCTATTGGAAAATGTAAGAAAATATTTTCTAGATGAATTGGGTATCTCTATAGGAGACAATGAAATAAATAAAATCCATCGCATTGGAATCAAAAATAAGGATGGGAAACCGAGGCCTACGCTTCTGTCATTAGTAAGTGGGTGGAAAAAGAGTGAAATAATGAGAAACAAAAAGAAATGCAAAGAACTGTACCTGGTGGAAGATTACTCAAAAGAAATTTTAGAAAGAAGGAAGGCTCTTCAACCCAAGATGATGGAAGAGAGGAAAAAAGGAAATTATGCTTATATAAAATATGATAAACTGGTTGTCAAAGAAAATACGAGTAGAAATGTAAATGATAAAAGAAAGAGAAATCCATCTACCTCCCCGCAATCTGATTTACAGCCAAGGAAGCAACAAACATTAACATCATCAAGGAGCAACAGAATAAATGCATTCGATATGATGAGGGGTAGATCTAATTCTCTCTCAGACATTGCAACTAAAAATAAACAATAGCAACTAGATACCGGAGATCGGAAACAACAAACAAATAAAAAGGAAAAAAACGGAATAACAGGAACAAAACAACCTCCCCCAAGCCGACTGGTCCTCGTGGGGGAAAACGACCAACACCCTCTAAAGACAACCAAAAATACCTCGGACATACACATAGCTACTTTTAATACAAGATCATTACGAACTACCGAGAAGCTTCTTGAACTGGAATTAGCCATAGCCGAAATGAAATGGGATATAATAGGAATCAGCGAAATGAGAAGATATGGGGAAGGGATAGAAGACTACGGAAACTACATTCTACAATACAAAGGTGAGACACCAGGATCGTATGGAGTGGGATTTTTAATCAAAAAGAAACTTGCAAACAGTATAGAAGAAATCAAAGGAATTTCCGAAAGAATAACCGTTCTTAACATTACGCTACCCCTAAAAAATGCCGAAAAGTGGTCTATCATCCAAGCATATTCACCAACAGAGTCGGAGAAACGTGAAGACATAACGAAAATTGAAAAATTCTACGACGATCTACAAATGACCATTCAGAACTGTTACAAAAACATTATTGTGATGGGCGATTTTAATGGGCAAATAGGAATGAGGAAAAATAATGGAGAAGAATACACTGTGGGTGAATATGGACATGGTAAAAGAAGCAAAAATGGAGCCAGGTTAGTAACCTTTGCTTTAGAAAATAAACTAAGGATCCTCAACAGTTTCTACAAGAAAAAGAAAACGAAGAAGTGGACATGGATTTCCCCAAACGGACTTTATAAAAATGAAATTGATTTTATCATGTCTAATAACTATAAAGTAATTCAGGATGTATCAGTTATCCAGAATCTAAACTTTCATTCAGACCACAGAATGGTTCGTGCCAAATTAACAGGCGCACCCATAAAGAAAAAGAGAAGATTTCAAACTGATAGCTCAGCCATTATATGCACCGGGGATAGCAAACAACTTACGACCAACCTACAAGTTTCAATAGAAACAGAACATTTAAAATCTTTATCAATTCAAACAAAATATGCAAAATTTATAAATTTATTAAAAACAGAAACAAAGAAAGTAAATACAGATAGCAAAAGGATAATTTCAAGCGAAACACAACAGCTGCTGCAAGAAAGGAAAGAACTATCACAGAGCAAAGAAAAGAAAATTAACCGTCAAAAAATATCAGATATTAGTAAAAAAATAAACGAAAACATTAGAAAAGATAGGAAACTAAAAAGACAAAACACATTGAAAAAACATATCGAGAGAACTGGCGGAATAAAAAAGGCGATCAAGGAGCTAACTATTAAAAAAGATTGGATGCTAAACACGAAGACTAAAGATGGAAACTATACAAATAAAAGACCGGAAATACTCAAAATAGCTACCGATTACTATCGAAACCTGTACCAAAGTAAAAACCCAAAGGAAGTGCCGAGATATAGAAATATAGCAGACTCTGAACCAGTACCAAAAATATTAATTGAGGAAACCATAAGAGCAATAAAAACACAAAAGCCGGATAAGAGTCCTGGAACTGACCAAATTACAAATGAATTATTAAAGTCTACTATAACCGCGATTGCTCCAATTTTAACAGAAATATTTAACGAAATTATAGAAACCGAAAATATACCTGCAGACTGGACAAAATCAACAATAGTATTGCTACATAAGAAAGGAGATCGAGGAGAAATAGAAAACTATCGACCAATTAGTTTAATGTCCAACTTGTATAAAGTTTTTTCCAAAATAATCTTATTCCGATTGACATCTATACTTGAAGAAAACCAACCAAAAGAACAGGCAGGCTTCCGTAGCAAATTTTCAACAATAGATCACATACATGTACTAAGACAAGTACTACAGAAATACAATGAATACAACAAGACTTACTATCTGGGATTTGTTGACTATAATAAAGCCTTTGACTCATTGGAACACAACTATATCTGGGAAGCTCTACACACTCAGGGAATACATGGAAAGTACATTAGAATACTAAAGAACATCTACTCAAAAAGCACAGCCCAAGTCAGGCTAGAAGCCACGGGAGAAGAGTTTTCTATAGAGAGAGGTGTCCGCCAAGGTGACCCCATTTCACCCAAGCTGTTTTCAGCGGCTCTGGAGATGATATTCAGGAATCTAGATTGGGATAAAAATGGACTTAACATAAACGGGGAAAACTTAAACCATCTACGCTTTGCAGACGATCTGATTCTATTTTCCGAGTGCCCAAAAATGTTAGAACAAATGCTGCAACAACTGTCAGACCAAAGTAGAATAGCAGGGCTCTCAATGAACACGAGTAAGACAAAAATTCTAACTAATGCCTCACAAACATATGAAATAAAAGTAAACAAAGAAAAAATCGAATACGTGGAAGAATACATATACTTAGGGCAGCTAATAGCTGTAAATGATACCATGCCAAGGGAAATTGACAGAAGAATAGCCAACACTTGGAAGAGATTTTGGTCTCTTAGCGAAGTAATGAAAAGCAAGGACATGCCAATGAAAGAAAAGCGGAAAGTGTATAATATATGTATTTTGCCATGCTTGACATATGGTTGCCAAACATGGGCATTAACAGAACAATTAATAAATAAAATAAACGTATGTCAAAACGGAATAGAAAGAAGTGTTATAGGAGTGAAAAGAAAAGATAAAATAAGATTAGAAGAAATAAAAAATAAGACAAAATTTAAGGAAGCGAAAAAAGTGTATAAAACATTGAAATGGAAATGGGCAGGGCATATGTTAAGAGAGAAAAACGAGAAATGGACCAAGATAATATCAGAATGGTACCCTAGGGATGGTAAAAGAAGCAAAGGGCGACAAACGAAGCGCTGGGAAGATGAATTTAAGAGAGTGGCTGGTCCAGTATGGAGGAGGATGGCTAAAGACAGAGAGGCATGGAAGTCCTTAGAGGAGGCCTTTGTCGAAGGACAAGCTGTTGCCGATCAATAAAAAAAAATAAAAAAATTTATATATATAAAAAAAAAAAAAACATTATAATTTAGATATTAAGAAAGATAATAAATAGTTATAAGATTAAGTTGTAAATTTAAACAGCAATAAAGGCTTATTTTATTTTATTTTATTTTTTATTTATTTTTAGTATTATATTAAAAAAGTTGGGCCATCATGTCAATGTGGTCGACACGAGTTCGGGCAATCTCCCTAATATCTCCGTATATTAAAATCTTTCTAACAAATCCCACGATGAACACTGAGCCGAGCTCAGTCTAGGGGGAGTTATAAAATGTGTCAAAATGAAAAAAGGTGAGAAAATACGGGTCGATGCTGATTCATTAAATATAGAGGAAACTTTTAATTCATTCCAAACTTCAACGGAAGTTGGGAATTACTCGTCATTTTAGTAATAAGATCGCAAGAGGAGTTTGCACAATAGATACTTTGTTCGAAAGCGGCGCAGTAATCACACGTGTACTGATAAGTCCAACAAACTTCCATCCAAAGACAATTACGGTGAACTCATAAGAATATGCTAATTGGAACTCGTATACATTATTAGCAAAGTCGATTTAATGTTTGTTGTTTAACAAGTCTGTAACAGTATTTCCTTCTCATATTTTAACACGATTAAATGAGATCATAAGAAGCTTAAGACCAGTAAAGAAAATTGGGGGATAAAAGTTCAAATGTTTGCATCATGAAGATTGATTTTATCAGAGAATTATAACTGTTACATTTGATAAACAAATAACATAGATTTGGTGACAATTTTGGCACATGAAACTTAATAGGTAATAAACCAAAGATGATATTGTAAACGGACAAGATACAGACATCTATTTTCTGTGTAATCTTTATTTTTTACCTTAGGTAAATATTTTTCTACCTCTTGACTCTCACATTCTTCCCTCTAACCCGTAATTTTTTTACCATGCAGCGCTCAAAATCAATAATTTCGCACTACCATTAAAAATCTAACAGGAAGCCCTTCATTGTTCCCCCAAGCCATAGAAATAACAATGGTGTCAACCACTTCAGAACATAATGAAACAAGGCAATATCTGGATACACTTGAACCAGCTATTGTTGAGACACAACCCATGGGGGGGTTGTAAAAAGTAAAAATCGGTTTGTCATTCTTTGAAACAGTAAAACCATTTAGTGCAGGATGTGATACTGCCGTAGTGTAAAAAAAACCGCCAGATCAGAATTTGTTGAACATTCGACAGCCCATTAAGATAAGCATTGCAGCATCTCTTTAGCAGGGACATTGCAGCGTCTTCTGGTGACATTCTCACCGGTAATTTTCTCTTTTAATAATCTAATTAGATAGATAGGTAAGTGATAAGACGGTCTCTAACTGATTTTGTTTTTGTGGTGTGCAATATAGAGTTCATCTATTTATCTATCAAACTATTTGTATAAACATTAGCCGTGGATTCATCAGCCGCCGATTTCAAGTGAATCTCTCTCATAGTGCTCAAAATCATTGACATACCGTCATGATCTGGCTCAACTTTGTCGGCTACGTCAGTTCTATTCATTTAAGTGCTCTGTGGAATTTTATTGAGGCCCTTTTCATCAAACCCTTTCCTAATGAGGACGTGTTAATAGAAGCTTCCTTAGTACCATCAACTGTTTGCGTACCGAGCACAGCTTTTAATTCGGTTTTCTATTACTGCTTTTCGAAGTAACAATGTTTGTTTTAGTTAACGATTCAAGTCTTGTTTGTTGTACAAATTGAAAACTGTTAACGCTCGAATTCGGTCGCCATCTTGGTTTTAGAAAAGTTAAACCTAACCTAATTTCTAGAAGACTTATGCTCTTTGGTAGAGATTAATAGAAAATGTTACTTTTGAAAAGTATTTTAAAAAAATGATTTTTTAACAGGAAGTTAAGAAAAAGTTACTGTTGCTGACATAGGAATGATAAGGTGTCAAATTATAAATAAGCGTAATAAATGTAGAATATAGTATTAATCTGAAAAAAAAAGAATCCAAGTAGTAGTAATTATCTCGTACCAAATTGAACATTACGATTAAGCTATTAGCTAGTACACAATTTAAGCTATAACTTTTTACAAGTGCAATAAAATTGCAATAAGTTTCTAACCATTTAATATCTTAATTAAGAGGTGGAAGCACAAAATTATTAACACCATCAAACCAATGGGTTCGTGTACCTTCAGTAATTAAACCGTCAAGTTTTGAAGCGAAATATATAAAAAAAACTGCCCAATGCGAGTCAGACACGCGCATGAAAGTGTTCCGTACCATTATTAGAAAAAAAAACCGGCAAAAAGTATGTGTTTTATATGTCCCACTTAAACATTTATTATTATTCTTTTCTAAATAGTTTTTACTAGCGGCCGCCTGCGACTTTATCTGCGTGGACTTTAGTTTTTTGGCACCGAGTTTCATACAAATTTGCAACCCCTATTGTAGTAGGATATTTATTTAATAATTTTCAAGAGAATATTCCCGTCATCCATGGTTTCAGCTTAGCTTTAACCATAATGCTCTCTCAAGTCTTCAATTCAACAAACAATTTTTAAAACATGTCTGACAGTAATCATGTAAGAAATATATAAATAAATACTGTTATATAATTTATTTTCTTCATATTTTTTTTAGTACCAACAATATTAGAAAATTTTATATTTTATCGTCTGTAAAATGTTTTAACTTGCTATAACAATTTATTTGATAATGTGTGGCGACGGATAAAATCAGGCAGACGGACTGCGGAACTTAGTAATAGTTTTTTTTTATTTAGATTAAGGAAGCGGTACCCTAAAATAGTATCATAACGATAGCAACATTCCACTCCTGTGCTGCGACTGGTTTTATTATTTTCTGCAGTTTTATGTTACATGCTTCAACATTTACGATAGTTTTAAACTTAGCCATGATAACTTTGACACGCGTTACCAATACTTTCAGCACATTACTAAAACAGAAATATAGTATCATTTATAAATTAAAAGATGTATTATCATCGTTCCGTTACAACGCGTATTGACTTACGCGGTCACTTATACACTTTATTAACAAGTAAATACTTACCTAACTACTGGATTGTGTAACCGAATTATAAAACTCATTTTGCAACGATTTTAAAACTTACAGTAATAATAACGTACTAAATTGAAACTTAAAACGTTTTTTTGGGAAAACACAAAATGTTCATAATATTGCGTCTGAACATCTTACATTTACAAAGACAGATTCAATGAACGTGAACGAAACATAAGTTCTTGAAAAAGATATCATCTAGGTACATACATTTCTAAAATCCAAGAAAACCACAAAACCGTTCGACCTGATCATTTTAGCTTAAATATACATTTTCCACAGAGCTACAATTATCTCAGGAGCACGCAATACTAATGAACGAGCATTAGACTTAAAGTGCAATTACTCTAGTTCATTTGCATAAAATCTATAAGCCACTACTGGATACATTAAGAAACGCTCTGTATAAAGACGTTAGGAATATCGGTAATGATAAATAAATGAAGACCTTAATGGAAAGGAACTTTTAGGAACAGTAGTGGAAATTGTACTAAAGCATTCTCTAAAGGAGATTTTTCCATAGTCAGATGGCACTAACAATCCTATAAAATTACAAGATGCAGTCATCCTTAAAAAGTAATAACTGCGCATGTAAAAAATCAAAACTAATACGAGTAGCACACACGAATACTACGCACTTAGACAAATATGTATATGATACTGGTTGCATATTAGTGCACAATGTTGCAAACTAGGTTTGAAGCTGCAGGGAGTCTCTGTAATGTAGCATTTATCTTCTTTGATAAACTTAAAGAGCATAAAAGGGTGTTTCAATATTGTTGATAACAAAATGTTTACAATGTATGCCACATTTTATGTGACACGTAGAGTTTCGGCTATAAAATGGCGAACAGCACTGTTGCCGATGAAATAAGTTTTGGGACGACTTGAAACGTATCGAACACAAGTCATAACGATTTAGGATCTTTAATATATATATTGAAAGCTAGCTTCTGGCACACGAGTGCTTGAACTACTTACCACGGAGTCAGATCAATGTATAAATATATACAACAACATCGGATACATTGATCTGACTTCGTGGTAAGTAGCTTAAGCACTTGTATTACAAATATCGGAATCAACAGTGGTATTACAAATAAACTTAAATAAATACATATAACACCTAGACCAGTACAAACAGACATGTTTATGCACAAAAATGTTTGTACAGTGCGTTAATCGAACTCGCGACCTCTTGGGTAATAGTATGTGATGTTGTTGTTAAAAAAATTTACACGAATATTTTATGAATCATTTTATATATTTTTTTTTTGCTTAAGTTGTCAGCTTATAGAAGTCTTTTGTTTCAAAAATGTAGAGTTATTACGAAGTATATAGATTTAAGAATGTTAAATCCCAATTACTATCGCTGAATTCAATTGAACTATTACATCCGCACGACGAATCCAATTGGAATTCAATCAGCTTGATAGAAGTATGGGTCGCATTAGCATTCTTTTATTTTGGCCTTATCTAATGTGAAGACTCGATAAAGAGGAAACGTATCGATAAACCTTTGTTAGAGCCATTTCAGTCTGTTCAGCCCTCTTGCAATTGTTGTTTAGGGTTGGCAGTATTTTGTTCAGTGACATGAAAATTAAACAAAAAACGTTATGGGGAAAAGCGCGTTGTGCAAATTCACTCACTGCAGTATTAACTTCGATGTAGTTTCGATAGTACAGTTTTTTTTAAATAATACATATTTTAATAAAAACCTACAAAATCAAGGATGATTATAATGTATCATGAAAAAAAGATTTTTATTATATTAAATTAAGTAAAAAGTACAGTTTCCATAACTTTTTGGCTAACTTGTGTAGTTTTATATTTCCAGAGATTCTTTCAGCTTCCACTGACATGGTTAAACTGTGTTTAACAAACTTATTCATATACTGTAGTAAGCCCTTTAGACCTACCTCTCACCCAACATCTATGGCCCTCCATCTCTGATGAGTGTGGCTGAAAACCAGCGCTGTTTGGGATCATATCCCAAGTCAGCACATGCTGAGCCAATTCCAACAGCTTTGCTGTCTTTATGCTTCATTGAATGTCAGTTTTTAAGATATAAGTAATAAAGATTTTATTATTATTATTATATTGTGTTGACAACCCTAGATCTAGTCGACGTATAAAGTAAATTGCACACATCCTTATCTCAACTGTGCCCTTCAGCTTGCCTTCTTTATGAATTTTCAATACGAACCTAATGTTAACGAGACACGATAAAGGAATTAACATTTATATCAATATATTACCATCTGTGAAAAATTCTATTGCTATTTGAATGCAAAAAAGTTGTGTGGAAATAAATATTAATAAAATTGTGTGCCAAATAAAGTGGAAAGTAGGGTACACTTCATCATATCAGCCTGTTGCAGTCCACTGCTGGACATAGGCCTCCCCCAGGGAGCGCCACAGTGCACGATCTCCCGCTTTCTGCATCCAGACACTACCAGCTGTCTTCTTCAGGTCATCTGTCCATCTAGCCGGGGGTCGTCCCACACTACGTTTACCGAAGCGTGGTCTCCATTCGAGAATCTTTCTGCTCCACCACTCGTCGGTTCTGCGACAGACAGGCTATACTTAGTTGCTGATATATATTATTATATTATTCAACACGTAAATGAATAACAAATGAAAATAACTCTTAAGACACCAACACGAACTATTTATATAATATTTATAATTAGTATTACATAAATGTGAACAAAAACAAGGATTTAACCATTGGTTTGATAAGATCTCCAAATAAAACACTAACATTGATATTTAACTTCGTAAACGAATTCTCATGTTTGTCAATCAACGTCGTTTTAACTTTTACGAAGTATTTCAAAACGCTCGTTAACTACGTATTTTAATTCTACAAAAATTAGTTAAATCTCTAAGAAACTGGCTTCTTTACTACAAACATCAACATAAAAACATGGGACATATGACTATTACATAAATTCTTTGATGATATTAATTTTATGGAAGCAATGTATCGGGTTTCAATTAAAAACTAGCGTTTTGCTGATAATAATCTGTGGACGACGCCGGCTCTGGAGCTAGTCTCGGTTCTTTATTTAAATTGTGTGATAAATTGGAAGGTCGACGAACTAATGGAGGTCAAGTTATAATGGCTAGTAATAATTGCCTTTCCCGAAACCAGTTGGAAATAATATGTGTTTGAACAATCTGCAACTATGCAGAGAGAATCTATGCTCGATAGCAATAAAGTTTGAAGTCATGATTTCGTATAATATGGTTGACGTGTAAATTGAAGTGATTGTAAATTTTTTACTGTTTGTAAGTTAACAGCTTATTTGTTTCTTCGCTTTACGCGAATAGAATACATTTTTTACGGATTATTTCGCGATTTATTTACATTTTATTTTAATCTGACGTTTCGGACCCTTCGGCGTCGTGGTCACAGGTAGTCACAGTCAACTTTTATAGGGTCGTGGTCAAAGGTAGTCACAGTTAATAGTTTGTTTGTTTTGAAAGCGTTTGAGTATACTGGTATCAGGTGGTATTGCCATCAGGACCCAGTATATATGATGTACCGATTTTTTACGTAACGTTAAAAATACATTTCTTGTTGCAACCAATGTCACTCATAAATACAGTTTTAAAAATATTCCAAATGCAAGTCAAGTTGCAACTATGTATAAAAAAAAACATATTACTTATTCAAATAATCACTCAGTCGCACTCTTTATGTCATACTAAGTCATACCGATTTGAATTTCATTACAAATTCAAAATTGTTACAACTTGAATTTGCCTAAGAATCTTGCATTATCTTAAAGATCTTTATACTTTCGCACGTATCGAATTACCAATTGTATCGTCCTATAAAGCCGTATCCAGCAAAAGTACATCCTTTTGAAGTCGTGACGGCTCTCACGGTACAGTTGGAAAAATGGGATCTGTTTTCTCTCATTCGATTTTGTATCTAGCTGCATTGAGTTAAGGAGGGTCTTGGGGGTTTTCATGTGTCGTGATTGTATGACCGCTGCCGGCGATCGCGCGCTGTAATGATCTATGAAATTATTCACGTGGCTTCCTTGCGCGGGCGCGCCGGTTTTGGACATAGCCAACACAGAAACAGGAATAACCTAGAAATAGCACGATCGCTAATAGGTGTACGAGAACAATTGTAACCAAACTCACACATGTACGTTTAATTACAACTAAGAAGTTGAGTTTTGATTTGTTAATCGTAGCGGTTACAAAAGAGTTTACAGCATAAACACAGTAAATCAAACTTTACTTAAAACTATTTCGCCAAGAATCAAAACGAGGATTTTTTTTTCACAAATATGTCACTCCCGGTTGCCGTCACAAACTGTCAATACTTATGTTTTTATAATTTGCTGTCACGATCTACACACTAATCAAGTGAGTCTTCGACAGCGCAGCTAGTTATACTAGCACTTCACCCGCTTACGCCTTCTATTCTTATTCAGAAAGTAGTTTCCTTGTTCTGTGGTTGCCAGCCAATTTTAGTCTCATACTTCTAGTACAAGTACTGTTGCTCGGATTTACGGGTAAGTTTATTGGCGTATTGGCTTTATCTGTTTCGTTCGTTGTAATAATGTCTGGGGCTTAGTTTGTAGTGGCCGAGTCTCGGCTAGGTTTCAGTTAAAGTAGTATATCAAATATCTCAAAATTTGTTGTAGGTACCAAGTTTTGTTCTTGTTAACTTAATAGAACTCACTAAAGACAAAACACAAAATTTCGTCAGCATGAAACAACAAAACATCATGACTTGATATCATGCTTCTGTTGACAGACAAATACATTTTTGTTATCCGAATCGTGACAGAATATATGTAATATATATCATTGAATGATTATATTTCAAGACTATTAATTTCATATTTCAATACAAAGCACTTTGTATTTATTTGATGAATTCTATCATGGCACGAGTAAACCTTTGTACTCGTATTATTCAAATGAATTCGAATTTGGCTAAACAAACCTCCACAGTCGTTTCGTATTCTGCCCAATACATGTTTAATTTTCAAACTCTAATTGAATTCTGAAGCGAAATATTAATAGAATGGCTTACCTTGGAGGCAAAACTTACATAAAAGTACAATTTTTCATAGAAAACTCTTTATTACCCTTGCAGTGCGCTCACCGAGCAAAGTTCCTTGTAAATAATTTAGTCGAAATGCTATCTTCGAAAATTTCCTTCCGCCAAAGTATAAAATTTTGGTTTTGAATTTTTCATTGGATTCGGTCCGGCAAATGACTTACCATGGAAGTGGACTTGAATAAACTTGTGAATTTAATAAATTAGAAAGTTAAGGAGTTTCAAGTAATATTATAGGTGTAGCAAGATTGCTTGAAATATTAGGTCCTTACCTATGAAATTGGCGTTTTGTATGGGAGGAACAAAAAGTCGAAATTTTTTTATATAGCATATTTATTTAATCAAAGTATGAGCCATTGTAATCTATGAACTTTTGCCATCTCATAGGTAGTTCATTGATCCCTTTACTAAAAAAACCATTCGAACGGGAATCAATAAAATCTTTGAAGGCGACTTGGACTGCCCCATCTGAGTTGAACTTTTTCCCTTGCAAGAAGTTATCCAAATTTCGAAAAAAATGGTAATCTGTTGGAGCAAGGTCCGGGGAGTACGGTGGATGCCTTAGAGATTCCAATTGAAGTTCTTCTAATTTGCTAGCCGTCTGTTGTGCAGTGTGTGGTCTAGCGTTGTCGTGAAGCAGCAGTGGCGTAGAGCAATTGACCAGCCTTGGTTGTTTAGCAACTAGCTTTTCCATCATGGTTTGCAATTGCTGACAATAGATATCTGCCGTAATCGTCTGGCCAGATTTGAGAAAACTGTAATGAACGACACCGGCGCTAGTCCACCAAACGCTTACAAGTAACTTTTTATTGGTCAATTTTCGCTTGGAGCAGGCTTTGGCTGGCTTCCCAGGGTCCAGCCATTGCGATGAGCGCTTCCGATTATCGTAGAGAATCCACTTTTCATCACAGGTAATGATTCGATTTAAAATCCCTTCGTTATTGTGCCGGTCAAGTAATGTAACGCAGCAGTTGACGCGCGTTTGCCGGTTTGCTTCACTCAATTCGTGAGGAACCCACCTTTCAAGTTTTTTAATCTTCCCAATTTGCTTCAAGTGGATTAAAACAGTTTTATCACTAACGCCAAAGCCTGCAGCTAACTCGGACGTGGTTTGCGATGGATCCGCTTCCACAATAGCCTTCAATTCTTCATTATCAACTTGGGTCTCCGGCCGTCCACGGGGCTTGTTTTGCAGGTCGAAATTTCCAGAACGAAAACGTTGGAACCAAAAACGCACTGTGTTTTCTTTTGCGACACAACCGCCATACACATCATTAACCCTTCGAGCCGTTTCCGCAGCACTGGTGCCACGGTGGAACTCGTACTCGTAAATAACGCGATATTTCAAATTTTCCATTTTGTAAATTGAGCGATGCAAACAGAAAAAAGATAAGTAAAAAAACAAATGAATGACGGTTTACGAAACACAACTACATGTGTAAATAGCTGTATAAATTTGAATTTCGAATTCCTAACCAAATAGGAAAAATTTGTGATCAAAGTGGCCAGTACGACAAAACGCCAATTTCATATGTAAGGACCTAATATAACCCAACCTTGAAATTTTAATGGTGAAACGTAATGATTTCATAAATTTTTGATTAGATCCTCCAAAGATATTTAATTTAATCCTATGCTTCTCAACCAAAAACATCCTATTAATATCATTAGATCTACTGAAAAAAGCTAGATTAATCCATACAAAGATATGAAACTCAAAGTAAAGCCAACTTATGTTTTTGGTTTTTATTAGTAATCTAAGTCGCCCAAAGGCCTCTGGCTAACCTTAACGACAGCTTAACGCGCCTTCCGAAGCACAGAGATTGTAAATAGACGTCACTGAAATGGTCAGAATGGTTACCCATCCCAATGGTTGTTTAACTTTTGGTATCACTACCAAAGCGCTGCAACAATTGCAACCACAACTAAAGTAACTAAAACCGTATAACCCTTTACCCTTTTTGTATGCGCGGCTTTTAATCCAGGAGTTTCTTCAGAAACAAGGATCCACGGTGTTGCTTCAACCACTTCGCTAGCTAGTGTTAATTCAATTAAAACAAAAATGTTCTTTCACGATAACTTTAGTTCCACCTCTTTGTCTACGAGCAATTCGTTTGAGTGTTCTTTAGCACTGTTTTGTGGAGTGCTAAAGGGAATAGTAATAGTAGTTGCGTTAGCGTCTGTTTAATTTTTAATTAACGTGGAATATTTTGAGTTACTATGTAAGTGGTAGTGAATGTTGGTTCGTTTTCTGTTTCGTCAGATTTTTTTGTATAAAGTTACTTTTAAAGTAGACCCTAAAAATCTTTCATTCTTAACCCATTCGCTGCCACTTCCCGGACACAATTGGAAGTTCGACTGTCAACACGCACTGTTGCGTGTTTTATTTATTTATTGTTCAACAAAACTATGTACAAAAGGTGGATTTAACGCCGAAGGGCATTTTTTACCAGTCAAATCACAGGCGGTGCGACAAAAACACAAAAATAATAATACCAATAAAATATGACACATGTGAGATTAAATATAAAATATACAATAGATTTTTTTACGTTTTAACATATGACGTGTTAAACTGCAAATCGAGCGCATGATTTGTCAAGTACGTATTAAACTAATATTTTTTGTGTATTATTTTTGTTATTTGTAACCACATAAAACATATTTTTCTGAAACAATAACAACAATGCCGGAAATATTCCACGCGTCAGCTTTCCATGACAATCCCATGGTTTCTCAGAGTCAGTACCGTCCGATCTGCGGCTCAACCGGCATACTAATAAGTTAATCTTTTATATCGCTTTTCGTGAAACAAAGAGATGAGGGCATGTACGGTTCGCTGTCCAGTCTATTTTGAACCACTACTGTGGCTTTCTATCCACCTTACTCGCCTATATTTAGCGGACTGCGGGAATCGAGGGAGGTCTCAAATACTGGTTCCCGGACGGTGGTCGAGTATGAGGCTGTATTAAGCAGCGAGGAATTATGAAGCATGTGCTCTTTGAATACTAAACGGCCATTTTGAAAGGTCCAGTTGAAGCGGCGTACACAAAGATACCGGTGTGACTAACGCCACTTTTTCCAACATTACGCATTCATATGATAATTTAAGTGTTAATGGGAATATTAGAAACGAAAATGGTGGACGTGAACTAATAGAAACAAATAAACAAGCCAGCAGGTATGCAGCTACCGTTGTCAATGAATTGTATATGATTTGATATTACGAAGGACAGTTAAAACTCATGTTTTTTGATTTAACAATTGGCTATACAAAAAAAACTCTTAATTATTAATTTGATATTTTTACTTACTACACGCATAAAGATACACATTTCTGTCATTGCAAACAAAATTGATCAACTTCCTAGTTTAATGAGCGAAATTTTGTATAGGTTCAATGACAATACACACATTGATTAAAAATTTGTTTAAAAAAAAACTTTAACACTTGTTACATGTAAGTTCGAAACGTCATTCGCAAAAATCGGGATTCGTTTGCTATTATTTAATAACAAAAAAAATCACCAAAGAAAACAAAGGAGATAAAATAGTTTCTGTAAACAAAACCGTTTCAACGTTATTCGGTTATACTCGTAACAAGAAAATTTTAATTATGTAAATCTACAAACAGTAAAGCAAAATCTAAATGGTTACTATCCAAAAATTAAGGGAATAAGGTTGCGTTTACATACTAAGAAGAAGGCGATAGCTTAAGCATTGCTCTAATTCCGTATTAAATTTTTGGTAGCGCCATTTGTTTGAGATTCGCCGAAATATTTAAGTTGTAGAAAACATTTAGATATTTTTGAAACACATTATTATTAATTGTAATGATAAGTTTTGTAATGCATATAATCAATAACTTTAGAATCAAAAAGGCCTCAACCTTTTCTTGTAGGTATTTACAAAAAAATATAAAACAAAAAACTGCATTTTGATGTGCACACTAAAAGTCTTTTAGTTTCATTCAACAATTAACTTTGTTTGTTGCAATTTTAAAGTTTAAAATCATGCTTAACTCTTTGGCGGGCGGTGGACTGCTATAGCAGTTATAACAATAAAATTTCTATTGTGTCTGGCTACCGTCCGTCAAAGTGTTAAACAGCGAAAATTATATGTTAAAATTTAAAAAAGAGCGGGCACCAGCCATTTTATATAAAAGGGTAGAATCGCTATCCGCTCCTCCTATAACCAGACCAGAGCTTTAGCATCCAGAAAGGAAATCCGTACTTCATTTGTATGTAAGGCAGCGCGCCCTTAAACGGCTGTGCTGTTTTGAATAAATCTCCACTCCTAAATACTAACTCAATAAGTCTACCCACAGTTTAAGGCACTGCGCAAATGGAGATCATTATACAATTTCATTTCGAATTGATACGATTTTTATGCATTTTTTTTTAAATAACTAAGAAGCTACTGTGAAGTTTTGTTTATAACGGTTCTCGTTTGAATAGCATCATCTGTATAAAATATGGTTATTTTAATCCAAGATTTCAGTAAGTACTACTACTAAAAGTTTTTTTAAAACGCTTCATTATATAATTAAAAGTACGGCCATTTTTATTAACGATCTTGTATGGTTAATTTTAATTAGTTTGTGTTAGTGTTTCCTTTAAATAAAATAATTATGTAAAGTCCTATCTCCTGACAAAACTAAATAATCCATCGTTACGTATTTTGGAATGAGTATAACTGCAATGCAAAAAAATATATAAATTTTATTTTACTACTATGATAAAAGATTTTGACCATCCTGATTTAAATGTTATAATTTGTTTATAGTCTTTGTCAGTGTTAATTCCATCAAAAAAAATTGGTTGCCTGTAAAGTCGGTATACGCGCGAAAGTTTTACGTGACAACGACTCTGAGTGGTAAAATAATTTTAATGTGAATATTCATTCGTATAACATGAACCGGTGTGTATGCCTATCTCTCTCTCTCTCTCTCTCGCTCTGTCTCTCTCGCGCGAAACGTGAGCGGAGCAGCGTAACGCAGTTTCTTGAGGTGTCACCCGGCAAACCAATTTATAAGACGTTGTCACGTCAAAAGGAATTTTGCAAACACACGCTTTGTTTTTTAGTTGGTAAATACACACCGCGTCATTACTGAGTTTTTTAAGTTAATTAATTAAGCTGTTGCAACTGAGCCTTAATTTATACCCAACTTTAGCCAACGCGAGCTGAATTGAAAAAAGGTCGAACTGAAGGTCTACTACGAAATTCCAGATCCGTCAATACTCGTCTTTCGTTTTGCTTTCTATGAAAGACTTTTGATCTGATGTCAGGTCTAAGTGCGTATTTTAATATGCTCAGGCCACACCTGAGACATACTGTCACCTGAGACTCACGACTGTCAGCGATCGCGACACGGCGATCGGTTTATACGCTGTCATAAGCGAGTCGCAGCGGCATTTAGTTGCAGGTGTGTTGATGTACTTATTGAAAAGCGAAAATATTCGTAGCAGGAACAGGCTTACGTTTATCGCAGGTGTGACGATGTACTTGTTAAAAAATGAACATATTTCTAGCAGGAACAAGGTTACGATTATCGTTTGAATGTCGTATCGCAATTCAGTGCTTCGTATTTTGTAGTAGGCCTTCTGATTTGCATTTTCACTAAGTAGAATGTCTTCCTGAGGGACCGGAGAGGGGACTATTTATCAACTTGTTGACTGTTTCAGAATTCGTTTAAATGTCTACGTTCGGAACGAAAGGCGATGATTGATGTCAAAAGTCATTGCCTTAATGCAAAGTATTGTAACATGGATTGATAAGTTTACACTGCTCATTTTGACGACCACTTTGGTGTGATGATCAAGAAGTTGACGATTAACCAAAATATCGCGGGTTCGACACCCGCACTGTACTAACTTTTGTGCTCATGAACATTTCTGCTTGTACTGGTCTGGGTGTCATATGTATTTTTTTAGGATCCTTTTTAACACCACTGTTGATTCTGATATCTGTTACACAAGTGCTTGAGCTACTTACAACGGAGTCAGATTAGGTGATGTTGATTATTTTTTTTCGCTTCTCCTTTGTAGTTTATTTATTTCTCTTATTAAAGTTATATCGTGCACAAAGCTGCCAGGTATTTAGTTAAATAATTTTCAAAATTACTATTTTAATGACACACGCTTACATCCTAGAAAATTCAATATGACTAAGCCTTAACGAGTCACGAATATCTTTACCACAAATAGCAAATACTTTAATACTTCACCTCATTAGCACATAATGGCGGAAATACCGCTTGTTGATGAGACCAAGGGTTAAAAAACGTAGGTACTTACCTACTGTCATTGCGGGCATAAAGCTATTGAGAATATGGTAGTAACTTCAATAGAATACTCTGCCTCGTTGGTGTAGTGGCAAAGTTCTGCTTTACATCCGAGAGGTCCTGGGGTCGAGCCAAAATTTGTTTCTGAGATTTTCTCTCATGAATTTCTCAAAAAGAGCTCGGAGTCGGAAAATTGGCGGTGTTATACTCCCGTGCTTCGGAAACCACGTTAAGCCGTTGGTTCTGCGCCTGATCTCTCTCCGGTCATGTCGGATTACTGTCTCACTGAACTTTGAGAGTGATGGAACAGTGAGTGCACCTGTGTATTGCGCTTACACTTGTGCACTACAATATCTCCTGCGTAGTTGGCTGATCTCTGTTGAGATTGGCCACCGTAGTCGAAATCGACCAGGAGGACTATTAGAATAGTTCTATAATTGAGACTCGTCTTAACACCATACGGCCAGCACGGTGTTTATGACTAAGGTCTAAGTTTATGTATGAATAGGGTAGTCAGGGTTACTTAAGTCCCAAGGCACACTTGGGGCGTACTGTCAAAAATAAAATAAATTAAATGAAAAAATAATAAAATAAACTACGTACGTACGTATTTTAAATTTTTATTTATTTTAGTTTTTTATTTTTATTTTGTACACAAAATTAGCCGCAGACATTGGTTGACACGGTGTTAGTTGCGAATCGTGGTGACGGAAAGCCGCATATGTTCCCTAGCCATAAAATCTGCTATCAAGAACCTTCTCAATCATAAAGGTCTCTCAAAATCTACTGTTCCAATATTATTTGTGGCCACACACCACAAAAAATACCATCGCCATATACCTACCTACTCAGTTGCTGAGTCACCACACACAATTACACTTAATGAATTGACTAATACCTTGTATTGGACATTGACAGCATATTAATATACTCTGTAACTAACACACAAGCTCTATGGTATTTCAACGTACAGACTACAGTCGACTGAATAAATATATATGTGGCTAATAAGCTAATATTGTGTAATAATAATAATGATAAAAATATTGTGTTTTCTCTTTTATTTATTTTATCACACCGCCCACTAATCATTTCTGCTTAGCCCACAGGTATGACTGGTAGAGAGTGCCAATGAATTTGTACATAGTTGTGTTGTGCAATAAAGCTTAAACACAAATTAATAAATAATAATAATTTATTACATAAATTTTGACCCAGTTTTTTATTACTTATTTGAATTTTAATGACATGGGGTAAACATTGAATAATTTAAAAACAAAATCATAAAACGAAACCCGTAAGTACACAGTTCTTTTTAAATAAGCCAACACCAATCTATTCTAAAACCCTTCTCTCTCTTCTCTCTCTCTCTCTATTCTAAATCATGAAACAAGTAAAAGTTTTAGGCGTGCACAAAATATTACCTGCATTTGAACGTAGGATAAAAAAAAATCACGATAATAATTAAACAGTTGGATACATTCATTTACGAAACAAGTAATAACAATTAATTCGTATTAGACTTATGCGTTCTCTTTTAAAAATAGCTTATCAGTAGTATATGAATATTTTTCGGGCGGACTGTATTTTTCTACTTGACATTTTATAGCAGGAGATTAGAAAAGAGATACCTTTGAAATAGTTTATGTTCGCGGTGAAATGTGTGAGTTATAATACCGGTATTCAAATGTTTGAAGTTGAGAAAAAGAATACATATTTTTGCGAAATGGTATTCTGTTGAAAGCAACTTTTTTGATTGTTTAAACGTGATTTGTGTTTCTTGCTGGTATCATATTGCACTATTTTCAGTAGTCATTTTTGTATCGAATAGTAGTTGTATACGATTATTTGCATGGCTGATAATGTCTTTGAATTCCAGACAAAAGTGCCTTCTAAAATGAAAATAAATTATAGTTTGAAAAAATAAAAAATACTAACTTTATTGCTAACTAATAAAGAGAAAATAATTACTGAGTACAAAGAATTTATTTTACGATGAATGATTTTAATATATACTATAACAAGCACCGTTACATACATACTCGACCTAATAGAAGCGTGTTAATTAAAAACGTTCACAATAAGACCCATCGCACATTTGCGGTATTCTCGCTGTGGTCTAGTCCTTGGTTGACAATCAGTCAGTCGCGAGTCGGGATGACAGAAAGTTACCTGTGGGGTGAACACGAACATTATCGTGACGTAGGTATGCGTGTCGTCCAAACGTCAGAAACTGTCAGTTTCCCTATACAAATTGACAAGTTAACTATAGGTAAACGCTACGAATACGTCACGATAGTAGTTAGTGCTCACCCCACTGGCGATAGTATTAACTTGTAAAAAATTTCAAATCTAAGTCGTAACAAACAAATAGCATCATCATCATCATCATCACAGGCCTCATCCGTCTATAGCAGACGATTTAAGCAGTGTCTGCTGCAAGGCACTTCTTATTATGGCTGAATAAGCCAATCCGGGAGCGACAAACTCTTCCGCATTTATGGCACGGGAAGGCAGCGGCAGGTGGATCATCGCCGCTCTGATGCCTTTTTTCAAATATGTAGCAATTCTATCGTATTACATCGTCCTCATTAACATGCAATACAGCTCAATATAATGTATCCCTCCAAACAATGCGCGGATAAATTTTGATCAACAACGTGCGGATACATTTAAACTCCTAAAATGAAATCTAGATCCAAGTTGGACCCGAACCCGATGGGTTCTGTATCAATATATGAATAATGAAACAACAAAAATATTTTGGTGCGAGTCAACTTTTACACACCGACATTTAGCGGTGCGGATAAAAGATGTAAAGAATTAAATAATACTTCATTCAGTTAGAATTAACGTTTGATGACTGCTTAGTTTTTTAATTTATTTTATTCTGTTTATAATATGTTGTCACAGGTGCAACACAAATAGCCACAGCACGTGTAAACATTTAAATTTTCTCGCTATACTATATGCAGTGAAACCTTGTGATAAACAGACAGACGGACAATTAAATTCGATAACTTTTTTATTGCACACCATAAAAATACAAACGGAGATGTTCCACATAGGAAGATGTACATTGTAGGCGTTTTTATCGCTATAAGCAATCTCTTCCACAGAATCTATGGGTAAAGAAATACTACCATGTCTTGTCAAGCTATGTGTCCATGTTATAGTCATTATAAGAACCAGTTTTTCACCCTTTTGCTCCTACGGAACCCTAAAAATGTAAAGCTGACCGAACACGTCGGCACCGAATCAATTGGTCGCGGAGTAATGAAGACATTAAAGTCAGTTTCGCGAAGATACTCATCTCCCGGCTCAGATAATCGCAGCTGTATCACGATCGACGCACAGAGCGGGTAGACCAGCCAGATCATCGAAAAAATATTTTAGGGCTATGGTTTTATTTTCGATGCTGCTTCCAGTTTTCAGCTCCAGCTTCCAGCAGCGCTGTTTATCATAGATATTTTTAAAATTTTAAGAACGCTGCCGTTGAGAGGAAAACTACATCGCATAAGCTGTTATCTAAAATGGTGTCGTGATCGTGTCGATGATGAATAGAAAGGTTTTTAACTGTTTAATACTTAGTATTATGTAAGCACGAACTTTAAATACGATCCCTTAAAACAAACATAATTTCTAACTGGAATTTGATCTTGTTAGAAAATATGAGCTAAATTAGTTATTATTTTTTGTATTTAAAGTCATTAATTTGTAAAATAGTGAAGTTTTGTCCTGCATGTTTTTTTTTCAAACTTATATAAATAGTGTAATAAAGAGCATTGCCTTGCAAAGTCAGCTTCAAAAAATTGACATGATTAGGTCTGGAATGTGCAACTCAAGTGAATAGAAGACGGGAAATGGCGTAGCTCTTAGTCGAATCTTACGTGAATAATCCTAATTCTAAGTGTGGTGTCTGCTTTCTTCGCGCTATGCTGCGATCGGGCAGAGATTCATTCTAGTAGAATTAGGTTCTTTATTTTTATCTTGCTGTACTTAACCTAGCTTACAAGATGGATCGGATGTGCGAGTTATATTTTAGCTGAATGAGTTGTTACTTTATGATCATCCTCACCACCTACCCTCGTGTTACATAGTTCAAATGGTCAATGGTCACGTAGTTGAATTAAACGCTTGTATGTAGAAACATTAATAAAAAAACAAGTGAAACTTGGGATCAGTCCATACCTGCGCCTTTCTGTTAGCGCGACTCGCGGCGACTGTAGTCGCAATAGTAGCCTGAGCCTTACTTTTTACACAAACCGGGTGGGGGTTTTAACATCCGGAAAAAACCTTTCCTGCTGTTTAACAATCGCTTAAGATAAATCAGCTTATTTATTTAAGGAAATAAATAACATAAAAATCATTAAGCAAATTGCATTGTTAATGCTAAAAAATAAAGTAACTTATAAGATTTGTAAAAATATTAAAGTTATTTCGTTTGTATTTATAAAAAATTTGTACAGCTCAAGTTTTTTTTCCAAGTGTAGGTAATTTGATAACATTTTTAAAACTGAATAAATTCCAATAAAATTCGAATTCGAATTATCTCCAAACTTTAAATACTTCCAAATGATTTCCAAAATAGACTGCCTTTTAACAAAGTACCATCAGATAATCATTTGGTCACTCGCAGTGATGAATATGCAAACTTTATTCATTTTGGCATAATCGTTCTAGCATATTAAATACATTATTATAGTTCAAGAAGAGTATTTCTGCACAAACTTTAGTAATTTAACATCGAATTTACAACTAAAGTTACGAACTAAACGCCGAACAGTGTTCGGTACAAAATTGTTTTGTAAAAATGCGGACTTCTCGCAAAATGGTTGGGAATATATATTTTTATTTATAGGGAAAACCTACACAGATTACTTCAGCTAAAGTAAAATAGGATATTGGTTTTCTCGCTTATCTGAAAAGTTGTTGTTGTTTGCGGATAAAATGCTTGTTCAGTTTTTGGTAAAACCAAAAGAATGTGGCGTTATAAGATGTAATTTAGAGGAATTAGGGGTTATAGGTAATAACTAAATTCTATATTGACTGCCTCGTTGGTGTAGTCGCAAAGTTTCTGCCTTACATCCGAGAGGTCCTGAATTCGAATGCCAGGTGGAGCCAAAATGGTTTCTGAGATTTTCTGTCATAAATTTCTCAAAAACAGCTCGGTGTCGGGAAATTGGCGGTGCTACACCCCCGTACCTCGGAAAGCACGTTAAGCCGTTGGTCCTGCGCCTGATCTCTCTCCGGTCATGTCGTATTTCCGTCTCACCAGACGTTGACTGTGATGGAACAGTTAGTGCACCTGTGTATTGCGCTCGCACTTGTGCGCTATAATATCTCCTGCGTAGTTGGCTGATCTCTGTTGAGATTGGCCGCCGTGGTCGAAATCGGCCAGGAGGACTATTAATTCTTTATCTCTTTTTCTTTTTGGTTAAGTATCTGATGGGTCTTACATAATGGCTTTCATAAATAATTGGCATTGTCTTGGAATAAATTTTATCCTGGACATCATTATATTTTATTTTATTCAACATTTTTCTATCTTGATATAGATTTAGGTAAGTAGGCCAGGCCGGTAAGGTACATCTATCTACTTTACTTTTTTTGTAAATGCCTAAAAAATTCTTCGAAGTCCTTCCTAAACTGCAGACTTCACACACTGATAACTTTCAACAAATAAGCAAGTTATTTTGTATGCAAAGTTGAAGAGAATTCGTCAAAACATAACATTTTATCCAGAACCCATACACCTACAGGATTCCTCCAAAACTATACCTCTGCCACATTAGTATTCCAAACAAACTTTCGGGGTCTTTGGTTCAGATTTATATCGATCATAATATATGTACCTGGTACGTGCTTTGAGTACATTTAATTTACCTGAGTTTTTAGGCAGATAAGGTGCTATTGTTTCAAGGGTTGGTTTGATTTAGTGGGCCGTTAGAATATTCTGTTACCTTTTCACTGTTTGAGATAATTTATTGGGTTCCCTTTTTGTGTTTATTTGCGCTCTTTTGGTCAGATATTAATGATTCAAAATTTGCACATACTCGTTTTTACTCTTTTTGACATTGTTTAGATGATAAGCTTTTGTTTTTGCTTCGATAATATCAAATGTATGAAATTCAATCTAATTTTATAAATCTCAAACGTAAATAACTGACTGACATAGTGATCTATCAAGGTACAGCCCAAACAACTGGATGGAATGGGCTGAAATTTTGCATGCAGGTAGCTACTATAATGTAGGCATCCGCTAAGAAAGGATTTCTCGAAATACCCATGGAAACTTGACTTATACGCATACGAAGCGTGCTAACGCTAGTAAAGTATACATTCCTTAATATCCGTGAAATCTTGCAGGTTAAACATTTGATTTTGACATGGCTAAAACCCATTTTAATATCTTGTAATGCTGACAATGTATCATTGAGCCTTTGAATAGTCAAGCATCCCAAATATGCCGGCAAAACGCTGACACTATTTTACAACTCACAATTATTATTCCCAAGACAAAGCAGCAATCAATACACAAACGATGACAGACACGCAGACAGAAGTTTTTATGAACACAAGCTTTCTGCGTATCGAAAAAGGTACAACAATCGAAATTAACAGACAACTATGACAAGTTACAAGTGCTTTCAACAATATTCGATTTACCAACGAAGTTCCATCTCCAGACGTTAATGTACATCTTATTACTAACTCAGAAGACTCAGTTTGTGACGAAACCGGTTCAGAAGATGATATTGGAATCTTTGCAGCGTCGAGGGCCATTCAGACTTTTGTGTCCGTGTTCAAAGACAATGAGTTGAACAAAGACTCCTCGAGTGGTCAACGTTTTCACATCGACCATAGAGTACGGTATAACACCGTTATTCTTTAAGACGTCGTGACTAATAATAGCCTATTGCACTGTAATGTATCGATAGAAACGGCCACTGATTGAAAGTGACACTTAGAAAGTAGAAAATTACGAAATATTAACAAAATAATGGAAAGAATATTGCTCAAAATGATACGTTGCATACGATTCCGTTACGTGAGATCGTATTTTTTGCTTTGTGTTACTAAAAATGAGTTTACTTATGCCTATTATTCGTACTTGATCAGTATTTATACCTCTGTGTTATAAATAAAATGTCACGGCGGAAATAGACGCGAAAGGTTATGAAAATATTTCGTTTAATTTTGTCATTTCTGATTTTTTTACGCCCACCATAGCCTACTCATGTGCCATAGCGGTGGTGTATCTAGTTCTAGTAGTATGGTGGTTCTTTTAAGTATGTACGAGTAGTAACTTGATACCTGTCATTCCGTATTTGATTCATTGAACAGAAACAAAACTTTTACCATTCGAATGTTTTGAGAGTTGAAAATAAAAATATTGTAGGTATATATAAACAACACATTTAAAATCACCCGTATTACGTAAGCATGAGATACCGCAGTGATTAACTTGACATGTGGCAGTGCATACCTATTAAGAATATTCCATAATAGCGACAGGAGTTGTATCCTAAGTTACTTTATGAATGCTTTAAAAGTCATAGAGCAAAAATTCGTAAGCTGAGAATTATGGCGTTAGGCGAAGAATTTGCCCAAAAACCGCGATATTTTTTTGGGCAAGCTGTGGCAATGAGTGAATCATTTCTGCTTAGCCCAAAGGTATGATTGGTAGAGTATGCCCTACGGCGTTAAGTCCACCTTTTGTACAAAGTATTGTTTTGCAATAAAGATTAAATAACTATATCTAGTAAAAAGCGTTACCGCTGCAACTGCATTGATTTGTGCAATTTTCTAACTTCTACTCGTATACTTTTAACGTTTTGACTAACTTTTGACGTTGGCCGAATAGTTGGCCAACTATTCGCCCATCGTCAGGATCCTTACAGAGCATACATGTCATGGCAATGATTAATATTAGAGCGGAAATTGAAGCTCTACATTCCAATGTCGGCTGATTGAGTGATCCGACGCCATCTTGGATGTTCAAACTGCTGATTTATAAAGAGAATGAGTTAATAAATTCGCCTTCGTGACTCCACGGTCGACTCGCGAAGGAGTCGTGAGCTCATTCCAACTCTTCGTCTCTGGTTCTTGATTTATCTAATGCCATTATGTTTGAGTAATGAATTTATTAAAGTTGAACTTTGACTCGCTACCGATTGTGTGTTTTGTATGGTTTTATTGTTGTACAATAAATGTTAGGACCGAATATTTAATTTTGAGTATTATAACCGAGCAGGGTCACACTTCTCGTTACTTGTAGGGATGGCATTAGTTTTTTTACCTAGTGTACGAAGAAAGGTAATTTTTCATTTTTAATAAGTAAAATCGCATCAATGATAGTCTTTTAAACTGAATGTATTCTCAAACTTTCATACAATTTAGCCATATTTTTTTTTCAAAGTTATTGTTCTAGTTGCAATAATTGATCGTTATTAAAAAAAATACTGATATAGGAAGGTTATAAAATGTACACCGATTTGACAGTTTTCACATTAAAGCTGAAAAATATGATTATTTTGCTTTAAATTTCCACTAAACGACGCCAGCGCAGGAACCAAAATACATCCAACTGTAATCACCTGAAAAAGCTAGAACTGGAAGTCGCAGGACTTACATATTTTGGTTCCTGCGCTGGCGTCGTTTAGTGGAAATTTAATGCAAAATAATCATCTGTTTCAGCTTTAGTCATGGATTTCCGCAAAGTAACGCCCGATTCCATCAACTATAGTTTTCACATTGTTGTAAAATTAAAAATTAATTGGCATATGTCAAGCCTACATCGCCAGACCTAAAACGTTAACTACCGGTAGCAGCTTTGTCGTTTGTGACATTAAATCGGTGTTGATTGTCGATAACAAATGTCAAGATAGGACGTCAGGTAATTGCGTCAATATCCTTGATAAACACAGCAATTAACACATCTTTTTATTTTTAACATTCAACGAGCTCCTAGATGAAGTCATTAAAGTTATTTTTATTTATCGATAAAAAACAGGCTGACTCCTTTTGGCACTTAAGTTTTTTCTGCGCGAGCGCATAAAACTTGTCGACATAACATTTCGGCTTTGATTAAAATAAAATTAACAATAAAATAATCTACACTTGTAATAAATTTGTAGAGAGGTCAATTCTGTACATGAAATATATTTCCAAAATAACTACCAGGGAGTGATTAGGAATGCAATCAGTAATTTTATTCTGTCTGTAACAGTTATATAAACAAAAACTACAGGACAGATTTTAACGAAACTTGGTACAATTATTATTTTTCATACTCCTCAACTAGTTACAATATACTTTCATTACACTACAATCAATAGGATCAGAGCAGTGAAGGAAAATGTTAGGAAAACGGGAAGAGTTACTCCATTTTTTAAGCTTTCGTCGCGTGTGCAACCCTAATGGTTAAAGCTACGCAGAAATCATGTATTATGGGAATATTCTCCTCAAAATTATGAAAAAAATATCTTACGATAACATATTTGCTTAGCTAGGGACACAATCAATTATTTTTCGACCCAAGCTCAAGCCAAACGTGGCATATCTTCCGTATAATATTTTGATCAAAGACTTAGGACTTATTCTGGTCGGATAACTAGTCTTGTAAAGTTATTTACAAGCTATTGAGTTAATCTGATTATTTATTGCGAATAAGCAAGCTTACTGTCGCACTGAGATATTGGTTATATTATAATTTAAATACAGCATTGCGATGGCTTAATCTTTACAAGATAATTTGATGCTTGTTGCTTAATGGTCAGTCACATTGGCTAGCTTTTATTAATATTCCGTGAATATTTGCGTGAAGTACCAACATTAAATTATTGAACGTATTTAATAAATTCTTATACTTAATTAAAATAAAATGTTTAATAATAATTCTTTTTTCGTTTCGTTTACTTCATCCTTACAGGACGTATCATTATGTTGTAGCAAATATAGGCAACATTTTCTAAGGTTATGCATTTTAATTTGAATATCAATTGTTAATTATTCGTTAATACGGTCCGTTCGTTACCTATTTAAACGCATATCTATACTCTCATTTGTAGTTTTGGAATGTTATCTCTTCACATTTAAATTTTGTAGCCATAACTCTTTATTACTTCAAAGACTTTAATAAATTCATAAAACTAACTAACTACATAATCCTTCCCAACTCTAATCTGCTCATCACATTTTCGGCTCCGTTTTAAGTCTTGCGAAAAAACTTTCCTTTTTTTTCTTAATTCAAAAGGGTTTCGTTTTCAACTCGATTGGGTATGAGGCGATTTCAACCCCAAAACTATTTCAAAGGCAGCCGAAAAAATAAACTACCTGGAAACTATTTTTTTGGGGCGTAAGATTAAAAAAGTTTGAGGACAATAGGCCTTAAGCGTTAATATAAGGGTTTATTTCGGTAAATTAAACATTGCGTGAAATCCAATCTGTATCCGATGTCTTCATTAGGCTTAATTGTAGCTAAGTAGATATTCAGTTTAGTATTATTATTTAAAAAGGGCTTGACAAAAATAAAACAGACTTGCTGCAGCCTAAGGAGCACCTGAAGAAATTCGGACCGATGGGTAAGTGTCACGGTAGCTCAATTGGAAGAGCAATCGCCCGGCTTGCGAGGGGTGCGGATTTGAGTCCCGCCTGTGGCAGTCACAAAGAGTGTTTTAATTTCACACTGTAAATAAATTCGTATTGTTAATGCTAAAAAATAAGTAACTTATGAAAATAGACTATAAAATTGTCTTGGATCCGATGTGATTTCGAAACCTAACCTTCTTTTCAGCTAATTATTTTATCAAACCCTCAAAGTACATATTTTCGTGACAGTAAATTTAAAATATGTATTGAATAGTTTGTTAAACACACCTTATGTGGTATCACATTTGGTGTGTTTAAAAAATGGAATTAAATTTTCAGATTTGGCGTTTAAAACTATATTTATATAAAAACACATTTTACAAAACAAATGTTTTTATTATAAAAAGGCCAACATGTTTACAGATTAACGCAACCTCTCCCTCGAAATCTCGACCGCATTGTTTTAAAAACACATTTTTAACACGCGTTATATCATCCTGTAATACGCTTAAGTGTGATTAACGCCGTTAATTTTCATAAAATCGCTCTTTGCCCATATTTTAAATGGTTTATTGCGGACTGGGTCTCGCATTTTGTTCGGTAAAGCCGCCGTAGGCCGAACATACAATCTAGGGCCCTACTATGAAACTTTGTTGTTTTGCCTGTATCCATCCTTGTCACTCAAGCAATCTTGACAGTAGGAAGAAATGAGATAGCTTATGATTTATTTCATTTAATAAAAATAATTAATTTTTAGCCCAGGACTTAGCTCGACGCTTTAAATTTTACTATGCAGTAAGTACTAGGTAAGTTGATGAGTGTTTTATCAATACGAAATATACACTTATAATATCACAAAGAAGAAATATTTAATTGTTTGTTTGAATCTAATGGGCTCCGAAACTACTGAACCGATTTACAAAAATCTTTAACCATTAGAATCCTACATTATTCCTGATGAACATTGGCTACATTTAATGTATAATGACACGATTAATAACATTAGAGAATCGAATTTCATGAGGGCGAATTCGCTGGCGGCAAGCTAGTGGATGCACAGAACACGGAAAAAGTGGATGTATATTCGTAAAGATGGCGGAACGAAGAAATGGAGGTCTAAATCACACACACTCACTCAAACACTAACTAACCAACTGCTTTACTAAACTAAACTACTACTAAACTACGTTAAATTCAGTTCTCAAATCACAAGGATCAGTTACAAAAACACCGAATTAAAACCAGATTGACAATACGGAGAGATGCAGAGTAGGACGCCTGATCCCGGATTCGGGTTACAATATACAGCTATCCTTGTCTGTATTGTTTTCCCTTGCCGGAGGAGTTAGTGGGACTATTGGGATATCCATCACATCCATAACACTGGATACAGATATTGCGTTCGTGTTTATAGCTTGTAATTAACTAAACCTATCGATAAGACCGCCTAAATAGTACATCCTTCTTTGTTAAAATCCTACTACTATTATAAAGGCGAAAGTTTGTAAGTATGGATGTATGGATGTATGGATGTATGGATGTATGGATGTTTGTTACTCTTTCACGTAAAAACTACTGAATGGATTTAAATGAAACTTTACCACAATATAGCTTATACATCAGAATAACATATAGGCTACAATTCATAAAGAATTTTTAAGATAAAGGCTTTCCACGCGGACGAAGTCGCGGGCGGCCACTAGTTGTCTATAATTTTTGTTATCTACCGCTATCTTATCTTACGAAGGACGCTTATAAAACTTTAATTTTAATATATTTCCCAATTAAATCAGTGCGATACTGCTAAAATAAAGATATCGAGAAAGTATCTACATTTTGTATTTTAAATATTTTTTTACGTTTTGTACGAAAAAGATTTCACTGATCTCGAATGTCAACCATTTATGTCAAATAAATAATCTTGACACCGGTTTTAAATGGCGAACTTGGTGAAGTTACGACAAATATTATTTGTTTATAATACTTCAAACTAAGTTCACACGATTTGAGCGTATTTATTTTCTACCTACGTGGGTCAATATTACGAGATGATTTGAAAAAAAAACAGTACATATTTCTCGAAATGTTTTAAAATTATAAGTAATAATGTTAAACATGTAAAAATGTGACTCTAAGAGAACTCTTAAATTGTATCTATATATGTATCATCTAGTATGTATCCAATAAACATTGTTTAATTAAATAAAACAAGCATAGACTGTAAAAATGTAATCAAGGTGGAAAATAGCTGATTGCCGAAATACAGGATCTATAAATTGTAGTTTGGCAACAAAGGCTTTTGTGTATGTTAATTCGTTTTTTCCAATTTATTAGTATTTTGCTATTCTAAGCTTATGTACACACTATGTATCTGATCTCTTGTGGCAAATAAAGCTATTAATATCATATTATAAAGAGTAGGTAGTATCTACGCAATAAGAAGTTTCGTCTAACAATAAAATAATATGGCTATTAATGAAAATTGACTGATGTAACGTTATATCAGCAACTACTATGCTTTTCATGCTTCAACACATCCTTCACTTTTCTTTCTTGATATCTCAATTCTATTTCATCATAAACATACATATTTTCTCACAAAACCAGGGTCTGCAAATCCGTTTCGGGTTACACATTATCTATAATATCTTATAGATATAAATATCATGATTCCAGTCTGAATTTCGCAGTACCAAAAACACGTCGCCTTTATTTAGATACTAGTGGCCGCCCGCGACTTCGTCCGCGTGGAAAGCCTTTATCTTAAAAAATCTTTATGAATTGTAGCCTATATGTTATTCTGATGTATAAGCTATATTGTGGTAAAGTTTCATTCAATTCCATTCAGTAGTTTTTACGTGAAAGAGTAACAAACATCCATACATCCATACATCCATACATCCATACATCCATACTTACAAACTTTCGCCTTTATAATAGTAGTAGGATTTGTGGATGGTTCTGTTTCATTTGCTCGAATTGACATACCGGAAAGAGTGACAGAGATGGCTAGTCGAAAAGAGGGTATGGTTATACAAGGTAGGGACCCTTACACGAAACTCGACTCCGTAGTATCATGGTGTTTATTTGTTAGAGACGCACATACACTATCTATTGTCCCCTTTTTGCGAGATTTCGTTGTATAGTCGGAGAAAAAAACTGCTTTGTTAGAAGCTGACATTTATTTTTATTTTACACATACTGTGTCCCCGAAACTAGACCCGGCGGATAGCTGAATAATACCTCTTGTTTAAAGTCGTCATGATGTTTTTTTTCCTTTTTTTTTAGTCATGACAACATTTTTTTTTTTCAAGACAACAGTCAAGTACCGTGACTAAGACCATAACCAAAATGAGATGTTTCTTCAATTCAAATTGCTCCTGTCTTTGCTTTGTTACATAACCACACCGCCCCTCTTTTTAACTTTTTTTAATGTTCGTAAATTAATTAACAATTGTATCAGTCATCGTCGTCAAATTGTATCTTCTATTGTCCCTTTCCATAACTTAATGTACTTTAGCATAGTTTATATATCTCCGAATTGCCATTTCGTGAACTTTTTCATTATTAGTAACTAGTTTTAAACCATATTAATAGTCCTGGCCGTGTCCAGAAGAAGTTAGTCAATAAGTAACCGTGTACATGCCAAGAGATCCTTAATAAATTGCTAGTAACAAAGTGTTGTCCTTCTTGCCCTTTCAAGCCTTAATTTTTTTGGAATAAACTTTAACCAAACATCGGATGACCACTTTGGTGTAACGGTCAAGAAGTTGACTATTAACCAAGAAGTCGCGGGTTTAATCCCCGCACTGTACCTATAAACATTTGTGTGCATGAACATGTCTGTTTGTACTGGTCTGGGTGTTATTCGTATTTATTTAAGTTTATTTGTAATACCACTGCTAATTCTGATATCTGTAACACAAGTGCTTAAGCTACTTACCACGGAATCAGATCAAAGTATGTGATGTTGTTGTATATTTTGAAAAAATTGAAATTGGAGACAAAATAAAGTTCAATCACAAAATATCATACTATACAACAAATCATTCCCTCAAAAAGTGGAACAACAGTTCCATTTCTTTGTTCGAAAGCAAAATAAATTTGTATAAAAGCAATATAAATGAAATATAATATCTCCATGCCTGTTTTGCAGACGGTACTTCTTTCCCTCCTAAAACGTGATACTCGGAGTGGATCGCCAACAAAAGAGCATTCTGATTTTGTTTTGACTGAAATTGCGAAGTATCCAGTTTCACTAAACACACCCGGAATATTATTATGGCTAGGAATATTAATAGAACGCCGCTTGACGGCCGGTTTCAATGTTTTTTGATAACTTTTTGTGTTATTATAATATACATATATGTACAATATCTTCGATCACTAAATTATACCGAGACTGAGAATATGCTTCACTAATTCATACATATATGCTTACACACACATACACGTGCACACACTCTCACACACACACATACACGTGCACACACACACTCTCTCACACACACTCTCACACACACACACACAAACTTTATGTTAGTCTGTCATGTCATTAAAATAAAAATCCATGAGGTTTTCGGCTGAATCAGTTGAATTCGGAAAACTAAGGTCACATATTACAAATTTCTTGGAAAAACGACTATAAAAAACTTTAATCATGCGGATTTTCGTGCGATGCCTAGTTGGGTAGGATGAATAGCTATTCATCCTTATATTACAGACCAGATAGCTATCTGGTCTGTAATTATAATATAATTATGATTTTCTGATTAAGGGATGAGATCGCTCCTATCGAAAAGATCTAAATTATAAATATGTTTTTGTTTTAATTAAACCTGTCTGTTATTTCTGTGGCGTGCAATATAGAGTTATTCAATTTATTTTAGGTGTAACAGAAAAAAAGAAAAAGTTGTCCAATAATTAAGTACAATTGGTTCACATTTACGGTAATATGGTACTACCAAGGTACAGACAACAGCATATCAGGTTAGCTCAATTTGACCTCGAGACCGCCTCTGTTCCCTTCACAATAAAAACTATTTTCGTAGTTGACATGGGTTACCTGACGTGCTGTCGATTGTACATGTATATGTCGTTATATATATACGTACGTCATGTTTTAACGAAAGAATAGACCGCCTCCACAGGCAAGCAAAAAACAATTTGACGACTGCTTGGTGCAGTGGTCCACATGTCGGACTTCTAAAACCAAGGGTCTCGGGTTCGATCCCCGCACAGTACAAGCATAAGGGTGCATGAACATGTGTGTTTGTACTGGTCTGGGTGTTTTCTATGTACATAATATGTATTTATTGACAAAAAAAAGTATTTAAGTATGTTTATCCGTTGTCTAGTACCCATAACACAAGCCTCGTAGCTTAATTTGGGACTAGAGAATTGGTGTGATTGTTGTGAAATATTTATTATTATTTATTAATATGACGTATTCTTCATTGAAGCTTATGAAGGTATTTGCAAGGATCAAAGCTATTTTTATTACCACGAGAAATGTATTCCATTAGACAGGATAATATTCTATATATTACGTCACACGTCAAATTCAGTTAACATTAACCCTTAGCTGGTATTGCTGGGTCAAATTTGACCCAGACGCAAACATTTTTAGTTATTATTCTTTTAATGTTCATGGTACAAGTGCGGGTTTCTACGTAATCTCTGTTTATCGCAAGCTGCGGCGGGGGGCGGATGTGCAGCGCTGCTACTATCATAGGAGCTGAGATATGTAACCGGCTGGGTCGTTTTTGACCCACGACACCAAATTCGTAACTTTTTTCACTGGGGGCAAAAGGGCTGATGCTACCTATGTGATTGGAAAAACGATCGAAAACATTCTCTAAAATGTATTAAATGTTTATATATTATTTGTAAAACTCATTCCGTCCAAAATATTATGTGTAGTAGTTGTCAAAAAGTATAAGACTGAAATATGGCGTCACGAAATTGGTTAGTAACTAGTCCTTTGTTTTTGATTGTCATTTTTTTAATTATAAGCTGATCTCATGAGATTTGTACTTTTTTGTTATAAAGAGGATATGAAAAGTGCCATAAATTTATTTTTGTTTAAGTTTTTCTAGCGTTTATATTTTTTTTTGGATTTTTAAAAACACTCTGACCAAAAAGTGCCAAAAACTTAGGTTAGTTACAAATTCATGTAGAAGTAAATAATTTTTGAATATTCTAATATCAAACTAATGTAATTTTGTACAAAATGTTTTTTTTATTTAATATCTATCCCTATTTACATAAATGAAACAAATGTAAAGGTACTACAACATAATTTTTGGTATGGGTAAATTATGACCCACGATGCCAGTAGTGTTGCCAAAAATAGCGATACCAGCTAAGGGTTAAAGACAAATTTCTATCCGTTTAGCAGAATGTCACCGTAAGGCAGATGCGTCTTTCATACGCTATAGATGTTTGCGGTTCCACCGGTCTGTCTGGTCATCATTGTCTTCACATAATACGCAGGAAGCTGGCGTGTTCCGTATATTCTTTCTCATAAAATATAAATGACAACAAATAACGATTGTGCGCCATATACACTTTATTGACAGGCCAACAATAGCTTCATATGAATGGTAGGAACTCCGGCTTAGCCGTTTTTTTTTGTGTCAAACAAATATCCTTGCTTCCTCTAAGTTTTTTTTGTGGAATGTATCCTTTTTTTCTCTTTTGATATCAAAGACGGTGTCGAGTTTTTGAACGGATTTTATCAAAATAAATGGACGTAAGTTTGATACAATCTTAAGCGTTTTATAGCTTTTATTGACTGCTCATTGACACGTAACAGATTTCAAAATAATAATAAGCTGTTGAGAATACACAAGAACAAAATCTTAACTAGATTTTTCTAAAAAACAATGCTAATAAAAGGTGACATACTAAAATTAAACGACAAAAGTGTTGGAGTAAACCGAAGCTGTGTGCCTCCTTATAACAAGGTTAAATAAAATTTAAAGTAACTATTAAGTAACTTACTGATAAACCGTTCCCGTTCCCATCGAGAGCTTGTCATTTCTTCATTTTGCATCGTCGCCGGCAGTTAATCATCCTGTACTTTATTTCATGCAATAACACAGATAAATCATTATTTCCATTCAAAGAAGACTTGGCGCTGTAAATCTTAAAACTTCAAAGCTATTAGTGTTATATTTAAACCTTGCTTTTTCTACAGAGCGCTTGTTGCTATAGACACCACATTTCTCTTTTGTTTGTGAGTGAAGTAAACACGTATATATTTTCATGTCATATTTACAAGCGATGTCTAATAATGTTTTTGATTACTTTGAAACAAAATGTTGTAAATTTTAAAATTAAAAATGCAGTATTATTAAAAATCATGGCTATCGGTTTTTTTGCGCGAATAACGCTTTATCATTGCGTTTATAACGAGTGAATTTTTATTTTATTTATGTTGCGAATATCAGTTTCTTGTTTTCATGTTGAGTTGTTTAAATAAGATGCAGGCAACAACTAGGATTAGAAATGGAAAATTTAAAACAAAATACATAATATTTCAAGACTGAAAACACTGGTCTGTTAAACAAATTAAAATTAAGATATATGAAGTAAATATTGAAGACAACTTTGCAACTGAAACCTCTATAATGTTATTTGTCTGTGCCATTTCCCCACCTAGAGCATGCACTTGAAGTAACGAGTATCTATTTAAGTATAATTTATAGACTTCGGCTAACCTCAAGTGGTGGTAATCTTGTACTACATATGTTTTTTTAATGGCGGCGGTCTTGTTAAAGATACGGGAAGTGAACTTGAATTACTTGATTCTCTATCAGTTTTTAAAGTGTTATGGTCAAGATATGGGGTACCGTAATATTCTGTTCCCACAGATTTTAATAACCAATTGATGGTATGTCCGAGAACGGTCCGATTTTTAGGACGTCCAATTTATCTTTAATTTAATAATGAATTGCAAAATGTTCTGGCATGCGCATACCTCGAGAACAGCTGAACCGATTTCGTTAATTATTTGTATAAATATACAGTAATTTTTGTCACGAAAATAAAATTAAAAAGTACGGGAAGGACAACGTCTGTAGGGTCCACTAGTTAAAATAATTATTACTAACCTATTTATAGATGTTTGTGTGCTGTAGGCATTAAAAACAGTAATACTAGAAATAAATAATATTAACACTGGCCGTTAAAAATCGTAATTCAAGAGTGAGGGCCTTACTAACGCTTTCGTATTTTCGAGTAAAGCCATCGCGTTCGCTCGCATGTGCTTGCTTGTAAGAGTGACAGGAATGGCTTCATCCAAAACTACGGCTAAGGTCCTAGAGAGCAACGGGGCTGTCAAAATTGGATTACTCACCGATGTCTCTTGCGGAGTAATCGTGCGGAAACTGACACATTCAAAAATATTGTTCGCGACCGAGTCACACGCATCCATTTCTGCCGGAGCAAATTGTCTGGGCGGTTGGATGTCGTATTAGGGTTCTGTATACGAAGGGAAACAGGACCCTTGTACTAGACCCCGCTGTCCGTCAGGCAATTGGTGCTTTTCAGCAATGAGCAGGCTGAACCTGTAGACCTACAAGCAAAAACAAAAGCCGCCAGAACGGTACTAGTTCCTTTGTTACATGAAACAAACCTGCTCAAGGAGTCACCCCTGACTCGCGCACTCCGCACTTTTAATATTATAAGTAATAAGAGGGATCTTTTCATTTGTACCCTGAATGAATTCAACAGAGTTGCACTAGCGGTTATTTGTTACAATAATTAAATATGTAATTAATGTATTAGTTAGTTGAATTGGTTCTTTAGTCAGTTAGTTTAAGCATATGGCCTGTTTCATCTTAACAGATTGTTAAATATTTGTAAAAATATTTCTCTCGGGTGATTTGAGGGTGTCTCCCACAATCATTGAGTAAACATACGCATAAAAATCACTTACAAAATTCAACGACTCCATTAAGGTTCTCGGCAGCTCAGTGGTCAGAACACTGGACCGGACTTCCAAAGGTCGGGGGTTCGATTCCTCCCCGATGACCGGAGCCGAAAAGAATTTTTCAAGTGTTGTCTTTTCGAAAAATAAATAAATTAAATGACACACGTACACATGGAAAGATGTGCTGTCGTTTGAACAACGGCAGAACGACCATTCTTTCTATTTACAGTGAACAGAAAATCATGTTACGAATTTTCATTGTAAAGTGGCCCTAATGCGCATGCGATGACACAATTTGTACCTTTATGTACTGTCATGGTTTTGCGTTTGGTAACTGGTTAACCGTCATAGGAAGACGTTTGAAAATATCACAAGTAATGTATACCTGTATAGTGTGTTATTTTACATTACTTGTGATATTTTCAATGGTGATGTTGACCCGAAAAAAGACACAATTTATTTTTTTGAATTCCCGACATAGGTGTTCCCGAAAATACCTCATGTATGTTCCGCGATTTTTGTAGTTTTGGAGCTATGATTTTTTAAAATAAAATTTTCGACCATTCGAAAGTATGTATTCTCAACCATAAAATACCCACCATCTTGTCATTAATGTAAAGTACAATAATATTTACCGAAAGTAAATAGTTGAGGTAAAAGCGATCCACACTACATTTATCAAAAATTTAATTAAATTTAAAAAATATAGTTTCTTGACATTTCAGTACTTTTAAAAACTTTCAAATCCCTTAGTTTTTGTTTGGGGGTGGGTTATTTTGATGAATCTTGATTTTTAGGAATGCTTTGACAAAAAGAACTGTGCAATGTTGAAAGTCCAAAAAAAGATGGTCCAAAGATAGCGGCTTACTCTTTGGTTTTTGAGCCACCCCATATTTACTGACGCGATAACGAATATTAAAACCAGAAACCAGAAAGACTTTTTTTCGGAAAGTATGTATTCTCAACCATAAAATACCCACCATCTTGTCATTAATGTAAAGTACAATAATATTTACCGAAAGTAAAAAGTTGAGGTAAAAGCGATCCACACTACATTTATCAAAAATTTAATTAAATTTAAAAAATATAGTTTCTTGACATTTCAGTACTTTTAAAAACTTTCAAATCCCTTAGTTTTTGTTTGCGGGTGGGTTATTTTGATGAATCTTGATTTTTAGGACTGCTTTGACAAAAAGAACTATGCAATGTTGAAAGTCCAAAAATAATCAAAGATAGCGGCTTATTCTTTGGTTTTTGAGCCACCGTATATTTACTGACGCGATAACGAATATTAAAACCAGATTATAAGACACATGATTTATTGGTTGTTTTTTACGAATAATCACACGGAACCCTTCATGCGCATGTCTTGCGCTTGGCCAATTTTTTTCCCTTACTCTTGGTGACACATTGATGCATGATCTATATAAGTTGGGCAGATGAGGACGGTCAGATCTTTTCAGGTAGTTTTTTTTGTCTATTCACGCACGATTGGTTTTGTATTTGGGCACACTTTGTCGGTTTGATCGAAATTTGTGACTTTCAGACTAATCGATCTATCAAATGCTCCTCTTGGTGCAGTTAAAGAAGGAGACATCTTGACATACTGGGACTTGACAAAAAATAGGTCTTTCTACAACGTCTAAAACATTAGCAATAGAATGAAAGGGACGTGTTAGACGAAGTCAAATCAAGTTACTGATTTTTCTCGCAAAATCACCCTCATAACGTAAGCTAACGCAGTGAATAACTTGACGTGTGGTCTACGTTCAGCAAATTTTGATAAATTATAGTCCTCCAGCATAGCAATCGATTTGTATCAATCGTTTGGTAAATGATTGTAAGTTATATTAGTAGTTAATATTTCAAAAAATTAAAAAGGATCAAATTACAAACTCTGTATATCTAAACAAATACAAGAAATATGTCAATTGCAATCAAAACGAGCCACAAATACTCCTATGAAATAGAAAAAAAATATTGCCACTAACTAAATAACACTGTAAATACAAAAAACTGAAACAAACAAACTTTGCTTAGCACTGACTGTAATCAAAGTCATGTTTGCCAAAACTTAGTTATCCCTCAGGCCAATAATCTCAAAGCCTAAGACACGAAGAAAAATCCTTGCAAAACAAAGTAAATCTACTATCCCCATTGTGTTGGTTAATTTATCCAGCCGTCTTAATTACTTCAGCCTAAATGGCAAAAATCACAGACATAGGTCTCTCGAAGTAAGTTACACAAAAGAAGTCTGATCTAATGGAACAAAAAGAAGATGGATAGACGATACCTAATTATTAGTACTAAGATTATTTTCTTTTTTTATTTATTTATACATAAGTGAGTTTTTATTTTATTTATTTATTTATTTTGAAAACCAACAGCGTAATACATTGTATAGATTTAAGTAGTAAATAAAAGGTAAGTAAAGCTAATAACAGGTTTCCCTTGAATTAACTATTAGTAGTGGTAAGATAATTTAATTATTTACATAATGCAGACTAAAAACGTGAAACAAATTCAGATTGCATGCATGGTAATATTTAGTATTTTACTGAGTTTTTTTTTAAATATTATTAATGTACAGTGTCCAATAATTTAGTAAATTGTTTATAAAATAGAAGAGTTATTACAGTATGGCCAATATAGTGAGTGCAGTGCGGTCCAGTGCTGCTACATAGCATTGTGTATAAATGAAAAAATGAAAGTTACAGAGCAGAAAAAAAAGAACTAAAATACAATAATTATCAACTACATTTTTCAAGCCCGTGCCTGAGCTTCAGGAGTATTTAATTTTAGGTATCTCAATGGCCTTGCTTTTTATTGTATTCTTGCTAAACAAGAAAGAGTTACATTATTTGACTTAATGCTAAACTGCCAAACTGCTGAGCAGTTTGTCGGCAAACGTTCTCGTGCTCGTCTTTTGATTTAAATGTAACATTATTATATACTTATGTAATCCGCTGATATTATAAATGTAGGTAACTTATATTATTTAACAATTACAGTTTTTATTACAATCTTATATAGGGACAAAAGGACAGATACTATCTCATTAGTTTAGAGGTGATTTTTGGACAACACATCAATTAATATATTTTGTTCCAGCTCGTTATGTAATGTAGGTATAATCCATTGTCTGGTTCTTTTACCAAAATAATTTGTAACTTTAGGCACCATCATCTTGTTCTTCTTAGCTAATCTAGTTATGCTCTCGTTTCGTTTTGAATTTATCTGAATTATATTGTTCTAAAATGAACATTAATTTAGCTTTACTTTCAACTGGCAAAATTTTACATATTTTAAATAATTTTTCATATTCCTTATTACAATTTTTTAAAGTGTTTCTGTGGACTAAAATTTTTAATATTCGTGTTTGTATTTTATTTATTTTATTAAGATGAACCGGAAAAGTGAGACCCATAACTAGTTGTAGCCTCTGCGAGGGCGTGATAAAGCATAAACAGTATTTTTCTATTACATGAAAATTTTAAATGATATAATTTGCCTAATATTTGCTGTAATTTCATACACGTTTGCTCAACATGAGCGTTCCATGAGAACGTGCTATCTATGCTAAGACTCAGATATTTATACAAATGTACTTGTTTTATATTTTTACAATAACAGTTTTTAATTTTATCGTGTAGGCACTCATATGTCCCTTACTCACGTCCCTTAGCCTAGCTATCCATTTGACTTTATTTTCCAGTAAATTAAAAATAGCCGGAAGTATACAAGCATTCATTTAAGTATTTTAAACTAGTTTTGGTTTGGTTCAACATACGAGTACCCAATGTAGATGGATAAATTGATACCTGACTGATTTTGGCGTGAAAAAAAAGAGATTGACGTACAATCTAGACGGTATTATCACTTTGCGCGATCTCTCCAAGATAAACTAGTAGCAGTCGACATTTTTAACTCCCCTACAGCCTTAACATTCATGCGACTGGTACGTACACTTTATTATCAACCCAGAGATTTCTCTCAGAAGAAATGGATTCAAATGGAATGAAACTCCTAAATGTTTGTGATGAAGTAAGGGACGCCGAAAACAATGTTTTAAGACAACGGTAAGCTACGTGAGCACATTTCCTCGCTATTTCGAGAAAGTCTGTTCTCATTCGCTTTGTCATTCACACTTAAAATATCTTTGCGACGTTTACGATCTGTTATCAACTACACTGTTGATTGTTGTTTCTTCAGAATTCGGAGTTAGTTTACTCAAAATGTGTTATAATAATGCTTTAGTACAGCAAAAACGATATTACATTTTTTTATTATTAAAACTTTAGTGCACTATAAGTGTAGAATTAGCAGACTGCCTTATGGCATTCCCTATCGCAACCTAATCTTTTGTGATATTGTTTCAGGTAATATGCAACTTTTTCTTGCCAGGAAATGATTTTTATTTAATAAGTAATTTCAACGTTATGAGTAAGTGCATCCTTATCTAATAATCATCTTTCCAAGAACAGTGATTCCCATTAAACAGAAAACATCCAATAGGCATGATGAGACCTATGATAAATATTTTCAAGACCATATTGTTTTAAAAACATAACTTCTATGAAGCTTGTAAAACCAATTTATTTCCAAAAAGCTGTGGAAACCAATTTTTATTTACATAGAATTCGATAAATATTCATTCAGTCGACTTCCATTTCTGATACTAAATTATGACGTCAAATTATAGTATTCCCATACAAAATCTATGGACGCAGATCGTTTTGACAGATGATAAAGATTATGTCAACGATTGGTGGTGGCATCTAGCCTATTAATTGTAATTTTAAGTACTTGCTGGTCTTAGTCTAATCGCAGTCACCTTATCACAAACTAACGCTTAGCTTGGGACTAGGTAACTAATTGGTGTGTTCGCTGGAACAAAATAAAATTAAAATAAGTAAATATCAATTTGATATCGAGGTTAGCATGTGTCTTCGCAGTCAAAGGCTACGTATCAATGTTGATGTCACATTAGCCCCGGTTTAACCGCTGTAAGCAAACGCTATCAAGGCGAGATTAGACAAACTTTCCCATCGGCCAGGCAAATAATAAACATACTGATCCAAAGGCCAGATATTGAGGGTCACTATTTGAGTTCGGCTAAATACGTTATGACCATAGAACAATTTTGTAATAGATGTCACTTTTTTATAAGAAGACTAGCTGACCCGGCAAACGTTGTTTTGCCACATAGGTAAATGTAAAGTCTAGATCCTTTATCACTAAGGGGTATAAAAAAGAAGTTGGCCGATTCTCAGACCTTCTCAATATGCTCACAAAATTTCATGAGAATCGGTCAAGCCGTGTCGGAGGAGTACGGGAACGAACATTGTGACATGAGAATTTTAGTTATATCGATATTTCATTTTTATTATTCATGGACATTTAGAACTTATTTCTAGGAGAAAGGTAGTTACATATTTCAATAACTATTTTTAAATATTTTTCTTCTTTGATTCTGTCAAAAAACACCTACCTTTATAAAATAAGCCAGTACCTATATTTTCTAAGATGACATTAGGTATTATGACTGACCGCTAATGCAATAGTACCTACTGATTTTTCAATTTTACCAACTTGGTATTTTTAAGGCCAGGCAACGTCAACGTATTTCGATACTGTGTCGTATGCATTGATTGTCACTTATTTTACAATGTAATGCTATTTGATTCTCAAGACTACTTTCATTTAACATTTCACATTGAAGACCAGTTTCATTTAAGTACTTACATATTGATGATATAAGACCTAGCTCTTGAGACGACTTATCAAACCTAAAGCTTCATATTCAGTCCTTCAAATATAATCCTACTTTTTATGAATGAGAGGTCAGCTCCTGACCTCCGTTTCTTTGACCTTGCAATGTTTATTCTATAACCGTTATTTGTCTGCGATCCAAGCCAATATTTGTGCGGCTGCCTGTTTGACTGGTCAAACAAAGTTGACATCAATGAATCCCAAGGATAGATATCTTGTTCGTGTGCTTTACAAGGTTTTAGGCTGGATCTAACTTAAAGGCAATATGTTGAGTTTTTGTTACAAATAAAATAGTCCTCCTAGCCGATTTCGACCACGGCGGCCAATCTCAACAGAGATCGGCCAACTGCGCAGGAGATATTATAGTGCACAAGTGTGAGCGCAATACACAGGTGCACTCACTGTTCCATTACTCTCAAAGTTCGGTGAGACGGCAATCCGACATGCCCGTAGAGAGATCAGGCGCAGGACCAACGGCTTAACGTGCTTTCCGAGGCACGGGGGTGTAACACCGCCAACTTCCCGACTGTTTTTGAGATATTCATAACAGAAAATCTCAGAATCAATTTTGGCTCGACCTGGGATTCGAACCCGGGACCTCTCGGATGTAAGGCAGAAACTTTGCCACTACACCAACGAGGCAGTCAACCTACAGTTGAGTTGAGTTTTCGTTACTAAAGTGAGAAAGGATCACATTTAAACGTCCTTCCATATTGGACAGGAGTTCATTAATTTCTGGTATGATATTATCTGGTAACAAGTGTGATGACATGTTTTTGAATAGAGTTTCAAAATAGTTATAACAGCTCTGCAAAAAATAAAAGTTGATGCATGTACTTAGTTCCTTCCAAAGCTAATCTTACTTATCAAAAGCCAAACTGCATAGATTGTACAAGTTGTCCCGAAATAGGCAGTTAAAATACATCATTCAAGTTAATTTAATTAACCTGTTGATCTCACGTATACGTAAGAAGACGATATCCACACAGCGGCAGTACACCGTAAGGTTTCGTCCGCGTTTTTAAGTCTCGCCAGCCTGTTCCCTCGTACGATCAAACTTATAAGAGTAAAAGGAATGGATACATTGGTAACTTAGGACAAGGGCTTAGAGATTAGACCTTCTGCTTTCTTTTGGGATCCATAAACCTTCACTGATCTGATCAGGAACTTCCGCCGTTCTTATAAATAGGGGCGACTTATTTCAAATAAATGAAGGTCGTTAGGTACAAAATAAACAACTAAGTTAAAACGCTGACTATTTACAAGTTAATTGTGCGATTAATTTTATAAGATAGAACGTCGGAAGTATATGGCTATCAAACGCAATGATCAATAAACTCGAGACTAAGTATGTAATAAATTGGTTTTATTTTGGCCCTTATTTTAGAATCGGAAAGCAGGCTGTTTCACTTCTCATGCACAAAACAACACGTAGAGATTGTGGTTCAACGCCTAATCTCTCGCCGGGTAACTCGGCTCATTTTGAACATTTTTCGGAAAACAGAAGTGCAGCACCTACGCCATTATGCTTGACCACGGAAGTATTTTTATAAACTTTATTACGAGTACATTTACAAATAGCGCAACGGCACGTAGCGTGACGCATTCTTTTCATGATGTCGTCAAATGTCAAATGTCACGACGTGTGTCGCGCTATTTGTGTACGAGTAAAAGGCCCTAAATACCCACATATTTTATTTTTTTATCTGCTCATGAATAAGGTTAGGATGTTCTGCTTACTCAGCCATTATTAACAGCATGCAAATTTTCAAAATGGATATAATTAACAATTAACAAAATATTAAGACTTCTTAATACATTTTAAATTAAATGAGGAAAAAACAATAACTATAATAATGATAAATATAATTATTTTAATAGCTTTTTCTCGCTTATATTCCTTTAACCTCGCAATGATTGATCAATTAAAAACTACGCCTATTCATCGTGTAAGCTACGCCCAATGAACAATCATCCAATCCCATAAATTCCGGATGGTTAGCGATTCAACCTTAATCCTCTGCGTGACAATACTCATTCCACATTCTGATGGAGTTATAAGACGTAAAAGACATTTAACTAAGACTTAATTAACTGGACCCATTTTGCGTGGGATGATCAAGTGAGTGAGAAAGCACGGGTCCAAAAAGTTCTTTTGGAGTGTTTACTTTTAAAATAAATAATTGTCTCAACGGAAACTTTTATATGCTCCAATAAATAAGCATTTGATAAAGGAAGTTTAGACCCGTACTTACCTCAATTATACCTCTTATATTTCGGAGTCGATTTTCTTTGTTAGTAAACCTGTACTAAAATAGATACCGTTGCTTTAATTGTGATATTTCTTTTTTTTTGTTAGGTTACGTGAGTTTTTTTTGTTAGTTACGTCAACAGATCATTAAACAGCTTTTCTCTCTGACAAGTCAGAGAGAAAAGCTGTTTAATGATCTGTTGACGTGAGGAGTTGCGAAACTGTTTATTTGTTTAAGAAAAAGCTCATGCAACATATTATTGAGGCAAATACCGGCGATTAATCAAACATTTATATTTTATAGCTGACCCGGCAAACGTTGTTATGCCATATAAATTATTATCACTAAGGTGTATGAAAAACAGATGTTGGCCGATTCTCAGACCTACTCAATATGCTCACAAAATTTCATGAGAATCGGTCAAGCCGTTTCGGAGGAGTATGGCAACGAAAACTGTGACACGAGAATTTTATATATTAGATTTTATTTGGTACCTTATTGTACGTGAAACTTTGTTTTTTTCTGAGAATAAAGTTCTTTAAACCTACTTATTAAATAAGCTTAGCAATTGACATCATATTATAACTTATACCTTTTTCAGGAAAAGCTTCAGTCGTAGCAGAAGTAAGAGTCAGTTTCAGCTGAAATTTACCAATGCTAGCATCTCAGTTTAACCTTTAAAACTAATAGCCCTTACATCCGTTACCTTTCTTCCCGCCAAATTACTTTAATGAACCGTTAACCGTCTAACATTTACTTCGCGTTCTTATCCGTCTATTAACCGATACTTTAGTTCAGTTTAATTAACTTCCGATCAAGTTGAACTTACGATCGCCGATATCGATAAACTGTCGGGGCACAACACTATCGTGGCCCTTAAAATACCTTTAAATGCAATTATCAGACGAACGGGTCTTTCTGGATTCGTGCAATTCAATGAAGACGTAAGTACTTATGGCACATCGCTTTTAGAACAGAAAGTACGTTACGTACGATCTTGTTTAGGCTCAAGAGAAGCTCAGAACAGTAGCTAATAGTTGTATTTTTTTTCAATTTTTTTTTAAATAAGAACGCTGCCAGTTATCGGAAAGCATGATCGTAATACGGGCCCAGGTAACGTCACCACTACCACTGCTATAAAACAAATAAATGGGGACAATATTGCTCTCCGATCTCAAAGTAAGTAGCCTAAGCACTTGTGTTATGGAAATCAGTAACAACGAAGGTACCAAATACGCTCAGACCCGTGACAATATTGAAAATTGGTTTCCAACGTTGTCTCCGTCCGGGGATCGAACCCGGGACCTCATTGATGGTGGTACCTTGAAACCGGTACTTAACCAACTACCCCGTGGAAGTTGTCAAAGTTGTAACGCATAAGAAAATGATTTTTAGTCGGATTTTAATGGATTTTGGGTAACTATTTCTTTAAACCTTTAGATTATTAGTCGAAACTACTTTTTCAGCAAATTTACCTACTGCGAATTTCCTGCTATTAAAAAAAGCTGTGAAATTTTTCTTTGTCGAATTGTTGATGAGGTAGATTTTTAGTAGATACTTTGTCTTACAATATCGTTAAAATTTTGTGAGTACTTATTTTAAAGTTTGCTTTTATGCATTAAATTGCCTGATAGATAACTTGGCTGTTTTTTCGCAGCTATGTGCAGCCAGGATTAACAGGCTTAATTGCTGAGACTAAATGTGGCAATCTAGTACTTATGTGGCAGTGGTGTTACGATTCTGTAATTAGTACCGCGACTATAACTTAGCTGGTCGACGTGCTCAGTGGGTTTGCTCACCATTAGTAATAAGTGGAAATCTCAATGAGAAACTTGTTTTGATAGTGTTGTTGTATCACTTAGAACTGGAGGGTATTTTAATTTATACAAAACTTGATCTAAGCATCGGTTTTCTAAAGTAAGAACGCAGATTATGGCGTACATAGAAACAACCTAAACATCGAAATCAGTGTAAACAGGTGGTTTATGGTCGCCTCTGTCTCTGTGATGCCTGGCTACTCTGGTATTTGCTAGTCTGGTATTATCAACAATTTAAAAAAAAACCTAGGCCATAAAGTGTCATAAGGACTTTGTGAAATTGCTGAACGAACGTTTCGTTCGAATATAGACTTCTCAAAAAAGATAATAGCTTGATTTCATTTTACATTATCACACCATATAACTTACTGTCTTCAGTATCGTGTCATTTACCAAACTAACTTATGGTCAAACATACTCACAAAATGTCAGTAAGGCTGAAATATGCAATAATGCAACAAGAACTACTACACTACATATTAACGCCAAGCGGCCAACTATTAACTCTTTATATTTCCACTACCTACAACACCCTTATTATTCTAATCAATAGCTTATCAGACTGGCGCCTCAGATGTTGACACAACAAAAGAAACTATCTCAAAAGTGACGTTATGTCACCTACAATATCAGTAGCGTGTCACATAAGCTATCTTCTTGTAAATAACATGGAGACTTTACTAAGAGAGGATGTAATGGATTAGCTTCATCGAAGATAAGCGTTACTGTAAAGACTCCACACTTTGGAATTGGTAGAGATGACCAAGAAAATAATAGGCTTGCCGTTCTACATTTTGGGCTTCATAGAGTTGGTCACTCATTTATGGGTGGATGTATATAATTTTTTAATAAATTACCTGAACATTTAATTTCATTGCCTTTAGATAAATTTAAAACAATTGTAAAATATTTAATGTCGAAAATTGATGACTATATAAATAACGAAGATAAATGGAAATGTTTGAATGGTAACACTTACTATTATTGTAAATCAAATTTGAAAAGAGGCAATGACAATAGTGACTGAGTTTCTTGCGCCGCTTCTTCTCAGCACTATCTCAAATTGTCCCGAAGCGTTGGTAGAGTTAATTTATACGTTGGGACGTGTAAAAGTGCTGTTTACAAAAATCAATTGATTTTATTAATTTTATTTCATTAATGTAGATTTAATTGATTGTTGAAATAATTATTGAGTTAAATAAAACAATAATTGTTAAAATTACAAACTAGATTATTGTTAAAAAATTATAAAAAAAACAGGATTTTATTGTTATAAGGCTATATAGATTGCTTAAGATAGATCCTTCCATGGAGTGCTTATTGACGACTTTTTAATAAAAAAAAAAAATTTTTTTCAATGCCCTACTAAACTTTCTTCAGCAGCACAAAAATTCTTATGCAATCAAAAGATCATATTTTTTTTTACCTCTTCTCTCTTTTTATTCTCTTCATCAAAAGTGGACTAGATCCTCATAGAGTTCAATAATGAAATGACAAACTAGCTTTCTACTAATATTTAAGATACCTACCTTTCAATTCCGATAATGATAAAAGCACCACATTTTTTCAACCTCCATGGCAGTCTGTACCATAATTTATCTACGCAAGGAAATCGTCACGCGTGGCGACACCTTTGATAGATAGGCTGCGTTATCATTTCGTTAGTGTGTTGTGTGCCTTAGTATGTTATGACTCGTGTCGTATTAGGATAGGAAGGTAGTTGTAGTGTGAAGTTTCCGATTAGACTAATCCGGGATGGCTTCACGCGGGTGAAGATTAGATGGGATTTGTTTATACGGTAGTTTAACATTGTAATGGATTTGCCAAGTCTTTTAGGTTTTAAAGTGTACATTAACATTGTACATTACCTACAATGAAGTTACCTACAATGTAGTTTACCTACAATGAAGTAGATTAGATTTAATATACATTTAAAATATTATTGAATATTGAAATCGTATTTATTTACATAATTACCAAATATGACAGTAAACACATAGGTAGCGTTTTCATGGGAACCGCCGGCACTGAGGATTTAGAGAGGAGTTATATATGACAAGTTTATTTAATTATTTATTGCTCATAATAACAAAAAATATACAAAATATTAACAAGATGAAGGATGATGATAACAGGAAGATGTACAATCTAGCCGTACAAATTACATAGGCGTAGGATATACAAAGTACTTGAATGTAGAAATTTTCATATTTATCAAATGGAGGTTCATTCAATAAATATGAAAATTGCTAAATTCAAGCTAAAATAATAACGTTATTAGGATAAGTAAGTTAGCAATGAAGTGATGACTCATGAAATGTCACGATAACTGGGTGACAAAAGCCTCAATCACACAAATAAAGGTTATTTATCCTCAGTTCAACGGACTTTTATGTAATAAGTTTGATTAGGGGCATATAAGCTTTAACACAAGAATTAACGCCACACATAAAACACAAACCGTGTTAGTACCTTCGGTAAATTATATGAATAAATGAAAAGCGGACTGTAATCTAAGGTGCTGTATTCTCGCCCTATTTGTACAAGAAATTAATCGCGCGACAATTGTAAGCGACCGGCGGTGGCGATGGGTGCGTATGGGCGAGTGGCGAACGTTCGGCTCGGGCGCTCGTGCTGAGGTCGTGATGACGTAGTTGCTCGGCCGGCTGCCTGCGTTCCCCTCCCGCTGCCGCGCGGGTCAATGCCGATGTTGTCCGAACAAACCGAGCTGTCAACAAAGAATTATTATATGCCTGTCAACAATAAATCTTACCCCTACACTCGTGTTCAAGTTAATAATAAATTAAACAGCAAACATATACGTTGTAATGACAAAACAATGAGATATTTAATTAAAGCCTCAAAATAAACGACGTATCAACGTATTCTGTTGTACATCATTAATATCAACGATGGAGATATCAAAAGCGAAGCCGAAATACAGGGTTACGTTAAATTTTAACCACGCTTGCCAGACCGTGACCTGCCAATGCGAGGATAAAGACTTATTATCTTAAATTAACATAAATTTAATATAAGAGCCCGTTGACGGAAAGGAACGCCCCTTACCATGTTAGGGTTCCGTGTGTTGCTTAAAATGAGATATGACTTTAATTTGCTATGCTATTCGATATGCTTGTGGCGCAGTGGTTGCAGCGCTTTGGTAGTGATACCAAAAGCTAAGCAACCTAAGGCGCGGTCATGTTTGGGATGGGTGACCATTCTGACCATTTAAGTGACGTCTATTTACAAGCATCTCCGTGCTTCGGGAGGCACGTTAAGCTGTTGGTCCCGGTTAATATCGATAGATATTAGTCGTAAAGCCTGGTCAGAGGCCCTCGGGTGGCTTGAGAACATCTGACAGTGAGGTTGGTCACTTACCTTACACACACCCCTCCACCAATCCGCACTGAGCCCGCGTGGTGGAGTATGGCTCGGACCACCTCATAGTTGAGGTGATGCCTGTGCCCAGCAGTGGGACTTATATAGGCAGATGAGATGAGATGACTTTAATTTAACAATTGATACAAGTACATACATTTTCAAAGGTTTGCAAAATATTTCATAAAGCGAAGTAACTTTTTTGATGCCTTCAATTTGGATGAAAAGAATTTGAACATAGTCACCAAAGACAATATGAAGGATGAGTTTGACATTTTAAACTATGGAACAACTTGACAAACAATGGCCGTGACTAGATCGCTGCGAGTCTTGGCGCAAATGTACCCTGGATTTGAGATTCAAGAATGATTTAAGTTAATGATGCTGGGACTTCCACTTGACACATAGACAAACATTTTAAACCTAGAATAAGGTATTACAGTAGGTACTCCAAAATTGATAATGCGCATGCATATCTTCGGTATTTGTCGTATTTCCGAAAACACCCGATCATTAAATCGTAATAGCCCTAAACAATGATTTTGCACTTGTACTGTCGTCTTTACTAAATCACCATTCATTAACTAAAAAATTAAAAGTAAAACTGTAACCTCGGTTGAAAATATCGTATCATTCCTTTGAAAATATAATAAACAGCAACAAAGGAGTAACCTAATTCATCTCCACCGGTATCATAGATAATTTCCTTCCACGATACGGCAGAAAACAATCGTCTTTTCATCGCTCCCAAAGACTCGGTAATTAGAAATTACGACTAATTACCTCGTCAGTTTTGTCATGCAGCTACCGCATCTGTTATTTGAGTAAACGATATTAACGAGCCACCATTGTTCGTGTGTCAGGTCCCCGCTTCCGAGCGTCATTCATTTTGGTAATGTAAGCTTTGTTAATTGAGAAGCAGAGAGTGCGGTCGCGAATGTTTTAATCTTGTACTCGTCACGATGTAGCGTATGATGACTGCCTCGTTGGTGTAGTGACAAAGTTTCTGCCTTACATCCGAGCGGTCCTGGGTTCGAATCCCAGGTCGAGCCAAAATTGTTTCTGAGATTTTCTGTCATGAATTTCTCAAAAACAGCTCGGAGTCGGGATGTCGGTGGTGTTATACGCCCGTGCCTCGGAAAGCACGTTAAGCCGTTGGTCCTGCGCCTGATCTCTCTCCGGTCATGTCGGTCATTGCCGTCTCACCGAATTTTGAGAGTGGTGGAACAGTGAATGCACCTGTGTAATACGCTCACACTTGTGCACTCTAATATCTCTTGCTTAGTTGGCTGATCTCTGTTGAGATTGGCCGCCGTGGTCGAAATCGGCCGGGAGGACTATTATTATGATGCACGTGCTAGTGATCAATAAGAACCAGAGCAAATGCGATGTCGCTGAGACTCGCTGATGATCGCGTCTCAACTAATCATTGTGGTTAAGACGTGAGCGACGCAACGCGACAAGTGCAACGTGATCCGATGCGAAGTATGTTATTTATTTATTTATTTAAGCTTTACACAACAAAACTATGTACAAAAGGTGGACTTAACACCTTTAGGCTAAGCAGAGATGATTAGTGGGGGGTGCGACAAGATAAATAAAAGAGAAAACACAACATAATAATACCAATATCACGGGATGAAATATAAAATTTACAATAAAATTGTAAAAGAATACATAATATAATTACACATAATATATACATATAAACACTAAATAAATAAATAAATATGACGAACTGTTAAAGAAAATCTAGTCGAAGTTGATTTTTGAAACGTTTAAATATTAAACTGTATTTATAATGTCGAATTTAATAAATAATGCTTTATTTATGTACATTTGCATTAAATATATAATAAAAAAAATAGTAAAACAATAGATAAAGTAAAGAACACTCAATTCCAAATTAGATTACGCTTGGCATGTTTGATTTTTAATTTCGCGAATTGCGTCTCAAATTTTAATAAAGTCGTCAACAACCCGTGGAAGATATAAAAAGATTTCGGGAGCGGTGAATTCCTTTATCAGATTATTTTGGTTTGTTGCTTTGGCTTATTATTACATTTTTGTAATGTTTCGTAAAATAATATTTCTGTTTAATGGAAAACAAATCTACTGTAAGGCAATCTCTGAATATTTGTACATGACGATTGCGTATTTAATTTACTTAAAATCAATCCCACGTTTATGCCAGCTCTAAAACAGGTTTTCCGAATCTCAAAATATCCACTGATATAAGTATTTAAATATAGAAAAAATATATTATTTTCCATAAAGTTGTTAATCAAGTGTATTGAACAAGTAATTTTAAGAAAATATGTGTGCACGTTATTAGATTAAGCATGCTGTGTTTGTCCGTAAATCTGTAGAACTTATCATATAGCCGTATTAGTCCTAATATAAGGAAGCATTGTTGTATCAACAGTTGACAAAACTTATAATTAAAATAAAATAAAAGCACTGCTATAACCCCTATAAACCCTAACCTGTAATGACGTAAGTATAATTTTCGATGTGCTAGATTTTGGCCATTTTGTAAGCTTGTGATGATGATGCTGTTCTATTTCACCACACAAAATTAAGGCTGTGTATACTTTCCTCGAATACTTAATTTATTTTACCATGATATCTTATCACATCCGCCAAACGATTTCAGCAGCCTGAATTTAATTTCCCTTAATAATTTCGTTAGAACAACAACCTTTCCAAACAACTTAACGTAGACCAAAAGGTCTGAACTCCGAGCATAAATAATGGTAGCCATCTTGACAAACTTAAATTGTCTCAACGTAAAATGGGCGATTCATCACCCAGCGACTAATAAAGGTTCGCACTGGCGGAACCAAAATCTTGAGAGCCTCAAATCACAGGCAATCTATCTGAGCACAGAGTACTATAAAAATAATAATTCGTCTCAGTTGAATGAGGTGTAAGTGATGAGAAAGAGCGAGATAATGTAATAATAAAATCATTTAAACAACTCCAAATTTCATAACAGGAAATACATTATGCTCTTGATATAGAATACATAAAGAGTCTTGACACGTGACGCTGGCTGTGTTGGTCACGATCCTCAGCCTTGGGGAAACGACGAAGAAGAAGAAGATAAAAAGTCTTATTGAAGCTACAATCAATACAGGATGCTCGGTTAACGTTGTCCGTCCTGTTAAGGGTAGAAAATACAGGTAAATAATTTTATCGACAAAAATGCCATTAAGTGTCAACCCTGTCGAAATAGTGGTCAGAAGAATATATAGCTATATATTTGAAGGTACCAATTAAAACTAGGTCTGCTGCATAATGAGATATTGCTTAACATCAAAATTAAAATGGCCACCTTTTCGACACCGTTTACTCAAAAAAACTTTATTTTTGCATTTTCGTCGATAAAGTTATTTATATTTTTACCCTTAACCCGTTAAGCTGCGTGACTCACATCCTGACAGCAGAATGACGTAGTCATTTCGCCAAATGTCACGTTGTGGCAATTAAAATAAAAAGAGATCAAGCATGTTTACTTTTTCAATTGATTTTGTTGGGTTTTGATTGTTGGCAGTATGATCTTTAGCCTTTGCCAATTCTTTTACATCAGTGAGAAAATCTTCCTTGACCAACCGAAAAAGTATTAATTTCATAAAATAAGATCTGCTTTATAGTAGTATCTCGTATCGATCGTATTAATAAATTTCCCTAATAAAAGTACCAAGTGCAATTTTTTTACCTGCGTTGTTCCTATCAAAATTTTATTCTAAGCAGTTTTTAACACGATTATATTGATAGATTAAATCATCACCATGATCCCTTGGCGTTCCTTACACTATCTTTTCTTATTTTATTTCTTCACTAAAACATTTCTATGCAAAATCGTGTATGCGTACAAGTTTAAAACGCATCATACAGGCATTATAATAAAAAAGCTAAATCCTTGCCTTTTACTCGCAAATGCTACGTTTCCACCGAAATCTACAAACCACATTACAACTCTTTTCCAAGACCACTTTGCAAGAATTCCACAACTCGTGACAAGAGACCACTTGGACCAAACTCCACTGAGCGTTCGTGATCTCAGGACCAACCGGGTGGCGACCTAATATCCCTCTGAGATCGCCGACATCACACAGACATACGTACCTACAGATAGGGTCGACGATATGAACAGGAAACGTTCCGGCGGTCAAATATCACTTTATACTTATGTACAAAAATCTAGCGGGGATACACACTCGTGTGTTTGTTTTAATGCGGATCAATGATGTGAGAGGTCTTTCCAATTTTAAGCTAAATTATCGTTTAAAATTTTTGGTTTGACTAAACAGGCTTGATAAAGCTTTATTTGACCTTCCCATTGATCTCTGTCCACTTAAGACGGGCAATAGGCTAGATGACACCACCAATCGTTGATATACTCTTCATTATCTGTCAAAACGGCCTACCTCCATAGATTTTTTATGGGAATACAAAAACGTGACGTCACGGTCATGTATCAGAAATCGGAGTCAATTGACCGAATATTTATTGAGTTTTGTGTGTTTAAAAATTGATTTAGGTTTGGTGGTGAATACTTTTAAATAGTATTATTAAAGCTTAAATTTGCGACAACCCTGCTCGCTCTACATTGTATTCTTTAACTCAAGACTCTGCACCGCTTGTTAACTTTCAACCTTTAGTGGAACAGGGCCCTGGCTTTAGTTAAATCTAAGTTCATTTCTTATGCTTCTGAATTTTCAAGCTTGAACGTAAATGTATAAGTTTTTGAAGTGTAAGTATAGATTAGTCTCTACCGATGTTTGTGACGCTACAACTTTTTTCAACCATAGCACGGCTTCTGTTATTAACTCACTTTAAAAATTCTTCACTTCAAAACTCTTAAAAAATTGTTCATAACCAACATCATAAAATCCCTCACATGACGCCATTGTAGTTCCACAATAGCTTCTCAAGGGTCCAAAAAAGACCCTTGTAAAACCATCTTTTTAAGAAACACTAAACTGTACAAAGAACTTAACGATCATCAAAAACAATCACCGCAACCGCGATCCTATGACCCCAGAAGACCACAATCGAAGATATGTAGAAGGCTTTCACTAACTGCACAGCAATCTTGCTCTTAATGCAATCGCTAAACGGCCGGATTAAATATTATAAATTTGCCTGGAAGATATTTAACGACGACCAATTTGGTGTAATGGTCAAGAAGTAGACTATGAACCAAAAGGTCGCGGGTTCGATCCCGGCACTGTACAAACATTTGTGTGCATGTACATGTCTGTTTGTACTGGTCTGGGTGTTATATGTTTTCTATGTATAATATGTATTTATTTACAAAAAAAAGTATTTAAGTATGTTTATCCGTTGTCTAGTACCCATAACACAAGCCTCGTAGCTTACTTTGGGATTAGAGAATTGGTGTGATTGTTGTGAAATATTTATTATTTATTTATTTATTTATTTAAGTTTATTTGTAATACCACTGTTGATTCTGATATCTGTAACACAAGTGCTTAAGCTACTTACCACGAAGTCAGATCAATGTTTGTGATGATGTTTTTGTATATTTTTTTATAAATATAAATAATTATTTCACAACAATCACACCAATTCTCTAGACCCAAATTAAGCTGCGAGGCTTGTGTTATGGGTACTAGACAACGGATAAACATACTTAAATACTTTTTTTTTGTAAATAAATACATATTATACATAGAAAACACCCAGACCAGTACAAACACACATGTTCATGCACACTTATGCTTGTACTGTGCGGGGATCGAACCCGCGAACCTTGGTTTAGAAGTCCGACCTGTGGACCACTGCACCAAGCGGTCGTCGGTTTTTTATTTATTACTATCAGTTTCCCACAAAAGGCTATCAAAGCTTTAGTATGAATCTGTCAGTTATATAAATCTTAGACAAGGGTAGATATAATATAAGATGACACAACGTTGATCTTTGAATGTTGTTCTAAGACAACGCTTTGAACAGAACTGGTCGAATCAACATTTGAGAAATAAAGAACATGCAGTTCTTTAGTTCCCAAAAGTTGCTTTGAACGTTGCTCTTTGACTTAAAAAAAAACTACTGAAAACACATTCTTTCTTCGCACGGGTCTTTAAGCACTTCTTGCAAATATCCTCAAGCGCTTACGTCGTATACAGTGTGACTACCATTTTACTTTGTAGTGAGTTTACTGACTTCGATTACAATGTCGAGAACCGGTCGGTCGATTAAGTGATCTTGGGCTGTTTCACCGATTTCGTTAATTTCTTCATTTTGTCCGTCTCACGACTCGGCTCACCATTTTTAAGGTTCAGCGTGATGTGTTCGCGGAGGGATCCTTACATTTTTATTTTATTTTATATTAATTTTGTTTTTGAGATAGCTTCTAAAGTTCACAAAATAGTCTTGCTTATGAACTTTTTTTGGAATTTATGATTATTAACAGCATTATGAGAAATTTAATTTTTTTTAAAAGTTATCCTTTACATTGTTAGACGAAATTTTTCTTTTCTAAGTGACTTATGAGGAATATATTTCTGAAAAGTTCTCACTTGACCGTTTAGTTATTTTATACTCGTACCATTTGTCCAAATTCGAACACAATTTTTCTAATGGACCATCAGAAACGTCAATGGCTCAAAGCTTTTGGAATAATTGTCATTATAACTGGTCGTTACTTACGCCATTCCTTTGTTTCGGGGACTAGACGTCTGTAATATTTGTTCATTATCTTAATAAGATTTACCAAATTTATCCGTCGCAAAACTTTGATAAATTACTAAGGGATATTATCAATTCCAATTAAATCAATTTTTATTTCGAAACATGGAGTAGTTATAATACCTCATCAAATTCGACATTCCTTTGTCCTGTATAAATAAATACTTGACTCGCATATTTTCATAACTTAATCCTTATTTAATTCAGTAAGTGCTTGTTCAGTGAATTTTGAAGTTTACCAATAGAATTGCAAAGCAGTTTGAATAAGTAAACTGTGATAAATACTTGGCTCTATAAAAGGCCAGTAAGATGACCTTGTCAGTCTTCAGTCAGGAATTAGACTGACGCGTCCCGTGACAGCACCTCAAATTCCAATTTGGTCGTGATTCGAATGTCATTCTAACGACTTTATCTCAAAGCTAACGGGTATTTTTTTCTTCACTGCTGATGATAGTGTCTGTTTTTTACCCGCCACGGTGTTTCTGATTTATTTTTATAACATACGTCTCTCCATTCGTTCTGCTTTGTTTCGAGGATAATATGAACTTGTTTAATATTTTTTTTGCCGTCTCCAGCGTATTCATTGTTGCATGGTCCGACAAAAATATTTCAAACTACGAGATTTTCACTTTGAATATTTGAAGTGGTTACCACAAGTTTCCCATTTTTGTAATGACCCGTTCTATTGAATACTCCGACTCGAAGACGTTAGTCAGTCCAACTGTTCAAACTTCCTTGTGTAATGAAATCGCACTAGTCACCGTTAAGGCATGAATCAACTTCAATAGCTTAAGGTCATGTGTGTTAACGAACACTTCAGTACAGAATATTCATAAGCGCAGTAACATGCGTAAAATTAAAGCGTTGCTTGTTGCCCATCATAAATGTTCGATAATCAAAGATTGAATGTGCTTCAAAATTAAAAGTTATTTTTAACAAAACGAGTTTCTTAAATGGATATTGGGAGATGAATTTCTTATCTGTAATGTGTGAGCTGATGAGTTTGAGGCTGAGTGTTTCAACAAATTGTGTCATAAAGAACTTATAGCACACAAATCAAACGAGTTCGATTGAATGGTAACTGGGTTGTAAATAAATCTGGATCTTTCTATGGCGGCAATGGTGATTGAACAGTTTAATGATGTAGCCCCAATACCATTTTATTATGGAAGGGAATAATCGTAAATTTGTTAGTGGAACAATAGTATTGAGTGCGGCCCATTTTGTTAATACCATATTCTTGGGACTTTGTTTCTGCTTGACGCATAAGGCCGTAAACGAGGTGGCAGCTCGTAAAATCGCTTCATCGACATTTGTCCGAGATGCTTTATAGCTTACAGGATTACGTTTTGTGATTGATTCGAGCTCTCACAAATAAATTCCGGTTAGCATTACCGTAGAACTTGCCCTGTTTGTTTTATGTCGCAGTATTAAATTTTGGATTTAAAGTGCCCTGCCGGATTTATGACCGCGATCGTCAGATAAAGGAGTACTTATTAAAACAGAATTTATATTTCCGCTTGATTCATTGATTTCGAGATTTTATGATTCTATTAAAACCAGGCAGTTTTGACTGGAGGTCGCTGACACCTGTGAAATTTTAAATTTAACACATCATAATAAAGAACTGTAATGCTATTTACTAAAATAACCTCTAATCGAATCAGTTCGGAACAAATGGATATGGCTCACCGACAAAACACATGTAAAACACCTTGTACCACGGCATTGAGCTCCATATGTATGAGAAGACGTCGATTTTGTAAGCTGTACCTATAATTATAAAGTTTGGTTTGGAATGGTCGATACAACGCTAAAACGATTAGAACTCCAATCTCCCAAATACCATAATGCGGGGCTTCTCTCGCTTGGTTAATTAAGACATAGATTATCAAACGTTTTTGAGTAGTAAATAAAATAGAAATCTTTTACTGTGGCGTATAGGCGTCTCCATAACACGCCTTTATCTTGGAATGGTAAGCCGAAACGTATAACGTTTCTTTGATCCCACACCTACGCTCTCGTCTATACTAAAATCCTTCCATTGATACTAATGCACGGTAAAAACTTAATGTGCTCTCTGATAACTTTGAAATTTCTAACATGACTAATATTTATGTCCCTAATCGTTATATTTTTAACAAGCCCGTTTTCTTCACAGGTAAGAGCGCTTTCGACAAATTGGATGATCCTCAATTCCGTAAGTATTGTTAATTGTGCAAGTTCGAGTTTATTGATGTCACTTGAAGAAATCTTTTTGAATTTTTCCCCCGATTTCGCCCTCATTTCATGTTTCGCCAAAATTTTCGGCTCCAATTTAACTCGGAGTTCAAAAGATATAAGTCACGTCAAAACTTTTGTTAAACAACGAAAGGAGGAGAGCCCTAGAACAAACTGATTAAATACTTTAATCTTTATTTACTGAGACGTCTGTAAGTATAATTTTGTTTTTGAAATTTATAGTACAACTTGTAATGAGTTCAAGTCAAGTTTGGGGTTTCGGAGAGTGCTAGGTCTGAACCTAATTAAGATTCTAAAAATAATTCTCAGATAAGAAGACGCGGTGCTGGCTGATTCTTAACTTAAGTGTATTATACAAGCTTTCACTTACCTTATTCCGCTATGTCAATTCCGCTAGCTCAATATGTGTGGATTGGAACGTAACTTTAATATTTTTGAGTGATGGTAGTTTAATTTTTTTTCAAAACTATGTAATGACTACTGACACCTTAGTCTACCTATGACCACGGACGCTGAAAAGGGTCCAAAACGTCAGGTTAAAACTAAATGTAAATTAATCGCGAAATAATCCGTAAAAAGTGTCTCATTTCAATGTCTGTTTGTGATCAAATATGGCAAGTTAAATTTTACCCACTTCCTAGTGTCCTATTGAGCTGAAATTGGGTACTCGTTTAGATTCGATGACAATGCGCAATTTGATAATAAAAGCTTGTTTTTTCTTTAGTACTTATTAAGACAGTTAAAAAAACGAAAGATAAGGAACTATAGAACCCTAGAAGCATGTAGTTAAGAAACATTCAATATTATATCATATTTTATTATCTTGACACCGACACGACTTATCAAAACGAACCGAAAACTTTACCGTACTAATCTATATCACTACAACCAGACTACAACATATTTTTATTTTAATACGCAGAGGGATTCCTAATGGATCAAGTAGTGATACTCCTCGTATAATTTTGACAACCGTCGCAATGTAATGTGAACCGTACATACTGCAAAATAAGGATGTATTTTTTTAATTCGTTGGGGTAGTGATGTTGTTTTTAGTAAAGTGAAGAAGTCATTCCAATGTTGTCCCTGATGGGTTTCCAAACATTGACCAGCGCGTCCATTATCTGAGTGTGACGCCTGCCTAACGATAAACGGAGTGACGCCGCCTTTAGAGCAATCGCATACCGAGCGTATTTTAAACGCCTGTCATAACTTCACGCAGCGTTTAATTACATTAAGCCATCTTCTTCTTCTTTCGTGTCGGCTAGAACACGGGCTAAATCTTACTTGCACAGAAATCGGCCCTCTGGTTACTGACAAGTAAGTCCTCACGCGAGCAGGTGGTCGGGAACAAACGCGGGACAGTTCATAAGGTGGACCATGTTTTGCAGGGGTTCTCCACATTCACAGCTGACGTCTGCGCTGCTTAAGTAACATTAAGCATTATATTACGAGTAATTATAACATTAAGCCATTGACTGCCGAGTGACTAAACACAAAAAAAAAAATTGTTTGGGGGTAACCGGTGACCACCATAATATATAATGTGTCAGAGACGAATTAACTTGTCTTAATAAAAAAGTCCACAACATCCATTTTCATACAAAATAGTTTCAGCAAATAAATATTTCTTTTTTTTTAAACAATCATTGCGGGTTGCATCTCTGTCCAAAATTTAGAGGTTAACCTAGAATGCGTTTGTTTGTACGTTGGCTACAAAATTATACGATAGTGTTTCCAAGCAATGACGCTTTGTATGTTTTTTACATCTGGTATTCAAAGGATAAGAAAAATATAAGTGTATTACAAACCTCTCATGTAAGTTTAAAAAAACGCTCAATCAGCAAAAGCCCTAAACCGGAATGTTTGTCCTTCCGTCTGTGTTTGCGTCGGTACGGATATTAAAAGGTGCGGGCCCTTTGTAATTAAAAAACCACAAATTCCAGTTTAGGATTCCGTATTCGACCCTCTTGTAACACAACGCTGGCACGTCTGTCTCTACAAAACGGACATTAGGGTTTGAGTGTGAACTTTCAACTTTATTTTTACGGCGTAGAGACGAGAATTGGTTCAGAATTTATCTAACAGGCAAAAGCTATGGAGTGGGTATTGTAAAGGCCTTATTCACAAATTAAAATAAGTACTAGGTAGTTTGTAAACCTACTACCTACCTGCAATTTGGTAGATGACACCACCAATGGCACTAATCGTGGACATTCTCTTCATTATCTGTCAAACGATCTTCATCCATAGATTTTGAATGGGAATACTCTAACTTAAGGTCATGACGTTAGAGTGTCAGAAATCGGAGTCAAATGACTGAATGTGTATTACGTTTCAATAAATAAAAATTGATTTCAACAGCTTTTTGGAAATAAAAAAGTTTTAATAATAAAAAATATAAATATACAACAACCGTTCGTTCTGGAGCTGCACGACCTGGTGAAAGACGATCCTGCCGCTGAGAACCCGGCGCCTGATGCTAAGGCTAAGAAGCATAGAAAGAAGAAACACGTGGCAGGAGCCAATCCTGCTAGCGACACTTCAAGCAGCGTCTCTGAGAGTTCCGTCCCTCCGACGGGCTCGAAGAGCACAGCAGAGAAGATTTCTATGACGCTCACGAAAGCTACCATGGATTGAGAGAAAACCAAGCAGCAGCCAACCCAACTAGCCCCACCATCCCAACTAACCCCGCCATCCAAACTAACCCCGCCGTCGCAGCCAATCCCGCTATCCCAGCTAATCCCGCCATCCCAGCTAACCCAGTCGTGGCGGCGGGTCTGGTGCAGGCCAGGTCTGAACATGGCGCGGTACCGAAAACCCCTGCTGAACAGCCCGCAGCCCAACCAACGACGGGCTCTGGGTCACGAAGAGAGCCATCCACTACTGTCAGGATACCTACGACAAATCCACAATAGAGCTACCGGACTCCAATCTCAAGCACATACCAAGAACTATAATAAAACCATACAATTTCAAATAAATCTCACGATTGATCTGACTCCGTGGTAAGTAGCTTAAGCAGAATCAACAGTGGTATTACAAAACAAATTTAAATAAATACTGAACAAAAACAAATTTAACTATATCACCCAGACCAGTACAAACAGACATGTTCATACACACAAATGTTTGTACAGTGCGGGGATCGAACCCGCGACCTCTTGGTTAATAATCAAATTCTTGACCATTAAACCACCAAAGTTGTAAGATGCTTTGTTTTTTAAACGCCATGATCTTGCAAATATCTACGAATAGTGTCATAGTGTTATTTGTATTTGACAAGACTTTGTACATTTGTGTGTGCTATTTATTCGGTTGTACTGCCCAAGTCGCTTACACAAAAACAAAAACCGTCATTTTAAAGATTAATTATCCTTCAATTTAAAACCGAGCATGCTTTTAACGAATGCGAATTCACATAACCGGATTGTAACGAAGCAATTAACGATATTGTTTTGTCGAACCGATTTCTTATTGAGATACACAGACGATGACGGAAGACGTTATCTGTTTATTAATGTTCGCACTCGAGGTCACTGCACTTTTTTATTAAAATCTATATCTTTAGTATAAAAATGAATCGCAAAATGTGTTGGTAAGCGCATAACTCAAGAACGCCTGGACCAATCTGGCCAATTCTTTTTTTGTTATCCCTTAAAGTACGGGGATGGTTCCTATGATGAAAAAAATAAAAAAAAATCACGGGCAGGACACCGTTTGCGGGATCCGCTAGTCTCTATATATAAAATTCTCGTGTCACAATGTTTGTTCCCATACTCTTCCGAAACGGCTTGACTGATTCTTATGAAATTTTGTGAACATAATGATTAGGTCTGAGAATCGGCCAACATCTACTATTCACATCCCTTAGTGATAAGGGTTGTCCACAATAATTAATATGGCAAAACAACGTTTGCCGGGTCAGCTAGTAGGTATACAATGTGTTAATTTTACACTTGATCAAACGAAATGTGCAGATACTAGATAAGAAATTATCGGTAAAAAATCTAAAAGAATTTTTTTTATGTGAACTATTACAAAAACTAAGGCATTTTAATTTTTTTTTTGGTGAAATTCCCATCTTTGGGTTTGAAATTATTTTATCTTTAAATAAACGGTGTATAATTTTCAAACTAGTTTTGTTTGAAAGCTCGAAAGATAAGCTAGCAGTAAAAATTAAAAAAGAACTACAATTCTGAGCAGAAAAATAAATAAAAAAAATATTAAGCATTTTTTTTGTTAAAAAAATGCTTATTTTTTTAATTTTTAGTCTGTAACTTCAAAACTAGCACATTGAGGTATTTTTTTTACATGTTTTATTAAACTGCATGATTTACTCTACAAGTTCTCCAAAAAAACATGAGTTCTATCTCTTTTAGTTTTTAAAATAATAATCAATCAAATCAATGAATGTCATCGGTTTGTTGATTCGCGCTTATGCGCCGCACCTACCCATATTCGAACGCCTGGTCGAACAATAGCAGGTAAAGATAAAAAGAGATAGATGAATGAAAGGCAAAACGCGTGAGTGAGAAAGTGAATTGATATTTGGGTCTCATTGTCGTGACGCACGCAGTTTTAGTTATTTTAATCAGTTCATCTTGTAACGTTACCTAACTTGCACGTTGAATACGCTCACCATTTTTTTCGTCGCTATGCCGTCTACGATAGACTCATTGTCTGCTCGTGAAGTAGCTGACATTCATTACATTTACGGGTTTTGTGATGGCAATGCTCGCGCCGCCTCTCGAGAGTATCAGCAGCGATTCCCGACAAGACCTGCCGTTGACTACAGGGTTTTCTTAGCAGTACATCGAGAATTAAGTGAAAATGGACTGCGTCGCCCACATCGTGAACGTGCTCCCGCTGTACCGGTGGATGTGGATGAACAAGTTTTGCATTTGGTGTACCAAGACCCCACAATTAGTACTCGGCGAATAGCGCTCCAATTGGGGATTGATCACGTCCAAGTGTGGAAAATTTTGAAAAAGGAATGTTTGCACCCCTTTCATTTTCGAAGAGTGCAGATTTTGCACGAACCAGACTTCATCGGAAGAAGTGTTTTCTGTTCTTGGCTACTGCGGCAAAGACGTATAGTCCCCAACTTCTGTGACCGAATTTTGTGGACCGATGAAGCAAATTTTAACCGAACTGGAATCACGAATTTTCGAAACCTTCACTTGTGGATGCCAGAGGAAGAAAATCCCTTAGCAGTTCGACCAGCGTCCTTCCAGATCGAATTTTCCATTAATGTTTGGGCTGGAATGATAAGTGATTATTTAATCGGACCCTTTATCCTTCCGTCAAGGTTGACAGGCCCAGCTTACTTAACATTTTTACAAGAAGAGTTACCCGGCCTAATGAGTGACGTGGATCTACAAACAAGGAGGATGATGTGGTTCCAGCATGACGGCGCTCCAGCTCACTACAGCACGATCGTGCGTGATTATTTAAATGAACAATACGGAGACAGATGGATTGGACGAGGCGGACCAGTAGCGTGGCCGGCACGAAGCCCTGATATGACCCCCCTAGATTTTTTTTTGTGGGGCCATATGAAACAGATTGTGTACAGCACTCCAATTACTACAAGAGAAGAATTGTTACAAAAAATAATGGCTGCGGCTAGTCAAATAAAGGAAAATCGTACATTATTAAAAAAAACAGTACGCAGTGTAGCATTACGTGCAAACGTATGTATGGATGAAAATGGTGGTCATTTTGAAAATTTAATAAATTAAAATCATTTATCTACGCCTATTTTTGGTTTTATTCCATAATTTATGTCGATTAAGTCATAATTAAATCACTTTTGAATTTTGTGCTCAGATTACCTACCTTATTTGTAATGATTATCTTAACAACGAGCCGAGATAGAACCCATGTTTTTTTGGAGAACTTGTAGAGTAAACCATGCAGTTTAATAAAACATGCTAAAAAAATTACCTCATTGTGCTGGTTTCGAAGTTACAGACTAAAAATAAAAAAAATAAGCATTTTTTTAACAAAAAAAATACTTAATTATTTTTTATTAATTTTTCTGCTAAGAATTGTAGGTTTTTTTTAATTTTTACTGCTAGCTAATCTTTCGAGCTTTCAAACAAAATTATTTTGAAAATTATACACCGTTTACTTAAAGAGAAAATAATTTCAAACCCAAAGATGGGAATTTTACCAAAAAAAAATTAAAATGCCTTAGTTTTTGTAATAGTTCACATAAAAATATTTTTTTTAGATTTTTTACCGATAATTTCTTATCTAGTATCTGCACATTTCGTTTGATCAAGTGTAAAATTAACACATTGTATAAAAGAAAGTGGTGTTTGTTACACTATTTATAACTCAAGAACGGATAAACCGATTTGGCAGAAAATTGGTGGAAACGTAGCTTAGAACCAGGAAACGGACATAGGATACTTTTTATCCCGTTCGACCGCGATTTCGAAAACAAATGGATTCCACGCGGACGAAGTCGGGGAGCCGCTAGTGACAAATGAAAATGAAATTAGAAACACCACCTGTAGCAGTTCGAAATTTTGTTGAGGTGCGTTTTAATTCCACATTATTTTGTTTCTGGTTCTAATAACACAAGTGCTTCAGCTACTTACTTTGGGATCAGAGCAATTAATGTGATTTTGTCCCCATTAACTTAAAAAAACTCATGACTAAACTAAATTAGTGTCAAGTTCAAGTAATCCCCTAAATTCCCCCCTTTCCTTTAATCAAATATTCCTTTAACCGAAGGTTGTCTGGAAGATATCGCTACAAGCAATAAGACTGCCTAAATTGTACATCTTTGTTTGTTGAACTTGTCTGGTTTTTTTTTTTGTGATGTACAATTAAGTGTTTATCTATCTAATAAACTTGTGGGCCCTTAGCCTTAGGTTTTTAAAATAATACTGATGCAACCAAACCTTTTATTTTTCGGTAAGAACGTATCTCCTATTTTCAAGTGTCAAAACAAATGATAAATATCATTGCCTCTTCAACATCCTTTTAAAATTCATTCATATCAACACATTTGTTCCCAATTAACTTGAAATACACACTGAGAATTTTGTACGTCTGCCTGTTGAGGCATGCCTATGCTCTCAACACATGTGTATCATATTTCAGATTTATCGCACGAATGCTTCGTTTTGGTTTCCGATGCGTTGTTTACAGCTGACAGCACATAAAACTAAACATTTTGTTGCAAAATATTATTAATTACAATTTTATACGATGCTGCAGTGTTGAATTTAATATGCAAAAGTCTGTTAATTGGAAAATTGAGAATTTCGAAATTGTTTTCTTGAGCAACTAATATTGAGAGACAAAAATACATCTCAAATTGCAACACGCTCTTATCGGCCGATTAAAGTTACATCTTTTATTATTTTTAGTAAATGTTTAATATATTACTTCAATATAAAATAAATAATAGTTTAAAAAACAAAAAAAATCACCCTTTTATTGCTAACTAAAAAGAGACAATAGTTTCTGAGTACACGGAATTCATATTACAGTAGAGTAAAAAGCGTGGGGTGCACTTTTCTTCAAAAGGATAATGGAAAACCCTTATCAAATTATTGCATTGTCATCGATATTTAATACGTGTGCTTTGCACACGTATTAAATACGTTTCAAATTAATCCGATTTCTGGAAGTTGGTGAAAATTGAGCTCAAAAATTCCGTTAAATACATACATACACCCCGATCTAATAATAGCGTGTTAAAAAGGATACTTTTTTATATTGAATAAATGATGTTGACAATAAAAGGTAAACCTTTTTCAGATTTATTTTAAAGATTATTTCTCAAAAAGCTGTTCCATGTACTTTTTCCTCCACATATTATTTATCCAGCGTGTGTTAATGAAGTAATTAAAACCTTAGCACTTAATTAGAGTCAATTTAACTGGGCAAAATTAATCGACTGGCATTTTCTTTAAACGGACTCTAGGCTCTACCGTAATGGTAGAGTGGTAGTGATTAATTAATTAATAGTTAAAGATCGAACAAAGTCTTATTCGATTTGACGAATTTTAAATTAAAAAAAAAATGGATTCGAATAGATTTAAATTTATAATGCTTTCTTTTAAAATATGGAGTGAACTGAAAGTTTGGCATTATAGGTACAGCTACTTACCGCCCTTTCCCACCCGTACTTTTGCTCAGAAAATAATTATCAGTTTGAAATAAAATAAATGAATAAATGGTAACATCACATATATTGATATGATCCTAAAGTTAGTAGCTTTGAAATAACGAAAGAACCATTTACAATCGGACCTGTCATTATTGAAAATTGGTTTCCAACATTGTCTTCTTCCGGGGATCGAATCCGGGTCTTCATAGGCGCTACCTTGAAACTGGTACTCACGCTACACACCACGGAAGTCGTCAAGGTACTACAGTAAAAACGTCTAATCAGCTTAAAAAGACAATATACTCGCGAGCTTTCTTCTAAAGATAAAATAAAAGAAAGTTAAGTATTAAAAAACCAAAGCAGAATTAACAATAATTTTCAATGAAATAACTACCCGAATTCCGGATCCACAGTTGCAGAAATTCAAATACCTCCCAACAAAGAGCCTGATTCTCCCCCGATTTCTAATACTGGAAACTTAATTTGTGATAATTTATTTGCGACCAACTTAATTCTATTCATAAGGCCGGCTCAATACGAAACAATTTCAAATATGCCGTCTAGATAGCAATTCCTGAATTTTAAATTGTAAATAACTTTTGTTACGAATACCAATGTTGTGTTTTTGGCGGAATTCCCAAGCAAATATTGTACTTAATTAAATACTTTAAGCCTTTAGGGTTGAAGTGAGGCTTTGCAGAATGTCTTTAACTATGAATGAGGAGATTGAGGAAAATTAAGTTAAAGTCGAAATAAGTATTTCACAACAAATAAAATGGGATTAAATTTGGAAGTTTGAGGTATTTCTTGAATACCTTTTTAAGGGAGCTAAGACTGTCTGTTATAAAGTGATGAAGTTTTATCATCTTATTGAATTTTTGTGAGTGGTGAACACGTTCCATTTTATTATATTGACAAATTTCAAAACCTTGGACCTCCATGTCGATATAACACTGGTAGTCATTCTAAAAACAGATAAAAATAAAAGCAAGTGATAGCCGGCTTATCGTTCTATTTTCAAAACATTATATTATTTTTTCGTTCGAAACCTACGACGTTATAACTCCACAGTATTAAATCATCAAGTTATAAACAATTTTAGCGCTGCAATCGCCATGAGATGCTCCAATTCAATGCTCTGTCTGCATTCTTATGCTCACACACAGATCTTACTCTCCACAGCAAATCTCATATTTTTTACTCTACCTATTCTTGTCTCTCATATGGACGTTTAAGTAAGAGCAAGCTCGACGTCAAGAGTTGAGATTAAATACCGTGTTTTGCAGAATAGGACCACAGAAACGGGTTTTAGCAAAAAGCTACCAGGCTGCCCGTTGCATTCATATCAGTTTTTGTCACCTGCCCGCTCCTGGTATTATTTCAATAATAACTGCGATACCCTTTAGAAATCTTGGTTAGGTCTTACCGTGAGGTATGTCGGTACATTAATTTAATTCAGTGGAATTTAATGAAGTGAAGCGATGTTGTATTGAAATGAGCTTTGATGTGAGCAGAATTTCAAAGGGCCTTAGTGGTAAATAACGTTTAAAATTATTTCTTCGTCTTGCTTCCAAGCATCTTGTTAATATGCAGTAAAACGAAATCAATGTAAGAATTTTGTCATAATTTTGCAAAACTTGTCAAAATACATAACACAATTTTTAACTGTAGTTTTGGAAAAAATTAGGGCTAAAGTAGTTACTGTTGGTGAAATCGTCAAAAGCTGCACTTCACAACGTATTAATGCAAAAAGAGACCGTCTTGCTTGATACATATAACTTTTTTTACACAGACGTCGTGCCACCATAATTTCTGATATCGATTAATCTCACTGCACTTTCCAAGTCCATCAAACCTGTGAACTAGATCGAACACCCATTAGATGGAAGCTATCGACGTTGTTTTAAATTGTTGATCTTGTAAAAGCAAAAAGAGATAATACCTTTTTTATATTTAGAACTGAAGTTAACTTTGTAGAATAAACTTAAACAATATTTCTCGTCAAAATAATAACTGTTCTGATGGATGTGACTATGATGCTTAAAACAATGTACCTACTTAAAGTGAAATTATCAGACACAGTAGAGATGTTGAAAACCACACTAAAACGATTAAAGTAAAAAAATATATTATAAAACTATTGAATGTTACTCATACATTAAAGATGAGGAACAAGATACCAAGCAACACAATATATTTATTAATAGGCTTTACTGTAATATTGTTATAAATGAAGAGTTGAAAATAAGATAACATCACTACATTAAACAATCACCGACCCAACGACCTCTGCTCTCAAAATGTCAGAACTTTAATTATTCGTAACATCATAATTATTTGAATCGTGAGTATTCATCGAACATAAGTATTAATACTGCGCAACCAGCCTATCTAGGCCTCTTCCGTGGTATAATCGTGTTGGAATTTTGTTTAAAGCTGAGAGGTCAGACGGCTGGCTATGAGTACTTAGATTATTACGTTACCCTCACTGTAAGATACTAGTTTACTTGTCCAAACCACCCGCTGAGCTCAATGTGAGGCGTCCGTACAACTCGCCACATTAGCCGTTGTATTTGTATCAAAAAGATCTCTATTTCAATAGCCTTTAATACCATCTTGGTCTTCAAAGCTGTTGTTATCCGTTGAATATTGTACATCTCATACCGTTTCATTACAATCCTAACATCGTTTATCATACTTTACATTGCCATAATTTATTCATAAAAGCGATCCTGTTTTATTTCCACCAAGATTGTTTTACATGGTGCTCTCAGATTTCTTTATACGTGATGCGATTCCGTATATGAAGTCGTTGCGTTGAAATATTGTAGTTTTAATATCGATAACAATATTTTACACGTCACCAAGTGTAGTGTAAAGTGAAACCGTACTTTATTTATCTTACGACTGCAAAGGTTATACATGTTCGGGCCTTATTAAAAGAGCAACAAAAAGTTTATATAACGTGTGTGATAATATTCAGTCTTTTGTTCGTAAGAATTAATAATTATTTTAAATTATTGAAAGAAAAAAGTGATCTCGTTGAATGTTTTTAATTATAATAGTTACTGGTCACACTGAGGAAAGTAAAAAAAAACCTGTGTCAATTAAGAATGTCTGTAAAACATAACTAAACATCGAAACCACTCTAAAAACGATAAATTAACACCGACACATTTGTAGTTAATCTATATTCAAATATACGAGCAACACCATTTATCTACATCAAAACCAGATTGAAAAGGAATGGCACCAATACATCTCCCTGTGGCACACCTTTATAAGTGGATGTTAAATGAGTTATAGTCATTAACGCAATCAACGTTTATTCGATCACTTGATTAGTGTCTTGTTATATAAGATGTATTTAATTTGAATTAGTACTTATTTAATGCGCTGGCGTGATTGATCTAACATTGCATTCTAGTTTAGGTGATCTGATCACAATCTGGTTTGTGATTGAGCAGATTATCATATTTTTTTATTTATTTGTACCACAACACAAGTTTTGGCAACACTTAGTTAAGCATGGCAAGATATAACACGCGTTTCACGCTCAATGCATTTTGATTTATCGTTTTCGTAGCACGTTAAAAACTAAATTACAAAAGAAATCACCAATTATTATTATTACCAAACAAACTATAATATTAATACCTATTATGACTGTAGTTTGTTTCTTTAATACGTTCATGGTAAAATTCTTTAACTTCGTTTTAAAAATATTATTGACGTGACAACGTCTTATAAATTGGTTTGCCGGGTGACACTTCAAGAAACTGCGTTACGCTCCGCTCACGTTCCGCGCTCACAATGACAGCGAGTGAGAGGCACGCGTCCCTTCGACTCGGGCATGGTTAGCCCGCCTAAGAGCGAGTGAGACAGACATAAAAAGTGAAAGGCACGCGTCCCTTCCATTCGAGCACAGTTAACCCGCCTAAGAGCGAGAGAGACAGAGCGAGAGAGAGAGAGTGAGAGAGATAGGCATACACACCGGTTCATGTTATACGAATGAATATTCACATTAAAATTATTTTACCACTCAAAGTCGTTGTCACGTAAAACTTTCGCCCGTATAACCGACTTTACAGGCAACCAAATTTTTGTTACATATTTTAGACCTCGCTACCTATGATGGGCAAAATTCCAAAGTGTTTTTGTGATAAAGTTTAGCATTAAAAACAGGCCCTAGCACTAAAATCGTTACTTGCCCTCCTAAGTAGGTACTAGTAGTTGTAAACATATTGTAAATAGAAAACATATTTCGTTGAACAATCACCTAAGTAAGTTGTATTCTAACTCGTGGTTTGTAAACTAATATATCTACATAATAATATGTAATATATCTCTCTATATAATTTAAAGCAGACTTTAAACCTAATAAATTACTTGTAGATACAATTCATTAGATGGCTTGTAGTACAGGACACTAATGCCTTCTAAACGCGGTAGACTGATTCTACTTAGCATATTCTATCACGCGATTTTAGAAAGGCTGATCTTATCGCAATATTATAGTTATCTACTTAAAATAGTATTTTATTGACGACAGTTCAGCTATTTAGTTGTGAATTTGATATTTTAAATGGATCTAATTAATGGAAGATATAGCAAACCATACAAAACATGACCAAGAAGTGTCACTATTCTTGGACAACACAAACTAAAAGCACCTTTAAACAAACCGAAGAAACAATTGGTAAAATTTAAAAAAAATATATATATACAACAACATCACATACATTGGTCTGACTTCGTTGTAAGCTTAAGCACTTGTGTTACAGATATCAGAATCAACAGTGGTATTACATATTAACTTAAATAAATACATATAATACCTAGACCAGTAATACAAACATCGTTCATGTGTTCATGCACACAAATGTTTGTATAGTGCGGGGATCGAACCCGCGACCTCTTGGATAATAGGCATGATGACACCTATCTTAAATATTTTCAAGACCATGGCGTTTAAAAAACATAGCCCTTATAAAGTTAATACAACCAATATATTTTCAAAAAGCTGTACAAACCAATTTTTAAACGCACAAAACTCAATAAATTTTCGGTCAATTGACTCCGATTTCTGATACATGACCGTGACGTCACGTTAATGTATTCCCATACAAAATCTATAAAGGCAGACCGTTTTGACAGATAATAAAAAGTATGTCAACGATTGGTGGTGTCATGTAGCCTATAATCAACTTCTTGACCATTACACCAAAGTGGTTGTCAAACATTAACACAGTAACATTATGTAAAACTCGGTCGTAGATGTGCTACTCATTGTAGTTATCTGTCAATTGTATGTCCTAGGTATACAAATGATATGTATTTGGTCAAAGGTCATACACATGATGTTGTGTGTAGTGTATAACCTAAGTAAGACCCAGTGCACACCTTAGGTGTACTGGGGCCGCGACTCGCGACTGACAGCGATTCTGCCGCGTTGATTGGTTGACGCGCTGTCAGCTGCGAGTGCCTTAGGTGTGCACTGGCGAACTTTAATTTCACTTAGCTGAAACTTCACACCAGTTAGCCAAAACAGAACGCAATTTCACTTTTGCTTACGTTTCATATATTACAGAGCTCATAACATAGCTCGAATATTATGGAAATTGGTGTTGGCCTGTTCCAACTCTCGGATGTAAGACTTTTAGCTGAATGTACTGATGCAGAAAATTGTGTTTTACTCTACTGACTCCGAAATATTTGCTTGGAATTTACTCGTAGTTGGTAACAAGTCTTAAGTTATGTATGGTTCGGAACGCAATCAGCTTTTCAAGAGTCATGCACGTTTGAGATTATTTCAAAATAATATTACCTCATTCTGAAGCAAAGATATAAAATAAAATGGTTTTCAATAATAGTTTTTTTAGTAATAAATGCAACTTGTACATTCTATTACAGGTATATCTATTCCATTTGCCGCATTTTCATAAAAACTCCATTAGATTAATACTGCACATCAAGAATCAGCTATTAAAACAACATCGGCCATTACCAAACACATTTCACACGTCATTCATATCGATTTACAATATACTTACAACTAATCAATGACAGAATTGATTTTCATCCGACGCCGTTAGCATAGGTGTAAAATTATCATCATATTCAACTCAAAAAAAATATGTGCCTTTTTGTTATTTATTATTAACATCAATTAACTCTCGTACGGCATCATTTACATATTAATACATTTCGAAATCGTAAATTAGAGACGTTTGAATCTCGCCCGTTCATTTTTTTGGTCTAATGCGTGAGGTGGAAATTTGAGTCGGATTTAATTAATAATTTTGACGTTGGCTTCAACTCATGCGTCGCCTTTTTGTCGTGTTGTGTATCATTAATAATGCATTTTCCTTTGATGAGCGTCAACGTTGCATTTACCTTAAATTTAAACCACATTTCTTCACCTTTAACGTCTTATGTTTCAATGTTTCCGTTGGGTAATTTATCTTGACATCTTTTGTAAGGCTTAGTGTCGGCGACATATTTTTTGCAAGTACATCTTAAATATAAAATTCTCGTGTCACAATGTTTGTTCCCGTACTCCTCCGAAACGGCTTGACCGATTCTCATGAAATTTTGTACGTACGTAGCATATAGAGTAGGTCTGAGAATCGACCAACATCTATTTTTCATACCCTTTAGTGATAAGGATTGTCCTTAATAATTTATATGACAAAACAACGTTTGCCGGGACAGCTAGTATTTTATAAATTTAGGAACTGACCCGGCAAACGTTGTTATGCCATATAAATTATTATCACTAAGGTGTATGAAAAATAGATGTTGGCCGATTCTCAGACCTACTCAATATGCTCACAAAATTTCATGAGAATCGGTCAAGCCGTTTCGGAGGACTATGGCAACGAAAACTGTGACACGAGAATTTTATATATTAGATTTAAAAACTGCGTAGGGTTCAATGTTGAATCGACCAATGGATTTTAGAACAACTTGAGCGTAAATTTCAGCAACTCACCCTTAGAGGATTGTTGGAGTTCACTCACCCCTAACATTGAGCACTGATTGATTCTACCCTATTGTTGCCAAACTTCCAAACTATTCTATAGCAAACACCGCCAAACTCCCAACTCTGGTCATTTCGATTGAAATGTCTGCAACCAAAAATAACAGGGAACAAAGCGGCCGACGAGTGTCTTAATTCCCCGAACCGAACGAATGGCTACAATTTGTCGGTCTCGTTGGCTTGATATCTAAATTAGTATGGAGACAGGCCTATCCTTTTTTTTTCGTTGCTCCTTCTGCAAACTTGACGTCTCAATTAATGACGTGTAATTTCAAAGATCTGAATCTGTGGCGACTAATTTTGGCGCGAAATGATGCTTGAGAAATATTGCACGCGCTGACTTTTGCTTGTACTCTCAACACAAATACTTATAAAACTAATGTCAAGTTTACCCTCTTTGTAGTTTACCCTTGAATATTTCGCAGTAGTTTACATTTGATGCGAAAAAAATAAGTTTAGTTTTTTCGACGAAGCTCCACATTATTCATGCGTCCAACTTTAAGGAGAAAAAGGATATTTTTTCATCGTACGTTACCCAGGATTTGAATACGAAACGAGTTCTTAAATGCAAATGTGTTTTTTATTCAATAATTATGACATGAAAAGATATGGTGCAAGGTGAAAATTGAGTGAATACACAATGAGGTTACCCCGCCGTATAAATTAAATGGTCAGACGTAAAAGATACTAATTAAAAAGATTTTAGATACAAAAGATGTCGGGGAAACATCGCCGTAGGTATACTTTGTCAAAAACGAATGCAAAATAATACAATTTTGTTGAGAGCGTCCGCCAAGCCAGCGGAGAGCTTGTAAAAACCTCTCGGATTTTCTAGCCATCCGAACGAACTGTATTTATTTTAGTGCCTAATTTAAATAAGACAGGGCTTAAGTTCTTTTGCGACTTTGTTGGGATCCGTAAACAAATTAGCTTGAACGAAAAGGATATTGTATTTTGTAAGAGCAGCATTATCATATCATTTGAAGGATCTGTCCATAATCTTTAGACTTTTTCCTTGCGGTATCAAAGTGACTTGGCTTATTTACATCAGATTCGATTCTTTTCTCCATCAATCATTGAGAAAGTAATAGAGCCATTATTTGTAACAATTAAGAAGTAATTATCACTCTAATGACACAGAGTTTAGGAGGGCTACGCTTTATAATGTAGACTGATAATCCCTTAGAGCGTTTAAAAATAGAAATCATCATCATCATCAGCCTATATACGTCCCACTGCTGTGCACAGGCCTCACCTCAACTATGAGGTGGTGCGAGCCATACTCCACCACGCGGGCTCAGTGCGGATTGGTGGAGGGGTGTGTGTAAGGTAAGTGACCAACCTTACTGTCAGATGTTATTAAGCCGCCCGAGGGCCTCCGACCAGGCTTAACGACTAATACTAATATCTATCGATATTAACCGGGACCAACAGCTTAACGTGCCTTCCGAAGCACGGAGATGCTTGTAAATAGACGTCACTTTTATGGTCAGAATGGTCACCCATCCCAAACATGACCGCGCCGTAGGTTGCTTAACTTTTGGTATCACTACCAAAGCGCTTCAATCACTGCGCTACGAGCACCTCAAAAAATAGAAAACGGTGAGAAAATACCCACAAAAACCAAACAATTCATCATAATAGTGCCAGGCAATTACTGTTAGAAGCGTTAATGACTGGCATCCATTATTAATCTGAAGGGAACTTGTTTTGAACTTACAAGACTTATAGCGATTTCGATAATAATCTTGTTTTAATAATTACTCACTTATTTTTCTTCCCACAATCTTGATTAGCCCTATTTGTATGTTATTTTTCTAAGTCCCCGTTAGACTTAATTTGGTGGCTTGACAACTCTTTCAAGAATGGTTAATTCATGTGATTTTTCTTCGTTGGCATTATCTGTCGGAGCATCGGAATGGAGTGCTTGGAGGAAATGTTGATTTTTTTTTCCTTCTTATCACTCTACCATTCGCTTTGTTTTGGAGACTTACAGCTTGGTAAGGTTCCAGAAATTTTTAACAGTTAACAGCATACGCTCGGGAATAGCACACACAGTATTTTAAATTATTTTGCTCCTCCATGCATCCGGGGCTATGACTGGAATGTTGTTTATTTCACAGTTTATATTTTGCTCTTATATTTTCTAGTGCTTTAGCGAAAAGTGGAAACTCTTTTGTTATATCTTTAACAACTCCCAGTTATTAAAGTATATGTACTAATATTTTAACTTCAATTGCGTAATCTCATTTGGAATCGGTCTGCTGCATGGTAATAAATATTAATCACACACTAACTCATGTTTAAATGTTTCCTGCTACTGTAAGAAAATTACCAATGCCCAAACGAATTTAATTCATAAAAGCCTCATTATCATATAACTGACATTGCGTGTGGGTTGTTAAGCGTTAGCTTTTCAACTGGTATTTTTAATAGGACAGCGTATTCGTCTCTCCATTTCTTTTGTTACTTTATCCGAGCGTCTTCAATAATAAATCGAAACGCCATAATTATAACATCATATTTTTTCATGAATATCTAATGTAATTTTACCGTCTACAATCTCTGTTGGCGCGAGCATGATTATAATAATTCATAAATCGACTTATTAAACCCACACCTTGGGAGTATAAATAAAATTAGCCACCATTTTGTTTAAGCTCGTTACAGCTCGGCGCACGCCACTGGCCCTCCTAATTATGATGTTAAGGTCGTGTCGGTGTGTGTGTGTACCAACCCTAACATCCGCGAATAAACTGAGCTTCGATGTGTGCACACGATCTCATGCGCCCGCGCCGCTCCGCTGTTAAGTGTCGAGTTTTATACGTGCGGTTGTTTGTCGGCGTTTTTGAATCGTACGGTGCTTGTCTAACAATAATTACTATATATCTTACGGCCGGCCGGACGCCCCATAGTTTTTTGTTCCCTTTTTTCACATAGCGCCTTAATCAAAATGTTTGATAGTAGCACGCACTTGGCGCGTAGCCAAAAAACGGTTTTGAGTTCGATGTTTAATGGTTAATCACGATTGTTATCGCTTTTCGATTACGAGGGGCGATGGAAAGCATAAATATGCCGGCAAATATTGGCGGAGCACTTGTCTGCGGCAGTTCGGCCCAATGTTTTCTGTGATATTAACAATTTATTATTCATCGTGAGGTTGAATTGTTCGCGACTGTAGCGTTATTTGTTTGTTAATTTGCTCTTTATGCTCGAAGTGGGCTGAAACAAAAAGAGTGCAATTATTTTCGAGAGTCGTTCTCTGATTTTAAACTGCAAGTTGTGTGCGTACAATGCTTTGATCGCTACACCGTTTCGTGCCGTAAACTATTCTCTTCTTCTTCGACTTCGACTCTAAAAGTAACGTTTCAATATTGACTTATATCAAAAGCTATTAAATAGTCAGCTCGACAGCCGAAGCGCTAGTAAATCTCGGCTCACATAAATACAGTACATCATACGTTTCGCAATAAAAAAAAGGTATAGACTCATTAAACATGTAGCAGGAGAAAAACGAATGAGACCCAACAGATCGCTGCAGACTAACGTCTCAATCCCCGTTGATTTGCCTCGGAGAAACAAGTTATACGGGTAAGCAACGAGATGTAAATGTAACGAAGGCAAATACAATGAAATTGTTAAGTTACAAAAGATAATACAAAGGGGTTTTAAGTGAGTGGAGTATGGGAACTGGCCTCCGGTCGCCACACGATTGCACCGTCACGACTTTCAACTTTTTAAAAAGGCCACTCCCGCATTTGAATAAGTGACAAATTTTACTCACAGATTATTCAAATCGGGAATTTTTGAAAGTCCAATCCATTTGTTTTGAGGACTTATCGGATTGCAAATGTGTTTCGAAATGCAAAATTATTTTCAAGTTGGAACTTTTGCTGGAATAAAAAACAGATCAAGGTATTGTTGTCAATCGTTTGCATTTTCCGCTTTATTCATTTTTGAAGTTCATTATTGATCAAACTTAAACACAGCAACAGAAACGGTGAAAGAAATTGCAGTACATAAAGATAACAATATTTTAATAAATATCAATAATAATTTATTGATCAAATCAGTGACAGTAGCGACTAGAATGGTGTTATATATGCCTTAAAATGTATAAAGGCCTTGCTACAAAATACATTTTAAAATCTGACAAAATTAGTGAAATCTGATGTCAAATTTTTAATTCAGTCACAGAGCAATTATAAATTAGTGGTTTATTTAATGCCAGCACTAATAACACTATCTCGATCCTACTTTACATACCATTTTAATAATTCCAATGAAACAGGACAGTTTTATTGGCGAACTATAATGAAATTATTAGCATAATTATGACCAATGTAAAACCAGCTAAAATGGGTACTGAAATGAATGTGCTTATTAATATGTAGTGAATAATTAAATTTTGAATAGACAATTTACAGGATCTGTATATTATTTTTCTCTAATGGCTGGTAAATACATATGCTTTAACGACTGACGACTCGAAAGATTGTGAACTTTTTACTTATTTTTTTTTCTTTGTAGCTAAATAATATATTATCTCATATTTTGATTCCGACCTTGCTGTTGTAGCTTAAGGTCGATCATGGCTGTTTACGAAAAAGCATCTTTTTCTTTATTCAAAATACCAGTATTATATCTATCTATCTTTACCTTGATTCTGTAAGTATATTTATTTACTATAGACGATGTAAAGGTGTAAAAGTATATGTTATTATAAGGTCTACATCAACACTGGTAGCAAAAACTTGATTACCGCCGATGTAGAACCGAACAAATATGCAAAACACAACACCCATAGCAAATCGACTATTGGAATTAAGTCATCTCACTACAAGGGGTCCTACTTCGCTTGTGTATTTTAAGCTTGACGATAAAACTTTGGTCGAAAGTGAATATAAACTCAAACGAAGAGAAGATAAAGTTGAAAGCAAGTTGGTAGTTGCTGTTAATGGCGGAAAAAATCACATCGTCATTCCGTTGACGACGGCAAAGCGTGACGAAAGCGATGGAGACGTCAATTCCTTTACATTCTCGACAAAACCAACAAGTAAGCAACAAAAAGCAACAAGAACACGGAATAAATAGAACGAAAATCGGACAAGCGCGAAAGTTTCTTGTGGTTTGGTGTTCGATGCTATTTTGGAATAGTGTATTTGTACCAACATATGATCTGGAAAATGTCTACCTACGTGTTACAAGTGAGGAACCGTATATTTACTATTTGAAAGCTACGAACTGATAGACTAATTAGTATATATTTTTTTGTAAATTTTATTTTAATTTAATTCTGTATATTGTTCATTATATATTTTTTAAATTATTAAAAGTTATTTTAGGTGCTTGTGGCGCAGTGGTTGCAGCGCTTTGGTAGTGATACCCAAAGTTAAGCAACCTACGGCGCGGTCATGTTTGGGATGGGTTACCATTCTGACCATTTAAGTGACGTCTATTTACAAGCATCTCCGTGCTTCGGAAGGCACGTTAAGCTGTTGGTCCCGGTTAATATCGACAGATATTAGTCGTTAAGCCTGGTCAGAGGCCCTCGGGCGGCTTAATAACATCTGACAGTAAGGTTGGTCACTTACCTTACAGACACCCCTTCACCAATCCGCACTGAGCCCGCGTGGTGGAGTATGGCTTGGACCACCTCTTAATTGAGGTGATATATTTCATCGTTGTGATATATGAATATATAGGCTGATGAGAAATGTTATTTATATACTTTAATTTTGCATTGTATGGTCACTATTATGGGTCTCAGTAACCTGAAATAAATAAATTTTATTTATTTATAACCGATATATTTGACATTTATTGTCCACCGTAAATATTATAATTACATTTTTTTTAAACCTATATCATCTTACTGCTGAGAAAAGTTCTCCCGCAAATGGTTCATCATTAGGGTTTTTTTAAAAGCTGTATCATCTTACTGCTAAGCAAAGCTCTGCCGCAAATTGCTAATCCCTATCTTTCGCCAACAAATCCTCGTCCTGTGGAAAGGCAACCAGACCGTCATTAAAATGAATGAATATCTTTACAATCTCTTTACGTACCCCTAGAAATGACAATCGCGGAGTGTGCCCGTCGCGACGTGACGAAATAGAGCCACCGGCGTTCGTGTTCGGTAAATGTATTTTAGCGCCGAAGCTATTATGCGGCTTCTTAGAGGTTGGAATATTGACCTGGTTCTGCCTAATTAGCTATGATCTGTTCTGGTTATTGTGGCAGAATATCGTACAAATAAGCATTAGACAAATATTTGGTCACCGTTGTTTATTTACCTGACCAATGACAAAAACTTCAAGAAATGTATCAATGATGCAGATTTTCAGTCATCTTCTAAATTTGCTGCATACACTCAAATCTTATCTAACTAGTAAGCGAAGTTTTATACTTATTATGTAAAAGATTGTAACTTTAAGATCGAATGTAATTAAACAATATTTTAAGCGCGTTCATGCATGTGATTGTGCAAATTTAAGAAATAGAAGGCATACGTTGAACTGTAAACGCTGTTTCGTCTGATATTAAAATGCCCAAGTGAAGATCTCAGTGCCCCTTCAGTAGACGCTAACAATGACTTAATAATTCTCTGTCACGATACGGCTGCCCTAAACATTTCTATTTAAATCCTTGGACCCAGAAATTCATTTTACATTACAATTTTGGATAAGGAATCCCACACCGCAACATCAGACCTGACTACCGCACAATAGGAGTAATTTATGTCCTGGTACAGATGTAATCTCTCAGATCCCTGCTATGGTAGGGATTCAGTACTTCACACGTGATTCCGCTAAAAGCACAACATGTGTAGGCTTGGAGTGACAAAAATTTACGCCTGTTTTTGGGGTCAGATTTTGTTGTATAAATCTACAGTGTGTAAGATGCAAGATATATAGTGTCTGTACTCAACGTCTCTTTTTCTTAAAGGATAAAAAATATCTGTGCGGACTTGTTATGTGTCACAATTAACAGATTATTACCTTTTTCTGGCGAACTTCATTTCTTCATTTCTTGTTATATTATGTTGAACTGAAATCTGACATCCAAAGAAAGAAATGTAAACAGACAAATCATTTTTGATTGTTGACTAAAAATTATAAAGCTGGAATAATATTTGGGCCTATGCAAAATTAACCAAATTTAAGGGCCTCTTATCAAAGATTAATATTTATACATTGCAATGTCCTATTTACATTAATCGCTACCTACCTTAAGTGGGATGACATAAATAATTAACAATACACATTTTCGTTCTGAATATGTGTATCCGAAATGACAATTTGCATTTGAAATGAACTGTATGCAAATCATAGCTGTAATTCATATTAAGTGCGTGTAATTCCACATTATATTCTCATAAATATAAAACAGAATAGGATCATTGTTTGAATCATCTTTAGTGCTTTTTATTGACAAATTAAAAAAAAGTATAGCCTGATTAAAATCTCGATTATACATCACAAAATTGATGGATGAATATTGAATAATGATCACAATTATAATATTTTTAATGATACAACAAACAGCAACATTACACATATTGATATAACTTCGTGATAAGTAGCTTAAGCGCTAGTGTTACAGAAATCAAAACATCAAATCAACACTGGTTGTGTGACTGTGTGTACACCCGCGACGGGTTTGATCCCTGCACTGCTCATTGTGAAATAAGTAAATCGGGAATGGAATTTTTAAATATCCAAAAAAAAAAATTAGACAAACATAAGGGATTGAAAGTTATTTCTTAAATATTAGTAGCATGATATTCAGCGTTACTCCTGTTTGATGGCAAGTGACTACGATCCGCGAATTGATAATTTTACTCATGAAATAAGTTTTTCACACATAAGCAACTGGATCAGATGGAACTATCTGAACCCCGAGTCTCATACTCGAACGTAACAAGAAAACTTAGACCGTACATTCAAAATTTAAATTAGGCTATTTATATGAACAATACTTACGAACAAACGTGTCTCTTAGTGGTGGAAAATTACAGAATAGAGTTGGATTTCCCGAAGGATTCTGTGTAGGATGTTTGTGGAACTGTTGACGTCATAGAACAAGTTTGTGACAGTATTGTGTTTTCCTGTGTTGAAAGTGTTTATCTTTTTTATGGTTAGCTTCAATTTGTGTAATTGAGTGTTTTTTGCACATTATTTTAATCTGTCTCATTTCTCCGTGATTACGTACTTAAGTGTGTAATAAATAATCAATTGTTTGATGGCAATAATAATAACTTTGTTTTGTTTAATAACTTTGATTTCTAGTCTGAAAACTGCTTAAAACTAGATCCTTGCTAGTTACATACTGACAGCATGTTGAAAATAAGTTTAAAAAAATGTATTGCTTTGTAATGTATTATGTTGTCTGTCAGTGATTAACAGGGTAATATCCGTTTATACTATGATTAATTTTACTGTTATCTTAAAAAAAATCTCCATCTGATGTCTTTTAAAACGAGTTATATAAAAACATTTCCAACGTCCACTTGAATAAGATTTTTATTTATATGGAACAGTCGTCGTGTTGAGTTCAGTTTGCTTTCAATCAAACAGATTGGAACTTGGAACAAACATTCAATTAAGAGAAGTAGCGGTCCTCGGTTACCTCCCTGCACCACTCCCATTGCGAGCTTAAATTAACTTGCCAAAGGAGCCTTGTTCATTTGTTGCTTAATAATACTCAAACATTTACATGTAAATAGTTGCAAGTGAGTGTAAATACTAGCAAAACAAATTTTCTGTTTTGTTGTTTTATAATATTAACATACAGGCCTATTTTTTCACTCTTCAAATATCTTTACAGATATATGAGTGCTTTGTTTTCCAAATAAAGTTCATTTGCTTACTATTCTTTCTTATGCAAAATAATAGTAGCTTCTTGTAAATTGGTGGTCGTAATGTATTTTTCGTTTTAACCGACTTACATCACAATTGATTAATCGCATAATATTTAGAAAAAATAATTCTAAAGAAAATTCCTTTCTGAAGAGGGTAGAATTCCGAGAATATTTTAGAAAACTAGCGGGCCATGGCAGAAGTCTGATAAATGAAGAAAAATATGTTTTTTTTTTAAATATTTTTTTACGACTTTTTCACTCGCCGAGATCTTTAAGCCGGTCTCTTAAATATATTATTAGGCCCTAGCAGCGCGATACAGGCTGGTGGGAAAGGAATACTCTTACACAAATAATATTATACGGTAATTTATATCAAAGAACGTGATTAAATTGTTATTAACAAAAGTATTGGCGCACAATTACGACCACTTTAATTAACCAAGAGTTTGCGGGTTCGATCCCCGCACTGTACAAATACTTGTGTGCATGAACATGTGTGTTGGTACTGGTATGGGTGATATATGTATTTATTTAAGTTTATTTAAAACACCACTGTTGATTTTGGTATCTGTATCACAAGTTCTTAAGCTACTTACGATGGAGTCAGATTAATGGATGTGATGTTGTTGTATATTTATTTATTTATTACGTACTGTATTCTAAAAGTTACTATATTTAAAAAAAACAATTAAGACGGCGCAAAATCATGTCATTTTTCACTCTTAAAATACTTCTTTTAAGCCCTTTAGACTCTCCCTTATCCAAGAACTAATAGGCACTAATGAGCTCTCAGACTCTACAGTCAACTATCACCAAATACTAGTACTCTATATTTGTATTAGTATATAGATAGTAGGAATCAATAAACCATCAACTACACCTTGCTAGCACGAATTTGCATTTCAAACGCTATCCCTAAGGACTTGATATAGGCTAATGTTCAGTACGAGAGCGGTGTAAATTACTCTATATTAGTCCGTCATCTATACTCTCTACATAGATCTATGGTAATGTTGAAGATGATACATCGTATGTAAACGGTATCTTAGGATGGATTTAGGAAATTATGTACCTATCTGGCAGCTGTATCAAGATGATATACTGAGCATAGAATAGAAGTCGTATAATTAAAGTATGAACTTAAATTCTCAGGCACTTTCTAACCTATTTTTTGACAAATTTATCTTAATGAACTCAAAGTCCATTAAATGAAGTTCGTCTCGTTGCTATTTCAATATAGTGATACTGCTAATATTAATAGTGAATGTAGAAACTATGTGGCTTAAACGCCTACCTCTCAGAGTAGCTTAACCCAACTAAAGTACCACTTAGCGATAGTGCTTTCAACTGTCGATAGATTAAAATCAATAAAATAAATAAAATCAATAAAATCAATTTATTTATGTAATTAGGCTAACAAATTAGCACTTTTACACGTCCCAACATATAAATTGACCCTACCACCGCTTCGGGACAGTTTGGGCCAGTGCTGAGAAGAAGCGGCGCAAGAAACTCAGTCACTATTTGTCATTGCCTCTTTTCAAAATTGATTTACAATAATTGTAATTGTTTGCATTTAAACATTTCCATATATCTTTGTCATTTATATAATCATCAATTTTATAATATCCTTTCGACATTAATACATCTTTTACAACTGTTTTAAATTTATCTAAAGGCAATGAAATTAAATTTTCAGGTAATTTATTAAAAAATATTACACATCTACCCATAAATGAGTGACCAACTTTATGAAGCCTAAAATGTGGAACGGCAAGCCTATTTTTTTGTCTTGTGTTGAAGTTATGCAAATCGCTATTTTTAGGAAATAAGTGTAAGTTTTTTCGAACGTAAATTAGGTTTTCGTAAATGTATTGCGAGTAAACTGTAAGTATTTTAACTTCTTTAAACAATTCTCTAAGTGTTTCATTTGATTTAAGTTTATAAATAGCCCGCACGGCTCGTTTCTGCAATACGAAAATTGTCTCTATATCTGCAGCTGAGCCCCATAGTAAGATGCCGTATGACATGATACTGTGAAAATAACTAAAATAAACTAGTCTTGCCGTTTCAACATCAGTCAGAAACCTTAGCTTTCTTACAGCGTATGCAGCGGAGCTTAGTCTCTTTGATAAGGTCATGATATGAGGACCCCACTGGAGCTTATCATCCAAAGTAATTCCCAAAAAAGTTGCAGTATTTGAAGTAACTAGTTGTTCATCCTTAACAACAACCCTTGTTGGAACTTGTCGGACATTGGGCATTGTAAACTTAATGCATTTAGTTTTGGTCGCGTTAAGCAATAAATTGTTAACGGTGAACCAATGAAGTACTCGCGAGAGAGTACCATTTACATCGTCAAACAATTCTTTACCCCTTGGAGTTTTAAAAAGTAGTGAAGTATCATCAGCAAATAACACTATCTCACAAGCACCGTCGACAAAGTATGGAAGGTCATTAATATATATTAGAAACAGTAACGGTCCCAATATCGAACCCTGGGGCACACCCATAGTGAGAGGTGCTCCAGGAGACTCTGCTCCATTGATAGAAACCTTTTGTGTTCTCTCAGTGAGATATGAATTAAATAAGTTACATGCATTAGTTGATACACCATAATGGCGTAGTTTTCTCAACAGGGTCTCATGGTCAACACAATCAAACGCTTTAGAGAGGTCACAAAAGATTCCCACAGCATCATGCTTACTATCATAGGCATCAAATATATGTTTCAACAGAGCGACTCCAGCATCAGCAGTACTGCGACCCTTTGTAAAACCAAATTGTTTATTATGCAATAAATTGTTTGATGTGAAGTGAAATAGTAGCTGATTGAATATAATCTTTTCAAAAATTTTACTTAGAACCGGTAAGATTGATATCGGTCGAAAATTTGAGGGGTTATTTTTGTCACCAGATTTAAATAACGGTACTATTTTACTAAATTTCATTAAATTTGGGAATTTTCCTTCATCAATACATTTGTTAAAAATGATCGCTAAAAGAGGTGCTATGATTTCAATAATAGTTTTAATTATACATACGGATATTCCCCAAAGATCCTCGGTTTTTTTCATATTTATTTCATTGAATGCGTTCATAATTACATCGGTGCTTACGTATCTAAAGTATAGTGGTGAATCACACTCATCAATATTGGATTTGAGAATGGATTCAGACAGTTCTGCAGAAGAGTTAAGTTCTTTAGTAGTAGATGGTGCTATATTAGCAAAGTACTTTTCAAAAATATTAGCTACTTCTGCATCAGATTTAACTAGTTTACCTCCATCTTTTAATGAATATGAACGATCTTTTGTTTTATCTTTACCGGTTTCTTTGTTAATGATATTCCAGGTAGCTTTCGCTTTATTTTTTGAACCTGAAACTATCCTACGAAGATGATTCGTCTTTGCTTGGGCACAAACTTTTTTAAAGATTTTTGAATATTTTTTAACATATTCTATAATATGTGGGTCCTGAGAATGTTCTCTAATACTATACAGATCATATAACTTGTTCCTGCTTTTATAAATACCTGGTGTAGCCCATTTATTAAACTTACTTGTAAACCGATTAGACTTAACCTTTTTTTTTGTGAAAATTGATGCAAATTCGCTTTTAATTAAGTTAAAAAGATCTTCATATAAGTTGTCTACGTTACTACTACTGTTTGGAATTAATGTTTTCACACCATCAAAAATCCTATCCTTAAATCTATTTATCCTGTTTGCAGTGACTGGTCTATAAACTATATCTACTACGCTCAAGGCCGGACCAGACGGAAATGTGACCTTTTGTCCTCTATGGTCGGAGCTTAGACATTGTAAAATAGATTTATTTGTTATTTTGACATCACAAAAAATATTATCTATGCAAGTAGCCGTTGTTGGAGTCACTCTGGTAGGTTCTTCAAAAACATTATTTAGGTTATACGATTCAAAGAGATTAAGAAATCTCATAGAAATTTGTGTTTTTTTTAATATGTCTATATTAAAATCACCGCATACTACTAAATTCTTTTTTGATTTTGATGCTTTTGATAAGACTTTATCCATAGTGTCTTCAAAAAGTTGGTAATTAGCGTCTGGCGGGCTATATACGCTTATGACAATATATTCGTTTTTTAAATTTAATAGGCAAGTGTAAAGAGCTGCCAGTCAAATGAAATGAATTATTAATGAATTTATTCGTGTCAAAAAACACAAATTTGTCACTGTGACGCTGATAAATTAAATAACAAAGTATTCAGCATATGGATACTGTTATTTTGTGTCACCGTATAATATTTTGAAAATGGTAGGGAACAGAGGATAATTTTTTTGACATTTAAATTTGTCAAAATGGTCCAATTCTTTATAATATTTTTCTTACTAACGTTTTGACTGTTCCCTAACATTAATACAATAATCGAGTTTGAATTGAAAGAGCTGTTTCGTATACTATTTACAATTTGATCCAGTGATGTGTCTGGCATACAGTTATTAATAATTTTACAGCTCAATGACCTATTCAATAAGGAACCATAACCAATTCCTAGCTTATCTGAATATACATGAACATTAGCACATTCGTGAGTAGGCTTTTGAGAGACAACATCATAAGTTTTTGAGCAGTTTAAATTTAAACTTTGTTCTAATGGACATAACTGCAAGCTTAAATCACTTGAGTCCAGTACAGTTTTCAAATTAATGTTTGGCAGGGATTTATAAATTTGGTTGGTGGAGTTTATGTTCAAAAGTTTATTTGCAGCTAGGATATGCTCAGAGATTTGTTCCTGAGAAGAGTTATATTTATACGCCATTGACTGCAATGACTCCTGCAACCGAGAGATGTCTACCTGCAACTGCCCTACTGCCTGATCATACTGCAACCTACTTTCAAGTAACTTATTTTGATAAATTTCAAGGCTATCTAACAAATCAATTTTTTCTTTTCTCAATTGTAAATTTTTAGTATAAACTTTCTGCTGCTTTATAACTTTTTTTGCTTTATTTATGAATCTATTAATTTTTATGTATTTCTTTAATCTATTTCTACCTGTCATTTTTGTTTGCCTACTGCAATGTTTACATTGGCTGTTAATATTTGTGTATGAATTGGGAACTGCTACCTGGTTGTTAGGGGTCCCAATGAGCTCCTCGTATAAGTTCATGGTCTGTGAGTAAACATGATCTTGTTTCTCTTCTTCCATATGCAGTATGGTTTTGTTGGCGTCACGTAGCTCACTTTCCAACTCATTGTTCCGGATAAGTGTCTGCTCGAAGACGCTGCTACACTGGTCAAAGGTGCTGATGGTATGTAGAAGCTCCTCTCTGTGTTCAGTGACCTCGTGGAGACGGGCATGCAGTTCTACCAATTCATTCTTTAATTGCGCGTTAATTTCGAATGTTTTTTTTATTTCTAATTCACATTCATCGCGTTCCCTAAGGAGCTGGTCACAGAAGTCCTTAGATTCTTTTAATTCTTCCAGCGCATTTTTCAGTTTAAGGGCAGTTTCCTGGGCAGTCATTCTTCTGGTCATGGTTCCAGTTTGGGAGGTCATGTTTGATTGTAAGGTTGGAAATCTCGCTTGAAATTTTTATTAAAAAGAGTGTACAACAGTTGCTTTGGTAATATTCTAAGCAATGGGACGCAGAGGATACTTCCGTACCTATTTTTTATATTTTGTAAAATATTAAATTAAATGTTAGTGTTTACTGTCTAATAGGAAGAAAAATTGATTTCAGATTTCTTATTTAAACCTATATGTACTTTGTTATTTTAACCTAAAGGATTATTTGATTTCATTTGAATCGAGAGTAAACAATAAACATTAAGGACTACTCAACATAATCTATTAGAATAACAACACAGGACCGAGCAAAAATCTACAGTCACCGCTATGTCTACCGCTGCAAATGTAGGTGTAAGTAGATTCTTAAATTGTGAACAAAGACAGAAGGCGAGTGAATAAGTAGACGAGGTGACTGCTTAGTGTTTGCGTGTTTTTTTGTCTGCGGCGTTAAGTTGTTATCTTCAACTTTACTTCCACATATACGTCAAGTAAAGAGAGGCACAACAGGACCGAAATGTTGTGAATATTGACGTAGCTCACATTGGTGAGCGTTGTGCAGAGTAGAAGTGTCAGTGTTTTGTATTCCACAGCGATAAACTAACGGCAAAACAGTTATTCACACGGACCCTTGTTGACTTGTCACTTTTTACTATCAAAATAACCTCAAAAAGTATCTTGAGATATTTGTTCTTGCACTGATTTTTGATTAAATTTGTATAAGTAATTAGTCTTAACTAGCGTTGAAGTAAGTCAAAAACAATACTCCCCTGGTTTTAGTTTCCGTTGTCCACACTTTTCAAATCACAACGTAACGGTTAGGTAAAAATTTTTCAATTGAATTTTATGATTCAAATCACTTTGGGTTTGTGTTGTCTTCAATCTTGCATGCTATACACGGATTCTATAATATTAATTAAGCTCTTAATTACAGTTTAGACGCGAAATTTTCGTGAAATATAAGCAAAATAAGATAAGATCAGCTGCTTTGCATGACAGCTTTTTTTTTTTTTTTTTCTTTTTTTTTACATGGTACATGGTAATGTCGATAGATAAACTTTCTATGTTTTTTTTAATAACTAAAAAAACTTACCGAGCTAATGTCAACGTGATCAGAAACTTGAACTAGTGGTTATTCCTCCTTTAGATATTTTTTTTATTGGAGTTTATGTTTTAACAGGAAAAATATGGCGTAACTTTTCCAGGCTTTTATCAAGTGTATCAATATGAAATTTAGTATTAAGGTAGCAGTTTAGCGTTAATGGATTAAGATCTTGACTCATAGTTGAGCAAAAAATTTAACTAAGTGTTTAATTTGTTGAGTTTTTTTTTTTGCGTTCACAAGGCTATTTTTAATTTCGAAAATATTTAACACTTAAAAAATTCTTTTCGGCTTCGGTTCAACCCCAAACTAAACTAAGTGTATTAAATACCTATTATCACAATCTATTGTGTAATTCAATTAATTTTTCCATCTACATTCATATTTCTAAGCAAAAACATTTTGTATCACCAAGAGACAATCTCCTACTCAACTCCTCTCTCTCTATTCAACCTCTCAACTACTGATATTAATACCGAAAAGTTCAAACTGAAATGAATTGTAATCTGAAATGAAAAGTGTATCATTTCGATATCAAGAGTCGACTAAACGTCCAACCCTTCGCCGCGGTGGCGTAATGTGGTTGTAACATAATACTAGAGTGTCACAACACAGCCTTATCACGTCATGAGAAATTATCGCCGTGCCAAGTGATATACAACAGCCAGCGATGCCAATTCGGGGGTCTTAGTAATTAAGGAATGTGCATAAGCGCGTTAGGTCGTGAATACACAGGCCAGTCGAGTCTTGTCTGTGGGTTATTCAAGCAATTCTGCTTATTTATGACCTTTATCTATATATAAAAGAAAGTGGTGTTAGTTACACTATTTATAACTCAAGAACGGATGAACCGATTTGGCTGAAAATTGGTGGAGAGGTAGCTTAGAACCAGGAAACGGACATAGGATACTTTTTATCCAGTTCAACCGTGATTTCGAAAACAAAGGAATTTCACGCGGACAAAGTCGCGGGGGGCTACTAGTATTATTATATAAATGAAATAAATATACAACAACATCACATACTTTGATCTGACTCCGTGGTAAGTAGCTAAAGCACTTGTGTTACAGTTATCAGAATCAACAGTGGTATTACATATAAACTTAAATAAATACATATGACACCCAGACCAGTACAAATAGACATGTACATGCACAAATATTTTTTTTGACCATTAAACCAAAGTGGCCGTCATATTAATAATCAATGTCATTCAATGTTCATATTACTAATACATTTTAATTGTTAAAATAACATACATAAATAGATAGATTTAATCTTTATTTTACACCACAAAAAAATAAATATCACACCAGTTTAACATACATAATTGTAGAAATGTTTTAGAGAAGTTTCATATTTTCGCGGCATATGTAAACCTATTCGCACCCATGCAACTCGTTTGAGAATATCCGTATGTATTATGAACAAACAAGTTTTAGATTCTTTAAAATATTTTATATTTTTTTCTTCTTTGTTAAGAATAAAATAAAAACTTTTGTAAAAATTTAAATATAAGCCAGACAAAATTTTAATTCACTATTTAAACGGTAACATTATTTCTGATTGTGCACTCGCGTAGTACGGCGGCTAATAGTGACGTACTTTCATTGAAGCCCGACGCTAATGGACCGGGAGTTTAAGCTTCTGCATTTTTCGTCGGACGCTGGCAATATTTTATTCGAGATGAGGAAGTAATTTCATCTCTATCATTTTAGTAGGCCATTAAAATGCTTTGAGATTTTTAAATTTTAAATTTCATGAACGTATACTTTGTAAACGCTCTATTATAATTTTCTGCTGTGGCAATTTCTTTAAAGAGGCAATGAAGTTTGAATATTTGTTAAAACAATATGTTAAACGACTTTTTAATATAAACGGAAATAATAACGTTACTCAAAGGCATGTCGTTAATAATGATTTACCAAGCAATAACTCATAACAAGCCCTTAATTTTAAACTTAAACAATTAGCGCTCCAAGTCACCACGCTCCCTACCGAAACAATGTTTTCTATTCATTAAAAACAACTATAGAGTTTTTAACAATTACAACGCACCGGAAAGCTGGCTGGTTGGCGAGCGATAATTGAGGATCAAACGAACTTACCTGAAGTGAAGTTCGATCCAAATTATATGAGCAGCTTCATTCGACGCGATTTATGCTTACATGTTGTAGTGGCGCCCCCGAGCGTCACCCTTGCACGGACTTCAAAGTTTTTTTTTTTTTTGCGGTATTCGAAAAAAAGAACAAAACCGTTATTGCGTAGATTCACAGACCGATTGTTAGCTCATTTTGTTTAGAGCCGAACCTACCTACCTTGAGTTATTGTATTTTATATTTGACTAAATCGGGGATGGGATTTAAGTATTAAAATTTTGGGTGGGACCTTATAAATCGCGTCGAATGAAGCTGCTCATATAATTTGGATCGAACTTCACTTCAGGTAAGTTCGTTTGATCCTCAATTATATTTCGCAGCTTCATTCTTAGCGATTTATGCTTACATGTTGTAGGATGTTTAGAGAACACAAATATAAAATACAAGTGTCCATTATGGATAATGATTTATTCAATCAATGTTAAATTAACAGATTTATGTGTAGCGTCTAATTATATTAAACTAAGCTAATTCTTAGGCTCAATTAGGTGAATCACAACATTGAAAACATAATCCTTCCAATGATTAGGAAAGTCATCCAATTACTCCAAACGATTTATAACAATGAACGAGCGAAATCGCAATCTACAGTTTGTTTAATGTAGAACTTGGCGAAGGTTCCGCAAGTACTGCTCCAGCCTGCGTCTTCCAAATCACATCTAACTCCAAGTTTATTGGCTGTCTTGGTCGCCGCGTGCCTAGTGCTATGAGCACTAAAAATTGATGTATCTACACCACTTTTTTTAAGCGTTTTCTTTATCCATCCTCTAAGTTTTTGAGTACATATCTTACGATGAGGTTTTTTTTTTTAAACTAATAAAATATTGAATCTCTTTTCGACGTAATCAATTTGTTTTATTTATGTACTCTTTGATGCATGTCGCTGGACAAATACTAGAATTTTCATAAAAAAATGGAATTTTAACAACAGTTTGACAATAATTCGGATAGTTTTCATAATATCGGGTATATGTATAATAATTTAAGTGTTCTGTAAATTAATGTTAGGTAATTTAATTAACGATAACGTTTGAACTCGGTGCGCAGAGACGAGAGCCTATAAAGTAGGGGTCTTTTTGGAAAGGGTTTCCAAGTTCAGATCTTCGTTTGGCAATTGATTTGACATATCCGATAATCTTATATTAGGATCCGAGGATACGTATTTAGACTGAGAAGGGCTAAACCTGTAAACGCCTTTTATGTTTTTCTTATATATCTTCTTATGTCCTATCAAACAATAAATTCAGCGCCGATTTATAGCTATTAAGGGTACTGTATCTTGTACCTTTGTCAAAAATTTCATTGAAAAATTAAATTAATATTGGCACCGAAGTTTTTTTTTGCAGATATAATCATGATCTTTACAGAATGAAACCCAACATTTGAGGCCGCTATCATATTGCTTGTATGTGTTTTGCGAAAGCGAATTTACGATTAATTCACGGCAACTAATTTCATTGTCGAGTGGAGATGGATATCCGGTTCAAACGTTATACGAGTACATCTAGAGTTAATTAATGATTTGAACAACGTGAACCATGGTTGTGTTGACGAGTAAGGAACAACAGCAACGCCCTTGGCATCATCAGTTACAATCTTCCTTAACGTCTTTAAAATTAATGCAAACGGTGGAAAAGCATAAAAATACATGGATTTCCAAGATATAGTGAAAGCATCAACTTTCCACGCATCGGGATCACTTTTCCAGGATACATAAGTATTACACTTCGTATTCGAGCGACTTGCAAACAGGCCGACGTCTACATTACCAAAACAATTTTGTATTTTATAAAAAGCATAGTTGCCATCTCCCACTCTAAGTCAAAAAATTCCATACGAGAGAGTGCGTCTGCCTCATAGTTATTTTTGGTGTTAATATTATGATGCAATTCTTTTGCCATCACACCGCTGCCATATTTCCCATTTAACCATACGATTTATGCAGGAGATGGCGGTAGTGTTATCAATACGTGATAGAACTTCGCAATTGGACATGTCTTTTGTTAATATTTTTAAGCCCCAAAAAGCGGCTTTTAGTTCTAATTTATTTATATGTGGTAACGTTTCATCATCAGCCCAAAAACCCATAATGCTTATTTTCATGACAACATGCACCCCAACCTGTTTGGGACGTGTGGGAGAATATTTCTAGGTCATATATATATTTTTTTTTAACTTGAATTTATAAAAACTATAATCAACGTTACGCATCCGCCATAACATGTTTACTATGTTTCTTTAGTCAGAGTTATATGTACATATAGTTGATTGTAGCTAGGGTTATGGAATTAATGTTTATATTTAAGTTGTTCAAATAGTTTTGTGTATAGCCAGGAATATTTTAGGGCTGGACAAGCGGATATTAATGTCCTAACAGCCTTGTGAAATCATGTAAATTACATTTAACTCGACCACTGAATTGTTGTAAACGGTTTTTAATTTTTTATCTGTAGGCAGTTCCATTATCATTTTAGATGAATTAAATATTATGAATCCAAAAAATTTGCAGAACTTATATTATATATGCTCACAAAATTTCATGAGAATCGGTCAAGCAGTTTCGGAGGAGTACGGGAACAAACATTGTGACACGAGAATTTTATTATATAGAGATATTAACCATAAAACCTAAAGATTGCAAAATGCCAGTAATGGTGTGAACATTTTTTGTCATTCTTTGTATGTTTTTCCAAGACCGGTTATAACATATTTAAAAATACAAACGGCGCAGTAGAAAGCTCAAAGGGTAAACACGTAAATAATATCACAATATTTAAAGCGAAGGTATTTTCGATCAGAATTTGTAATATTTACAAAAAAGTAAGCGTCTTTTAAATCTAATGATAAGTTTTGACTAATTAATTTAAAAGCTGTTCGTTACTCGTTTTTGAAGTGTTTAGTTTGAAGGTATTTGTTTAGTTGTTTTAAATTTAGAACAAATCTTTTTTCACCATTAGATGAAGGTACTTATCAAGAAAACTGATGATAAAAATTGATTATCACCATGACTGCATTTACGAATAGCTTCTATGTCCAAAAGCCTTTGAATAGCATCTTCATATTCTAAATGCTCACAATGTGTTTTGGGTAGGTTGCTACAAATTCATGCTGTATAATATCATAGCATGGTCTAGTGACCAACGGAATCGAATAACCTCTTATCCAAGCCAAAATGTTTCCATCACTATTGATTTGGGCGCACTTATCATAAAAGTGACTAAGTCGACCAGCATAGGTTACCTCGTCTAGCGGCGGAGCATCCGTCGTGGCGGAAGCTGAATGGCGGGGGCGGCGGCTGCGCGGGAGCGCCCACTGCTGCTGACGCGGGCCCGCTGCTGGTCGCCCTGCATCTGGCCTCTTCTGGTGCAGGTTCTGGTAGGTTCCCCGGTTTTTAATGTTGTATGCAGAACTCTTTTGATTCTGATTTCTCTGAACGTTTTTGAGTTCTTCGCCTGATTTCTGAACTGTCTTAGCGGTCTTAGGTTTATCCGACAAATTTTCGCCGAATAGGTATTTATCCGTGATGGAATAACACAGGGTATCTTTTAAGTTGGTATTCGTCGCAGATATGACGAATTTCTTTCGTGTCTCGTTATCGTAATGATGCATATCACATAAAACACGACAAGCGTCGCTAATTGCTTTTACTTCATCTGATTTTTGAGAATCTTTATTGGAAACGATTTTTTTTTTGGCAACTTTATGTGCAATCGCAACACTCAAATTATTTTGTCTGGATAGCAAAGATGCATCCCGTTTAACCAAAACATCGGACAAAGCCGCTTTGGCCTCGGGATTCAATATGAGAGGAACCAATAACTCGCAATTTGAGGGTATTAAATATTCCTTAAAAAGTTTATCCTTACTGTCTTTGTCAAGACCTTTCTTCAGGACGTTATGCCACCTAGCCGCTATATCTTTATGTACAGAAGTACCAAAGGTGGCTTCCAACTCGGGTGCATCGCCTAGCAATTGAAGAATGTCATCATCCAAGTCAACCACACTTTCGGTAACCGGTGTGTTATTGGCAATACCTTCCGCCCTGGTGGCGGTCTCATGCAGCATAGGTGAAGGTGTCGGCTCCAGCGGCGGTGCTGATGGCGGCGACTGCGGTGCGGCGGGCGACGCGAGCAACTCCGCCGGGGCAGGGGACGGCCCAGGAGACAGCGGAGGCTCGTGAGCATCGTACGATGTACTCTGTTGGACTTCATCCGGCAAGTAATCACGTGTCACGGTGTCGCGTGAATTTGTAAGAACATTTGTTCTTAAAGATAAAACAGTAAAACGGATATAGCCTTAGTTTTATTAGCTATTCACGTCCTTTTATTTATAAGAACGGCAAGAGCCCCGATAATAGCCAGTGCGCATTCTGATTATGTGACAGATACAACCCCGATAACGGTTGTTCGCATCACGAAAATAATGTGTGTTGGTATTTTACTTTCGTAAAAAACACATTCATACCATAATGGAATTAAAACTTACAGTTAGCTTCCTCATCGGAGGAATAAGAAACGCCGCTTCGGTTCTTTCTTCTTAATTTATTCTCCAACTGTTGTATCTTCTTTCGTATCCCTTTCTCGCTGTTTTCTCGTCTTCTTTTCTTCCCTATGTTCAAAGCAAATTAAGTAGGTAGGTCCGTAAATTCCGTCGACGTGCGAAGGGTTTGGCACGGAAACACGTAATGAGCTAACAATCGGTCTGTGAATCTACGCAATAACGGTTTTGTTCTTTTTTTCGAATACCGCAAAAAAAAAAAAAACTTTGAAGTCCGTGCAAGGGTGACGCTCGGGGGCGCCACTACAACATGTAAGCATAAATCGCTAAGAATGAAGCTGCGAAATATAATAATCTGTACTTTTTAATTATACCAATAGCCCAGCCAATAGACCCCGCCCGGTGCCGTAATTTATATGAAAACGTCCAATCACATTAGAGCGTGCGGACGTCGAGTGTCACTCGCGCGGGCAAAGGAATAATAATCATACCGCAATATTAAAAATGGAACACCGTTACCTTTTTTCTTGGATGCAATATTTGAATCGTGTAATTCGATCTGACAAGATGAGTCCGGAACGTCTTGGAGGTGAGATTTAAAAAAAAAGAAACGATGGCATAGATAGATAGTAGGTAAAATAAAAAAAGAAAAAGGATAAAACAGATCAACTTTGCGATAAAATCAGATAAAGATCAATGTTTTTGTTTTAGTGGATACTCACTAACAGTCATTAAAATACAAAAAAATAACAAAAGTCAAATTCAAAAAATAACAGTTACTTTATAACAAGACTACAAATTAAATCACCGACCAATTTCCTTTTTATTTTCGCTTTTGTTCACATCGTCTAGCCATTACACAATTTGGATCTAATATGGCCGCGTAACACTCCCGATAAGTAGCCCCTAATTCTTCATACGAGAATTTACGTACATCTTACACTGTGCCTGTATAATTTACAGATCTGGCGGATGCCTTCTCACAAATTATGATACGAAATAACACATTTCTCTCTTGGCCGAAGCTATAATGTAGGGAGTCTCGAAATTAACCATAATTGCTTAATTCGGAGCTCATGCGTTGTTTGCCCCGATCCAAGCCGCAAAGGGTTTGTGTGATCGAGACGGAGATATGAAAAATTGTAAGTAAGAAAGAGATAGATACAGCGAGTTAGATATCGGCGCCGAAGGTGATAGTGATGTGGTCTTAGTAGTTTACAATGGTTGTAGAACATAAATTAAACTAGGCATGGAGTGGTTAGCGGCATAAAATGAAGTGTAATACAATATTTTTAATATAATATACAATATAATTATAATAACAAAACTATATTCTTGATCCGCGTCAGAACTGAACAAACCGATATAAGTGTTTGTACTATTTTTCATATTTTCATCGAATGGTTATAAAACGTAAGTCAGATCAATCTTTGTTCAATTTATACATCTCAAAACCACTAGTAGAACTTTCACTTAACGAGATTTTCAGTATGTTTTCTTAAGTGAATACTTAGTCATTAAAAAACCCAAGTTGAAAACATATTGCAGTCACATGGTAGGTCTGTAATCGACAAAGTACTAAGAACATCACTACGTCTGCGCCAGTCTCAAATATCAGCACATCACATTATGAAACGTGTAAAGTGCTGACTTAAGCATATTTTTTTTTAATCTCTTCTTACCTCTACTCGTATTTATCGATAAAGTACAAAGCACATCACAACGTCTGCACCAGTGCACACCTTCCAAGTAATGGCTGTAACGTGTGAAGGGAGTAACAGCGATCATTATGCCCTCAGTTTTTATGTTTTTATCAAACCGATAATGACGTGGGATATGAAAGCGTTTGTCACTGCAGTGGCTGAATTTAATGGTTTTTTTAAAGCTATTTAGATTACAGTTTACAGTTATTTATTTATTTATAACTATCGCACCATCTCCCCCCCTCCCCTTCCTGTATTAATAGAGGTAGAGGAATAGTCCTCTACCCAAAGGTTGACAGAAAGAGACCACTCACTCATAAGACTGCATTGTACAATTTTATGTACATATTCTCTGTTGTATTTTGTTGGTGTACTATAAAGAGTTATCTAATCTAATATTAAGACAATTTAAAAACCGCCAGTGTGCATATGCGACTTTCTGCCGCCGCAAGTCGCGACTGACAACGCGTCATCGAATGACCCCAGCTTTATTCATGAGGGTTACAGTCGAGAGCTGTGGCGAAAGTACGCCGAAACTGCGCCCTAGGTCTTATTGTTTTAGTTTTGGTCCTCTGCAGCTTTTTCCGCGCAAAACATAATTTTAGACCGCTTAGTGCAGTGGTCTACATGTCGGACTTCTAACACCAAGGGTCGCGGGTTCAATCCCCGTACAGTACAAGCATAAGTGTGCATGAACATGTGTGTTTGTACTGGTCTGGGCGTTTTCTGTGTATAATATGTATTTATTTACAAAAAAAAATATTTAAGTATGTTTATCTGTTGTCTAGTACCCATTACGCAAACCTCGTAGCTTAATTTGGGAGAGAGAAATCTATAATCTCGTTGAGAATTGGTGTGATTGTTGTAAAATATTATTACATATTATATTATTATTATTATATTGACCTTTAAATTATCAAAATACAGTATGGACTTTAGCAATCAAGTACAACGTAACTTTCTACTGGCTAAAGCAGTGTAGTATTTATTTATTTAAGCTTTATTGCACAACAAAAATATAAACAAAACTTACGCCGTAGGGCATTCTCTACCAGTCATACCTTTGGGCTGAGCAGAAATGATTAGTGGCCGGTGTGACAAAATAAATAAAAGAGAAAACAATGATACTAATATAATAAGACACATGCGATTAAATATAAATCATACAATGCATTTAAGAAGTAGGAATACACATTTAAAAATACACATAATATACACTTAATAATTATGACGAACTCTTTAACAATTATCTATGATGAATTGATGACGGTCATGTCAGAGATCAGCTTTTACAACTACGTAGGTAAACTCAGAAACCATACCTCTTCATAATATTAAAGTATGGATTTACAATAATGTACCAGTTGTAAGAGATTTTGATTTAAATAGGCATCATCTTGAAGTTTTCTTAATATATATTTTTTATTTTTTTTAGATGACGTGATTTGGGGGCCACCATTATTAAGGTACGTCAAGTTACAACTGCTTTGACTCAATATTGTAGGCTAGCCACATGTCTTAAAATCGATTCCGATATGAAACCATTTCGACACAAAAATAATGTTTGAAAAGCCATTTATTCGGATTTTGCCGCCGATGAAATGACGATCATCGCCAAAACAAATGGGACATCAAACAAATCCATCAAATTCGATGCCTTTTTAGCCTTTTTATTATATTGCCTCCAAAGCCCGAGCTTCGATAAATATTTGAATAGCTGATCCCATTGTTACGGCAAACTTATTTTGAAAATCGTAAAATTCACTCGTGTTTAGTGTCGTACCACTACAGTGTTGTTGTGTTGTGTTTGACTACCTCGTTGGTTAAGTGGAAAATTTTCTACATTCGAGAGGTCCTGGATTCGAATCCCAGGTCGAGGCAAAATTGTTTCTGAGATTTTCTGTCATGAATTTCTCAAAAACAGCACAGAATCGGGAAGTTGGCGGTGTAACACCCCCGTGCCTTGGAAAGCACGTTAAGCCGTTGGTCCTGCGCCAGATCTCTCTCCGGTCATGTCGGATTGTCGTCTCACCGAACTTCGAGAGTGATGGAACAGTGAGTGCACCTGTGTATTGCGCTCACACTTGTGCACTATCCTATCCTAGGTGCAAGAAATTGAAATTAAATGGTTGAACTTTAATATGTGCTGTTGTGCAGCACCTTATCATAGTATACTTATTAACACTTTGACGGACGAAAGCCAGACAATAGATGTTTTTATTGTTATAACTGCTATAGCAGTCTACTGTCCATTAAAGTGTTAAACTTAGTTTTATCACTGAAGCGTTTTCTTGTCAACGAAATATCAGAGCAGCCTTTAAAACTATAGCTTTCCCGACAGAAAATATGAAGGCTGAAAATTTTTTTTTATATCGATATGTGAGATGTATCTTTAGTATAACAAGTAAATTTTCACATCCCTACTCGCATCAAATATGTTTCGAACGATGTTTGCGGGTGATGTGTCCCCGCGATGCCAAAACGTTATTTTAGTTTGAAATATATTGAGCATTAAAACTGTAACATTGGTTTTTAGTATTTAAATCATTTCAACCGCATACCAAACCATGTCGTTATATAAAGAGAATTATTCAATTAAGTTTCTATATTTTTAACATTGCACACAATGCATTTTTTTACAATGTGAAATTAAAACACACAGAAAAACGGACTGCGACAGGCGGGACTCAAACCCGCACCTCTCGCAAGCCAGGCGATTTCTGTACCAATTGAGCTACCGTGACACTTACTCATCGGTCCGAATTTCTTTAAGATAATTCAATTTTGAAACGAAAATATTTTAAAGTTTTAATATTTTTTTTTGCATTCACATTACATACTATTTTATTAATATCGGGGGAAGTTGTACCTACATTAAATTGGCAAATGGTTTATTTATTTATTTAATAGCTTCTTCACAAAGTTGTGTATAATGGTGGACTTAATGCCGGAGGCATTCTCTACCAGTCAATCACAGGTCCAAGCAGAGAACATTATATATAAAAATTAAATTATAACACACGTAACCCTACGTGAAAATTAGATTTTTTTTATGCAGCGAGTATCATTACTAAAATAAATAAAAAGTTGCTTGATTTAACACATTCATGTCTCAAATTTACTCCTAAATTCAATCAGTACGTTATAATAACTCTAATATTACAATGAATCAATACAATATAGCTGTCGTGATATTTCTTTAACAGCAATATTTCTTAGTTTGTGGCAATTCCGGTGGGTATAGCTTATTGGTGTTAAATTTTGACCGAATTCGGCAGCTCAGATCGGAAATTGGACGCCTCAGGCAACCGTTATTATTTCTTTTGTATCACTCTTACAGCACGCTTCTCGCAAATTGCATCAGCAACACCATTTCGCGATTGATCTTTTCATTAGGTCCATTAAAGGAATTTCTTTTGGAGTTTAGAAGGGAGCTTTTGCGAAAAATTTGCAATTTTTAAAGTACGTTATGCTATAACACTAGAAACAATGACAGGATTTGATTTTATTATAAACGCTTCATGTAATAACTACATCACCATCTTTAAATAAATCGTAGGTATATTCGTACTAAATAAAATTTTGATGCATGCAGAAATTAAAACTGATGTGATCTATCAAACATTAAAATGCTTTGTGCATTTGCTGTCTTTTAGAAGTCTTATTGATGACATAGCATTCAAGCACACGGTGTAGATACATATAGGCACACAAACTGCGCTATGCCTGCACCTATATACAACATATACCTAACTTATTCTAACAATAAGCTGTAAGGACATTCTAAATTAAACTAATTAAAATATCCAACTACTGAAACAGGATCATCATTTAAACCAAACACTAACAAACTTCAGCTAAGTGGAACGGCCAATTCAAACAACCCGATAATCTAAACTCCTTTGTGATTATTTTAAGGTACGGCTTTTTCCAAGCCAATGAAGACACAGTAGGCTTATTTCATTGAAAATTGTCGCTATCGCATAGGCTAGGTCACATCTTATTTATGATAGTTATTTTGTTCTTATAACACAATTAAGTCAGTTGATTACTGTGAGATTTGTATTAAAAGACAAAAAAATTGGCGGATTAGTTGTAGGTACTTAAATTTAGATATGCTTGCAACATAGATAAACCTTACGGTGGTGACGCAACCCATCATACAACTTTAGAAATTCAATACACATACAATAAGTTGGCGGTAAAAAGATTTCTAATAAGTCACGGATAATGCCTTAGTGGCCATTTATGTGAAATATGATTTATTTCATTACTAAGTTTTAAGTTATGTGTATTCTTAAATTCTGAGATTAGGACCAAACAATAACAAAAAACTAATTATTAACTAAGTAATAATTTTATAGCATTTTTCTTTCGATTGACGGAAAAGTGAACCTGCTGCACAGCCCTCAAATGTAATTTAACACAATCGTACTGTAATTACATCCTCTTTTTGTTTACCAGTCACGATCCCACTGATTGTTTCGCCGCGGTGACAGGCACCCCCGGGACGAATGGCGGGAATCAGCGGGAATCTTCCCGCCATTACGTCTTCCAAGATGGCCGCGACCCCGCCTGACCCATCCGTCAAGCGCGAAGGTGGAACATCTGTTTTAACATGTCAGACTGGCAGTTAATAAAGCCGTTCCAAATTCAAAGCTTAAAAAGTTTTTCTGTTTACATACGGAGAAGGCGCGATTCTGTGAACGCTAATCTTGACGACGTGGATTTGTGGTGGCTGTCAACGGTTTTTTACAAGGTAACTGTCAGATTAAAATATTTGACGTGTTAATTCTATTGCTAGTTGGAACTTGATTTGATTCAGAAGGAGGAGTTGATCCTCACAAAAAAATATTGCAGAATTCAAAAGTTGTAAATGAACACATCTTATGGATTTGTTGGACATGACAAACTGTGTAAACTTCGAAATCTTGATATTCTATAAAATAATTCAGACATTATAAATTATATATATTCGAAAGAGATACTGTGGAAAATTCAGTAATAAGCCTATAAATAAAATTGACAATGATTGTAGCAAAAACCCTCGCGATTCCAATCAGTCCACATAATTGATCGGCCCCAAAAAACTTAAATAAGAAATAATTGGCCCAGTGAATAAAATAGGTACGCAAACAGATCATTAGTCCACACCCGACAATTACATCGAGACCTTCGTCAGCCTCCAATCATCCGAAAACACCTGTCATGGTTCCTCTCTTTCTTTTAATGAAGACATTTAGTTCCTCGCAGGTGTCCGGGACAAAATAAAAGAGGTCTCAGTATGCATCCTTGCGGCATGCCAACATTTCGGTTTTTGGGCAACCGTTTAGTATTTAAAAGGAGTGTATGTCATGCTTAGGTTTTTGAGCCATGCTGCTTAAAAAATAAGAAATTTAATTGGTTGTTACTAACTAAACCCAGTGACTCGGTCGAGCATCTAGTTTTCGAATTGCTTTAGAAAAACATTGACTTATGCATTAGCACAAATCATAATGTATAATCGTCAGTTTTAAATCATAATTTTTGAGTATATAGAAAATTTTATACAAAATCGTTACGTGATCGAATCTACCGTCAAAACCTGCATCACTACGTGACTCCCGATGTAATATTTTAAATACGCTTTGTCTTTTTATTTACAAGTTTTTTTTCATCCGCAAAAGTTTATTGCTACAATTTATAGCGGCACAAAGGTGCATAATAAATCGTATCAATTCGTATAACAGATGTACTCAATTAAGTTGTAAAGTTACAATATTTTTACGGCTAGGGAAGTTAATCGTTGCTATTCAACCTTCATGTTTAATTTGGTCTAAACAATACGACTCCATCGAGTGTTATATAAAAGAGGTCGTCGGTTTTACAAGTAAGATTTACGAGCAGTCTTTGATGTAACCAATTGAAGGAACAGGTATAAAAATGAAAATTCTGATGTTAATTTAGAAATCATGACAAAGGCACTCATGAAATCAATGTTTCAATGACGAAACCAAAACGTCTACAATGTTTTCCTATACGAGCTCAGTGCTTCGACCGAACGAATACACCACTTTTTGCTTTGCTTAAAACCAACTCGACGTCCGTACGTTACTGGACGATTTCTTTTTTTATCCACAACTTTCCGTGAAACAAGTCGAACAACGTTTCGCGTTTCAAAATTCGAAAACTCATTGACATTTTAGACATTCTACTGCCAAATGAAAACGACGTTTGCCTCTACAGACAATAACAAAACGGGACCCAATTCCCATCTGAATAAGCTCAGAATTCAAGCATTGCTTATGTACCACCTGCAGCGAAATGGAAACAGAATAAAACGCTCCTTTAAGATAATACAAGAGATTCAAGTATTGAGCCCTCATTACAATCGTGGACTTTATTCACAATCGATTAAAGGCAATTCTCGGTTGGATAAAACATCGATTGGCTGTTCGATATAAAACTTATTGAATGATCACTGATTAGATGATTATCGGAGCAGAGTTGCGGCGTCGTGGATGTTGTACGAACATTTTATATGGTAATTGAAATGTAATATAAGCATTCGCTTTCTGTGCTTCATTATCTGTGGTTTATTCGGTATCGGTAACATGAGCGTTGTGCATGTACTCTCATGCCTTATCAACGTACCCAAATATGTCAAACTATTCCAATTGATCTTGAACTCTATGTAAGCAACTTTCGGTGGTCTTTTGGTTATAGAAATTTCTTGGTTGAAGTTAACTTCATGTGCAGAGCTGTACATCTCGAATTAGTTATTCTGGAATAATTATGATAAGCGTTGTATCGATTACATGAATTTTAATGACTGAATCCGATCTGAGCGAGTTACATATCGAGACGTCGAATGTATCTTCGAGTTCTTACAAAAAAAGAGGACAAAAGGGCAGATGCGGCCAGGACTGCACAATTAATTTCATAATAAAAATAACGTCTCTATCCAGAGGAAACCATTTCTCCGAAGATTTGACGTATTATAAATTTTTGTGTGAATGCTTTTTGTGGGTGTTACGGTCGCCATATGCCGGGTCTAATGTTTTATTCAAGCTCGTTCCGAATGTATGGATGACCGGTAGTTTTTTTAGGTTTGCACTAGTATGAAATTAACAAACATGCTGTGGAGATATGAGCCATGGAAAATGGAGTTAATGCACTATTCAGTTTGATAAACTATTTCAACAATGTCTTTATGTTAAAAAAATTTCAAACCATGTATTTGTATTGTCAGGTTAAAACAAAATGTAAATAAATCGCGAAATAATCCGTAAAGTGTCTCATTTCAAAATCTTTATGTTAAGTTTCACAAAATTATAAGGATCAATAAATGTGTAGATTGGGGTAAATCTCTTTATGACTGAGCTGATGCCGTGTGCCCGTGTAACGTTCAAAACTCTAATTAATTCATAAAAACTAATAATGGAATACTATGTGGTCACTATAATCAAAAACGACGAAGCTCACTCCTGCTCGGAGCAAAACCAATGAAAAAAAAAACACTACGAAACAAGTTACAGATGTTCAAAAGCACCCCTCATGCGAAACTGCAAAAAGGCCATAGAAATCATTAGGGTCAACAAATAATGGGACAGAAATAACAAAAGCATGTCAATCTATCGATAATGTAAGAATTGGTTGATCAAGTTTCATTTTAATTTCTGTTGAGGTAAAGTTCCATTTATGTTAAAGAGTTTTGTCGTTCTCTGGTGCTGTCGTGTGTACATTTTGGGGCCGGTTATGTATTGCCAGCCACAATAAAAGCATTTGTTCCATATTTGTAGTTATTGTTGAATTTCGGAATAATCGTGCGAATTCAAGCAAGGTTGATTTTCTCGAACGGTTTGAATAGAGGCGTATTAATTGAATAATCAAAGTTTAACAACGCAAATTGAGAATCAAACACAGGGAAATAAATTTGTTACTATGCAGAAATTGGGGAACAAAAGAGCATTATGTAAACTACAAAATGGAAATACATTATGCAAAGGGCTTATAAATACCACAAAGAGGGAAAAAAACAAGGACAGATATGCAGTGGCTGCTTATAATAAAATTGACTGAAAGGTTTCTACAAATATTTCGAGTGTCGTGAAATATGGAAGATACTTCAATCTTTCTATATGGGCTATATGGGGTATGAAGTAAGTAGATACGCAAGCATGATAATTTTCATGACTTTAACCAAGAGACCAATAATAAATGCAATTTAGTTAAATTTGAAATTGTCTCTATGTAACAGATGGTTGAAACATGCTGATTCATAGTTTAATGACTTTATGGCGCTTACGATATTGTTTTAGGTTCGGTGGCGCCAAACATATGGTGAAGGATCTAAGGGCTGCTCAATAAGGACTTTTACGATTGTAAAAAAGACTAGTAAAACCATTTTGGGCCTCGCTCGACAAGGCATAAAAGTTTGTTTGTCTACCCACTTGTTGAAGATGTAAAGGAAATAGTATGCCACTGTTGGGCAGCCTCTTTCAGATATCATTTTTAAGTTCGGAAGTTAAGGAAGTTTTGGTGTGATGTTCTTTTTAATTTTTTTGACATGTACTTTTAAAGTTACTGCTGATATTTATGCAGCAATATAGGTAATTAATTGAGGGTTAATAAATATTGTTATTTTTGTTTTTAAATAATGTTAATCTTTTCAATGTTTTACGAGAATATCTCATTTGCGAATTCCGTCTTACTTGGTACTGTGTAGGGAAACCTGACCAAATATTTTTATGATATATTTAATTATTACAGTAAGTATCCATAAAACTGTTTCTGTAACTCACAACAATATTGTAGAGCAGACCCTTGATGAATATAACTGCTCTTGCTTGACAGTTATTTTTTACAAAGTAAGTTTGGACTTTTAAAAGGATTACTGTCATTCTCGTCTTTGTTCAAAAATGTAGAGTCATAACTGTTGAATGTAGAATGCCATTTTAGCGTGCGTCATTTGCGATAATAGTATACTTCAATTATCGACCACTTTCAAGGGTATAGTAATTTTGTTATCTTAGGTTGGCATATTTGTTTGTTTATGGTGTTTCAAGTGGTTCTGTGAAGTAAAGTCGTAAAGTTTTTGAGTTAGGTACCAATATTGCAATTTAAATTATTTGTCTTTACCATATTCAAATGCGTCAGGAAAGTACTAGACTAAAGTGAACTTACTTTTTTTGATAATGGTGAAATTGATAACATACAATGTAAGTACATAGTTTACTACATCAATCCCTATATTTATGTTTTTCGATTATGATATCAAACTACATCATTATCATGCTATAATCATGCATGATGTGTATCATATTTAAATAGATCATCGACACCTTCGTTCTTTTTGTGGGACGCGTTTACGCTATACTAATTTAAAGGTCCATCAATCATTTCTCAAAGAAACGCAATCTATGCAGCAGGCAATAAACCGGCCCTACCTGGGGTGGAATCACAGAAAAAACTTACAACTGACGCGACCGTAAACCTTAGAGAGATATCTCAATTTATGTACCACCGCACAATCGACAGGAATCAATTTGTTCTCAGAAGTCGCATTGGTGACAATGTTTTCGACTCAATTATCTATCCGTCTGGGTTTATTAATGCCTTTGATGCTACCGTCTCCGAGGATATCGTTTAAAAGCAAAAATAAAACTTGAGCGCGGATAGAATTTCTTGAACAGATACTATCTCGTGACGCCTCATTTGAGGCCAATACGCCGTATTTCCATCTCACATTCCTGCATTTTGAATAAAGCTATATTTCAATGGCGGACAGCGACCGATACCTATCAGACAGCCTTCAAAGGTAACAAACTTGACAACTCATTCTGTACTAAATTTTTGTGCTCATAGAGTGTGAACAGTTACGGATAAATTATAGGCTAAAACAAAAATCGAGGGTCGAAACTCGAATAGGTTCTAAGAAATTATATTTAGATGTTATCGGCTTTGAGTTTCGGCACCGCTAACGAAGGTTGGGTTTGAGTACCTGTTTGTGTTTTTTTCTGATCCCTGCGAAGCACCCACATGTCATGATGCGAGAGCGAGATAGCTGATTTATAGATGGCCACCGATTGTCATCAGATTTTTCACTGTCGCATTTTAGAGTACAATGCGCTTTGTTTCTTTTTTAACTTCTGTTGTGTAATGTTTCGTCTCTTCAACTTTGTTTTCATCATTGTCATCCTAATCTTTATCAAAACGTTTCACTATGGCTTTTATGCTTTATTAAGTTAATTGGTCGTTTATCGCGTTCGCAAGTCAATATCATTTAATGATCATTTATCGTTCTTTATTAAATAAGTCCACGTGTGAAAACCAGTAGGTGACAATGTGATAACGCTATCTATAGCTCTACGGTTGTATTGGCCCCTAACACATATGTTGCAGGTAACGCTCTTTTGTCCGTATAAAAGTGTAGATAATGAATGTCCGATGTGTTTAGGGTACCGGTTTTTATGGAAGAGATGCCTACCGTTTGGTTTTTGTTACAAGTGGTTTAACCAATGCTATTTTAACTTGGGAAGTTGGTTTTGAAAATGTCTGATGTGAATGACGACTGCGAGCATGGTAATCGGATTTAATCATGTTAGTAATCAAGAAGATATAATGCTATTTTTAATGTCGATTAACTAAAGATTTGAAATTTCATTTATATTTCCATTGCACCAGGAGTTTCCTAATTATCTGTAATAACCGAAGTCAAAAACAGAACGGAACCATAATAATGCCCATAACCTTCCCACTCTTGACAGTTTTTTTTATTATTAGCCTCGTTCCCTACATCTGTCGTGTTTTGTTATATTTTTTGTGTAGTGGCCAGTGCCCGGCCGTTATAGATTGGTCGGCCCCTAATAGTGTACAAGTAATGAGCTTCAAAATTGGTAATGACTGTATAAAGTTTGAAACTCATGCGTTTTGATACCGTAATTTTGAATTATGAGTTCATATCCTGCCTTCGGTTTAAACAGGACGTTACTGTATGGATCGTTTGTTTTCGAACAATCAGTACCGAACCAACTGGGATATTTTCGGTGGGTGGAAATAAACCAATCACGGTTATGTTATCATCGATATGTAAGTGTTATGGTAATGTAAGTGCTGTCAGGAGTGAGTGGCTTAGAAGATATTTTTTATGTCATAAATTATACCTTAAGACAGTGGAAGGCACTCAACCATTTTCATTATCACTTTGTATTAAGATGATAATATCATTTTCAAGGACGTTGAAACAAGATTATGCACTTAGTTTCAGCCAGTCCTTATTAAATCTACGTTCAACTTTGCCCACATTTACATTGTACTTATAACCGTCATTTGTCATAGCATCCCTCTGAGTTTATTTTCTATTGATTTTTAAAATTGGAACCTTGGCTGCCCCTAAATTCGGTTGCAATACAAGTGTCCCAAATCGAATTTCATTTGTTTAATTGAGCAACCAAATATTTGGCCCAATTCTGTCGATGCCGTTAGTTTTTTTCGTGCTCTGTCAATACGTCCATTAATAAAGGACAACATGACGCGTCGCGCCAATCCCCATGCTGAATCGAAGTTACTGCCGGCAGCACAGGATAAAATTTTGCGATCTCTGATAACATAGCTAATGAAAGACTGACCGTGTTATTGGCAGATGATAATTGTTTCGGAGTTTCGTTATAGCACTTATTTCCGAAGCCTCATCATAACAAGACTCACAAGTCAGATTAATCAATGGAAGGAATCAAACTACCTATTCATTGATGCTTTAGTTTATAAAGTAGAAACGTTTAAGATACAACATCGGATTCTTTACGACTTTGCGAGAAAAATATGAGGCCAAATAATTTTGTAAGAACTATAAAGTAACTTTATTTTCGCTTAAACAGTTCAAACTCTTTTGGCATGGCAAATACGTTTAATGGCTTTCGATGTTTCACCAGTTGTAAAAATTTTATTGTTCAATTTTACGTCTGTCATGGATGCCCGGCTAAGTTTACTGTCGGTTTTATGTGGCCGAAGTCTTTTGACCATTGACCACACCATCTTATACACCCGGATAATTGGTAGTATTTGTCTACTTTCTGTATTTTATTGTGTCTATAATTTTAAGTAGCCTTGCCCGCTCATAAATACCTTACGGCTTATTTATATGTCACGTTTGAAACTTCTCTTGAACTTTGCAATGCACCAGACGCATACACGTTTCGAAACTACTCCAGATTTACGTCGATGATAAACTTTTATGCATCTCGATGTTAAGAAATTTCCAAAAACGCGTGATTCTCAACACTGAACCGACGATAAATCGTCTTGTAAATGGACGAGCCGTTTCACAATAAATATCTGATCTAACACCGTCTTCCTGCCCACGCTCATAATTCAGAGAGAATTATTGGTATAAATTAAATAAACATCTCAAGTGGGACATTTACAACGAATGTCCAAGTCACCGCGAAATTATTTATAGAAACTCTTACTTACGCCCGAGATAGTTTTAATTGGGTGCAGAAACATTTCTAGCTAAGCCGTACGCTTGCGTTTAAAATGCTATAATGTTAGCTGTAAATAAAGTCTTTATAGTGTCAATAAACACGTTGCTAGATTCCCGGTCATAAATTTTGCAATAATAATTTTCGAGCCTCAAATACTTAGTGTTTGATTATGTGGTTGTAAACCGCCCAGAGTGGGTGTTAAATCTTTTTCTGATTTTCTTACGCCTAAACGAACTTGAATGCGATAAAAAGAGAGATTTTATGATACGGGAATCTTTAAAGCATTGTTCATCTTGGGTGGGCGAGTGATGGCGTGCGTGATGCTGGCCTAATAAACACTTGTTTCGCGGTCACTTCCCATTTTAATGTTTGTTTTCATATTAGAAGAAGGAGAACCGAGGTTCTATTCAGTCGGCTACAAATTTATTGGGCTTGTTTATTCAAATGTTGCTTTAAAAGCGTACTCCAACATTGTGGACAGCAATGAAATAAAAGCTAAAAGTATAATGTAAACTACAATGTTTGTTCTTTGCTCGTCTTGTATTTAATTTACTTACCTTTGAATGTCTATAATATAACAACATCACATATCACATACATTGATCTGACTCCGTGGTAATTAGCTTAAGCACTTGTGTTACAGATATAAGAATCAACAGCGGTATTACGAATAACTTATATAAATATAACTAAAAATAAATATGTAATGTAATGTAAATAAATAAATATTCATGCACACAAATGTTTGTACAGTGCGGGGATCGAACCTGCGACCTATTGGTTAATAATCAACTTCTTAACACCATTACACCAAAGTGGTTGTCAAAATAAATGGCGTTAGATTTGTTAGGATGAGTGTTCCTGGAAGGAAATACCTTGCGTTTTCCTTGGAGAAAATTCCTCTAGGTAAATCTTATTACTTTGGAAAATGTACAATAACTATAGCTGTATATGAATAGAATACGAAGAAATTATATTTCTATGCTTTTATCAAACAAACTACTTTCCACCTAAAACGTGTATACCAGACATCCGTGTTTCACACGTTTTTAACACAAACAATCTATTAATTCTACTCTATTGCCACTACTAAATCCCAAGTCGCTATCACATCATCAAAACACCCTACTTAGATTTTATAAGCGTCAGCTGCTTTGACATAAATTCAAAACATAATCATACGTAGCTATTTCTTCGAAGAGTGACTTGTAAGCCGCTGAATAGCCTCCGCCGTCGTGTCGACATTAAATTTCATCTCGAAGACATCTGTCAAGCCAACAAGATCAACTTTGTCGCTGCCTTTGCTACTAATTTCCCTTTGCTCCCATTTATTGAGTGTGATTGGATTATTTCCGTGGCGAGTTCTCCTCTTCCTTACAGAGCTAAAAATAATATCGCTTTTAAGATTTCATTTTATTATTCGAAGCGTGCTCGAGTCTCAATTTTCCATTCGCAGCAAATACCAACGCTCTTCGAAGCGAAGGTGACGACGAATTCTGTATTGATAAAAAATCGACACGACGCATTTGTATCCCAATTTGTTTTCCAATATATCATTGGACATGGGGTCTATCGGTAGAACCTTTATAAGCTCTGCTCAATACATCGGAACCCGTCATTGATTCTGATAATGCTCAATGGCTTCTTCATTCATTCGTGTACAGGAATGTACGTATATCAAACGTTATAGGCGTGTCGCTTGATAAAAGCCATATTTTATTACACCATGTACAAGCACAAATGGAAAAGAAATCGGATGGCGCAACACAAAACAATGGGACGAACAAAAACTTTCCCGTCCAAAAAATATACAACGAAACAATTAAGTCTTTAACGAAAAACTTTCCGAAAACTCGCCAACTTAATACGACGAAAATCACTTAAGACTCCTAAGTCTGAGCATTTCGATCTCCCAAAAGTTTTTGCGTGAGAAGAGACAGGAGTGAGTGTCATACATTTTGATGCTCAGTTTTTGCGGGCGTCTGTTATTGTTGAAACAAAAACGCCTGTTGTTCGCTTGTCTCCCGTTTTTGTGGACCTGACAAGTTACACGACGGCCGGCTTTAATTTGTCGTGAATAATTACGTAATTATTTGTCCCCGATGTTGAATTGTTACGTTTCGGGACAGTGAAGTTAAAAGCACAGTTTAAACTTCCGAAGCTAATTACTTGATGCGCTTTAAAATTAAACGTATTTACAAAGAGCTCGAGTGCGGTATTGAAGTATTAATTAGCAAGTTTTTACGTTTTTATTCAAATCTACTGCTTTGTAACTTTCGTATTAAGTGATGATGACACAGTTTAATTTATTGAGGAAGTTATAATTGTACTTATATTTACGACCGTCTAACTTTCTCAACACTTAATTACCTTCTTAAGGTAAAAGGAATTAAAAGTTAACTCTCCTATTTCAAGCTGAATTCGGACATTCCTCGACTTGTTCAATTTAAAGTGTTTGTTCCTCTCCGAATAAATTACGTAATAAATCGACTCATCCAAAATTTGTGCATCTAACTTGGGATGGACTTTTCTTTTGATAATTGGCCCTTATCCAAATTAGCTGGGGTATGTCTATGGAATAATAACTTTCCATAACGTTGACTGTACACAGTGAGGGGTGAAACAACAAAATGAACTGTCAACGGGGACGTTCAAATCCAATTATTCTTGGCCTCACAAACGCTGAGATTCAAATTAACCTTCATTCTCTTCCCTTTTTACAAGCTATGACTGGATTTAGCGAAGTTTTCCTTTTATGCTATGACACCGGTGATTAAGATTCATTTTTATTTGCAGGCCGGAAATTATAATGGCTTTATAACAGGCCAGAGTTTCTTGAGAGATGTTTGGGTTATCAAAAATGTCATCTCGGTCTTCAATGGGATTAGGCTAAAAGCGATCGGGTAGTGCTTTTGTAATGAGCCTCTTTGCGAACTGAGGTGAGACAAATTTATCTTGTTAAAGCTCTTTTAAATTAATCTGTCATTCCACAATTTTCTTTTAAGTAAAAAGTGTCTTATAGTGGAAATGTTTATAGGTGTGATTAGCACTAAATTAAATTCTAGCATACTTATTCTCATATTCAAAGTGGACTTAGCAATTTGTCTGTCTATTTGGGTTCGATCCTGGGGTCACTTATGTTTGTACTGTGCTGGCACAGTACAAACATAAGTGTGCATGAACATGTGTGTTTGTACTGGTCTGGGTGTTTTCTATGTATAATAATATGTATTAAATTACAAAAAAAAAGTATTTAAGTATGTTTATCCGTTGTCTAGTACCCATAGCACAAGCCTCGTAGCTTTATTTGGGACTAGAGAATTGGCGTGATTGTTGTGAATTATTTATTATTATTTGTCTGCCTGTAGATTTTAATTAATATTCGCCGTAGTGTTGTAATTTCATTGTCAATACATAGTACGTTTTGATCATTGTAAGATAATTTCAATTTACTGGTTCTTTCTGAGCAAACTTTTCGCGTGTGCTTTTGCGCCAGCGCTTTACTTTTCAATTAGCAAAACTTTGCATTCCATTTGGTTTCATTTTCTTCGCGTTTCCCAGAAAAAAGGTGTTCAAGGCAAGTTTAATGCGTGTGTTGTTTTATGTTCGACTTAATTGTGTGTTTACGTCTGTAATTGTCTTTGTTTTGTTCTTAATTTATGAGCCACTTCGGGTGGACATAATGATATCTTTCTTTAATTTTATGTGGTTCAGTGTTTTTATAGCTTTCATAATTATGATTTTTATCTTCGGAAAGATATAGTTTACGGTCAACTTTAAAAGTTGTGTTTTATTTTGTAATCAAGAAAATACTGGTTTTAATACTCTCTTTTAATTTCGTGCGTTACTTGTAGTAAAAAGTAGTGATGGACATTGAGGAGCCCTAACGAGGACGCGGTAGACCACCGACAACCTGGACTAGAACAGTACAAAAAACATGAAGACGATGGGACTACACCCGGATATGATGCAATTAAGACCTGAATGGCGTTATAAGATTACAAAGGCCGACCCCAAAAGACATGGGACATAGGAACGGAGGGCGTAGAAGAAGACTTGTAGTAAAAAGTAGCCAGATTCAAGTCTCTTTTGTAAGTGTTAAAGTGTCACATTAGAAAACGGTCGTTAGTTATGTTTGATTCCGCTAGAGCAGCCTCTCCGCTAATCTATCGACAAGAGTAGGACTCGATACTTGATACGAAAACGAGTGATCAATCAGTTCGGGAAATCAGTCCGGATTAGTCGTGCTAGTGACGAATTGTCCCGTAATTGCCACCGTCGGAGGCAGACATTTTTTTCGGGTAAAGACAAAAGTCGTATTCGCTTAAATAACCCGATAGCGATTGATGGCCCCTGTGACAGATGAGAAACGAATGTGCCAGATCGCAGTCACAAAATCTAGCTGATAAGTAGACCCATTCCGAAATAAGATAATGGCTACTAAGTTCAATTGTGAGATTGAAAGCACTCTGTAATTGAGACCTTCTTTAAACATCAATGTAATTATTTACCCAACTGCATACTCTTAAACTATATAGCCTGGGGACGACCTAGTAAAGGGCGATGATCGGAGTTGGATACGGAAACTGAGAGCCAAATGGTGTGACGCATCCTGAGGGAGGCCTGCGTCTAGCAATGGACGGATACTGGCTCATATGATGATGTGGAAGATGATACTCGTAAAAGACACTATATTTTACAGTTCGTCTTCTTCCGTCGTAATGTATTTTTATAATATTAAAACTTATTTTTAATATTCAATCATCTATCAACATCGAAGTTTTTAAAATATTTATCCTTCCATCTTTCACTTAACACTTGCACAGACATTTCAAATGGTGGTCTACTATATATATTTCTACTGTGCCTTATTGTAAGCGCTCAGAGGATTATGGTAATGAACGATATCCGCTTTCCATAGTTATAGTGGTGCATTGGCAGACGCATTGGAAATCACTATCTTTTGTTCACTGTTATCTGTATTGCCAATACCTTTATTAACTGAGTCCCCCGATCCGGTGGAACCCTATTTATTTTTATCTAGATGAACTCAAACAAAACTCAACCAAAGGTATGACTGGTAGAGAATGCCCTACGGCATTAAGTCCACTTTATCTCACAACGAGTGACCTTAACAATAACACAAAGATAAATTTATTTTCATATCCAGATCAATTTAACTGGCTTCTGACTCAATACCATCTGCATCAAGGGCAATAGCGTAGTTACCAAGGCTTAATTTTTTTTCGATCGACGATGAAAACTAAAAGATTTATTGGTCCGACATTTGGCTGAGGAAAAACTTGCCTTCTCTTCGCCTCTGTGAATGGAATGTTCATAGCTCAGATTTTTGCTGCAGAATTCGGTTTGTTCGTGATTTTGTGAACTTTTTGAATTTATTATGGCACGATGTTAAAAGTATTCAAAAAGTTTTACACGCTAAATGCCAAGAATAAATAATTTTCACATTTACAGTAACTTATAAAAAACTTATTCTATGTTACATAATCTTAATAGAATTTTGACACTTTGTCCCCTAGTAGAAGTAATAGTCCTCCTGGCCGATTTCGACCACGGCGGCCAATTTCAACAGAGATCAAGAACTGCGCACGGGATATTATAGTGCACAAGTGTGAGCGCAATACACAGGTGCACTCACTGTTCCTTCACTTTTAAAGTTCGGTGAGACGGCAATCCGACATGACCGGAGAAAGATCAAGCGCAGGACCAACGGCTTAACGTGCTTTTCGAGGCATGGTGGTGTAAGACCGCCAACTTCCCGACTCCGAGCTGTTTCTGAGAAATTCATGACAGAAAATCTCAGAAACAATTTTGGCTCGACCCCAGGATTCGGGATTCACACCCAGGACCTCTCGGATGTAAGGCAAAAAAATTGCCACTACACCAACGAGGCAGTCGAGTTAGTTGTACAAGTAGTAGTTTAGTAGTAGTAGTACAGCACTAGTTCTGCTGAAATCATGCAATTCAATAAAAATTTCAGTAACAAAAGTGGGACCTTATAAATGTACAAAAAACTATCAACATCTGTTAGTGTGTTGAAAAACATCTATCAGATCTAATTTATGATTCATAACTCGATCAGATATAACAAATTTTGCGTTCTGCAAGAATATTAACGTTGAATATATTATAGACAACAATCAGAATTTACCGGCAGAACCCCGGAGTCGAATTTGAACACACTTGGCCAGTTTTTATTGTAATCATCGTATAGGTTACGTGCAAAGAAAATACCTAAACATTTATATTGAATTGCCAGAGTTTCTTCAAAAATGCATTATAGTCCTTGTACTGTGCCTGAAAATAATATGTATTTTGTTATAGTCGAGTGTTTTGTTGGTTTCAGTGTTGTGATTCCGGGTGCATCTTCTGTGTCACGTTGTAAGTTATGTTGTAAGTCCTACGACTTCCAGCTCTAGTTTTTTCAACTGGTTGCAGTTGGATGTACGAGTATTTGGGTTCCTGCGCTGGCGTCGTTTAGTGGAAAATTCATCATCATCATCGGCCTATATACGTCCCACTGCTGGGCACAGGCCTCACCTCAACTATGAGGTGGTGCGAGCCATTCTCCACCACGCCGGCTCAGTGCGGATTGGTGGGAGGTTGTGTGTAAGGCAAGTGACCAACCTTACTGTCAGATGTTATTAAGGGTTGGCCCCCTCAGGGCCTCCGACCGCCTGGTCTGAGGATTTTAACGACTAATCTATCTATCTATCGATATTAACCGGGACCAACAGCTTCACGTGCCTTCCGAAGCATGCAGATGCTTGTAAATAGACGTCACTTTTTGGTCAGAATGGTCACCCATCCCAAACATGACCGCGCCGTAGGTTGCTTAACATTTGGTACCACTACCAAACCGCTGCAACCACTGCGCCACAAGCACCTCAGTGGAAAATTAAAGAGAAATAATCCTCTTTTCAGCTTGGACAATACTTGTAACGGTAGCGACACTACTAACTGCAGTGGTGCAACTTCTGTCAATTCTTGTTTTATTCAGTTTCGAGACAGAAAGTGCCTATAATGGTCTCAAATTTTTCTTTAAAACATTTTAATTAAATTAGTTTCTGCACTAATTAATAGAGTGGTATGAGAGTCATTTCTAACGATAATTATAATTATAAGACCTTTTTTACGTCTAAATGTACTCATGGTACTAAACTATGTTAGGTACGACAAGATGTTGGATCAAAAGTGGGCTACAGAGCCTTCTTTTTAACTTAACCAAAGTCGTTTTAGCAAAAGCTATGTTGTTTCATACCTTTAAGCTTCCATACTAAAAAGTGTACATTATTGCCTCTCCCTAACGAAAAAAACTATCCAATTTTCCATGTTAACCCGTTATGTTTTTGAATTTGGCGAAAAACCCGAGAGCGGACCTCTCATAAATTTGGGGTCTATTCGACCGCGCCAGTTTTTGTGGATAACCGGCCGATTTGAGCCGGGAAATCTGCAGCCGTGTCCGGGGGTAAAAAGTTCCCCCGACCACTGTTTTGGGTTAAGGTTAAAGTTGTGAGCGATATTAGATATATTTAATTATCTCAAGAAATTGAATAAGAATACACTTAAATAAAGCTTTGTGCTTAAAAATAATGACATAAAATACCGTATTTATATTGTTATCTATAATATAATTTTAGAAGACACATCAAACACTTAATCTTACTTATCACACTAATATTAAGGTTCTTTAATTTTAGCAATAACGATGCAAATTTCTTTACAATGTGAAATTAAAACACACTTAAAGATAAATGGACTGACACAGGGATTCGAACCTGCTCCTCTCGCAAGCCGAGCGATTGCTCTCCCAATTGAGCTACCGTGACGTGACACTTACTCATCGGTTCGATTTTCTTTAAATGCTCCTTAGGCTGCAGCCAGTCATTATTCATCACTAGTGCCACTAGTGATAAATAATGACCACTAGTCTAGTGGTAAGTGTCAAGGTAGCTCAATTGGACGAGTAATCGCCCGGCTTGCGAAAGACGCGGGTTCGAGTCCTCATGACGACTTAAAACTGTAGCTTTGCAAGCACTCTTTAAGACAAGTATGACTTAAAGTATTTTCATATTATGCTTATGTAACGACTGATCTTGCAAAACGACTCTAGCAAATTCACAAGACATTCATTATACCACGCTTACCAACATAATTAGCAAGCATTTTTTTTTAAATCTCATCAATACTTTTCGATTGCACCACAAACTTAAATTGTGTCTAAAGTTTTCGCGTTGGCGTGAATTATTTTCTTAATAATAAGCAACGGCCAAAATCGTTGTGGAGGACAAAAATACCTTCATCCATACACAGAAACAATAATACGGCCCAAAGTAGCCATTTATGGTGTTATGAATTTGGGCCATGTTATAGGAATGTGACGGGGCCCAATTATTTTCTTGTTTGAATTTCGAACGCCTCGGAATTGAGCTTGAATTTTTGTGTTTTTGATACTGTCCACTGAAATTGGTTTATTAACTTTTATCGATAAGCATAACGATTTTAATCGAGAACGGAAATAATATGATAGATAATTGGAATGGACAGAAATAAACAGTTTCTCTATCTATATGATATTAACATCCAACTAAACATTCTTTAATTATACCGTCATTATTCTTAAACCGAAAATATGTTAACTTTGTTTTACCTTAGTTTTTGTTCATGTCTAATAATATTTCGATTGATTCATATGAATTTCATTCATTTCAAACCTCATGGATGACTATTCCAATGTTGCATATCAAAATCGGTAGTGTCAATAAACATCTTCAATAAACCATCTCAAAAAAACGGATTCATTAAAAAACCGACCGTGACCAAATCATTTATTGACACTTCTTACTCCATCTAAACAAATAGTGGACTGGCAACGATCTCACTTTTTTATCGCTCCAGAACTTAGATTAAACCAAACAAAGGAAGATACGGTACGTCCTTAGAATCGTCAACTTAAAATGGGCCGCTCAAGCGCTTACACGCGCACTTAACGCACTTACTTAACTTAGCGCACGTGTAAACATCTCGCAGTACTGAAGACAACTAGGATTGGAGGACTATATATGGTTATCCATTCTTTAAGTGTCCACGGAAGACCAGCGTCGTGGCATTCCTGGGATGCTACAACACCTGCTGAGTGGCCCTCCTTTCATTATCTTGTTAGGTATGTGATTTTTAAATGTGTTTTTATATTTTTTTTAAATGTGATACTGAATAATAATGTTTTCCTCTTCCTCTTCTTCTTCTATTCTGTATATATAATATTCTATATATATATATATATATATATATATATATACACTGCTCAACAAAGTCTAGGGAACAGGAGGGTTTTAGGGAATATTTTTATTTTTATATATTTTTGTTTTAAAGTTTATATACCAATCGATGCGCAATTTAAAGCTTAATTAGTTGCGTATATAAATAAAGGATTCAGTTTTTGAATAACGAGGTAATTTTAATGAAAAACTTAATAAAATTTCTTAAAAATTAAAACATTACAGTTAAGAACAAATATGCGGGGACTTTTTTAATAATCAGTTGGACCCCCTAAGGCATTAACAACAGCTTGACATCGTCGTGGCATACTGATTATGAGACTATCGATTGTCTCTTGTGGAAGAAGACTCCATTCTCTGGAGAGATGTGAAAAAAGTTCATCTGCTGTGTTCAAATTTTGAGGGAGATTTCTAAAAGCCCTTCTCTTTAGTAAATCCCACGCGTGTTCAATGGGATTGAGGTCCGCGGACTGAGCAGGCCACTCCAGCACTTCAATGTTGTACTCGCGGAACACATCCATCACCTGACTCGCAGTATGTGGTCGTGCATTATCTTGCATAAAAATAAAATCTGCGCCCAGATTTTGTCGGTGCGGGATAACCACGGATTGGACTACCTGTTCGCAGTATCGCTCTGCATTTAAATTTCCCCTGATCAAAACGAGATCCGTCCGTCCACCCAGGCGGATTCCAGCCCACACCATGATTGTACCACCTTGGAAGGGATGCACCTCCTGTGGGTTTTGAAGCCGACTCTGCTGACCAGGAATCCGCCAAACACGCACTCTTCTTGAATCTGGATGAAATCCTAAGCGAGATTCATCGGAGAACAGTACATGTGCCCACTGATCTACGGTCCACTGCAAATGTTCACGTGCCCACAATAATCGACGTCCTCGATTTCCATGACGCAGCGCGGGCACTCTTAGTGGTCTGCGAGCACGAAGATTAGCTTCATTGAGTCTCCTCCGAGCAGTCTGGTCACTGATAGCAACCTGGTGCTGCGACTGGAGGTCTTCTACCAACTGACGAGCCGTAATGGTGGGTTGCCTCCTTGCGACATTTTGCAAAAAACGGTCTTGCCTTTCCGTAGTAACCCTATACCTGCCTCTGTGCCTTTCGGCTACATCGCCAGTAAGTCTGTAACGTGCCCACAGTCTGCAGATAACGCTCGCGTGAGAATTCAGAGCAGCTGCAAATCCCAGCTTCCAACATTCCTACAGCTCGAATCATTTCTTCCCGCGTTAAATGACGTCGTGACATAATGGCCGTAGTCGCAAAAGTTACGAATAACAACAGTTAATTTTGTTTTTCAATAAATCATAAAACAAATTTTTATCTTTAAAATTCTCATATAGTATCACTACACAGCAATCAAAGTGAAAGATTCCCGCCTTTTACGAAAATTCTTTTGTTTCTAATTTTTTTTTTTAGTTTGATAAACATTCAGCCTACCTGTTTACCTCAAAGAGATCAGTACTTTTTTAAAGAAGATTGTACAAATAAAGTCATATAGTTGGCTTGTTCCCTAGACTTTGTTGAGCAGTGTATATATATATATATATATATATATATATATATATATATATATATATATATATATATATATATATATATATATATATACAGGATAGAATGGACCTGCCATTAAACAACCTCGGGCGACTAGCTCATACTGTATCTGCATCTTTTTGGTTTGATCTAAGCTCCGGAATCACGAACTCGATCGCGGGACGTACGTGCGTGCATAATACGTCACGGAGACAGGCGATGTGCTCTGATGTCGTAATCAAACGGCCCTTGAACCAAGAAAAAGGTTTTAACGATTTTATAGTGATACCGAAAAAAAAAACTTTTTTTCCGGCCAGCACGCGCGCTTTATGTTCGAAGTTCGTTTTTCAGAAGATAGGGCCTTTTGTCGCGATCGTTTATTAAAAAATGACGTTTTGAAACAGAGCCAGTTTGGTGTTTTTTAGCATGATAAGGGTCACAAGACAAAATTTTGTCAGTTGAACAGTATTTTACCGAAAACTAAGATTTTAAAGGATAAATCGAAAATGGGAGGTTGCTAAGAAGTAAGAATTTTGTAATTACATACATATTAAGTAATTTATTGCGTAAAAACATCGCCAATATACATATTGATGAACTAAATGAATTTTTCTTTCAGATCGATCTGTACATTAACCATGTTTTAACGCAATAGATTACTTAATATGTATGTTTCGAAAAGAATCTCTTTAATATAGAGCAAGTAAATGATGTTTAGCATTTTTCAAAAAAGCAAGTTTAAAAAAAGTTTGGTAAATCAATATTTCCACATCCATGTTTATTTTCAACCGAATTCACCGAACCTTTTCACCTCTCGCAGATAACATAACAAAACCGCATATAAACACGAGATTCCACCAAAAGCCACGACCACAACGAGAGTAACGCGTTAAAAATGCAAAGGCGCGCGGAAATGACGCGTTTATTTACGCGTGGGATCTAATTGCGTCATAAGAAAAGTCATAATAAAATATGCGCCATTTTGACGCCGAGCTGAGACCGCGTCGCGGCGTGTGTCGCTCATTAAATTAAGTAAATGTGCGCTGATACCGAGGATCTTTTGAGAGGGCCTGCGTAGTGCTGGGACTGTTGGTATCGACAAATATATTCTACTGTCGTTAAAACATAGACAAAAAACATACGAACTGCTTTAGGAATAATATTCATGATATCAACTGACGACCACTTTGCTGTAATGGTCAAGAAATTGACTATTAACCAAGAGGTCGTGGGTTGGATCCCCGCCTTGTACAAACACTTGTGTGCATGAACATGGTGTGTTGAACTTATCTGGATGTTATATGTATTTATTTAAGTTTTTTTGTAATACCACTGTTGGTTCTATCTGTAACACAAGTGCTTAAGCTACTTACCACGGGGTCAGATCAATGTATTTGTTGTTGTTGTATATTTATTTATTTATTTAACTTACTTATGATACTACCTCTACGTTTGCAAGGTTAATTTAAATATACGATTCGCTGGTTAGTTTCAATTTTTAATGGTTCATCAGTAGTATAATACGTATAGGTATTCAAAACAAACCGACAGGGAAATTTGAGACCACCTACACAAAACACAAATAATGCTATATGGAAAACATGAAGATGATATAGTTTTTTATTTAATTAAAAATAGAAAATTGTAAAATTAGCAACACTAGCGCTTACGGTAAGTTCGCGTTTATAAGTACAGTAACATTAATTAAAATTGGTGTGCTTGGCTGTGTTAAATTTACTCCATTCCGCTTAGCGAACGAACACCGGGATGTTTTAATGGAATAAATTCTATTTACTTTCTACTTTTCGTAAAAGGATACTTAGTTTGAATAAGTGAATTCATATTCACTTATTACTTTTAACTAAAAAATGTTATTTGATCATTGAAAAAAATATTTTTGTAAAATAACGTGTTTTTGAATGTTCAAAAAAACTTTTTTTTTGTAAAACTTGCACATGTTTAAAGGCCTTTGAAAGATCAAAGAATTTGGACTGTGGAGTTGTTACCTAAGAGTAAAAGTTTAACTTTAAAGTGTCAATCCTAGAAGCAGATTCAACTAAAGACTTGGCATCCGCAAAATCTAGTCCTCACCAAACCCAAAAACTAAATTTCATTATTCTTTGCCTAAATCACTAACCCAATACGGAAACTGAGCGTACAAAAAACACTTCTGTTATAAAAAGCCCCGCAACATCTTACCATGTAAAATGTATATTAATATTTTTAATAGCAATCGTTTGAGGACATAAAAGGTAAAGTGAATTTACCAGGGACAAACAAACCCCGTCAACATGCATTATCGAGACCGTCCAAGTTTATTATTGTGTGTATTACTGTGAAAAAAAGTGTATAACTCTCTTTGTTCTGTGAAAATTGTTTTGGCCATATTGTTTTTTGACGGCGATCCACAGTCCACAAAACTTAAGTAGTCCGAACCACTTTAAAATAAATTAAATATACAAAATATACAACAACATCACATACATTGATCTGACTCCGTGGTAAGTAGCTAGAGCACTTGTGTTACAGATATCAGAATCAACAGTGGTATTACAAATAAACTTAAATAAATACATTTTTTTATTTATTTACCATATAAAAGACACTACTAACATATGAACTATAATGATAGCAACTAAAATCTCTAAGGTTTGTAAAAATATACCATAATAATATAACAGATAACACCCAGACCAGTACAAACAGACAAGTTCATGCACAAAAATGTTTGTTCAGTGCGGGGATCGAACCAGCGAACTCTTGGTTAATAGTCAACTTCTTGACCATTACACCAAAGTGGTCGTCACATTTGGGTTGTGGAAGTTTATGACACATGTTTTTGGCATTTCCAGCGGTACAACTGAAGGCGTTTTGATATTTTTAAAACGCATTAGTATGAAACCTTAATTTATTTGGTTCCTTCTTCTGTCTACCTACAAATAAATTATGCGTTTTGCAATTATACCCGTCGCTTGTGTACTCGCCAGACAGATTCAAACAGATGCTTATTTCATTGTTTTGCCTGACATCAAAAGTAGCTGAATACTTTTCCTTACGACTGTGATCATAGAGTGCTCATACTTTTGTGAATCTTGCTCACAAATATGTGCACATTGTCCACTATAATATGAGCTTTTGTTCCACGGGCAGTCTTCTTACTCAGAGTTCAATGCAAAGCGGTCTTCAATTCAAAGACGTGTGTACCTACTTTACAAAAATAAAATTGTGTGATTCATTTGCAAAGGTTTCTGGGTGGGAAATGCATCAAACGTTTTATTTTTTTAAACAACGCAAAGGAATAATAAGTATTTTTAATTAAGCATCTGTAAATGCTTTTCATTCATCTCTTGCAATGCAATTTCACTATGAAGGATAAGTAATATGGCTTATGGTTCATTCAATTTGCAACCCAAAGGCACAGAATACAAAATAGCAACATAGGTTAAATTATTAATTTTCTATACGCCGGTAGCATTTCTAATTAGCATTCGAACAGTGTTGGTCCCGGTTAATATCGATAGATATTAGTTGTTAAGCCCGATAAAAGGCCCTCAGTTGGCTTAATAGCATCTGACAGTAACACTTTCCTTACAAACAACTCTTCAATGAATCCGCACTGTGTCAGCGTAGTGGAGTATGGCTCGTACCACCCCATAGTTAAGGACTTCCTTACTGAGAAGTTACGCCTTTGATTCGATGTTCGTTGACAATTTAATAAACTAGAAGATACGGTGCCAACCGATTTATAATAGTAGCTGAAAATGTTGAATAAAAACACGAATGTACACGTAAAAAAAACTTTAAAATAATCTAAAGTATTTTTGTTTATATTGCCAATAATGTTACTCGTAGATATAACAATACGTTATAAAATAAAACTCAAAGAAAAAATTTAGTATAATTTTGTCAGTTAGGTAAATTATTTTTTTAAGTGCCTAGTCCTTAATAATCTCTCATAATCAAAATAAGTTTGCCTGTTGTAACTGTACCCTAATATATAATGTATAATGTACCCTAATAAATGAACTAAATTAAAATAAAATCACAATCCTTCGCCTGACTGTAGTTGTCAGCTTAACAAAACTTATTTCGCAACTACAGCGATTTGTATTCACAAATAGTTAACAAGGTTTCAAACAAATGCCAAAATAAAACTATGAACTGGCTTATTTATAGGCGCAAAGATGGAAATTGGCGCCCGGAGCACTATTTTGAAGTTAACCCCTTTAATTCTGTACTTTGTGGACTCCGAGTAAATTGGTCGAAGCGTTTTAATACCAGTAATTGGTTCGAGGCTTGCGATTCGTTATTTCTGATTGATGAGCATTTTTGTAATAAAATAACCATTAGCAGTAGACTCCGCAAATTGCTTGTTAACGTCTTTTTTTTCAAGCGGACTTTAAAGGGTTAATGCGTCATGAGAACAAGCGATGTATTATTTCGTTCGGGTAAAATTCTCGTTTTGTTTGAACGATGATTTAGTGTTATTTTTAGCGAAAAGAAGCTATCGTTCCCAACGCGATTTGAATACGTTCGTTGTTTATTTTTAGAAAACTGGTTTTAGTTTTATTGTTATCAGCAGTTTTATTCTTATACGTGGGGCAAAATAGTGTTGACAGATTTTTAATATTATAAAAAAATCGCTTTTTTTAATAACTTAGCCTAAATTTTTTTGTGAATTGTGTGGAAAGTTTTCTGATGAAAGTGAACTAACTCAGCCCCAACTGACATGGAAACAGAAAATGAAGAAGAGAATAGCCTAAATCTTTTCTAATGCCCTATTGCACCGTCTTGCCGTACCTAGCTAATCTGACCAACAAATGAAGTACCGTCAATCTACTTAAGTAATAATAATAATAATAGTCCCTCTGGCCGATTTCGACCACGGCGGTCAATTTCAACAGAGACTAGCCAACTACGCAGGAGATATTATAGTGCACAAGTATGAGCGCAATACACAGGTGCACTCACTGTTCCATCCCTCTCAAAGTTCGGTGATACGGCAATCCGACATGACCGGAGGGAGATCAGGCGCAGGACCAACGGCTTAACGTGCTTTCCTAGGCACGGGGCTGTAACACCGTCAACTTCCCCACTCCGAGCTGTTTTTTAGGAATTCATGACAGGAAATCTCAGAAACAATTTTGGCTCGACTAGGGATTCGAACCCAGGACCTCTCGTCCTGTAAGACACCAACGAGGCAGTCTACCTAAGTACCAACACGAAAAAGTATTTTTTGCGTAGGAAAAAAGTTTTACGATTATCAAGATTAAAGGAACTTGGCGCGTTGCAGCGTAAATATCCTCAAAACCAGTAGCATAGTGCACAGTGTGCGGTAACATAATAGTACGGACAAAAACTAGTCGTCTCCAGCGACTATTTTCATTCATGTTTATGTCTCGGAGACTCCCCGCACGACACGCTGGGTTTTATCGGCCATATAAATAAAGAGTACAGTGTACTAGAAACGGAAAGAGCGGGCCAAATGTTTGGTCTTGATCTGGTGGACTGTTCGATGGTCGAATAATTATTTGATTACCAACCGAGCTTATTTTTTGAACTTGCGAATGTTTAAACGATTTTTTAAACCAAACCGTTTTTGGGAAAAAATAAGCAATGTTTTTTTTTGTCTACCAGCGACACGAATGTATCATCGACCTTTTTTTTAAAGTAAGTTCTTTAATGAAAATAACAGTCCCAATTTTAATCAGTAATGTCATTTTCTTTCACTTGACGTTCTTGTTTTCGATTTGAATTCATTTGACGACCACTTTGGTGTAATGGTTAAGAAGTTGACTATTAACCAAGAGGTCGCGGGTTCGATCCGCACTGTACAAACATTTGTGTGCATGAACACAACTGTTTGTACTGGTCTGGGTGTTATTTGTATTTAACACAAGTGTTTAAGCTACTTACCACGGAGTCAGATCAATGTTTGTGATGTTGTTGTATATTATATTTATTTATTTATTTCACTCCAGTCTTTCCAGCTCTACATTATTCCGTTTCCGTATTTTAGACGTTTACAAGCGTAAAAACTGACGTCCAGACTACACTTGACAGACCTCTCTATTCAACGTCCTATTACCATTTCTAATGGCTTCGGAGCTCTATCGAGGGTCTCTCAAATTGGCTTCGTTTGGAACCTTAATTAACCTGTTACAGTTTTTTGACTGACAACCGTGCCACGTGTTCTGTTGGGGAAAAACATTGTATTTACATTTTTTTTTGTGTTTGTTTGTTACAGGTATAATATGCTGTGCTGTTCGATCGCTACATCCCAGACTTACGAACTCAGGTATTGGGTGTGTTTATTTAATTCTCACCTTTTTTTTTATATAAAATTGCTAATGGAATATGAGCGCAGAATAGATTATTGTGGATTTTACGCTAAGGCTTTTGTCGAGTTAACGAGATGTGTTAGGGGTAACAAAAATTACAAAATCATCAATTTCAATGTAAGGGAAGATATCAAAAACATGCCCTAGCAACACATCAAGCCGGCCTTAAAGTAGAAAAAAAACAGTATTGCATTTGTCTCACCGAAACTTTGGTCATCTGCCACAAACAAATAATTAGTTTGTAAAGCCTGAAGTATTTTTGAGCTTCACCATAGTCGGGCAAAAACTACCGCGCCTAATTTTAGAATGCCCTAGTCTAATTTGTACGAATAAATCCTCCCTAATAGCTATTTATGCGTAAAAACAAACTCAAGCTTCTTTGAAGTTGTAGACTGTCCAAAAATTGTTGGAGGGAAAAATAGATAGCGTCCAAAGAATCTTAATTTTCGGCTGCTGATTCTTAAATGACTTCTTTCGGATTCTTCGCGAGTTTCGTTAAGTATTTAATCTGCTAAAGCTATGTCGTTGAGAAATACTTTCGAGTTTCGGAGCTTGGCACTAATCGAATCATTACTCATGGAAGACTTAGCTCAAAAATCACATTTTTTCTTTTGGCCCGTTCTAGATTTAATACACATTCAATCTAGAACGGGCCGACGGCGAATAAGCACACGCTTATTCGCCGACAGTTGCGAGTCGTGGCGACAGTGTTACAAAATGCCTGTCGGCTTTAGTTTTTGAGAACAGTTAGAATTTTTTACCTGTACCCATTGACGCTGAAAAGGAGCTACAAAATTAGTTAAGTTTGAAATAAAGTGTGAATAAATCGCGAATTAATCCGCAAAAAGGCATCGAAACGAAACCATCACGAAACGTTAGCGGCGATTTCCGTTGATTATTTGGCCTCCGCCCGCACCAATCTTCGCAGCAATAAATAAAACATCCAAGGAAAAACTGGAAGGAGCCCAATACACTACTAAACTCATTGGGAACAAAACGCCGGCTCAATATGCGGGTATTCTGAACTTTTGCCAAACAGGAGAAGGTGGGCGTTTCCCAGTAACGAATGCCATGTTTGGCATGGCCACCCCTTGCCGAATGTTTGGCATCGCCAGCTACCTACTTGGAACAGACAGAGCTAGTGCTTCGGAACGCTAAAAATTGGGTTATGCTCCCTTTTCGCTGTTATGGCCCGGAAATTCAAATGGTTACCATTTTTCGGACGGTATTCAAAGCTATGATGGTAATATTATACGTCATGTTTAATTTTAGGCTTGAAAATATATAACATGTATGAATCTGGAATTGGTTGCTATTTGTGGCATTTATTTCTTTATAATTACGATTTTGGAATTGTGTTGTGATCTAAAAACTTGAATTTAAAAAAAAAGGTAGTTATGTTCTGGTAAATGGTCGTAAGAGTTGTAAATATTAAAATCAGAAAAGTTTTTTTTTTTACCTACGTCATAAGGTACCTACTAATCGATCAATATAAATAATTCATACTCTTTTTTCTTCTGCAGTATTATTACTGGCCACCATTGCGTTCATAAAAAATAAAACTGAATGATTTTTTTTTAATTTATGGAATCTACATCTTTATTGGTATTTTTTTAAACAAAAAATGTGTCATACTTTCTTACCGGCCAGTATTTACGAAAAAAAAGTACACTAGCCACTATTGGCTGAAATACAAAAGAGTAAAACACTCATCCAAGGAATCCTATTATAGCTTTTAGAGAACGCGTGTTTGCGTTGTTGTTAGCATCCACTAATGGGTCCTATGGAGGGCCCCGAGGGTGAAGTAGGTGTAACAACTGGGTACGTATTTCTGGAATGGCCAGCGGATTTGTTGGAACAGCACGCAGAGTTGCTTAGCTCAAAATAATATTATAGGTATGTACACTTATTTGAGATCTTGCCTTCGTACTAACGAAGATTTTGTTTTAAAATTTCATCCGGTATTGTAATGAGTTACTTGTAGTTTACTAACGATAGAGCGAAATATTATCGTAAAGCAATTTCAGTATTGGCAATCATGTTCCACAAGCGAACAGACAACCCGTTTTAAATTACACCAAACAGTGGTTCCCTTGCGTGTATTACGCACGGGCCAGATAACCGATGGACGTAGGTTCGATTCCTGCCTCAGCCAGTTGGATTTTCTCCGCAATTTTTTTGTACTAATAATATCATAGGTATTGATATTTTCACGAGAAAATACCTGTTTTTATTTATTTGAATTATTAGGTGTTGGAGTTACAGTAAGTTTAAGATGTTTTTAGGCATGACTATTTGTTATTAACAAAAAAAATTGTGCCGCAGCAAAATGAAAATTACAATATAATAAAAAAAGATAACTTTAACATAAAACATGTTGAACATATCCGATAACATTGCAACCCATAAGGAAAACATCAGCAAAATTGTTCAACAACAAAATGCCTCAGAAAAGTGCGATCCCTGTGTGTTTTAGCTTAAGTGGCCGCCGTGTTTTCATGTTTGATTTGGACTTACTTAATGGCCGGCTTTGGTCCAAGCCCGGCTAATGCTTAGCACACACTGCAGTCGAGAGGAACAACGATGGGATATTGGTTATCCGAACGTGAGGTAATGTTCTGAAAAAGCCGAGTAGCCAGATTCTTAAGGCTCTTAAGCTAATGCTGTGTACATACTGCTTTACGATGGCTTTTACGGTTCTTGACAGATAAATCGGTTTTTGGCAAATATTTTGTTTGATAACGCAGACATGTTTTTGACTTGTGTGAAAAAAACATTGAATTTTAAGCCAAAAAATAAGGAAAAACAATGTAATGACAACCAACACCTTTGTCTCTACCTGTGACCACTTTTGCTGAAAAGGGTCCGAAACGTCAGCTTAAAATGTAAACAAATCGCGAAAAAATCCATTAAAAAATGTATCATTTAAAAAAAATAGAATTGACTAAAATTGCGAAAACTAGCTAATAACTCAAAATCAAAGGAAATCATTAACTAAAACACCCCAAAAGTAACATGGAATCAATAAATTTAACACCAACACAAATTTTTGAACTAAAACAATTTTTTTCACTAAGTACACGTATTGATATTCCCGAACTAATATCGAACTTCGCGATCGGTCGTATAAATCTGCCAGCAACTATGCGCGCACACTAAATAGTAAAAAACCTGAATTTAATTTCCGCCAGGAAAATGCAGTATTGGTATCTGATACCGTTTTCATTTTAGTTTCGGAGTCCATAAGTTACTTGGTAGCCACTAACCTACTCGTATAGGTAGTTGTATGACCAATCCTCTATGCAAAAATGTGTAAAATTTGGACAAAGATAAAAACTGGACATTTTTTTTCGTAAGGTCTAGACGTAAGCCTGTAGACCATTTTAGTAAATATTGTGCTAACTAGACCTTTGGCCACAATCTCACCTGATGGTAGATGAGTGACGAGGTTATCATGTCTACCCATTAGTACGTAATATAGCATAATTGCACAGTCTATGACAAACATTATTCGATTTGATTTTTTAAATGTATGGTTTTTGCGTTTTTGCTAATTGTTATAAAACTGTGGTTATTAATTTAGTCCATATATTTAAAATATTTAAAAAAATTGGCATTTTTTTGCTGTACCAAATCATAGAACTCATTACTTAGGTGTTCTGTATCCGAATCTTATCCGATAAACGAATAATGTGCAAGCGCCTTTTGTTATCCGGCCTTATCCCTTATGTCAGGGGACGATTTACAACGTACGATTTTGGATTGATATCTGTTACTAGAGAAAATTACTGTTTTGTTACTTGTGTATCAAATAATATATTGTAGCTTATAAAAATAATAGTAAAACGGCACACTTAGACATACTTTTTGTTTTAAAACGCTTTAAATGATCAAAAGACTAAGCACAGTTTTATTAAAAACGCAAAAACTCAGTACAGTTTAGTAGACGGAATAAAATAATGCTGAAATCATAAGGCTTTCGTGTTAATGCTTCAGACATCGATAAGATAGTCCTAAATAGCAAGATAAACCAGCAACAAATCTAACGATCACCTAAACCGTGTACTGGTATGCATCTACAGTGTAGAGACACACACATCCACAATACGACAATAAATTAAAATATACATGTCAAATGATGAGCCTAGTTGTCGTACAAAAAAAACAATCAAATGTATACAATAGTTTAGTCACAGGACAATATTAATCCCAAATCTATATATATAAAATAAAGTTGTGTTAGTTACACTATTTATAACTCAAGTACGGATGAATCGATTTGTCTGAAAATTGCTGGAGAGGTAGCTTAGAACCAGGAAACGGACATCAAATACTTTTTAACCCGTTCGACAGTGATAGTGAAAACAAAGGGATTCCACCCGGACGAAGTCGTGCGGGGCCCCTAGTTTATGATATGTGGAGTGTGTCCTACGTGTAGATACGTACTGGATAAGCCACATAGAAGCGTTTGAAAAAATATTTTTTGTAGAAGTTAGAATTTTTTTAATACCACAAACCCATACTTATATAAACGAGTATCTTTTGTGGATATGCCTGCATACTGATAATCGAACCGCGGACCTCTCGGTTTTAAATCTGTGTTGCTCTAGACACAGAGGCGGATAAATCAGTTTAGATACGTGTAAACTGACCTTCTGTGCAATAACACTTGCGGGTTACGCTACAAAGATGGCCGCTTGGTTTGCTTACTTTTTATTCTTTCCACCGGCCAGGCCGGTGTAATTGTACTGGAATGCCTTTTACTCGACTCTTATACGGTCGGCTAAGAAGACAGTGGAAAATTGATGGTATCAGATCTGTGTTCTGTAAACTAGGAAAATCTATGAATGAATATTATAGATGTAGATCTGATTAATGAAATGTGTACAAAAATACCTTGACTTAAAACAAAGTAATTATTGAAGTTAGCCTTACTTACTTTAAGCAAAAATTTAACTTTGTTTATAGCACGCTAAAAATTTTGAAAATTTTGTTTTTCCTTTGTATTTTTTTTCAGCAGATTGTAGTTCAGTCTTCTAAGAAATTAAAATAATATTATAAGCTACTGATATGTCGCTAAGCATTAAAATAAATATATTTATCAGCTATGCACGTAACAATATTCTATAAATACTTAGTCAAAAAAGGTTAACGTCTAAATAAGAAACTGACAATTACTTTATAGGGATGTGGACTGTACTCAAATAAGTATATAATTTTACAACAAAAGGGTAGTTTCTATAATACAAATCATAAAAAACACAAAATTTTCTTCAATAAACAAGGGAATATTTATTTATTTAATAAAATGTAATTAAATATTTCACTCTCAAGTCACGTGACAATGAACACCAATCAAAATTCGTCACGTCACCTGTTGCCAAACAAGAATTTTCACTGTCAATTACTATGGTGTTTGTTGATATTTGGATAATATTATTGTTGTGATTCCTGTGAAATTTCTTCGAAATTCGTTCAATTTTCTTATTGAATCGATTTTTAAAGGCTTTCCCATAATGGACAGTGGATTTATAAAGGCAGATAAGTTCAAATTTGCCAAGAATCGATTGCTTTACGGTGGCTTATTTCTTCGCAACAAATAGTAACTTCTGCTCTGCTGAATTTAGAAATGTGAAGACCTCCATGTAAGTAATATACTCAGGATACATTATAATAGCAATCGTAGGTATTTAAACTGGAAAAGTTATATTGATTAAATTAAATGATTGATGTATGATTTTGAGGTTATGTTTTATCTTTATAATAAATTGTTTCATTTCTTTTAAGCTCCTCGAGACGGTCATATGGAGACGAAGCTGTGGGATATGTCCAACTTCGTCGAGATTCAAAATTGTGCACAGTTAAGTGCAATATTTGCCCGGAGCATAAAGTTCGTAGCAAACCATATTCAGCCACTATGGTTGTGGATGAAGATGCTGTTCGCAAAATCGTAGAGATTAAACTTGGAGCAAAAATAGGAAAATGTGGATTAATGATTTCTCAAGAGTATTTGATGATCGCTGGTTCACCAGATGGTATAAGTGATGAATATGTCATCGAAATTAAGTGCCCAACTAGTGCCAATAATTACAAGAACTATGTTCAGGAAGAACAACCTACAAAATTATATTATGCACAAGTGCAGTTACAAATGTTTTTGTCTGACAAGAAAAAGAGTTATTTTTGTGTAGCAGATAATAACTTTGAAACCAATGAATATGTGAATATCATTTGTGTTCACTTGGATGTTGACTATGTTAATAATTTACTAGTTCAACTTTCAGCATTTTGGAAAGAGTATGTCTACCCATTGTTGAATAAAAGTGTACAATAAAAAATTAAACAATACTTTCCGTTAACAATGTTTTATTTTCAAACAGCCTTTCTAATATTTAAAATGATAGTTACTGTTTCACGGAAATTGTGAAATATTCAAAAGTTACTCTTAAATTTTATCTAGACTACTGAACCGATTTGAATGAAACAAAGCTCAGAACCATCTCGATTAAATTGGCTTCAAAATAAAGAAAACTGCATTAAAATTGGTCCAGCTATATGGGAACTACGGTGCCACAGGCAGACATACAAAAGTCTGTTTGTATGTCACACTTTTAATACTCTCCTTTTTGTAGAGGGTTAAAACATTACATAGTAAAACTTAAGTCTAAACCTATCAGATATGATTCTCATCATCCTATAGTATAAGTCCCACTGCTGGGCACAGGCCTCACCTCAACTATGAGGTGGTCCGAGCCACACTCCACCACGCGGGCTCAGTGCGGATTGGTGGAGGGGTGGGTGTGTGTAAGGTAAGTGACCAATCTTACTGTCAGATGTTATTTAGCCGCGCGAAGGCCTCTGACTAGGCTAACGGCTAATATCTATCGATATTAACCGGGACCAACCGCTTAACGTGTCTTCCGAAGCACGGAAATATTTGTAAATAGACGTCACTTAAATGGTCAGAATGGTCACCCATCCCAGACATGACCGCGCCTTAGGTTGCTTAACTTTTGGTATCACTACCAAAGCGCTGCAACCACTGCGCCACAAGCACCTTATTAGGTGTGATGATTGTAATCAAACTAAACATGGTCGTTTTTGTACGTGGAACGTGAATAAATAGTTTTTTAGGTGTTTTAATAGTAGTACTTTCACACTGCGGCACCGCACAATATTTATAAAATTTAGAATCCATCTTAGTAGCACAAAACTACGAAATAGCTTTCTTTTACATACAACTTCGACAACGTTTTGGAACAGGTGACGTCACAGCGGTATTTTGACAGGTTCGTTCGTTCTGGCGCGAAATTTGTAATACAATTTTAAATAATTAATTGTAAAGGTATTTGTTGTATTAAAAAAATAAATAAAAATATTTAGTGCTATTTTGGTACTTATATATGGTTTTAAACACTTTCCCAAAAATAGTCCACATCCCTATTGTATGTATTCTTATTCCCTTTGCCATTTATGTCAACTTGATGTACAAAATTCAAAAGAAGACGACATGAGCAAGCCACAAATGTTTTAACTGCGTTCCTTTCTACGTAACGGACGTTACAAAGCGCAAAAATATAAAAATTTCAGATCACCATCCATTTGCGGAATTGCTTTCCGCGTAAAGGGTTTCAGAAATGTAACTACTCGTAGTTTGTTTAAAATGCAATTTTTCATTGTCGTTCTTTGGTAGAGTCATTGTTGCATACATTATTCAACTATAGATTTTGCACCAACTACCCACAATTGTTTTAGTATTCTGCTGTGATTAATTAACTTCAGAATAGATAAATGGAGAACACTTTTTTGCACACCACAAAAAATAATACAAAATCAACATAAAAAGATAGATGCACAATTATGGCGGTCTTATAATATATAATGGAAACACATCTGTAATATTCCTAAGAGTAAGGGCGCGTTTATTATAACGTCTGTTTTATAGGATCCGTTGTTACTAGATATAATAAATAAATAAATATTTCACTACAATCACACCAATTCTCTAGTCCCAAATTAAGCTACGAGGCTTGTGGCATGGGTACTAGACAACGGATAAACATACTTATTTTTTTTTTGTAAATAAATACATATTATACATAGAAAACACCCAGACCAGTACAAACACACATGTTCATGTTCATGCACACTTATGCTTGTACTGCGCGGGGATCGAACCCGCGACCCTTGATTTTAGAAGTCCGACATGTGGACCACTGCACCAAGCGGTCGTCAAAGTAATAATTATTAACATAATATTCACACAGTATTTACATGATTCCTTTTATCAGATCCGTCGCTACTTTTTTTTATTTTTTTTTTATTTGCGATAGGTTTGCTCTTGACCCAAGACTAAGCCCAACGAGGCAAAGACTGAGTCTACTGGAGATAATATTCACGAAGCACATCACAATACTGTAAACAGAACAGTATACTGGATCCGAAATACTGTATTATGTGTGAACTGGCTCATACAAGTACATACACTACTATGTGCTATATATCGACAACGACTTTGGTGTTATGGTCAAGAAGTAGACTTTTAACCAAGGGGTTGCGGTTTCGATCCCTGCTCTGTAAAAAACATTTGTGTGTATGAACATGTCTTACCACGGAGTTAGATCAATGTATGTGTATATATATTTATATTAAAAAAATTAATATATACTTAGTTATTACATGTAAAGTCAAATTAGTCAGTTTTGTTGGTGGTGCCATCTCCAAAACTCAATGGTACGCACAGAAAACCAGCCACATGGCTTGCCATGGCAATAATGCTGAGTGGGGGCCATTTTGGGGGCCACTTTTATTTCATTTTTGTTTTTTAATATACTTAGTCCTGGTGGTCCTTAGTGTTGGTAAGCGCATAACTCAAGAACGCCTGGACCAATTTGGCTAATTCTTTTTTTTATGATATTCCTAAAAACGGGGATGATTCTTATGAAAAAAAAAACACGACAAGCAGAACAACGTCTGCGGGGTCCGCTAGTTTGTTATAAAAAATATTATATAAAACTCAAAGGTGAGTGACTGACTAACATAGAGATCTAAAATGTGGCTTAAATGTGGCATGCAGGTAAATGTTATGACGTAGGCATCCGCTAAGAAAGGATTTTGATATCTACTATCCACAAAGGGGATAAAATAGGGGATAAAAGTTTGTATGAAACTCGATGTCAAAAAACTTCAGTCCGTGCAAACGAAGTCGCCGGCGACCGCTAGTTACGAAATATGTGAAATAAAATTTAGTTTGTCTCCTATTAAAAATATAATTAACTTAACTATTTACCTTAATAGGTAAGTGTATTATCACACCAAATAATCTCCCGGGTTCTACTCCCGTTTGTCAATACAACAAATCTTCATGCGAGACCTAATTATCTGATCACGAACATTGTATTAACATAAGTGGAATAGCATACAGTATTTTCGGTAAATCGAAATTACTTGATAAAGGTTTCATATAAATATTATTTAAAAAATACAAACTAATAAAGAACTAACAAATATATTTTCATTAGCCTCTAACAAAAAAAGAGGAGTACTATAAGTTTGAGCTCTATTTCTGTTTGTGTTTGTGTGTGGCGTGTTACTATACGCCGCCGCAACGCGGTTCGGTTCAAGTGTGCGCTGTTCATTGCGGAGTGTGCCATTTAGAGGCTTTTTATGAAAGAACTAGTGAAAATTTGTATCATGTTTTTATGTGATATAATAGCTCCCGAGCGTGTGGACTGAAAAATAATTTAATCACGGTTGCTTGCAGCTAGGGCTGGTTAAAATCTGTCTAGCCGTTGAAACCGTCATGTTTTTTTAAATTTTTTAAATTTCAAATTTCTGCTGTCGGTAATTTAAAAATGTTTGACCAGGGTTCCGGTATTAAAAAAAAATACAAACCAAGAAGAAACTAACATGAATATTTTCATTATAAGTAGAGAACCTCGCCCGCTCAACATTTTTGCTAGATTGTTAAAATTAAGATATGAATTTCATGTTTCAAGCTAGAATCAAACTGTATAAAACCACAAATACCTTTCGATAATAGTTTTGAAACTTGACTAAGTTTTAAGAACTAACTTAATCAGTCAAAAGTCTTCCTATTAATCTTAAAATACATGAGTCTTACATTCAGGCCACTTTTACTATATTCCTATTTATTTGTGGTATGGCTTTTAAAGGTTTAGATCGGTGTACCCAATGTGTAATTGTTTCTCGTATGAGAAAACACGTAAAAGCACTAAAGCACTAAAAGCATTGTTTTTTTTCTTACGTGTTTGTGGTATATGTTTGTGGTTTATGATAAATAGGTTTGTGGTTTATGAGAAAGACTACCGATCCTAATTGCATTATGTCACTAATGTTATTAACTAGAGAAACAGGGTGAAAGCCCCAATAGCCGGCTCTCGTGGTCGTTGGGATCTTTTCTGATAATAAATAATTATTCTTAAAGAATTAATGTATCCTCATGGGTGATATTGACTTAATATCAACCACGACAGGAAACGTATTTATTAATACTCTTCCTTACAAGAAAAGTCCGAGGTAAATACTTACAACAAATAACCCATTACACAAAATTGACTGGTAGCGAATGCCTTTTAGTATTAAGTCCGCCAATTGTATAATTATCGGTGCAATAAAGTTTAAATAATTAAATAAAAAAACGAATACAACATTTTATGGCACAATACCACATATATATAGGTAACATTTGTTTTGTCATATCAAAATTTCTTTTTAGAATTTACGTATCAAAAATTTTATACTATACTCGACTCCTGTCTAGAATTCATACATACCTAATCGAAAACTTACATATACTTATTTAATGTGCATAAACATGTATTTTTGTACTGGTCTGGCTGTTATATGTATTTCTTTAAGTTTATTTGTAATACCACTGTCGATTCTGGTATCTGTAACACAAGTGCTTAGGCTACTTACCTACCACGGAGTCAGATCAATGTATGTGATGTTGTTGTATATTAAATATTAAACTTATTAAATGTAGGACTAGCGGGCCGGTCGTCCCTAATATTCGCGTTCATTCGTAATCATGATCAAAATCAACAGCAAATGAGCTAAATCAGCTTAATCAAGCAATAGTTTTCTGCACTTCTTGGCATTTAGACCTTTCAAACGATACTTGAATTAATATTTTCGGATAAACTGTCGCGGAGAAATGTGTACGTAACTTTTTTGGCTTATACGACTAATATAGAGGTATAGAGATGAGAACAGCAGAGTCAAGCATCTAAACTCCACAAATAAGAAGTGATGTAACTCTGGCGTTTTCTATTAACATTCTAGAGATACACCGACTAAATTCAATTCCAGATATCACCGAGTTAATTGCTTTGGGCATTACAAATAATAATCATACGCCTTTATCTGGTGTGAAGATGTGGTTTTTTCGATTTAGGAGTTATTTTGTGAGAATATGCAGCTGTATTGTTTGTCGCAAATATTTAAGAAAAACAAGTGTCATTTACTTTTTTTTAAAAAGAGTAGACGATTTTTTTTTCTGGAATTGAGGATCTGAAACCTAGATCTCAAAAATTTCGATCAAAGGTTTTTTTGCAAGTTGACAAGGTCTTTGGCTGCTCTACTTTTACGAAAAAAAAAAACTGTTTTTTTTAAATGGTGGTATTTGTCATAGCTGCACTGCCAATTAAACCGAAGTACCTATCAAAAAAGCTAGTTGACATTCATATTTACACCACTTTGGCGTAATGTTCAAGAAGTTGACTATTAACCAAGAGGTTGCGGGTTCAATCGCCGCACTGTACGAACATTTGTGTGCATGAACTTGTCTGTTTGTACAAGTCTGGGTGTAACATGTATTTATTGAAGATTATTTGTAATACCAATGTTGATTCTGATATCTGTAACACAAGTGGTTATTCTACTTACCACGGAGTCAGATCAATATATGTGATGTTGTTGTATATTTATTTATTTATATTTCAAAATATTACACTTGGTCTTTGTTAGCTAAATATAATTAAAAACATCAATAGACACTGCTCAAGAATTGTGCCATGGACCTACTTCTGCATACTCGTACTATAGACAAGACATCTACATCAAGTTCACGGCTCATGCAAATCGGAATTGTAATCTTAACACCAATGGAGACCTTAGACCTAAGGCCAAACAGCGATTAAGATTTCGCGCAACAACGACTGTTAGTGACCACCATAAGTGTGAACTGATCCAATGTTAAAACATTTTCTGAGATAAGCAGAAAATTGATTTTTTTATATATAAAAAAGCTATATTTATCAAGGAACTAGGATGTCAATACTGCAGGTAAAGAAAATTTACTCAATTAACAGGCCTAAAGTAAGTATTTTTTATGTCTTGTAGATCCTAATATTTATAAAATTACCTTTTGTGGATTTCAAAATATATTTGTTTCTTCGGCTCACGCGAACAGTAGACATTGAAAGAGACACTTTTTACGGATTATTTCGCGATTTATTTACATTTGTGAGTCTACCTGTGATCACGGACGCTGGAAAGGGTCCGTTAGGTTAAAACAAAATGTAAATAAATCGTGAAATAATCCGTAAAAAGCGTCTCAATTCAACGATTTCAAAATACTTGACGCAACAATAATAGGGTCGCGCTTATGTATATTTATATTTTCTTGGTATATATGTATTTCCAAACGTGAGACGGACAATTGTCTAACTTGTTCCATTGAGTTCTAACTTACGTTCTGGATAGTAACTGAGATAAATCGAATAGGTGGTAAGTGCTGAAACACGGTTGATTGCTTTCAATTGTATTTAAAGAATAGATTTCGATTTTCCTTTGAATTAAATTGAAACTGATACACTTGATAATACTCACCTAACTTTTCCTTAATTCTTTAACTTTATGTTAAAATGATGTAAATTCTTAATTTTTTAAGCCTTTGTCACACAGAGACATTTCATATACATGACGTGACATTTCCTTAGTGAACGTTAATGTTACATATTCGATTTCTTTGCGTTCAACGTAGTTCAGTAATGAACACGACACTCATACCTATATAATATAACTTTAAATTGAGGTAAACACAATCTTGAAACATCTCATAAATTCCCACGGCGCGCCGCACCTACAAACGGTGCGTGAATCCAACAATATTGGTCATCAAAAACTCCAGACAAGCATCATAGAAAGAATGAAGCTTAATATTCGCACACACTCTAATCATACCGCGATATTCCACGTGAGAAAACGAACAGAATGGGCTCGTTAAGGGTCTCGAGGGCTCTCGGTATTGTGCCGATGTCAGAGCTTCAGCATCGAGGGCCGAGCCGAAATGTTAATGAGACTGACTGACGGACTAGCTGATGGCCTACTCTGGTGTATTGTTTTTGGCTGTAGCTGTTAAGCATGCACTGTTATTGCCATAATAAATGCTATAGATTACAAAAAAGGGCGTCAATAAAAGTCAAAAGTAAGTCAAGCGCTTTTTGTAAAAATTAATATCGTTTCAACATGGTTTCACGTTGACATTTTTGGTCACAGCGGCAAAAAAAAACATCAAATACTTTAACTTTACTAGTAGTGCTATGATCAAAGAAAAAGAAAGTAAACATTGGAATGATCCACTTTTTACGGATAATTTCGCGATTTATTTACATTTTAATTTAACATGACATTTCAGACCACTTTCAGCGTCCGTGGTCACAGGTAGACTAAGGTGTTAATTGACATTACATAGTTATGAAAAAATTGTAAATACCATCACTCAAAAATATTAAGTAAAGTTACTATCTACACAAATTGAGCTAACAGTATATTGAGGTCTTGAATTGCGGGGTCAAGCTTGAGTCTTGGCTTGAACAGGATCCCAAGCTGGTGGAATTTTTGAGTTATGTTCTGTATTAAAATTAGGGTGTCTTCTAATTTCAATGGCCTCACGAAGTATACGAGGATAAAAACGACGTTATCTTGCTCAAACTTTAGTTTGGCCAAAGCGTATTTATTGTCTACTGTTCGCGTAACCCGAAGAAACAAATAAAGGAAAGTAAACACAAATATAGCTCATTGTCTTAAGGAACATCATGGGGGAGGCTTATATTAAGTCGGCTGTAGACTTATGGCATTTTACGATATCAGTAGTGCACAGATTAACTGACGTTTAAGGTACAAGTAACATCAGAAGTGAAGCCAAAGATATTCCTTGGTCGTTGCTTTTAAAAAATCATGAAAACGGATTATGACACAGTCGGACTGAATAGAACCTTTACACATTATGCATGGAAAGCATACGAGTGGCGTACTTCTCTCTCATTCTTTTTGTCGTCTAGTGTTGGTTTGAGTATTGTTTTGGAAAGCGTACACTGACGAATATAACTAGCAGTGACCAAACTTAACCTCCATTCCAGTAAAATGATCGTTAATGAATTGCCCAATTTTTATATGTATATATAGTTCTATAGTATATATAGAAAACAGTTGAACCGATTTGACTTATTTTAGTGTCAAAATATTCGTGTAAGTTCAGGGAATGTTTAAAAAAGATAAATTAAAAAAAAGGCAACGGGCAGAACAACGTTTGCGGGTCCGCTAGTTTCTTATATAATTAGAACTGTAGAAATCTTGCTATTACATATTATACAATTTACGTGTAATCGAATCTAGGCCCTAGATTGTACGAGTTTGCGTGTCCAATATTTGAATGCTGCCTCTTTTGGCATTAAATATCCTGTTTGTTATTTATTACAAATTGTGTGACACAAATTCGTACGCGTAGTGAGTCAGTACATTTTATAGGCAAAATTTTATGCACAAAAAATTGAATATCATGGAAACCCACATCGAATTGCTTGATGTCGCCATACTATAAAATGATTTACTCGCTGCGATCTGCCATTTAAATACCATTTTATATCTGTTGGTGACCATGATGGGTTGAAAAACGGCCATGGTCCTTTCCCTTATAACATATGTTAAAGATTTCAGTAGTGTTTACCATGATATTATGCTGTCATGTGTACATTCTAAGTTGATTTTCAAGATAGACCAGGCTTTCATGATATTTGCTTCCGACAGTATATGAAAAGACGAGTTTGATGTCATATTACTACATTTCAGGCTTCTGTCGCCTTATGAGACCATAGATTAAGAATTATTTTAATAATTATGAATTATAGTACAGACGTAGCCTTACATTAATATTATGATGCCATCACTCAATATACGAGTCATCCAAAGTCTGTTGGCCTCTTGACCTGGCGATCTTACCTCCATACAATATGCGTAAACTATTCATGTGAGTACATCTTAGCTGAATGGGGTATGAATATAAATGTTTTTGGCTGGCTAAAAATATCACAATGGAAAAAAATTATCCGTACATTAAAAAAACGTTTTAGTTATTTGAAGTATTCCAACCACAAGTATCCTTCAAAATATATTTAAATAGCATTTAGAAAATTTGAGATTTAAGAGAGAATTTGAGACTTAAGAAAGGACATGAGTTACTTATGACTGCGGAAAAACAACTCATTCCCGTGGGAAAAAAATACTTTTTGGGGAATCTGATCGCTTGCACTGCTCAATTACCAAAAAATTGAATTATATTTGGATAAAATTGGTATTAAGGGAAAACAACGCATTTGAAAAATACTACCTAACGCGGACGAAGTCGCTGGTAAAAGCTAGTTTTATTATATAAATAACGGGACTTTTAAATTTTACCCAGTGAAATGTAAAACGTTAAGCATTTAACGTTATGTTCGAAATATCAGGCGTCTCTGAAACGTCAAATACTATCCAGTTCATCTAAAGTCTAAACTGTTACAAATATAGCGCACGAGAGTTGCAAAATCTAAAATTGAACATCTAAAAGTTTGAACTTTACATTTTAGAAAGCGGCATCGCAACGCATGCCTAGGAACAAGTCAGTACATTCGAATCGATAAAAAATAAATTAAAATAACCGCCCGTATCGATTAAATCGACACTTAGTGCCACTATTGTACTGTCAGGAACGAAAATGTGATCACTTTCAAATGTGAATCGAGAATCGAAAAGTCATTTGCTTTGTTTGAAAATGCTGGTGTATTTAACGGTCGGTATAGTAGAATAAATTTTGTTCTATGCGAAAAAATGGTCTGATATCGACTTAAAAAATTCAATAGCAAATATCAACTTCTTTTAATACTATATAAAAAACCAACAAAAAATAACCCGTCCGATGAAAATAGGATAGTGTAAATAGATTTTTGCTAAATATCCTGCCAATTTAAAATGGAAGTCTATCTCAAGAATGTCATTAGATATTATCAATGTCACTAGTTTTGCAGTCAATTACTAATTAAATTGCTTTATTTGGATATTAAACTTATCAATTTATATTAAGATAAGCTTGCAACACTTTTTTTTTACTTTTAATCGATCTTCCCTCGTTAGATGAGCTGATTTCGATGTGCAATCATTTATTATATTTATTATTGTATCATTTAATCTTTTTATATTAAAAACAATCGTACATCGACCTTAGTTTGTATGCGATGGCGTGGCACTAACATAACTCTAGCTAAGAGTTGTTCAAGATGTTGTTTAACATGTTCAAGGAGAAAATCTTTGCCGTTGAAAGTTGTGTAATACCTATAAAATCTCATTATGACTGTACCAACTAACATGGCAGCCTAATCGCGGCGCTTTTGTTATACGAAATGAGGTGTTAGTTCTTCTATTAGATAATAAGTGGTTTGATGCAACCAAGATGGCCGACGCGTCAGATTAATCAAGAGAGCTTGTTTGTTCTCATTCTGGTTTGTAGTTATAAGGATATTTTTTTTGCTAAACAAATATGTTTTGTCCAACAAGTAAAGTTTTACTTATATTGTAAACGCAAAAGTTTGTATATAAAAGGATGTTTGTTATTCTTTATCGTGATCACTACTATATAAATTTTAATGATTTTTTTTCAATCTATTTATAGTTTATACATCAACATAGGCTACAATTTATAAAGTATTGTGAAGATAATGGCTTCCACGCGGACAAAGTCGCGGGTGATTTTTGGATATAATAGGTATCCAAACTCCGAAAGGATGACAAGTTTAGTTATACTGTAAAAAATTGGTTGCCTGTAAAGTCGGTATACGCGCGAAAGTTTTACGTGACAACGACTCTGAGTGGTAAAATAATTTTAATGTGAATATTCATTCGTATAACATGAACCGGTGTGTATGCCTATCTCTCTCTCTCTCTCTCTCTCTCTCTCGCTCTGTCTCTCTCGCGCGAAACGTGAGCGGAGCAGCGTAACGCAGTTTCTTGAGGTGTCAGCCGGCAAACCAATTTATAAGACGTTGTCACGTCAAAAACAATTTTAAATTTGGAATATTAATTCATTTGCAATTACTTTGTTAACACGAGCTTATCATTAAAGCACCGATGTTCATAGAAATCATTAATTAATTTGTGTTACTGATATTTAATTTCGTTATGTAATTATGCCACTTTAAATTACCTGTAATTACACCTGTATTTTTAATGGTTGCGCTCAACAAACTTCGTATCTAATTATTTAACATCCAATGACTCAACCTCATTAAAATATCTAATGACAGATTCTGATGTATTAATCGATCATTTCTAAAGGGGCCACCTATTTGTAATCCTGTCTGCGTCAACACAAAAAGTTCTTACTGCGACCCCAAATGACGTCAGGTACCGGGATTTCCAGTAGAGCGAGAGGGATTGAGGGAAGGGGAGGCATTCGCGCTGGATCGTGCCAGCGAGCGGACGTTGCGCGTGCGCATGTAGTTGAAAAATCGAATTTCGAACGCCGATACGCTCGGTCGTTCTTACAATTTGCTTTTTTTAAAACTGACAGTGTCTTTCAATTCGTTTGTTTAAAAAGGTGATTGTTGTTAAAGTGTTTTATATTTTTGTATTCTTTGGAAGTGTAAGATTTTTAACTCTGTCTTTTCTGTTGTTACAGATACTAAAGAAATCTGCGTATGGCCGGTAGATACACGAGTGGTCCAACCAAAGCGTCGCCGTACGCTTTTTGGACATATCAACATGTTTGGAACCTCAACAAGGATCAGCAAACAAAAAATGTTAACGACATAAGTGTGCTGGACTTTGAAAAATCTGAAAATGCCCAAGAAAGTGATGACAGTGACAAAATTAAAACTGACGCAAGTTTTATAGCGTCAGATGAGTTTGTAGACGATGATCAGATTAGAAGAAACGTATGGAGCGATGTGGATGACGATGCTTACATAGCGAACGTTATCAAATCTAGGACTGATGAAGTGAGCAGATCTAAACGTGATATAAATAGTGTTAGTGATGTTAGTGAGGTTGTGAGTAGTGTTAAGTTAGTTAACGAGATGTGGGAGTTGGAGCCCACGGATTTGAGTGAGTGTGACTGTCTGGGGCCCCCACCGGAATTCCTGCTGCCTCCGCCGCCGAGGCCTCCGTTCCTCAGTGCGGAGTATTACTGCGGAGACGATCCTATACCCGACCTGGAGACCTGCGATACGGAACCAGTAAGTGCTTGTTGTTTTTAAAGTCTTTTTTTGGCGTTTTGATTAGTGTCAAAAGATCTGTAGTCGTTTAGCTTTGAATCCGTACCAATTTTCATACGACAAAGTATTACTGAAGTGTTTAAGCCCCTAGACTGTTGAAGCATCCAGCATGATAAAATAATCAAAAGTACCTACAGGATTACTAAATGAAAACTATGAGTAGAATACCTTAGGTACTTAAAAATATCAAAATAAGTTCGACATAGTAGTTATAAATCTTGTGAATTTTATTTTTTTTTAACTTTTTTATGATTGTAATTTTGTAATCATGTCACTTAAAATTGTTACTTATATCCCAATTTTAACTAATAAATATTGAAAAATTAGTTAAGTCTGAAGAAAACATAAGAGGTTGTATCAGAATTAACATTAAGTCAACTACAGAACTTTGTCAGAAGAAAATATCGTTAGAACAGATGAAAGACTCCATTCATGTGATTCAAATGCTTCATTAGTAAATTTGCTAAATTTGGGTATAATTGCAAACACTATTTTTTAAAAACGGCTATAAATTAGTTTAAAAATGCAATCATACCATTGCATTTGGTAAAGTGCTTGAAATTTTTGAAGTCCTGAATCAGACAACTTTTTCGGCAACAATACTATTTGGATAATCGTGCAAAATTGATCCAATACATTAAGTTATTATTACTTTGCATTTAAACTTAATAATACCTTATTTGATCGTATAAAACATCATATTTGTAATAAGTCCAAGCCCCCAACCCACACTTACTTAGCAGATAGTTGAAATTGATTTCCAATTCGATTGCTCCAAGCTTCAAACGTATAAAGTACCAACTATAACGATGTCACGACCAACAAGTCTTATTGGACTTAAAACAAGGAAACTATCTTATTGCAAATATTGACGCAAGCTCGAATAGTAAAGCAATAACAGTGTGTACAGAAATATTTCAAAATTCCAATTCCGCTAATCCAATCTTTCTTTTCGGTAAGTTTAACAAACTTACCGACATACAGTCAACTGCACACGTGTTTCCCAAAAAATACAAAAATTGCGTTTTTTGTCTTACACAAAAAAGTTCATTTTTGATCATCGTTTATTGTATGTGCAAGTGTGTGTACAGTGGTACTTAGCGTTTCGTTCTTAAAATGGTAATGAACGGTCTTATCTTGGTAAATATTTGATGTATGTGGCACTATGCGGGCCACAATGGCTGTTTTTATCTAAGCGTAGGAACAACAGCCAGCCAAAACCGAAACATCATGTTTCTGAGTATTTGATGTATCAAATCTTATTATTTACCGTCGATTTTGATGTTTATTATGATTCAAAATTTGAAGTAAAGTTGATCACATATTAAATCTTACACGGGTTGTTGAAACTCTAAACATCTATCAGAGACATGAAAGACTGGTTCTACACAAAATTTGTCGCGTTCAACATTTCGCCAGGTATAGTAAGATACAATTAAAATCATATACATAACTAGTACGTATAGTCCTTTAGCCGCATGAAAATTAACAATTTAGGCGTAACCACAAATTCATATCTTTTTTTGGCGCAGATTTCCTAGGTATAAAAAAATGGACGTCTAGAACAGTAATCTCTACTAAGCTCAAATAACCAATCTTAAATCTAATGCGCCTATTTTGCAATAACGTTCTAGACTAGATTGCGTTTAGATAGTAATATGCAAAAAATTCTGATTACTATTGTAACTAGCCTCTATAATTCCTAACCACTTGTGTTGAAATTCAACATAGTCGAGTGATAAGATTTCCCAATGTTTGATTGTTAATTAACAAACAATCAATTTCTAATCAACACGTCAAGTGGATAATTACATTATTGATGAACAAACATGTTTGATTGCCTAACAAACAAGTTGATCAAACAATTTAGTGGCAGACAAACATAAACTTCTCAATTGAATGTTAGAATCAATACAGATTCTTATTGGTGTAATAATAATGTAGCTGAAATCATGTATATAGTTAGATAGATAGCTTTTGCTATTATATTCTATTCACCACGAAAATATTTGAAACTCCAATAATACAGAAAAATGTTAACTTCTAGTTACTATCTATGTTAAGGTAATCGTATTTGACACTTTGGTCATCATACACGTACATTTTATATTGAGCAAAAGTTAATAGGTGCATTTCGTGAAACGTAAATGTACTGTGAAACAATAAATTTTTATTACTGAAAATAAACAGAAACGTTTGATTACCTTAAGTATCACAATTTCTTGCACATATTTTATTCACAAGTTTTTTTTTCATAAGAATTTGACTGACCAAAGATTTTTTATATTTTTAACGAGAATCTATCTTTCTTTATGAGGTTGATTGGCATTGACTACATATCTGTCATTTCAAGGAAGAAACAAAATAGTTTTATTACCAAAAAGTGATCCAAAACCTTGGTTTTATTCTCGATGAGTCAAATTAATTAATTAATTTTGAAAGATAACAAGTAACTTGTCAAAGCATATTGTACTTGCGTGATAGAAGTGTGATATAGAATCTAATTCTAAAACTTAAGACACTTTCAGACCGCGATCATATAAAAATCGGAAATAGGTCCAATCAAAAAGTGCACCTAACTAATTAATATATTTAATCTCGTAAAAAAATCATAATTAATGTATTGAAAAATTTTCGCATATATTAACGTATAAAGTCGTATCTATGTATTCCTTAAAAAAATATCATGAGCTAAAATTACACTCAAATCGGCTTAAAACAGTTTGCTGTTCTTAAATGACGAAACTGTGTACAATCTTATTGTGTTAAACACTGATAACGTATATCGTGCTTTCTCTTTACTTAAACCTTACAAACAACTTGAGACCTTACTGCACCGACTTTACGCCAGTTATATTTACCGTAAAACATTCTGATGGCGGTAACTTTAAGACGTATGTGTCATTGTGTGTTTTGTGGTAGGCGGGGAAATGGATTAGCACTATACCAAGAATGGTGACTTATGAGTGGAGTGATGTTGTAGTGTCAATAAACTGTAAGTATGGGACCCGGGAGCAGCTAATAAAAAGAGATGTTGCGCATTTTACGTATGGCTTACATATTATTATGGTTACTAGCTCATTTCACAGATTGCATATTGATATAAGTATTGCAGCTTACGTAAGGGGACGTGACACACACTACAAAACTTTGAAAAGGTACATACGTACTCATTTTAAAAAACAAGAAAGGCTTGAAGCGTTCATCATGCAATTTGAATACTTGAAAATACTGCCTGAAGGGAAATAGAACTCGCGACCACTGTGCGGGAAGCTGAACCACGCCACCCAGATGCTAGGAGGCTGTCAAACAATCCGTAAGTTATCCGACGTTCTTAACAGAACGACGACCACTTTGGTGTAGTGGTCAAGAGGTTGATTATTAACCAAGAGGTCGCGGGTTCGATCCCCGTACTGTATAAACATTTGTGTACATGAACATGTCTGTTTGTACTGATCTGGGTGTTATATGTATTTATTTAGGTATGTTTATTTGTATACCACGGCTGATTCTGATATCTGTACCTAACACAAGTGCTTAAGCTACTTACCACGGAGTCAGATCAATGTATGTGATGTTGTTGTGAATTTATATCTATATTTAAAATATTAGTAGCGTTATTTTAACCGCAAAAGTCGTAACTGGCAGTCGGTAAAATAACAAAACATTTTTTACGGCAAATTATTCAAAGATTGTATTCCGATATGGATTTTACGACTCAATAGGTTCCTTAAGAGGATAGCTTAATAAACTTGATTATTTGCGGTCGAGTTTTTATTATTCCGCTGAAGATGGTAGCTTTTATCTGTCTATAATAAGGTTGTTTATAATCTTTGCGGTTTTCGGAAGTGTATTTTAGTATTTTTATCGCGCTATTTGTTAAGGAATGCTTTACGTGAAGGGCTTCTTAGAATTCTTAAATTGAGACGGGTCTAATCCATTTAAGAAATAAGATCTACTTTTGTTTTATCTATTTGACAACACTTGCAGTAACAAGTGATGTTTCTCTTTTTCTATCTTTGCTTTTTCTGAAGATTTTAGTGCATTTATTACCTTTGATAACCTATGAGTTCCAAAAAGAAACTTTAACTATTATGTAGGAAAATTAAATATTTTCTGTTTTAATTTTAGAACAATTGTGTTTTTTTTTTAAATTAATGGTAAAACTTATTGTGTTGTGTCATGTTGTTAAATTTTTAACGAAAATGTTAATCAAATAATTCTGAATCTACATTTGCATATAAATTGTTTCGCCCCATTTCAACAAATACCGTCGTTTCCATTCATACTTCCATAACAACGTGCATTAACAAAATTAACTTTTAAAATTAAGCATTCTACGTCTCATAAACGTCTGGGTTTAATTCACATTTTCTGAGTTACGTCCTAATGTCACTTATATTTCTTTTTGTTGGCCGCCATATTGCTATAATTATGGGGTAGCAGTAATTTTAGGGGTGGAAGGTGTGTGGACCCCAAGTGTTTATTTATTAATATTTTTGTATTGTACCCGTCACGCGACAAAATTTAGGCGATGGTAGAAATATAACCCCATTTTTGGCTTGGCTGCAGTCGGGTAGAATGGGCAATTCTTGTTCGTAAACTATTGTAATATCATGGACATATGGTGTGTATAATTATTAATAATAGCGTTTCGTTATCATCAAAACAAATGTTAGAGATCGCTCTTGATTTAATTTCAGATAAAGTATACATTTCATTTCAATATGGCAACTTTACTAAAACTTAATTGAAGCATAACAATTCAGCCAGCCTTATGTTCTTTATGGTAAAACTTAAAAACTGAAGTTATTTTTGTTAGTAAATGGCACATACAAATTTTGACATTCGAATTACAAAAATTACAAATTGCAACTCTACAAGTATTTGCATTTCCTTTTCTTTCATTTTTACTTGAAAATCCCAAAGGTGAGAATTTTACATACAGCCACTAAGCTAGGTTGATGGTAACATCATTTTCTGTATGTCGGTTTTTCGATAGGATTCCAGCTTAGTAACAGAAATTTAGTAAGTAGACTCGGTGATCTTTTAAATTTTTATTTTTTCATATCAGCCTATTTGCGTCCCACTGGTAGACACAGGCCTTACCTCAAGTAAAGCCTCGAGCCATACTCCATCACGCGGGCTCAGTGCGGATTGTGCTACAGTTTATTACCTCAGTTCCATTTAGTAGTAGGTAGATCAATCCAAAAACCCCCAGACCTTTTATGCTCATTTATGACAAATATCATGAGTATTGTTCTAATAAACCGAGCAGACTATGGAGTCTGCTCGGTTTATTAGAACATAACTATCTAACTTTTAAACTCAAAAAAAGTTTTTTCAAAAAAATATATTACTTTTATTAAATAAATGGTTATTTAGTAAGTTTTTTCAAAAAAATATATTACAGTTTTATTAAATAAATGGTCATTTTATAAAACTGTAATATATTTTTTTGAAAAAACTTTTTTTAAGTTTTTATTTTGCTGCAGTTCTTAAGCCCAAAAATTGTATTGCCATTATATTGTAATCTTACACAGATTGCCTATAAACGTTCCACAGCTGTTATCAGGGAGCTGTACCATTAGATCTCAAAAAACCCATCTACATATTTATATTATAATCCCCGTCTACATAATATATAAAAATAATGAAAAGCATTAACCAAAAAAGTGTAAATAAAAAATAAGCTTTAGAGCGCACCTACTGTTTTTTATTTCATTGGGATCAGCGAAGGTAATTCTGTCCCTTCTACGATATCGTGAGGTTTGCTATACGCTACCAAATATTTGGTTACTATATGGTAATAATATTTTGTTTGCTTGTTATTACATTTCCCGTACACTCTTAGCTTATGGAGGGTTATGTATATAAGATCAAAGTGTTAGTTACTCAAGGCTTTTAGGGTGGGATTTCGTCATCACTGTAGCAGAGATGAATGATGTATTTACGGAAATATTATTTTCAGCCCTTTTATTTCCAACAGAAGACCTAATAGTGCTCTACAAAAATCTCCTAAATAATCTTGCCTAATTTTTTTAAGGTCAACTTGGCTACTTGAATGCACAAATTTACAATGTCTATTAATGGTACTTTAGATAAACTTTTACGGTGCCTAATGACCTGCTTATGTTATAATTAACATACTTGACTGACTGGCGGACTGAGTTCATAAAGTAAAATTTTGTTTTTGTAGTTATAATATTAATTGGAGTACAAACAATAAACTTTCAAATATTGATTGCTATTTATTTTTTGTATATTATAATATAATTAAATATTTACTTTTAATTATTGATATTATGATATTGTATCTTTATTTAATTCAATTAAACGGAGTACCTCTTAGACGTGTCACTCAGTTTAAGTATCTAGGCCACATTGTGACAGAGTCCCTGAAGGACGAGGAGGACATTGAGAGGGAACGCAGGGCACTGTCGGTCAGAGGCAACATGTTGGCTCATAGGTTTAAGCGGTGTAGTATAGATGTCAAAATCACGCTTTTCAGAGCATACTGCCAGAGTTTCTACACCTGTGGCCTGTGGTCCAACTTCACGCTGAGATCGTATAGTGTCTTGCGAGTCCAGTATAATAACATCTTCAGGGTCTTGTTGCGGCTTCCGCGTTTCTGCAGCGCATCAAACATGTTTGCGGTCGCTGCTGTAGATGACTTTTTTGCAATCATGCGCAAAAAGACACTCTCCATCGTCTCCAGAGTAATAAAAAGCGGGAACGAGATCCTGAAGATGATAGCAAGTAGGATGGATGCACCTATCTTTAGGAGGCACTCTGAGTTGCAGGTTTTGTGTGTGCGGAAATAGACTCAGAATTTAAAATAAAATATAAATAAATGTACCTTTCATATTTCATTCCATATTCATTACTAACCATAGATATTAAGATAATTGTTACTAATCTTTATGGAGCCAAGTTTCTCCGAAATAAATGATTTTTATTTTATTTATTATTTATTTTTATGTTTATTTCTTTTTGCGATATTAACCACAATTTACCTTTCTCATTTAATTTTAAATGCACGCATTGCCATTTTTCTGCATGATTTTGAGGTTGTCTCGCAGAAAATACTTTTAGCATTAAGTACACCCATTTCTTGTGCAATAGACTTTTAAATAAAATAAATAAATAAAACAATACACCCTCAAGCCCCACACACTCAAATTAAAATGTATGGCAACAAAGCACTACCGTAATTAAGATATCAGAACCGATCTAAAAACGTTTATTCTATACCATAACCGCCACTATAACGAGAGCTGTCCATTTTAATTCTTAGCCCGTGTTTTAGGGTGCTTATCCACCAAAGATGTGCTATGCGGCTAAGCTGCCATTTGAAAGCTAAGATAAGACAATGGGTCCGTGTCCACTGTACATAAGCTATTGGATAAAACTAGGCATTGCGTTGTAGCCAGCGCGTATGCGGCTATCTGTAGCCACAACTTGCGATTGTCAGCAACTAAGAGCGACTTTAGCTGCGGCGATTGACTGACAATTAGCAACGAGCTACGGCGACAGTTTATTGCATTCTTGTTCTGGATTTAATATATGCTTTGAAATGCGCCTCTACAAAGTAGCTACGCAAGGAAAACGCGAGGCTAGAGTAATGCGATATACCAGGAAAGGCAGGACGGTATAATATAAAATATTTAAATATAAAAAATAACTAGTGGAACCGGCAGACGCTGTCCTGCCCGCTGTTTTCGCAATTTATCAATATTTTCTCGTCGTTTACACCTTCCCTGGACTTTCACAAATATTTAAATGCTGAAATTATTGAAATCGGTTCAGCCGTTCTCGAGTTTTAGTGAGACTGACGAACAGATTTTATTTTTAAATTTAAAAAAGCGATCGGCCTACCTGAATTTTCTAATGGGAAGGCGTCATTTTTCCGCGGTAAAAAGTAGCTTATGTCCTTTCTCGGGCATAAAAATATCTCCATACCAAATTTCATGCAAATTGGTTCAGTAGTTTAGGCGTGATTGAGTAACTGTCAGACAGATACAGTTACTTTCGCATTTATAATATTAAAGTATGGATATAGTTCTCCAATGTAAACCTATTTCAAACCATAAATATGATTAGTGGATATTAAATGCATCCATAGCAACACGGAACATAGCACATGGAAACGCACCCTTACTCTTAATTATTAGTTTCACCCCCCCCCCCTACTCTCTAAACCTTTGTCCGTAGTTTCAGATGTAGCTATCTCTGTCACTCTCAAAAACTTCACGGTGCAAGCGAAAGCACTGGCTAGATTCGAAAATACGAACGAAACGTTGGGGAGTACAGCTTTAGAGGGGAATGGCGACTGCTTAAATTGGTCAGTGGGTTTGCCATATTGCGCTTATCAAAGATAGATCTCAAAGAGGGTGTATAATATATATTTTTCTAATAAAAACATTAAAACACAAGCCCCACAATTAGGCGGTCTGTTGAAAGGAATTATTATTAGTTCTAATTGGATTGATGTTATCAAATCAAGGCGTGGTGTAAACAGACGTCATGTGGAATTTTAAAATATAGGATCCCTCTTTTTATCAGTTACATAAGTATGCACATGAGGTTCAGTCTAATAGGCGGTGCTATGCCTATTTGGATACCAACTGGTTTTTGACATAACTAAAATATAAGTTATTCAAACAACACTTGTGGAAACTTTATAAGCATTGACGACCATTTTGATGTAATGGTTAAGAAGTTGACTACTAACCAAGAGGTCGCGGGTTCGATCCCCGCAAAGTACAATCATTTGTGTGCACGAACATGTCTGTTTGTACTGGTCTGGGTATTATATGTATTTATTTAAGTTTATTTGTAATACCACTGTTGATTCTGATATCTGTAACACAAGTGCTTAAGCTACTTACCACGAAGTCTGATCATTGTATGTACATGATGTTGTTGTATATTATTACTTCATTTATTAATATAAGCTTTATTACACGATAAAATTTGCACAAAACGTGGACTTAACATCAAGCATTCTCTGAAAGGATTTCTCAGCTTAATGTTATGTACTTAGGTATCTATCTTGGTCTTAATTGTTCAATGAAACAAGCAGGTTCAGAAATACTTCCATTTAAAAGTTGATAATGACGAAAAGACATAAAACTTAACTATATACCTATGAACTTTTATGATTTATGACAAATAACATTACAAAGCAGTCGTAAACCGGTACTTAAATAATGGAAAGTAGGTGTTTATCAACCGGTCCTATTATATTAAGTTTAACTGACATTCTTAACCTTTGACATCAATATCTCTCCCGTCTAACAAAGTCAATAAAATAAATAATACAATAATATTTCAAAAAATAACAATTGAGCATCGCTAAGATGAGCCCGAGGTCTACCATAGAAAGCGTTTCATAATTTTTAACATTTAGCAATATCGTTTTCTCCTTCTGTTGTATGCGCGAATGACAAGGACGAAAATAGTCGAAAATCTGTAAAAGAGCCGTTCAGAGGCCGTACTAGATAACGTTTTTCCAATATTTTCACGTCTAGCCAGCGCGGTTGTAAGTGTGAGAGGGATGGCTACATCTGACACAAGATGAAAAGGGGAATTATTGTGCTTTAAATTTCCACTAAACGACGCCAGCGCAGGAACCCAAATGCATCTACCTGTAACCACTTGAAAAAAACTAGAGCTGGAAGTCGCAGGACTCATAACCTGACACAGAAGAGACTTGTCACTTTGACAGATTACGAGCGACTGCAACAACTTCTCCTGCCACGTGTAGTGGCGAAACGCGTCAAGTGTTTTGTTTGCGTCAGTGTTGTGTTTCCACCTGCATCCTCTGTGTCACGTTGTGAGTTGTACAGTAAGTCCTGCGACTTCCAGCTTTAGTTTTTTCAAGTGGTTACAGTTGGATGTATTTGGGTTCCTGCGCTGGCGTCGTTTAGTGGAAATTTAAAGCAAAATAATACGGTAGTTGACACCACCAATCGTTGACGTACTTTTATCAACTGTCAAAACGCTTTTCTTCATAGAGTTTGTATGGGAATAACACACTTTGACGTCATCGCGTGCAATGCCGACTGAGTGACTAATTATCATTTGAATTCCAATTAAAAATCAAATAATACGAACTGCAGAAAAATATTAGTGTAAAGGCATCTGAAATTATGAATTATTTTAGAGAAAATCAGTTTTTGAATATTTCTTTCATAGTGGAAACAAGCCTATTCTCTTTCTCATCAACTACATCTGACAAAGCGGCTTTGAGAGTAGGGGGCATATAACTCGACGTGGTCGTCTTGTAAAAAATCATGATAAAATCAAGGCACATGAATTAAGCCTGAAAAAGGGACGGCAATTTGTCAAAAAGTGGCACTATCGGAACACGTATCCGTCATCGGAGCGCGGGCGATTCATCGGCGCATATCTCACGGGATCTCCGGAATCAGGGTTGCCAGATAAATGATAAGACTAATCACAAACATCGATCGCGGTGGAGATCCTTGAGAGAGGCCTATGCTCAGCAGTGGGTGTTGAACTGTTTTAAGTTGGGATGATGATGATTGATGAAGAACCTCAAACAAAATAATAAAAATCAAATCTTAGTGGTCACTGCCAGAAATATCCGAATCTAAGAAGTGATAACATGGTGCCACACTCGTTTTTAATATTCTACTAAAATAAACTTTTGACCACCTATGCGGAAAATGTGTGTTTTGATTTAGATCTGTCTGTCTGTCTGTATGTTGCTTCGTAAGTCTTGAATGTTCCAAATACTTCTAGTGCCAAAGTAACAAACATACATAAGTACCTACCCTTACTTTCACACTAACGCATTTATTAAAAATGCTAGTACATTGACGCAAAACATTTTTGACAGCCCTGCCTACGACAATCGCTAAGAAAAATCTCAAAAAACTATAAGCGATCCCCGCGCCCGTGGCTATCGCACGTCCATCTAAACCCGGTAGCCGATTTGTCAATGCTCCACCCTTAATTAATAAAACCGTCTTCTTTCGAAAAAAAAATATATAATAAAACGTTAATTAATTTGGCCCGGGCCCGTTGAACTTTCGTGAATTATCGACCCTTTCTAAACTTCGCTGAGGAAGCAGGAAACGATTAGAAAAAATTAAATAAAGAATCCCACAAAAGGGAGGTGAAATTGAATTCCTTAATGAAAGCGATTTTTCAAATTGTTTAATACTTTTTGAAACCGTTACTTTGTACAAAGCTTAAGCGGGTTTTGTTGCTTTATCAGCATTTTTTTTAAAAGGAACATTGGAAATTTGGAATTTGAACTTCATTTATTTGGGTATCGTCTAAAACCAGAACTGATTTGTTCATACCAGTTTTAAATGATAATTTTGTTGTTTGGTTTTCATCCCCATAAGATCAGCAAACTGTTCCAGAACTTACACTTGATCGGGATAGGGATATTGGACATTATACTTAATATACAGTAGGCTAGATGACACTACCATTCGTTGACATACTCTTTATCATTTGTCAAAACGATCTGAATTCATAGATTTTTTATGGGAATACTATAATTTGACGTCATAATATAGTATCAGAAATCGAAGTCAATTGGCTGAATATTTATTTGATTCTATGTAAATAAAAATTGGTTTCTACTGCTTTTTGTAAATAAATTGGTTTTACTGTCTTCATAGAGGTTATGCTTTTAAAACACCATGGACTTGAAAATATTTACGATAGGTGTCATCATGCCTATTGTACAAAAATTGGAGTATATAGTCGTGTTGCGATCTTATTTCCGCTCAACAGCAAACATTATATTTTGGGACTGTTTCGCTTCTTTAAAGGCAAAAGGATTCTTGCTCATTAACAGACTTCATAAAAAGGAGGAGGTTCTCAATTCAATCGTATTTTTATAAGTTTGTTGCTACGAACTAGGCTGCCAGTATCAATAATTAAAAATTAGAATTCCTTTTTCAAATTTCATAGTCACTAATTAGCAATCAACCCTTTAGTTGGCTCAGCAAACTTCCAAAAAACAAAGAGGTTTACCGCTAAACGCGCAAATATCGTTATTGGCCGTTACCGTTTGAAGTGAAGTTATCCTTTGTCGAACGTCAAACCGCTGGATTCTGCGTAACGGTAAACTATCTAAATTATATTATCAGCCTGCGGTTGCGATCTGTCATACGCTTAAACATTCAATTTGGCTCTTTGTTGTGTCATATTCAGTGTGTAGCGCAAATCAGGTAGGTTAAATTTGAACAAAGCCGTGGCGCAGTGGTTGCAGCGCTTTGGTAGTGATACCAAAAGTTAAGCAACCTACGGCGCGGTCATGTTTGGGATAGGTGACCATTCAGACCATAAAAGTGCCGTCCATTTACAAGCATCTCCGTGCTTCGGAAGGCACGTTAAGCTATTGGTCCCGGTTAATATCGATAGATATTAGTCGTTAAGCCAGGTCGGAGGCCCTCGGGCGGCTGTATAGCATCTGACAGTAAGGTTGGTCACTTACCTTACACACACCCCTCCACCAATCCGCTCTGAGCCCGCGTCGTGGAGTATGGTTCGCACCACCTCATAGTTGAGGTGAGGCCTGTGCCCAGCAGTGGGACGTATATAGGCTGATGATGATGATGATGATACAATTGAACCAACGCACTGTGGAACGCTTGTTTATTTTATACAATATCTAATCTATTTGAAACTAGCGGACGCCGCAGATGACGTCCTGCCCGTTGTATTTGTTTTTTAATTTTTTCAAGAACGATCCCCGTACTTTAAGGAATATCATAAAGACAGAATTGGCCAAATTGGTACAGGAGTTTTTGACTTATGCGCTTATAAACATATTTTGTGATTCATTTCTTTAATATAGACTATCCTAATGGAAACATAGGCCATGTTTTAATTAGGATGGGTTATTTTACTATTGTCTGTGTCTAGCGTCGTCATTTTAACTGTCTGTCATACTATATTTGGCAAGGCTTGAATGGCACTGTTTGATTAATTGCCCGTTGTCTTACGTGAATGTCAAACGGTATAAGTGCGACGAATATTAAATGTATGTATATCAGAACACGATAAGAAACGTAGTCGGTTTCTGATCGTGTCCTGCGCAGCTGCGTGATGAAGTGCGAATGACATTGTCACAAGTATTGGTCGCATCGCGTCGCGTCGCACTTATCGCGTTGCGCCGCTCTCGTGGGACAACGCCTTAGTGAGGCTGAAAATGTTTAGCCTCTCTTTGATTCATACTTAATTTTAAAGATTCTGGGATCAGCTTGGCTCATTGGCTTTGTTCATTATAAATAATATTATATAATTTGTACGCCTCGCGCCGCTCCGCACTCCTCGGGAGCCTGTAGCTCATCTCGGGACCTCTGTTCCGCCGTTCACTGATAGACGGAAGCTCATGTCTTCCAGGCGTACCCGTAAGATATAGTATTTATTTTTTTTGAGCGATTGTTTAATCAAAACTAAGTCCCATCAATACGAAACAAAAAAAACAAAAGCTAGAACGTTGAATACATCGCTCGACTGTTTAGTAAACAATCCATTTTTTGCCCCCACGCGGACCAAACCTAACATGTCCCATACATCTTGAAAAAATAATCAAAAAACTTGCTCGGGTATAAGCGAATGCGCATATTTAATAGTTTAAACTGCTTCGTCATTTCGAACAATTAAGTGAACAAACAAAGTCTTTTGTCTATGATCGACTGCATACCATTTGAGTTTGGTTTTATTAAGTGTCTTCTGTAATAATAGTCCTCCTCCCGGCCCATTTCGACCACGGCGGCCAAGCTCAACAGAGATCAGCCAACTACGCAGGAGATATTATAGTGCACAAGTGTGAGCGTAATACACAGGTGCACTCGCTGTTCCATCACTCTCAAAGTTCGGTGAGACGGCAATCCGACATGACCGGACAGCGGTCAAGTCTTCTGTAATAGAGAGAATAATAAATAAATAAATTCGAGAACACGAACTTCAAATAAGTATGCTCTGATAATTTTTGACATACTATTCAATAGTCAAAATGATTTTGAGCCCTAATCAGATAGTTAAGTTCATATTAAAGATAAGAAGTTGAGATCTAATCATAAATACTAATATCCTAACTTATAAATACTAAGAGCTTTTAGGCTGCGAGGCCAATTTTGCATTTGCCAATATTTATTGAATGGTTAGCAATTAATAGCGTGTATGCAATATTATCAAAACCACGAGCAATTTGTTGAAATTAGATTTCTGTGCTATATTTGAATTTAATAATTAAATAATTTGGTAAATGGAATTTAAATTAAAAGATAGCAAAGAGCATATTATAAGGGGATCTACCTATTAAATTTAATTGTCCTGCTAACTATGAATTCATAAGTATGTACTTCGTTTTTGTGGAAGCCATTCCCAACTTGCTTCAAGTTATGTAAACCTTCTTCTTCTTTATTTGTGTATGTACATCTTATCCACACTCTCAGAAGATTTTTTTGATTTGACTTACTATCATTGTGGTATTTCAAAGTAGTTAAACCAAGTGACTCAACCAGAAACAACTCTATCAGTCGATTTCGTCTCACAAATAAAAGCAAACATTTCAAATTCCGAACAAAATTGAGACGTTATAAAGTAAACCGCAAACACCGAGTCATGTGTGAATTTACCGCCCGCCGCGATCGCAGCGCCACCCGGCCTTTCTGCGAAGTATGACAAATCATACGGCTCGGAACACCTACATCGACTTGTGCGCTCGCTCTTTCGCGTTTCTTCATACCGTATTTCAATCTATAAAACTATCGGCGCAGGTATAGAAGCAAATCGATTAAATTAGTATTTTTTTTACATGAACTTTCCGCGAAGCATGGCTTCCACTGTTGGAACACCTACGAAGACTTGTTAACGTTTTAACTTTATTGTTATTTTGATAAACTTTTTGTATTCAAACGGGCAAAGGCAGCTAACAAACCCAATTATTAATTTTGAAGGTAACATTAATTTTCACGCTCGTTTCCGAGAAGTATGACAAATTTATAACCAGAGAGCTACGAGTATTTCTGATAACTTGTTAGCATTTCGATGTAAATAGATACAAATAAAATCAAGCTACTCAGCTGGTATCAAAGACTTTGTAAATTCAAAATGTAGTTGTAAAAAGCATAGAGTATTTTGTCAGAATGAGTGAATACGATAGAAACTTTCATACAAAAACAATGGAAAAATATCCTTTTTGTTCGTTCTTGTTTATTGTTTGTATACCGCAATATGTACTTATATGACAAATTAACAATCTTCCACGGAAATTTGCAGATCCCTATATCTTCTGTACTAAAGTCGAAAATTGCTTTCTAACTTTTTCGTCTTCGAAGACGACAGAAGTTTGGAATTCTTCCAAAGATATCGGATTACTTTCGTCATTGATTCGCTCACTTAGGCTAATAAATCCACGGGTCTCCAACGTTCTATATCGTTTCCCCAAATGAAATTGGTACTGAATTCAAGTTGCGCAGCAGTTTTTGTGGTGAAGTTTTCAGGTAGTTCTGAAAATGCGGGTACTTTTGTAAGTTGGAAGCGCTTTTTATGTTTCTTTACACTAACAGTGGTTAAGGCCTACCTAGTATTAAGCTTTACTTTAAGATTTGCAAAAAAATAAACTAAATAAGTAAATTTTACACATTATTTTGGTATTTTTTTAACAACTAGAAACCGTTTAGGTTTATAGAGTGTCTTGGTGTGATTAATATGTTAATTTTGATTCATTCGGAACTTGCTCATTCACTTTTCTATCCTTTTTTATGATGGTGACATGGTGGTTGGTGAATAGGGACACCTGATGGTGTCGATGTGGCCGAAGGGGTCTGACTAGTAACATTTTACACACATATTCACTCTTTTATTGAAAACTAATAATCACTAGGATTACAAGTTAACTTATGACAGTTTTACAACATCCATCAAACACGTATACTTTTTTAAACTTCTGTCAGTTGACCCAACTAGTTTTAAAGTAGCTATGACACTGTTTTTCTTTGGAATGGAAATCCTGTATCTGTTACTTTTTAATCTATACCCTGCTATATGACTAACTCTATCCCTTTTTCGTTGCAGAAGATAGACGCGTACAACCACAGTGGGCCTTCGCTGCAAACGTCAGCTGTCATCGCTCTCTGCTCCATAGTGCTGGTCCTGGGCATATTCGTCGGTGCTATCCTCGTTTGGAAGTAAGTACTCTTGTTTTTTGATAAATTACTATCATTATATTATCACACCATGTGTGTGTACCAATATTACGCGAACCACTGGGAGCCATTTTTAGCCTCTCAATAACTAGAACATAGTCAAATCTAAATACAAGTTCAGAAAAAGCGCTTGTAGATCATTTCGACGACCACTTTGGTGTAGATAATGGTTTAAAAGTTGACTATTAACCAAGAGGTCGCGGGTTGGATCCCCGCACTGTACAAAATTTGTGTGCATGAACAGTATGTTTGTACTGGCTCTGTGTTAATGTATTTATTTAAGTTTATTTGTAATACCGATGTTGATTCTGATATCTGTAACACGAGTGCGCTTATGGTGCTAACCACAGAGTCAGATCAATGTATGTGAAACAAAAATTTTTGTCGGTAAAATCCACAACTTGAGTCTCTATTTCTTATAGAATCATACGTATACAAACCGACAAAATTTACTCATAACACCGCAGTCCCCTGCACGACCCCACCCCTATTTTAAGTTAAGTCTAGACTCTTTTCAAACACAACAATGATTTCTATAGCCTAACGATCGAATCATAGACCGTGTCGACAATGCATGTGACAGTTTAATCGCCGCTTAACCCGTCGTCAAGTGTGTAAGCAACAGCAGATCAGGCTGCCCATAATTGTTGCAAAATCGCCCTTATAGCAAGTTATTAAGATTTCGTAGTGTTAACACTAACCTGCTGTGCTGGGTACAGGCAATGGAGCGAGAAAGTTGATTGGAGAGCCTGTCACCTATTCGAGATTTAATCCTAGCGTTAGTTGTGGTAGGCCAAGTTATAGGATTAAGCGGATAACGGCCGGTTCCAATTTTCTATTTATCTTTAACTGAAACTTAAATAACTGTGAAATTCATACTAAAAGCTATCTGAGATTACAACCGTTTGTATAAAAACTGACAGTTTCTCAGTAAAATGTACATACAATATTCAAAACCAGCCATGAGTATATGAGAAGGCTCTTGGCAATAAGTGTGTTTTACCTGTTCTACTAGATGAACTATCCACAACGTGTTTGAGCAATCAATGCAGCCAAATTGATGACATTCGCGAGTCGTAGTGAAAATAAGCCGCAAGTGTGTCCTTGTGTGTGTGTGTTTGTGTGTATGTGTGGCTTTTAAAATGTCATACCGTCTAAGAATTATGTCAGATTATGCATCCTAATTGAACAGACTGATATTTACTAACTACACCCTAGGTGTTAATGTGTATAACTGTACACAATTTCTTTAATGGTGCACTTTTTCTATCACCCACTATGAAAACCTAACACTTTTTTTTCACGTTCTGCGTTAAAAAACTTTTGCTCTCATTTCAATCAGTCACCGATTGATCTGCAATCTGTCAAGAAAAAAATGACGGAGTTTTACGAAGGTTATCCGCTACATCCTATGTCTTAACGATATCGTTAAAGTAATTAGACATGTCACAATATTCGTGTCATTGAGCCGGGTGGTGTGGTGACGAACAGTTTTGGAAACTGAATATCTTCACTCTATGTCAGAATAAATAACGCCGTCTTAATTGGGCGTGTTAATGCGATTTAGAGCGGAATAAGCTGGTGTTTGTCGTATTTGTTTGGTTCAATTGAAAATGGATGCCGGTTAAATTTTAATTTTGTTATCACTAAGCTAGGTTTAAATACCGATCCAAGTCTTTTATTTTTATAGATGAAGGTTTGATATTGTTAATCTATAATATGGATCGATACAATAATAGATCAATGAAACTCTAGCTAGTTCCAAACCCTTTATTACAACTTTACAATATGTAATGCTTTTGAAGTTTAGTTTCTAGGACTAAATTAGATTCGATAGTCGTTTTAAACATGTCAACTCTAAATACAGTCAACAATCCAACGAAAATACCTTAACCACAGTCGGTTAAACATTTACACAGAGACACAACGGCAAACAATCGCAATTCCACCTCGATGTACAAGAGATATTACATTACGTAAACAAGCATAATTCGATATCTGTATACGTGTTTACATACTAAACAATAAGCTGGGAAACTTCCCTATTTTGGTAACGCGCAGAGCTAGTTGGTGAAACAAAATGGCGACCAACAGACGTTAGAGTTAGGGTGAGGGCAGTAGTTTTTCGCAAATAAAACCGAATTTCGGGTATCCATTTCTTAAAGTAATACAGATCTTTTGAATTTAGCTATCTTAAGATAAAAAAATTAACATTGTTCTTTATTTTTAAGCAAAAAAACACTTGCCCCAAACAAAAATCAAGACATTAATGACATTGTCTTGTAAGATACTTTTCAGGCTTTGTATAATTTAACTGTATAATTTTAGCTTGTACACCATACTCGTATTCAGTCGTCGACGTCATTGACTCGACGTAACTAAGATCTAGCCGAATGACTGCTGAATCAGTTCCCAAACAGAAACCAGCATTGTGGTCAAAACCGAAACGGATACCAGACACATAAATAAGCTGATACCGAATCATCATCCGCACACTATTGTCGTGTTTATTACTCATAAGTCATGCGAAACGTCAATATTGGACTGTAATAGTTCAAATCCGGTACCGAAACCAGTTCTAGCTTATCTTTGCCAATACATGTTGAGCTTTCAACTCTCTATGCATTCCTGTAGTGAAAGCTCTAGTTACGCTGGTTTAGTGTGGCATATCTTCTTGTGCGTACGCCCTTCCTGTTTCATAAACGATCGTAAAGTCAAAGATAGTACTGAAACTTTGACGTGTGTTTGAGAAATTTACGACTCTAATCATTAATTAATAAACTCTGAATACAGAAGATAAGCTATTCAAGATACAGGATAATACAGTTCCTCGAAGTTAAATGGTTTATATGAGACTGAACACGGCAAGGTTTCATATAAATGTTATACTGTAGGGCCTATCTAGCTTGCGCTACAAAGTTTGGACTTGGATTTAATCTGGATTTGATCTTGCATTCTCTTTACCTGATGCCAGAGTGGAAACAAAATAAAAGGAGTTAAGATGTTGCACTGAGCACAGTGGATCCGTCCTAAAGTCCCTGAAAGAGAAAATTTAATGAAGCTGTATTACTTCAATACTCTTTTGAAAACTCCATGTAAGACAGTGAAATAAGAAGTACCAGCTTCGGGAAAACCCATATTTATGGACCCAAAAAAATGTGTAGGGTGCAAGCAGCGACCTTTGTCCAAACCCCATATTTTGAAACGGTCAGTGATCATATTATAACACAGCGTGAACGGAAATTAATAACCACCTGCCAATAAAACCGAGCAAAACTCGTCTCTATTTCTATCATAGTTGTTTTTTACGAGCACACCTTGTTCCGTGACTAATTATGCCAAAATTATACTCGACGTTTCCCGCCAACTTGTGATTGGGTGATGCCAAAATGGCGGACCAATCGGTGGCGAGGGCGGCACCGGCGCGGGCGCAGCGTCGCGACGGGCGTTGTATTATGGGAATGAATATTCAATATGGATAGCAAAGTTCATTTCAATTGTTTATGCAGACTGCGTAGGGCGGACTTTATTCTTCCTGTCCAGACAGTGCAGTTAGAAGGGCATTTCTCATGGCTAGATCTTAGATTATTGTCGCCGTTTATGGGGAAGGGACAATCATGCTACTTGACTGGTTACATGAACGCACACACACACACAACACTCGCTTTAAATTCTAAAATGTAGGTATTTCAAGAAAATAACCTTTTTTGTTTTGATATCATTGATTGAGAGAAGTTGCGCTACATAAACCAAAACTAACCCGTGCTTTTCGTTTGCTTTTTTTTTTTCAGTTAGAACGGTATAAAAAGGGGCTGTGTGTAGTGATGTTGAATTATCGATAGTTGATGAAACGTAGGGAAGATAGTTTCTTCACTATATTGAATTGCAAAAAAATTAAGTTATTTTTTTTTTCAAAGGTAATTTAATCATAGTCAAAATCCGACAACTTGTCGGTAGTTTTTAAATTTAAATTTTTACTCTATTCTTATGAATAAATAAATAAATATTTCACAACAATCACACCAATTCTTTAGTCCCAAAGTAAGCTACGAGAATTGTGGTATGGGTACTAGACAACGGATAAACATACTTAAATACTTTTTTTTTGTAAATAAATACTTATTATACAAAGAAAACACCCAGACCAGTACAAACACACATGTTCATGCACACTTATGCTTGTACTGTGCGGGGATCTGTGTGTCTTCTCATCTCAATTACCTCAGTGTCTGAAGACGAAAGTCTTCAACCAGTGTGTGTTACCAGTGATGACATACGGATCCGAAACATGGTCTGTGACTATGGGCCTTATAAAGAAGCTCAAGATAGCACAACGAGCGATGGAGAGGGCTATGCTCGGTATTTCTCTACGAGATCGAATCAGAAATGAGGAGATACGTAGAAGAACTAAGGTAACCCACATAGCCTTGAGAATCAGTAAGCTCAAGTGGCAATGGGCAGGGCACATAGCGCGAAGAACTGATGGCCGTTGGGGCAGAAAAGTTCTGGACTGGAGACCCTTCGACCAAAAGCGCAGTGTAGGACGTCCACCGACAAGATGGACAGATGACCTTGTAAAGATCGCAGGATCACACTGGATGCGGCTGGATATGTTCAGCAGTGGACGTCCTTTGGCTGATAATGATGATGATGATGATGTGCGGGGATCGAACCCGCGACCCTTGGTGTTAGAAGTCCAACATGTGGATCACTGCACCAAGCGGTCGTCCAATATTAGCGCCTTATGAAAAAGGTATAGTTAAAGAGATATAGTATAACGTTGGGTTTGTAACTAGTAAGTAAAAGTAGCTAGAGGGCGGTGGAAGCGTTATAATTACTATTCATGCCACTTATTTTAAAATTAAATCTGTAGCATTAGAAAGTTTGTTTTATTATTGAGATAAAGGTAATAGTTAAAAAATCTTCTCGTAATCTTTTAAAACTATCGATATCGACAATTGTCCCAGCACTAATCGTGCGCTTGCAAACCGCGTAAACTCATTGAGGAACCCTTGAGTCTCAACACAGGGGTTGCACAATAGACTATTTACAGGCTTTTGTCTTGGACTGAGAACCTAAGCGCTTTTCGAGCACCTCAGGTAAGGGGCTAAATAGAAAGCGCTTGCATTTCTCACCGGTAGTTTTTGAGTTAAAACAAAAATGGGAAATGCTTCTTGTGACGTTTGATTGTGACTCGAATGCAGTTGTAGTGTAGTTTTTATTATTAGTGGTCTCGCTTCTATGAAATATTTACCAAAGAATCAAATCCCGAAATTAATTGGTTTGACATAGTCAAGATAATATTATGTAGGATTAAAAAAGAAGTCAAAATTTGGTTTCATCGACCTAGAGAAACCGAAAAAAGCAAAATATTGTACCAAAACCTACAAATCATTTTTTTTGTTTATTCGTGTTTCATTATAGACTTTCTTTTGAAGAAAAATAATAAAAAAACTATATTCCCATTTCACCAAGCGTGACATTCGCAAAACCTGGCCTGTCTAATGCTATCTCCAGGTACATCGGTTCCTATTTACAGCTTACGTCTTTATTAGGGCCTATTGTCTCATTCTAATTGTGGCAAGAATTGAACGGAGCTGATTCCCGACTCTTATTATTGCCAATCTGCATACAATAATGCATTTGCATAATATCTCAATTCGTTCTTGTGCGGTGCACTGATTTGAATAGCCACAAAACATTTCACGCATGGTAGATTTGGGCGACACACGGTCGTTGATGGTGGACAACTTAAGGATCTATATATAATAATAATAATAGTCCAACTGCCCGATTTTGACCACGGCAGCCAATCTCAACAGAGATCAGCCAACTACGCAGGAGATAATATAGTGCACAAGTTCGAGCGCAATACTCTGTTTCATCACTCTCAAAGTTCGATGAGACTGCAGTTCGACATGGCCGGAGAGAGATCAGGCGCAGGACCAACGGCTTAACGTGCTTTCCAAGAACACGGGGGTGTAACACCGCCAACTTCCCGACTCCGAGCTGTTTTTAAGAAATTCATGACAGAAAACCTCAGAAACAATTTTGGTTCGACCCGGGATTCGAACGCAGGACCTCTCGGATGTAAGGCAGAAACTTTGCCACTACACCAACGAGGCAGGCAGGATCTCTATATATAATTTGTGTAAGAACATTCCTTTCCCAGCAGCCTGTGTAGAGCCTAAAAATATGATTGAGGTACCGGAATAAAAGGATAATAATAATAAAATAATAATAATTAAAGGATCTCGGCGAGTAGACTGGGCCAAAATTTTAACATTTGTTCGAACTTGAACGCGGACAAAGTCGGAGGCGGCCGCTAGTTTATATAAAAATAGCTTCCCGCCATCAGCAAACCGCATGAAAATTGGTTCTCTAATATATTCAACAAAATATAGCCTATGTTCTTCAGGGATAATGTAGGATTCTAATGGTAAAAGATTATTTAATCGGTGCAACAGTTTTGGATCCTATTCAATTTAAACACACAATCAAATTTTTCCTCTTATAATATTAGTGTAGATTCTTAATAAAAACTTCTCTCAACCAAAATTTAGATACAGTATCGAACTTAACTGTGTTTTATTTATGGTTTGTTCGTTAACCATAATGTTACTAAGTATCATTCTGTTTGTTGCTAAGAATTACTGTTTTTATGATCTAGCAATTAAAAGCAGAGGATTATATAATAAAATCTATTATAATATAATATAATCCTCCGCTTTTAATCCGGACTGTATAATATACAATATATCTATAATATAAATCACAACTGCACCGTTTGTAGGTAACACATTTATCGTTCTAGTTGTAGAAATAATTACTGTTATATCAAGTAAATTATAAAATCGGTGCAAACAACAAGCAAGCTCTTTATTTCCAAGTTTGATGATTTTCAAGCTCGTGTGTCTCGTATTAAACACTAAGCGTATTTGTAGCCGAAACAATGAAATCATATTATTGTAATAAGGAATTGCATTGCCGATCCAATCCCTTTCACAACAGCAAAATTTGTATTAACATTTAGAACATGCATTGCTTTTATACCACCTGTATCAAATATAACATTTATATTCTATCACCACTTTGCTTTATTAAATTTTAGAAAGAAGTGAAACACATAAAACAAAAAATAACTGTAATAATCAATTACACTTTACCTTCTTCATTTAATTTTGGCTGCACCCGTTGCCTTCTTTCTGCATGACTTTCAGGTTGACTGGCAAAAAATGGTTTTAGCACTAAGTCCACTCTTTGTACATTTCTTGTGCAATAAAGTTTAAAATAAAATAAATAACCACACTAATATTATTAATGCGAAAGGTTCTTTGTTTGGATTTTTTTTGCGTCAATCACGCTGAAACTACTGAACGGATTTTGATAAAAATTGCTATACAGACACCCAGTCTGTGAGCTGACTTAGGTGATAGTATACTATTTATCCCGATTAAATGCTCCCTTGGGATACAACATGAAGGAGGGAAAATACAACGTTCAGCGCGGACGAAGTCGCGGGCGGGCCGCTAGTATGTACTAATAAAATAACACCAATTTCTACAGAAAATAAATATCCTCTTTTCGTAATTAGTCAATTATCATAAATAAAAAACATTATCATTCGGAATCGACTAGATTAATTGCAAAAATGATTATTTAAGAATTTTTATTAAAGAATTTTTATTTAAATAATAATAAAATATCTCCGTGTTTAGTGTGCCTCTTAAATATTATTTAAGATAGCGAACACGAATGCTGTCGTGTTTAAACATAGTTAGAAAACAAGCTTCAAAATTCGAGTTCGGAGTGTTTGTTTCTAGCCAGCAACTTCGATACGCCAATTTCACAAACTTCGCAGACTTGATAAAACTTAAACTACGATTTTCGTTTTGAATATCTACACTGTTTGGCTTTGAACATCATATTTGCCTTCAATAAGATTAAAAAAAAGTTGCTAGTAAATAAATTGCAACATGTTGTGTTTAGGCAAAACGATTCGCCAACTCTGGCATAGTACTCCGTAGCCCCGTTACTACCTTTTTTAAAAAAAAGAGATAGGCGAGACAGGCGTCATAAGGTGGCAGCTACACACCACTTTCTTAACTCAATTCGATCTTTTATTAACTTTCTTGACAGTTTTTTTTTTTCGATCTAAAAGCAACATGATCCCTGGAAGCGTTCCCGAAATCTGTAGAGGCGCCTGACTGACAGTACAGGCGGGCACCATCGTTGGATTAAATTACTTTCGTGACGCTGACGGGGCGTGAGTCGATTGTTTTCTGCCTAAACCCGTTATTTGGGTTTAGTTATTGAGTGACGAACAGGGAGCGTTTAGCTGGAGGACTCTGATTGACGTTTTTCGCGAACTAATATCTGTTTTTCTTTTTAACTACAAAGCTTATAAATCCAATTGACTTTGTAAGCGAAGTAACCAAGATCATGTTTCTTAAAAATCTGTTTTTCTTTTTTCAAAGATGCAATTCAATTTTTTTTCAATTGATAAGAAATTTATGATAATAATTTTGAAGTAGAAAAAATCAACTGTCTAAGGTAGTAATCGTACCCGTGTCCATGGGAATACGGCCCGTGAAAATGTATTTTAAGAAAAAAAAAATACTTCAACATTGTTACTTAAGGGACTAAAGAAGCAACGTGAATGCTTGTCACGAAAAATCATTAAACAATTAATGATTGTAATTATTCTCAGTAAAATTTAACCACACCACGAAGGTCAGGAAAAAAGTGACTGTAAATTTTGTAACATACATGTTGTCTATTACATACATCGAATATAACCTACCTTACTAATTAATCCCCGTCCCTAAATAAACGAGTAACACAAACCTCCTCGAAAATAAAAAAAAGTGTGACAAGCAACACTTTTTTACACCGTCAAACATCTCACCTCATTATACATAGCTGGTCAGAAGTTATTTCGACAAACGCCAATCAATCTCACGATACGTCCCCACCGATTAGTGACGAGCCACTAATTATCGACTATCGTGAAACCAGATACCGGTTTCGTATTGTGGTTATCGACAAAACGCCTTGTCTACATCGACGCGGTGCAAGTATGGTATCGGATTTTGTATGTCGTGCCCAGTCACATGCGTTTCGCGTTAACACAGATTAGCCAATATGTACGGTTACATGTCAAAACAGTTATTCCGCTTCATTAATGTTTGATGTATACCGTAGTTTAGTTGAGCGCTTTTTAATGGCAATAGTTGTGCATGTCACATATTAGATCATGTTTAGCTATAGCCATGTCAAATTGAAAAAAAATGAAAATGAAAAAATATTTATTTCCTTAACAACAATTTTACATATAGTTATGCAGAGGTGGACTCTTTCTTATAAGTGCTTATAGCACCTGTGGCAGAAGCAGTCACTCTTCCTTAACAAAATATACATTTGTAGTTAAATTAGTATAGCACATTAATGTCTGAAAATCTCATGCTCTCATTGAATATACTGCTGACTAAAAGATTTCATACTATTGCCGAGAGATAGCTTCTAACAATTACTTACATTGATCAATCGAAGTGCAGGTCTAATCTTCGTTCCAATTACCGTTGTAGACGTTATAATAGACATAAAGCTATCTTAAGATACCGTTTTGACTAACAGCCTAAGTAGATAGCCCATTGAAGTATAATCAGCCGCTAAAATGTTCTAACAACTTATCAATACCATTAACAAAACCAATCGATTCAGAGCCTATCAGCAGAATGAGAGAATCAATACGAGTTATTACTTACCAAGAAAGTTTACTGGCATCCGTCGGTTAGTATAAGCTTGATTTATTCGATTAACTATATCGACAAGCGACAGAAACTTTTATTCCCAACACTAGTTACGGAACGGCGTAAGTTAGGGATAGTGGTACGTTGATTTTGTTGTGTAGTTGTATAGAAATATAGCTTAGTTTGGATCGGGAAGATTAATCAGAGGATAATAAATGTAGCTTTATCTTCAAAAATGAGATAGTAGATAAAGAACATGGATTATTCGGTAAGATTCAGTGTGGCTCGATAGTTGAGTATTGGCCTTTGAGGTTTGATTTAATTTTTAAAGTATGAATGAATGGGATTGAAAAATGTAAATAAAATATCCTAGTTTAAAGATCCTAGTGTTTAGCTAAGCAGGTCTTACATAGGATTTACACACACTTAAATCAAAATTAATGAGTATACATATTTGCACGCAGACTTAAATGTAGCAAATTACGCAAATAAACGCATTTGTATTTTATAATAAAAGGGTTTATGGTTTAATAAATTAAATTAAAAATCGTTTCACAAGCTATTGTTAGCCTCAACTCCATTACCAATGCAAAACATTTATTACAGTCAAAAACCGGATCACACGACGCCAAGCGCAGTCGTTTCGCTTATTCGTCAAAGTCTCAATTTTTTCGGGGTTCCATACATCATGGCATTAGTCCAATGACCGAGGAGGCTCGCTTTTTTTCAACGGCCAATGCTACACACCACCTGTACATCCGGAGCCCTGGGTGGGCGGTTGTGTCGCTGTAGTGTCGCCATCAGTATGATTTAGCCTCGAAAATGGGAACCTACTATGAGGGAGATATCGTCAGTGCGGTCGAAAGTCATGAGCGTCGTTTTTCTAGCCCGGATTCTAGGCAAGAAACTATCCTAGCTTATGTGAAAGAACACTTACTTATATATCGTTTGTATTCACAGTTTTAAATGATAATAGTTATTTTATTGTTTACTTAAAACTTTATTGTACAAGAAATGTACAAAGGGTGGACTTAATGCTAAAAGCATTTTCTGCTAGTCAACCTGGTCATGCAGAAAGAAGGCAATAGGTGCAGTGAAAACTAAATAATATAAGAAACGTAAATTTTAGTTAATAATAACGCAAAAATAAAAAAGAATAGTATATAGATATAATATTAAAATATCAATAAATGAAAGTATAATACTTAGTAAGTAAATTTTTCTACTTCGATATAAATAAGAAAGCTTCTTGAAAACCACAAAGTCATCCCGACATTCAATGAATTCCAAATACTATATGCTCAACTGAAGAGGGTGTATCCTTAAACTCATAAGAATGAAAAATTAAATTATTTCAATTCCATTTATTCTGAACCCGCATTAGAATCTTTTTTTTAAATTAAGATACGCGTTTACAATAAAGATATTCATTTAATGATCTTCTTCAGAACAACATCTGCTCTTACCACAAACCCACTATTATTATATACGAATTTAATAGACTCGTCATATTTGCTACCTGCTCTTTGTTTGACTGTTTTATTATAAAAAAGACGCAGTAGGCTCTCTCAATACTAAACTTATAAGTTTGGTAAACTTTTCCAAATGAAATCAGTAAAATCGCAACACTTCAAATGATAGTACTTAAAACTTTTATTATTTTTTTAATATATTTACTTACTTAAATGAATGTGGGTAATGTTAAACTTTGGAGAGGCATATTATATTTCTTATTTTTAAGCGCATGTAGCTCAAATACGGAGAGTACTTGGTCAAAAACTGAAAAGATGTATTTAGGTTTCTGCGCTGGCGTCGCTTAGTGAAAATTTAAAGCAAAATCAAAGCAAACAAATATCTTTTTAAAAAAGAGAATTCCCTTTTTAGCTTTAAAAAGTTGCTTGTTTTAGCTGAGTAGCCTTACTCTAATCTTTCTACATTACACTGCTGATCCTTTTTTTTTCCTAAGCCATATGCTGCACGGAGCACGAGAAATTGGCGTATCTAATAAGTTTATAACGGCGCCATCTTGCTTTAATTGAAAGGGATCACAGCTTTGTTGGGTCTATATTAAGGAGGGTCAGAATAGTGTGGATACGCTCGGGTGCGTTTGAAAAATAATACAGAATACCTCGTAAACTATTACTCCTGGCCGATTTCAACCACGGCAGCCAATCTCAACAGAAATCAGCCAACTACATAGGATATATTATAGTGCAAAAGTGTGAGCGCAATTCACAGGTGCACTCACTTTTCCATAACTCTCAAAGTTCGGTGAGACGGCAATCCGACATGACCGGAGAGAGATCAGGCGCAGGACCAACGGCTTAACGTGCTTTCCGAGGCAAGGGGGTGTAACACCTCCAACTCCCCGACTCCGAGCTGTTTTTGAGAAATTCATAATATGTCAGAAACAATTATTGGCTCGACCTGGGATTCGAACTCAGGACCTCTCGGATGTAAGGCAGTCAAACAACAGAATACCTACCGTGTAGGTGTCCTGTGGAAATCTGGGAAATCTGCACGAATAACGATATCCTATTGAAGTTTTAAGATAAAAATAAAAGTTGATAGTTAATATACCTTAAGTTAAACATGGACACTGACAATTCAGTCATATCCATATTTACATAACTCATTATTATATGCGCATTTTCCCTAACCTATTGATTATATCAACAAACTTAAAGGACAATATAGAAATTTGTACAATGTTGTATACGAGTATATGTATGTTGTTATAACTTAGTCTAAATTTTAACTATAAAAATTTAGACTAAGTGTAAGTGTAAGTGTAGACCCTTAGTGTAACAGTCTTAAGATTAAATTTTAGCCCTTCTTCTACAAAAGAACTAGGCAGTGATTATCCGTTATTTATATATAAGCCAGCTAATCCAAAGCGAACGAAACAATTACGTTTTAAGATACATATCATTTAAACACTCTTAAACTAATTAGATTTATTAAAACTAATTAGATTAGATTAGATTAAAACTAATTAGATCTAAATAATTAGATCAAAATATTTAAAAGTGTACCTTAAATCTAACCCTACCTTTATCTTCTTCAACAGACACAAACGGAAAGTAACCAACCTTCTCCCCTCGAAGTCGTCAGCTCCGAACCAGAGCGCTGGATCACAGAGACGGGCGCCACCACCAGCCCCCTTGTACGAAGACTTGCAGGACATGCCGAGGAGACCACCGCTACCACACAGACCAGACCTGGAACCTCAGTTAGAGGTAAGACCCCTTGAATAGTAATGTCTGCTACTTGCCTAAAGTACAGGGGGCCAATTCTGGTGCAACCCAAAAAAAACACATTCGTAAAAAGTTCGTTCGATTACCACTCGAAAACAAAGTAGGTGCTGAACGATTCTCATGAATCTCACCCCTAAACCTTACCACAGTTTTGCAAAGCAAAAAATATCAGTCCATAGCATAGATAAATATTGTCGAAATCCTTTATTATTGCACATTTCATACAGAATCAATACCAAGAAAAAACGATTGGTATATTGAATTTTGTAAATGTCTTCTTCCCCAGGGGTAGATAAATAATTTTACAATAACTAAGCACTAGGACTTATGCCATAATAACGTCTTAAAAAAAATATGTTATGGATATTTTAATTCACGTATAGGGACGGTTGTTCAAACATGCATTTACATGATACACTTTCACAATTCAAACAATTGTAATTTCACCATAACAAATTAAGTAAACAACGAAACGGTTCAGAAATTAATTGTACCCTAAAATTATTACAAAGTTCATTCCCAAACGCTTGATAGCCATAAACTAATTAAAGAAATTTCAAAAGTTGTTTGATTGGACCGCTCAAACGGTTTTAACTGTATAATCTACGAAATTACATTAGTGCTTGTTTTGAACAAGACGTAATTGATTCAATTCATTTTCGGTGAGGGTTAAAACAACATTTAAAACGATAAGCCGTCACCATTTCAGCATTACTTAGGCTGATTAAGTTGTTTGGTGGCTACTTAGTTTATGTTACTTAGAAACCGTGAATTTTAGGGGATTAAAAGTACCATATGTTTTATTCCAGGTTACAATCTATCTATGTTTCCAATTTTAGCAATATCGGTCGAGTAATATTGTAAGAGTAGGAAGTAGGAAAGGTTAAAGCTACTCTTTCGTCTCGAATTAATGAGATTTCCTATCTCTTCCAGATGGTAGAAGCTAAGAGGCCCAACTGTACCGGCCGGGTCTTCGTTTGCGGGGCAGGCGGGACGTGGAGAGGGGGCAGCACATGTGGCGGAGACACCTGTGGCGCTCCTCTGTACGAGGAGCTGCCCCACAGATCAGACGACTCCCTCCACAGCGACGACCACTTTGCCGAAGACGAACTCAGTCTCGTCGGCGAAGCGGCACCCTGTCGGACTTGCTCAAAACCTCCAGCGCCACAATCACTACCCCACAGACCGAGGCATCAGCGCATGGATCGCCGACCCAAGTCTTTGGAAAGACGAAGAACGCAACACAGAATGCCAAGGCACATCCATCCGCCTGACCCCTCCGAATTCCACGAAGGCGTCCTCTTAGATGCGCTACTGAGACTGTATCCTCAAGTTGGCACAGTCGGTGCCCGGCCTCAAGGGCCTTTGCAAATGGGTGCAGGAGGCGCGTGGCCCGGTGGAGAACTCCCAGGAATCGCTTGTTGGAGAGGACCAAGAGCATCCCCAAAACCTCCCAGCGGAGACTCTTCCTTCGGATCAGACTCCGGATACAGCAATAATACCTGCGGTACCTGTGGTACGCGAGCATCTTCAAGACATCGGTTATCTGCAGAAATACCCATGTCATGAATGTGTGTGTGAACTAGTTGCGACTTTCAATTGTGGTTCGGTGCCATAACTGTACCATTGTGTTGAGTGATCATGAACAATCGAATTCACAGTGCTGGAATCATAGTAATTGCATTTAGTAGTTTTACTTTCCCTTGGCCTAACACAATTATGTTCAGTACGGCCTCAATTTCAATGCCTTCTAATATAGAGACCACTGAATTGTTATCCACTGTCATTTCACAAACTTTGAAACCTTTAGGGACTACTTTTCTACAACTCTGTACAAAGTTGAATTTATTACTTAAGTAGAAAATTTGTCCCTTTCTAGATTTAGCCACTTCGTTTTGAAGAATTGTAACAATCATTTTATTAGCATTTAAAATAATGGTTTTGTACAAAATTCGTTGTGACCATATTTTTAGGTAGTGATATAGAAGTTTCGTCCTAGTAAGTTATTTCAAGCTAGTCCTAAAATTATCACATTCATCACGAATTATTAAATAAAAAAATCTATACGATGATTTTCGTACGCTGACGAAGAGTTGTAAAATTTTGAATTTGTAGATATTGTAAAAAAAAATGTAGGTAAACGAATTATGAGAGGAATAGTAAGTTGAATTTTATAATCATATCATATAGTTATCCACAATGCATAAATACACACTTCTTATCAAATTGTTTTCAAGAACAAAATTTAATTATTTTTATTTAAATTTTATCACTGGTGCTAAACTTTTCACGTCCCTTTGTATTTGTTTCTATGCTCATCTGAGTACTTTTAAAGACATTTTTTTTACCTTGACAGTTATTTCTTACGATTTTACAATTTTATTTTTATTTTGTAACGTTTCAACTTGACTACACAAAATAATATTAGGTTTGTAAATGAAGTACATATTTTTTTGGTTGTCCAAAATTATTGTTTTTGTTTTGTTTTGTATGTATTAATTTAAGTGATATTTATTTTTTTACCATTTTTTTTAATTGTATAAAGGTTGCATCACTTATGTATAACAAATCATGGACTGGTTTGTCCAATTTATAAATAAATATGAGAAGCACAATAAAATGAAAAATAAAATACATTTTTATGACTTGAGTGTTTTATTTGATAATTATCTGAGGCATAACCATTAAAAACAACACTGATGAAAAACCAAAGGAACAATTTAAGGGTAGGTAGTATTAAACATTCGCAATAATTATTAAATTTTTTGCTTGTTTTAAATTAACATGAAGGTACAGGTAGCTAGAGATCATCATAAAATAAAAAACCATAAACCTCGTTGAGGTAAAATTGTAAAAATCTTATCAGAAATTAAAAATAAGTAACTTAAGTAAATACTGAAAAAAAAAATGATTTCGCCAATTTGATGTAGGTAATACAACCAAAGGCAATACTTATGATTTGAGGCCTATGTGCGCAGTCGTCTTACGGTTGATAATGATGAAGACATTAATTTGACCAGAATTTAAAGATGTTTCCCATAACAAGTAATCTTGTGTGTAATGGTTATGTTTTTATTGCAAAAACAAATAATGTTGCCATGGAATATTTTACCAAGTTTCATGTGTTTTATTATGTGGGTAGATAGGTTTTTAATGCAGTAAGTATAATTACAGACGGCTGAAAACCTCAAACAAAATCTAACACAGATGTATCATTTCAAGATAGCAATAATATATATTGAAATATATGAACGATTATTTGATATTTTGATTTGACGAATGTACGATGGCCTGAAAGAAAATTTCAGTCCAGTGCATCGATCTGTACATTGACAATGTTTTAACGCAATCGATTAATAAATAATAAAATAAATATATCACAACAATCACACCAATTCTCTAGTCCCAAATTAAGCTACGAGACTTGTGTTATGGTTGCTAGACAACGGATGAACATACTTAAATACTTTTTTTGTAAATAAATACATATTATACATAGAAAACACCCAGACCAGTACAAACACACATGTTCATGCACAATGCTTGTACTGTGCGGGGATCGAACCCGCGACCCTTGGTTTAGAAGTCCGACCTGTGGACCACTGCACCAAGCGGTCGTCAAATTACTAGATTACTGAACATCTATCAAATTACGGACATTTTTGATTCAGCCAGCTGTCAAAAACATTTTGCACAGCATATCGTCTGGTCGGCCGCGTCCAGTTAGCCGCCGCATATTATTTTATTATTCACAGCAAGAATAACGGAATGTAATGATGTCTCAAGAAACTTCATAATTTCGCTTCCAGTAGGTATTAAAAAGGCGATAAAGTTAGAATTTAGTCAAAAATATAAATAAGAAAGACTAAAGACTCGGCTGGAGTCCACAAAGAAAGAAGTAAAGAATAATCCATTGGCCATGATGTTCATAGCTTCGAAGCTAACTATACATCTTGACAAGTCTTCATCTCTTCCGTTGCACCTCCACAATTGCGCCTTAAGATACGATCTTACTTATATTACGACAAAGAATAATAAGCGCTGGAAACGACTATTTCCCTTTTTTTAAATGAATTCTGTTTACCTCTATAACTGGTCGACTTTCATACGAAGATATTCTAGAAGCATGCAAGCTCTACAGAAATAAACTAGTTACCTACTTAAATTTTATTAAAAACTTACTTTCGTTATAATTAAAATCATCAAGTTTCTATGGTAAATGGCAGATGTCGTCGCGTGTGGTTCAATAATGATACTTTTCGCTAATTAAAGAGGCGAACATGTGAGTTACTGTGTATGAGTCTGTGTTCATTGAATGTATAGGTTATTGTTTGAGTGCAATGTGTGATCGAGACTTGTGTCCTTCATTTTAAACTACACACATGCTCGTTGCTGTTTCTACAAATGTATTCATCCATAGGATTAAATAAATAAAAGAAATAAGTAAAATAAACAATAAAATGTATATTGTGTCTCGTTACACAAGGGCCAAGTGTTCGCTATCAGAAAACATGTTATCTTCATACTTTTAAGTTTTCGTTTATACAGACAGAATTTTCTTATCTCCCAAGAGTTCCAAGCCACATCCAGCCCCCTAAAGCATCGTCCCAGCAAATATTAATAATCCCGCCTCGCCGCTGTTGATTTATGTGCTTAGACGAGCGTTCGCGAATGAATATATTTTAACAAACACACACAAACAGAGATATAAGACAAGGTGTCACGTTGACGACAACATTGTGCCTCAGACTAAACTGTCCTATTATTTATTGATAATTACGTTTCGCACATCCAGTGCTGTCTTATTTTGTGTTTTAAAGCATTCTCAGGTCTTAGAGATACATTGTGCGTTTTTATATTAAGCGACGGCTGAATTCTTTTCGTCAAAACGTGTTGGTAACTACAATTTTAGATCTAGGACGTTTGCGTGATACGCTCGAAACGCGATTCAAAGGCAATTTTCCGACTATAACTTTATTTCAAATGCAATAACGAACCTAATAATCAGCTTAAACGTTAATCACGTGCTTTACTCTGGTATCTTTATAGGTAATGGGAATCCTCAATATTATACTAATGTGGCCAAACGAAATCCCATTAGACAAACTCAGGCTTAGGATCAGTGCTTAGCGTGCAAATACTTCCGAACTAAGAATACAGAAAATGATCGAAATAATTGTCTTAGATGCACTTCCTATTATTTCAAATAACATTTCCTCTGGCACTGTCCCGGTGTATTAATTAGTGTAATGAACCTTCGCAGGAATATACAGAATGAGACTTAAGTCGAGACGGGAAGCAAAAAACCTTAGCTCCCACGTAAAATTTAAATTTGTGCATTTTGAACACAGTTTCTCTTACGCTTTAGGCACAGATATAATAGTACCCTGTCTACAGGTTTTCTGAACTAAAGAAAGGTTTTTTAAAATTCTTCATAAATAGATATTTGTCGTTTTAGCCTGGTCAGAGGCCATAGGGCGGCTTAACATCTAACAGTTAGGTTGGTCATTTACCCTACAATCAACCTCTACACCAATCCGCACTAAACCTGCGCGGAATGGCACGAACCATCTCTTAGTTGTGATAAGACCTGCGCTCAGCAGTGGGACGTAATATATACTGATGATATTTTAAAGTTAACGACCATTTTTTTTCCTGGTCGCCGTCCTCAGCCCATTATATCTTCAAAACACCCTGTAAACTGCTTGTAATATTAGAATTTAAATGCTCTCCGACGTTACTTGTTGCATCAAAAGCGAGAAGTCTGCAGCTATTCGCGTTGCGTTGTTAATATTATCTTGTTAAATTAACGGAGACATTAATTTTGTCGTGGAGTTATTTAGCCTGTTATACCTCGTCATATTTTTGTCTTGGTTTAATTTAGAACGCTTTGTGTCGAGATTGAAATTCTGTTTTTGCAATAAGTCTTATATCTTTATAAATATCTTTTTTTGTTTAAACTTTTGTTTTTTTTAACACATAAAGGAATACTTACTTACACACATTTTGGAAATTTTAAATGTTATAGTCTGCCAAGGCTTTGTCTATTATAAAGTAACTGATAAAATAGGTACTTACATGCAGAATTGCTGAAAATCTGCTTCATATCTTTTTGTTGCAATTATCTTAATATTAAATCAATTAAAACGTAAAATTGATAAATTGATTGTATTGAACTTATTTTACATTATACAATTTGTGATTGATATATTTTCAATAAAATAATGTGTTAGAAGACATAGCATTCATTCAAATTATTGTTCACTTGAACACTCATTCAATTATTTCAGAGAGCGACGATCTTCAAAAACCATTTTCTTATTTCAAATAATAATGGCGCCTTCTTCAATACACTCGCGAAAGTGCGATTTAGCCTTAGGGTCCAATTATCTTCGTAAATTGAGTCATCGGTGTTATAAAACTAATTGAAGTTGAGTGCTTGAAGTGTATAATTTGAAGCATTAAAGTAAGCAGCCAAAATGAAAATAAATTTTTACGCACTCATTATTTTCTAGATGATTAAACTAAGTGTAATTTTTGTAGCTGTAATATCTATGATTAGAGTTTAGACAAGTTTTTGCTGTCGGCCTAATATTGGTCGTAGATTATGGTTTACCAAAAATGCGGTTAAAACTTTTGTACCCATTTCTTGAATTTACTACGTGCAAAAATGTGAGAGGATTGTAAAAAGAGCCACGCTTAGTAATCCAAATTATTTTTATGTTCCAGTCTTTGTTCTATTTTATAATAATTACAAAATATTTGTTTCTTCGGTTTACACGGACAGTAGACATTGAAATGAGACACTTTTAACGGATTATTTCGCGATTTATTTACATTTAATTTTAACCTGACGTTTCGGTCTCTTTCAGCGTCCGTGGTCACAAGTAGACGAAGGTGTTAGTTGTCATTACATAGTTTTGAAAAAAATTGTAAACTACCATCACTCAAAAATATTAAGTTACGTTCCTATCCACACGAAATGAGCTAACAGTATCTTGAGGTCTTGCAGTGCGGGGTCGAGCTTGAGTCTAACCATCTTCTCTATTAAAATTAGGGTGCCTTCTTATTTCAATAGCCTCACGGAGCACCTGAGGAGGATACAACGGTCTCTTGCAAGGACATTCGGTTGGTCAAAGCGTGTATGAAGTAGTTGGGTGTATCTAATGCATGTACTTACAAAGTATTTACTAGGATAGATCTCAAATTGATCTCTTTAGGTATATTGACCATAATTATGGTCGTAAGTACAAAACTTATGTCAAGAAGTTTGATGTGATAGTAGGTTTTTTATCAAGTATTTTATGATAATCACAGTTTGGTGGGAATGTGCAAGGTACTTTAATCTATATTAAGGCCGGGAGGTTTCTTCTCCCACCATGTGTAGATTGGGTGAAGTAACCTCCGGGTTTAGTATATGTATGATATAAGTATGTACACATTTGCACCAACATGTCGATACCATAAAATACCTAATAAAAAACCAACTCAAAAGGTTTGATATAAATTGCATTTCCAAGCCTATACAAATGTTTACGCCCAGCCTATTTCGCTATTGTAAAAAAAACACGGATTGCACTCCGGGAGTGCCGGCAGAAGTGAAAACTTGATTATTAACGTTGTGCATTTTTGATTTATTTGAACCGTCTTACGGTTTTTCGATCAGCATCACGTGACCTGACGCGAGTTTCACAGTTTCTACCCATGCCACAAAAGTGCTCAACGCCGCTAAAGAAGTTTTCACTTCAAAAGTCGCAGCCGCGTCGCGATTGCTTGGCCGGCCTAACACTCGTTATTATGATGTCTTCATCACGCTTGCCAACAAAATTGACGCCATGGGCGAAGATGCGAGCACATAGTAATTTAAGTGCCTCGAGATTATCTTGAACGGTCTTATTTTGAGGAAAATAAAGACGTTTTTGGCGTGTAGAACGCGAGTTGACGTTGTATTCGAAGATAGTATTTAAGGAAATTGGCTGATAAAGGTCGACGGATACGTGACGGTGCGGGTTGGTGTATAATATATAAGGTGAGACGTAATTTTGCTCGTAATGTGAGTTTGCAGAAATTATATTGTTCTAATTTTGTTATAATATAATGCTTATGAGCGTTAGAACTTCTTTGTCCGCAAAAAATATTATTCTTAGATTTTATGTGAGCTAATTTTTTGCACTCAGATGTATATAGATAGAGCAAATAATACATAACTATCTACCTAATATTCCAAATCAGTTTTCTGAAAATACGTTTTTCTTCAAAGTTAGGTACTATTTATTCGTACGGTTTAAATACTTTCTTTGTTCAACTTTTTATTTACTTTTATGTAGGCCAATAGTTGGAAATATACTTATTTAGTAATTTCCGATTTTGTTGCGAGTTTACATCGAATGTTTTCCGTGACCTAAATCAATCGAATGTTTTTTTTAACAAAATGTTTTCCGACCAGCTATTCATCAGATCGCATTACTAGACCGCGCAATAAATAGGCTGCTCGCTGCCGATTCATTGCGATAATTTTTGATGAAATTACCTGATTTATTTGCTCAGGATGAAAACTAATATCGTCTGACTTACTACCTCCAAGTTTTTGTAAATTAAAACTGAATTTTTTCTTTTTTTCATAGTATTAACTTTTATGTGTACATTCTCTCTGGGGCAATAGAGTATAAATTATTGTTTTCAATTTGATGCCTTGATAATATCAGTATTTAAACGAATGTGTCAAGTGATACCTAGAAAATACTTTTATAGTTTATATTCGTAAATTCTCTAGTCTAAAAACTCGTCAAGAAAATTTCTACCTATTTTACCAAGCTTTTGACGTGACAACGTCTTATAAATTGCTTTGCCCGGTGACACCTCAAGAAACTGCGTTACGCTGCTCCGCTCACGTTTCGCGCGAGAGAGACAGAGCGAGAGAGAGAGAGAGAGAGATAGGCATACACACCGGTTCAAGTTATACGAATGAATATTCACATTAAAATTATTTTACCACTCAGAGTCGTTGTCACGTAAAACTTTCGCGCGTATACCGACTTTACAGGCAACCAATTTTTTTCATACCAAAGGAACCTGCGTTTATTTAATAATATCACTAAAAGATTTTAATACTGATTTTACATTAATTTACTTTATTTTTTAGCACTGACAATACGACGTGTTTTTAAAGGAGTGGATAATATTATTAATTTAAATGACGATAATCAGCACGCTCGGTTTTGCATACTGGCTCTTTCTAAACATTATGAAGAAGTGCTAAGAACCGATGGTCTCATCTCATCTCATCATCCTTTATACGTCCCACTGCTGGGCATTCTCCACCGCGCAGGCTCAGCGTGGATTTGTGGATGGGTTGTTTGTAAGATAAGTGACGAACCTTACTGTCATATGTTATTTAGCAGCCCAAGGGCCTCTGACCAGGCTTACCCACTAAAAACTATCGATATCAACCGGGACTAACAGCTTAACGTGCCTTCCAAAACACAAAGATGCTTGTAAATAGATCACTTAAATGTTCGGAATGGTCACCCATCCCGGAAACGTGTTCGTTTAAGTCCTAAGATTGCTTAACTTTGGTATTGCTATCAAAGTGCTGCACAATCTGAGTCACAAACACCTGCGCGCATGTCACGTGTCAGCATAGTTAAAAAAAAAGTCTGTTTTTTTTGACATCCCAGTGTACGCTGCGCCTAAACTCTTTAATATCTGGCGGGTGATCGAACAATTTATCGGAAACAAGTACTTTATCCTCACTACGACTGACTTGCTTTTGTTGGCGGATGAATAGAAATTATAGATTTTCGGTCCAAAAGGAATTTTCCGTCTCAAAAGGAATTGGGTTTTACAAAATAGCGCCTCGCTCCCGGTTATTTTCGTAATTTGCTCTTATCAAAATTGGAATTCCATTAGCGTGTTATTAGACTTTTGTCGATTAGCGTTTGTTTTCGGTGTATATTGTAATGTACGGCCTTGTCCAATTATGAGTTAAACTTAAACAAGCTTTATAGCTATGAAATATATAGCCTCAATATTCTGTCTATCATTGTTCCGATCCGATCCGAGGTTGCAACCGTTGTCATAAAACTTACAGTTATCTAACAGTCAGACAAAGGTATATAGAAAATTGAATAGGCTTGTTTCCACTATGAAAGAAATATTCAAAAACTGATTTTCTCTAAAATTATTCATAATTTCAGATGCCTTTACACTAATATTTTTCTGCAGTTCGTATTATTTGATTTTTAATTGGAATTCAAATGATAATTAGTCACTCAGTCGGCATTGCACGCGATGACGTCAAAGTGTGTTATTCCCATACAAACTCTATGAAGAAAAGCGTTTTGACAGTTGATAAAAAGTACGTCAACGATTGGTGGTGTCAACTACCGTATTGCTTTTTAACATCGTTTTCGTCAATATCAGTTCATCAGTGATAAAATAACAACAAATAGACGAACAGAATAGTAGTAAAAGTAGCGCAAAAAAAAGTTATCTTCCTAAATTTGAAATCGTCTCCGTTCATTTGTTTTATATAACAACATGGCGGCTCAATCTCTAAGGTGTGTAACTTGAAAGATTATTGTAATTATTGCGGTCTGGTTTTAACGCTAGTAAAGATGTCAATGCTAAAACTGCGGCATCTTATTTTGCAACAAAAATGAATAAGAAATATTTCACAACAATCACACCAATTCTCTAGTCCCAAATTAAGCTACGAGGCTTGTGTTATGGGTACTAGACAACGGATAAACATACTTAAATACTTTTTTTTTGTAAATAAATACATATTATACATAGAAAACACCCAGACCAGTACAAACACACATGTTCATGCACACTTATGCTTGTACTGTGCGGGGATCGAACCCGCGACCCTTGGTTTTAGAAGTCCGACATGTGGACCACTGCACCAAGCGGTCGTCTAAAAAAATGAAAATAATAATAATAAAATGGGTAGCCTGATGCGCCGGCAACCGTATCGACTGGGACACGAGCAATATTTCTCACGAGTGGATACAGTCACGGCAAAGAATGCCATTTGTAAAAGACAAAACTCGGCCTACGTTCACGTGGGTTATTCGCTAACGCCCTTCACTCGGTCTATTCGGGACGACTTGTCAATTGTTAATGTTCTTTTCGCATTGTGCCTATTTACTTTTAAATTTTTATTCTGTTGATCATGTATTAATTGTAGATACGGAAGAGTCTTAAAACACATGCTTAAATGAAGACTCAAATTAACTCGTTTATTGGTAAATCAACTCGTGAAGCTTCCAATGAAAATATAAAATTTTGTTCTTTTATTTAATTTTATTGTTATTTATACACTGTGTCATAAAGTTACTCAATATTCGGCTAAATTATGATAAATTAGAAGTGTTGCAGAGTAAACGATTACTAATCTGAAGGAAGCATTATTGTATCAACACTTAAGCAACCTCATAAATAAAATAAAATAATAATAATCACTGTTTTGGTGTAGTAAGTGTAAGTGTAAGTGTTCGGCTCTTGCAGTGCCTAGTTATTGAGACTTATATGGCAGCGGGCAAACCGTTATGTGAAAAAAACGAATCCTCAATAAGTGATATTTAACAAATACTTTAACTACCAAAACACAAGTTCGCTGGGTGGGCAATATCGGAGCAAGTTAATAATATCCAATCATCATATCAGCCTGTTACAGTCCACTGCTGGACATAGGCCTCCCTCAAGGAGCGCCACAGCGCACGATCTCCCGCCCTTTGCATCCAGTCACTACCAGCTGCCTTCTTCAGGTCGTCTGTCCATCTAGCCGGGGGGCGTCCCACACGACGTTTACCTAAGCGTGGTCTCCATTCAAGAACCTTCCTGCTCCACCTCTCGTCGGTTCTGCGACAGACATGGCCAGCCCACTGCTACTTCAGCTTGCTACATTTTTGGACGACATCAGTTAAGTTAGTCTTATGTCGTATGACCTCGTTCCGGATCTTATCCCTTAATGAGATCCCCAACATAGACCTTTCCATTGCACGCTGAGTGACGTGTAGTCGGTGAGCCAGCTTGACTGTCATGTTCCACGTTTCGGCTCCGTAGGTTAAGACTGGTAAGACGCATTGGTTAAACACCCGGCTTTTAAGGCATAATATCTAATACCAGTGTCGAGCTGTGCGTCTAGCTGTCCGACAGATGTAAAAAATGTTGCTGTTGTAATAAATTTTTTACTCTAATAAAATTATTACTTATCAATAAAATTATATTTATGTTGTGTGCTAACTAATCTCTTTTTTAATTTAATCTTTTGATTATATTTTTTTACTTTCTCATTATAAGGTGTATTATGGGACGGCATTGTGAATTACCCCTTGACATCAGTTCATATTTGTTCGTGACGATCTATGGACTGTGAATAGGTAGTGTAAATAGGTAGTGGTCGTATTCTGGTACATGGTTTTAAGCTTTCTACACTTTTATAAGGTTATTTTCATTAGATTTATTTAGTTTTAGAAAAGGCGGACTTAAAGCTAAAAGCATTTTCTGCCAGTCGAACCTCTAGGCCATGCAGATATATATGAGAGATAAATGACTTTTTATCTCTCATATATATCTGCATGGCCTGCATGATGAGAAAAATCGTAAAAGTGTCAGATTTCTCGTGCATTCCACGTCTAAGCTATATTTAAGACAAGATTCATAAACATCGATTTGATGGTTCTTGGCTTGACACGAAATGTACATAGGTTAGTGTTTTATAATCCGACATACAAAAAAATATCTATGCTCTTCTGTAAAAATTAACAAATAAAAGTATCCGCCAGCGCACACCTGCAGGATATTGTCGCTGCGACTCGCGGCTGACAACCACGGTATGCAGCACGTATGCCCTGAGTCTATTGCATAGATCTCTTTGATCAGAACAGTCCTCTTATATCTTCACAAAACGGAAACAATAGATTCTGTAATAGCCCTTTCTTCACCCGTTGATAAAACACCAGTATTTATAGTTAAACTACTTTGTCACCTTTCTTTGTGGAACAAAACGCAACACGGTACATTGGGTTCCCTTTGATATGCTCTATTTTGGGCTATTTCACAGACAGTGGTATAATAGACTACTTGGCTACATAGACGCCGCACTGTTACAGGCGGAAGTGATAATCTTCTTCTTCTTCAGCCTGTGGTTACCTATAGTCGGGTATAGGCCTCTTCATGAGCACGCCAAGTGTTGCGGGTCCGTGCCAATCGCATCCAGCCCCTCCTTGCCACTTTTGCGATGTCAACGACCCAACGGGTGGGTTGTCTCCCGACTTTTCGACGTCCCAACCAGGGTCCACTCCACTCAGCAACCTTAAGGGGCCACCTGCCATCTGTTCTGTGGGCCATATGGCCAGCCCATCTCCACTTTAATCTGGACACTTTTAGGGCTATGTCGGTCACTTTTGTGCGTTCCCGAAGTGATAATATGCAAACTTATTAGTACTTAGTAGCCGCGTAATTAACGTAAGTTTCTCCATTGATCACGGTACGATGGTTGCACTTGAGAAAATTGTTATGGTCTAAAGAGCCATAGATATTAACAAAAAAAAAAAACTGAAATTCGAATTTTAAAAACTTTAGCCATGAGCCAGGAAAACAGCTGATGGGCTTCAACAATTGTACGGATTTTGACCAACCATAGATTTGAAATTGACGAACCACTGTGATTAAATTATCTGTCGAATAAAAAAAACATGAAATTTCAGTGCGTGTTTTTTCCTACGACGCCACAGATAGACACACACAAAAAAATAGGGGTCAAACGTATAACACCCCAATTATTCGTTGGGGGTTAAGTAAATAAATAAAAATATACAACAACATCACATACATTGATCTGACTTCGTCGTAAGTATATACTCGTAGATGAAAAAGACGACTCTTCTGATACGGGCAAAGATCTCCGTATAACACGTTCATATTGTGAGCAGTCCACGACAGTAACTTGTCTGTGTTCCTCCAGACTATAGAGCAGATGCCAGGTGCTTATCTTAGTTCGCTCGATCTGAAAATAGAGGGAGGGCGCCACCATCGATTGTTTTTATTGCCCAGCTACTTAGTTTATGACACCGTTTTGTTATTGTCTAGCCAATTTAGTGAATGGCCCGTTGGCTTGATTGAAATAAGATTGGTTACTTTGAGTCTCGGTGAGAATTTATTGGCAAATCGTGAACGGATATTGTTTGTAGCTATTATGGGTTGTATGGATACTAACTTCAGTTGATTTTAGAACATTTGTGAAAGAAATAAGCGGGAAAATTATTGTAAACTTTTATTTATTTATAATTAGTGGCCCCAGTCGCAAGCGCGCTGTCTTGCCCGCTGTTGTCGCATTTATTCTGTATTTTTTTACATGTTAACCTTCCTGTTGAATCACTCTATTCATAGGCATCGCTAATACTATGTAGCGATTAATATACTTTCTTAGTTAGGTAGTCAGGAACACACACAATCTTAAAAAAAATCACGTAGGTTTTACAATAAAATCGTTCCGTAACTTTTTTAAATCTGTCAAAGATAGGCGTAAGGCCGTACGCGCGAATCCTGCGACGAGCTGAGCGATGGCGACAGCTCGTGATACGAAGAATAGCAATACTCAATTTCGAATCTTTTTGTATCGATCGTTTGAGCTCACTCTCTGGGGTTAGAATCCCAGTACCCTTTTTTATTTCAACCATATTATATTTGTATTGAATTTTATTTTGTAAGTTATATTTTTGAGATTTGTTCAATTATTTTCATTAAAAGTAAGATTTTTTTACAAAATATAATAAAGGTTCGTCGCAGAATTCGTTCGCGCGGCCTAAGATGCATGCGTAGCGATAAATTTATTATTTAAAATTACAAATGAAGTTCTTCCATCTGTCTAAAATCAATCCAGATCGCGTGTCACAGTACTTACAATGGTATTTTCATATTTTATAATAGTTGCATTGCAAAAGTTCATTCTTAGTACCAAGAAAAATGAACTTTTTCAAAAATTATGTTCCCAGAAGTCGCCATCTTGTTTTAAATTGTAGCTTATTAAAACCTTTCCCACTACGAGTACAACCGCACGCAATTGGTATACACGACAGCATATCAAGGTAAGCACTGCAATATCTTATGCACTGGTGTTAAGTGTGATTCTGCAACAAATACATGCATATTTTAATTGTTCAGAAATTACATATTTCGACCCTAGCCAATGACAGTTTTACGCACACAAACATATCGCGGCCCCACAACACATTTTCTCAATTGAAATTAAACTGTATTGAGTTAGATGTAAAGATGCAATTAGCTGATCTGGCATTTAGGAGTAGGTTGTGCTTGACTGTACTAAGGGGAAAAATGGAAGGCGTCCGAAGATTTGTGACACGCAATCTTTATTGTTTAATTTGAGTCAGCTGGTAGACATTCATTTGTCAATTCAAAAGTGCTTACATTGTGTCGATTTCACTGAGTAACCTTTTAAACCTTATTTTGAAGTACAGTCAGCTTCTTAAATAAAGTGTAAATTTAGTACCATGACAAAAAAAATTCTGTAATATTTGTTATAGTTTCATGATATTCTAGTGCATACTAAATTGTGGCGACCCGGACGACACTCTGTGGGCCGACGGCATACAAAGTGAACCGAAGATCTGTTGAGGATCGTGGGAAGCCGCTGGATGTGGAAGCGATGACCGATCGCGGTGGAAATCCTTGGGGGAAGCCTATGCTCAGGCAGTGGGCGTCGAATGGCTGAAATGATGATGAATATGACTTAGTGCTAGTTAATTCTTGACGCTGACTGTACATCCGTATATGCTTTGTTAGAATAGAACAAGGAAGACTGTTGCGATGAATAGAGAATGAATAAAAACATTCCAATAACCTCTTTTTTTGTTTCAAGAACCTAGTAATTTGGAAGACCAAGAGTATCAGTACCCAGCAAAGTTCCCCTCAGATTGATGTTGTCTAGCCTTGCTTTTCAAAAAGAGAGAGAGGGAGCGAGAGAGAGATTAGCTGAGTCAACAGCCAAAAGAGACTGCCAGAGAGACTCAACTCGCTTAGTTGATTTCCAATTTACTTCGTGGTTATTTTAGAAGTACTCGAGACCATGATTTTCACAAAGAGCTCTTGCAGAATAACATTAGTATAATTTACTAATCAGGCTTTTTAGTTCTGCTTGTACCTTCTAGCTAGATAAGAAGTAGCATAGATAATTAAAACTTAAACACTTAGTCGTTGAAAGAGAGAAAGAAAAATATTTATTTGGCACTTATAACATTACAATATGATGAAACATAAAACTAAAACTTAGCAAAAACAAAAAAGAATGAATGTAATAATATGACCAAATTGGTCCCCAACTCAGCATTATTGCCAGAGCAAGCCGCGGCGCTGCTTTTCTGTGGGAACCACTGAGGTTTGAAGATGTCACCACCAGACCGAGCTAGCATTATATAATCTATATATATAAAAGGAAGTGGTGTTAGTTACACTATTTACAACTCAAGAACGGATGAACCGATTCGGCTAAAAATTGGTGGAGAGGCTTAGAACGTAGGGGTGTCAGTTTGAGTTACCTCCACGTGACGACTGGGCTGTTACTGAATCCACTCATGATACGTCAGAAGGGAAGCAGTAGCGCCTGTCGCGGTTCACCCTGGGCAACGTCAGGTAGTGCTGCGCTGAAATCTCACATTGGGATCTCAATGAAGTGGTATCTGGCGGCTAAAGACTCAATACCCAATCTAAGGTGTCATCCGTACCGTGCCGAGAGATGCGTGGCTGAGGGGGAGCTCAGTCGTGAACGGTGGACCCTCGATACCAGGCGAACTCGAGGTGTATCTAGCCTTACTCCGGCATGCGGGGCTCTGCTGGAGTGGACCTACTTTCCCTAGCTACTCGTGGGACCAACATGAATAACTGTTTGCCCAAAACTGAAAATGGTAACCTGGAAGACCTATGCCAGGAACTTATGCCACTGATAGAAGGAGCAGAGCAACCTGCCCAAATATCAGAGCAACAAAGCATGGAGACAGAGGAATCTGTCAGCACGGCGGAAAGGGCTGCTTGCGGCTCACCCTCGCCGACTGATGAATCCACCGCCTCCAAACCTACTGACAGAAAGATGTCAAGTGCTGCCAAAAAGCGCTTCGGAGCTCTAAGAAAGCTGGGAGTGGAGCCGAATCTGGCTTCAACACTAGCGTTTAAGAGCTTCGCTGAGCTAAAGCAGATGGGGTACAAGTTTAAGGCCTCACAATCGGAATCTGGGCGTAAACCGGTCAAACGGGTTCGCTCGGAGGAAGAATCGCCAAAGGGTCATATCACCAAAGTCCCAAAGGTGAGTGAGACCTTAAACACCTCAACCACCGTAGCCTACAGTGAGGCCGTACGCTCAATCCGGGTCGGCATAAAAGACTCCAAGTCCTTGATGACTAACACACAAATGGAGTCGCTGCGCAATACCATCCTGCAAAGCATTGCCGAGACCGGAAGGGGCGAAGGGCCTAAATTCAGTGGCTGCTCCTTCAAGCCAGGATGGATCCTCATTACGTGTGAGGATGAGCGCTCCAAAACCTGGCTTGAAAATATAATACCCCCCCTCAAACCATGGCCGGAAGCGAGACTTGTTCTCATGAATGAGTCGGACCTCCAAAAGCCTAATGTGGGGGTGGTATTTATACCTAGCTCTGAGGCCAGCAGCGCAAAGCGGGCCTTAGAACTCTTCGGTGCTCAGAATGAGGGTCTGAACACCGAACACTGGAAGGTCCTCAACACGAAGGTCGATAAGGGAGGTCTAACCCTGACCGTATCCCTAGACGACCACTCGTTTGAGGCCCTGAAGGTGGCGGACCTAAAGGCCAACATTGGCTTCAGAAAGGTTCAATTCAGAGTCAAGGGTCCTGTCACCATGACTCAGAAGTCCAAGCCCCCAGCTGAACCCTCGACTTCCGCCGCAATCCCTGCCACCACGACGTCCGTACCTACACCCCCAACCACATCGACCGAAGGTACCGTGCAGGTCCGAGCAGGACCACAACGGGATAACCCTCCTCCCACTACCTCCACCACCTCCACTTCCGCAGGACCCAACAGGGGAAAGGGAAAGCGGTTTCCTCTCCACAGGGGGACCACTAGGGGCGCACATCCGCCCAGAGGAAGGGGGCAGCACAGGGGACCCTTCCGAGGGCGGCGGGGCCTACAAGGGCGCCGCGGCTCCCAATGTCAGTAGGCCCCTCCAACCTCGATGCCCAAAGGGGCTGGCGGTGCTCCAGGCCAACCTACACCACGCTATCGCAGCATCTGCGGTAATAGAGAAGATCTTCAGCGACGGTGGCCTGGACATCGCTCTCATTCAAGAACCATGGATAAATGCCGAATCCGTGGTAGCCGGTCTGAACAACGCTGGTAAGATCCTTGTATACGAAAAAGGCCGTAAACCTAGGGCCTGTATCGTGTTTAACAAAAACATTAACTTCTTACCTGTTCCAGAACTCTGCAGCGAAGATACCGTCACCGCATATGTAGAAGTCAAAGGGCCGAACAGGTCCAAAGTACTATTCTGCTCGGCATATCTTCCTGGTGATCAGCAAGATCCCACTGAAGAACTGACTAACGTCCTAGAATATTCTAGAAAACAAAAGTCGGAACTGATTGTGGGATGCGATGCTAACGCCCACCATACCATCTGGGGGAGCTCGGATACTAACAGAAGAGGTGAGATACTATCCGATTTTCTACTAACCAACTGTCTACGGGTGCTGAACAATGGCCACACGCCAACATTCGTAACAAAAACCAGACAGGAAGTAATAGATATAACTTTCGCAACAGAAAATGTGTCAAAATGTGTAACAAAATGGCACGTCAGTAGCGAAAACTCAATGTCTGATCACAGACATATACTGTTTGATGTTTCAGGGTCAGTAGAAACTCAAAATTCAAGAGTAAGAAATCCAAAAGATACCTCCTGGGATATGTATAGAATCCTGCTCAGTGAGAATCTAAAGGAAATACCCAAAACTATCAAAACACCAGACTCTCTACATGCTGCGGTCAGAATGCTCAACGATGGCATAACTTATGCCTACGAACAGAGCTGTCCCGAAAGAGAATTAAAACCCAACAAGGTACCAATGTGGTGGAATAAGAAGCTGGAAAAGCTCAGAACCATCACACGTCGTATATTCAATCATACCAAACCGTGCGATTGGGACAAGTACGGCAAGGCCTTAACAGAATATAACAAACAAATCAGAAAAGCTAAAAGAGCCTCTTGGCGACGATTCTGTGAAGAAATTGCCCAAACACACAAAGGAGCAAGAATTCACAAAGTCCTCGCTAAGACCCCTAACAACTATCTTGGACTACTAAAAAAGCCAGATAACTCATTTACGAACACTGAGATGGAGACTCTGGATCTCCTTAGGTCTTCACACTTTCCGGGTTCGTACCAAATCAATACAAAAAGCTGCACCCAGCATTTGAATGACAAATTCCATAGGGCTAAATGCTCAGACTGGAATAAGGCCACCAATATCTTTAGGCCCAACCAAATTAGATGGGCTTTGGATAAATTCAAGCCATTTAAACCAGCGGGAGAAGACGGCATCTTTCCTGCTCTGCTACAGAAAGGAAATGACTTGCTTCTTCCGCATCTGGTAAAAATATTCAGAGCAAGTTATGCCTGGGGTATAATACCAGAACCATGGAAACGGGTCAAAGTGCGTTTTATACCTAAAACAGGGAAAAGGGACTACTCACAACCCAAATCCTTCAGACCCATAAGTCTAACATCCTTCATGCTGAAGACCATGGAAAGGATAATAGACCAGCACATTAGGGCCAAACACTTAGTGGAAAGACCACTAAGCACCAACCAACATGCATACCAAAAGGGAAGATCCACTGAAACTGCCCTACTCGATCTGGTCGACAAGGTGCAAAAAGCCCTAGAGGACAAGCAAACGGCCCTATGTGCTTTTCTAGATGTTGAAGGTGCATTTGATAACACCCCTATAGAAACCATTCTGAAAGGAATGGAGGCAAAAGGGGTAGATAAAAGCACCATCAGATGGGTTAAAAGCTTGCTCTCCAACCGAGTAGCAAACATCACCCTCAATGCCACAAAGCTTGAATTCCTTGCCACAAGAGGATGTCCACAAGGAGGCGTACTGTCTCCACTTCTATGGACCCTAGCAGTAGACCAACTACTCGCTAAGATGGCAGAGAAAGACTATGATACACAAGGCTATGCTGATGATATAGTAGTAATCATCAGAGGTCCCTGCCTAAGCACAATTTCATGTCTGATGCAAGGAGCTCTCAATACCATAAGTAGGTGGTGTAGAGAAAACGAATTATCCATTAATGCAGATAAAACAGTGATAATACCATTCACAAGGAAGAGAAAACTAGAAAGACTCGCGAATCCGAAGCTAAATGGTAAAACTCTTCCTTTCTCGAGCGAAACCAAGTATCTAGGGGTAATTTTTGACCAAAAGCTTACTTGGAATTCGCACCTAGACAATATCATTCAAAAAGCCAAAATGGCTCTGTGGAGCTGTTGTCGAATGGCGGGGTCAAGATGGGGACTCAAACCCAAAATTGCCCTATGGCTGTACACAGCGGTCGTGAGACCTATAGTATCTTATGCCTCCGCCGTCTGGTGCAGCAAGGTCAACCAAGCGACAACAATACAGAAACTGAGCAGCCTACAGCGGCTAGCCTGCATCACAGCAACCGGAGCACTATCAACGACACCAGGAGCCGCACTAAATGCCTTGTTGGATCTTATACCACTGCATATGCACGTGGAAAAAGAAGCCAAGCAGAGCATATACAGAATCTTCACCCGCTCGAAAGTCAGATGGGCTTCTCAAATTCTGATAAGACTCAAGGAATCAGTATTTGAAAACAAACTTCTAAGCATGCCTAGTGACGACATGCATACGGAATGCAACTTTTCGAAGTTATACTCCGTAAACATACCTCCTAGAGACAAATGGCTAGAAGGTCAAATGTCATTTAAGAAAGGTAGTCACGTCTGGTATACGGACGGTTCCAAAAAGGGAAATGATGTGGGCTGTGGGATCTACGGAGAGAAGCCTAGGCTCAAAGTTAGCATTAACATGGGGACTGAAGCTTCAATCTTCCAAGCCGAGGTCTTTGCCATAAACAAATGTGCAGAGATAAACCTAGAGAAGAAACTCCGGAACCAACACATCTACATCAACTCAGACAGCCAAGCAGCACTGCTGGCTTTAAAATCCTTTGAACATTCATCAAAACTAGTGCAAACGTGCACTGAAACACTAAATGTACTGGGAAATACCAACAAAGTCATACTCACGTGGGTACCAGGACATTCGAATATAGAAGGAAACGAAGTAGCTGATAACCTCGCCAGAGAGGGCGCCGATAACCCTCAAATCGGCGTAGAACCGTTCTGTGGCATCACCAAGCAACGAGCCACTACGCTACTAACCATTCTCTATAAACAAGAGGCAATTGAGTGGTGGAAGTCTACTTCAAGACAAGAACACTCAAAAGCACTCATTCAGGGATACAGCAACAAAGTAACTAAAGAGCTGTTAAAGTTCAAAAGATACAAAGCTTGTGCTTTGACCAGAATACTAACAGGTCACTGCAAACTAAACAAACACATGGCAAACATGAATATGACAGAAGACGCTCTGTGCAGATTCTGCAACACAGAGGAGGAAACGGCCCTGCATATTCTCTGCTCATGCGGCCCGCTTATGAGCAAAAGAAGTATCCATCTCGGGCGGCACATCATGCGCCCGGATGAGATAACAGAAGTCACGCTCCAAAGAGTCTGGCAATTTATAGACTCAACGGCACTAAGCAGTGAACTGTAAATACAAAGGGCTGCCACAATAGATCAAATTGGTCGAGTTGGCGATAAGAAGGCCCATAAACCCAATAATAATAAAAAATAATAGAACCAGGAAACGGACATAGGATACTTTTTATCCCGTTCGACCGCGATTTCGAAAACAAAGGGATTCAACGCGGACGAAGTCGCGGGGGGCCACTAGTTATGTATATAATAAATAAATATGTCACAACAATCATACCAATTCTCTAGCCCCAAATTAAGCTACAAGGCTTGTGTTATGGGTACTAGACAACATACTTAAATACTTTTTTTGTAAATAAATAAATATTATACATAGAAAACACCCAGACCGGTACAAACACTGTTCATGCACACTTATGCTTGTACTGTGCGGGGATCGAACCCGCGACCCTTGGTTTTAGAAGTCCGACATGTGGACCACTGCACCAAGCGGTCGGTATATATATTACAGTTTTTGTTCTTCAAGCGACTTAAATAGTAAAGACCAATAGTCCTCATGAATAATTTAGCAATTGACTATATTAACTAATCTATGTCGAGATAAGCTGTTGTATTCATGTTTCGGTTAATATTTCAGTACATAGTACACGACTGCAGTCGCAATTGAGTACATTATCGAACCTACAATAACCGACATAGTTTGCAAACATTATCATAAGCTGATTCAAAGTTAAACCAGTCTTAATAATAATAATTGAGATTGGCCGCCGTGGTCAGAATCGGCCAGGATTCTGACCACGGCGGCCAATCTCAACAGAGATCAGCCAACTACGCAGGAGATATTATAGTGCATAAGTGTGGGCGCAATACACAGGTGCACTCACTGTTTTATCACTCTCAAAGTTCGGTGAGACGGCAATCCGACATGACCGGAGAGAGATCAGGCGCAGGACCAACGACTTAACGTGTTTTCTGAGGTACGATTGTGTAACACCGCCAACTTCCCGACTCCGAGCTGTTTTTTTTTTAAGAAATTCATTACAGAAAATCTCAGAAACTATTTTTGGCTCAACCTAGAATTTGAACCCAGGACCTCTCGGATGTAAGGCAGAAACTTTGCCACTACACCAACGAGGCAGTCAAAATCAGTCTGCTACTATACCTATCAGTATCAGTACATAGGACACCACTGCAATAGCAATTCGAATACATTAACGATCCACTAACCGGCATAGCTTGCTACATTATCATAAACTAATTCAAAGTTAATCCAGTCCTAAAACAGTACATAACTCGCGAAAACATGAGTTTACTGTTACCGCATAATTTTGCGGTCGAATCGCCCTGTCACTGCTATTTACGATCCTGTAGGTAATTATCGGTTGACGTCACTAATTTGGCTGTCATTTGTTGGGTTGTGCTCCCGAAATACTTATATGACGTTATTCAGATGATCGAAATGTTTTTGGCTGTATAGTTGAAACTGGCGAGTCGCCCGCGAACTTTCGCGTGCATACGTGTTCATTTTCAAAATCAACAGCATTAAGCTAGGTGACACCACCAATCGTTGACATACTCTTTATTATCTCTCAAAATGGTCTGCCTCCATAGATTTTGTATGGGAATACAAAAACGTGACGGCCCACGGTATTGTATCAGAAATCGGAGTCAATTGACTAAATATTTATTGAATTTTGTGTGTTTAAAAAATTGGTTTCTACAGCTTTTGGAAATATACTGGTTGTATTAACTTCATAGGGACAATTTTTTTAAACGCCATTTTTGGTCTTAAAAATATTTGAGATAGGTGTCAAGGTGAGATAGGAGATATATTTCAAGTCTGATAGTAAGATAGATTATTCTTTCTATACTGCTCGGCAGCAAGACCTTTCGAACGATACTTGAACTAATGTTTTCGGGTAAACCGTCGCGGAGTACCTAAGGTGTACGGGTTTTTTTGGCTTAGACAAATAATGAATGATGATTCTTTTATGAAGAAAGGATGACATGTCAAAAAAAATTACCGCGTAACACCTTGGGAAAATATGTAGTAAGTCCAAAAGCACAATCGGTGGTGGAACATGGAAAAAGCGATGACCTAAACGTTTATTAGTGCATTTCGATAATGGCGAATAGGGTAACTTTTTGAGCCAACGTTGCTTTTTTTACTTATCTGATTAGGCTATGATTATGATTATGACTACATGGCGATGACATCAAACTCTCATAAAATAGTATTATTATAATTTATGTAATCAAAGACGATTTCACTAAAGCCCAATTCAAAGTTTGAGCTATAAAACATGTACTTTTCGTATCGTGTAACGCCCTTAATCCTATAGTCCGAGAGCAAGCAACTTTCATGAATCGGAATAAAATTTCGAACAATCGGTATTTCTACTAAACGACGCCAGCGCAGGAACCCGAATATATCCAACTGTAACCACTTGTAAAAACTAGACCTGGAAGTCGCAGGACTTACAATACGACTCACAACGTGACACAGAAGATGTATTAGGGTTCCTGCGCTGGCGTCGTTTAGTGGAAATTTTCAAGAAAATAATCCTCTTTTTCAGCTTTAGACATGGATTTCCGCAAAATAACGCCTGATTCCATCAACTATATGTTTAAACTTAACTAGAAGGTTATCCATCAAAACAAATTTACGATAATGCACCATTTTACATCCTCAGCTCTAATTCTATATTGCAAAATCGTAATAGGCGCTAATTTACAACGCAATTCTGATTTAACTGCCATCGTAAATATAAAAGATTAAATTGAATTGTGATTATGGCGATGTTATAATCTCCAGTTTACTGTTTCTGTGCCGTTTGTTTTGCTAGTGATGGGAACGTGGAAAGTTTTTATCGATAGTTACTATTGCAATTAAATGAATTAATACTCTCTTATACTAAAACGTGCCTTAATACGGGTTTCAACCAAAACGAACCGATCTAGGATTGTAACAGTATTAAGGTTAGTTCGAGGCCTAAAATGTGTTCTTATTACAAAATCAGATTTTTAACAGAGAATCATTAGTCCTATCCTTAAACCACACCGCGTACACCCGGGGCAAGGATCTTCCTTTTTTAACACAGATAAAACAGACATTACGTTCCGTTTCTCGAACTATTATATTTTACTTTTTCATTTTAAGTGGCATTATAATTAATACTAATGAAAAAACATATTTTAAACTGTTTTGTTTTTCATTTAGGGTAATATATTAAATAATATGTCAATAATTCTGACTTATTATAAAATTTACCAAGCCAATAGTTTATAGACAACGACAAGCGTTTAATGGACAACTCCATATTGGTGATAGAAACTATTGTGTAGGAAAAGAGTTTGAAAGAGGCACTATTTAAATACATCGCACGTTTGCCACGGCGACCATGATTGTTATAATTGACAACAGTATTTTGAAGATATAAAATTATTAATTGTGTTGAACTCGTAATAAAGTGACAATAAAAATACAAGAAACGAGTTAAGATACATGCTGCGATTTTATTTACGACCTCCCTGTTATTGCAAAAAAGCCTCACTGACCAATTAAACCCTGCGCAATAATCTCAAAAACAGCTGTCAAAAGTTAGTCCATAGTTAAACTAGGGGTCGCCAAGCACTATTTTATTTTTTCATGACAACAAAGTATTCGCCAGTAAGCAAAATGTGTGCTATGCTCAGTATAGATATCATCCTAGTCGACAAAACCTTTGCTTTATATACAGCTGATAGCTACCTAATTTCATTTCTTTGACCGATATTACAAAACCAGGAGCTTTACAAAATTTATCGATACCCAAACTATCGACTTCACCCCATCCCTAGAGCTAAGCGTATTTTCGTCATCGCCGGTATGCAGCTGCCACAATTTGTCCAGCTCGCTGCGACGTCGCACGCGTGTCGGACGGTAGCGCGTTGTTAACAACATTGTTTTGACTTCCAAAGTTTTCAGAATCATGATTGTTCTCCACTGCAAGAGAAAATATAGTTTATTTCCGTAGTCGGTTGCTCTTAGCAGTGCAGTCGTGGTCATGGTAGTCACTCTGGCTCGCCGCACAGTCTCCCGCCACTTTGCTCTCACTGTGGCATTGCGTGATTCGGTGAGAGTCTTGACTTGGTATTCCCAACGCATCGGGCAGCGTTTTTTGTAGAGTAATTGTGATTCGAACATGGCTCGGTTATTGACGTGACAACGTCTTATAAATTGGTTTGCCGGGTGACACTTCAAGAAACTGCGTTACGCTGCTCCGCTCACGTTCCGCGCTCACAATGAGAGCGAGTGAGAGGCACGCGTCCCTTCGACTCGGGCATGGTTAGCCCGCCTAAGAGCGAGTGAGACAGACATAAAAAGTGAAAGGCACGCGTCCCTTCCACTCGAGCACAGTTAACCCGCCTAAGAGCGAGAGAGACAGAGCGAGAGAGAGAGAGTGAGAGAGATAGGCATACACACCGGTTCATGTTATGCGAATGAATATTCACATTAAAATTATTTTACCACTCAAAGTCGTTGTCACGTAAAACTTTCGCCCGTTTACCGACTTTACAGGCAACCAATTTTTTTTGGTAATAAAGGATATTCATACAAATCCCAATTTCTAAAAGCTAATCGTATTGGACGGTCTTTTTTATTTAGATGTGCTTGTGCGAAATACACTCTATAACTATACACTCTATACAGGGTGTCCCAGAACTCAACGTCAAACCGAAACGGGGTGACAGGATTGATCGTAAGCATCATGACAAAAATCAGAAAAAAATTCTATCCCATGCAGTTTGAAAATTATGGGCATTTTAAGAAAAACCTAGAAATTTAGTCAAACTGTAACAATTTTTCGGTTATTATGGTTATTTTTTATTATTTTTGTTCATTTATACTTTGGAACCATAACTCTAAATAGCATTTCAGAATGACGGTCAAAAATGATGACACAGTTGCCCCAAGTTTCCTAGAAATAAGACTGATTTGTTAAACTATGAATTTAAAATTTTCACAATTTGTCGACTTTGTAAGGCCCTCCTTTAAAAAAAATGTACTAGAGTGCCTTGGCAAGTGCCATTAAAAGTTGGCGCATTTAATCAGGAATCTAAAATGGTACAATACTTGTTAGTTTCATACTAAAAAAAAACGAGTAAAAAATAAAAACCTCATGTTACCCGATTTTTGCTAACCAATTTTACTCTGTTAAAATAATTTTTGATTCGCACAAACTCATGACAGGATCTTAATTTTACGGCAAAATGATGACAGAGATGGATACTGGACATGTTGGCCATGAGTGAGCGAGACAGATAGTGACGCCACTTTTACAAAAGTTAACAAAAGTAAGTAAAATTAATAAAATAATGAAAAATCTTGACCTAGTTTAGTTCAATTTTATTGGAATAAAAGTCAGATAGGGAAATAACATTGTTTATTACAATAAATGTTCAAATTGTTTTCCATCAGCCTCAATACAGGCCCTACATCTTCTTAAAAAAGATCTACTTATTAGCTGGGCATATCCTCGAGAGCTTTTTTATTGGGGCGTTCTCAGAGAAAAAGTTTACTCAAAGCCCATTGAGAGCGAAGCCGAGCTGCGTGAACGAATTTCTCAAGCTGCTGAGGAAATCAATTCTCGAGGATATGCCCGGCTAATAAGTAGATCTTTTTTAAGAAGATGTAGGGCCTGTATTGAGGCTGATGGAAAACAATTTGAACATTTATTGTAATAAACAATGTTATTTCCCTATCTGACTTTTATTCCAATAAAATTGAACTAAACTAGGTCAAGATTTTTCATTATTTTATTAATTTTACTTACTTTTGTTAACTTTTGTAAAAGTGGCGTCACTATCTGTCTCGCTCACTCATGGCCAACATGTCTAGTATCCATCTCTGTCATCATTTTGCCGTAAAATTAAGATCCTGTCATGAGTTTGTGCGAATCAATAATTATTTTAACAGAGTAAAATTGGTTAGCAAAAATCGGGTAACATGAGGTTTTTATTTTTTACTCGTTTTTTTTTAGTATGAAACTAACAAGTATTGTACCATTTTAGATTCCTGATTAAATGCGCCAACTTTTAATGGCACTTGCCAAGGCACTCTAGTACATTTTTTTTAAAGGAGGGCCTTCCAAAGTCGACAAATTGTGAAAATTTTAAATTCATAGTTTAACAAATCAGTCTTATTTCTAGGAAACTTGGGGCAACTGTGTCATCATTTTTGACTGTCATTCTGAAATGCTATTTAGGGTTATGGTTCCAAAGTATAAATGAACAAAAAAAAATAACCATAATAACCGAAAAATTGTTACAGTTTGACTAAATTTCTAGGTTTTTCTTAAAATGCCCATAATTTTCAAACTGCATGGGATAGAATTTTTTTCTGATTTTTATCATGAAGCTTACGATCAATCCTGTCACCCCGTTTCGGTTTGACGTTGAGTTCTGGGACACCCTGTATATTTACACTCTATAAATATTTCAAGCCAGCAAAGCTTTATTAAGCTAGCTAAGCTAGCTTTATATATTTAAGATTGTTATAGCCTCCGCTTCGCTCTAAGTGGATGACGTCCATAAGTGCCATGTGATGTTTTTGGAAAACACTGATTCGAAGTCGAACAAACTGCATTGTTTTGACATCCCATGATTGGGCATCGGGTACGTTTTAGCAATCGTTTCTTGTTATTTTTGTTTAAAGTAAACATTTGATTGTCTAATTATTAGAACAGAATAAAATAAGTTCGTATTCCTTCCGGAACTTTTGTTGATTGTTGAGCTAATATAAGTTTACATACCAAGACGTCAAACATAAATTTAGGCCTTAAGCCGTCTTTATTTTATAAGTATACCTTATTTTTAGGACTTCCCTGTAAGATTGATCTATTTTGAACTAGGCTTTATGAATGACGTCAACAAATCTGGATGTTTAAACGTAAACTGTTTTATTTCTACGAATCTGATTTCGTTTTCTTTGCAGGATATTAGATAATCTTGAAATGTTCACTCTTACAATTGCGAGACACTTTTTTCTAACTCCTATTTAGCCTTTACACACCTGAAACTGTGTCAATGGTAATAACAATAAATTACAACTTCTCCAAATCGGCTGATATGAATATTTTGGCTTCCAAATGACATCGTTATATGCAATTACGACGGATGAGGATCTCTAAAAATGGGGTCGGTCTAAATGGTAATGGTGATAGATACCAATAACCAAGTTAAATAGGTGAACGCGGATCTAGTTTTGTGAGTGTTATCTAGATGTGGTCTGGGTTTTGATTTCAGGTTTTGCTTATAAGTATAAAAAAACCGGTCAAGTGCGAGTTGGACTCGCGCACCGAGGGTTCCGTACAAACCTGTAGATAAGGAGTAGTAACTTTGAAATTTTCAAAATTGTCAAAAATATTTTTCAAAAATATTTTTTTTTATATGATGAAACTGAAAATTTACGGTTTTCGTAATTTTTCCTATATCTGTACTATAAACGTGACTTCGCACTAAATTTCAAGATTCTAAGTTTAGGTAGTAGGAAGTACCCTGTAGGTTTTGATTCCCGTGCGAGTTTCGAAAATTTGCGGAAATTTGCGGCCTAAATGGCTGTATCTTTTGATTGCGTTGGCTTAGAAAGTTGATTTTTTTACAGCTTCCAGGGACAGTAGACCTAAGTATCATATAGAAATTTCAATTTGATACCTCCACGCGTTCCTGAGAAAAACGGTCTTGACAGACGGACGGACGGTCGGACGGACGGACGGACGGACGGACGGACGGACAACAAAGTGATCTTATAAGGGTTCCGTTTTTTCTTTTGAGGTACGAAACCCTAAAAATGAAGTAAGAGAATGATATTTACAATAGTTGGTAAGATACCTACTACAACATTCAGTATATTTCAATACTAAGACTAAATAACTCATTACCAGTTTGACAAATTGTTAGTAAAATACTTATATCATACATAATATCCTTTTATTAAGCAGTCATAATATTTTAACTGAATTTTGGACATAAATTTATAAAACTGTTACCGGTTTATTATTTTAGCATTTTTCACCTTTCTTATTAGATTACTTTATTGTGTTTTGGAAACCCAGTTTTAAAAATAAAAAATAATAATTTAATTTTTAAAATCACAAAAAGGGTCTCAATGCGCTTTCTGATGATAGCCGAGAGACTATCAACCTAATGACTTTAAATTCGTCACTTTACAAATGTTTAGATGCAATGATTTATTCGTCAATTAGATATTTTGTCAAAAATATATTGAAATTAAAAAAAAACCTTGTTAAAGTTATTTTATTTAAAAAATACTTCATTTTTTAAATAAAATAACCTCAATAATATAATCAATAAAATAATCCTATATTATACCCATAGGGTTAGTAACAAAAATTTAAACAACTCAGTTAGTAACAATGTAGGGAAAGAAGCAAAGAAGTTATAATAATAATAGGTAATACAACAAAGAACACATAAAAGAAATAAAACTGAAATTAAGGTAACATTAACCTGATAACTGACACTTCTATTTATATCTACATCCGCGTAATGAGCAGGAAGAGATTCGTAAGATATCATAATTCCGGGCTCGGCCCATTGCGCGCAGACATTCCCAGCACGTAATTTGAACAATGAAGTTTTTTCCAAATTTCAGAGAGAATGAACCGATTTCATCTGACTCATCAGGTCTTGAATTTTTTTTTTGTCATTATTGAACATATTTCATTATTTATGTAGGTTTTCGTTGTATTTAGCGGCACTTGAATTACTTTAAAAATCTTATAAACCAAACTAATGGCACATTTTAAGTAGGTAACGCTTAATTAGGGGCTAGGTAATTGATGTGTTCGTTGAAGCAATTTATTTATTATTATTTATTTATTCATTTTGTTTTCCGCTCAGATTTGATAGATTGCTTGGTTTTTACTTTTTACTTTATGTGCACCTCCTAAATTTTCTCTGCTTGGCCCTATGGTTGACTGGTAGAGAATGCCTTCGGCATTAAGTCCACCATTGTACACATTTTTGTGCAGAACTTAAATAAATAAATAAATTAATTGCAGACACCATCTATATTGTAATATTACGCCAGCTGCATTCAGCCGATAGGTCTTTGATGGTTAAAATGTAACGTTCTAAAAAAACTGTACGATTCGACTGACATGATGAGTATCCAGAGTACGGGCAACACTCCTTTACCCTAACTTACTACATAGATTAAAGAGCTTGGCTTTATATGAGAGCTAGGGGCCCCGATGTGATATTGGCGACAGCTTTAGTCTAGTGGTCTGAACCTCAGTCCAGACTACAAAACCGTCTGTCGCGGGTTTAAATCCTGCTAATGTTTGTGTGATGAGCACGAGCATTTGTACCTGAGTCATGGGTGTTTATAAATGTATTTTAGTATCTCTATCCGTTATTCTAACCACCATAGCACAAGCTAACGCTTAGTTTGGGGCTAGGTAATTGGTGTGTTCGTTGAAACAATTTATTTATTATTACATATTTATTTATTTATTTGTTTTCCGCTCAACAGCATAATAAATATTTGTGTATTTATTTCTAATCATATTTTTTTGTACTTTTTTTTAAAATAAGTTTGCGAATCCATATAAGCAACTAGCTGACCCGGCGAACTTCGTACCGCCTTAGCGTTGCAATGATTGAACAATGTCATCGAATGACATTGAGATTAGTTACGCGCGTTTTTAAAATATGCAAAATATATAAGTCAACTAAAGTTTTTGTTATATTACATTATAGTAAGTGGTAATTATGCTGTTAAAATGTAGCTTATATGACACGTTCGTAGATTTACCATAGCAGCGCCATTTATTGATTAGAATTCAATTTACTCTTCAGTCTAAGTAACACGTGGCCGGCTATGCTAACACCAAAAATTTAAAAAGTGGAAATAATTGAATTATACGGTATTTCGTTCACTACAAAATAAATTTATTTAATTTTATAGCGTCAACAACACGTGGTAATTATGCTGTTAAAATGTAGCTTATATGACACGTTCGTAGATTTACCATAGCAGCGCCATCTATTGATTACTTACTCAACCCAGTCGAAAGGTATCGACATCTGTTAGAATCATTTGGAGTTAACAGATAATTGTGACTGTCAAATAATAACAGACAAATAATTAGCAATAAATTAAAATTGCGACTATAATTTGAGATTTAAACTATCCTATCTCTCAAGTTGGATCGAACTGCACATGGTGTGCAAATTTTATTATAATCGGTTAAGTGGTTTAGGAGTCCATTGAGGACAAACATTGTGACACGAGATTTATATATATATTAAGATAAGATAAGATAAGATAAAAGCGGAAAGCAACATAGAAATAGGTTCTTGATATCATTTGAACTTTAAATTCGAAGAGGTTATTAATTCGTGTGTATTTTGAGATTTATGTGGCAAGCCATTTGCAGCATTAAAAATGGTGAGATTCGTCTTACATAAATCTTCTTATTGAAACTGATCTTCTTAAAAAATACAATAGCAAGAATGATTGGTACCCTCACATTTCGCTGTATCGACCACTTAATATCAGCACGTTTTGCCAAATTACCTTTTGTCCAATAACGTTTGATGTCCCCTAATGACCCCGATGTAATTAGCCAAGGAAATTGTTTCTTTGCGGTCTGTAGACTTGTGACTTCCCATTGTTTCCAGATTAGATTGATGGCGGAAACTGCAGAGATGCTACATATTTGGATATATTATCATGGTTGTTACAATCAAAGCTCGCTTCTACATTATTGAAATGTGATTTTAGGGTTCCTAAGGCAAAAAATTGAACCCTTATAGATTGGTCATGTCTGTCTGGTTGTTTGTCCGTACGTCACAAACATTTTTTTCCGAAATTATAAGAGCTATTGTTGAACTTGGTAAGTAGATGTATTCTGTGAATTGTATTTAGATTTAACACAAAATAGGAAAAAAATTGAGGGTTCCCCGTGCTTGAAACGAAATCTCAATTTTTTTCATCATACGTGTTTTTCATAAAAAAATATTCTAAACTGGATAATTTGCACAAGAGACACTTCCAAAGTTTAAAAATGTATGTAACTTCTAGAATAACCGAATGACAAACTAAAAAAATATATGATGTACATTACCATCTAAACTTCCGCCGATTTAACCGGTTTGAACATCATCTAGTGAGTATTTTTTTTATAAGTCATAAAAACAAAAACTTTCATGTTATTATGTTACTTGTTTCTAGGGAACCCTTCATGGGCGAGTCCGACTCACACTTGGCCGGTGTTTTATAACAAATTTAGCGGTTTCGCTTGAGTGGAATGTGGTGAAAAATTCCGGGATGAAAACTATGACTCCCGAGTTTCACCCTAACTAAAGGTGCACCAAATTTTTATCCAAATCGAGTCAGCAGATACAGACAGACGTTGGGTATGAGGTATCTTTTAATTATTATATTATGACTTTCAACACTTTATGCAAAACTGTGGAATCTATTATAAGCTGTATTTTTAAATTACAAAATATATCGCTGTTGAGTTCCTGGTTAAATAAAATTTAAAATTCGTGCTAGCCCAGTGGGTTAAGCACGAACATTATCGTAACGTATTCGTGTCCTCCATACGTCAGAAACGGACAGTTTCCCTATTTAAATTTACAAGTTAACAATAGGTGAACGCTACGAATACGTTACGAAAAATATTTTGTATTATCCACATAGGTATATTTTGCTCAAATACCTGTTAATTATATGTTCCTTTTTACCGAAGGTTGCCTGGAAGAGATCGCTACAAGCGATAAGACTGCCTAAATTGTACATCTTTCTTTGTTAAACTTGTCTGTAATTTTTGTTTTGTGTGGTACAATGAAGTGTTTATCTATCTAACACTGTCAGTGTGTCTCAGTACTACTTACCAGTGTTACCGAGCAACGCGACGTTGCAATAATTCCGTGTGTCAGCAAGGGCGAAACGCTGACGGGCGGCTAGTAATTGCGCTCGCCTCTCAGATTGAAGACACGGGCCGAGAGAGACAAGGATCCTATTCTGTACAATATTTTGACACACTGCTTAGCGTAGAGATAGTATCCGCATGGTGTACACATCACACAATAATGTATCACTAAGGGACCTCTTCGTGTTGGATCTATATCACCACGTACGCCTTCCAAAAGGACCGGCCTTGTGCTGTGATATCCTACCCTATCCAGAGGATACTACAAATAATTATAATATAATTCATTATTCGGTTGCAATAAATAAATGTTAATACATTAGACACATTGCCTTGCGTATCAATAATAATATAATAATATTTTTCTAAATTAAAACTTTGTTCTTATATGACAGCTTCGAGTCAGATCTTTTAAGATCGTTTAGTGAGTTCTACAGTCGCGTTGCCGCCACAGTGTTTTTTTTTGTATTTTTGAGATGTGTAATAAGATTTATCGTAATTAATTAATACTATTTGTAGCACCTATCTTTTGGATTGAATATAGGTATCCAGCCTACATCGTCAACTGTCGTAATTAAACAAACATGCAACTCAGTATTTCAAACATATTCTCCTCGACTTATCGTCCATGCACACTGCACATTGTATCTGTAATTCGTGTCCCGGACTGACTGTTAATTAAGCTTGTCGCCGGTAACGAGGCATCCCGGACGTTCCCGGGCGTTCCCGGGCAGCACTATTAGCAGACGTACCCGGACTTGAAGGCTTGCGGCACATCACTAGTGAAAGACGGCTGCAATAACGTTTGTAGTTTGTATAGTAACCGTAGCCAGCAAGTCACCGTAAACGCTGTTGTATCTTATGCGCTTGTGATACGGGTGAATTTGCAACAATAATTGGGTAACCTGATGTGCTGGTCACTGTACAATCCAAATCTGGTTAAATGAACTGGGCATGTTAACTGAGAAGCATGGATTTAGAGAGTCAAATACTAGCGTTATGTTAGCTAAGGTGCTTGTTGCGCAAGGGAAAGGAAAGGCAAACCTAAGGGCACCGTCAGGCTGAGAAATGAAATGAGAAATCTGGAAATGAGTTCAGCATACTCACCTCTAGACCAAACCATCGATACATAAGCTGTCGAAATTGAGTAATGCGCTCTTTGTCGAGCTATCATTCATCGGTCATTTTCGTGTGCGGTCTGCCGCCACGCTGTTGCTGTCGCCATCGCCACGCTTGTCGCTCTCGCTATCGCCACGCTTGTCTCAGAATTCGCGAGCGCGTTCCGAGTATGAAGCAAAAGCCAATTTTCGATTTAAACTAACTCCATGAAGTTCCACGATGAACAAGCTGTCATATCAAAGTACGGTGAAACTTGTTTTGAAACTAAACTTATATTGGTTGTCCCCATAATCCTATACGTATAGGTACAACTGGAGTTTTGTTATGAAAAAACTAAGATCAAACTTCAAAACAGATTTTTTCCACACTTCTGAAAGTAATTTCATAACTTGTTAATTTTAATTTGATAGTTTTTTGTAAGTAACCATTTCACTACTGAATCAGGGCGAACTTTCAAAATGACAATAAGTTAGCCTGATTGTAATATACCTACTAGCGATCTGAAAATTTGCTCTCTATAATTGCATAGGAAGTATTTTTCACAAGTAACAACTTTCTTTTGTTGTAAAATTTTCGGTGATTAAATAGTTTTTTTACATAAGCTGAGAACAGAGCAATGACTAAAGAGATAAGTTGGCAGACTGTAGACAAGATTTGTAAACAGGGGTATTGCTTGCTTTAAAATCATACTCAAATCTTTACTGGTCTAAAATCAATACATCAATTAGAACAGAGAAAAGTAGCCACATAATCAGTGGCTTTTAAGCACTTAACTTGTTTGTTCATTCAATGTTTTTGAGCCCCAATAAAAATAATTAGGTAAAGAGCTTTTAAGAGCTCTTTGAAAAGCCTCTTGGTAATTAAATTCATCGCGGTAAATCAGGTAATCTGTCCCAAGAGAGTCGTGGGGGTTCATTATTCAGGATCCAATTTGTGGTTGAGTTAACTTTTATAGTTCGCAGAACTTTGTACCTATCTGTAGAATAGAGCCTTCTTCAAACCGTTACATAAAATATTTACCAGCAAACTACTTAGCCTTGGAATGTTTTAGGAAAGGTATTTTCATTATGTACGTACTTACCTAGAACTTTCCTGCTTTTCTTACAGATGAAAACATGTAGACATAGTATTAGTACCAGGTATTTTGTTCTGGTCTATAATATTCGATAGGTTATCTACTTTGAAATATTTAACGACTTTTACTTACTGATAGAAAAATCCTAAGCCAAAATTTGTGCAAGCTCGAAACCGAATAGCACAAATTCTTAGGCAAAATGAAAAGGCGTATTTGAAGTACACAAAGTCGATTATCTTGGCTACGCTTGTCCTTCGTAAATAGATTGGTCAAAATATTTGTGTACAAATGTTAAATGGTTAGCTGTTAGTGTAATCTTTATTTAATTTAAATATATTTAATACAATTCGCTATCATACTAGTTTATCAAAGCTCTTTTATGTGCATTCATCCATAATTATTCAGCCATTTTGTATATTTAATCTAAACATCATTAGCTCATCTATTTAATTAGATTATCTACCGATGAGATCAGATTTAATAATTATTTTTTTTTTTTTTTTTTTAATTTATTTATACATAAGTGAGTTACATTATTTGACTTAATGCTAAACTGCCAAACTGCTAAGCAGTTTGTCGGCAGATGTTCTCGTGCTCGTCTTTTGATTTAAATGTAACATTATTATATACTTATCTAATCCGCTGATATTATAAATGTAGGTAACTTATATAGTAAGTAAGAATGTAATAAAAACTTTAACATTTAAAGTTTTTATTACATTCTTAGGGACAAAAGGACAGATAGTGTTTCTTTAGTTTAGATTTTAAGTGATTTTTGGACAACACATCATTTAATATATTTTGTTCCAGCTCGTTATGTAATGTAGGTATAATCCATTGTCTGGTTCTTTTACCAAAATAATTTGTAACTTTAGGCACCATCATCTTATTTTTCTTAGATAATCTAGTTGGGTAGTTATGCTCTCGTTTCGTTTTGAATTTATTTGAATTATATTGTTCTAAAATTAACATTAATTTAACTTTACTTTCAACTGGCAAAATTTTACATATTTTAAATAATTTTTCATATTCCTTATAACAACTTTCTAAAGTGTTTCTGTCGACTAAAATTTTTAATATTCGTGTTTGTATTTTATTTATTTTATTAAGATGAACCGGAAAAGTGAGACCGTAACTACTCAACCCATAACTAATTGTAGCCTCTGCGAGGGCGTGATAAGGCATAAACAGTATTCTTCTATTACATGAAAATTTTAAATGATATAATTTGCCTAATATTTGCCGTAATTTCATACACGTTTGCTCAACATGAGCATTCCATGAGAACGTGCTATCTATGCTAAGACCCAGATATTTATACAAATGTACTTGTTCTATATTTATACAATAACAGTTTTTCATTTTATCGTGTAGGCACTCATATGAATGACCCTTAATATGAATATCAATTTGTTTATGGTGGCTATATGGTGACTTTATGACCATACATTTAGTTTTATTTAAATTAATTATTATGCCGTTGTCATGTGCCCATTTTATTACATGATTGAAGTCATCTTGCATATTATTTTTTATATTTTCTAGGTTCTTACTGCTATACATAAGACACGTGTCATCCGCGTACATATATGCATTACAATTCTTAATAACATTTTTCATGCTGTTTACATGGATTATGTATCCGACAGGTCCGAACACCGAACCGGTTGGGACGCCGTATTTTATCTGACCTACATAACTTCTCACTTTTTTCACTTGAACTTCTATAGATCTTTGTTTTAGGTAATTTCTGAACCATTCATTAATTGGACCACGTAAACCACAGTCTTCCATAGCCTTCAGCAAGCCATCGTGGTCCAGGGTGTCAAAGGCTTTTTTAAAATCAATAAATATTACCATGACAATTTCCTTATTATTAAGTGCATTGTTTACATCGTCGGTGAATTTCGATAATGCTGTTGCTGTACTCCTATTAGTCCTGAAACCATGTTGAATATCAGATAGAATGTTATGTTCTTCAAGGAAATTAGTTATCTGACCGACGATGAGTTTTTCTGTAATTTTATTTAAAACATTCAGAATTGCAATTGGTCTATAATTAGAGTAATCTTTGTGTGAGCCTTGTTTATAGATCGGTCTTATGATAGCCTTTTTCAATTCGTCCGGATATACTCCATTTCTTACACACTTATTTATGAAATAGACTATGTGAGGACTAATTATTTTCTTAATTTGTTTTAAATCAGTAACCCTTATCTGATCTGACCCCGGTGACTTGTTGCATTTTAGTTTATCAATAGTCCTGCAAACTTCCTCCGTTGATACATTTGTATACCTAAAGCTAACATTACATTAATTTGTGTAGGTATTTCTATCTAGGAACTGGTGGTCACATCTGTGTTTAATGTTGTCGATCTCGTTAGTAAATGTGTCACAAAAATTATTACATACCATCCCTAATGATAAGTCATTGTTTAACATGTGTTTTTCTATAATAGAATCTATAGACATTTTGTTTCTTCCTAACCAATTATTAAGTTTCCCCCATATTTTTCTCATATCCCCATTACAATTAACAATTTCTTCCCTCTTATATTTATTTTTTGCTTTATTAATTAATTTCTGCACTTTATTTCTATATGTAGTATATTCTAACCTATAATTACAATTAGTTGGACAGCTTTTCCATTTTCTAAACAGAGTGTCTTTGATGTCTATCATTTTTTGTAATGACTTACTGATCCATGGTTGCGTAACCCTAGCTTTGCTAGTCTTTGTTTTTTTAGAGGAATCATAAATATGGCAGAAAATAGATTTGATATTATAGTATAATTCAACAGGATCGACAACACTAGACAGCTCCGACCAGTCATATTCTTGCAGTTTTGTTGTGACGAGCTTATTATCTAAACATGTTATAGTAGATGTCAGTGGTTTCTGATAATCGTAAACAGCTGTGAGTCCCGTTAGATAATGATCCGCTACTTTACTCACGAGTACGTACGCGCACACTGCAGCTGATTTAGTCCGAGCGAAGACGTGGTCGATGCACGACGTTGTCAGGCGCTCCTTTAATACTGCCTCACGCGTCACGTCCTGAACTCCGCACTGTAGTCCACGCGAAAATAATGTTGTTAGGTAGTTAGTGGATATGGAGTTAAGGTCTTGAACTAATATGTTTATATTACAGTCACCGATTAGTATTACATCTTTCTTTGTAGGTACATTACGTATTATCTTATCTATTTCCTTTATAAAAATCTTTTTATTTGTTTCTGGCGGTCTATATACAACGAGTAATTCCATTTCACGGCCATATGCCTTTAACTGACCGTGTACCAGCTCACATGTCGTCGCCGTCGTATTGTACGTTGTGAAGTGATGTATGTTTCTAATATATATTATAACGCCTCCTCCTTTTCTATCTTTTCTGGTCATGGAGTATAAATCAAAGTCATCCATTTTAAATAAGTATAGCTCTTCTTGTTTTACGTTCACTTCCGTTAAACAGATTATATCCACACTCGTAATGCAGTCATTGATTAATACTAAAAACTCGCTGAAGTGTTTTTTCATGGAACAGATATTCATATGTATTATTTGTAGTGCGCTCTTATTATTATTTAAATGGGTAGACCATTGATGTGCTTTTTCGAACCTAATGTACTCTAAATCTGATATTTGAGGTTGTAAATCGGATACAGCTGCCATGTCAATGATTACTCCTGCTGCCTAGTAGGTAAAAAACTTGCAATATCGCTTTCAGGTCGTATTTGGTAGATTTTTTTATCTTGGTCGTTTTTTCTTATTAATATATGAGCGTTTTGCACCCATATATACTTATGCGTTTCCTTCAATTTGATCTTAGCCTCCCATAATAGTTGGCGTAAATGATGTGTTGTAATATGTTCATTTATGTAGATTCTCGAACTGTTATTATTTTTGAATACATTATGGTTAGTAAGGACATTTTTTCTAGCTTTCAGCCAATCTGCTCGATCTTCGTGCGATCGGAGTGTCACAATGATGGGACGAGAGTCTTTTAGTTCCACTTTTCTTCCAGCTCTCCAGGTTTTCTGAATTGTTTCTTGTTTCAGATTAAGTGCCCCAGCTATCATTCGTACTATTTCTAGGGTACTTTTACCTTCTAGCTGGTCCACATTTTTAATTTCTACGTTGTATTCGAGTTCTTTTTGCTCCAGTGTACAAACCCTTTCTTCTAGTGCCTTACGGCATTTTTCCTGGTACAAGTTACGTTGACACAAGTCTTTAAATTTATTTTCATGTTTTTTAACCTTTTCCAAACATTCGTTATTGGAAACCTCGAGATCCTCGTATTTTCTACCAAGATAATCCAGTGACTTTTCTATTTCTTCGTTTGTTTTGTGTAACTCCTTAACGGATTTTTTTATATCTGTCATATCTTGTTGAAATCTGTGAAAACGCCCTTCTTGTTGCTCTTTAATTTCAGTAATAGCACTCATCATTATCTTCATTTCCTCACGGAATGAGTTAATGGTCTCATTTAAAGCTTTTGAAGAGCAGCATGGGGTTTTTGATCTAGTTTGCTGAGAAGCAGACGTATCACTATCAGAATCCTCTGTGATTCGCTTCTTTCTGGGGTTAACCCATTGCTGTGTACTATCATCTCTCATATGATGTATATTTGGGTCAGATCCATACATTTTCGGTTCATTACCTTGCGGCGTCGGCAACTTCGGCGCATCCATTTAGGCCTAGATCGACGCGGACGTTATCACCTCTCGCAAAATATGATGAATTAGCAATTTGATTTAGGAGTTATCAATTAATTTATGTAATTTATGAGAAGATAACTACTAACCGCAGGTACCTACGCCAAATAATGTGTGTGCAGCTCACTGTCACTGGACCAAACGCATTTTTAAGTCAAAGCAAGCAATTTGTTGTTTTTTTTTTTAATATATGAAAGTTTATCTGCTCCATTACTAAAATATTAACCCTAAAGAATTTTATCAAATGAATAGTTAAACTTTAATATGTTAAAAATAACTTAACCAATTTTAATGAAAGGCCAAGCTACATGGTTGTATGGTTCTACAAAGAAGGTTGACAATAGGTTTATTTTATTTATTAAATATAGGTATGAGTACACTTCGTTACGTATCCTGCAATGTCATCGTCTCTACCAAATATCCTCCCCCAAAAAGCTATCAAATATATATCTAGTTCAACAAAAGCTTCACAGGTTCTACTCGTAATATCTTAAACAATAAAACGGGCTAATATGCGCATCTCCTGCATAAATGTATGAGATCCCGCCAAAACAGGTGAGGGAATCTGTTAGCGATTAGTATTGCTCGCCCTGATAATGGCTGTTGCCGCAAATTGCCGGATCCGCAGACAGAATTTTTTCGGTTGTGGCCCAAGTGAAACCTGTGATGTCTGGTTCCTATCGAGGCTGATATAAAGAAACTAGAAGATAATTAGTAAATATTAGACACAGCTCAAAGGGAACGTCTGCTCGCTACCGCCGCCAGAGCGAGAGTGCGACAGAGGCGCCACCGTTGTTCTGGATACTACATTTATTGTACATCACAAAACCTATTGTATTTGTCTTTGTATTTTTACACTAATAATCTATATATATAAAAAAGAAATGCTGAAATGTATGTACGTGCATAACTTCAGACTGCCTGCACCAAATTCGATGATTCTATTTGTATATTTTCCTAATTGACAGAGCAAGGTTTTCATATGAAAAACTATATATTTAAATAAAAATGAATCGCCGAAATGTTTCTACGCGTGTAACTTTGGACCGACCGAATTAAAAAAAAACGACCAGGACATCGTCTGTGGGGTCCTTTAGTTATCTGCACCTACCTTTTCTACAGAATTGTGCTTATAACTGCTTGTCATCTGCTTGGTATTCGATTCAACATGAACACAAAAAACAGCTGAAGGTCGTGGTGTCATTCGTGCTGATGAAAAGTATGTCGGCAATTGCGATAGGCTCCACATCTTGAGTATTACTTTCATAAAACGTTAAAGTATACACAGGATTATGAATAATAGCATGTCTTACTAGTTACCTTTCAATAATAAAAACGTTATTTAATCGTGTAATCGCCGAAACCGACAAATTATGTCCCTTACGCCTTTTTGTTATGTTATTTTTAATCACATCACAATAATTTCTAGGGGCGTAACCACCAAGTCGTTCATGCAAGCATATTTATAGCCTCTTACGACGTGTTTATCTTATAAAAAGCGTTCAAATCTTTGAAAAAATTGAGTCGTAATGACCATTTTTTTTCGAATCTCATGAATTTAAATATACAGGTCGATAGAAAAAAAATTTAAATAAAACTGCATTCAAAAGTCATTTTGACCAAAATGGCGGTTACGCCATTTGAGATTTAAAGTATCGATATTCACGCTAATACGAGTATTTATTCGTAGAATATATTTTTTATATATTTACTCAGATTTTTTTAGAAATAACAACTGCATTTTTTTTGGTTCACACTCTTTCTGGTGTTTGGGTGAGTCATCAAATTATTTGCTATTTTTTACATGATTAGCACTGCAAATACTTAACTTAGGTGCTTTTTGCATCTAACATATCTTTTTTGTTATTGACTGGTACACAGTAGATTTTCCTAGCGTTCTATTCGTAATAAATGAATTACTTATACCAATTAAAATAATTAATTAACACTTCACTTAATGAATTCAATAGCTGTCCCAAATTTTCGGGTAGCAATTAAATATATTATTGTCCCGGATAAAAAAAATGTCGTAAAGAAGTCTTCATTTTTTTGTTCCGTCTTCGAAGTTGTGGCAAATAAGCACTTCCTATTCGTATCACTGGTAATAAGCTCTGGCTGCAGAAAAACCCAAGTCCCTTATGACAAGAGCCACACACCATCGTCTGCCTACGTTATGAGCGCGCGTGTCCAGAATTTTATGAAGGGACAAATGAACCAGAACTGTTATTTTTCGGAACATCTGTTTAATTATGCTGAACGACCTTGGAAATGGTTTCTGGACGAAAAATAATTTAAAAAAATAAACGCTTCCTAATGTGAGGTGGAGCTGAGATGTTTCTGGTACGTGCAAATGGTCTGGTACAAGATGTGAATGTAAATTATTATTTTTCATAGCGTGCAGATCTCCAAATACTATTAGCTAGCAGTCGAAAAGAGTAAAATAGGAATCAAAATGCCCATACCATGTAGGTATGGGCATTTTGGGCATATGGCATATATATACCGTATTGGGCATATGGGCAGTATCCCAAACTTAATTTCTTTTTCGGAAATCATTTTGATTTTTTATTTATTTTATTTAAAAATATTCTGACCTAGCTGTGTTGTTTAAATCGTTATCGTCTTATAAGTTTTTAATTTACTTATTTCAAAAGCGGTTCTAGTTAGCGCAAAGAGCACATAAGAATCACTTTTATTTTATCAGTCAGCTTAAAACTTATCTATCCCGATTTCTTGCTACTTATAAAACAGTCTCTCAACTCATTAAGAGCTGCTAGTAACTTTTAATTAGTTCTTTATTAAACTTCCAGTCAGTCTGCAGTTCACTTTTTATAAAGTATAAAAAGTGAAATGCAGAATACAAAATATTTGGGAAATGCTCATTTTTACCATATTTATTTACTCAGTTAAAAACAGGGCATTCGTCAAAAATTCCGAGGTTACTTACAAAAATGAATTGATTACTAATTTTGATTAAGATAGTAATATTTAAATAAATATGTTATATATGGTTAAGTAATAAAGTAGAATTGCAAGCCCACCAAATATCCTCGTAACAACCAGAAAAAAATTACATAAGCACCAAAATTTACGCCTAAAAAATAGTAATTAACAAGCTAACAACAACGCCCCAAAGTTTACTACACCCGTTTTGTCGCAATAACAAAATTAAGTCGTCCCAAAATTTAGTACTGCGGCACGAATGGCCGGCAATTTTGTTGCCACACAACCGCCTAATGGGTCATCATGTAATGTACAACCAGTGCTTGTTAATCCGTATTAAATAATTGGGTTCGCTTCAAATAGAAACCACCGGAGGATTTATCAGCGTTGAAAACGCCTACCGGATAATGCAGGCAACGGCACGCGATAGTGTATTGCAGTTTAATGGTGGTAGGCGTTTGCTAGTAGTTGATAATTTGGTGTAAAGTGATGTGACTAAAATTACTGTTTTGTATTTAGCTTTAATTGAATTGATACCAAATTTAGTAGGCACCACCGTTTTGTAAATTAACTGCTAACAGCGTCGGTTTGAATAGCTGTGCAAATAGCAGCAAAATAATATCGTGTAGTTGCGCTAGGACATTAATTTTATGGTTATCATTTACGAATTTATTTTACACCCCAATGCCAAAATATTATCGATCGAAAACAGTTTCATCGTTAAAGTGTTTCTGATTTGTAATAAAATTCGCAACAAATTCAAGGCTCTTTAGTTACCGAAAATATCCGCTTACAAAACGTCCAGCCCCTTTTAGCATCAGTTAGAGTGTCGTCTAGCTAGTTACGGCATCAAAGAGAACTCCAGTTTCAAAGAGCCTCAAAAGCTGATACTATACAGTGGACGGCTTTAATCTAGCATTTCGATAGCAGATTTCTGGTTTATGGTAAGTAGGAGCTCCGACGGCTTCCGCCTATGGTAGACTTTTGAACAGCTGGAAGAGGCCAACAGCTAAATATTAAATTGGTTTTGAAGGCTAAAACTGTTTCATGCTTTGAATTGACACCTTTAGGATGCGAATTATGTTAGTGTCCTGAAACCTAGACACTAACATAATTCACCCTTTACTTACTATAATACCCTTTACTTTTGCGAATATTATGTTCTTCTATTTATGTTATGTACAGGAAATGGTCATTCAAAAAGACAAATTAAGAAGATATTCTTGGAAACTATTTCTATATCTTAGAGAACCGTCAATACACCGTTATTATGGTATTACGCCCATCAGGGCGTGATGGTTGCAGGTTGCTTAAAATTAATTAATAGTCCTCCTGGCTGATTTCGACCACAGCGGCCAATCTCAACGGAGATCAGCCAATTACGCAGGAGATATTAATAGTGCACAAGTATGAGCACAATACACAGGAGATGGCAATCCGACATGACCGGAGAGAGATCAGGCGCAGGATCAACGGCTTAAACTGCTTTCCGAGGCACGGGGGTGTAACACCGCCAACTTCCCGACTCCGAGCTGTTTTTGAGAAATTCATGACAGAAAATCTCAGAAACAATTTTGGCTCGACCTGGGATTCGAACCCAAGACCTCTCGGATGTAAGGCAGAAACTTTGCCACTACACCAACGAGGCTTAAAATTAAATAAGTTTAATGACCATACTGGTCAAAACTTTTTGTGTTAAAAAAAGGTGTGTGTCCAATCCAGTGTTTCTTGTTCCCAAACAGCCGGGGTGGGAGTGCATTTATTATATTCCAAGTGTATATTTTGCTGATACGCGACGGTAATATTTGGCAGTATTTCCCGTACAAATACAGGCTTACGCGTAAGTTCTATAAATATTTGAGTTGTCTGTTTGCTCTGCCTGGTTTTTGGTGGGATGCAGTAACGTCGGCAAATTGGATTGAAGCGTTTTGGCAAATAATGTTTAACCCGGTGTATGTGGATGTCTTTTTCAAACAAATGTGATAGTTTTTAAACAGAAGTTGCGTGCATAAAGTAAATGAGGTGTGATAAATACTTATACAACAATGGAAGGTTAATGCAACCTCCAGTTTTGCTGTAGGAAATCTGAATAGCGAACGGACGAATAGCGTGATGCAGCTAACGAAAAGTTGAGCTTTTTAGGTATATTTAAATCACTAATTTTATATTCGAGGCTGTCTCCGACCCTTGCACAAGTGATTCTTTACTTTTTAATCATTAATTTTCAAATTTCAATTGACTTTTTACAACCGACAATTACTCCACGTACACAGTGGTAATAATTCAGTTTTCTGTTCATGGTAAGATTTTTAATACCAATCTAATAGATTTTCTGATAATTCTATTTTATTTAATTTTTATGGCACAACAAAATTTTGTTCAAAAGGTGATTTTTAAGTTTTTAAAAGAACATATTTTTTTTAAAGTAGGTGCTTCTGCGTTAATTATATTTCTAGTTTTATTTTCTTGTGTCAGAAGAACATAATTATATTGATTTTCTCCGCAACCTGATCTTGACAACGGGACATACAGGGTGTAAAAAAAACCTTAACGAAGCCGAATACCACATATTCTACCAATTGTTACGATCATTTTTTTCCGTAACACCATACCTGGGAAGTTAACAGTTACTGAGATATTGATGGTTAAAGTTTGAAAAAAAATTGATGATTTTTACAGAAATGACTTCTGTCCATTATAACTTAACTTTTTTCCAAAGAAACATTATACAAATTTTCACTAGTTCTTTCATAAAAAGCCTCTAAATGGCACACTCCGCAATGAACAGCGCACACTCGAACCGAACCGCGTCGCGGCGGCGTTAAGCAACACGCCCCGTGGTGACTTTTCCGCGTGCGCGCTATACATTGCGGGTTAGAATTAAATTATTTTTTTGATGTCAAAAAATAAAAGTTGTTTCCCAGCCAAAATTTCTTTTTCATACGATTTGGTTTGATGTACTGAACGCGTGGTTGACGGCTTCGTTAAGGTTTTTTTTACACCCTGTATGTGTGAAAAGCAGTCTTGACGTTAATTAATTCCTACGTGTTTAAATATTTGCCCCTGTGATTTATTAATTGTAACGGTGAAAGATAGCTTACCAGGAAATTGTTTTTTTTTTATTAAAAGGTAAATCATATGGAATCATTGAGGTGAGTGGTATTAGGTCCTTACCTATGAAATTGGCGTTTTGTATGGGAGGAACAAAAAGTCGAAATTTTTTTATATAGCATATTTATTTAATCAAAGTATGAGCCATTGTAATCTATGCACTTTTGCCATCTCATAGGTAGTTCATTGATCCCTTTACTAAAAAAACCATTCGAACGGGAATCAATAAAATCTTTGAAGGCGACTTGGACTGCCCCATCTGAGTTGAACTTTTTTCCTTGCAAGAAGTTATCCAAATTTCGAAAAAAATGGTAATCTGTTGGAGCAAGGTCCGGGGAGTACGGTGGATGCCTTAGAGATTCCAATTGAAGTTCTTCTAATTTGCTAGCCGTCTGTTGTGCAGTGTGTGGTCTAGCGTTGTCGTGAAGCAGCAGTGGCGTAGAGCGATTGACCAGCCTTGGTTGTTTAGCAACTAGCTTTTCCATCATGGTTTGCAATTGCTGACAATAGATATCTGCCGTAATCGTCTGGCCAGATTTGAGAAAACTGTAATGAACGACACCGGCGCTAGTCCACCAAACGCTTACAAGTAACTTTTTATTGGTCAATTTTCGCTTGGAGCAGGCTTTGGCTGGCTTGCCAGGGTCCAGCCAATGCGATGAGCGCTTCCGATTATCGTAGAGAATCCACTTTTCATCACAGGTAATGATTCGATTTAAAATCCCTTCGTTATTGTGCCGGTCAAGTAATGTTACGCAGCAGTTGACGCGCGTTTGCCGGTTTGCTTCACTCAATTCGTGAGGAACCCACCTTTCAAGTTTTTTAATCTTCCCAATTTGCTTCAAGTGGATTAAAACAGTTTTATCACTAACGCCAAAGCCTGCAGCTAACTCGGACGTGGTTTGCGATGGATCCGCTTCCACAATAGCCTTCAATTCTTCATTATCAACTTGGGTCTCCGGCCGTCCACGGGGCTTGTTTTGCAGGTCGAAATTTCCAGAACGAAAACGTTGGAACCAAAAACGCACTGTGTTTTCTTTTGCGACACAACCGCCATACACATCATTAACCCTTCGAGCCGTTTCCGCAGCACTGGTGCCACGGTGGAACTCGTACTCGTAAATAACGCGATATTTCAAATTTTCCATTTTGTAAATTGAGCGATGCAAACAGAAAAAAGATAAGTAAAAAAACAAATGAATGACGGTTTACGAAACACAACTACATGTGGAAATAGCTGTATAAATTTGAATTTCGAATTCCTAACCAAATAGGAAAAATTTGTGATCAAAGTGGCCAGTACGACAAAACGCCAATTTCATATGTAAGGACCTAATATATAGCACTGTTTGACCAACTACTGGACCAGTCTAAACTATTGCAACCATCACGTTATTGCTAAGAAATTAGATTTGAAGTCGGGTCTCGGTCGTGGTGATTTAAGATTTCTAGGTAAAATTATTAGGGCACCTATTTTTAACTAGGGAATATGGGGGAAGGCCACTTGTGTTCAAATAATTATTCAATTAATTTCGTCTACGCTACAGTTTCTCACTCCCAATATTGCACTTTGACACATCCATTGATGATCTTTATTTTCTATTTGGCTTATTTCAGGGTGAACTTTCGATATAAAGTCCTCAATGTTACTCCTCTTAATCCTAAATCTCGTTGAATTCCAATTTTATTTTCAAAATGAGGTACTTTCCCGTCTCCTATTAAAAGTAACTTTAAAGGAAAAGTTATACTATCTCCCCACCACTGCCTCGTTGGTGTATTGGCAAAGTTTCTGCCTAACATTCAAGAGGTCCTGGGTTCGATTCCCAGGTCGAGCCAAAATTGTTTCTGAGATTTTTTATCATGAATCTCTCAAAAACAGCTCGGAGTCGAGAAGTGTTACACCCCCGTGCCTCGGTTCGCACGTTAAGCTGTTGGTCCTGCCACAGATTACTAAATAGTTACTACGTAACAGATAAATCACTCCATAGAAAAAATTCGATACCTACAGCGTTAATAGACTACTTTTTCTGCCGCGTACAATAATGCACCTGCAGCTCTGAGTATAAAGTCACTATTGCTTTGCAGCTGCGCGAGACCACGTGACGTGAGACCGAGTGACAATCGAACTAGGGTTGATACTTTCGGTAAAAATATTTCAACCACATTTTTCTTAAATGGTATTTGATTGAATGTTGTTGAAATAATATAACATTATTGAATAACAAATGTGAAATAAGAAATTCAGCCTTTATAAGGTATAACAAGCGAATTATGAGCTACTTAATTGTGACTCTTGCTATCTCTTTCTAAAACGAATCTGTCTGAATAGTAGGTAGGTACATTTCGAGAATCGGTCAATTTTATTGTCAGCTACGTAGGTACCTACCTGCCTACCTAGTCATTTCGCTAATTAATTAGTCATTAGTTGACTAAACCACCACGCCGAATAGGTAGGTAGGTAGGTACACACAGTTCGTAGGTGGTGCGCAGCCCATAAAAAGTAGACTTATAGGTATAATAGGTACTTAGGTATTATTTCGATAAAGTAACTGACCTATGTTTCACTGTAGGTATTACATTTTAATTCAATAAAGCCGAACCCCAATTACCTGAATTTATCCAATTTTCCTACGTAAGTACCACCTACTAATTTGTTTATTTTTATACTTTGTAAATAAATTACTAACTTACCGGGTGATAATTACATTTTCTTCATTAGCTGGTAGACTAAAAAAAGAAAGCGTTTTATTTCTCTTAATATTCGACCTACACCCATCAACAGCACATAAATTTCCACCACCAGAAATCATTTTTCTTAAATAAAGCTAACGTTTAACAAGCACAGATTACTTATTTGGTTCGTATGAAAACTAAATTGATCGTAAGCGTAACACGAATAATTATAGTGTGTCGTGAGCGCGTCCGACGGTTGTTGGCAGCCCACTGAATTCGCACCGACGTCGGTGCGAGCGAGAGTATGCTATTACCGCGCGCAAGTACATCGAGTGAGAGAGGCCTGGTCCTGCGCCTGATCTCTCCCTGGTCATGTCGGATTACCTTCTCACCGAACTTTGAGAGTGATGGAAAAGTGAGTGCACTCGTGTATTGTGCTCACACTAATTGTGCACTATAATATCTTCTGCGTAGTTGGCTGATCTCTGTTGAGATTGGCCGCCGTGGTCGGAATTGACCAGGAGTACTATTACTACCTCCCCCCAAATGTGCTCTCATATTTGTAGATAATTTCAAGATGTGCACAAACTTCCATAATGGGGTATTTTTAAGGCAAGTCCTAACAATGTCTGCCCTTGTTCCCCTTACTATTACTGGTACAGTTTGTCGAACCCCCGCAGACATAACAGTAATTTTATGATGATGATTTTATCACAGCTTCTAATATCTCTAAAAGTCCTATCTAGAGCCTCTACATGAGCTCTATGGATCATGGAACATTCACCCCAGATTACAGATGACAGACATGGCCAGCCCACTGCCACTTTAGCTTGCTACATTTTTGGACAACATCAGTTACCTTAGTCTTATGTCGTATGACCTCGTTCCGGATCTTATCCCTTAATAAGATCCCCAACATAGACTTTTGCACAGCACGCTGAGTGACGTGTAGTCGGTGAGCCAGCTTGACAGTCATGTTCCACGTTTCGGCTTCGTAGGTAAGACTGGTAAGACGCATTGGTTAAACACCCGGCTTTTTAGGCACTGCGGCAGGGTCGACGTGAAGATATGACGCACCTGGTCATTAATTAAATCTAATTTTGGTTCATCATGGTACCTCGTAGAGCTACACTCCCTCCTCCGCGTCGCTCGCTAGCAACGCCTCTCTTCCTTGCAGCGTCATGTTTTGCACATCATGCGGCGCGGGTGAATTTTTATATCGGTGTTATTTTAAAATTGTAATATCTTCTAAGATATTCATTGAAATTAAGTGATATCAAAGACAATTTTGTTTACAATTAAATACTCTTAATCAACAACACATTTCTTTCGATAAAGATTAATATTATTACCTTGATACATTTCTTAACAAATAATGCATAAATTTCGACCAAATTTGATTACCATAAAAACGGTTCTAGTGACTTAATCTTAAAAGATAGACATATACTGTCGCAGACAATTTTTTAGATCATTTTAAGAGGAATATTTCTTTCATACATATATTTTTGGTATCTTGAACCGTTTTCGCAGCATACGCAATGGAAGCCCTCAATGATGATGATGATAATGAGGATGAAGAATTTTCCCCGTTTTTTTCACATTTTCCATGATTTCTTCGCTCCTAATAGTTGCAGCGTGATGTTATATAGCCTTAAGCCTTCCTCGATAAATGGTCTATTCAACGATAAATGGTCTATTCAACGCAACAGGATTTTTTTAATTCGAACCAGTAGTTCCTAAGATTAGCGCGTTCAAACAAACAAACAAGCAAACAAACTCTTCAGCTTTATAATACAACTAGCTGACCCGGCAAACGTAGTTTTGCCATATAAATTATTATGGACAACCCTTATCACTAAGGGGTATGAAAAATAGATGTTAGCCGATTCTCAGACCTACTGAATATGCTCACAAAATTTCATTAGAATCGGTCAAGCCGTTCCGGAGGAGTATGGGAACAAACATTGTGACACGAGAATTTTATATACGAGTATATAGAGAAGATATTAGTCTAGATACACAAATAGCTTCTGGTCGTTGATGCCTTAATCTAAAAAGAATACTATAAACAAAATTAATTAATGTTAAAACACGAAATGTCTAAAAGCCTGTAGGGACGATTACAGGAAAAATAATCAATGTGTTAATTTTAATAGACTACCTTTGAAGTCAACTTTTCGCCCTTATTAATTTATATTCCATCCGTACCTCACTGTGATCGTACTGTTGACAAAATGTCTCCCAAGATGTAATATCTATTGGTGTACACATATCAAATTCAAATTATTTATCATTTGGTATTGCGTAATTTTATATGAAACGATGAGGGGATCTCGCAGACATGTGAAATTAAATTATATTTCGCCTTTGAAGGAAACGGCGCAGACAAAATTGTTTAAAGATGTACCGACGTTGTTTTAAGGGCTCAATTACGAACAATGTTATAATATTAAATAACTTATTGATCGAAGGGAAATAAATATCGGTGTTTTATTTTAATATCAATTTTTAATTGATTTTGACGATTGAAATCGTGTAAAAATCATTGTCTATAAATACGATCTCCAGACAATAACACAGGCACTTCGTAGTTTTATTTTGTGTGTGGTAGTTTTTAGTTTTTAAAGTTTAATGTTACTAATAACCATCTGTAGCTATGGATCTTTGATTTGGTCTGAAATAAACGATTTATTATTATTATTATTATAAGTCCACCATTGCACACACGTTTGTGCAGAACTTAAATAAGTAAAATTGTTTGTTTGTTTTCGATTTAAATAAGCGTTTGATGCAAAACACAACAACTAGAACTTATAGGTTATCCTATTCCACTAAAATGCAATGAAATAAGAAACTCATAGCAAAAGGAAGTTCAATAACTCCCCTCGACCGGGAGCTAATTGTAAAATCGATGGATGCAGTTCAGCCGTGTGCTCTGACATAGACTATTGTGTTAATTAGATGCCACTTCTAGGACCGACTACAACTAACTTTCTAATTAAAAAAACCGGTCAAGTGCGAGTTGGACTCGCGCACCGAGGGTTCCGTACAAACCTGTAGATAAGGAGTAGTAACTTTAAAATTTTCAAAATTGTCAAAAATATTTTTGACAATTTTTTTTGACAATTTTGAAAATTTTAAAGTACAAACCTGTAGATAAGGAGTAGTAACTTTAAAATTTTAAAGTTACTACTAAGAACCCTCGGTGCGCGAGTCCAACTCGCACTTGACCGGTTTTTTTAATTAGAAAGTTAGTTGTAGTCGGTCCTAGAAGTGGCATCTAATTAACACAATAGTCTATGTCAGAGCACACGGCTGAACTGCATCCATCGATTTTACAATTAGCTCCCGGTCGAGGGGAGTTATTGAACTTCCTTTTGCTATGAGTTTCTTATTTCATTGCATTTTAGTGGAATAGGATAACCTATAAGTTCTAGTTGTTGTGTTTTGCATCAAACGCTTATTTAAATCGAAAACAAACAAATAATTTTACTTATTTAAGTTCTGCACAAACGTGTGTGCAATGGTGGACTTATAATAATAATAATAATAAATCGTTTATTTCAGACCAAATCAAAGATCCATAGCTACAGATGGTTATTAGTAACATTAAACTTTAAAAACTAAAAACTACCACACACAAAATAAAACTACGAAGTGCCTGTGTTATTGTCTGGAGATCGTATTTGGGTAAATTTCAACAAGTAGATTTTTTTATCACTTAGGTGAGATTTTTTATTTCAATGCTATTCTACAGATTTTTGATGACAAATAAAAGTTTAACCCATTATATAACATGTGTGAGAGCGGGCAACAAATATCATTAAAATTCAGAGAAATATTCAAGATTGAATTTTTATAGGTCCACCGAAGTTAAAAGTATCCTCCGAAATGATAAAAATGTCCACCGAAATGAAAATTTGTCCACTGAAATGATATAACTCTACACCGATATTATTAATGACCACTGGAATGATATAGCTAAGAGCAAACCGAAATGCAAGTTGGGGTTTCTTACATTGTTATTTATTCAGTTTATACTAAAACGCTCTGATTAAAAGTACTATTTTTACAGGTATGTACTGTAAACTATTCTTATAGGTAGGTGATATAAATAAAACTTCTAAAATAATCAAATCAACTTTTTTTTATTTTTGATCACAGCAATTATCTCTTTATTTCACTAATCAGCCTTTTTTTACTATATATAGGTATGTACTCGTATGTATTATTATTTACTCGTTAGCTTATAGATATTTAAGTCGCAAGTATTATAATGCTTTAATAAAATGTTCTATAAATCCTACTTAGCAAGTGTTATTTTTGTTAATCATATCACGATGAATTTTTACCATAACTAAAATCGTTTCTTATTAAAAAAAATATTCTCTTAAAAAACTTGTAAAATTTAATAGACTTGTTTACATTTTCATTATTAGTAAGATATCAAACCACCAAACACGCACGTCACGAACAAAATACCAAATAAACACAATAATTCTAAAGCTGAAAAAGATGATTATTTTGCTTTAAATTTCCACTAGACGACGCCAGCGCAGGACCCAAAATCCATCCAATAATTCTGACTTCTTCTAGGTTAAAATTCATTTCGGAACTATGAATAAATATTTGAGACCGGGATCCCTGATTTATCATTTCAGAGGTGCATTTCATTTCCGTGGACTGTTATCAGTATTACAGTCCACCGAATCCTCTGAAATGATAAAACTGAAATGATAAAATATACCTTAAATTTAAATTATCTCTAGAACCAAAATCAGTATCAAAATATCAACACTTCTCAAACTAGCAGTCCCTACGGCGAGTTTAATGCACAACTTTGAAATAAATTAAATAAATCTAACACGAGTTATAACGGCTACCGAAATGAATTTTTTTTTGTCCCCACATCACTGAAATGATAAACTTACGTTTTTAGCGGGAAACCACAACACGTCACGACCGGTGCGTTCGCGCCGCGGGCTTAAGCCGCACTGATCCGAGGTGGGGAGAGGAAAGGGGAGCACAACAGGCGCCATTTTGACGGAATATTCTCTACGAAAAATACTGTCCTCTAAAATGATAACTTTTCGCCGGACAAAAGTTGACTGGTTGTCAAATCTATAACAACGTAGTTAAATAAACAAAAATAGTTTTTGTAGATAGATAATATAAACTTCAATGAAATTAAACTATACTTACATTCAATTAATTATTCGTATTTGCAGGAAAACTTATTTTGTGAGTCGAATAGAGTTTAGGACAGGTCACTGTTATGATAAAATGACACTTTCTAATTTTTTTTCGCATGTTATCCGATATTGTAACTCAACAATTTTTATTTGCCAAGGTAGAGGAGGTCTTATTCTACTAAGAATAAATATACATAATCCTACATCAACATCTTGTACACCCGTTCTCACGTTTGCCGTGTGTTTTTTCTGTTTGCGCAATTCACCCATTTATAGACAATGATTTTTACACGATTTCAATCGTCAAAATCAATTAAAAATTGATATTAAAATAAAACACCGATATTTATTTCCCTTCGATCAATAAGTTATTTAATATTATAACATTGTTCGTAATTGAGCCCTTAAAACAACGTCGGTACATCTTTAAACAATTTTGTCTGCGCCGTTTCCTTCAAAGGCGAAATATAATTTAATTTCACATGTCTGCGAGATCCCCTCATCGTTTCATATAAAATTACGCAATACCAAATGATAAATAATTTGAATTTGATATGTGTACACCAATAGATATTACATCTTGGGAGACATTTTGTCAACAGTACGATCACAGTGAGGTACGGATGGAATATAAATTAATAAGGGCGAAAAGTTGACTTCAAAGGTAGTCTATTAAAATTAACACATTGATTATTTTTCCTGTAATCGTCCCTACAGGCTTTTAGACATTTCGTGTTTTAACATTAATTAATTTTGTTTATAGTATTCTTTTTAGATTAAGGCATCAACGACCAGAAGCTATTTGTGTATCTAGACTAATATCTTCTCTATATACTCGTATATAAAATTCTCGTGTCACAATGTTTGTTCCCATACTCCTCCGGAACGGCTTGACCGATTCTAATGAAATTTTGTGAGCATATTCAGTAGGTCTGAGAATCGGCTAACATCTATTTTTCATACCCCTTAGTGATAAGGGTTGTCCATAATAATTTATATGGCAAAACTACGTTTGCCGGGTCAGCTAGTTGTATTATAAAGCTGAAGAGTTTGTTTGCTTGTTTGTTTGTTTGAACGCGCTAATCTTAGGAACTACTGGTTCGAATTAAAAAAATCCTGTTGCGTTGAATAGACCATTTATCGTTGAATAGACCATTTATCGAGGAAGGCTTAAGGCTATATAACATCACGCTGCAACTATTAGGAGCGAAGAAATCATGGAAAATGTGAAAAAAACGGGGAAAATTCTTCATCCTCATTATCATCATCATCATTGAGGGCTTCCATTGCGTATGCTGCGAAAACGGTTCAAGATACCAAAAATATATGTATGAAAGAAATATTCCTCTTAAAATGATCTAAAAAATTGTCTGCGACAGTATATGTCTATCTTTTAAGATTAAGTCACTAGAACCGTTTTTATGGTAATCAAATTTGGTCGAAATTTATGCATTATTTGTTAAGAAATGTATCAAGGTAATAATATTAATCTTATAAATTATATTATACTTATAAATACGATCTCCAGACAATAACACAGGCACTTCGTAGTTTTATTTTGTGTGTGGTAGTTTTTAGTTTTTAAAGTTTAATGTTACTAATAACCATCTGTAGCTATGGATCTTTGATTTGGTCTGAAATAAACGATTTATTATTATTATTATTATAAGTCCACCATTGCACACACGTTTGTGCAGAACTTACATAAGTAAAATTGTTTGTTTGTTTTCGATTTAAATAAGCGTTTGATGCAAAACACAACAACTAGAACTTATAGGTTATCCTATTCCACTAAAATGCAATGAAATAAGAAACTCATAGCACAAGGAAGTTCAATAACTCCCCTCGACCGGGAGCTAATTGTAAAATCGATGGATGCAGTTCAGCCGTGTGCTCTGACATAGACTATTGTGTTAATTAGATGCCACTTCTAGGACCGACTACAACTAACTTTCTAATTAAAAAAACCGGTCAAGTGCGAGTTGGACTCGCGCACCGAGGGTTCCGTACAAACCTGTAGATAAGGAGTAGTAACTTTAAAATTTTCAAAATTGTCAAAAATATTTTTGACAATTTTTTTTGACAAAACTGAAAATTTACGGTTTTCGTAATTTTTCCTATATCTGTACTATAAGACGTGACTTCGTACTAAATTTCAAGATTCTTAGTTTACGGAAAGTGCCCTGTAGGTTTTGATTCCCATGCGAGTTTCGAAAATTTGCGGAAATTTGCGGCCTAAATGGCTGTATCTTTTGATTGCCTTGGCTTAAAAGGTTGATTTTTCTACAGCTTCTAGAGACAGTAGACCTAAGTATCATATAGAAATTTCAGTTTGATACCTCCACGCGTTCCTGAGAAAAACGGTCTTGACAGACGGACGGATGGACGGACGGACGGACGGACAACAAAGTGATCTTATAAGGGTTCCGTTTTATTCTTTTGAGGTACGGAACCCTAAAAAAACGAATAAGCCAGGATAACAGCTGGTGAGTTTCAACGGATTTTGACTAGCTATAGCTTATAGCCAATGTGATTAAATTATTTTGACGTGACAACGTCTTATAAATTGGTTTGCCGGGTGACACTTCAAGAAACTGCGTTACGCTCCGCTCATGTTATGCGCTCACAATGAGAGCGAGTGAGAGGCACGCGTCCCTTCGACTCGGGCATGGTTAGCCCGCCTAAGAGCGAGTGAGACAGACATAAAAAGTGAAAGGCACGCGTCCCTTCCACTCGAGCACAGTTAGCCCGCCTAAGAGCGAGAGAGACAGAGCGAGAGAGAGAGAGTGAGTGAGATAGGCATACACACCGGTTCATACGAATGAATAATCACATTAAAATTATTTTACCACTCAAAGTCGTTGTCACGTAAAGCTTTCGCCCGTATACCGACTTTACAGGCAACCAATTTTTTTCGAATAAATAAAACCGCTTTGAAATCGGTCCATCCCTTCGGGAGCAAAGATGCCACAGCAGACACACACAAAAAAAACATATACACACAAACAGACATAGGGATCAAACTTATAACACCCCTTTTTTCGTCTGAAGTTAAAAAGGATCACTATCATTCGCCTTATGAGTATGATAGTGAAAAACTTTAACTTTTATTTAAATTTAGTTTTTTTCTTTCCCGGTGTTTGTTGTTTGTAATCAAGTCTTGCAAGCTAAAATTTACTTCCATTGCGCCGATTGGGTTGAAACTTTGTACACACGTTTAGTTTTGATGACAATGCACAATTTGTTTATTGTTAAAAAAAAAGGTTTTTTCTTATTACTCGCTAAGAACACTGTGTCTTAAATGCTTTTAATCAAATCATGAAATTTAATCAAATCATCAAAATGATTTGATTTAATCAAAAAGTAGGTAGGAAGTCGGTAGGTCGAGCAATGTACTACACTTTACAAACAGCAATTTCTACTAAACTGCATTTAAGAGTTGTGAAAAGAAAACGTTTAAAAATTAATAAAATCACCATTAATTTTTCACAGTAATAATTTTCTGTACTTTGACTACTCTTACTTAAAATTAAAATACGCGAAAAGTGTTGACTGCGTTCTCTGTAATTTCTCCCTCTACGCTATGGTTATTTTTCATACAGTATGATCTATTTGACCGCGCTCTCGAAATGTCAGAATTAACGCTACCATTTCCTATACAAATATTAAACGATTATTTGCGGCGTCTACTTGACTAGATAGTCTGTATTTCTGAACTTCAGTTTTTGCTCGGAAGTAGTTAAACTGCTTCTCGCGTTATTGCTGTACTACCCGTATTTTGGTATGAAATACTGAAACTCGATGTTTCGTTTGCATTTAGTGGGCAAATGTAGATTATATAACTCTTAATATTCGAATTTCATTCGAATATTGAGGTGCTTGTGGCGCAGTGGTTGCAGCGCTTTGGTAGTCATACCCAAAGTTAAGCAACCTAAGGCGCGGTCATGTTTGGGATGGGTGACCATTCTGACCATTTAAGTGACGTCTATTTACAAGCATCTCCGTGCTTCGGAAGGCGCGTTAAGCTGTTGGTCCCGGTTAATAACGACAGATATTAGTCGCTAAGCCTGGTCAGAGGCCTTTGGGCGGCTTAATAACATCTGACAATAAGGTTGGTCACTTACCTTACAAACACCCCTCCACCAATCCGCACTGAGCCCGCGTGGTGGAGTATGGCTCGTACCACCTCATAGTTGAGGTGAGGCCTATGCCCAGCAGTGGGACGTATATAGGCTGATGAGGAATATTCGAATTTCATTCACTTGCTATATTTTTAGCATTAACAATGGAAATTTCTTTGCAATAGGAATATTACACACTTAAAGAAAAAAACGAACTACTGCAGACGGGACTCGAACCCACACCTCTCGCATATCGGGCGATTCGAGAGTGAAAATGTGTTTTAATCTCACATTGGTCGTATTTTGTTTTTGGATGACCACTTATTTCTTTGATCGATTTGAATGCATACAACAACAAGTTTTTACCCGCGACTTCGTCCGCATTAATGCGTTAAACAATGCGTTTTTTCCCCGTAATACCAGTTTTATCCAAAAATAATTCAAATCTTTGGTAATTTAGGGGTAAAAGCGATCAGATTCCCCGGAAAGTTATTTTTACCATGAGAATTCGTTGTTTCCCTGCGGTCAAAAGTAACTCATGTCCTTTCATAAGTCTCAAACTATCTCCTTTTCAAATCTATATACTCGTATATATAAAAACGAAACCCGTTTTCCTTGGTCACGGCATCACGTGTGAATGGCTGGACCGATTTCACTAATTCTTTTTTTGTTGTATTTGTTATTATTAGGAGAAGGTTCTTACGGAAAAAATATTAAGAAAACCTCTTAGAAATATTGAAAAATATACATTTAATTTTGCATATTTTAAAAAACGCGCGTAACTAATGTCAGTGTCATTCGATGACATTGTTCAATCGTTGCAACGCTAAGGCGGTACGAAGTTCGCCGGGTCAGCTAGTTTCATTGAAATCTGTTCAGTAGTTTAGGCTTAAGCGCGATCGGCCCAACTGAATTTTCCCATAAGACTGCGTCATTTTCCTGCGGTGAAAAGTAGCCTATGTCCTTTCTCGAGTATCAAAATAGCTCTATACAAAATTTCATACAAATCGGTTCAGTAGTTTAGGCGTGATTGAGTAACAAACAGACAGACAGTTACTTTTTTATAAATAATGTATATCATGACTGTATAAACATATCTGTTGGCCACTGACCTTTTTCGGCTTTTCTATTTCCAAATTTTATTTGGTTCTTATTATACATAATAGAGAGATACTCAACAAAACACAAACTACATAAATCAGCCTTTAACCATCTAAAAGGCCAAATAAGTATTTACCCACCTAATATTTCACAACCATACTTATTATAATTTCATCTTCAGCAGTGACGCGGCGACGATCCTGCCAATTGTAATAATGTTACCTACCTTATTTTAATTAGTTTTAAGTTTCCATGTAAGTGACTTAATGGAAATAAAGATTCTTTAAGTACATATAGCAAGCGGTTTCTATTTCAAGTGCCTAGCGCCGGCTGAAATTAGACACCACATGTCGCATCTGGCAGGCAAAGGAATTGTAGCTAATTTAAATGCATGCTCTCCCCGCTCCGAATCTAATGCACAATTAGTAGATCGCAATCGAGGGAAGCAGATGGAAATTATCTTCAAATATATTCTCTGGTGTCTGGGGGCGTAAATTTAAAAAAAATGTGTGCCAATTTTTGGGTATGAAAGGAGGTAGTATCATAAGAACAGACTGGTAACGCTTATTTTAGAATACCAAGACATATTTTCTAGAATATAATGTCATACTGAAACACTAAGCGTGATTTTTATATGAAAACTAGCTGACCTGGCAACCGTTGTTTTGCCATTTAATTTTTTTTTATCACTTAGAGGTATGAAAAATAGATGTTGGCCTATTCTCAGACCTACTCAATATGCTCACAAAATTTCACGAGAATCGGTCAAGCTGTTTCGGAGGAGTATGGCAACGAAAACTGTGACACGAGAATTTTATATATTAGATTAACGGACCCAGCAAGACTAACAAAAAGCAATTTTTTAATATGTAAGAAAGGAAGAAGACGAGTGGACATGGCATGTCGTTGTTCTGCCCGCTGTTTTAGCAAATTTCCCACCTCATCATTTGAACTTCCCTGGACCTCCACAAATATTTCAAGACTAAAATAAGTCAAATCAGTTCTGCTGTTCTCGAGTTTTAGCGAGACTAACGAACTGCAATTCATCTCTATATATATAAAATTCTCGTGTCACAATGTTCGTTCCCGTACTCCTCCGAAACGGCTTGACCGATTCTCATGGAATTTTGTGAGCATATTGAATAGGACTGAGAATCGGCCAACATCTATTTTTCATACCCCTTAGTGATAAGTGCTGTCCACAATAATTTATATGACAAAACAACGTTTGGAGGCTCAGCTAGTTTTTATATATAAGACTAGTGGACACGGCAGACGCTGTTGTTTTCGCAATTTTTCCTAATTTCTTCATTACCTCTATCTTCCACAAATATTTCAAGACTAAGATTATTCAATTCGGTTCAGCCGTTCTCGAGTTTTTGCGAGACTAAACAACAGCAATTGATTTTTATATATGAGAAAAGGGAAGAAGATTACAGTGTTAAAACGCGTTGAGCAACGTATGAAACAAAGCTTAAGTGACCTATATCCGATTCCGAATCCTAAAATCTAAGTTTATTTTAGTATATGAAGTTCAGATTAATTAAAGACCAAAGTCATATTATTAAATGATCTAAAACAGTTTTGAGTTTGTACGGGAAAACTAGACTGTATGAGGTTTTCTATTTAGCTATGCCAAATTATAGACTCTAACAAGAGTGTCAATGATGGGTGAGGGACGTTTGGTGGTAAATAGATGTATGTTGCCTAAGTGTTTAGTCTTTCCTACAGGCGATTGATGTGGCCGCATTATTTTGTCTAGATGCAGGCTGCATCGAATCAAAACTCTACTTCGGGGAGTATGCTCATGAGCTCCATATGCTCATTCCACCAAGTCCATTCTACCAGAGGGCCACCAGACGTACGTCGGGTTACCATCCATACTTGGTTGATATACCTACTATACGCACTAAGCGCTTCGCTTCATCCTTCATAATGCGCACAGCCAAGGAATGGAATGCGCTTCCGCCGACGGTGTTCCCTCTTTCTTATAACTTGAGCTCATTCAAAGCGAAAATAAATAGGCACCTTCTGGGTAAGCTCGCTACATCGTCGACATCTTCTTTACCTCCTAGAGGGAGAATGATGTCAAGAGCGAACCCATATTGATAAAAAAAAGTAACAACTTAAATTGTATGCTTAATATAAAACGTGTTAATTGCGGCGCAGGGTGTTTTGTTTTCTTAATTAAAACACGGAAATTAACGATGTAGAGTCACTTCGAATGCGCAATAAGAGGTGTCTTTTCGTCATTTTAATTGTACCTGTTAGGGTAATCGTATACTGAAAATGAGTGAAACTTATTCTTGGAGGGACTTATTCATGGAAAGCATTTTAATATTAAATTTTAATTTGAAACTGTAAATGATGTATTTACCTATGTCGTATTGACGAGGTTATTTAAACTTCTTTGCAATTTAGTAACTTATTATATCTTCTCTATATATATATAAAATTCTCGTGTCACAATGTTTGTTCCTATACTCCTCCGAAACGGCTTGACCGATTCTCATGAAATTTTGTGCGCATATTGAGTAGGTCTGAGAATAGGCCAACATCCATTTTTCATACCCCTTAGTGATAAGGGTTGTCCACCTTAAACATTTATATGGCAAAACAAAGTTTGCCGGGACAGCTAGTCTATATATATAAAAATGAAACCCGTTTTCCTTGGTCACGGCATCACGCGTTAATGGCTGGACCGATTTCACTAAATCTTTTTTTGTTGTATTTGTTATTATTAGGTTCTTACGGAAAAAAATATTAAGAAAATCTCTCAGAAATATACATTTAATTTTGCATATTTTAAAAAACGCGCGTAACTAATGTCAATGTCATTCGATGACATTGTTCAATCATTGCAACGCTAAGGCGGTACGAAGTTCGCCGGGCCAGCTAGTTAACAATAAATACGTTATTATTAGCAATAAATAAAAATGGTCAGTAAAACAGTAATAAAATATTTACAATATTACATTTCGCTAAAAAGAAACCACGTTGGGCAATGTTTATTCTAAAGCTAATGGGCCCCAGCAGACGTTTTCTTGTCCGATAATATTTTTTATATGAAATCCTTGTCCCGTCCGACAATAGGTAACACTTAAAAAAAACCGGCCAAGTGCGAGTCGGACTCGCGCACCGAGGGTTCCGTACAAACCTGCAAGGTTTACAAAGTTCGTTCATTACGACAATCGAGTCATAACTATGGTATTTTTATTGCAAAATGAAATTCATAACATTACAATGGGGAAAGATGGAGGAGCATAAATTTAAGACAACGATCTCTTTATCGTTTAAGTAATCCTTTATTTTATATTAACACATATCATTTATCTATAATATAACTGAAACACTTATAACCAACAATAAGAAATATAATAATGTCATAAATTTTAAGCTTTTCGGAATTTTTCTGTTACCTGTGCTGTAAGCTATTGCTTCTTACCAAATTTCGAGATTCTATGTCAACGGGAAGTGGTCTTTAGGTTTTAATTCCCTTGCGTGTAGTTGCGAGTTTCAAAATATGCGGTATCAATGGTTGTACTTTTGCGTTTTGCGTTGACTTAGAATTTTTTTTTTTCACGGGTTAAAGGCAATTAGATCTAAGTATTTGATATGAATTTCAACTTGATAGCTCTACGCGTTCATGAGGAAAAAGGTAATAAGTTTATATTTATTAAAAAATATATATATTGTAATGTAACTAAAATTTAAGGTTTTCGGAATTTTTCCTTTATGTGTGCTATAAAACGTTGCTTCATGCCAAATTTCAAGATTCTAGGTCGACTGGAAGTACCCTTTAGGTTTTGATTCCCTTGCGAGTACTTGCGAGTTTCAAAATATGCAGCTTAAATTGCTGTTTCTTTTAATTGCGTTGACATAGAAGTTTGATTTTGTTACAGCTTAAAGGTATTATAGATCTGAGTATTTGGTATGAATTTCAATTTAATACCTCTACGCGTTTATGAGGAAATGGGTAGTAAGTTTAAAATTATTAAAAAAATATATATTATGTGATGTAACTAAAAATTTATGGTTTTCGTAATTTTTCCTTTATCTATGCTATAAGACGTTGCTTCGTACCAAATTTCAAGATTCTGAGTTCACGGGAAGCACCCTGTAGGTTTTGATTCCCTTGCAAGTGTCGAAAATTTGCGGCATAAACGGCTGTATCTTTTGATTGCGTTGGCTTAGAAGTTTGATTTTTTCACAGCTTCAAGGGACAGTAGACCTGAGTAATTGATATAAATTTCAGCTTCATACCTCCACGCGTTCCTGAGAAAAAGGGTCTTGACAGACGGACGGACGGACGGACAGACGGACAACAAAGTGATCCTATAAGGGTTCCGTTTTTTCCTTTTGAGGTACGGAACCCTAAAAAACATCCAATTTGGTGCACTCGGTCTGGAGTTATGCACGTACATACAATTCAGCGATGCATCTATATATATAAAAGAAAGTGGTGTTAGTTAAACTTTTTTGAACTCAAGAACAGATAAACCGATTTGGCTGAAAATTGGTGGAGAGGTGGCTTAGAACCAGGAAATGAAACATAGGATACTTTTTATTAATAATGGGATTCCATGTGGACGAAGGCGCGGGGGCCACTAGTTTTGACGTGACAACGTCTTATAAATTGGTTTGCCGGGTGACACCTCAAGAAACTGCGTTACGCTGCTCCGCTCACGCTCCGCGCGAGAGAGACAGAGCGAGAGAGAGAGAGAGAGAGAGAGATAGGCATACACACCGGTTCATGTTATACGAATGAATATTCACATTAAAATTATTTTACCACTCAGAGTCGTTGTAACGTAAAACTTTCGCGCGTATACCGACTTTACAGGCAACCAATTTTTATATTATAAATAGGTGTTCTTTCGATCATTTTAGTAACCACTTCCGAGTATTAAAAACTCTCCTGATGGACTGCTTAAATCATATGTTAGAAAAATGTTTAAAAAGGTTGCACAGCGGATTGAACTCAGATCGAAAAATTATCCGCACAAGAAATGTACAAAGGGAGGACTTAATGCTAAAAGCATTTTCTGCCTCAAGGTCATGCAGAAAGAAGGCAATGGGTGCAGTAAATTATATTTTAATATACATAAAATAAATATCAACCAATTAATTAATATGGATAATAAAAAAATATATACATACAACTCAATTATTTAGAAAAAAAATTGGTTGCCTGTAAAGTCGGTATACGCGCGAAAGTTTTACGTGACAACGACTCTGAGTGGTAAAATAATTTTAATGTGAATATTCATTCGTATAACATGAACCGGTGTGTATGCCTATCTCTCTCTCTCTCTCTCTCTCGCTCTGTCTCTCTCGCGCGAAACGTGAGCGGAGCAGCGTAACGCAGTTTCTTGAGGTGTCACCCGGCAAACCAATTTATAAGACGTTGTTACGTCAAAACAGTCGCGTTTCCTCCATAGTAAACGACTTTGTGAATATATGTATTTATATTCACGGCTGAATATAAATATCGGCCAACTTGTAACACATTCAAGTCCTAAAAACAGATAGCGCTAAAAACTTTGTCCTGACACAAGTCGTAAACAAAACTTACGTATAAAATATCGAAAAAACCTTCCGTAAAGTCCCCCAGGACCTTTTAATGGATGACTTACCCTATTAGAGGTAGGGTCACTCTTCACTGCTCACTCAACCAGATTGGCGTGACCTCTGACTTGGTGGACATTTTTTTTTAAATTTAGTCTTGCTATGGATCCGAGTAAATTGGATAATTTTTCATAGAGAAAATTAGGTATGAGAAAAGACGAAAATTGTTATTATAAATAATGTTGACGGAGTAGAATAGAGATGCAAATCTGGTGATGGTGAGAAAAATGTGAATTAAGTAATTAAAAAGCACTGGTTGGTATTTTTAAAAACGGATAATAAAAGCCCCTTGAAAAAACTTTTTTTTTTTAATTTTTTTGTCTTTTTGTCATTAAACAAAAATCATTTTTTCATATTTATATTTTTCACTACAGGTTTTCATACTTAATAATTTTTGTTTCGTGAATCGAATTTGTTTTGTGTTTGAATTCGTTTTTTTAGACGATTTAATACTGATTTAAAAATCAGTCTCAAGTTTTCTTATATTTTATCCACAAAAAAAATCAACCAGTTTTATTTACTGTCCCCAAACAATTTTACATGCTTCTCATAATCCTGAGCGGATGCAAACTATGGGATTTTGTGGGCGAAAGGAAATGTAATATATTTTACGGTGGTCCTATAAAAATATATGATCATTATGCCTGTAGAACCTTCTGGGGTTTTTATTGTGAGCGTATTGGTTTCTTTATCGTAGGTAATTTGAAAAAATTGGACGGGCGATGAACTTTACAAGACTTTTGTCTTGCAAATTATGTATAGAAACAAAAAGCGCTTGAATGGTTGGTGAATTTTGTATCTATAATTAAAAAAATCACAACGATTTTTATAATTTAATTAATTTTACTTTATTTTTCATGAAACTTTTTGTCAAAATGTATTCAATAATACATTTATTGAAATGAACTTGTCGCACATTTGATATCCATAGTCAATGGCACTTTATTTGTGTTGCTTAGCTTTAATAAAATATTAGACGCGGGTATCGTCTATAAATAAATCTCAAATTAATATAAGCTTATTAAAAATGTGTACTGAACTAAAAACTTTAACACAAGTTAATGTTAAATTATAAATCTCTCATTTAATTGTAAGTGCGCGTCGATTGGCTGTTCGATATCATGCGATGTGGTGGGGTTATCCCCATCCACAGATCTGTGTCCCCGTCGCATGGCTTGATCGCAAGCGATACGAAGTCAGTCTGTTGTACGCAGTGTAAGTGAGTGGTTGTTTAAATAGAAAATATACAAAGTTCGAAGTACCAACGTTGTTTCACTTCAATAATATAAAATCTAATGTCTTTATGGAGTAGTCCAGCGTGAGTGACGCAACGCGAAAAGTGAAACGTGACGCAACCAATACATAATTGTGTCAATGACAACATTTAATATTGTCGCGTCACGTCGCATCGCTTCGCACTTGTCTCGTTTGTTGCTCACATAGGACAACGGGTAAGCGCAAAATAATCTCGAAAAAAGCTGAACGGATTTCGCTAATTCTTTTTTTATGATATTCCTTGAATGACGGGGATGGTTCACACGAAGAGAAGAATTAAAAAAAAAACAGTAAGACAACTTTTGCGGTGGCGCTAGACATACACACCTAATGTCTTATAATATATCAATAATATAAAAATTAATGGCAAAATGTGTTGGTAAGCGCATACCTCAAGTACGCTTGGATCAATTTGGCCAATTCCTTTTTTATGATATTCCTTACAGTGCGGGGATGGTTTTTACAAAGAAAAATTTTAAAGGAATACAACGGGCAGAACAACGTCTGCGGGATCCGCTACTCTTTTATACATATACAAATGAATCGCAAAATGCGTAGGTAACCGCATAAGTCAAGAACGCCTCCAATTTGACCAGTCATTTTTTTATAATATTCCTATTCTTGCGTAGAAAAAAAAAACAGCGGGCAGGACAACGTCTGCAGGGTTAGTTAAATATAAGACCAATATAATTTTTACTAAATAATTATTTAATCAAATTGAATTATAAAAAAAGTGCGCGTGAAGTTAGCAGTGCGTGGAGAAATCATAAAAAATTAACGTTTGTCAAAATTCCGCTAGGCTGTACGCTTAACTTTTTTTTCAGTGATAAGAAATGACGGTTGGACTTTTAAATATTGATAGTTCTCATCCAAAAGAGGGCGCGTTAAAAAATAATGTTACGACTCAACTTGAGCAGTTTCCTAAGGGATATCAAGAGCATTTTTATGACTGGCCCGAATAAAAGTTTATTATGACTTACCTTTATTTAAGGTGGGTACGAACCAATCTGAAAAGTTGGACGTTTGTTGTTATTTACGCGCGCCTTTGATCGTTATGATGATTTTCATTTTCACTGAATTTCGGGATGTTGTTTATGTTGGTATTTGAATGTGTGATACATTTTCTTATCTTCAGTTATATTACCGTTAACGAAACGTTGAGATTTGTCGTCGTCGTCAGCCTATATACGACCCACTGCTGGGCACAGGCCTCACCTCAGCTATGAGGTGGTACGAGCCATACTCCACCACGCGGGCCCAGTGCGGATTGGTGGAGGGGTGTGTCAGTGTGTGTAAGGTAAGTGACCATCCTTACTATCAGATGTTATTAAGCCGCCCGAGGGCCTCCGACCAGGCTTAACGACTAATATCTATCGATATTAACCGGGACCAAGAGCTTAACGTGCCTTCCGAAGCACGGAGATGCTTGTAAATAGACGTCACGTAAATGAGATTTATTTGTTTTTTTTTTTAACTTTAATTGAAACACTGCTGGGTTGAATTTTAGGACGCTCGAATAGAAATTTTATCTATTGGGTACCTAATTGGGATGATGACACCTATCTTAAATATTGTCAAGAACATGGTGTTTAAAAAACATAGCCCCTATGAAGTTAATACAACTAATATATTTCAAAAAAGCTGTAGAAACCAATTTTTAAACACACAAAACGCAATAAATATTCGGTCAATTGACTCCGATTTCTGACACATGACCGTGACGTCACAATCATTTATTCCCATACGAAATCTATGGAGGCAGACCGTTTTGACAGATAATAAAAAGTATGTCAACGATTGGTGGTGTCGTCTAGCCAATTCGTTAATTAAATGAAACTCAGTATGTACGAGTACAATTAATAAATACAAAAAAAAAGAATCTTCATGTTATAATTTTTATGAATTATGCTGAATAGGCATGATGACACCTATCTTAAATATTTTCAAGACCATGGCGTTTTAAAAACATAGCCCATATGAAATAAATACAACCTTTTTTTCCACAAAGCTGTAGAAACAATTTTTTAAACACACAAAACTCTATAAATATTATACTCAATAGATTTTGTAAACGGAGGCAGACCGTTTTGACAGATAATAAAAAGTATGTCAACGATTGGTGGTGTTATCTAGCCTATTGCCTATTTTCATTTCACGGGCTGTAAAAAATTTAACTGGCCAATAAGTATAACGTTCCAAAAAAAAAAAGTTGCCCAGCTCCAAGAAATAGCAAGATACTGCATTAATAAAGAACCTTTATTCAGACAGTTCTAATTTTGAATTCAGTGCCCACGCAGGATGTTTAAGCCGCGTTCAGACAACGGTAGTGGGTATAAACGCTTTATGAATTTCGCCTAGCATGTATCACTGGCCTAAATTAGCTGGAAGATCAACGGTCAAGTACCTACAAATTAGTAAAAATAATGTCAAACGTAAATTAATTACGCCTTATTCATTCATCTCTAATAATGCTAATTACTTACTTGCAGAAGATTTAAATTGTTATACCGACTTGACAAAAAATAATTTATCGATCATCATGTGTATAGCTGAACTGATTTTGATGCGGTTTTCGAGTCATTCTATACCATTTTCTTATACATAAAGTTAATGCGGTTTCTAGTACCTAAAAAATTAAAAGAATAAGTTGTATCTTTAAGGCCCAGGGCACACATGCATATTGTATTATGCCATTGTCGCCACTGTCAGTGACTTAGCCGCGCTTTTTGATTTATAAGTTGTTGGCAAGATCGTGCTTAACTATTTTTAATTTTTATTATCTTTCGTGATAAGCATTCACATTGCAAACATATAAATATATAAACATATTATTTTTAAGAAAAACATAATTATATTTATTACATAAATATAAATAATAATAATAATAATAATAAATATTTCACAACAATCACACCAATTCTCTAGTCCCAAATTAAGCTACGAGGCTTGTGTTATGGGTACTAGAAAACGGATAAACATACTTATATACTTTTTTTTTGTAAATAAATACATATTATACATAGAAAACACCCAGACCAGTACAAACACACATGTTCATGCACACATATGCTTGTACTGTGCGGGGTTCGAACCCGCGACCCTTGGTTTAGGAGTCCGACCTGTGGACCACTGCACCAAGCGGTCGTCTAAATAATAATAATGTAATATATCACGTTTTATTTATTTTACTCTTTATCATATTTATTTTCTCTATATGCAGGACGCGACTTGGCTAGATGTCTTTTAGCGCAGCCTTATTAAATCTAACCTCAATTTTAACTATGTAAAATGGTGATATTTTTACCCGACCTAGGAAAAGCAGGGGTTATGATTTCAGTGCGGCGCGCCGAGCCTGAAATTAATTTTGTGTGGGTTTCACATTTATTTGTTTTGTTTTTATTGCCACTATGTGAGCAAGATAACAATTTTTATAGCACAGCGTGACCTAAACCCGCACTTTACGCACGCTTTTCCGGGACCTAAGTTGTCTATTTCTGCACGGTGCGTAAATGAATCGACTACCTTCGCATATGTATAAAAAATGAAACAAAACCCTTTGAAATGTCATTTGAAGCTTGAAAATGCACAGGAATTCAAAAGCAAAATACTTTCAATGTTCCGTTTTGAATGTTTTCAATGTTTGATCCAATGAATGATCCTATGTTTCAATGTTCGATGATCCAAAGACTGGTTTCAATGTTTTTTTTTCAATAAATCAATTCGAAATCAAAATCATTTCAATGTTTCTTTTAAAATAGCAATCTCATCCCTCGGGGGGGGGGGGGGGGCTGCGCCCCCCCCCTGAACCCCTCTGCTGCCCCCCCCCCGCCATCCGTCCGGGGCGGCTTTAGGTCACTTGTGCTATAAAATAGTATACGATACTCGCGACCTAAATTGCCTATTAATAAAATAATGGGCAACTTAGGTCACTCGTATCGTAATGTACTATTAAAAGTTAAAAATAACACTGTTTTTTTACACTTGCACCAAATTGTCAATACTATTTTCAGTAATTGATTATGATTTTATAACGAACCTCAAAAAGTTCATTAAGTGAGGTGAAAATGAATGGAGATGGGTTTCTATTCCTTCTTCAGTCAAATAATTAGAACGCTTTTAAATATGAGCCCGATTAGAAGATAAGATAAGATAAATTTATTGTATAAAACTTAGCCTAAAACATAAAAAATCTACACAACCAGAAGTAAAATATAAATAAATAATAATAATATTAATCAATATTTAACAACAATCACACCAATGCTCTTGTCCCAAATTAAGATACAAGGCTTGTGTTAGTAGTTATATCGTGTGAGAGATAAACCCAATTATTAATTAAAGATTATATTGTTATATGATTGTCGCGGATTATAAAAATTGTAAATTAAAATGTAGATTCGTTATTGGCTGTAAGTTTAGTTATTAAGTTGAAACATAAATGCTTTATTAGAGCTGTGAATCTTCTTATAAAAAATAAAATAAAATAGACAACGGATAAACATGCTTAAATACTTTTTTTATACATAGAAAATCACCCAGACCAGTACAAACACACATGTTCATGCACACTTATGCTTGTACTGTGCGGGGATCGAACCCGCGACCCTTGGTTTCGGAAGTCCGACATGTGGACCACTGCATTAAGTGGTCGTCAAATAATGCTAATGCTATTATAATAAATAATGATGTAATAAATGCTTTCTACTTTGTTAGTGATTGTATTTGTTAGTGATCTTATCCCACATAATAATACGATACCGTAGTAACTATTTAGTAATCTGTGGCGATACGTCGTCGTCGTATTTTACGATAAATGCCCAAAAACGTGACAGATGAAAACATCATCTGTCACGTTTTTGGGCAAAAAAGAAAGTGCAACAATCCTCCGTACATGAAATCCTGTACGCCGACGATGTTTGCATAATGGTGGACAGTCTTGAAGATCTACAAAGCTGTATGAACTCTCTGCAGGAATCATGCTGTAGGTTTGGCCTAGTAATACTCGTAAGTATAGCCAAAACTCAAGTCCTCAATCAACCACCTAGAGGCTACCGCGCTGCTGAAACTCAAATCACTTTGGACGATGCAGTGCTGGAAGAGGTAGAAAACTTTAAATACTTAGGAGGCCAAATCAGAAACGATAACAGCTTTTCCTCAGAGATCCCATCACGTATAGCGAAAGCTGCTGCCACTTTCGGTAAACTGAACCAAAGGGTTTGGAAGTCACACGACCTAAAGCTTCTAACCAAGCTTTCAGTATACAAACCAATGGTTCTCCCGATACTTACTTCCGCCGCTGAGGCACGACGAGGAGGACTATTTTAGTGTGTAATAACTAGTTAAACCTACATCAAGCTCGAACTGTGACTTCCTGTCGCCACGACTCGCTTATATCAGCGAGTCAATCAATCGCTTATCCTTCACTATCTTATTTTTAAGTTCTCATGTAAGTGAAATGTATTTATTTCTTTTGAGAATAAATAATTGCTGACAGTCACGACTTGCTGCGATAATATGCCACCGGTGTGCTCTGAGCCTTACGTGCTGGTAAATTTTTGAATTCGATCTTTTACCGTTGGTAAGTAATCGGCTTTTTTGTTTGCAAACGGAAATATTTTTTTCATGTTCACAATTTAAACATCAATGATGCGATCAAGAACGAGCATTACATTCATTTTCATCCGCTTATGTCGGTAAGAACTTAAAAATTAATGCTTTTAAAAATGCGGACTTATTTTTTTTGCAGGGATGTGCGTCAGATTATTGAATGAAATAATGTTGAAGGTTCAGATTTAACAAAAAAAAATATAATAAAAATGCAAAATATCTCATCAAATTATTTCGATATTTTACATGATATTCAGGTTAGAAAAAAACATTGTGTCCGTTTCAGCTGTAAGAGTAATTAGAGTATTGTGCTTTTCCTGACCTAAAGTTTAAAACAAGTTTAAACCTAAAAAATAATTTATTTGCAACAAACAAACAAAAAACAATCCTGTTACTTGTTGCTGTTCTGCGCAATAAATCTACTAGCTTTTGTTGGTTCTCAAGTACCTACCTCAGCTACCAAAAACGAAAATGTCGAACTCGAAACCCTATGCGAGAGAATTAATCAATGTTTGCGCAGTCGACGTTCGATCACATTTTTCCATTAGACACTTTTCAGTGTAGTGTTGAAGGAACGTTCCAACAACTTACACAATTTTGACCTATCTAAAGTAGTGCGAGTATCGAGTGGTGGACAAATACGACTCCCAGAGCAGGTCCCACCCCAACTTTAGTGCCTTAAAATATGGTTGAAAATGGCACGTTTGAAAAGTTGCCAAGAATCGGCGGAGCGCTCTCAAATCCTCGAGTGAAGAACTTGAGATCGATTCATGTATTTTCATTTCGATTTGAGATAAAGTATTGAGTTTCGAAGCACTCCGACGGTGGAGTGCCTTCGCTGTGCTGAGTTACGTGTAATTTAATGAAGTGTACGTACCTACCTGAAGGATCGATGGATGTTTCGAAATGTGAACGCATGAAATATATTAAAATCCTAGTCAAATAGCAGTATTGTAAAAGTAAAACTAACTTACATGGTTAAAGCTGTATTTCTGCGGATAATAGGTACGTAATGTTGCAATCGGTTGGTCCTTTTTTCGCTCTCTCTTTTTTTATTTAACAGACAGTTATGTTAAATTAGGGCTCTAGCTCACAGGCGCATTCGCATGCAGAAGCGAATCTCTGCGAAAATACTGCGGAACAAAACATTTGCGACATAATACTTAAAAAAATATTTTCGGCTCCGGCTTTCGAACCCCCGACCTTTGGAAGTCCAAGAGCATTGGACCGGACTTCCAAAGGTCGAGGGTTCGATTCCTCCCCGATGACTGGAGCCGAAAAGAATTCTTTAAGTGTTATGTATTTTCGAAATTAAAATGGCGTTGTGAACGCTAAATATACTTAACAAATAAAACTTTTGCGATCCTGCAGTTTTTTCGCGAAGAATTCTCTTATCGTTTGGTTGCCTACCTTTGGTTGGTTATATAATGCAAATTTGGAAGTTAATTTAACCACAGTATATTTATTTATATTCGATTTAATGATGGTTAGTGTATGTGTCTGCGTAGCGGCTATTTCGCAGTTACCTGCGCAACCGTACCGACAAGAACGCAAAAATTTCATCTTGCTAATACCACAGATTACTAAATAGTTACTACGCTAATACTAAAGTGAGACAATGCATATGCGAAACACCATAGAACTGACAAATTTTTCGTTGTTTTCCGTTGGCGTGCTATAAGCTTTAATCATCAAACCCCTATGAGCGTCAAATGACAAGAGGAGTTACTTTAGAAGAGTCAAAGGGTTAGGGCGGCATAAAAGCAATACCACTTCATCGCTGTCAACTCAAAATAAACCCAGCATACCTAATTAAAACGGCCAACCTTAAATTCAAATCAGGTTCCAAAAGCACAAAGCTGGAATGAAATATTGTGTTACGCAAAGAGAATTCCGAATCACCAATAAATAAGTCCCATACCTGTTTGTAATGCTAACCCAACAATTAGCATAGGGGTCCGTTCAACCCCGTGTTGAGATTTGAAACCGGGATTCATTATGTCACCCCTACGACCAGGGTTGGCAATTAAGAATTTGAACTCCTAAGCTGTAAATAATAATATTTATTTTTGTTTACAGCTTAGGATATATGTAATAAAAATAAAAATTAATGGAAAAATTTATTCCAACCAAATTACATAATATTCACATAGTACTTAATATGTAGGTCATTACCAAACAGTTTTATGCATAACATATAATTTTATACATAACTTCTTACAAATATGGCAATAAATACAAAGTACATAATATTAATAAACGTCGATTACTAAAATAAACACTTCATTTTAATATTTTATGTTTTTTAGGGTTCCGTACCTCAAAAGGAAAAAACGGAACCCTTATAGGATCCTTATAGGGTCTGTCAAGACCGTTTTTCTCAGGAACACGTGGAGGTATCAAACTGAAATTTTTATATGATACATAGGTCTGGAAGCTGTAGAAAAATCAACCTTCTAAGCCAACGCAATCAAAAGATACAGCCATTTAGGCCGCAAATTTTCGAAACTCGCACGGGAATCAAAACCTACAGGGTACTTCCCGTAAACTTAGAATCTTAAAATTTAGTACGAAGTCACGTCTTATAGTACAGATATAGGAAAAATTACGAAAACCGTAAATTTACAGTTTCATCATATAAAAAAAATATTTTTGAAAAATATTTTTGTCAATTTTGAAAATTTCAAAGTTACTACTCCTTATCTACAGGTTTGTACGGAACCCTCGGTGCGCGAGTTCAACTCGCACTTGACCGGTTTTTTAATGTATCATAGTGTTTTTTTTGTTAACAGAATAGTTTTCCTTCCAAACTCCAAGTGCCCCTGGTAGCACTCCGTTATAATAGACGTACAATATACATACAAATACAAATTACAATACGTTAGACGACCGCTTGGTGCAGTGGTCCACAGGTCGGACTTCTGAACCAAGGGTCGCGGGTTCGATCCCGGCACAGTACAAGCATAAGTGTGCATGAACATGTGTGTTTGTACTGGTCTGGGTGTTTTCTATGTATAATATGTAATTATTTCCAAAAAAAAGTATTTAAGTATGTTTATCCGTTGTCTAGTACCCATAACACAAGCCTCGTAGCTTAATTTGGGACTAGAGAATTGGTGTGATTGTTGTGAAATATTTATATATTTATTAATTATAATGAAGATCAAATAATTTACCAAATAAATAAAAAAGTATTGGACTTATCATAACTATCCAAGAGTGAATCTGACTAAACTAACGCGAATAACTGTTCTGTGGGTAATCGATTTTAAGCCTCATTTATATTTGAATAAATCTCTGGTTTTGTTATAACTTTGTAAATGGTTAAGTTAAAAAAAAACTTTACTTACCTTCAGAATGACATGACTTCGACGATGCAACAGCAATTGCGTTTTAGTTCATCTAATATATAAAATTCTCGTGTCACAGTTTTCGTTGCCATACTCCTCCGAAACGGCTTGACCGATTCTCATGAAATTTTGTGAGCATATTGAGTAGGTCTGAGAATAGGCCAACATCTGTTTTTCATACATCTAAGTGATAAAAAAAAATTAAATGGCAAAACAACGGTTGCCGGGTAAGCTAGTATTTGTATATGAAAATGAAAAAAGTTTATTTGAATACATGTAAAAAACATACAAGTAATGCATAGTGGTTGGGACCAACTTTTTAAACATATAAGTGCTTGTGTCAGGAGGTCCCAGTCTTTTTAGGGGTATAAGTTTTTACATCTCATCAGCCTATATAAAGTTCCACTGCTGGGCACAGGCCTCACCTCAAAGATGAGGTGGTGCGAGCCATACTCCACCACGCGGGCTCAGTGCGGATTGGTGGAGGGGTGTGTGTAAGGTAAGTGACCAACCTTTCTGTCAGATGTTATTAAGCCGCCCGAGGGCCTGTAACTAGGCTTAACGACTAATATCTATCGATACTAACCGGGACCAACAGCTTAACGTGCCTTCCAAAGCACGGAGATGCTTGTAAATAGACATCACTTAAATGGTCAGAATGGTCACCCAACCCAAACATGACCGCGCCTTAGGTTGCTTAAATTTTGGTATCACTACCAAAATGCTGCAATCACTGCGCCACAAGCACCTCTTAGAAGTTTTTACATACTATGTAGGTACATAAATAGCAAAAACCTTGTGATACCTTTGGCTTTGAGATTGGTAACCCTACTCGTAACCGTATGCTTTTAAGGTACCTTTAATTATACATGCGCGTAGGTCCCTGGAAGATTTAATATTTAATACAAGTGTGTTCAGACTGCTTAGACCTGTGATGATCTTAGTCTGATATTTGTATGTTAATGTCAGGGTTCAAGGATAATATCATGATGTAATAAAATTTGTTTTTTTTTTATAAAAATCTATAAAATTTATATTTAAATATTTCTATGGACCTACTCGCCTCTACTTAAAAGGAAATAGGCAGTATTTTGTTTATTTGTTGAAATTCTGCACATTTGTACAATAGTGGACTTAATGCCGTAAGCATTTCCTACCAGTCAACCATAGTTCCAAGCAGAGAAAATCACCGTACCAATTTTAAAGCGAACTCCTTCCACATTGAAGCCATCAGGGTCTGGAATGCTCTTCCCGAAAATATAAAACAGGCTCCCAGCAAATTATCATTCAAGAGACTCATTTGCACCCACTTACTTACTACTTACTTACCACTTACTTTTTATCGCAACCGTCATCATAGATCTTTCTTTAGCAGATCGTCAAATTTATTTATTTATTTAGTTATTTATATACGAACTATATAAATAGTTTGTATATTTTATATTTAATCTCATGTGTCATATTATTGGTATTATTGTTTTTGTTTTTTCTCTTTAATTTATTTTGTCGCACCGCCCACTAATAATTTTTGCTTAGCCCAAAGATATGACTGGTAGAAAATGCTCTACGGCGTCAAGTCCACCTTTTGTACAAAGTTTTGTTGTGCAATAAAGCTTAAATAAGTGAATAAAATTCAGGCAGTGCACAAAAAGAAAAACTACGTAGCTAATGTACACTACGTACTAAAAAGGAGGAATTCATAAAATACAATCTAAATAGTTATATAAAATACAAATAAAATCGTAGACATAGTAATACATGAATACATATAATGTAGTTCAAATGGTAAGAACACAATACGGTAGTTGACACCACCAATCGTTGACGTACTTTTTATCAACTGTCAAAACGCTTTTCTTCATAGAGTTTGTATGGGAATAACACACTTTGACGTCATCGCGTGCAATGCCGACTGAGTGACTAATTATCATTTGAATTCCAATTAAAAATCAAATAATACGAACTGCAGAAAAATATTAGTGTAAAGGCATCTGAAATTATGAATTATTTTAGAGAAAATCAGTTTTTGAATATTTCTTTCATAGTGGAAACAAGCCTATTATTACAGTACACAGTATTTATCCCTTGATTAAGTAATAGCCAACAACCAACTTGAAACGTATGCCTCATTTAAATTATTATATCACTAGCTGACCCGGCAAACGTTGTATTGCCATATAAATTATTGTGGACAACCCTTATCACTAAGGGGTATGAAAAATAGATGTTAGCCGATTCTCAGACCTACTGAATATGCTCACAAAATTTCATTAGAATCGGTTTAGCCGTTTTGGAGGAGTATGGGAACAAACATTGTGACACGAGAATTTTATATATATAGAGAAAAGATTTGCGCTGTCATTCACCTTGAATTGGCCGGTTTATATTCAAAAAAGGTATAACCACTGCCTAGTTATTTTGTAGTAGAGGGGACTATGTGCAAATTATAACGTTCTGAACAAAACGTTCAATCAATCAAATAAGGTTTGTTTTTGACGTGACAACGTCTTATAAATTGGTTTGCCGGGTGACACTTCAAGAAACTGCGTTACGCTGCTCCGCTCACGTTCCGCGCTCACAATGAGAGCGAGTGAGAGGCACGCGTCCCTTCGACTCGGGCATGGTTAGCCCGCCTAAGAGCGAGTGAGACAGACATAAAAAGTGAAAGGCACGCGTCCCTTCCACTCGAGAACAGTTAACCCGCCTAAGAGCGAGAGAGACAGAGCGAGAGAGAGAGAGTGAGAGAGATAGGCATACACACCGGTTCATGTTATACGAATGAATATTCACATTAAAATTATTTTACCACTCAAAGTCGTTGTCACGTAAAACTTTCGCCCGTATACCGACTTTACAGGCAACCAATTATTTTTTCATAGTAAGTTCAGAAAATATGTTATCTAACTCCTTAGCAAATCCCATGTAGCTTTTAATCAAATGATTGAAACATAAAACTTACATAGATGCGTTAAATAATTCCAAATCAAAATTATACCCTGTACAAGATAATAATAGTCCTCCTGGCCGATTTCGACCTCTCCAATCAATCGCCAATCTCAACAGAGATCAGCCAACTACGCAGGAGATATTATAGTGCACAAGTGTTAGCGCACTACACAGGTGCACTCACTGTTCCATCACTCTCAAAGTTAGGTGAGACGGCAATCCGACATGACCGAAGAGAGATCAGGCGCAAGATAACTGTTATCTTTTCGTTAGACAGTCAAATAGGTAGTCAATGAAATCCAATATCAAAAAAATTAACGCTCCAAAGATGTTCTTGCTGACCTCTTATCCAGAGTAAATCTGGAATTGAAATGCTGTTCAAATTGAAATCAAAATAAGCTCTGAAATATCAATCGAATTAATCAATTGGAAATAGTATCGCTTTATGAATAAAGTCGTAATTGGCGTTTTGCAGATCGTTGAGGTATCAATTAATTGGTTTGTTATTCAATACTTCGCTAATTGGTAGTTTGCAAGTTACAGACTCGAGTTGAAGCTACCTTTTAGTGCGATATTAATGCTTCGTTGCAACCCGTTAGCTATTTTGAGGAGAAAAAAAAACGTTTCATAAAATATAATACTATGTATACGTAAAAATGTATGTCAATGATTATTAATGTCTTTTTATTTTATTTTATGTGAGTAAATAACTTGAGTAACATTGTTTGTTTTTCCTTTTTACTTCGTGTGCACCGCCTGAATTTTCTCTGCTTGGACCTATGGTTGAGTTAAGTCCACCATTGTACACATCTTTGTGCAGAACTTAAATAAATAAATAAAATACACAAAAAGTGTTAACAACCAAATATTTTTACTTAAGCCTTTAGCTGCCGAGAGACTAGACACAATAGAAATAATATTGTTTGGGGGTTACTAGTGACCACCATGGCGCACATAAGCACAGCATAAGCTTTGTTGGATGCTCAATTACAAATAGGAACAGTACATACATGTACTTTTTTTTAAGTTGATATAAATTATTTGTATTTATTTATATTTATAGCGAGACGTGTTGTTGGAATCCTTACATTTAACGCATTTAAATGTGAAATGTCAAAGGCGGGGCGCGATATCAGTAATAGCGTAAGGTGTTTCATCTTATATTTGAAGAAGTTACACACCCCGCTCCCGCCATGTTAGCTCCAACTCCACTTACTCAAAGACAAAAGTTTAAATTTCCACATCTAACTGCATGGTATACATGTGTTACATTTAAAAGACACCTTCGTACAATGACCCTGCTTTATGTTGCAATGAAAAGCATTCTCAGAACGAGACAGATCTAAATACATTCACAATTCAGTACACCACCAAACAACCCAAAGAGGACTGCTCACAAAACTCTCTTTAAACTTACAACCATTAAGGTGTCACCATATTTATTCCCGGGGAATACTTTGCAAAGTCCCTGTTTCACATTTTAAACTTAAACACGCCGGTACCGCGCTCCAGATAGACATTCTTGGGGAGTTGTCAAATTGTTCGGAACTATCGCCTTAAGTATCTTAAAACCCCTTTGAGAAATCTGGCCTTTGTAAGCGTAGACAAATTTGCAACGAGGTCCCTGCTCGGTGCTGTAACGAAATGCACAATCAAGGGATTAAAATTATTAGATAGATATAAAAAATATTGTTAGTTGCACACCACATATAGATGAAGAAGTTTATAGAAGTTGTAAAATTTTGGCGGTTTTATTGTTTGAAGCAATTTCTTATAGACAACCTTCGAGCAAAGGTCATGCTTATTAAAAGATTATACCCTAGTAGGTAGTTTTTCTTTGGTCGCACCGCCGACTTATTTATTTCTGCTTGGCCCAAAGGTATTACTGGTAGAGAATGTCCTATAGCGTTAAGTAAACTTTTAACTCAAAGTTTTGTTGTGCAATAAGCTTAAATAAATAAATAATACTAATTGTTTTATACCTAGACCACCAAAATAGTTATCTGTTTCATATTTATTTCACTACCAAAATTCGTGAGTCCTGCTAGAGTCTAGACATAATATAAAAAAAACTTCAATAAATAACATAACAAAAACGAAGTTACTAAACTACTTACATAAAAATGGCGTGCGTCACATGGCGTCACACCATAGTTTCATCTTCACGTCCAATTGAGATGACAGAGGACCAAACACCGAGCCTTGTAGCACTCCCGTTTATGTCATCAATTTCAACTCACTTAAGTGAATGAATGGAAGCGGTTCTTATCAAAGTCTTTCTCGTAAAAACTGTTTTTTTAATAAATTATAAAACAAAAAATGAAATGAATTAGCGAACATTGTTTTACAAGAGGAACGAGATGATAGGCACAGCAAACTAAGACTATGTCGTGTTTAGCCAGGAGCATCAGAATTTGCGGGTTGTAAACAATGATTCTCCATTTTACATACGGAAGTTTTATTCCAGAGTGGTCAGTGGCTATAAACTTACCTGCCTTCTCAATTATAGAGGAACTAGCGGTTTTTTTGCCATAGAGTTTCATACAAATTTGCAACCTCTATTTGATCGGGTTGAGGGTATAATTTTTCAAAATCCTTTTTGACGTGACAACGTCTTATAAATTGGTTTGCCGGGTGACACTTCAAGAAACTGCGTTACGCTGCTCCGCTCACGTTCCGCGCTCACAATGAGAGCGAGTGAGAGGCACGCGTCCCTTCGACTCGGGCATGGTTAGCCCGCCTAAGAGCGAGTGAGACAGACATAAAAAGTGAAAGGCACGCGTCCCTTACACTCGAGCACAGTTAACCCGCCTAAGAGCGAGAGAGACAGAGCGAGAGAGAGAGAGAGTGAGAGAGATAGGCATACACACCGGTTCATGTTATACGAATGAATATTCACATTAAAATTATTTTACCATTCAAAGTCGTTGTCACGTAAAACTTTCGCCCGTATACCGACTTTACAGGCAACCAATTTTTTAGCGGATGCTTACGTAATAACATCTATCTGCATGCCAAATTTCAGCCCGATCCGTCCAGTTGTTTGGGCTGTGCGGTGATAGATCACTATGTTAGTTAGTCAGTCCGTCAGTCACCTTTGTGTTTTATTTATTTAGAAAGATAAGTGGACAACAAAAAAAAAATTGGTTGCCCGTAAAGTCGGTATACGGGCGAAAGTTTTACGTGACAACGACTTTGAGTGGTAAAATAATTTTAATGTGAATATTCATTCGTATAACATGAACCGGTGTGTATGCCTATCTCTCTCACTCTCTCTCTCTCGCTCTGTCTCTCTCGCTCTTAGGCGGGTTAACTGTGCTCGAGTGGAAGGGACGCGTGCCTTTCACTTTTTATGTCTGTCTCACTCGCTCTTAGGCGGGCTAACCATGCCCGAGTCGAAGGGACGCGTGCCTCTCACTCGCTCTCATTGTGAGCGCGGAACGTGAGCGGAGCGTAACGCAGTTTTTTGAAGTGTCACCCGGCAAACCAATTTATAAGACGTTGTCACGTCAAAAAACAAATCCCGGTTACAGAGGATGGCTTTGTACCATTAGCAGAGGTAGTTCACGGCCAAAATGTCCGGACCTTAGCATAAGTCCCAGCCATGTAGAAAATGTTATTTGGACGCATTTTTCGGTATATGATTTTCAACTTTTGCATTGCATTTTAACACTAACTATTGGTTATGAGGTCTAAACGCGAACTATTTTAATAAGTGTAATAATTTAGGCTGTGTGCAATCCAGCCGAAACGTCGAGCAGTGAGTACCTAAATACTCATTAAAATAGTTCGCGTTTAGACCCGATAACCAATAGATAGCATTTTTTGGTATTCTTAGATTAATTTAATAAAAGTTTTTAGGACTAGGCTAGACTAAAGAGCCAAAAAGCATTTAAACCAAATGCAGTTACCTTACCGCGAATGCTACGTCTTCCATTTTTCCCGTTGCTTTTTATCCTCCTATTTTCGGATAAAACTAATTTCGTGCTTTGTTGACTTCCCCACTGTTATATTTTCATTTCGATTTCTGCGCTTCGACTCCACGGTGTGTTTTGCTGATAAGGAGTCTGCTGATATAACAGTTAAAGTGGACACAGAAGGCTTGCACTAAGTTAGTATGTTTATTATTATTAATGTCTTTTAGCATTCGATGAAATGAACCATCGATATAACGTCTTTCGGGTATATAACGCATCGTTCAAACAAATAATCGACTTGTTGTCATCGATGAATTGTAATTCGACGAAACGTATTTTGAAATGGAGTAATGAAACCGTTAATTGTTGATGTACCTAGGCGCTAAAAAGATTAAATAATAGGTTTTCGTTATATACTCTGCTAAAAATCGTCTGAGCTTTACTTACATTATATTTGTAACCGCTAAGGAACAAATTATGCGACTTTCCTGCCTGGGCCGGGCATTCGGGCCTAAAATAGCTATATTACATCTATCTTCTAGCGTTTAAAAACCAATATGTCGATTTTTTGTAGTTATTGTTCTGTCTGTTACAAAATGTAATTTGTGTTCTTTGTAGCATCTTAAAACCCATAAAAAATATGACATAAATTACTTGTTCATTTTTGACGTGACAACGTCTTAAATTAGGTTGTGGCTCGGAGTCACTCATGAAAAAGTGTAACGCCCGCTCACGTCTGTTACGATGAGTCACCGAACGAGAGAGAGGCCCGCCAGACCGTCGAATGCCTTGCGTCTCTCTCCCACTCAAACATGATCGGTGTCACGTAAAATCTTCGCCCGTAAAACCGACTTTACAGGCAACCATTTTTTAGCCTACTGGATCTGTCTGTACTGTGGCTTGATATTTATTTTTATGAGCGTGTAAACCTCTGTAAGTATGTTTCTTATGGCTTTCGTAATACGAGTGAAAGTGGTGTAAAATCTATTATTAGGCTGGAAACGGCCACCGTAACGAAACACTTTGTCTCCTTCACTGAAGTGTCCAACAAAGTCGATATGAGAGTCATCGGAGATTTTTTAGTACCTATTATTTTTGACTGTATAGAAGTTTACTGGCAAAGGAAAGGTTAATAAATAAAAATAGCGTTACTAATGTTATTGATTTATTTATCAACAAAACTTTTTACAAAAGGTGGACTTCCGTAGGGCATTCTCTACCAGTCATACCTTTGGGCTAAGCAGAAATAATTAGTTGGCGGTGCGACAAAATAAATAAAAGAAAAAAAAACACAAAAAAATAATCAAAGATAAAATTACATATTTAAAAATACACATAATTTATACTAATATACACTAAATAAATAAATAAAATGTGACAAACTGTTAAAGAAAGATCTTTAATGACGGTTGCGATAAAGTAAGACAACGGGTGCGAATGAGTCTCTTGAATGATAATTATTTCACCACATTTGGATAGAAAAAAGTTTTAAATTTTTTACTGTAGCAATTACAAATGATATTGAGAAATATGACAATACATGCTTAATATTTCTAGATCTACGTCTGAAGATATCACAAAATAAACATTGCAATAGTTTAGACTCAGGCCACACCTGCGGTATACTGTCAACGCGACTCGCGACTGTCGCGCAATTGAGGCGCGGCGATTGATTGACACACTGTCAGAAGCAAGTCGGCGCGACAGAAACTCGCAAGTTTGACGTAAGCCTTTGATAAGGTATTTATTTATTTATTTAAACTTTATTGCACAACAAAACTATGTTCGACTTCGACAACTTAAATATACTAGCTGACCCGTCAAACGTTGTTTTGTCACATAAATATATTGTGGACAACCCTTATCGCTAACGGGTATAAAAATAAATAATGGCCGATTTTCAGACCTATTTAATATACTTACAAAATTTCATAAGAATCAATCAAGCCGTTTCGGAGGAGTACGGGAACGACTATTGTGACACGAGAAATTATATAATTATTATATTTAAAGAGAGAGAGAGATAGATATTCAATTTTTTTTCATGCATTGTTTGCTGGTGCTGGCACTGACATTCAAAAAACGTATGAAAAAAAACCTGTCGGACCTGACGGATCGGGCCCCAGTCTAATTTCTATATCTTTTTTGTCGCATAATTTTATGTTTATACCAGCGAGAATTTCAACAGAATTGTAAAATGAATTAAAATCACACCCGCAACAAAAACCTTAAGAATTAATTCATCGAGTAATACGATCTTTCGCCTTGTTGAGAGTTTTCTTTCAATTTTCTCTTCAGAACCGTTTCACCTGGTGAGTTCGTCGCCTAAAAATCTTTGGAACCTCTTTTCACGAATAAATTACCATAAGTTTGTGTGTTGGACGACTTCTGAAAGGCAGAGTTTGCGGAATTCCGAGTTAGCAATACTTACCTTCAGCTCTTAAAGAGTTGATAAGACGGTATGAAATACATTAGCGGTAAAAGTTTCGAGGTACCTAAGGATATGAGTATGCTTATCATATATAGGTTGAGAAATGCGTTTATGGCCGATTTCAATATTCTGTCTACCTTTGACTGAAATTTAGATAAATGTCAGTCTCATACTAAAATCTTTCTGAGGTTACAACCGTTTCTATAAAACCGACAGATATCTTAATTATACAATATTGACAATATTGATGACGAAAATGACGATGAAGCTCGTTAAACTGTTCAACATGGCATCGGGTTCAGACATCAGCGAGATGATAACTAACGGCCGGTTTTTATATTCCACCTACCTTTGACTAAAAGTAAGATATCTGTCATCCTCAGGAGATGTTGTCAGAAGCGACAACATCTCCTGAGGATGCCACGTGTAGTTGCGAAATGAGTCGAGTGTTTTGTTGATGTCAGAGTTGTGTTTCCAGGTGCATCTTCTGTCATTGTAAGTTGTTAAGTAAGTTCTGCAACTCCCAGCTCTAGTTTTTTTTAAGTGGTTACAGTTGGATATATTTGGGTTCATGCGCTGGCTTCGTTTAACGGAAATTTAAAGCAAAATAATTGTCTTTTTCAAGTTTAGCCATGGATTTTTGCAAAGTAACGCCTGATTCCATCAACTATCTCATATTCTTAGGTATTTGGATTAAACACTTCCAAGTTATCTTCAAAATACGACGTTAAAAACCGCACTCAAATCGGATCAAAAATTCAGAGCTTCAATTAATAAAATACTTATATCTAGGCTGGGGCATACCTTCGCCATACTATCCCCGCGACTCGTGACTGTCAACGAGTCGTGGCAACAGAATGTCTTATGTGTGCTTTGGCAAATAGACACAACAAGTGAGGTCTCTTATTGTAATCGGGTTAAAGATTAATAAACAAATCTCATCAGCCTATATACGTCCCACTGCTGGGCACAGGCCTCCCCTCAACTATGAGGTGGTCCGAGCCATACTCCACCACGCGGGCTCAGTGCGGATTGGTGGAGGGGTGTTTTGTAAGGTAAGTGACCAACCTTACTGTCGGATGTTATTAAGCCGCCCGAGGGCCTCTGACCAGGCTTAACGACTAATATCTATCGATATTAACCGGGACCAACAGCTTAACGTGCCTTCCGAAGCACGGAGATGCTTGTAAATAGACGTCACTCAAATGGTCAGAATGGTCACCCATCCCAAACATGACCGCGCCTTACGTTGCTTAACTTTAGGTATCACAACCACAGCTCTGCAACCACTGCGCCACAAGCACCTCTATACAACTCTATACAATAAACAAATAATAGGTGCTTAATAAGGTAGTCACATTTAAACTTCATATACTCACTCTCAATACATTTTCTAACTGCACAACCGAAGGCTATCCAGCATTAGAGATTTATGTGCAAATTCACTTAATGCAGGTGAGTTTGCTGGGCAGAAATTTTAAATTAAATCCACTACGTACGGTTATTTCAGTGACATTTTCATAGCGCTAACGTACATTTTCCATTAGTTTTCACAAAGGATGAGATTCGTTGGGGCTTCAAAGTGCGAGGGTTAATAAACCTGCAGTGTTAAATGTGATATATTGGTATATTATATGAACTAGGTAAATCCATATGGATCAACTTTGCCCTATTAAGCAATTATACTGTATCTTTGTAAAAGCACTTTTGGGATATTGAGTAAAACTAGCTTGTTTGATTATAAATTGTTAAAACTTGAAATTAGTTTATTTTATGCAGTTTATACTTAGATATTGTTGAGTTGAGTTGAATTAAGCACAAACAAAACAAAGCAATAAGCAAGTCAAAAGAAATAAGTGTTTATATTGATATTGTACTTAAAAAAAAACATGTTTTTGTGCATTTTTTTGACTAAAAGAGGAAAGGTGATAAGCACTTAGTCCTTATTTCACTTAAGACACTAACACTGAAAGTAACCGAATAATTACTTATATATTTGCCATTTTACAATCAGTGAAGCGCCTTGGTGGCGCCTAACCTAGTCTCAAAGAATAAGAGAGTAGGTACTTATATTATTTTAAACTTTTGCGTCGCATTTTAACACTAACTACTGGTTATCGGGTTTAAACTGACGAGCTGACTCGTGACCAAGGTTGTGTGCAATCCAGCCGAAACTTCGAGCAGTGAGTACCTAATACTCATTAAAATAGATTGCGTTTAGACCCAATACCCAGTAGTTAGTGTTAAGAGAGTAAGTACCTACTTACTTTCAGTTATGAAACATTTTTGCGCAACTCGTAATTAAAACACATTATGGTGCATTCTATGCCATCTTTATGACAAAAGAAAAACTTTAACATTCATTTTCCAATTTGTTTTGGCAATTTCAACATAATCCCTTCGGATTCCCACCTCCCCTCGAACACCCAACATAATTATGGGGTATTTTGTAGACAATAGGTACGCGCACACTGAATTTTAATTCAAATATCCGACCATTTAGATTTGTCGCGAACGTACGTGTGCGGAGTGCAAATTAATTTTCTGTTAGCATTTTGCAAATAACGTGCCGTGCTAGGAAGGCATGTGCTATCATTTATTAGAGTATCTAATCACCTTTTAGTTACTACCTAAATTAGTATAATCAGTGTAGAAATTTCTGTTGTTAACAATATAGTTTATTTTCTATGTCCGGTTAAAAAGAAAATATTATAATTACTTTTATAGTAAAACGAGATGTTAAATAGTTGCATGTTAAGTGTGGTTAGTAGTTTGGTGTTCATTAACTATTTTTGGATCAACAATGATTTGTTTGAAGTCATTTTCTTAAATTTTGATTGCTTCATATATCGCAAAACAAAAAAAAAAACATGACAAGTATGAATAACATTTAAACGTTTTCACATTTCGATGTTTAAACATTTCGACGACCGCTTTGGTGGAAATGCTTAAGAAGTTGAATATCACTGTTCAAACATTTATGTGCATGAACATGCCTGTTTGTACTGGTCTGGGTGTTATGTGTATTTATTTAAGTTTATTTGTAATACGACTGTTGATTCTGATATCTGTAACACAAGTGCTTAAGGTGTACTTACCACGGAGTCAGATTAATGTATATGATGTTGTAATATATTATTGTTATTGTTTGTGTTTTTTTTTTCAAACAGCTTGTGGAATGGAAGGGTGACATGTGCTTGGCATGCGAAAATAAATCATTATTATCATAATAGCAGACGCTCGCTGATTAGCGTAGGCCTCCTCCAAGGATCTCTACCGTGATCGGTCCTGTGCTGCCTGCATCCAGCGGCTTCCCGCGATCTCTACCAAATCTTCGGACCACCTAATCGGCCAACGGGCCAGCCAACTAACAGTATGTGGGTGGCCATACACTTCACTAATCTGGTGAAGCGTTCCGTTTTTAACAGACTGCTCACATCGTTATAATAATTAATGAAAATTACTTGTTCTAATTAATAAACATTTCTTTTAAATACGTAACCACGATAAGAAAACTTCACATCGCGCATGAGCTCGCTTGCTCTTTAACCCTTGATGAAAAACAGAAGTGTCGTAAGTTTGATCCCTATTCCGCTTGAGTGTTTCAGTCTGTGGCATCGTAGCTTCCGATCGGATGAACTGATTTCAGTGCGGATTTTTCATTCGAAATATAATTTAATCACGGTGGTTTTTAGCTATAGCTGATTAAAGTTTGTTCATCCGTTGAAGTCAGCAGTGGTCCTTGCTAATGTAGGGTTTTTTTATTTAAATTTTGTAATTCAAAACCATATTTCAATGTGAATTTACAAATTCAGCCTGTATTTCCTAAAGGAGGCCATTAAGCCCAAAACACAGAGGCACCTATTAGGAATAACAATTAAACCTTTTCAGCTTCCCTGTCATGTCTGAGTTTACATACGAAACAATGCGTTTAGAATTGCTACGGCTAAGCATTGGGGATAAATGTCACAACCTGCCCCCACTAAAAACCCATTACGCCGATAACGTTTAGGGACCAACCGCATTTATGCGAAAGATAATAAATTGTAGTTGGGCTTTGGATAAGTACTTTTTTTTCAATTATATACATTTTATTTTTTTAAATGAATGAATTCCAATACCCATAGTTTTTTTTATGATTCAAGATAATAAAGAATATAATACAACTAACTTTATAAAAGTATAAACACAGATAAACAAAAATTAAAACTATACAGGTTACTATTAAGGTGTTACAAAAAAAACTGTAATAACTGGGATGATGACACCTATCTTAAATATTGTCAAGAACATGGTGTTTAAAAAACATAGCCCCTATGAAGTTAATACAAGCAATATATTTCAAAAAAGCTGTAGTAACCAATTTTTAAACACACAAAACGCAATAAATATTCGGTCAATTGACTCCGATTTCTGATACATGACCGTGACGTCACAATCATTTATTCCCATACGAAATCTATGGAGGCAGACCGTTTTGACAGATAATAAAAAGTATGTCAACGATTGGTCGTCTAGCCAACTGAAGGGTGTTGTTGTGCCCGTAAAACTGAACAACTTTCTCAAAGAAACTTAAAAAAAATTTGGCTGTCCCATCGATCAGCTGATTGGCAATTTCGTATGAGAGGTTCGATTTGTTTTTTGATATTTTGACCTAGGTATCTTTGGGAATGTTGTGCAGTTTTCCGGGCACAATAATACCCTTCAGTTATTACAGGGTTTGTGTAACACCTTGTATTAAAAAAACTCCCTCAGCGCCGCCAATGGGTATAGTGCCCAAAAGGCTGGCCGCGTTTCCTCTCTACATGGCAAGGCTGATCCTTGGGCCGAGGTAGCTGCCAGCCTTCTTCTTCTTCTTCTTTCGTGTCGGCAAGACGGTCTAAATCTTACTTACCCAGAAAGCGGCTACCGTGGTAGCCCTCTTACTGACAAGTAAGTCCTCACGCGAGCAGGTGGTCGGGCACTGAGTTGAGGTGGGCCATGGTTTACAGGGGTTCGCCACATTCACAGCTGACGTCTGCGCTTAAGTACTTAAGTACCCCCACCGACACAGGGTATCTTTGCTTCGACCAACCTAGGTCCTCAGCCTGTTTAGAGTTCTCCAGGTTGGCCAAGGTTCCTAATAGCCTGGAGGCAGATTTTAATTGGGGGGTACAGCTGCCAGCCCTTATGGTGAGGATCTTTCACCTTTTTGTGTCGATGCTCTGACCGGTATTATCCGCACTGAGCCCACGTGGTGTAGTATGGCTTGTACCACCTCTTTGTTGAGGTAGGATCTGTTCACATCAGTGGAGCAAATGTAGCTCATGAGATGATGATGATGACTATTTTTGACTTCATGATGCGATTGGTATGACTAGTAGAGAATGCCCTACGGCGTTAAGTCCACCTTTTTGTGCAAAGTTGTGTTTATTTATTTATTTATTTTCTTTATTCAGGAAAACAAACAGCTGTGTTATAATACATAAAGCAAGTGTTGTGCAATAAAGCTTAAATAAATAAATTGGTAAAGTTACCAGAACTGTTTCATGTGACTGTAGTCTATTTCAGTAACTAAAACACACAAGAGTCTGTGCGTTTGCATTTTTTGATAAGATGCTAAAGCAGTCTTCTTTATTTAACTAGTAGTGTCCCCGACGTCTTCGTCCGCGTGGAATCCCTTTGTTTACGAAATCGCTGTCGAACGGGATAAAAAGTATCCTATGTCCGTTTTCTGGTTCTAAGCTACCTCTCCACCAATTTCCAGCCAAATCAGTTCAGTTATAAATAGCGTAACTAACACCACTTTATTTTATATATATACAGATAAACGAGCGCCGAAGTTAATCTCAATAAAAAAATAAATTATTTCAACGAACACACCAATCACACACACACACACAGCCCTTAACAGTCCACTGCTGGACTATAGGCCTCCTCTACATTAGAGGGGTTTGCCATTATCTCCACGCTTGGCAGGCGGGTTGGAGATCGCAGTAATAAAGGTTATTTCACAGAGAGCGCTGCTGCCCGTTCTCTGACCAATGTATTCCCTTTGTCGCCTCTTACGACACCCGCGGGAAGAAAAGGGGTGGTGACAATTATATTCTACTCTGCCGTCACCACACAGCAATCACCTTGCTCCAAACTAAGCGTTATCTTTTGCTATGGTGGCTAGGATAACGGATAGAAATACTTAAACACATTTATAAACACCAATAACTTAGGTACAAATGCTCATGCTTTAAAAATAATAAGAAACTCGGCTTTAGAACAGCTTACTTTTCATAAACGTAAAACTATTATCGCTTCGCCCATAGACATATAATATTATACTTACCTCGTCTAATTTTTGCAAATTCTTCAGGAATTAACGCTTGTACTGTGACCTTACCTTTGAAGATAATATTAATGACAGCCATTTGGCCACACGTACACTATTCTCACATTCATTGTAATGTGTAGTTATAAAATTTAATAAGTGCTTTTCAACTTAAATACAACGTTATCCCTTCCGCTACAGGGCATTTTGATGTGATTTCCTTAATTGTAATTTTAAGTTGGGTACACACATTTAACCGTTATCCTGAATTTGAATGGATTCGTACCACTAGACGTACCTTGGGATACCATCCATACCGTGTCGATGTTCCACTGACACGAACCAAGCGCTACTCATCTACATTCCTGATGCGCACTGCAAAAGAGTGGAACTCACTACCGTCAGTGTTTCCCTGCAATTACAACCTAGGAATCATCAAAGCTAGAGTGAACAGGTATCTTCTAGGTAAGCTCGCTCCATCGTACTTACATCGGTTCTTTGGGCTTAGTCAAGAGTCAAGAGCAAACCTATCCCAAATAAATAAAAAAAAGATTCCACCATTTTGTTGCGCTATTTTTTATCTCTGTTCTTGTCAATTAACGAGTGCATCTTTTAACCCAACTACGGCGAAGCAAAAAGGAGGATTATAATATTTTAACTAACCGTAGCAAAGGTTTAAATAAGTAATAAGTTCTAAATAAGGCTCTTATATTTTCATTCGTAGCCCATCAGAAACAAAATTTGAATATTAAAAAATAAAATAAATAGTATTTTTACCGACCATAAATATAAATATATAGATAATAGAGGTGCTTGTGGCGCAGTGGCTGCAACGCTTTGGTAGTGATACCAAAAGTTAAGCAACCTACGGCGCGTTCATGTTTGTGATGGGTGACCATTCTGACCATATTTACAAGCATCTCCGTGCTTCGGAAGACACGTTAAGCTGTTGGTCCCGGTTAATATCGATAGATATTAGTCGTAAAGCCTGGTCGGAGGCCCTCGGGCGGCTTAATAACATCTGACAGTAAGGTTGGTCTCTTACCTTACACACACCTCTCCACCAATCCGCACTGAGCACGCGTGGTGGAGTATGGCTCGCACCACCTCACAGTTGAGGTGAGGCCTGTGCCCAGCAGTGGGACGTTATAAGCTGATGATGAATGAAATATAAATTATATACAAATGTCATATATATATATATATATATATATATATATATATATATATATATATATATATATATATATATATATAATTAATTAAGCAATTATTTTCCTGTTAACCTACTGTACTTGAAACTGGATTTACATTTTTAAATGAATCTATTTTGAAATGGGTCTAGATTTTCAACAAAGACTAACTAGATTCAATATTTAATAGACAAGGTTACCCTCTGAAGGTTATTAAATTAAGCCTGATCAAACTAATTCCATCGATATTAAACCCACAAACTCTTGAATTTACATACGAAATTTCCAAACCCAAATATTCACCAGTGCCTTTGAATGTTACCTGAGCGACTAATTAAACAATAGGTATATAGCATTGATTTAATTAAATAGCAGAAGATTGTTATGTACTTACAATAAGCATTCAAATAGTATACTTATTGTTGTATTTTGTTGAAGCGAACACTAGACTTTTTGCGGATTATTTCGCGATTAATTTAATTTACATTCCATTTTAACCTGAAGTTTCGAACCCTTTCCAAAATTCCATATCCATAAAAAGATCATCATTTCAATATTCAGTAGGTATATAGTGTTTTTTTATTTATTGCCAAAAATGAATGTGACAGAATGATGCTAATAGGGTGTGTGAGCTAGACCAAGCATCAATGAGTAGGCACAATTTTTTCGTCCCATTTTCAAACGCTAGGTAGCACATCTTCTGCTTTTAATTATATCAATGGTACATAAAGAAACAATGCAAGGGACAAACAGACTGAATAATGAACGTCCCTGAAGAGTAGTGGTTACCAAACTGTGGTACGTACTAGTTAATTTACAATTTACCAACTCTGAAGTCCTTACTGACTTCTTAAGGGGAGTTCCTCCCACCTAAGATCCCTTACTAACCTGGTCATGGAGCAACAAAACCTCAACCATTAGGGATTTTTTTGGTATTAAAACTGACTATATGAAAATTCCCTAAAATTAAGGAACTACTTTAAGTACCAATTGGTTTTATTACTACTTGACCAGAACTTCGAAAACACTTCGTAAAGTTACGTCAAGCTTACCTATGACCATGAAAGCTACAGCTTACGTTACGTCACTGTCAACGTCACGTCACATTCATACGTTTACAGTGAAAGTTGACAGTGACGTTACGACGTATACTGCAAAAAACGCGCAGGAAAATGCCATGTGTGAATGGGACCTATCACTATTTCCAGAAATGCAGGAATTTTCCAAATATGTATTAGACTTATACAAATTGTAAAATTTTTAACACTTTGGCGCTTAAATTCATACGCTATAAAAGTTTGTCTTCTTCCTATACCCAACTACAGGTCAACGGAAGTAAAATATACCGCTGTAATAAAATCACGAAGTGTCACCACGAGATAAATTGAAATACAGCACTATCCATTTCAGTTTAAAATATATTTCACCGGTATCTGAGCATCGATTGTCAAACTGTGAAACGGTGCCAAATGTTATTCGGACTGGATTTTCCTTATACAATTTCAGAGGCGGATGAATGGAGAGAGCGTGCCCTATTTTACGCAGTGAGCGTCAAGAGATATGTGCCGTAAAAAATTGTAAAACACACAAATTGTAGGGTCCTAGTGCACGTACGGGCCGGTCGCCCCGGGCCGCCATCTGTTCGCGAACGTGACGCTACGTGTAAGTGGGTGGCGGGACACAAGCGGTAGCGAGGGCGATACAATTTTAAAGTTTGTTTTTGGTTACGGGAAGGCCTACTTTGGCCACCATACGTTGGCAAGACGTGACATAAGCGGAAAGGAGACATAAGCGGTAGCGAGAGCGATAACATTTTAAAGTTTGTGTTTGGTTACAAGCAGGTTTGCCTTTGGCCGCCATGCGTTCGCGAATGTGACGCTATGTGAATGTGAACGACGGGACATAAGCGGTAGCGAGAGCGGGAAAATTGCGCTTGTGTTTGGGTATGGGCAGGTTATATGTCCATTAACGTGACGCTACGTAAGAGTGAGAACGTACATGGTAGTAAAAGCCAAAAAAAATTAGCAATGAATTTAGGGTCTAACCACTCGATCGTGAAATTGTAGCTACGTGCGGTTGAGTGACGGGACATAAGCAGGTCGCCTTGTTTAAATTTCAGATTCATAATGTTCGTCTAACGTTTACACAATTTCCATTACGCTATCAATGCTACGATTAGGTATTTCAATGTGATCTGTGTGAGCGTCAAACATCAACACATATTGCAGCATTGAAATCTTCAAAACTATTTATATTGTTACGCCGGTGGGCTAGTGCTAAAACTTTGATCGTGTTTTTCCGTGCCTTGGAGGCGTTTTCAGCAGGCTGAAATACCATTTCAGGCCGTTTCAGAAAGTGCTCTAACACATACTAGTTTATCGAAATTTCACCCAAGTTGCCGTTGTTTTCAGGCGCCTGAAACATGTTTTCAGTCCGTTTCAGGCCACCCTCTATCAGATGACGCCATAACCTGAAAACCCGTTTTCAGGCGTTTTCAGGACCCCTTATGGGCCTTTGAAGCCCACTTCAGTATATGACGTAATTTTTAGTAGGAGTGAAAGAGATAGCACGATTAGAGAGAGACAGCTATACTGAGAACATTCCGGAAAGGTGTGACAGAGACAGCACAAGACAGGGATAGCACTATGATGCCGAACATTCGAGAAAGGTATAGGCTAGGCAAGACGGCATTTGGAAGGATCCCGAACAGTCTCGTACTGGGTAGTAGGTACCTACCGAATATTCGGGAGTCCTTGACGGCCGGTATATAAGGAGCCCGGAAATGCGTCCGAGTGAGAGTTTAATTTGGGAAAGCGACGAGTAAACATCGAAGCGAAATCTGCGACAAGAAGATTTTTGAGTGCGATATAAGTGTTTGTGTACTAAGTGTTGTAACGTAAAGTGTGAACAATAAATCCTACTCTACTTCATCGGTTTAGAAGTGCATTTCAATCTAGATCCCACACCCCTAGAACGTAACATTTGGTGTCAGAAGTGGGATTGAAAATGCCGATTACTCCGCGAGAAGAAGAGAAGGAGGGGATGCAGACCCGAAGCCGCACCGCTGCTGGAGACTCTGCGGGCACCGCCGGAATGTCAGACACAGCGGTACCAGCTTCAAGGACGCCGGAGATAGACGTCAACGCCATTCTGATCCTCCTGAAAGAACAGGCTAGAAGGCAGGAGGAACAGACCAGAAGGCAGGAGGAACTGGCTAGAAGGCAGGAGGAACAAGCCAAAATCCTGCAACAAGAGCTACGGGTTCAGCAGGAGGAACAAGCCAAAATCTTGCAGCAAGAGCTACGGGACCAGAAAGAAGTCCTCCGTGAGGTACACGAAGTAGCTGCAGAGTGGAAAAAGGAGATGGCTGAGGTGCAAGACAAAATTGTGGGCGTTGAAATTAAAGTTGAAAACCACGAGAAGCGCCTCAATGGACTGAACGAAAAAGTGGAGGGCCAGGAGAATCGCCTCCAGAAGTTGGAGATCAAAGTGGCCAACGGCACCACCAGTGTATCAGGTGCACCAGCCACAGGAGGTGAAAAGTTAAAGGTACCTCTATTCGATGGTACCTCTTCGTGGGCCGCATACAAGCTCCAATTCGAGATGGTTGCCGAAGCGAATGGCTGGAGCAAGGACTATGCTAAAACGGCACTGAGTTTGGCGCTGCGGGACGAAGCTCTCACTGTTCTGGAAGCGTTAGGAAAGGAGAAGACATACGACCGTCTTCTTGAAGCTTTAGAGGCACGCTTCGGTGACAGCCATCTAGAGCACGTTTACAGAGCTCAGCTGAAGAATAGGACTCAGGGGCATAATGAGTCGTTACAAAAGTGGGCACTTGAGATAGAGAAGCTCGTCCGGAAGGCGTACCAAGGTTCCGCAGCGACTTTCATCGATGGAACGCTAGTACAGGCATTCATAGATGGAATTCGGGACTTTGAAGTGAGGGCTGCTGTACGGCTGGGACACCATGGGACCTTGAAGGATGCGCTCGCCCATGCCCTGGAGGTGGAAGCTGTACGCCAAGACTCAACAAAATCCTTTAGGGTGCGCGAAGTTGCGGCCAGGGAGCCGATTGCTCCACCTCGAGAAACTGGGCCTCGATGCTACAACTGCGGGGAAAGAGGACACATACAATCAGGCTGCCCAAAAAGATCTTGGAGGCAACGGGACTCGGACCGAACGGAGAGGCCAGCAAACTCTGATAGTTCAGAGCGGCAGCAGCAGGGGAAACGAGTAAAAGCCAGGACTGAGGGACGAGTGCTGGCTGGTGGTCAAAATGTCCCAGTTATGATCTCGCAGGCGAACGACGGGAACAGTCTGGCTGTCAAAGGAGAAATTGGTGGAGTACCATGTCACCTTACTATTGACACCGGAGCTTCTCGGACCGTGATCAGTTCTCGACTGCTGAAACACCTGTCCAGGGATCATCTAGTCCGACCAATGCGTCTTCAGCTGCAAACGGCTACCGGCCAGTACATCTCCGTCCAGGGGGAGCAGGAAGTGTCAGTGAAGATTGGAGAAAAGAAGTACTGGCACAAAGTCATCATTGCTAACATCGTAGAAGACTGCATTATTGGTCTTGACTTTATGAGGAAGTACGAGTGTAAGATCGACATGAAAGGAGGCGTGCTGAAATTTGGGGCTTATGAAGTTCCTATGGAAGGTGGAGTGAGTGGACATGTCTTCTGCGCTAGAAGGACTACACTTCAACCGAGATCGCAAGCCCTAGTTCCGGTGACATTGCCGCACGGTGCGAGACAAGGATCTCATTCCTGCGTGTTAATAGAGAAAATGGACGGCAGTAAACCATGGATGCCAGCTCGCACAGTGGTAACGACGTCATCTGCAGCATTTATAAGGGTGCTAAATCTAAGTGACACTCAACACGTCATAAGTAAAGGAACCCTTATGGGAACATGCGAGGCAATCTCTTGGATACGGAGTTGCCATGGGTCGAAGGAGAACAAGTTACAAGAAGAAGTTGTGGAAATTGGAAAGTTATTGGAAAACTGCCAAAATGATCTCACAAAGGAAGAACTTCTTAAGGCACGTAATTTGCTAAAGCGCTATAGGAGCGTCTTCTCTGCACATGACAGTGATATCGGGAGAACTGGAGTAGTGCAGCACGAGATCGACACCGGAGATGTCATGCCTATTCGACAACGACCGCGGCGAGTTCCAGTAGCTCGAGAGAAGGAAGTGGAAGACATGATCGAGGAAATGAGGAGAGATAAAGTGATAGAACCGTCGACAAGTCCTTGGTGTTCTCCAGTAGTCTTGGTGAAAAAGAAGGATGGAACCATGAGATTTTGCGTAGACTATCGTCGACTCAACGATGTGACTAAGAAAGACAGTTATCCATTGCCTAGGATAGATGACACTTTGGACACTCTGCATGGAATGAAATGGTTTTCCACGTTGGATTTGAAAAGTGGCTATTGGCAAGTGGAAATAAAAGACAAGGACAAAGAGAAAACAGCCTTTTCAACCGGTAAAGGACTTTGGCAGTTTAATGTAATGCCGTTTGGATTGTGCAACGCACCAGCAACGTTTGAGCGGTTGATGGAGCAAATACTGGCTGGTCTCCTGGGTGATACGTGCCTAGTGTATTTGGATGACATCATAATTGTAGGCAAAGATTTTGATGACCACCTCAAGAAGCTGGAACAAGTTTTGTCCAAGTTGCGCGATGCTAACTTAAAACTAAGTCCGAAGAAATGCTCATTCTTCAAGCGCAAGGTTAACTACTTGGGACATGTGATTTCATTAGATGGCATCCAGACAGACCCTGAGAAGATAAGTGCAGTTAAGGACTGGCCGACACCGAAAGACAAGACAGCAGTACGTGCCTTCTTGGGACTTTGCTCGTACTACCGACGATTTGTAAAGAACTTCTCAGATATAGCAAAGCCTTTGCACCAGCTGACAGAAGAGAAAAGACAATTCAACTGGGATGATCAGTGTGCAGCAGCTTTCTCAGACCTCAAACAGAGACTTTGTGAAACACCGATTTTGGGATATCCAGACCCAGAGAACGAGTTTGTTGTTGACACTGATGCAAGCAATACTGGCATTGGAGGAGTCTTGTCACAGAAGAAGGGTGATCAGGAAGTTGTGATCGCCTATTTTAGCAAGTCGCTATCGAAGCCGGAGAGAAACTACTGCGTCACTAGGAGAGAATTGCTGGCAGTCGTCAAAACTCTGCAGCATTTTAGTAAATACCTGCTTGGACGCAAGTTCCGAATAAGAACTGACCACGCTGCTCTAAAGTGGTTGTTAGAGTTTAAGAACCCTGAGGGTCAGGTGGCACGCTGGATCGAACAACTGCAGGAATATGACTTTGTCATCGAACATCGCAGTGGAAAGTCACATGGCAACGCAGATGCACTCTCTCGAAGACCTTGTCCTGATGATTGCAAACACTGTTTAAGGCAAGAGGGTAAGGACTGCGTGAAGATGTTGAGGACAGACACTGTTAGCGAAGAATGGAGTGATGAAGCAATGCAAAAAGCACAACAGGAAGATTGCGATGTAAAGCCCATTTACGATTGGATCAACGCTGGGGCGCCCAAACCAAGGTGGTGTGAGGTAGCTTCGATGAGTACCGTGACAAAGAGCTACTGGGCGCAATGGGAAAGTCTGGTTATGCACAATGGCGTACTGTGCAGGAAATGGGAGTCAGAAAACGGAAAGGATGCTCATCTTCAAGTGGTTGTACCAAGAAAGAAAGTCAGCGATGTTTTAAGATCCTTTCACGACGGCGCTTCCGGTGGACACCTAGGAGTAAAAAGGACTCTGATGAAGATTCGGCAACGTTTTTACTGGATAAACTGTCGGGACGACGTGGAAGACTGGTGTAGGAAATGTACTAGCTGTTCGTCAGTTAAGGGACCACATACACGCAGTAGAGGTGCGCTTAAAGTTTACAACGTGGGAGCGCCTTGGGAAAGAATTGCTTTAGACGTCGCAGGCCCGTTCCCGACCTCTGACCGTGGAAACAAGTACATCCTGGTGGTCATGGACTATTTCACCAAATGGCCTGAGGTATTTGCCATTCCGAATCAAGAGGCAGTCACAGTAGCGGAAACTGTAGTGACTGAAGTGTTTTGTCGGTATGGTGTGCCTCTTGAGATCCACAGTGATCAGGGAAGAAATTTTGAGTCTCTGGTGTTTCAGGAGACTTGCCGAGTCATGGGAATTCATAAAACTCGGACTACGGCCTATCACCCACAGTCAGACGGAATGGTTGAGAGATTCAATCAGACTCTGGAACGACATTTGGCCAAAGTAGTTGACAACCATCAAAAGGATTGGGACAGGCATATTCCGCTCTTTTTAATGGCATATCGGACAGCAGTTCATGAAAGCACGGCCGTAACTCCTGCGTGTGCTAATTTTGGAAGAGAACTACGTTTACCTGCAGACCTTCTGACCGGACGTCCTCCAGATGCACCAAAGACGGTTTCGGAGTATGCAAGTGAACTGCGAAACCGGCTTGATGATGTTCACAGGCATGTTCGTGAACATGGATTGCAGGCCAGTGAGAAGGTGAAGACCAGATACGACCGGAAGTCTAACCAGACGAGGTTTGAGGAAGGATCATTCGTGTGGCTACATAACCCTATGCGTCGAAAAGGAAAGTCACCGAAATTGTCGCCGAGTTGGGAAGGGCCGTACAAAGTAGTTACAAGGATCAACGACGTCACTTATCGGATACAGCGCAACGCACGTAGCCCCTGTAAGATTGTTCATGTGGATCGGTTGGCCAAGTACCATGGAACGAATGATGCTCGGGACGAGCATGTCTAAGGAGGGGGTAGTGTTACGCCGGTGGGCTAGTGCTAAAACTTTGATCGTGTTTTTCCGTGCCTTGGAGGCGTTTTCAGCAGGCTGAAATACCATTTCAGGCCGTTTCAGAAAGTGCTCTAACACATACTAGTTTATCGAAATTTCACCCAAGTTGCCGTTGTTTTCAGGCGCCTGAAACATGTTTTCAGTCCGTTTCAGGCCACCCTCTATCAGATGACGCCATAACCTGAAAACCCGTTTTCAGGCGTTTTCAGGACCCCTTATGGGCCTTTGAAGCCCACTTCAGTATATGACGTAATTTTTAGTAGGAGTGAAAGAGATAGCACGATTAGAGAGAGACAGCTATACTGAGAACATTCCGGAAAGGTGTGACAGAGACAGCACAAGACAGGGATAGCACTATGATGCCGAACATTCGAGAAAGGTATAGGCTAGGCAAGACGGCATTTGGAAGGATCCCGAACAGTCTCGTACTGGGTAGTAGGTACCTACCGAATATTCGGGAGTCCTTGACGGCCGGTATATAAGGAGCCCGGAAATGCGTCCGAGTGAGAGTTTAATTTGGGAAAGCGACGAGTAAACATCGAAGCGAAATCTGCGACAAGAAGATTTTTGAGTGCGATATAAGTGTTTGTGTACTAAGTGTTGTAACGTAAAGTGTGAACAATAAATCCTACTCTACTTCATCGGTTTAGAAGTGCATTTCAATCTAGATCCCACACCCCTAGAACGTAACAATATCTAAAACGCTGACGCTTATGCTTAGCTGGAACTGTAAAAAATGTCCCAGGGCTTAGTGTTAGCTCCGCAATATACGTAATAGTCACTTGCAATGTGATATTTGACTTTCTACGTGAGGTGAGTGTATTTGTCAACGATATTAAATACCCTAGATACACTGACAGCGCTCGAAAAATGTCTCGCAAAACGAGTGCTTAAACACGCCTTAAGCACTCGTTGGCTTGTAGTCGCGCGCGGACCGTGCTAGCGTCAGTATGCCGAAGTGCTCCGTGAAAAAGTGCAAAAACAATACTTTAACCACTCGAAAAATGATGGAGTTTCGTATTTCCGGTAAGGTATTAATCCATCTTTGATAAGAGAATGCATTAGTGGTGCAAAGTTATCTTTAAACGTGCTAAAATTGTAATTTTCTAAAAAAATCTGAAGAAATCAAACGCGCGACTGGCTTTATAGTTGTCCCTTTCCCACGCGCTGCGGTCTAAATGCTTCTAACGCATTCACACAGAGTAATATTTGGAACATAGTAATGGAGTCGCGTTGTACTAAAGATTATTATGGTAATTTTGGAGGAAAAGGAATGTAAATATTGTTTACAATATTCGACAAGAAATTTTATTACTAGTGGATATCGTTATCTTATCTGTATCATTTCAGATTTCCGAAAAAAAAAGAGAAAAGTGGCGAAACTATTGTCTAATCAAGACAATTTATTTTCAGATCGATCAAACAACATCACCCGGAAATGCTGTACTGTCAACACCAAACATAGAAAGTTCAATGAGTTCGCTATCGAGCACATCCAGTACCAGCATACTTAAAGCACAGTCAATAGATTCACAGCTAGTCCACGCGGGCTAAGCCGCTGGCGGAAAGCTAGTTAATAATAGAACTAGTTAGTCATAAACAAGTAAAGGTTTTTGGAAATTACTGTTCAATAATCGATTTTATAAGGCCGAGGTATGAAAATATATGGAAGTAAAATCAAATTCTCAACAACAAAATCTAAAAAAAATCCGATGTCACGCGATGTTACACGAAAATGTCACAGGGCGACCGGCGATGTCACACGATGTGACCCGAAGACGCATCGGTCATTTTCTGACACATTCAACCGAGTATTGTAAAGGTGTATTGTAGTATGTATGTATTATGGAGACTATTGTTTATATTTCTATGGTTTTGTTATGTATTTCAACAGATTCATTGTATAATTAATAAAAATTAATGTATCATACATGCCTTTAGTATCATAAAAAATACATTCATTTATCCTTATTCCCTAATCTATTAAATTTTTATAACCGTTCTTAAGGAGTAAACTCCAGTCGTGCGTCGGAGCTGACACACACACTTTTAATTATTTTACTCAAATACATTTTATTTACACCGACGACGACTCTTCTTACTCTGTTCTAGATTAAGAAATTATATGATTTCCAAACAGCGCAAGCAGAACTAAACCTTATATCTATTGTTTTACAGGCTACATTCGTCTTTACAGCAATAAAGCAATAAAATTTTATGAGCTTGTTGCCTGCGTACATTCAAAAATGTCATAACTCTGGGATGAGTACATTTAAAGTGAGATCGTATTTTAGTGATTTAAGGTCAACTTTTGAATATTAAAATTAAAGTTGATATTATTTTTGTTCTACAAGTCCCTCCCGCCGTTGCAACTACTTTCGGGACAGTTTTTGAAGGCGGTTTTCTATGCAATGTTGCTTCTAGGGTATTTAAATTCGTTGGTATTTGTACATGAAAAATTAGCATTTTATTTATGTTAACTTGGTTGGGAGCCCTTTCGGTTGGATTTTTTTAATGTCAGAAATTATTTTGGCATGACTGTTTTAACACACAGTTTTTTCGCATGACATACGATAAGCATATCGTTATAAACGCATACTGGTTTCATTGGCATAACTAACACTTAGCATAACATTTATAAGCATAGTAAAAATCAGCATACACAGTGAAGAGCACAATTGCTATACGCCTAAAGTTAATTTAACCGACAATGTGAAACGTGCAATGAAGTAGCCATGAACGTTAAAGTCAGACTTTAATTGATTCAAAAGTTTCATTCAGATTACTCTAAAGAAAAAATGGTAAGGCTTACTTTATTTGTAAATTTGTATACAAAACAATATGTATCTTTATGTGCACACAATAAATATTATTGTTTTACATTCCAAATTAATTTAACCTTTTGTATAAACATATACCTAGATTTGTTTAAAAATTTAACCGTCACTTTTATTAAAATTATTTGCGACAATGCGAAACGCATTACGGAAGTGGCCATAAACTAACGTTTTGTTTTAATTTTTGGAAAACTATAGCTACAGAGCAAAGTGTCGCATTCGTTTATTTGAGGTTCACTTCTGTCTAACTGTTCAACTGGAAAAACGTACTGAAAACAACTGGAAAGTGTAATACCAAACGCTTTCAGTTAATAGGTACTTAATAAACCACTTACTTGTTTAGGCAATAAATAACTTGATGAAAACCAAATAAAAAAAATTGGTTGCCTGTAAAGTCGGTATACGGGCGAAAGTTTTACGTGACAACGACTTTGAGTGGTAAAATAATTTTAATGTGAATATTCATTCGTATAACATGAACCGGTGTGTATGCCTATCTCTCTCTCTCTCTCTCTCGCTCTGTCTCTCTCGCGCGAAACGTGAGCGGAGCAGCGTAACGCAGTTACTTGAGGTGTCACCCGGCAAACCAATTTATAAGACGTTGTCACGTCAAAATGTCAGATATGTGTGTGTGTGTGTATGTGTGTCTGTTATAATTTTGTCAGTTATTCTTACCTATTTCTCTCACTCTCTCTCTCTCTCGCTCTGTCTCTCTCGCTCTTAGGCGGGTTAACTGTGCTCGAGTGGAAGGGACGCGTGCCTTTCACTTTTTATGTCTGTCTCACTCGCTCTTAGGCGGGCTAACCATGCTTGAGTCGAAGGGACGCGTGCCTCTCACTCGCTCTCATTGTGAGCGCGGAACGTGAGCGGAGCGTAACGCAATTTCTTGAAGTGTCACCCGGCAAACCAATTTATAAGACGTTGTCACGTCAAAATGAGATCGACATGAGATCTGCTGGATGAATTCTGACCAAATATAGCTAAGAACCACCACGATTAAAATTATTTTTAATAACATAACACTTCAAAAAATATTTTCGGCTCCGGTCATCGCGGAGGATTTCAACCCCCGACTTTAGAAGTCCGGTCCAATGCGCAATGCTGCTTTAAGTGTTATATCTTAACAAGTGTTAACAAATAATATTTTTAATAATTTAAAATTAAAGGTAAAAGGTAAAATGAAACCGATTTGAGACCGGTCCATACGTTCGGGAGCTACGATGCCACAGACACACACACACACAAAAACAAACACAAACAGACATAGGGGTCAAACTTACAACACCTCTCTTTTTCGTCGGGATTAAAAATGAAAACTGGCAAACTGGCCGCTAGCATCTTTTTTTCTGCTGAACTAAAACCTACCCGCACAAAACCGCACCTCTCGACTATTACAAGCATAAGTGTGCATGAACATGTGTGTTTGTACTGGTCTGGGTGTTTTCTATGTATAATACTGTTACGCCGGTGGGCTAGTGCTAAAACTTTGATCGTGTTTTTCCATGCCTTGGAGGCGTTTTCAGCAGGCTGAAATACCATTTCAGGCCGTTTCAGAGAGTGCTCTAACACATACTAGTTTATCGAAATTTCACCCAAGTTGCCGTTGTTTTCAGGCGCCTGAAACATGTTTTCAGTCCGTTTCAGGCCACCCTCTATCAGATGACGCCATAACCTGAAAACCCGTTTTCAGGCGTTTTCAGGACCCCTTATGGGCCTTTGAAGCCCACTTCAGTATATGACGTAATTTTCAGTAGGAGTGAAAGAGATAGCACGATTAGAGAGAGGCAGCTATACTAAGAACATTCCAGAAAGGTGTGACAGAGACAGCACAAGACAAGGATAGCACTATGATTCGAGAAAGGTCTAGGCTAGGCAAGACGGCATTTGGAAGGATCCCGAACGGTCTCGTACTGGGTAGTAGGTACCTACCGAATATTCGGGAGTCCTTGACGGCCGGTATATAAGGAGCCCGGGAATGCGACCGAGTTTGAGTTTAATTTGGGAAAGCGACGAGTAAACATCGGAGCGAAAACTGCGACAAGAAGATTTGGAGTGCGATATAAGTGTTTGTGTACTAAGTGTTGTAACGTAAAGTGTGTACAATAAATCCTACTCTACTTCATCGGTTTAGAAGTGCATTTCAATCTAGATCCCACACCCCTAGAACGTAACAGTTGGTGTCAGAAGTGGGATTGAAAATGCCGATTACTCCGCGAGAAGAAGAGAAGGAGGGGATGCAGACCCGAAGCCGCACCGCTGCTGGAGACTCTGCGGGCACCGCCGGAACGTCAGACACAGCGGTACCAGCTTCAAGGACGCCGGAGATAGACGTCAACGCCATTCTGATCCTCCTGAAAGAACAGGCTAGAAGGCAGGAGGAACAAGCCAAAATCCTGCAACGAGAGCTACGGGTTCAGCAGGAGGAACAAGCCAAAATCCTGCAACAAGAGCTACGGGTTCAGCAGGAGGAACAGGCTAGAAGGCAGGAGGAACAGGCTAGAATTTTGCAGCAAGAGCTACGGGACCAGAAAGAAGTCCTCCGTGAGGTACACGAAGTAGCTGCAGAATGGAAAAAGGAGATGGCTGAGGTGCAAGACAAAATTGTGGGCGTTGAAATAAAAGTTGAAAACCACGAGAAGCGCCTCAATGGACTGAACGAAAAAGTGCAGGGCCAGGAGAATCGCCTCCAGAAGTTGGAGATCAAAGTGGCCAACAGCACCACCAGTGTATCAGGTGCACCAGCCACAGGAGGTGAAAAGTTAAAGGTACCTCCATTCGATGGTACCTCTTCGTGGGCCGCATACAAGCTCCAATTCGAGATGGTTGCCGAAGCGAATGGCTGGAGCAAGGACTATGCTAAAACGGCATTGAGTTTGGCGCTGCGGGACGAAGCTCTCACTGTTCTGGAAGCGTTAGGAAAGGAGAAGACATACGACCGTCTTCTTGAAGCTTTAGAGGCACGCTTCGGTGACAGCCATCTAGAGCACGTTTACAGAGCTCAGCTGAAGAATAGCACTCAGGGGCATAATGAGTCGTTACAAAAGTGGGCAATTGAGATAGAGAAGCTCGTCCGGAAGGCGTACCAAGGTTCCGCAGCGACTTTCATCGATGAAACGCTAGTACAGGCATTCATAGATGGGATTCGGGACTTTGAAGTGAGGGCTGCTGTACGGCTGGGACACCATGGGACCTTGAAGGATGCGCTCGCCCATGCCCTGGAGGTGGAAGCTGTACGCCAAGACTCAACAAAATCCTTTAGGGTGCGCGAAGTTGCGGCCAGGGAGCCGATTGCTCCACCTCGAGAAACTGGGCCTCGATGCTACAACTGCGGGGAAAGAGGACACATACAATCAGGCTGCCCAAAAAGATCTTGGAGGCAACGGGACTCGGACCGAACGGAGAGGCCAGCAAACTCTGATAGTTCAGAGCGGCAGCAGCAGGGGAAACGAGTAAAAGCCAGGACTGAGGGACGAGTGCTGGCTGGTGGTCAAAATGTCCCAGTTATGATCTCGCAGGCGAACGACGGGAACAGTCTGGCTGTCAAAGGAGAAATTGGTGGAGTACCATGTCACCTTACTATTGACACCGGAGCTTCTCGGACCGTGATCAGTTCTCGACTGCTGAAACACCTGTCCAGGGATCATCTAGTCCGACCAATGCATCTTCAGCTGCAAACGGCTACCGGCCAGTACATCTCCGTCCAGGGGGAGCAGGAAGTGTCAGTGAAGATTGGAGAAAAGAAGTACTGGCACAAAGTCGTCATTGCTAACATCGTAGATGACTGCATTATTGGTCTTGACTTTATGAGGAAGTACGAGTGTAAGATCGACATGAAAGGAGGCGTGCTGAAATTTGGGGCTTATGAAGTTCCTATGGAAGGTGGAGTGAGTGGACATGTCTTCTGCGCTAGAAGGACTACACTTCAACCGAGATCGCAAGCCCTAGTTCCAGTGACATTGCCGCACGGTGCGAGACAAGGATCTCATTCCTGCGTGTTAATAGAGAAAATGGACGGCAGTAAGCCATGGATGCCAGCTCGCACAGTGGTAACGACGTCATCTGCAGCATTTATAAGGGTGCTAAATCTAAGTGACATTCAACACGTCATAAGTAAAGGAACCCTTATGGGAACATGCGAGGCAATCTCTTGGATACGGAGTTGCCATGGGTTGAAGGAGAACAAGTTACAAGAAGAAGTTGTGGAAATTGGAAAATTATTGGAAAACTGCCAAAATGATCTCACAAAGGAAGAACTTCTTAAGGCACGTAATTTGCTAAAGCGCTATAGGAGCGTCTTCTCTGCACATGACAGTGATATCGGGAGAACTGGAGTAGTGCAGCACGAGATCGACACCGGAGATGTCATGCCTATTCGACAACGACCGCGGCGAGTTCCAGTAGCTCGAGAGAAGGAAGTGGAAGACATGATCAAGGAAATGAGGAGAGATAAAGTGATAGAACCGTCGACAAGTCCTTGGTGTTCTCCAGTAGTCTTGGTGAAAAAGAAGGATGGAACCATGAGATTTTGCGTAGACTATCGTCGACTCAACGATGTGACTAAGAAAGACAGTTATCCATTGCCTAGGATAGATGACACTTTGGACACTCTGCATGGAATGAAATGGTTTTCCACGTTGGATTTGAAAAGTGGCTATTGGCAAGTGGAAATAAAAGACAAGGACAAAGAGAAAACAGCCTTTTCAACCGGTAAAGGACTTTGGCAGTTTAATGTAATGCCGTTTGGATTGTGCAACGCACCAGCAACGTTTGAGCGGTTGATGGAGCAAATACTGGCTGGTCTCCTGGGTGATACGTGCCTAGTGTATCTGGATGACATCATAATTGTAGGCAAAGATTTTGATGACCACCTCAAGAAGCTGGAACAAGTTTTGTCCAAGTTGCGCGATGCTAACTTAAAACTAAGTCCGAAGAAATGCTCATTCTTCAAGCGCAAGGTTAACTACTTGGGACATGTGATTTCATCAGATGGCATCCAGACAGACCCTGTGAAGATAAGTGCAGTTAAGGACTGGCCGACACCGAAAGACAAGACAGCAGTACGTGCCTTCTTGGGACTTTGCTCGTACTACCGACGATTTGTAAAGAACTTCTCAGATATAGCAAAGCCTTTGCACCAGCTGACAGAAGAGAAAAGACAATTCAACTGGGATGATCAGTGTGCAGCAGCTTTCTCAGACCTCAAACAGAGACTTTGTGAAACACCGATTTTGGGATATCCAGACCCAGAGAACGAGTTTGTTGTTGACACTGATGCAAGCAATACTGGCATTGGAGGAGTCTTGTCACAGAAGAAGGGTGATCAGGAAGTTGTGATCGCCTATTTTAGCAAGTCGCTATCGAAGCCGGAGAGAAACTACTGCGTCACTAGGAGAGAATTGCTGGCAGTCATCAAAACTCTGCAGCATTTTAGTAAATACCTGCTTGGACGCAAGTTCCGAATAAGAACTGACCACGCTGCTCTAAAGTGGTTGTTAGAGTTTAAGAACCCTGAGGGTCAGGTGGCACGCTGGATCGAACAACTGCAGGAATATGACTTTGTCATCGAACATCGCAGTGGAAAGTCACATGGCAACGCAGATGCCCTCTCTCGAAGACCTTGTCCTGATGATTGCAAACACTGTTTAAGGCAAGAGGGTAAGGACTGCGTGAAGATGTTGAGGACAGACACTGTTAGCGAAGAATGGAGTGATGAAGCAATGCAAGAAGCACAACAGGAAGATTGCGATGTAAAGCCCATTTACGATTGGATCAATGCTGGGGCGCCCAAACCAAGGTGGTGTGAGGTAGCTCCGATGAGTACCGTGACAAAGAGCTACTGGGCGCAATGGGAAAGTCTGGTTATGCACAATGGCGTACTGTGCAGGAAATGGGAGTCAGAAAACGGAAAGGATGCTCATCTTCAAGTGGTTGTACCAAGAAAGAGAGTTAGCGATGTTTTAAGATCCTTTCACGACGGCGCTTCCGGTGGACACCTAGGAGTAAAAAGGACTCTGATGAAGATTCGGCAACGTTTTTACTGGATAAACTGTCGGGACGACGTGGAAGACTGGTGTAGGAAATGTACTAGCTGTTCGTCAGTTAAGGGACCACATACACGTAGTAGAGGTGCGCTTAAAGTTTACAACGTGGGAGCGCCTTGGGAAAGAATTGCTTTAGACGTCGCAGGCCCGTTCCCGACCTCTGACCGTGGAAACAAGTACATCCTGGTGGTCATGGACTATTTCACCAAATGGCCTGAGGTATTTGCCATTCCGAATCAAGAGGCAGTCACAGTAGCGGAAACTGTAGTGACTGAAGTGTTTTGTCGGTATGGTGTGCCTCTTGAGATCCACAGTGATCAGGGAAGAAATTTTGAGTCTCTGGTGTTTCAGGAGACTTGCCGAGTCATGGGAATTCATAAAACTCGGACTACGGCCTATCACCCACAGTCAGACGGAATGGTTGAGAGATTCAATCAGACTCTGGAACGACATTTGGCCAAAGTAGTTGACAACCATCAAAAGGATTGGGACAGGCATATTCCGCTCTTTTTAATGGCATATCGGACAGCAGTCCATGAAAGCACGGCCGTAACTCCTGCGTGTGCTAATTTTGGAAGAGAACTACGTTTACCTGCAGACCTTCTGACCGGACGTCCTCCAGATGCACCAAAGACGGTTTCGGAGTATGCAAGTGAACTGCGAAACCGGCTTGATGATGTTCACAGGCATGTTCGTGAACATGGATTGCAGGCCAGCGAGAAGGTGAAGACCAGATACGACCGGAAGTCTAACCAGACGAGGTTTGAGGAAGGATCATTCGTGTGGCTACATAACCCTATGCGTCGAAAAGGAAAGTCACCAAAATTGTCGCCGAGTTGGGAAGGGCCGTACAAAGTAGTCACAAGGATCAACGACGTCACTTATCGGATACAGCGCAACGCACGTAGCCCCTGTAAGATTGTTCATGTTGATCGGTTGGCCAAGTACCATGGAACGAATGATGCTCGGGACGAGCATGTCTAAGGAGGGGGTAGTGTTACGCCGGTGGGCTAGTGCTAAAACTTTGATCGTGTTTTTCCATGCCTTGGAGGCGTTTTCAGCAGGCTGAAATACCATTTCAGGCCGTTTCAGAGAGTGCTCTAAAGTCTAGTGGGGTGGGTGGGAACACCTCCGAGCGGTCCACCCCGGGCAACGTCATCGCTAAGTTCTAAACTAGTGGTGGCGGCAGACGTTCCCCCGCAGAGTGGTAGGCCTCGAAAGGAGCCGCCTGGCTTGCGACCACCCTCGTACTAGAGTCCGGCGCCAAGCAGCTTGCTGCGTTCCGTCGTGAGTGTGCGAGAGCCAGTGCCTTTGGTGGTTGATTGGGTGTCAGTTGTGTCGACCTATACCGGATTGTAGCTTCTAGGAGATGCTGTGACGGGTGACTCAAACTGGAGGGTAGCGGGATCCGAAGCACGGTCTTGCCGTTGGCCGACCGCAGTCAGTAGGGGGCCCAAGTAGCGCGCCAGCCACGTGCCAAAGGCTGCCCCGCCAACTTGCGAAAAATCCCGGAATTGCTCCACCGTGCTAGTTGGCGGCTAGAAGGGAGGACCCGGTGGCGATTTCGGGGGGGTTCGGGCGTCCCCGCAGTCTCCGTTTGAGTCTCCCATTGGCCAGCGTAATCCGATGAAGCTAGGCTTGGTTCTGGAGTTGACATCTCGACACTTTTTTAACCACCACCCAACTTAAAACATGCGCAAAAGAAAAAAGAATACGGTGAACCAACGGCTGCACTTCCTCCCGTTTAAAGTGCACCACACCAACATCTGTGGATTGCACTCAAATATCGACCCGGTCCATCACCACCTTGAGACCGCAAAGCCGGACCTATTCTTTTTAACGGAGACCCAAATTGCGGCACCTGCAGACGTGGGATACCTCAACTACCCGAACTACACGCTTGAACATAAGTTCAAAAGGCGAGCCGGGGTCTGTGCGTATGTCCGCGACAGCGTTTGTTGTCGCCGTCTCCGTTGCTACGAGGACTCAAGTTTCTCCACCTTATGGCTTTTGATAGACACTGGCATGGGTAAAACCCTTTATGTTGGTGTCTACCGTTCGCACACCGGTGACCAGGAGACGACCAGGCTTTTTGAATACCTCACTGAGAAGGCAGATTTAGCGATGCAAAGGTTCCCCACAGCTGAGCTTGTATTTCTCGGAGATTTTAATGCGCACCACAAGGAGTGGTTGTTTCCCTTCGAGAAATCTGACCATGCTGGGCGAGAGGCGCGTAATTTCGCATTAGCGCTAGATCTCACTCAGTTAGTGACTCAAGCGACGCGGGTACCTAGAGTTGATAGCCATACTGCCAATTGCTTGGATCTTTTGTTGACCACGGAACCAGACAGGCACTCTGTATCAGTATCTGCCCCGTTAGGAACATCTGACCATTGTCTGGTTAAAACTGTATCTTCCTACACCCCTCCAGACAAAACTCCTTGTGGGTCCAGGCGAGTGTGGGGATACGGGTCGGCGAATTGGGACGAAATGCGACATTTTTTCGCGGTGTACCCTTGGCGCCAAGTATGCTTTTCCTCTGACGATCCGTCCACCTGTGCTGATGCGGTTGTAGACTTAATACGGCAGGGAATGGAATATTACATTCCATTCTCCGACTTGTCGCTCGTATCTAAATCCAGGCCTTGGTATAATGCTGACTGTGCCCGCGCTGAGTCGTGTAAGGAGTTAGCATATCAAGCTTGGGTTCAAGCCCGCGATCGCAAAGCTACTGCTAGGAGAATACGGTCTATGAAGAAAGCATTTAACGCTGCCACTAGATCCTGCAAGCGCACGCTACAAAAGGCACGATTTGACCACGTTCGATATATCGGGACCAAATTGGCGTCTTACCCTCCCGGTAGTAAGCAGTTTTGGTCCCTGTCTAAATCCGTCGAGTCAAATTTCTGCCGACCTAGTTTGCCTCCAATGCAGAAACCTGACGGAACATTAGCCCACACCGCAACTGAGAAAGCAAATTTATTTGCCTCTCTTTTCGCGAGTAATTCGCGTTTGGATGCAGGACCCAAAACACCACCTACCTTACCTCGTTGTGACTCATCTATGTCGGAGGTCACAATACACCAGAAAGAGGTACGTCGGGAACTTTGCAAACTAGACGTGAATAAGGCAAGTGGACCTGATGGTATTCCTGCAAGGGTGCTTAGGCAATGTGCGCCTGAGTTGTCTCCGGTACTGACACGCCTTTACCGCCTCTCCCTCGAGCAGGGAACTGTGCCGAAGTCATGGAAGCTCGCCAACGTACAACCCGTACCAAAGAAGGGCAGCCGTGCCGACCCGGCCAACTACAGACCGATCGCCATTACTTCCATCATTTGTAAAGTGATGGAACGAGTGCTAAACAGTAAGCTGCTGGGGTACCTAGAATCCAATGACCTACTGAGCGACCGCCAGTACGGTTTTCGCCGTGGTCGTTCAACTGGTGATCTTCTAGTCTACCTCACGCACTACTGGGGCGAAGCTATTGAGAAACACGGCGAAGCCTTGTCTGTGTCATTAGACATCTCAAAAGCTTTTGATCGAGTCTGGCACGGTAGCCTTTTCAGCAAGCTTCCTGTGTACGGTATCCCTGATGGTTTCAGCACTTGGATCTCCGACTTCCTGAGCGAGAGGTCAATTAGAGTAGTCATTGATGGCTGCTCTTCAGACCCAATGGCTATCAATGCCGGAGTTCCTCAGGGGTCTGTCCTCTCCGCGACTCTTTTCCTGCTGCACATCAATGACCTGCTCTGTCCTGGCATTGTTGGGTACGCAGATGACAGTACTGTCATGGAGAGGTACGTGTCCAGTGCTGGAGCTAAACAAGAGGAAACCCAGTCTCTACGGGAGAATTTGGTGAAACGAACGGATGAGATTCTACGACGTGTCTCCCAATGGGGAGACAACAATCTGGTAACGTTCAATGCTGCCAAAACCCAGGCATGTCTTTTCACCGCAAAAAAGAGTCCGTTCAACTGGACTCCTACTTTCAGAAGTGTGTCTGTACCCATAACCGACCATCTCGAGCTTCTTGGTATGGAGTTGTCAGCCAATCTGAACTTCGGCGGTGCCATTGAGTCCAAAGCTCAGACTGCGGCAAAGAAGCTGGGCATCCTCAACAAGGTGAAGCGGTACTTCTCCCCTGAACAGCTTTTAACCTTGTACAAAGCACAAGTTCGCTCCTGCATGGAGTACTGCTCTCACCTGTGGGATGGCTCAGCTAAATACCAACTAGCCGCTCTGGACTCCGTGGAGCGTCGAGCCAGGAGGCTGATTGGTGACAGGAAGCTGGTGGAGACTAAGCTTGATAGTCTAGACCACCGCCGTAAAGTTGCCTGCTTGTCGGTTTTCTACAGACTCTACTTCGGGGAGTGTGCTCATGAGCTCCATATGCTCATTCCACCAAGTCCATTTTACCAGAGGACCACCAGACGTACGGCGGGTTACCATCCATACTTGGTTGATATACCAACTATACGCACTAAGCGCTTTGCTTCTTCCTTCATAATGCGCACAGCCAAGGAATGGAATGCACTTCCGCCGACGGTGTTCCCTCTTTCCTATAACTTGAGTTCATTCAAAGCGAAAGTCAATAGGCACCTTCTGGGTAAGCTCGCTACATCGTCGACATCTTCTTCACCTCTTAGAGGGAGAATGAAGTCAAGAGCGAACCCATATTAATAAAAAAAAAAAAAAAAAAAAAAAAAAACACATACTAGTTTATCGAAATTTCACCCAAGTTGCCGTTGTTTTCAGGCGCCTGAAACATGTTTTCAGTCCGTTTCAGGCCACCCTCTATCAGATGACGCCATAACCTGAAAACCCGTTTTCAGGCGTTTTCAGGACCCCTTATGGGCCTTTGAAGCCCACTTCAGTATATGACGTAATTTTCAGTAGGAGTGAAAGAGATAGCACGATTAGAGAGAGGCAGCTATACTAAGAACATTCCAGAAAGGTGTGACAGAGACAGCACAAGACAAGGATAGCACTATGATTCGAGAAAGGTCTAGGCTAGGCAAGACGGCATTTGGAAGGATCCCGAACGGTCTCGTACTGGGTAGTAGGTACCTACCGAATATTCGGGAGTCCTTGACGGCCGGTATATAAGGAGCCCGGGAATGCGACCGAGTTTGAGTTTAATTTGGGAAAGCGACGAGTAAACATCGGAGCGAAAACTGCGACAAGAAGATTTGGAGTGCGATATAAGTGTTTGTGTACTAAGTGTTGTAACGTAAAGTGTGTACAATAAATCCTACTCTACTTCATCGGTTTAGAAGTGCATTTCAATCTAGATCCCACACCCCTAGAACGTAACAATACGTATATATTCACAAAAAAAGTATTTAAGTATGTTTATCCGTTGTCTAGTTCCCATAACACTAGCCTCGTAGCTTAATTTGGGACTAGAGAATTAGTGTGATTGTTGAGAAATATTTATTTATATTTATTTATTTATTACATTTAATAAAGAAACTGCGTTTCCAAACTATACAGAGTACGTGAATAAATAAATTACAGACTTCAAAATTTAACGTTTTCCGTAGGTAGTCATAATCTACTCCAATACTCGGTAGAATTTCGTTAAAATATTTGCCAGGAACACGCCGTGATCGCTCCGCCAATAAAAACGTCGAAAACTTACTTCTCCAACAGTTTACGGTACACTTTACGACTTTTCTTGTGTATGACGTACACAATTGTACTTCAGGCTTTCCACTTTTGATGCGAAATCACCTGTATTACAAGTGCATAAGATATCGCCAGTGTTAACCCTGACGTGCTGTCGTGTGTACGCACGAGTTTGGTGGAAATATTGTTTTAAAGCTGAGCCGAGTTAAAAAATAGATGGACGCGTGCTCCGGAAAATGTTTTAAGTTGAAGTCAAAAAGAGATGGCAGGTGTTTTATTAACGTCTTATCTTTTTAATTTAATCTCCTGTTCTATCACAGCATTTTTTTTAGTAAGTTTTTTTTGAATGAGAAAAAATTCCCGCCCCGAAATATCGCAACGGAAGAGTACTCGTATTTCACTTAATACTGTTTTTGGCGCCATTTTTTAGTGATTACTGACCTATTCATCAAATTTCACAGACATAAGCTAAGAATTTGAATAACGGTAATGCATAAGGTATTCTATGGGACGAATCCTACAAATATTTTTAGAGTAACGTGAAGGTAGCAATGACCCCTGTCCAACTTCTTAGCTGTACCAACATAAACACAAGCACTGTTTCAGGTACGGAAAATACCTTTTACCGCATACACAAGATCACTTTATTTCCTCTACATAAACTACGAATATCCCATAAAAACATTGAACATGTAGCGACCTCTACCATTCGCCATCACCCGTGCATGCCTAACGGCAAGCACAACAGCGAGAGCTGATACGGTTCCATAGGCTAGATGGCGCTGTTTGCCTAGTACGGGCCAAATGATACCGGCCTAGTACCGCACATGAACCGCGGTATATAAGATTTCGATCCAGAATAATATAGATAGACAAATCAAGATGATGTCTATCGGATCTTGGTCCGACCATAACACCCGGTCGGTAGGAATCGTTTCCCTTTAGCTTCCTAAATCGAAATCAGTTGCGCCAAATTGGTGACCCCGACGTGATCAACACCCTGGAGCCGCCCGTCATCATCGTCGTCACCCTCTCCTTCCTCTCGCAAACAGCACCCAGCCTGCAGCCTCCAGCAAGCTAGCACACCAGCCTCAAGAGGACCATCCGCAGATCCGCACTTGATCTTCCTGGTACCTCCGGCAGCCTCATCCAGATCATCCCGACTCACCTGGCCTCTGGACTCGTCCCCACACATCCTGGTCAGCAGCAACGGCCTCATCCCGACTCACCGTGGACAACAGGCGGGCCTCTTCCCGAATCACCGTGGAGTACAGGCCGCTTATCCCGACCATCGTGGACTTCCGCATGCTCATCCCGACTCACTGAGGACATCACGCATGCTCATCCCGACTCGCCGCGGACATCCTGTGTGCACATCCCGACTCACTGAGGACATCACGCACACTCATCCCGGCTCACCGTGGTGGACCCGAGAACACTGGCACTTGCAAGCTCAACACGCACAGACTGCTGCCTCATCCTGGCTCAACCAACCTCCGGTTATTCGGAGGGGAGTGGTGTAGCGACCTCTACCATTCGCCATCACAAGTGCATGCCTAACGGCAAACACAACAGCGCGAGCTGATACGGTTCCATAGGCTAGATGGCGCTGTTAGCCTAGTACCGGCCAAATGATACCGGCCTAGTACCGCACATGAACCGCGGTATATACGATTTCGATCCAGAATAATATAGATAGACAAATCAAGATAATGTCTATCGGACCTTGGTCCCCGACCATAACACCCGGTCGGTAGGAAGCGCTTCCCTTTAGCTTCCTACCGACCGGGTGATCTCACTTTCATGATTAAACGAACCATCCCGGATAACATCAAAGACTCTTGGAGATTCATAAGCAGCCTGATGTGGTTTAGTCGGAGTTAGCACTATTAGACTTAGAGACCGACACTCTAAAGATAACTAAAAATTAACGCTAAAATCCACACTGAGCCCGCGTGGTGGAGTATGGCTGGGACCACCTCATATATGAGGTGATACTTGTGCCCAGCAGTGGTCGTATGTAGGCTGATATACTCGTAATGAGATGAACGTTAAAAACTTTGTACTATTTTTTGGCTTTTATTTACGCAAACACTAGACATTTAAACTTTACATTTTTTCTCCTTATTTGAAAGAAAAAGTTACAACACATTCGATACAACAAAATTAATATACAAAAAATGCATGAAATATAAAAGAAACAGATAGCATAGTATAAACCAGGTCCCAGACTCTTTACTTGAAGGCCATCCCTTTTAGCGATAAAACTACACAAAATTGTACATCTTTCTTTGTATAACCTTTCTGTAAATAAAATTCCGCTAAGTTGAATAATTGGGAACCTTGATGTGTTGTCTGTATCACGTATATGGTATAATTGATACAAACACTAGCCGTTTAGGCTGTATGACAGAAATTTGCATGCCTCCGTCATCTGGCGATTAAGAATGATGAAGATGCTTTGTGTAGACGAACTCCAAATTAGACGCACAGTTTTAGACAATCTACAATATGCAAAAGATACATGTTTCGTTCCCGCTTCAACTGGTAAAATGCATCACTTTCTCATTCCTCTAATGATGACTAAAAATTTGATTTTTCACCCCCGACCAAAAACAAGGGTGTTATAAGTTTCTGTGTGTCTGTCTGTGGCAACGTAGCGAACCGAACGGATGGACCGTTTTCAGTGTGCCTTTTTTTATTCGAAAGATAATTTAATCACGGTGTTTTGACGTACGTTATAAATCGATGGAGCCGGCTGCACGCACCAAAAAACATGACGCATGTGGCGTTACCTCGCTCTGACGCGTTCCATTCAAGTCTTGAAGTGCAAGCGAGAGTGCGGAACGAGCGACAAAGAGGCAACGTGACAAAAATGTTGTCACGTTCAACTATCGTCAGTAAACCGACTTTACAGACAACCGATTTTTTATAGCCATAGCTGGTCGTTAAGTTAAGACAAATTTTAATGTTGAATTCAATTACCCTAGCTCTAGGTCTAAGCGTACATCAGAGCCTCGATGCAAATCAAGGCGTCAGCTGCAGCCAAAGTTTGAATAACTGTTAATAAAGCAATTGCGAGATTTAAATTGCAGTTTGTCTGCGATTGCTGCGGATTTGTGAAAATCAAGTTTGAGGTTATTTGGGCACTTAAAATCTATACTACTTATCTAAATTCGAAATTTACGTCTTTTTAACAAATATGTACTTTCAACAGAACTATGTTTATATTTCCTATGTCGTTTTGTCTATCAACTGAGAAGAATCACAAAAATATTTTAGTTTTTATCTATAAATTGCAACTCAGTTCATCCATTAATAGTAGCTCTTAGTAAATAATGTGTAATTCTATTGTGGTTTTTAGGGTTCCGAACCTCAAAAGAAAAAAACGGAACCCTTATAAGATCACTTTGTTGTCCGTCCGTCCGTCCGTCTGTCAAGACCGTTTTCCTCAGGAACGCGTGGAGGTATTAAACTGAAATTTCTATATGATACTAAGGTCTACTGTCCCTGGAAGCTGTAGAAAAATCAACCTTCTAAGCCAACGCAATCAAAAGATACAGCCATTTAGGCCGCAAATTTCCGCAAATTTTCGAAACTTGCACGGGAATCAAAACCTGCAGGGTACTTCCTACTACCTAAACTTATAATCTTGAAATTTAGTACGAAGTCACGTCTTATAGTACAGATATAGGAAAAATTACGAAAACCGTAAATTTTCAGTTTTATCATATAAATTATTTTTTTAACAATTTTGAAAATTTCAAAGTTACTACTGCTTATCTCATGAACGCGCTGAGATATTAAATTAAAATTTATATTAAATACCTAAGTCTATAATACCCGTGATAGGTGAACTTTTACTTATATACCTACAGGTTTGTACGGAACCCTCGGTGCGCGAGTCCAACTCGCACTTGACCGGTTTTTTTGCTATCAGGATTAGCTTTATAAAAGACAAATGCCCAAAAAATGCCTGCAAGGAACAGAAACTGCCTATATCCCTTAATTATACATAAAATCAAATACAAATTATCAAATTGTTCTCAAGTTTCATGTTACTTTATTACAATTTTCAGGAACTTAGTAGTTCCTACTCGGCTTGTTTGCTCCAATCGTGTCGTCGAGAGTACAGTAATCACTTATTTCAGTTCACTTATTTAATATTACGTCACGGTGAACACTGCGGTATTTTTTTTGCACTTGTCTTACGAGCGATTTTGCAACAAAAATTGGAACCCTGATTTGCTGGCTGGTACCTTAGCTTAGTGCAAACTTTCATAGAGCTATATAAATCTTATATATATATAAATGAATTGCTGTTTGTTAGTCTCACAAAAACTAGAGAACGGCTAAACCGATTTGAATTTGAAACATACCTGTGCAAAAGTTTTAACGACCGGGGCCAGGTGGATGCTATTTACACTGATTTAAAAAAAGCGTTCGATAAGGTAGACCACGCTTTCTTGTGTGGGAAGCTAGAAGCACACGGCATACACGGCACTCTGCTGCGTTGGCTAGAGTCTTACCTTCAAAACAGGAGTCAGCTGGTTACAGTTAAGGGTTACACATCAGAACCTATCCTTATTAGGTCTGGAGTCCCACAAGGGTCCCACTTGGGCCCATTACTCTTTGTGACCTTCATTGACGATCTCATTGAGAAAATCCAATCCCCCTGTCTATTGTACGCGGACGATCTAAAGATCTTCAACAGAATTAATGGACCAGAAGACACGCGCATTATACAGGAGGATTTACATTCTTTATCAGATTGGTTCAAAGAGAACAATATGTTCCTTAATATAAAAAAATGTTTCGTCGTAACCTTTACGCTAAAAATAAATAAAATACTTAACGATTACAACATAGTAGATCAGAATCTGTCCCGCGTGTCTAAAATGAGGGATCTTGGAGTCATATTTGATGAACACCTTAGTTTCCGCGATCATTACGAAATGATTGATAAAAAATCAAACCAGATTCTAGGTTTTGTACCCAGGCAAAGCAAACATTTCAAGAATCCTAAAAGTTTAATTCTATTATACAACAGCTTGGTAGCAATTTGGAATATGCCTCTTCGATATGAAATCCTCATTACACGGTACACTCTGAACGCATTGAATCGATTCAATCTAAGTTCCTACGTCTATTAAGCTTTCGCACTGGTAATAAAAGAAAACTTCAAACTTACGCGCAGAGACTCAATCATTTTAATGTGACACCACTTTACCACAGACGCGCCGTAACAGATTTAGTTAATCTGCACAAAATAGTACATTCAGAACAGGACTTACCCGAGATCTTAGGGTTACTGAACTTTAATATAAAACACAACCCTCGTAGACCAAGGACCAAGATATATGATATACCCTTTGCTCGCATTGATATCGCTCGAAATCAACCCCTGGCTAGACTATGTCGACTGTATGAGGAGTATAGCCTCCGTTACCCTGACCTCGACCTGTTTAACTCCAGTCAGACACACTTCAGAAGAGTATTGAAAGACATAATCAGCTCCCTTCCTGAAGAGTAGTTGGCCATGGTAATTTAACTTTTTGAGCTTTTGCGTTGCTTTGAAGCTGTGTTTTTCTTAAAATGTAGTTTATAATTATATTATTATTATTGTGTATGCTTAGAAATATAAAATATGTAACTATATGATACATTGTAATGTTTAAAACATTTTAATGTTAGTCTTGTTTAGTTGGATTCATGTTTAAATAACTATATTAGTCATTAAACAACATTACATAAATTAACCCCATGATAATGCATGTATTTCTCCTTTTCATTTATGTTATGCAGTGAAAACACATTTTAGGATTATTTTCTTGTGCTGAACTGATAACTATGTACTGCTTGATTAAGACTTGATGTAATCTGTTGTGTTCTCCAATAAAATAAAGTAAAATAAATAAATAAATCATTATAGTCTGGAAATGTTCGTGCATCCAGGAAAGGTTGAAACGATTAGAAAACGTGGTGAAATTGCTTAGACAGCGGGCAGGACAACGTCTGCCACTAGTAATAAATAAATATTACAACAACAGCAAATACCTGACTCCGTGGTAAGTATTTTAAGCACCTGTGTTACAGGTTGGTATCAGAATCAACAGTGGTATTACAAATAAACTATTAAATAAATACATATAACACCCAGACTTGTACAAAAAGACATGTTCATGCATGTCTCTCTTCTCAGGAACAAATCTCTGAGCATATCCTAGCTGCAAATAAACTTTTGAACATAAACTCCACTAACCAAATTTATAAATCCCTGCCAAACATTAATTTGAAAACTGTACTGGACTCAAGTGATTTAAGCTTGCAGTTATGTCCATTAGAACAAAGTTTAAATTTAAACTGCTCAAAAACTTATGAAACTTATGATGTTGTCTCTCAAAAGCCTACTCACGAATGTGCTAATGTTCATGTATATTCAGATAAGCTAGGAATTGGTTATGGTTCCTTATTGAATAGGTCATTGAGCTGCAAAATTATTAATAACTGTATGCCAGACACATCACTGGATAAAATTGTAAATAGTATACGAAACAGCTCTTTCAATTCAAACTCGATTATTGTATTAATGTAAGGAAACAGTCAAAACGTTAGTAAAAAAAATATTATAAAGAGTTGGAACATTTTGACAAATTTAAATGTCAAAAAAATTATCCTCTGTTCCCTACCATTTTCAAAATATTATACAGCAACACAAAATAACAGTATTCATATGCTGAATACTTTATTATTCAATTTATCTCAGCGTCACAGTGACAAATTTGTGTTTTTTGACACAAATAAATTCATTAATAATTCATTTTCTTTGACTGGCAGATCTTTACACTTGCCTATTAAATTTAAAAAACGAATAGCTACTCTGTTAGCTTATAATATTAATTGTATTTTAAACTCAACCATATCACATGGTTGTCAACATATTAGTAATAGTACTAATTTAGATATTATTAACATGACAACCTCTGACACTTTAAACTAAGGGGGAAGACAAAGGCTGGGTCTAGTTTTATTGTTGTACATCAAAACATACAAGGCCGAGCTGGCAAAGAATTAGAATTATCATTAGTTTTGCAAGATTTAAATGCCCATGTAATGTGTGTGACTGAGCACTGGTATAGGGACTATGAATTAATGTTAAGTATTGACAATTATAAGGTCGGTAGTTCGTTCAAAAGGGAGAGTACAACTAGAGGTGGGTTACTTATTCTGTTGAAAAATCAATTTAACTGTAAAGAACGAAAAGATATTGTATCTCTCTCCATTGAGCGAACTATTGAACTTGCATGTGTTGAACTAGATCAATATATTGTCATAAGCGTATATAGCCCGCCAGACGCTGATTACCAACTTTTTGAAGACACTATGGATAAAGTCTTATCAAAAGCATCAAAATCAAAAAAGAATTTAGTAGTATGCGGTGATTTTAATATAGACATATTTAAAAAAAACACAAATTTCTATGAGATTTCTTAATCTCTTTGAATCGTATAACCTAAATAATGTTTTTGAAGAACCTACCAGAGTGACTCCAACAACGGCTACTTGCATAGATAATATTTTTTGTGATGTCAAAATAACAAATAAATCTATTTTACAATGTCTAAGCTCCGACCATAGAGGACAAAAGGTCACATTTCCGTCTGGTCCGGCTTTGAGCGTAGTAGATATAGTTTATAGACCAGTCACTGCAAACAGGATAAATAGATTTAAGGATAGGATTTTTGATGGTGTGAAAACATTAATTCCAAACAGTAGTAGTAACGTAGACAACTTATACGAAGATCTTTTTAACTTAATTAAAAGCGAATTTGCATCAATTTTCACAAAAAAAAGGTTAAGTCTAATCGGTTTACAAGTAAGTTTAATGAATGGGCTACACCAGGTATTTATAAAAGCAGGAATAAGTTATATGATCTGTATAGTATTAGAGAACATTCTCAGGACCCACATATTATAGAATATGTTAAAAAATATTCAAAAATCTTTAAAAAAGTTTGTGCCCAAGCAAAGACGAATCATCTTCGTAGGATAGTTTCAGGTTCAAAAAATAAAGCCAAAGCTACCTGGAATATCATAAACAAAGAAACCGGTAAAGATAAAACAAAAGATCGTTCATATTCATTAAAAGACGGAGGTAAACTAGTTAAATCTGATGCAGAAGTAGCTAATATTTTTGAAAAGTTCTTTGCTAATATAGCACCATCTACTACTAAAGAACTTAACTCTTCTGCAGAACTGTCTGAATCCATTCTCAAATCCAATATTGATGAGTGTGATTCACCACTATACTTTAGATACGTAAGCACCGATGTAATTATGAACGCATTCAATGAAATAAATATGAAAAAAACCGAGGATCTGTGGGGAATATCCGTATGTATCATTAAAACTATTATTGAATTCATAGCACCACTTTTAGCGATCATTTTTAACAAATGTATTGATGAAGGAAAATTCCCAAATTTAATGAAATTTAGTAAAATAGTACCGTTATTTAAATCTGGTGACAAAAATAACCCCTCAAATTTTCGACCAATATCTATCTTACCGGTTCTAAGTAAAATTTTTGAAAAGATTATATTCAATCAGCTACTATTTCACTTCACATCAAACAATTTATTGCATAATAAACAATTTGGTTTTACAAAGGGTCGCAGTACTGCTGATGCTGGAGTCGCTCTGTTGAAACATATATTTGATGCCTATGATAGTAAGCATGATGCTGTGGGAATTTTTTGTGACCTCTCTAAAGCGTTTGATTGTGTTGACCATGAGACCCTGTTGAGAAAACTACGCCATTATGGTGTATCAACTGATGCATGTAACTTATTTAATTCATATCTCACTGAGAGAACACAAAAGGTTTCTATCAATGGAGCAGAGTCTCCTGGAGCACCTCTCACTATGGGTGTGCCCCAGGGTTCGATCTTGGGACCCTTACTGTTTCTGATATATATTAATGACCTTCCATACTTTGTCGACGGTGCTTGTGAGATAGTGTTATTTGCTGATGATACTTCACTACTTTTTAAAACTCCAAGGGGTAAAGAATCGTTTGACGATGTAAATGGTACTCTCTCGCGAGTACTTCATTGGTTCACCGTTAACAATTTATTGCTTAACGCGACCAAAACTAAATGCATTAAGTTTACAATGCCCAATGTCCGACAAGTTCCAACAAGGGTTGTTGTTAAGGATGAACAACTAGTTACTTCAAATACTGCAACTTTTTTGGGAATTACTTTAGATGATAAGCTCCAGTGGGGTCCTCATATCATGACCTTATCAAAGAGACTAAGCTCCGCTGCATACGCTGTAAGAAAGATAAGGTTTCTGACTGATGTTGAAACGGCAAGACTAGTTTATTTTAGTTATTTTCACAGTATCATGTCATACGGCATCTTACTATGGGGCTCAGCTGCAGATATAGAGACAGTTTTCGTATTGCAGAAACGAGCCGTGCGGGCTATTTATAAACTTAAATCAAATGAAACACTTAGAGAATTGTTTAAAGAAGTTAAAATACTTACAGTTTACTCGCAATACATTTACGAAAACCTAATTTACGTTCGAAAAAACTTACACTTATTTCCTAAAAATAGCGATTTGCATAACTTCAACACAAGACACAAAAATTGGCTTGCCGTTCCACATTTTAGGCTTCATAAGGTTGGTCACTCATTTATGGGTAGATGTGTATCATTTTTTAATAAATTACCTGAAAATTTAATTTCATTGCCTTTAGATAAATTTAAAACAGTTGTTAAAGATGTATTAATGTCGAAAGGATATTATAAAATTGATGATTATGTAAATGACAAAGATATATGGAAATGTTTAAATGCAAACAATTACAATTATTGTAAATCAATTTTGAAAAGAGGCAATGACAATAGTGACTGAGTTTCTTGCGCCGCTTCTTCTCAGCACTGGCCCAAATTGTCCCGAAGCGGTGGTAGGGTTAATTTATATGTTGGGACGTGTAAAAGTGCTAGTTCTTAGCCTAATTACAGAAATAAATGAATTTTATTGGATTTTTATTTTATTTATTTTATTGCACACAAATGTTTGTACAGTGCGGGATACGAACCCGCGACCACTTGGTTAGTAGTCAACTTCTTGACCATTAAACCAAAGTGGTCGTCAAATAGCGATAGAGCAGTAAATACTTTTCATCCAACTTCAAAACAACCTAACACATCCATACATCGAATCGATCACGCTATTCGCACGATTAGTCTCGACAAACCGTTGCTGTTCCGGAATGGTTAGTGAAATGTGTGTCAACGCGAAATTCGCCAAAATGGCGGCTAAGTAGACGTAATGAAAGCGCATAATGGGGGTGTCTGTGTGTGCCCACTTTTGATCGATGCGTGACCCTATTTAAGCGGGATTCAATGCCACCGAACAAATTCCAGCACTAGATGAAAAAATATATATATTACTAGCTGACCCGGCAAATGTTGTTTTGCCATATTATTCTTTTTTTGGACAACCCTAAGGGATATTAAAAACAGATGTTGGCCGATTCTCAGGCCTACTATATATGCTCAAATAAATTCATGAGAATCGGTCAAGCCGTTTCGGAGAAGTACGGAAACGAACATTGTGACACAAGAATTTTACATAATAAGATATCAAAACTAGCTTTAATTTGCACATCTGTTCATATTGTTTTTGTTCGTGTGTTGCAAGGGTGCTATTTATAGGACTTATCTATCTGTTTTTCTCTTGTCTTCATTGTAATATGTGTCTGTGTGTGTTTGTGATGGCCATTGTTTAATAAACCAATTTTCTTCTTCTTCATTCCATCAGAGCGGCTTCGCTTCCCTGGAATCACTAGGTTCCAGAGAGACGAAGTAAAACTTCACGATAAAAACTATCCTATGTCGTTCCTAAGGTCCACTTACATTCGAATTCAATTTCATCGAAATTGGTTCATTAGTTTGCATTTAACTAGAGGCAACAATGTGTTCCGTCAGATAAAGATAAAGCCAATCCTCAGTTGTTTGGGCGGAAGAGGAGGAGATCATGATTTTGGGAGTATTTTATATAAAGTGTGATTTATGTAGGTAATAAAACATATATGTCGGCAGAGCGGTGTGACTGAAAACTATTTGGGTCATTTTAGTCTCTGGAATAGACCTCATTATGTTATCCATTAAGACTAATAGATAGAAGGGATGTTTTAAAACAATTTATAGTGCTTCGTAATTATAAAATCAATTTGTTTTAACTGTATAGTTTTCACACATTCACATAACAACAATAGCGGACTTCTTAGATTACTAGGTGAGAAGACATTTCCACGGTCCCTTTTTTAATATTTTCTTTACAACTTTTACATAATTTTTTTAACTATATCAAATAAGTTACAAATTAGTAAAAAGTTAAAAACAAGTCTTAAATTCTAATTAAATTTGTTACTTAGTTATATGCTATATATACTTAATTATTCCATGTAAAGTCAATTTAGTTTGTTTTGTTGGTGTTGCTCTCTCCTATCTATCTCCAAACCACAATGGTACCCACAGAAAACCAGAGCGCCATGGCTTGCCATGGCCATAATGCTGAGTGTAGGCCAATTTGGTTATACCCACACTTTTGTTTCACTTTAGTTGTATAATATACTGAGTCCTAGACCTGTATAAATGTTTCAAGTGTAGTTTATAAGCCAAATAATCAATTTTTTCTTTCTTTCTTTCAAAAGAAGCAAAAATTTATACCACGGAACGGTAGATACAACGAAGTTACCACAAAGCTTATTTAAACTGTTTTCCGCTGAACTAACACCAATTTGTTCCTTCGAAACTTCTGAACGTGGAGGTGTTTAGCTGTCACGTCTAACTAAATACGGTGTAACTTAAAGCTAGACAGAACGTGAGAGAATTTATTTCGCTTCAGGAAAAGTCTACATAAAAGTACTGCCTTTAATTATAATGTCTTTGGTCACAGGTTGACATTTTAAATCAAATGCAAAAATTCATCGACAAAAAACCTCAATGTATCTGATTTCGTTTTTTTTTATCGCCAGCAAAACTTTGTTTGTACTGTCAAAGGTACTGTAACATTAATTGCGTCATATCTCAGTTGATATACGAGTATGCATAACCTATTAAATCTGTAACTCGTTAAATTTATAATTTAAGAACGGATGAACCGATTCGGCTGAAAATTGGTGGAGAGGTAGCTTAGAACCAGTAAACGGACATAGGATACATTAATTTATCCTCTTCGACCGCGATTACGAAAACAAAGGGATTTCACGCGTACGAAGTCGCAGGGGGGGGGCACTACTTATAGATAAGCGAAGATATGCTTTTTCAAAATTCTAAACAGAAAACTTTTCAGAAACTCAAAATTATTCGTTTATTCTAACCATTCTGTTCAAACTATACTGCGAGCTGTTTCATGAATTTGACAGCCTTCAAAACAGGCTCTACTACTTCAAATTTCTTGGAGTCTACTCCCCTTTGTGCCCCATAATTTAAAGATTTTATTAGGCATGACCATCCACATCTTAATGGGTAATTTAATAAAAGTGCGCAAAACAATTAGACATTATAAAAGTTACAAACAAAAGAATATCTATCTTATATATATAAAAAAATGAAACCCGTTTTCCTTGGTCACGGCATCACGCGTGAATAGCTGGACCGATTTCATTAATTCTTTTTTTGTTGTATTTGTTATTATTAGGAGAAGGTTCTTACGGAAAAAAATATTAAGAAAATCTCTCAGATTTAATTTTGCATATTTTAAAAAACGCGCGTAACTAATGTCAATGTCATTCGATGACATTGTTCAATCATTGCAACGCTAAGGCGGTACGAAGTTCGCCGGGTCAGCTAGTTAGTCAATAGAATTCGTCAAGCTCTTTCAGCTTGAGTGACAAGCTGGGACGGACAGAGAAGAGATTAAGTCCTGGTGTAGACTTATCCAGCAGGACCTCTGTGACGTCTCAAGACTGAGACCCTCATATCCAAGCTGTTGTCCGTAGTTTTAGATGTAGCTATCTCTGTCACTCTTACAAGCTAGACTGCGCGTGCGAGCTAGACCCGAAAATAGGAAAAAGCATTTTGGCGTTACGGAGTCTCCTCAGAACTATAATCCGGCTGCAAGACGTACACACTTACACACGCTTAATTATTAATCACAAGACGTGTGTGTTTTATCTGCTTTTTAACATATATCACCGGCAACTAAAGATAATATTATTTTGAGAAGAAATTAACTATTTTGTGTCGCATCCGCGATTTTGACGCCATGTTCAACAGTGCCTTTACCGTAGAATACGCAAACTCGACGCCTCTGGGGTAGATATTTAATTGAACCTTGCCATGAAAAGCAACCCAACGACAAAATTTCAGACGGCAAGAAAAGCCTTTTATAACTAGTGAATTTAGAAAAAACTACCTGGTCCAAAAAAGGCTCAGCAGTTTCTACGCTTATTATTAAGCTAACTTTTACCCTCGACTTCGTCCGCATCAATCAGTTTTTTTGGAATGCGTTGTTTTCCCGTAATACCAAATATATCAAATCTTTGGTAAAAAAAAGCCTATATCCTTACTCGGGTCTCAAAATATCTCTATGCCAAATTTCTTGCAAATCGGTTCAGTAGATAAGACGTGACTGAGTAACAGACAGACAGACAGAGTTACTTTCGCATTTATAAAATAAGTATTGATTAATCTTCGGTGATTGAAAATTCATGTTTGTAATCTGAATTCAAAATGTTTAAGTACAAAATGACGCTGATAAATTATCCCTTTAAACTATTCAACTTATAAGATCGATCACGTAAGTTATTAGCAACCTGAGGCGCTAATCAGGGTTCGGTAACTTCGGCCGAAGCCATCAATTACCTCTAATAGCAGTGTTATCACTGCACAATATATTAATAGCTTACGCTATTAGGTAAATCTTTGGATACTGCGATAACAAGATAGTTGAGGAGCAATTTGTTCAACATAACAAAATTGTTATAAAAATAATTAGACAGATTTTCATCGAAATAGAATAACTATGTACAAACTGGAGACTTCACTGAATTGTTATCAATTTCAACTACTTTTTCCCGTTCACAATCTTTTGAATTTTCATTTTATTTAATTTTTTTTGGAATAGGTTTGCTCCTGACCCAAGACTAAGAAGCCCAACAAGGCAAAGACTGAGTCTATGATGGATCGAGCTGACCTAGAAGAATTTAGGATAGGTTTGCTCTTGACCCAAGACCAACCCCAACGAGGTATAGACTGAGTCTACGATCAAGCAAGCTCACCATGAAAAATTTGGGATAGGTTTGCTCTTGACCCAAGACTAAGCACAACAATGCAGAGACTGAGCTGACGATGAAGCTCGCCTAGAATATGCCTAGGTATTCACTCTAGCTCTACCTAGTGTAACAGCAGGGAACACCAACGCAGGTAGTGAGTTTCACTCTATTGCAGTGCAAATGCAATGCCTCGTAGTTCTTTGAGTCGTCATTATCATTGTCTGGGGACCAAGCTACTTTTAATATTTATTTTTCTCGCAAGGCACTTGCATGAACAACTACTTTGAATAACATCAACTTGAATTTGACGTAACTTTTTCCAAAGACAGAAGAATTGTTTATAAGATAAGATAGGATAATCATTTCCAGTCTCAAACTGTGTACAATGGTTGGAATAAAATGTATATTTCAACAGTTTACCCATTTCGGGCATACAATAATTATTTTATTTTATCCATCACTCATAATACTAACACCTAGTTTTTAAGATTAATGTTATACAAACACATGGATCTGTGTTGTCCGAAATAAATGAAATTTGAATTTGAATAATACAAAAATACGTGGAGTTTTGAAAATATGAGTCCTAACAATTATTATTATTATTCATAACATTTAAAAATTAGAACTATATTTATTGTAATTATTAAGACATTTTAAATACTAAATTGCGACAATAGTAAAATAAGATATCAATTATTAAAAAATTGATCCAGCGTATAAAACATTTCAAAAGTCACCAGTCTTTAAGCTGCATTTTGAACTTGAGACCAGTTTTACTTACCACCACATAATAAAAAGCAAAACGCGTCGCAAATCTCATCTCAACTCCAGACCTCGTCTAATCTCTGCCTCAATCTAATCGCAGGGTTGTCACGTCGCCACGCCTTTTGCTCATTCCTCGCTGAGTGGCTCGGGGAGTCGCGACAACCCTTAATTAAGTGCCAGGTGTCTTTGTCTAACACTTGGTATGAGTTACGAAGATTAATGAACGAGGACGCTGACTGAGAGGTGGGAACGTAATTCTACTGGTAGATTTTGTACCTGTGATTGCCTAGTGTTGGTGTAGTGGCGACGTTTTCTGCCTTTACCGAGAGGTCCTGGGATCGAATCTCGGCTCGATACAAAAAAAAATTCTGTAATTTTTGGTGATGAATTTTTCAGAAACAGCTCAGTGTCTGTAAGTTGGCGGTGGACCCCTGTGCCTCGAAAAGCACAATATGCCGTTGGTCCTGCTCCTAACCTGTCTCCGTTCATGTAGGATTGAATGAATAAATATAGCCCTTTATTCAGATCTTGCAATTACATTTCACACAATTAATACTTAACTAAAAACTGAACTAAAATGTCTTGTTTTTTATTTTTTTCCAGATCTGTTTGCCAGTCAGCAAAGGCCTCCTCCAACCGTTTCCATTCCTTCCTATTTTGAGCTACTCTACTCCAGGTCACACCTGCTACTTGTTTGTAGTCATCATCCCATCTTTTCTGCGGTCTGCCTCTTTTTCTTGTTCCCTCTCGGGGATACCATCTGGTCACCATTTTGCTCCATTTATCATGCCCCCTCAAGAGATGTCCTGCCCACCTTCATTTCAGTCTTTTTATTTTTGATGTTATGTGTGTGGTTTTTGATTTTGCTCTAATGACCCTGCTTCTTATTCTTTCTGATTTTTTCACATTTAGCATACTCCTTTCCATTGCTGATTGGCAAACTTCAAGCTTCCTTGTCATTTCTTGTGTTATTGACCATGTTTGGCAGCCATAAGTAACAGGCAGTATGCAAATGTTAAATAATAACTCTTAGTGTTTATATGTAGTTCTTTGTCTTTCATTATCTCTTTTAAACCCCAGTATCTCTTCCAGCCATTGACTATTCTTCTCTCGACTTCTTTTCGCATAGGTTCTTGTTAGGTGATGAGCTGTCCCAAATATATGTAGTCTTCAGTGTAGTCTATTTCTGTTTTTTTCCAATTGAATAGTGTTTTTAACTCCACTTGTCATCACTCTCGTTTTGTCAGGGTTGAGTTTTAGTCCTACCTTCTGGCTTTCAGTTGCTAATTCTTTTATTATTTTACTTAAGTCATCCGATGTTTTGGCAAACAGCACAACATCGTCAGCAAATCTCAGATGTGTCAAAGCAGCACCATCCACATTTAACCCGAAATGGCTCCTATCAAGTTTTTTGAATATTGACTCTAAAACCGCTGAAAATAATTTTGGAGACAGGGGATCTCCCTGTCGGACGCCTTTTTTTACTCTAATTGGAGCACTTGTTTTTTCTAGTTGGATTTTTGCTGTGCTGTGGCTATATACGTTTTTTATCAAACGGATGTATTTATGTTCTATCCCTTGTTCCTTCAGTGCTTCCCATATTTTCTCATGCTGCAGAGAATCGAACGCTTTGCTGTAGTTGATGAATGCAATGTAGTATGTGAGCCTGTATTCGTTATACTTCTCGATAATCTGCCGCACTACATGAAAATGATCAATCACTGAATAATCTTTCCTGAATCCTGCTTGTTCGATAGGCTGGTTATCATCTAGTATTCTTTTTATCCGTTTCAAAATAATTTTAGCAAAAATCTTGTATATGTTGGACATAAGACTTATAGGCCGATAGTTTCCGATATCGTGTTTATCTCCTTTTTTGTATAACAAGATGATGTTTGATTGTGTCCATTATTGTGGGATGGTCTCTGTGTTTATTATATCATTGAACATATCTGTAATGACTGGTATCAATACTTCTTTGGCTTCTTTCAATATTTCGTTGTTGATACCGTCTGGGCCTGGCGCTTTGTCCTCCCTTTGTGTATCTATAGCTTTTCTAACTTCAGCAGGAAGAATCAAAGGTATGCTTGTATTTTGATTCAATTCAACTGCGACTTGTGAAGTGGTGTCTTCGTACAGTGCCTTATAATAATAGGATACGGCTGTTTTTAGAATTTTTTTATTTTTTATTTGATGATTGCTTAACTGTGTATTTATCGGGTCTTGTCTCGGTCTGGGAGTTTTTGGTTGCTTATCCTTAAGTTCCGCTCTTATAAGCCTATGATTGGTGTTAAAATTAAATTTGTTTATGACTGTAAAGTTGGTGAAGTAGTTCTTTCTATTAGTTAGTATGAAGTCGATTTCGTTTTTCGTTTTTCCATCAGGCGAGGCCCATGTCCACATGTTTTTCCTTTTTCTCTTGTACATGGTATTTAAGATAACTAAGCTGTTTTCTTGAGCAAAGTTGGTAATTTTTTCTCCGTTTCTACTTCTTGGTTTTTTGCTGTATGTAAAAGGTCCAATTATAGTGTCTTCTTTTCCACGTTTATCACCAATTTGCCCATTATAGTCACCCATTACAATTAAGTTTTTATGAGCGTGCTCCTGGATAGCTTTATTCAAGTCAGCGTAAAATGTATCTATTGTTTCTAAGTTCGACTGTTCTGTAGGGGAATATATTTGCGCAATGGTCCAGCTATCTTTGTAGCCTGGCAGTTTTAGATTCATTATTGCAATGCGTTCTGAGATTCCGATGAATTCTTCTACATATTGTGTCATTTGTTTTTTAATAATAAATCCAACTCCATACAAACCGGGCGTCTCACCTATATGGTAAAGTAGGTAGTCTTGGTGATCGATAATCCTTTCTCCAATTCGTCTCACTTCGCCCAGACCCACCATGTCCCATTTGATATATTGTAATGCAAATACAAGTTCAGTGAGAGATTCTTCTTCTTTTAAAGTAAGTACATTTAAGGCAGCAATGTAGAGAGAATCATGTCGGATTGCCGTCTTGAACTTTAGCGCTGAAATTGAAGCAATAGCGAAGTGGTTTAATGTATAAAAAAAAAAGATTAATGAGATGTTATTAAAGTCACTTAATATCAATAAAGACTCAAACTATTATCAATAATTAACAATGAGTGCCATAACGGACCCGCTCAGTATACGTCGTGGCATCAGATTTTCAGACATGACGTCATGCTTACTTACTAATTTAAAAAAAAACCCGCTACACTCAATCCTTATATGATCAAACGCGTTGATGCTATCTAGTACCTACTGTTTTACAATTTACATGCGACTGTGTTTACCCAGAAACTAAATAGTTTTATGTAAACGCTCCTACCCCGCGGCAAGCCGTACAAACACGTGGCCGATGAAACCGAATTCGTTTCAGCTACGAACAAATAAGTACAGCCCTATATTCTCTAATCTATTGTCCGTAGTTTAGGATGTAGCCATGCCTGTCACTCTTACCAGCTTGATCGTACGAGCGAACGAACTGGCTAGACCCGAAAAGACGAACGAAACTTCACGGAGTACGAGCTCAGCTAAGAACAAACAAGTAAAACACAAACACATCAGGCTTTCCAGTTTTGTTTCAAAACCAAGAGAATAAGATACTGAAGTGTTTCCCTTGAAGTGTTGTAGTGTAGTATGTACTTTCGAGGAGCGCTCGCAGTTGTGCCATTTCATTTGAGTTCTTCTGCTCTTGTTTAAGATTTTTGCGGTGTTTGATTGCAGGGAATATTCCCATACTATACACAAATAAATTCCGCACAATTTCCAATTATTAGAAGAAAATCGTCTTGCAAGTTTCTGTTACTGAACGCGTGGTTGACGGCTTCGTTAAGGTTTTTTTACACCCTGTATATATATATGATTACATATTTAAAATACACATAATACAAATATACACTAAATAAATAAATAAATTTGACGAACTGTTAAAGGATTGATCTTGAACTATCATTATGTCCGGGAGTTATACAAGCTCATATTACACATTTTTACGACAAGATATTCTATCAAACGTCAATCAAAGTAAACAAATTTATGAAATTAATGTTGAACCGGATGAGTGGCATTGAAAGCAAGTCTAAACTCTTTAAGTTACATTATAGTTCTGTGAAAAAATACTTGAAACATGTAAATATTGATTTTTTGCGTTAGGTCTTAACTTATTTCCACGCAAAGTTAACGCATACTGGACCCATTTGAAATGGTTAATGGTTGCTTCTAATGACTCGGGCACTACTTGGTTTGAGATCCCAAGTATTCATCGGTCATTGGTGCCCACGCGAATTAGGGTTCCGTGTTTTTAGAAAATGCTTTATACGCTAAATAATTTGCAAACTAAAATATTAGAATAATAGGAAGGGTATAGCATAAGTGACGAATGTCGCCATTTGATAAAAATAGTACTAGTCCTCCTGGCCGATTTCGACCACGGCGGCCAATCTCAACAGAGATAGCCAACTGCGCAGGAGATATTATAGTGCATAAGTGTGAGCGCAATACACAGGTGCACTCACCGTTCCATCACTCTCAAAGTTCGGTGAGACGGCAATCCGACATGACTGGAAAGAGATCAAGCGCAAGAAGCAACGGCTTAACGTGCTTTCCGAGGCACGGGGGTGTAACACCGTCAACTTTCCGACTCGGAGCTGTTTTTGAGAAATTCATGACAGAAAATCTCAGAAACAATTTTCTCTCGAGCTGTGATTCGAACCCAGGACCTCTCGAAACTTTGCCACTACACCAACGAGGCAGTCTATTTGATACTTTATATATTTTAACAGATTGAAAACTACCTTTCTGGTTCAAAAGTCCCCGAATGAGCCAGGGAAATAACTGGTGTGCTACAATGGCTGGAAGGATTTTGAACCGTCCCGTTAAGAATCACCGTGATTAAATTTTATTTCGAATAAATAAAAAAAACCGCTTTGAAAACGGTCCATCCGTTCAGGAGCTACCTACAATGCCACAGACATACATACACAAAAGCACAAACAGACATAAGAGTCAAATTTATAACACCCATATTTTTTGTCAAGGATTAAAAAAGAAAAATAACAGTCCTGCTTAGACATATGCTCTACTCTCATCCACAATTAGACGTCAAAACAACGAAGAAAATACTAAGTGCAATGGGTCACAAGTAAACATTATGCAACTAAATATATACATACGGAACCTCGTTCTATTTACTAAAGTTACACTAAAGTACATAACACAAAACAGTAAAAGTTTACAGTGTCATTGCGGGTCGGGTCAGCTGACGAGGCGCCCTCTAGTGCCGAACCGTTTCACGGAATGGGTTTGAAAATATAAACGCTGCACCTGTTAAAAAAACAAGCCCGTTACTTTGATGTGTTCGCAGTTAAATAATATTTAAGAAATGGAACGCAGCCTATGCATTAAGTGTAAACTTTTATTTAAAAAAAAAACTGTCAACGGGCGGCCCGTCATATGACGAATAAGAAACTTGCAAGACGATTTTCTTCTAATAATTGGAAATTGTGCGGAATTTATTTGTGTATAGTATGGGAATATTCCCTGCAATCAAACACCGCAAAAATCTTAAACAAGAGCAGAAGAACTCAAATGAAATGGCACAACTGTGAGCGCTCCTCGAAAGTACATACTACACTACAACACTTCAAGGGAAACACTTCAGTATCTTATTCTCTTGTATTAAGGGTGGTTTTGAAACAAAACTGGATAGCCTGATGTGTTTGTGTTTTACTTGTTTGTTCTTAGCTGAGCTCGTACTCCGTGAAGTTTCGTTCGTCTTTTCGGGTCTAGCCAGTTCGTTCGCTCGTACGATCAAGCTGGTAAGAGTGACAGGGATGGCTACATCCTAAACTACGGACAATAGCTTAGAGAATATAGGGCTGTACTTATTTGTTCGTAGCTGAAACGAATTCGGTTTCACGGCCACGTGTTTGTACGGCTTGCCGCGGGGTAGGAGCGTTTACATAAAACTATTTAGTTTCTGGGTAAACGCAGTCGCATGTAAATTGTAAAACAGTAGGTACTAGATAGCATCAATGCGTTTGATCATATAAGGATTGAGTGTAGCGGGTTTTTTTTAAATTAGTAAGTAAGCATGACGTCATGTCTGAAAATCTGATGCCACGACGTATACTGAGCGGGTCCGTTATGGCACTCATTGTTAATTATTGATAATAGTTTGAGTCTTTATTGATATTAAGTGACTTTAATAACATCTCATTAATCTTTTTTTTTTATACATTAAACCACTTCGCTATTGCTTCAATTTCAGCGCTAAAGTTCAAGACGGCAATCCGACATGATTCTCTCTACATTGCTGCCTTAAATGTACTTACTTTAAAAGAAGAAGAATCTCTCACTGAACTTGTATTTGCATTACAATATATCAAATGGGACATGGTGGGTCTGGGCGAAGTGAGACGAATTGGAGAAAGGATTATCGATCACCAAGACTACCTACTTTACCATATAGGTGAGACGCCCGGTTTGTATGGAGTTGGATTTATTATTAAAAAACAAATGACACAATATGTAGAAGAATTCATCGGAATCTCAGAACGCATTGCAATAATGAATCTAAAACTGCCAGGCTACAAAGATAGCTGGACCATTGCGCAAATATATTCCCCTACAGAACAGTCGAACTTAGAAACAATAGATACATTTTACGCTGACTTGAATAAAGCTATCCAGGAGCACGCTCATAAAAACTTAATTGTAATGGGTGACTATAATGGGCAAATTGGTGATAAACGTGGAAAAGAAGACACTATAATTGGACCTTTTACATACAGCAAAAAACCAAGAAGTAGAAACGGAGAAAAAATTACCAACTTTGCTCAAGAAAACAGCTTAGTTATCTTAAATACCATGTACAAGAGAAGATGGAAAAACATGTGGACATGGGCCTCGCCTGATGGAAAAACGAAAAACGAAATCGACTTCATACTAACTAATAGAAAGAACTACTTCACCAACTTTACAGTCATAAACAAATTTAATTTTAACACCAATCATAGGCTTATAAGAGCGGAACTTAAGGATAAGCAACCAAAAACTCCCAGACCGAGACAAGACCCGATAAATACACAGTTAAGCAATCATCAAATAAAAAAATAACATCGTCACTTAGAGACAGTTTTTGTGACTTCAATACTATACAAGAGGGCTACCAATTCAGGAGAAGTACAATTATGTAGAAAATACCATCAAAAATCAAATAAAAAGTAAAGCAAGTACGAAAACAGACACAAAGGGAAAAATACTATCAACGGATACCATTAAACTACTCGAAGGAAGAAATAATAAAATAGGCACAACAGACGCACAAGACAGAAGAAAGCAGCTAACGAAAATTAGTAAAGAAATCAAATACAGCATAAGAAAAGATAAGAAAGCAAATAGAATGAAAACTATCGAAAAATGCATAATTAGAACAGGTGGAATCAAAAAAGCACATAAACAATTGAACAAGTCCAAAGACTGGGTAGTAAAAATAAAAAATGCTAGTGGACAGTGGAAATTTCATAGAACAGACATTCTAAAAACAGCCGTATCCTATTATAAGGCACTGTACGAAGACACCACTTCACAAGTCTATTATTCTTATATTTTAGTTTGCAAATTATTTAGCGTATAAAGCATTTTCTAAAAACACGGAACCCTAATTCGCGTGGGCACCAATGACCGATGAATACTTGGGATCTCAAACCAAGTAGTGCCCGAGTCATTAGAAGCAACCATTAACCATTTCAAATGGGTCCAGTATGCGTTAACTTTGCGTGGAAATAAGTTAAGACCTAACGCAAAAAATCAATATTTACATGTTTCAAGTATTTTTTCACAGAACTATAATGTAACTTAAAGAGTTTAGACTTGCTTTCAATGCCACTCATCCGGTTCAACATTAATTTCAAAAATTTGTTCACTTTGATTGACGTTTGATAGAATATCTTGTCGTTAAAATGTGTAATATGAGCTTGTATAACTCCCGGACATAATGATAGTTCAAGATGAATGGTGAACCTCTTCGAGTTGAATTAGTTATGAACAAACCGAGGTATAAACGAAAGATATAAGGTACCTTTTACCTTGTATTCCAAATCCGGCATTAGCACTGCCGAGCCGAAAATAGTTCTAAAAACCAACCCACGTCCGAGATAAAAGTTGTGAGAAAATCCCGTAGTGTGCTACCACCCAATTCCGCATGAGACCTTTGAATAAAAAAACTTAGGAAGATACGAAGGACGTACTCCTTAAAATCGTCAACTTGTTGTGGGCCACTCACGCACACGCACGCACGTGTAAACAACTCGCAGTACTGACGACGACTAAAAGCTGAGTAGGTCAATTGGACTCGTTTTATTCGGATCACATATGATTAGCTTATACCGTATTTGCCGCTTTTTAGTTTAATCCAAGCATAAAGGCGGAAAATACACAGGCGTAACCTTGCCTAATTACGCAAAACGATAGTTCTAACGAGACGCCCGCATCGAATGCTAATGTACACGGACACTGAATATCTGATTAGGTAGGTAGCACTGCACTAGTGTGTATATCGATATCAGAATTAAATTCGCATGGAATAACAGTCAAAAGAAAAACTGTTTTCATTTATATGGCTAGATGGCGCTACGCTTAGTTAACTCGCGGTGTCAAAACAAAAAAAAATGCTAAAAGCTTTCATTTGAAAGTAATACGATAAATAGTAACTTCTGTTATTTAAATTACTGATAATTTAAATTGTTTAAGAATATACTTCTTGATCTGAGTCTAGTTTTGGTAGCTAACATCAACTGTCTATGGATTGACTTTAATATTGATTTCCTTATACCTTCTTTTTCATTTTTCTTTTGGAAAAGGTGCAAGCTATTTTGAATGAAGTGAAGGTGCGAACAATTTTCATTCATAATTATCGATATTAAGTTACAACACTACCTTAGGTTACTCAAAGATGCGTAAGTACATGATATTATTGCAAACAGTTATTGCACACGGACTGTGGTTATCCGAAATTGGATAGAGGTGATTAGGATTACGCTTACTGTGATAATCAATACAATATACCGATTAATTATATGATTAAATTAAATCAAATAATGAAGCGCTAATTCAATTTGTATTCTGTTTCTTATGAGGACAACCTTCACGCCTTTGGATAAAAATCAGTCCCTTATTTATTCACATGCACGTTAGTATTAATGTTTTATTTTTTCTAATAATTATTTCAATTCTGTATCTTTTTTGTGTTTGAGTATGTCTTTGTATTTACGTTAGTGTATGTTTCTATGAGTTGAATTCTTGAAATAAATTGTTTATTATTATTATTTGCCTCGTTAGTGTAGTGGCAAAGTTTCTGCCTTACATCCGAGAGGTCCTGGGTTCGAATCCCACGTCGAACCAAAATTGTTTCTGATATTTTCTGTCATGAATTTCTCAAAAACAGCTCCGAGTCGGGAAGTTGGCGGTGTTACACCCCCGTGCCTCGGAAAGCACGTTAAGCCGTTGGTCCTGCGCCTGATCTCTCTTCGGTCATGTCGGATTGCCGTCTCACCGAACTTGAAGAGTGATGGAACAGTGAGTGCACCTGTGTATTGCGCTCACACCTGTGCACTATAATATCTCCTGCGTAGTTGGATGATCTCTGTTGAGATTGGCCGCCGTGGTCGAAATCGGCCAGGAGGACTATTATTATTATTATTATTTATATTTTTCTCTAATTGTTATTTCAGCAAGCTGGTAATTTAAGAATCAGGTACGGGCTAAACCAAGTAACTGGTTCAAAAATGTGTATGTTTTTTTTAGTTATCTTGAGGAATGTAAACTAGAATAACTGTTTTTTTTTTAATTTTGAAGAAAGAATATGATAATTATTATTATTACACAAAATAAATAATAATATCTTATCTAATATTCTAATTAGGTATTTATGCAATGAGTTCACATTTTTATATTTTTATTTGATAATTTTTATTAATATAATTGAATGTTGTGTGCTAAATAGAGTATATTCTATTCTTATTTTAATTCATAATTGAATAGGAACTACCCACGTGATAGCAAACTTTCATAAAGGGTGATTTCATCACTCCCGCGTCATACATAAAAGTTTGTTATGAATTCGATGAAGTATGGTGACCAGCCCGTCACAGTAAATACTGAGGTATCTTATGCACTTGTAATACGAGCGGTTTTGCAACAAAAGCAACAAAAATAGGTAACCTGATATAGTAGCCACATCACAACCATGAATTAAATGAAGGGCAAAAATCTGTATTTTGCTTTCTGTTTAATTCATTATCGAATTGTTTTGAACGTACTATTGACATAATAATTTGTAAATAGACAGGTTTTTTAGGGTTCCGTACCTCAAAAGAAAAAAATGGAACCCTTATAAGATCACTTTGTTGTCCGTCCGTCAAGACCGTTTTTCTCAGGAACGCGTGGAGGTATCAAACTGAAATTTTTATATGATACTTAAGTCTACTGTCCCTGGAAGCTGTAGAAAAATCAACCTTCTTAGCCAACGCAATCAAAAGATACAGCCATTTAGGCCGCAAATTTCCGCAAATTTTCGAAACTCGCACGGGAATCAAAACCTACAGGGTACTTCCCGTAAACTTAGAATCTTGAAATTTAGTACGAAGTCACGTCTTATAAGAACAGATATAGGAAAAATTACGAAAACCGTAAATTTTCAGTTTCATCATATAAAAAAAAATTGACAATTTTGAAAATTTGAGATATTAAATTAAAATTTATATTAGATACTTAAGTCTATAATACCCGTGATGGGTGAACTTTTACTTAATACCTACCTATATATATACGCGAGTCCAACTCGCACTTGACCGGTTTTTCTAAAAAAATACTTACTTTCCAATTAAAAAACCCCTGTATAAGCCAGGAAAACAGCTATTGAGCTTCAAGTGCTGGACAGATTTTGAGCAGCTATAGCTAAGAACCACATTTAGACTAAAACAAATCGCTTTGAAAACGGTCCATCCGTCCGGGCGCTACGATGCCACAGACACACATACATAGGGGTCAAACTTATAACACACTTTTTTTCGTCGGGGATGATGAAATTAAAACATAGACATAAATATACAACAACATCACATACTTTGCTCTGACTCCGTGCTAAGTAGCTTAAGCCCTTGTGTTACAGATATAAGAATCAACAGTGGTATTACAAATTAACTTAAATAAATACACATAACACCGAGACCAGTAAAAACAGACATGTCCATGCACACGAATGTTTGTACAGTGCGGGAATCGAACCCGCAACCTGTTGGTTAATAGTCAACTTAACCACACCATTACACCAAAGTGGTCGTCAGACTACTTTTAATGGATTTCAGCTTATCTCTAGTTGTAGGTCCATACTGTTTAAGCATAAACTACTCGTAGTTTCATTGTACTCGTGTCTCGTCCCACACAGTTTCAGAGCGTAATAAATATTTCGCTGAAAAGTTGACGGAAAATTTTAGTTTCACCATCGGATTAGTTGCGAACTTCTCTTTATATGGCGGATTTAGTTCAAATGAGTTTTTTCACGGACGTAAAGCACGAATAAGCTTCATACATAACGGAACAACATGCAGTAGCTAAAACACTCATGTTATATATTTAAATATGGCCAGTCTCAATATTCTATCTGACGTTGACTGAAAGTTAAATAACTGTCAGTTTCATATACTTTGTCAGTTGTTATATGTTGTATTTATTTAAGTCTATTTGTAATACCACTGTTGATTCTGATATCTGTAACACAAGTGCTTAAGCTACTTACCACGGAGTCAGGACAATGTATGTGATGTTGTTGTATATTAAAAATCATTCATGTATTCATTCAAAGGAATATGATGGGCTAAAAGAAATACCGTCGTCATTTATATTATCATAATTGCATTCGGAGTAAGATTTCTAATAAAAACATAATAAGAAATGCAAGCAATATGCTTCACAGGTCGTGGGTTCGATCGCCGTAAAGTACAAATATTTGTGTGCGTAAGCATGTCTGTTTGCCTGTTCTAGCTTTTATATGTATTTACTTAAGTTTATTTACGTAAGTTTATAAGTAATACCACTGCTGATTCTGATTTCCGCAATACAAGAGGAGGCAGATAAATATATATGATGTTGTTGTGTATTTATTTATTTGTGTGCGTGAGCATGTCTGTTTGCCTTGGTTGGGTTTTATATGTATTTGTTTATGTTTATTTGTAAAACTACTGTTAATTCTGATTTCCGTTATATTATTGCTTAAGTTACTTACCAAGGAGGCAGAATAACGCATATGATGTTGTTGTTTATTAAAAAAAAGGTTGATCATACAAGTGACATGGTCCAAACCTGTGTTTTAACAGAGGCTAGTCTTTGCGGATATACTGTGTTAAACTCCATTGTGCAGGAATAGGTAAGCCTCAAACGAAACTCTCACAAAAGGATTGTTGTGTTCGCTTCAGTTGGAATTTGTTTTATGTTTTATTATGCGTGTTCTATGAAATGCGTCTCTTAAAATATACAAAATGTGTTAAAATGTACGAAAAAATATAGTACTTTATTAATGTGCAAATTAAATACTTTGTTTGATCATAGCTAAGATAAAAAAACATATTAATTTATACCTAGTCTTAAGTACCAATCATAATCTTCTGTCTCTCTTTTCCCCGAGTCTTTTATTATTATTTGTATCTCTCCTTTTGGAAGACGTACGTGGGGATATGGATCCAACACGAAGAGGCCCCTTTGAGATACGGTAATGTTATGGGCTCGGTATACCTAAACTATTATTGCCTGTACTAAGTATTGAAAAGATACAGCCAGACACAACACCCATTAGGAGCAAGGAGTATTGCAGTGAAGATTAAAACTGAACGGGGCTGGGTCTCTGGAGGAGAATATGCTGGACTGGTTACTGGGATATTGAACATCTCAATAATCACGGCAGACGTTGACTGACACCGCCCACAGAATGCGCCGCCTAAAAGCTAAGTGTGAACGACTAAAGGTTGTTGAGAAGTTGGCCACTTTCACCCCGCACACTCCATGCGAGGTAAAAGTGGCCAGTGCTGATTTTTCTCAAATAAATAATGTATCACAGAGAGAGATGCTTGTGGCGCAGTGGTGGCAACGCTTTGGTAATACTACCTTATGTAGGTTTAAAGATATTTTTTATTTTTATTTCTCATACGAAAATTACATTTCACTTAAAATGAGATACATGCAAGATACATAATATTATAACTATCTATTATTTTCTTCTTCGGCTTTCGTTATAAGATGTGCCTTAAGTTTGTTCTTAAATGTGTTTATAAACATTTGGGAGTTTATTAAACAGTTTTACTCCTTCAAACAATACTGTCTTCTTCCCATAATTAGTTCGTGGGGTAATCAGATCTAGTTGATTTTTATTCGGCAGATTGTGAGTATTAACTTTCCATTTCAAATCTATGCTACATTTGATACTCTTCGACATGATTTTTTTAATCAATATGCATGTATAGTATTCGTGTAGTTTATTTATATTCATTTATTTTGTTTTTTCGTAAATTTTTTTAGAGGGTGTCTGAAATGGGAAGTGGTACAAGGTTTTTATTAATTTATTTTGGGATCTTTGCAGCGAATTTAAATTGGTTTGTGCAGAGGACCCCCAGATCTCAATGAGATATTCCAAATGTGATTTCACTAGGCAATTATATAAAATAGGTTTTATCTTTTTTGGTATACAATGTGCTATCTTTTTAAGGGCACCTTGTACTGATGTTAATTTTGATTGGACATATTCTATATGTGGCTTCCATGTTAATTTTTCATCAATCACAAGTCCTAGATATTTTTCTTTTTGTGATCTTTGAATAGGCAAATTATTGATTTTAAGTGGTTCAAATTCGGGTATTATCTTATTTTTAGCAGCAATTATCATAAAAGAAGTTTTGGCAATATTTATTGTTAACAAATTAGATAGCAACCATTCGTTTAAATTATTGAGGTCTTTTTGAGCATCTGAGATTATGGTATGAATAGATCTGAGATTATGTTATCTATTCACAAGAATGTCCGTGCTTCGGAAGGCAGGTTGAGCTGTTGGTCCCGGTTAATATCGATAGATATTAGACGTTAAGCCTAATCATAGACTTTCGGGCGGCTTTATAACATCTGACAGTAAGGTTGGACTTACCTTACACAAACGCCTCCAGCAATCCGCACTGCTATGGCTCGTACCACCTCATAGTTGAGGTGTGGCCTGTGCCCAGCAGTGGGACGTATATAGGCATGATGAGAGAGATAACGTTATTTGAAAAGTTAAACAGGTGGGTAAGGCCCTATTTCCTTCCACACTTAGTAACACAATGATCTTTAAGGAATAGGCGACGCTATTGTCAGACACAATCATGCCTTTTACTTTTAATAAAGCAATAAAGATTCTGATTCTGATTCTTTTTGTGTCAACGCAATAATTGTTATTCGTACATTCAGCATCGTATTCATCTCGTGTCCTCTGAATTAATTATCGGACCCTTGTTACTGGGACGAAAGAATGTTCGTTTGCCCCGGACTTATAATGTGGCAGCTAAATAATTACGTGAGTGTGTTTTGTAATTGTGGATTTGTTTTATCGCGGTCGCGCCCTTAGGGAGTTATCACGCTGGCTATTTCAAGCGTTTTAGAAAACGTAGTGGTTGTGCTACTTTTTCGCCTTTCAAACTTAATCCATTTAACTTGTAGTACTTTGGTGTACTATCCAATACTTTCATTTATTAATCTAGATAATCTAGTTAACGCGTGAATAAAGAATAACATGACTGTCTGCTATGTGGCAAAGTTACTGCCTAACATCCGAGAGGTCCTGTGTTCGAAGTTCGAACCCCAGCCAAAAAATTGTCTCTGAGATTTTCTGTCATGATTTTTTTTTAAACAGCTCGGAGTCGGGAAGTTGGCGGTGTTACACTCCCGTGCCTCGGAAAGCACGTTAAGACGTTGGTCTTGCGCCTGATCTCTCTCCGGTTATGTCGGATTGCCGTCTCACCAAACTTTGAGAGTGATGGAACAGTGAGTGCACCTGTATATTTTGCACTATAATATCTCCTGCGTAGTTGGCTGATATCTGTTGAGATTGGCCGCCGTGGTCGAAATCGACCAGGAGGACTATAATTATTATTAACAAAATCTTTAATAAGCCGCGACTCGCGAATATATGTGTGTATAAAACAAAATTGACGGTATTATAAAAAAATCCACTATGTTTAGTACTGAATTTCTTTCTTTTTCGAAATCATTTGGAATCCGTGTGATTGTAGCCACAAAATACAGAGAATTTATCGCCAAAGATTAGTCGCCCATTCCCATTTAACTTATGCAATCGAAATTTCGCTAAGCTGCTTCCGAAACAAACCAATTGATTTTACAATGTCTCTTAGAAGGCATATAGGCTGCTCTCAATATTATTTTACTTACTAGCTGACCCGGCAAACGTTGTTTTGCCATATTAATTATTGTGGACAACCTTTATCACTAAGGGGTATGAAAAAAGATGTTGGCTGATTCTCAGACCTACTCAATATACTCACAAAATTTCATGAGAATCGGTCAAGCCGTTTCGGAGGAGTACGGGAACGAACATTGTGACCCGAAAATTATACACTCTTTTGCAAAAAAAACGGGCACCTAAGGAAATTTACGTTCTAAGGTCGATTTGAGTTAATTAAATGAAATTTATTTCTTTGACGTAGTCTGTATACTTATAATCGTGTAAATTAATGCGCGTGAAGTGAGTTCGGGCAACTAAAAGAAAAAAAAAACGATGGATTCTTTAAAACCGATGTACACGCCCAAACAATAAGAAGTGGTCGGCAATAAAGATAAGATTTTTTTTACTTTTTTTAATTAAATAAAGTTACAAATGTAAAAATCTAATACCGAATGTGACCTCCTCTTGCCAAAATCACAGCTTGAATCCTTCTGGGCATGCTTTCCACGATGTTTTTAATAACGTTTTGAGGAATTCGTTCCCACTCTTCTGCAATGACTCTTTTTAGCTCCCTGATGTTTTGTGGAGCAGGTTGCACTGATCTTACACGTCTCTTTAGAACATCCCAGACATGCTCAATTGGATTGAGGTCAGGACTTCGAGCTGGCCAATCTAAACGACGGATCCCAACTTCTTGCATGTACGCTTCCACGTCGCCAGAACGGTGCGAGCGAGCATTGTCGTCCATAAAAATGGAATCTTCCCCAAGTGCAGTCAATGTGGGTTGTGCATATGGAATCAGGACTTCCATTATGTACCGATGTGCATTTATTGTTCCATTTTCTATGAAAACTAACTCCGTACGCTCCGTCGAATTAATTGCTGCCCAAAACATAACGGAGCCTCCGCCATAAGGAGTGATTTCTTCGAAACACACTTCCGCATAGCGTTCCCGTGGTCTTCGCAGCACTCGCCGGCGTCGGTCCTCTCCACACAAAGAGATTCTAGCTTCATCAGAAAACAATACTTTATTCCAGTCCTCCAGAGTCCATGAAGCACAGTTCCGAGCAAACTGAAGTCGAGCAACACGGTGCTCACGGAGTAATTTAGGGCCCCGAGCTGGGCGGTAACTCCTGATATTGGCAGCCAAAAGCCTCCTCCTGACCGTCCACAAGCTAACTTCTACTCCTCTTACTTCTTCAAGGCTCTTCTTCAGGTCCACACTTGACGCCTTACGATTCCGCAACGCCTGACTCACCAAAAAGCGGTCATCTCTTGGTTCTGTGCATCGTTTTCTTCCCGAACCGGGTCTTCTTTTGACCGAACTGGTCTCTTGATACCGTTGCCAAGTCCTCTGGACAGTTGAACGACTCACATTTAGCCGCTGAGACACGTAAGTTTGCGAACAACCTTCTTCAAGTAGGGCTATAATTTTACCGGCCCTTATCGCTTTATCACTCATATCAAAAAGTGGTATTTAATGTAAAAATATAGATTAAATTGTTTAATTTGCAGAAAATGTCCAAAAAGTTTTAAAATATCGTAATCAGTTAAAAATCGTTTCAGCAATTCGCGCCATTAGTAAAGCAATTTTAGAATAATCCACAATAATCATTATTTTTCTTTTATTAATTTCAAATTTTAAATTTGGAACGTAAAGAATCATGCCAGGATGCTTCAAATAACATGCCAATACATCGTCAAATTAATAAAACCTATTTCTTGTTCTTCTTCATTAAAGTAGAGGAAAAAATCTAAAGTGCCCGTTTTTTTTGCAAAAGAGTTTATATATAAGATTAGTTAAACTTTTATAACATTTGAGCGGGTGGTTTAATAACATCTGACAGTAAGGTTGGTCACAAGAATTACCTTACAAACCATCCCTCCACCAATTCACATTTAGCCCTCGGGTGGAGTCTGACTCAAACCACCTCATAAATGGGGTGCAGCCTTTGCCCATCAGTGGGGTGGTACCTATGTGATGAAAATTTTTAAGGGGTTCTGAACCGACATAGTGAAAACCGCCATTACTGAAACTTCGCTGTCCATCTGTCTGTCTGCTCTTAAATTAAAATAGTGCGTCTTACACGTATAAATTACTTTCACGTTATCAGGAATTGTCGGCAATACCTTAACCATAGTGCAAGATATAACTTTTACGTAATTTTGTTTTAAATTCGTAACTTAGAATTCTTACCGATATGTTCACTTTTTTAATACAACAAAAAGTAAGTTACTCTTGTACTGTTTCTCTATCTTCCAGAAATTTCAGTACGCCGTCTTCCTGTTTCAAGTGTTAGCATAGATCTGTACATTTATTTACTATGGATTCCGTTAATTTTACCATCGCAAGTACGCAGTAAAAATATTTTTATTACTTGGTAAGTATTTCTAACCAAAAACCCAACACCCTGTAACCTTCAGTTCCAATTTAAATCGCTTTTATCCCATACAAAATAAATACGGCGCCCTTCAGCAACTTCGATTGATTAAGTTTCATGATTCCCACTCGTTTCCGGTCGCCTTATCTTAACAACCGCTTCCGGCTTAACGACCGATTTCAGGGCTATTGTATCAACGTATTTTGAAATTTTACGGCTTCGTACAATGCAACGTTTGGGTATCTACCGACTGATCTAGGGATCAGTGCATTTTAATGGTACACATTAAAATTGTTTTACCAGTATCTAACGCATACCTTTAAAGTTATAGATAAGTAAGTGACTTATGTCAAAATAGACGCTTTATATGGTTGAGATTACTATTTTACAAAATTGATAAATAAAAATAAAAATAGAAAACAATTAAGTAAATATTTGTTATTTGTTTTTCTAACTAAATTTTCCAGTTAAAAAAAACCCCGAATGAGCCAGGAAAATACCGTAATTAAATATTTTTCTAATAAAAAACGCACTGAAATCGGTCCATCCGTTCGGAAACTCATAACACCATATCTTTTCATCGAGGGTTATAAATTAGCGTAACCTTAATTGGTTTCATATACATTATGTTCCTTTTGTCATATCCAAAATTCTCCCATACTAATGTCTTTCTGTTCTTGTCTCTTATTAAGTACAGTACAGCACTATTCAGAACAAAATTTTACTTACTTTAGCGTCGTCCAATCGCAAATGATATTTTCGCAATTAATTTCTAGTCCAAATCTGATTTCATTCTTTCTTTTAAAAATTCCCAAGAAATTCTCACTAGGTACTTACTCTTTGTCGTATCGAATGCCTCTATTTAATACCTCATATTGAGTTAATCCCCTAATATATCAACCGGCCCGACCGATAAAGAAAGAGCCTACTCCATAATGGGGTATCAATGGCCCCCATTTATATTATCTGACCACAGACAATGCAGTCTATAGACGCTGCAAATGGCTTTGGACTGCTGATCGGTAATTTACTGTTAACTCAGTCAAACAGCACACTATATATTTTGACTAGCTGTGCCCGCGACTTCATCCGCGTGGAATAGTTATTTTGGGTATAGACATATATGTCGCAGACATTTTTTTAGATAAATTCAAGAGGAGTAATTCTTTGCTACATATATTTTCGGTATCTTGTGCCGTTTTCACAGCGCACGCAACGGAAGCCCTCACGTATGAATAATTTTCCTCGTCTTTCTCACAGTTTCCATTATTTCTGCGCTCCTAATAGGTGCAGCATGATTTTATATAGCCTAAGACCTTTCTCGATAAATGGTTTATTCAACACAAAAATAATGTTTCAATTCTAACCAGAAGCTCCTGAGATTAGCGCGTTCAAACAAACAAACAAACTCTTCAGCTTTATAATTAGTATAGAGGTAGATAAATAAACATGAATCACGTGCCAACGTTCCTCGTTTATTTTCCACATGACAAAACTGAAATCACGGTATGAATCTAAATAGGTATTAAAAACTTAACCAACTGACATAGTAATAAATGCACAGCCCAAACCACTTGACGGATTGGGGTGAAAGGTCATTGCAAAAAATTTATGCTTTTTTTGAGGCGGCGGACAACTAAACCTTCTCAGCTTATAGAAAACACTATTATTATTTATTTATTTAAAACTTTATTGCACAAGAAATTCACAAAGGGTGGACTAATGCTAAAAGCATTTTCTGCCAGTCAACCTCAAGGCCATGTAGAAAGAAGGCAATGGGTGTAGTGAAAATTAAATGAGAAAGGTAAATTGGTTAAGAACGCAAAAATAAATAAACATTATATTAAATCAATAAATTAACATAAATATCAAATTATATTATACAATACAAAAAATAAGTATCAATCAATTAATGAATATGGAAAATAAAAATACATAAATATAATATACATACCTACATGCAATTTATTAATTTAGAAATTTTCGAACTTTATTATTGAACTACAGCTTCGACTCTGATCTTACTATAACGAGCAATTTATATCCAAAGGCCTGGGACCCCATGCAACCGAGATAGGCATCGACACAACACATTAATATTACTCCTAAATTTATTTTCGAGACATAGCGCAACCGAATATGTTAGTTCAGAAACATATTTTTTTATCTTTAATCCAACATAACTTTGTCCCGACTGAGTTTACACGTTTTCTACGACGTATTGTCTTTTGGCATTCAGGTAGATTTTATTTATGACGTATCCGCTTTACGTATTTAGAAAAAAAAATTTAAAATATTTCCTATCTTAAAATCTTAAGGATGGCATAAGAGTTTACAATAGGGGATAAAAGTTTGTATTAAACTTCACGCGAACGAAGTCGCGAGCGGTCGCTAGTTTAGTTAAAAATTTTGAATATGCATATTAATAAGATGTTTACGAGTCAAAGCACAATTGCAAAAAAATGTATTAACATATTTGTAAGTTGACTCCAAACATATTCGTTTATTATAAAATTGAATATTTCATATAAAAACATTTTTTTAATTCGGTTTTTACTGGGCTATCTACAGACCTGATTTGTCTACACCATAGCCAATAATTGGCTGTCTTGCTCTTGACTCGTATGTTTATCAATCAATTCGGTTGATTACTAGCGACCGCAGTGATATATGATTTGATTGATTGGGCCGAAGACAAATCGGTTCTCAGATGCTGTTTGCTGAAATAATGCAAGATGTCGACAGTTTTGGCGCGATACGTCACGCTTGACAAAAAAACATTATTTTTATGGTTTGGAGAAACCATAGATATAGTGTATAAGTTAAAGATTCGCCACCGGGCGACCGGGCGTAAGAGAAAGATATATATTGATGTCTCAAATATAGGGCTGCCACAGTCGCAAAAAAATATCCTAAATGTAGTTGAAAACATTGCAACTATTGCAAATCATTATTACGTAATGAGTGAATTTTTGTTACGAATTTTTGTTAGAATCACGTTAAATCCCATGTGAAATCTCGAAAATGAATGATCCCAGCCGACCACCATTTCTAATAATCTATATGAAGTTTTGATGTTTCGTCAAGCGGCGTTTTCAGTGAATAAGCTGGAGAAAACTCAGCTAATTGATATGAGATGGTGTGATTGCAATAAAAGGATAACCTTTATAAGTTTCTTTATAAGACTATCTTTTTCTATCAAAGCGTGTCAGGCCCTTGGGAGAAACAAAGTTTTTCAACGTGGACATTGAGGACAATACATACAGCCCAAAACACACTTGCTGCATGATATCGCCGCTGTTAGCAAATGCCACCGCAACGATAACGTTAACATAAGGCCGGTTTTAATATCCTATTTACCATTGAAATGATACACTTTTTTACGGATTATTTCGCGATTTATTGTGTGTGATTTATTATGTCTACCTAAAAAAGTGTATCATTTCAATGTCTACTGTTCGCGTAAATCGTAGAAACAAATATCCTTTTTACTGTTAGCTGAAAGTTAAATAACTGACACTTTCATAGAAAAATCTGAAACCTCAGATAGCTTTTAAAATGAAACTGACAGTTAACTTTAAGTCAACGGTACACAGGATATTGAGGCAGTTATGTACGAAGGTAAATAGTTTACACTTAAAAAGAAGACGTGTGGCACTCGGTGGACTGCCGCGGTAAATCTATTGCAAGACTACACGCATACGCCTTGTCGCACGCACAAAAACACAGAGCTGAAGTTTGCTGAAACGACGTTAGACGATGTGTTAGGTTTTTCGTTACGGAATTTCTTGATTCGGTCACTGCGCTCAAAGCCCGCGATAGGAAGCTATGCTAGCCTATAAAAGACAAATGAAGTAAGTAGGTAGGATATCTTTGCACAATAATTTTGCAGAGTTCGCTCGATTATTAAGCGAGTTTCAGAAAAACGGTAGTTTTTCAGAGTTCGCTCGATTAAAAAAAGAGGCATAGCAAAATTTTGATATTGAAGTAGGAATTTTGCAATTACATACGTATGAAATGATAAATTGTGTCGAAACATTGTGGACCAGAAGGAAAATTTAGCTTAGTGCATCTATCTGTACATTGATAATGTTTATAGCAAGTGGTTCAGTCCATTATACTTTTCGTTATAACCTAAATTATAGACATTTCGTAACGCAAAGATTTTTTTTGCACCATGATACAATTGGCGGACTAAATGGTAACGAGGTATTCCCTACCAGTCAACAGAGTGGAAATGCCGAAAAATAATTGGTAGGGTATCAAAAGTCCACTCGATTCTTGGAATAGCAGTCTCTTATTCTTTATTTCTTGCATGTAAATGTATGTAAACCAGGTCAATGAGCCTCGGCGAATATTCACCGCATAATTCATACAATATCTTATTCGGTTATTTTGGGCGGTGTATGAAAAACTTCTGAATGAGTTTTTGTTTTGTATGCAAATATTTACGCTGTGTATGTAAATTACCTGGCTGTTATATTTTTGTTGTATGACAGCTGGTTTTCTGTTTATCATAAAATAACAAAGTTTTTTTTTTTCACACTTGGGCTTTTTGACTCCAGCTGTGTGAGATTATGTCATAACCTTTGTTTGGTAATTAGTAATGCTTTACTTCTTTTTTATGGTAAAGTTCCTAGCAAATTTTATGCAACAAAAATTCAATTGACAATGATAAAGTATGTTTTCTATACCTGTTGGGTCCTATCGATAATGTTAACAAAACTAGCGGATTTTAACTAAAATGTCTAACTACTATCTTTTAATTAAAAGGGTGGTTTAATTCGCCCTCAAATGTACAGTGACTAAAATCTTGGATCAAAATCGCGACAATAGTGTGAGTAGTGCTTGAAGGTGGATGTGAAGCGAACGTTCGGCTCGGCTGCGAGCTGGTCGGGCGCAATAGTGCAAGCTCGGGTGACCACGTTGTTCGCCGCACCCGAAGATGCCAGCGATGTTGCGCGAAGTCCCAACAATACCCAAACTAATTAATTAAGTACCATATTTACATTCTAATTGTAGTAAATTTCATTCCTTTAGCACACATATAAAATCCTTTAAATAGTGATATACTGCACTGTCTGTATCTGGAGTGTGGGCGTTAATAGCTGCAACACAGTTTCCTAAACTAAAGCGGTTATTTTCGTGCACAATATTTAATGTTCAATTGTTTTTTTTATTCCCAAAAAAAACTTTATAATATTTATTTATTTAATTGATTTAAAATCATCATTGAAATGTAAAACTCACGCTTTTAGGTGCCTGTAGGCACGTAGCCTCACTATCATACGCAGGTCTTAAGCCCAGCAAGTCAACGGCATACAGACGCCTCGACTCATGACTGCCAGCGATTTTGCCACGATAATTGGTTGACACGTTCTCCATCGCGGCGACAGTACGCCGCAGATGTGGCTTGAGCTTTATAGTAGGTAGCCTTGTCATTTTCTCCGAACACTCAAACGAGTCCCGTCATTGTGAATGTATAACTAACATTACTGTTCTCCGTATTCTCTATAAATAAAACATCTTAAGCATTCAATTCATATTTCACATTTTTTCCTTAATGCCTTCCATTTAGGGATACTAATTTCTCTCATACTTGATGCGAAATTCGGGAAATAAATTATGGATCCTTAAGCCACAATTTGAATATTTCAGGAAATAGGTACTTAAATTTATATAAGTACGTCATAAATTGGAGTGGTGGCGTGGGCTGGATAACTTTTGTGTATTTTTTTATGTTAAAAATACAATCCTGGTACGCTCAATCTGTGGTAGTGATTTGTTGTAAATGTTAAGGTTAATTGAAATCATGACGTAAAACGTTTAAGTATACGTAGCGTCAATTCCATCATCATCATCATATCAGGCTTTCGACGCCCACTACTGAGCTTAAGTCTCCCCCTGTTATTTCTACCGAGATCGGTACTGAGCTTCCCGCATCCAGTGGCATTCCAAGACCTTCACCAGATCGTTAGTCTGCCTTGTAGGGGGTATGCACACGGAGCGTCGAGATTCGGACGGTCGCCATTCTATTCGCCCCAACGACCATCGGTTCGCCACGCTGTGTCCTACCCAATGCCACTTCAGCTGCGCGATCCTTCGGGCAATGACAGTCGCTTAGTTCTCCTGCGTATCTCCTCATTTCGCCAAGTCAAAAATTCATATTCAAATTCAAATTCTTTATTTGTTGTGTAGTAACGTAGTACATGCATATAAAAAGCTGCTTCCTACCTAGCCGCATGGTACAGCAGACAAATATTTAAATTAACATTATCATCGTACTTATTCATCAGGCACTGTTATACTACTAGTCATAATGAATAAAAGATTTTTAGTACAGTAGTACTATGCGGCTAAGTAGGAAGCATCTTTATTTTAATATTTAAGATCATATTTATATGTATGTACTACGCTACTTAACAACAAATAAAGATTTTTGTTTGAAAACGTTTTTTACGTCTACACAATCCATGGCTTTATTAAAATCATGTGTCTAACTACCTTAATGAAGTCAATTTAATCTTTATTTGCTTTACCTACCACTTGCAAATATCTCATCGTTTTACCCTTTCACCCGTTCCTTCACCCTCCAACTCTTTCATACCTATTTATTAAATTAATACGAGTACGTACATCACACAAATAGTTATGTACCTGACCTAATACAATTGTTTATTCACTCTTGAATATGGTACATGTCAGATCTTTAAAAATAATGCATGCAGTTCTCACATATTTAGCTATATAAAAAAGCATGCAATATCATATGATATCATACCAATCTTTTGTTAAACTGTCCCTTGTGCCTAAACCCTAAGATATAATTATGTGTTAAAACTAATTAAATTAGCATTTAAGTTATGCTGTCGATATTAAAGAACCATATAAAAGCTATTGGATAAGGGTGAATAATATCTACATTTTCTTTGTATTTTTAATGATAGAAATGTTAGTTAAATTTACATACGAGTAAGTATGTTTTTGGTGCTTCTATTCAAGTTACTCTACGTTTTACGCGCAACACAATAGCCTGCTGGACTGTGAACTCGCTCGATAGGCACCTTGGTTAATTAATTATGAGGGCGATACGCATCTCTGCACTTTACTACGCACTGACCTTTCTGCGCTTTGTTTACTCTTTGGCTTTTCAATAAAATCAAAAATAAAATAGCCATTTAATTTTATTATTATCAAGGAGACAGTACTTATCAATGTGTTAATTATTTGAATGAAAGTTTACTCATTGATTCACTTATCAAGGGATCTCACTTATTAGGAAATTCACCCCCTAAGGGGTTGTTTTTAGGGTTGAAGTTTGTATGAAAATTCGTTACTTCAATTATTGCAAGATTAAATTTTTCACCCTCTTAAGACTTAGGTTCTTACCATTGCAGGATTTTGCAAAATCCGACCCCAACATGTTTAAACGTTCAAAGTTTTCGCGGGCAAAGTCGCGAGCGACCGCTATATTTTTAAAGCACAACTATCTAAAAAAAATTGAATATTGTTTGAATAATGTCTGTGCATTCCTTTGGCTTCAACCCTTTTGATCAATGCATGCACCAACAAAATTTCAAATACATCGTTTTTTTTAACCAAGGGGAGTGCAATAACCATGAATCAAATTGACATGCATTTGACAGCCATTGTGGGAAAACTTTTCTGGGTGGCTGTACGTGAATTTATTTACTTTGAGATAAAAGTGAACACAGATGACATATTATTATTAACGCTCCGGAACTAAAATTTCAACACATTCAGCGTCTTCAGAAAAGGCAGTCATTATCATAATCAGCCTAATTCCGCTAATCAATCGTAACAAATTCGAAATTTAATCACCCGATTTCGAACATGTCGTCCATAATAGAACTGTCCAAAACAGGCAATTTAATGACGATTTGTAACGATTGATAATCGTAAATAGTCTCGAATTCCACTGATCAGTCGTAACATTTTTTTCTTAAATAGTGGCATTGGTCCCCTCGTCGTTCGATTCTCAGCGGCCTGCATTATATTCGGTCCTGCAAACCACTTGACCACAGGGTTGATCATATTAGCATCCTATAATAAAGCAGCTAACTACACACATCAAAAGTGTCTAGGGATCAACATATGTTTTTATTTTATTTTATTTTATTTATTGGATAACCAACCACATAATACATTACACTTATGCTACAGAGCTTATATAAATCGAAGTGTTTATAGGTTTTCACAACTTGTTTAAATTATGTAAACGAGCCGAAATACAAACAGCTACCTCTTAAGCGAGAAGATAAAACAAATAACTGTAAGCTAAGCAAAGCAAACCATAATTGTATTCAAAAGCATTTCATTAATTCCTAAAAGAATGTGTTTACTCCCTATTTATATGGAATTTGGTCCTCTAATATATTAAGCATGTTGTTATACTAAACCTACCTCTTACATTATTCCATCTATTCAAAAAAAAAACTGCTTCAAAATCCGTTGAGTAGTTTTAAAGATTTAAACATACTTAATACACTTGACGCTTGAAGCTACTTTGCTTTATACTATATTGTGTTTTTTTTTTATTTTATTTGTTGCTTAATATAACTGATTTAATAAACGAAGTGAATTTTTTTTTAGAAGAAGCAAAGATATCAACCTCTCTAAACATCTTGTTGTAGTTAATCATAATACGAGTTAAGACGGAATTTTGACCATAGTTAGTAGAATGAAGGTTTGGGCTAAAGAGCGCAGTATTGCGAGTGCGTCGTCTTGGAGTGTTAAAATTTATATTTGAAAGTAAATCTGGCGAAAAAGTGCGTCCATTAAGTAAATCAAACAAAAAACCCATATCCAAAGCAAGGCGTCTCTCTTCAAGCGTTAGTAAGCCATGATTATGACAGAGGTCGCGGTAGTTCTCAGCGGGCCGAGAATAATGGTAGTTAAGATGTTTAAGAAATTTGTTTTGTATACTTTCAACCCTAGCTATATGTGTATCGTACCGGGGGCACCATATAGTGCAAGCATATTCAAGAATACTTCTTACATAGGCAAAATAAACCATTTTTAGACTGAAGGCATTGGTAAAGGGTTTACAGACCCTTAGAACAAATCCCAGGCATTTGTAAGCCTTGTTGATGATAATATCAATGTGATTATTAAGTGTCATCTTACTATCAAAATAAACACCAAGGTCTCTGACCATAGTTACCCGGTCTATTTTCTCATACCCGAATTTATAATCAAACTTGATAGGTGAAATCTTTCTTGTGAAAGTTATACATTGACATTTTTTTATATTTACTTTAATTCTGTTTTGATTGTAATATTGCAAAAGCCTATTGAGATCATTTTGAAGTAACTGACAGTCAGAAATAGAATTTATTTTAAGGTACAATTTTGTGTCGTCTGCATACAAAAGACATTTCGAAAAATGTATGTACTCATTCATATCGGATATGTATGCATTGTAAAATAGGGGCCCTAAATGGGAGCCCTGGGGGACCCCTGAGGGAATATTTATGAAATTTGATTTAAATCCGCCTAGGACAACAGCCTGAGAGCGATTAGTAAGATAGGATTTGACCCATCGGAGTAAATCGCCATGTATGCCTAGGTTACAAAGCTTTCTTAGCAGGATCACGTGATCCACCCGATCGAAACCTTTTTCCAAATCGGTGTAGATCACGTCAACCTGCCCACCACCCTCCATTTCGCCGAGAACATAGTTGGTAAAAGTAGCCAGATTAGTTATAGTGGAACGATTTTTTAGAAATCCGTGCTGAGTGTTTGGTATACTTTTCGTGAGGTTGGGTAAATAGTTAACTATACAATTTTCTCAAAAACTTTCCCTTATGTCGAAAGTATCGAAATAGGTCTATATTTATCGATACTGGATTTTGAGCCACTTTTATGTATGGGTACAACGTGGGCTTTTTTCCATTCAGACGGAAAAATCCCTTCCTGTAACGATCTTGTGTATATTAATGAGACAGGAAATGATAGGACTTCTGAGCAAATTTTTAAAAATTTAGGGGGGACACGGTCCGGACCAGGTCCCTTAGAGATGTCAAGGCCGTTCAATAATTTTTCTACTAGTTCTGGTGTGATTTCGACGTGACAGATATTATCACAACTATTTTGCAACACGGAAGCATTGGAACCATCGTGACAATCGTATGACGGAGCCGGGGCCATAAAAACACTCTCAAAGTATTTGTTAAAACCATCGCAAATACTTGGGCCATCAACGTATTTATCAACACCTAGATTAAACTGCTTAGGATACCCTGACGTGCCGCGAGTAGATTTTACGTAACTCCAAAAATATTTTGGATTATTTTTTATAACATTTTCAGCGTGAGAGGTGTATTTATTAAAGCACTCTTTTTGTAGTTGTCGGTGGCGCCGGCGCAACAGCTAACATCAATGTCATGCCCTGGCTTGCTCAGTCGCCAGACTTGAACCCGATTGAGCATGCATGGGATATGCTACAGAGAAGAGCTCTGCGAATATGGAGGGTATCCAGTCGCAAGAAGACCTTTTTTTGTTGTTGCAACGAACATGGGCGGCCATTCCACAGCGTGATTTGGATGAACTCATTTTGAGTATGCCAAACCGATGTTCTTGTGTTGTTAGTGTTCGCGGTAGAAACACGGATTATTGATTGTTTAAGTTACCCAATAAAATTTTAAAGAAAACTGTTATTTCAGTCTTTTTTTCGAACTTTAATGTTAGTGGTTCAAATGTCAAAAATCCCTTTATTAGGAAAATGGCAAATTTCTTTATTAATGCAAAGGTGACTTGGTTTATCGTTACTGTAGACAAACGAAAACACTTTATTTGATGAATCCTTAAAGAAAATTAAAACACAAAGTACAAATAATTTACATTACAAAAGAGTAAATAGCGTGGAGTGCTTGGTATAGTTTATATTAAAATCATTCTATTACTAGCAACTATCCCACGCTTTTTACTTTTCTGTAATATAAATTGTTTGTACTCAGAAATTATTTTGTCTCTTTTAGATAGCAATAAAAGCGTGTTTTGTTTTAGTTTTTAAACTATTTTCCATTATAACCTTTTCAGTTGACCAGTATACTCGTAGTACTACTGACTCTTAAGAGCCATATATCAATTTTTTTACATCTAAACAGATTTTTGCTTTGCTTTGCTTACATATATGTCAAAATTTTGTAATATGGCTGTGAATACTGTCGCTGTGTCTCGCTGTTTAGCGCGACCTTAACCTTTTGCCGCGACTAAAATCTCCTATCGCCCAAATTCGATTTATTATTGAGGCATTTTTGTAACCATATAAAATTATTATTTTATAAAAAAACTTGCGTTTTTACTTCCTGCCCGGGCAACTAAGTTAAAGTTTCACTCTGACTTTGTTTAAGTGAGCCTTTGCAGTCAAGACCGGTATTTTCCGCCGACTTCCTTAGAAAAACGGCTAGTGCAAGTTTTCCTGCAAGGTGAACAACAATTAACTTTTTATCTGAACACAAACAAAATTGAACAATTTATTTTCAGGTAACTTGCACTTTGACTAAGTATATAAGTAATAATTTAGTTTAATGTATTTATAGTAGATTGTAAAGCTTTTCATTAGTTTTACCTGTTTTGGTGTATGTCTGGAATCAAATCTTGCAAGCTAAATTTAACCCATTTCCCTAGGTATAATTGAGCTGCAATTTTGTCAAAATACGTTTAGATAGGATGACAATGCACACTCTAAGTATAAAAGAATGTTTAAAAATATTTATTTATTATATATTTCAAACTTTATTGCACAAGAAATGTACCTAAGGTGGACTTTGCCTTATATATAAGTGATAAAAACCTTGAAATCTGTGAAAGTAGCCTACAATGCGCCCTTAATGAGATTGTCAATCAGTTAGGTCTTCTGGGTTTAGAATTGTCCGATACCAAATCAAAATATGTTATTTTTAATAGAGGTAGAAGTAGAAAACAGGTTACACTTAAATTAAATAAGAATTCTCTGACATCAACAGACTGTATAAAATACTTAGGCTTTTGGCTCGACAAGTCTCTACTATGGAGTAAACACATTAATGAAATAGCGGAAAGGATGACCAAATTCTTAAATGTATTAAAAATATTAGCAGGATCGGGTTGGGGCGTTCATCCTAAACATTTACGAAGAATGTATATAGCCCTCATAAGAAGTAGAAGTGATTATGGGTGTTATTTTTATGATAGTAGTGCAAAATCTCACCTTGCTAAGTTGGATAGGGTTCAAAACAAAGCTATGCGTATAATAGGCGGCTTTATAAAAAGCTCGCCAATACATGTAATGGAGTCTGAATTGTGCATTCCACCATTATTTGTGAGAAGAAGATACTTAGCCTACAAGTATAGTTTAAAAGCAAACACTTATGAAGTAACTACTGATTTACTTGCACAACTTGTATCTGCTTGTGAAAACCGATATTGGCATAAAAAAAAGAAACCTTTGTTGAGTATGGCTTACAGTCGAACGAAAGAGAGTGACGTTAGAGCCTCTTATCCCCTGGAAATGTACTCGCTGAATGTTTGGGTTACAGGTATAGATGTGATAAACTGTATCAGCCATGAATTGGACTGTGTAAAAAATCCAAAAAGTTCTCTAGATCCTAATTCTTTAAAATATGATGTCATAGAAGAAATTTGTACGAAATATAATAGGACTTGGTCTAAATATTTTACGGATGGATCAAAAGATTCGCGTGGCAGAGGCGCGGCGTACTGCTCTTATGATAAGGAGGATAGACAAATGTTTAAAATAACAACAGAGACATCTATTATGACTGTAGAGCTTCTAGCCATATACAAAGCTATTTTACGTATTCAGAAATTAAGATTAGACAAGAGTGTTATCTTCACAGATAGTAAAAGCGCATTGCAGCATATTGCTCGTTGCGCCTCGGGTAGCAGAGGTGTAACGATAGCATACGAAATACTGCAACTTATACACAATTTTAACATAAATGACTATAAGTTAAAACTGCAGTGGGTACCATCACATGTGGGTATCAAAGGTAACGAGGAGGCTGATAGACTGGCTAAGCTTGCAATAGTAGATGGCTCGAGTTGTTATTTAAAACTCTATTATTCGGAAATTTTAATTCAGTATAAAAAGGAATGTTTTGACATATGGAAAAAATACTTTGACGAAATTTGTATGTTAAAGGGTGTTTGGTATAAAACCATGCAAAAAGAGCCTCCTCGCGTACCTTGGTTCGCAAATGTAGACCTTAGTAGAGAGTACATTGTGGTGCTTCATAGGTTACGTTCTGGCCACTTTCCATGTAACAAGTTTTCACACCTCATGAAGAAATCTGACTCCCCAAATTGTGACGTGTGTGGAACAGTAGAAGATGTGCAGCACTTGTTGGTAGAATGTGCGAAGAATAAGACAGATCGCGAATTCTTAATAAGATTTTTAAATATTAAAACTACAGACGTCGGTGCCTTTCAGTCTTTATTGGCTGAACCCACGTCGGTAGCAGCAAAACTAGTGTGTAAAATGGTGTCCAGTCATCTTTGAATCCGTTTTTTTGTATTATATAATTCCATTTGTGTATGTACATATGTATTAGGGTACGATGGGACTGGCATTACCATTGGTAAAAGTCCCAATTGTTTTTGAGAATAAAAAAAAAAAAAAAAAAAAGGTGGACTTAATGCTAAAAGCATTTTTATGCCCGCCAACCTCAAGGTCATCCTGAAAGAAAGCAATGAGTGCAGGGAAAATTAGATAAAGGCAAATTGTGGTTAAAAACACAAAAAATATTAATAAATATAATAATATCAATAAATAAAAGTAAATATTAAATTAGTTTATAATATACAAAAATCCGTATCAATCAATTAATTAAAATATTGTTAAGTACTGTAAGTATTTTAGTCTCTTATTTTTTGAGGAAAACTATTCTAAAGGTTTTTATTACGAAATAGGCCAGAGGCACACCTAGGGTACTCACTCATTCGCGACTGTCTGCGATTTGGCTATTAAACCAAATACTAAACCTCACTCATTCAACATGATAAAACTAAAACAAACATTTTCTTATTTTAAAGGCTTATTAGGTAGGTTAGTTTATTCCTCAAGCAACCGTCCTTACTCCGAAGGACCTAGCAATTTTAACGATATTATGTCACTAATAGATCCCTCCGTCAAACCACAGCTAATTTGCCTGTCACAGTAAAAATTGAGACAGTAGTTTGAAATGATGTAGTTTATTTTATAATTCACTACTTAACATTGCTGTAACCCGTATAAAGGACACAGTGTTTATGACAACGATTACATACGAAACATTTTATCATTCTTGAAAATACAGTGAATAATTTTTTGCTGTTTTAATAAACCTAAACTCACACATGTACAGCAAGAGTGAGGTCACGGTAATATTATCTATACAGTATTCCATCTTCATATAAACGGACGACGCGCGCGCTATACCTACGCGCTCGGATCTTGGCATGCGCTTGGCATGCTACAGTCGCGAGTGCGCGCAGTGACGAACGGACGGTGTGCTGGTTTTTAATCAGGACCTGCCCGAATTTTAACTAGAAATAAGTGCAAGTAGCTATTTAACATGACAAGTTGAATATATTGTGCTGTTTTTGGATTGTGAATTTTTTATACAATCTCAAAACTAGATAGAAACATTTGAGTTTCTATCTAGTTTTGAGATTGTAAATTTGTTACTTTTTAGGCAGTAGGCAGATGCAATTAAAACGCTGTAGGTAGGCGACAGCGACAGCCCTATCTCATGCTTACGTACCGCGCGGCGGTAGGTACTTATTTTAAAAACACGGCCGAGTTGGAATACTGTATGGATAATATTACCGTGGTGAGGTGCCAGACTTAATGACATTATGGATACGTACAGACAAAAAAACGGTTTAATTAAAAGTGATTGAGATCCCGCGGTGTTGACCCTGACGCACAACTAAGTAATTAATTTCGCTATGTCTGTTCAACAGAGCAGTTCATAGATGTAGACTCGAGGCTTCTTCAATGAAACTCAAAATATTTCATACTATCTGTATTTCAACTCCTAGCAAACTCCTTTAAAGCTAAAATCTTCACCTTAAAACTTACACGTCTTGCTCGCCTTTCAGCTATCTTTAAACAAAACCCTATTGTAAATCACCAACTTTCCAAATATACTTGAATCATACATCTCGCTCGCATATATTCTTTCATTACGTCATAACTATCAGAAATCTCTCCCACATAAATGTTGGAAACTCTTGAACAATAAACTTACCGCGCCTAATTGGACTGTGTACGAGGTGAGCTTAACCGGATTGAACCGGCTGATATCCGGCTTAGTCTGGATATAACTGGTTCAAGGAATTTGTTTGCGGTGCTCTTGACGGACGTTATAATATTGTGGTTTGTTTGAGTGAACAAACCAGGAAATAGCAGGTATTAAAAGGTTTGATTCGTTATGAATTGCTTTGAATTTAATAACTTACAATTGTGAAATCTGTACTAATATGTTATATATAACCTATTGTTGGTTAGTTTCAAAATTCAATCAAAATGTTATTTGAGCACAGTGACAGAAAATTAACTGTAAATTAACTTTTCGACTAACTAAGACGAGTATGAATTTGATGTTTTACAGTCATTGGGGTTAAACTGCCCATAACAAAATCGTACCCGATTAAGGCTTGAAATTAAATTAAATTTGCGGAAAACTTGGTTCTAATGATGTTACCAATAGTGAAATGTTCTCATGTCCTTCCATAATGCGGCATGCAACAAAATAAAAGAAAATTTCAACTTTGTCAAACATTAGTTATTCAAGTCAAGGCAATAATTATTATTAAAAAGTCAACGTGTTCACAAAGCTAATAAAAATGTGTGGTCCTATGTAAATATTAATTATTTAAAAAAAACACTGTTTTAATTCAATTCGAAAACCAGGGCCAGTTACTTCTTAAATTGGTCAGTATAAGATTCTTAATTTATCCAATGTTCTCCTAGTGCTTTCCAAAAGATTGGGATGTTCACACGATATCTAACCCAGATAGCTGTTAATAAATAAAAGTGGAACAACACGGAGCATAGTGTAAGGCAAAGAAAGAATCTAATGCCATTACAGGCATTTACGGGGGGCCATTTTGTTAATGCAACGTGCAGTCGCCCCTGTGGAGGCTATGTAGGGCGTATGTCACAGGCAAAACATGTTTTGTTTGTTGTGAAAAAAAGTGTCGATTTTTGTTTATGCGTATTTTTTGGCAGGAACTAAAACTACCTTTCGCATAGATAACAGTACTTTATGTTACCGTCGTTTCATAAAATTATATGTACATCCTAACATCGTCCAAAATATACGAAAATACTTACCTACTAACAGAAAACATCGTAGCCAAGTGGTCAGCAGCTGTAAAAAAACTATCTTAGTTTTTTTTTTGCATTCCACTAATCTTATAACAGTTTACACAGCTTCGAAATATCGGAATATAGAATCGCATTCAGATTACTCAAACGAGCAAATAGAAATGCGGGGATATAAAGGGGACATTTGTTAATGCAGGCGCATGCTGCATCCCTTATGAAAACGGCTGGGCGGAGCGATGCACAGGCAATGTTGCGAATAATTCATAAAATAAAAGACTTTTTAAAATTAAATTGGTTTCATTTATTACAAATTCTAAGTTTTGTCATGACGAAAATGGCAAAAAAAAAATAACATGAGATTAGACTGGTTATTATTTATTTAATACTGGAAACGTGAATAAATAGGTTCGGCTCAACTCAAATTTTCTTGTGGGTTGATATTAGATTTATTTTAATATACGTATTTGTCGAAAGTCTTGTTGGTGTACTCGTGTATTTTAAATAGCTAAGTTTGAAAAAAAGCAAATGGTAAAAATATATACGATTACGATATGTTTCACCTTACCTTGTCCCTAGCGTCCGATTTGTCACTTGAACAGCGACATGCGACATGAAATAAAAAGCTTTCGGATTAATTCGTATGGTTCTCTGAATAATTTATGGGGGATTACATTATCGCACTAGTTATTTTTTACGGGTTTGCTCGGATTCTCTCTTGTGCGCTTTAGCGGTCATTTTGCGTCGCATAAGGTCTTTTATTGAAAATGGCCGATGTAGTGAAATGTGATGGTGCTAAAGATATTATTTTATTATGTTAATAGAGTCGAAGCATATATTAATGGATTTCAAAGTCAATGAACTGATGAAAATCTGTTTCAAATTTTATTAGAATAGGTTGCAATTTGCACGTTCACACCAAATAACAATTCTGTCGATAACACTAAACGGCCTTCGACAAGGCTTTTACGAACAGTTTATTCGAAAGCAAAGCATCGATAATGGGCACTAAAAAAATAACTATTTCACAGGTGATACTCTCTATTTACACAGTTAGTTTGAATTCAAATAAAATGGACAGGAAAAACTAACGAAAGGCAGGGATGTTACCAACATATCTGTTTTGTTTTATTTTCAGCTATTGGCACTCAGTGCTTTTGTTTCGAGATTTCTAGCATCTTTTAGTTCTTGATTTTATAGCAATGTTACAATACAACTCATAAGCTATTCTTATGTTAGTGACCATAAAAGTTGAAGACAAAACTACTTCAAGATATAGTAAATACGTCATATTTTTTTTCTATCGCACAATTCTTCTTATCTTACCCACTAATTTACGTGTACAAAATATTTTTTGTATTTAAGAATACTCGTATCACCAAGTCTTTTGTTTTTGACAGCCCTAATTCTACCTGCAGAGAGCGGCAAATTAAAAAAAAAGAATTTTGTTTCGCTAAAGCGAGCTTAGCGGAGTGGTTGCGTCGCTTCCATCGAGATAGTTGTTTGTGCTGGCGAAAACTTTTCTAAATAATTCACGTAATCTAGATAAGCTAAATGAACAAGGTTTTATTACATACAATTTAGACGAAATCAGCCTTTGGATGGTGTTAAAATGTTATTTTGTGGATGTTTATTTAATACTGTTTTATAACAGTAAAAACTTTTGATGAAAATAGGATGCTACCAATTCAGTAAAATTGAGTGATTTGGAAATCTTAAACCAAGTTAAGGCAGCGTGGGACAGCATTGAGCGTTTGTAAGAAGACCGCACGACTTTGTTCTTCTTAGAGTATCGTTGTTGTGAGGCCTCATAATTGAGGTGAGACCTGTGCCCAGCAGTGGGAAGTAAATAGGCTGATAAGAGAGAGAGCGATAGTCGATGATAATGCGACTATAAGTATTACTAGAGCGCAAAAAATTGCGACGCGAATTGCCTTTTTATTGGCACACATAAAATCCTCTGGAGAGCACGAGTCAGAACTCTAAGTACAAAACAAGAGATAGATCATTTCTAGTGTATTCGTAAGTATATTATTGTTTTCTTTTAGGCTTATATTGCCACCTCAACCGTTGTTGATCTATTGTGGCAGCCCTTTATGTGTATAGTTCACTGGCATAGCCCCGTTTATTCCAGGAATTTCCAGATTCTTTGGAGAGTGACGTTAGCTATCTCCTCTGGATGCATGATATGTTGCCCGAGTCAGTGGAAGTCTATAGAAATGACATATATTAAACAGTGCAATGGACGATTTGAGGCTATTAATGATTGACGACCACTTTGGATAATGTGTAAGAAGTTGACTGACCAAGAGGTCGCGGGTTCGATCCCCACACTGTTGTACTGTCTGTTTGTACTGGTCTGGGTGCTACATGTATTTATTTAAGTTTATTTGTAATACCACTGTTGATTCTGATATTTGAACACAAGTGCTTAAGCTACTTACCTACCACAAAATCAGATCAATGTATGTGATATTGTTCTATATTTATTATTATTACGATGATGATACATAATGAAAGCTATTGTTGATCAAGCTGTTTATTTTGTGAATTGTCTATTATTGTCTATTATTATCTATTACTATCGAAGTATTTTTGTTTGTCACTCGCTCTGGTTTTGACTCGAAGTTATGTTTTTTGCATGTTACCGTACAATAGTATTATCTTTGTAATTAGAAGTAACTTAGTTACTTAAATACATAAAAATTGTTTTATCCAGATGTAAGTGCGCTCGTTATGTTAATTGTAATTTCTCAGTGAGTGAATTATCTATAATTTTTTTGAGAAAAAAAGTTCTTCTTAAGCCGCAAATCGCGCTACATCGCTCAAATAGGACAACGCCTTTGTCGCACTTCTCACACTTATCGCATTGCTTAGCTCACGTAGAACGACGGGTTACTGTGAAAGCAAGTTATTTAATTAATGAGTCGCAAGTGTTAGACAGAACCAGCTGTCGCCATGTTGTTTTCGCTTCAATTCACTTAGCTCAGAGTTCTCGTGTTCACTATACAGAAGACAGCAAATTGAGCTGTCTATTTTTGTGGCAAAATCGTTCATAATACAACGGAACAAGATGCCGCAGTGTTTAAATTTATGTGGTGAAGTGTGTACATAAGATATAACTAACTTACTCTTAGGTATTAGAGAATATGTTTTGAATTGTATTTCTATATTTTAAGAGGAGGAAATAGAATGTTTATAACTAACTTGTTTGTTTACGAGAGATCATTTACTCTTTATATCTTTAAATTACTAAATTTGGTTTAATGTCAAATATTTCATCATAATTTTAGTCACAAGCTTGTACAAATTCCTATCAAAATTGATATCTTACATCACAATTCGAACATTTACTATGAAATGCCACATCTTCTTTTTTTTTTAAAAAAAACCTTGATCTTGTTGGTAAAGCATTCGCCACTATGTTTTATCATGCACCTTCTCCTCGACTTCCTGTTATTCATGACTCCAACTTTCTCCTTCAGTTATTTAATGCAATTCCTCCTTTGTCTTCTTCTTTAACCTTCTATGTTGCCTTCTAACAAAATATTTATAAAGGAATCCCACATTTACTTTTATTGTTACACCCCCGAAGAAAAAGAGGTTTATTTGATAAGTTTACATAAAATGTTGTTAAAGATGTATTAATTTCGAAAGGATATTATAAAATAGATGATTATATAAATGACAAACATATATGGAAATGTTTAAATGCAAACAATCACAATTATTGTAAATCAATTTTGAAAAGAGGCAAAGACAATAGTGACTGAGTTTCTTGCGCCGCTTCTTCTCAGCACTGACCCAAATTGTCCCGAGAAGGTAGGGTTAATTTATATGTTGGGACGAGTAAAAGTGCTAGTTGTTAGCCTACTTACAGAAATAAATGGATTTTATTGGATTTTTACAAACTTACAATCAAAAGTATGACCCCTAAGTCTGTTTGTGTGTATATGTGTTTTTGTATGTGTCGGCCTGTAGCATCGCAGTTCCCGAAAGGATGGACCGATTTTGAAAGCGCTTTTTTCATTCAAAAGATAATTCAATCACGATAGTTCTTAGCTATGGCTGGTCAGGCCGTCCAGCCATTAAATCTCACCAGCTATTTTCCTGGCTCACTCATGGTAATTTTAAAGGTATTTTTTAAAAGCATTCTGTCGTTTTATGACACAAACAGTTATTTTTTTTCTATTTCGTCGTAACTTTTTATAGAACCTAAACAACGCATTCTGTTTTGTTTGACCAAAACATTTTTGCGCGCGCGTTGCAATCAGCGTTTAAACCTTTTAAAAAATATTTGCGCTACTTTTTAGTTTCAGTATTCTGAATGGTAGGTGAATATCACATAAATCACCCTGGAGCCCATGCAAAAATGTTGTTCATATTGTGTTTTGTTTTCGGATCAGTGCGTTGGCACTGGATGATTTACGAGAATGTATTACGAATGTATGCTTTAAAAGCATATTTGGCAAAGAGAAACGTTTGATGAACTCATGTTAAATTCACGTAAATATCGGTATAAATCGGCAAAACTGAGCACTCAATTTTATGTGGTTGCTTTTCATGCGTACGAGTATTTTTTGGAATCTAACAAGAGAAGTTGATTGTGCATTCAATAACCATAACTTTTTTTTACTGGTAAGGGGTTAAATTTATGTGCCAAGTAGAGTCTTGAATCAATGTGTTCAGTAATTAAATGTGGTTTGACTCCTCATTCAATATATTTTAGTAAAATGTGTTTATTTTAATATACCTCTAATAAAAAACATGTTTTAAGATGAAAATACCAAAAACACTTTAAAACTACAAACGGCAAGTGTAAAAGAAGCCGCGCTTAGAAGAAACAAACACGATCATTTGTAGACACCTACACTTTAATACTACGGTTGCTACGGTGCTACAAGACTACGGCGCTTCGTAGCTTCCTTAAGCTCTGTTTGAGAGCTACGCGCCTAAACTCAAAGACGTGAAACGCAACGGAAAAAGGTGTGTTTTTTAAATGCGGACAAAACCAACCGATACCAGTTATGAATGTGATCAGGAGGCCTATTACGAAAAATGAAATCGTCAAAACGATAACGATAACGCTGTCTTCAGTTCAACTAAATCATTTTGACAGATTTTGATTTTCTTAATATGCACCTCCAGTCCATTACGACACAAGCTAAACTTCAAATGTAAGAAAGGAAAATTGGGTTAGCATTTGATATTTTAAGTACCTGTATGGTATTTTTTACATTACACCAGGTTCTAAGGCACAGTAACGCAATAAAATCGATGACTTTACTCCATAAATCACACCTAATTAAACTTTCAGTTCATTGTATTACAATGACCGACTTTCATGTAACTAGCACAATACAAAATTAATACATTATACCACCGCCATAGCGTTTCATCACCAAACTTCGGTAGCGCGAAATTAATAACTAGCTAGCATTATTATTAGATCCGTGGATCGCTAAGTGTAGTGGAAGTTTGAACCAGTTCCTAGTAATATGACGACAGATTCCTGTGGGAGTTGGAACAAAACGGCCGGCTAACGTTAGACACACTTAGGTTTATGATAAATAAATAAAATTAAATAAATATTTCACAACAATCACACCAATTTTCGGCTTCGGGGCTTGTGTTATGGGTACTAGACAACGAATAAACATACTTAAATACTTTTTTGTAAATAAATACATATTAAACATAGAAAACACCCATAACTATGAAGTTATTACCATCACTTTTACGTCACTTATTTCATTCTGCATACAAAACTCAGCATCAAATGCAAAGTCAAGCATAAAAAACTCAAACGGTTTTTTGGTGTCTGGTTTGTAGATGATTGGAAAAAAATTGTATACGTATTTTTTCAAATTTTTGTTAATAGTACAAGAATTTCGGTGGTAGATTGATTTAAATATCACGACTGCGTACGTTTTTTTTCGCAGCTGTAACGTTTCCCTCATTTCGTAAGTTTAAGCTATGTTTTGGATTATTTAAAAAAAACGTATCTTATATTATTTGTTATCATACTGACGATGGACTAATTAAATTTCGTTTTCTTTGACCCTGTCATCATCCCTAATGTAGTGATCAAATTGCTCAAGTATGACCCAGAGGTTGGGCTTCACTGACATTATTGTTACAAAAATTGTTGTGGCGGATTGCAATTTAAAGAGCTGATTTAAATAATATTCTTTCAACTGAATTTTTCTATTAGGAATAAAAGATTTTGTTACTAAAATTTTTTTCATTCATCATATTTTTCATTTATCAAATTTTCTTGCTTCAGTAGAATACATAAACATTAAATATATTAAATTAGGTCATAAGTTTGCAAAATTTAGACTGTGTAATTGTCTTATTGAAATAAATTATTATTATATTGTTGACCGATACTAATACAATTGAAAAAATGAATACAAAAAAGCATTCTTAGCAGTCGCGTTTATAATATAACAGTGTAAAAATGCAGAAACATAAAAATAGTTACGTAATCTATTACAAAGTATGGCCTTGCTGTTATATTTGGTCTCTATTTCTGTCCCCGCTCGCAAGCTTAGATCCGAGCGACGCTAAACAAAGACTTTGCTTGTGGAACTTACTTATTTTAGTTGGAAACATGTAATTGGCTTCGAATAACTAAATTGGTAAATTAGCGGCAATTTTATGCATTTGATTGTTTATAAAAGGTATTTGCATCGCCTAAGGTCGTTCATAATACTTCAATTTTCATTTATTTTTAGAATCAAGCACGATTTTGTCAGCAGCTATGCCCAGAAAACTTTAACGTGGTAATCATTTGTTTAATTATACACACGAATTATTATAACATGTGTACCTAGGTAAGATTAGATTTTGTCTTAGTCTCTAGTTTCACAAATACAACCGCTAGTTAATTAGTTGATTGTCACACGTCACGTTAGTAATTGTCGCCAATTCCAAACACTTCCCAAGTAGGCTTTTACGAATAAACCTAAAATGACGCTTGTCATAATTAGGGCTTGAGTAAAGCGCTGTGAAGACGAAGGGGCACGACAGATATAGATAAAGATAAATAGAAAATCGTATTATAATGTGAAACATCTGGTGATCTTCTGTCGCCCGACCAGTACTCCGTATGTAAATATTAAAATGGGTTTGCAGTGGGTGAGCACGAACATTATCGTAACGTATTCGTGTCGTCCAAACGTCAGAAACTGACAGTTTCTCCATACAAATTGACAAGTAAACGATAGGTTAACGCTACGAATACGTTACGATAGTTGTTCGTGCTCACCCCACAGCTATTGTAAAATAATAAAAATAATGTACATGGAGAAAATCGATGTTTATTGTTTGGGAATTTTGAGTGAAGTAACAAGTACAATATTAAAAAGAATTAATCAAAAATAATTCATAAATATTATGTACTAAGAAGTTTAGATTACAGAAATGACCAGTATTATTGTTATTACAACATGAAGGCTGTCCGGCTCGGGTGACCAGCGAATTCGGCGTCTGACTAAAGGGTATTTATTAGTCTTCGTAACTTCATGATTATTATGACCTACCCGTTCTGTACTCAACTCCTTGAGGTGTTGTTACTCAGACTAAATGACATGATTTCCTAAGCGTCTCAAACTGATACTACTTATATCCGCCATCATTGAGCTCCACCAAGATTGACAGCTGACATCTATTTCGCGCCCTCACGCGAAACGTCACGCCTGATCGCGCTGGGGCAAAGCCTTAAACCTGCCATCATCATTCAAGCACACACTCAAATAACCCGAAACAACACACCACACTAACTCCATGCATTCGAACGCGTACATTTCGCGCACATCAATCTCTCGACACCTAACGATAAAGGCCTATTCTGGCATGAACCCGCCATTATTCACGCGAGTGTCACGCGCCTCACCCGAACAGGTGTGACAAGCGCGCAAAATATACGGTGCGAAGTCGCTTTCAAAGTCAAAATGCGCGTCGAGTCATGCAGTGTTTTTGTAGCGTTGATCTATGGCACTGTCAACGGTGTTTTAGGCCTGTGCTGTGTAAAGTTGATGATATAACACACGGTACTGCTCGCCAGTTGTTTGACTTAACTTAGCTTAACACTTTAAGTGTATGCGCTATGCCTAATATCTTTGGGTCTTCAGTTGGACTTGATTAGCCACGCTTCAGACTGCGCAGAAGAGTTTTTACATTCATCGTTGAATAGTGAGGATTAAAATAAGGCACGCTACAATTAAACAATGAAGTTTAAGTTTAGCGTCGGTGTACTTGCACAGTGGGGTGAGCACGAACCACTATCGTAACGTATTTGTAGCGTTTAGCCATCATGTCGTTTGGACGACACGAATACGTTACGAGTATGTTCGTGCTCACCCCACAGGTAAGAACATTCTCATTGACGTAGAGTTCCGTTAATTTCGGCAGAAACAACATTTTTGGTGCAAAAAGTAGAGCCATGCACCTGTAGTATACTAACAGAATGGCCCATGACTTACCCTGTGTAGTGTATGATGCTTTCGAATATCGACCGAGGTACAGATCTTATTATATCTCTGGTCGAGGTTAGGATATTGCCCCCTGGTTGAAGTCATGACATGGATAGCAGGCTCTTAAATGCCTCTTTCAACATAGGGTACGGTAGTACACAGGCATACGGTTAGTTTATTAAGCAACTCCTACAATCAGCTTGACGAGTACACTAATACCCTACAACATTTTAGGCAAACACAACATCACGTCTAATAGTGCGAATAAGCTGAACACTTTGCAAAACCGTTACGAGGGATATTATTAAACTTTACATGATTTTCCCTATCCACTTATCCAAACAAATTACCACGTCTGATTCCCAAGATTATCTAAACTTCCTAAAGCTACAAAGTTAACTTTCACACAATGTGACAATGCTATCGGATATTCGGCTCACGGCGGGAGCGTGAATGGTGTTGTTTGTAGGTATAAATATCGATAGTCTATCTATAATAAGTGTGTCAGTATATTTATTAATAGAAAATGCACCAAAAAAGTACCTTTTCATCCCACCATCTCGGAAAGAGTCATTTTGCTCTTCAATATCTGAGTGAAAAAGCCGTTTTTATGCACTAGAGGTTAAAGTAAATTTGAATTTAGAACATCGTGTGCACCAAGTTTGTGAATTAAAAAAATCATTAAACCTATTTATTGCTACCTCTATGGTGCCGAATATATCATACAACATTTTTTTAATTTGTTAAAAACTCAAACTCGGAACCTTCTTGTTGTTCTTTTTTCAATTTGCTTTGTTGGCGGTTCTTTACGCGGCATTTTTTCATGTCATTGTTAAACCTTATATTAAAAACAAGAAACTTGAAAACAAGTGAAAAAACTAAAATGAGTGATTCTAGCGACGAGGAAGTTTGTTTGACGCCAACAGAATTGACTGAAACTGTTAATAATGCGCAAATGATCTTTCTCCCTCAACAATCACGCGAGAAGTATTTAAAACAGTACGTTATGTTCAACACGTGGCGACTAGCAAAAGGAGCCAAAACTTTCTCAGAAAACGTTTTGCTGGCATATTTTATAGAATTATCCGAGAACAAGAAAGCAAGCACTCGAAAAACAGTACACAAGTGACTAACACCAATATTACAGTACCCAACAAAAATATTACACTCAATTTAAATAACTGTAGCAACGTTACTTTAATTTTTTATTAATTATACCTAAGTATTATCTTGTTATAATTTAAAGATTAATCTGTAATACTTACCTGTCATAATGTAGTAGTTAATACCTAAACTGAAATAAAAGTAGCTATCTTGTGATTGTCAACGGTTTTATTTGCATTTAGTCATTTCCTCGCTGAGGTGGAATGAAAAGTTACGTGTTGCACTCGAGTGCAAAGATTTTTTCACCTCGTGCTCTTTTGATTCCCTCGCTTGCTCGGTCATCAAAATTGAACACGCGGTTAAAAAGCAACTTTGCACTCTTGTATAACAAATAACTATTTCATCCCATCTATTCTAAAAAGACGATTTTGGTCGCCTTTAAGTGCGCCCAAAGGTGATGCTTCTAAGCGACATAGGTACTATTACTCTACTCTTTGCCACAGACTGTCCAGCGGGCAGAAATGAGATTTTGGTCCTCTTTATTGAAATAAGTGCGACCAAAAATTCTTTTGCTCGCACTTATTGAATTTGGAACATCTTAGAGTTTCCCGCCGAACGCAAGAGACTGGCTGGTTAGACGGCACGTCCGTCGACCATCGCCCCGCCGCCGCCGCTGGCAACTGAGTAAAAAAAAAAACGCGCGAACTACGGCCCGCGTTTTCATAAATTTTCACATTCAAGTTCTTGGTTTTGATAAATTATATTCTCATAGAGGGTGATGAAAAGTAGAGTGTATCATTTGGACGCAAATATATTTTTGGCTCGGGCGACGTACTTTGAATCCCTCGCTTCGTTCAGGATTCTACTTTAGAATCCCTCACTTCGCTCTGGATTCAAAAAAGCGCCCTCGCCGTAAAAATATTATTTTGCTTCCTCATTATACAATCTACTATTTCATCCCACCATCTCGGAAAGAGTATTTTTGCTCTTCAATATCTGTGTGCAAAAGCCGTTTTTACTCTCTAGAGGTTATCCTCTAGTAAATTGAATTTAGAACATCGTGTGATGCCGAATATATCCGACAACTTTTTTTTTTAATTTGTTAAAAACTCGGACTCGAACCTTCTTGATGTTCTTTTTTCAATTTGCTTTGTAGGCGGTTCTTTACGCGGCTTTGTTTTCACGTCATTGTTAAAAAACTAAAATGAGTAATTCTAGCGACGAGGAAGTTTGTTTGTACAAACTTGAACTAAATATTACACTCAATTAAAATAACTGTAGGAACGTTACTTTTAATTTTTCTTAATTATACCTAAGTTTTATTTTGTTATAATTTAAATATTTTTCTGTAATACTTACCTATCATAATGTAGTAGTTAATACCTAATCTGCAACAAAAGTACCTATCTTGTGGTTTTAAACGTTTTTTTTTTTGCATTTAATGATTTCCTCGCTGAGGTGGAATGAAAAGTTACAACAACAAGTGAGTAAAAATTACAACCACAGACTTTTTGGTGCATGCCTTTTTTGACATGTTTTTTTTTGTTTTAATGGATATATTATTAATTACCCCGCGTTAAATGACGCTCTTTAGTAAAAAAATATTAGTACAAGATTTAAAAATTATGAAAATTAAATAAGTGAAATATGTTGTTTAATTTAACTTCAGAAACTGGACACGACGACTAAAAGTAGGATAATGTTTGATAACTTCGAATTATTATTGTTTATTAATATCGTAGGTACGAGTATATTCACTGTTTTATCACTGGACTAAAGGACTCATGTCCAGCTTATCTACCAGGCATTTGTGGGTATCGATAACTTCAACATCGATAGTGTTGCAGCTCTAGGCGGGAACAATCTTGGCCCTCTGACACTCGGAGGGTGTCTTATTGGCTCTCTTGTCTCTCTTCGAGCGCGCACGAACGGCCGTGTGAGCCTCTTCAGTAGAAGAAAGACACCTGATTTTCAATAGAAAACCACAAGTGCATTCGGTATAGTAATGAAATAGTGTTAACTAGCGGTACCCCGCTTCTTCGCCTGCGAAGATAAAATGTTCGTTACAACCTGTGTTATGAAAATTAAATAAAGCTTGCAGCATTTACGGACAGCTCATATTTTTAATGCGTTAAGAATGTTAGATTTTTTTTAATCAGTTGAGTAGTTATTTAACAGTATGTGTTTCTTTTTTTGGGACATCACAGACACAAAACAAAAAAAAAAAACATAAATACAGAACATTTTAATCTTTTTTGTGCAGGAAATTTTCTAACTTTTGACATGACATATTTATAACTCCACCAATCCATTATTTTGACCAACCATTGGTCTTTATAGTTTGGAAATATACTAAAGTAACTTCCCGCTACTGGCTTCGTTCACGTGTATTCGGTTCTCTAGTATATCAAACAAAATATAGCCTACTAGACGACAAGACATTGTCCTACTCGTTGTTTTTAGTGAAAAAAGTAAGTGACTTACCAAGATTCCTGTTTTATCCCAAGGGAGCATTTAATCGGAATAAAAAGTATTCTATCACCCAACTCAGCTCATACCCTGTCTGTATAACGAATTTTATCAAAATCCGTTCAGTAGTTTCAGCGTGATTGACATACAAACGTCCAAACATTTTTTTACATTTATGATAATAATAATAATAAAATCTTTTATGCTTACATAACTAACTTTCAATGAGGTGCTTGTGTCGCAGTGGTTGCAGCGCTTTGGTAGTGATACCAAAAGTTAAGCAACCTTGGACGCGGTCATGTTTGGGAAGGGTGACCATTCTGACTATTTAAGTGACGTCTATTTACAAGCATCTCCGTGCTTCGGAACGCACGTTAAGCTGTTGGTCCCGGTTAATATCGATAGATATTAGTCGTTAAGCCTAGTCAGAGGCCCTCGGGCGTTTTAATAACATCTGACGGTAAGGTTGGTCACTTATCTTACACACACCCCTCCACCAATCCGTACTGAGCCCGCGTGGTGGAGTATGGCCCGGACCACCTCATAGTTGAGGTGAGGCCTGTGCCCAGCAGTGAGACTTATATAGGCTGATGAGATGAACTAACATTCAATGAAACAAACTAACATAGCACATAACAAAGCAATTGCATGTGGCTCAGCTTGTGCAGACTTGGGATATGATCCCAAACAGCGCTGGTTTTCAGCTACACCCATCTCACCATAGATATTAGTGTGATTGACGTTATTATTAAGCACGGCTTGAAACTCTTAATTTTTTAAAGTAAACTCACACGTAGTCCACTTCTACTAATATAACTTTACCTGCAGGTCTCAGAGTCATACATCTCACCCATCCCTCCCCAGGTAATCAGATTGCCGGCGGATGACGCTCGCACATGAGTAAATGGTCCCGATTTGCATACCTAATACAGCTAAGTGCACTTTTGAATGCGCCATTTTGTTGCCGGATTCGGTTCACTAGATGAGACGTACTTCAGGGGAGAGCGTTTGAAGTGCTTAGTGACGTCCCCGTTTCTACCAGAGGAAAGAATTAAGTTCATATAGGTGAGGTAGATAGAATTAATATCTTTTATTAAGGAAGCCTGTTAAAATGAAATAAATAAATCTTTAATCAGACTTGGATAAAAAAAAATAAGTATCACTTGTAAACGTCATGTTTGAAATAGATATTAAGAACATGATACTTATTTTTTATTCGACTGTGGCGAAGCAAAAAGGAAGGTTATGATTCTGACATCTTTTCCCTCATATCTTCTAAGCATCATATTTTGCCAAATGAGGTGTAATTAGATGCGCCTAAGCTGCCCGCTGGTTATAGGCAATATATATTGCAATAGGCAAGGCGAAAGATTTTGAAATCCTCTTCCGTAATGCAGATAACCATGTACTGTTTACAACAAAACCTTTATTTCGGTAATAAATTTAAGATTTTGGAAATTTAAAGCCATTTTTATAATCATTTTTAAATATTGCGCGAAAACAGCTCGCCGTGTCATGGCGTCGTATGTGACGTCATACTTACGTAAACGTGAAATTTGTTTACGCGCAGCTAGACAGCAAAGTAAACAAACACTACGTATTTTTTGTGTTAAAAATGAATTCTAAAGTTTATAAGTGGTGTGCAGTGCCTCAGTGCAAAAATACATGAATAACGACACCCAACAAGGTGTTTGTACATGTCCCATACAAGAAAATAGTAAGAGATAAATGGTTAAAGCTTACACGGCGAAACCCGAACGATGTAAAGACAAATTCGCCACTTTATTTCTGTGAAGATCACTTTGATGTGAGTATGTTATCATGTATTGATAGATTTTTAATTTATTATAATGTTTGTTTGACGTGAAATACTTGAAAGTAGAGGCTATGGAATAACTAGTCATTTCTTGAGGTTATGTTTGTGTTAGTCTTGGTTATCATTCTTATTATCAATTCTAATTGTTAACTTTGCATTTTTCAGTTGCCAAATGACATGGAAAATTTTATGGAATACCACGTGATGGGGTCGGTATCGCAAGTACGTATGAAACCAGGATGTATGCCCACAAAATTTACTTGCCAACCAGACAGGAAAACACACACATCTAACACAACGGAGCGACCCTATATAGCTAAAAAACGAAGGATGATGATTCTTGGAGAGTGTGAAAAGCAATTTGAAGAAAGTACTATAGTTGAAGGGCCATCAAGTTCAAAAGAAATTGCATCTTGTAGTTCAGGTATAGTTTACTAACTTATTTATTAGAATGTTAATTCAGTTACTGCACTTAGGACTCATCGCAAAACAACATAAAGAAAATATAATCTTTACTTCTCCATTAATTGAGATCAAAAAGACATACATATTTTCTGACATACAGATGCTATTGTTTTTTCTTCTAGTTCAGTAATAAAGAGGTTTTTAATACTTAAACAAGCCGCATCCCTTTGTACAAATCTCAAGAAATGATCAATGTTTGAGGTTCATTCTTTTATACTGGCTATAAAACTTCATAGATTTTTTTGTAACCTTGTAATTTTCTATTTGTTTTCATAATTATAACATTGCACTTCAATAACAAAACATTTGTTTTACAGTTGAGCAGATTGTTGAAGAAGTTCCCCAATTAGTACCACCAAGAATGTTGCATAAAGCAATTCAAGTACACATATGTAAAACATTTAGAAGTAAAGCTAACCAAACGAAAGTTAATTTGGTGAATCAGATGACCTCACCCTTGAAGCCGTATTTACATTCTGTTTCTACATCACCATTTAAAATCAAACATGATGTTAATAGTAACCCATCAAGGCCAAGTATAAATGTTTTGAGTAAAATACCTGAAGACCTGAAATAATAGAAATTAATTAGAAAAAATACATACATACTGTCAAATCAAACATGTTTATTTTTGAATGTAGGCTTATTTAGAAGTCAAAAATTTTGTGTGTCAATAAGTCTAAAACTACTCATATTTAGGTGTTTCGAAGTTATACAAATTTTCTCGTTTTGTTAGTTAATAACTGGTGTAGCAAACATACCTATACTGTAAGGGAGCTAAACTCAAAAACAAAGAAAAGTTTGTTGTAAAAATAACCTATAAAAGTAAAACAAAATAAACTTCTACGAGTTTAAAACGAGTCTGATAGCTACTTAGTCATATTTGTATCTAGTGTTAAAGAAAAATACAAATAAAATATACTTACAAAGAAGTTTTCACATTTCTAAATTCGGAAGAGCAAAATTCTTTATTTGTTGCAAGGAACTCGCCAAACATCAATAAATCGATCCTGGGCTGTGCACTGTTTGCCTTAACAAAGCCTGGTTCCATTGTTATAGATAAATTCGCAAAAACAAATATAATATCAATCGTAACGCGCAATCAGTATGTAAGGTAATCAAAACACAGTGATGCTTACATAAGTATGACGTTTTGCGCTCTGATTGGTGTTTCAGTCAAAATGGCCGATTGTAGTATTTTACTCTTTTATTTTATTGAAAATCTTATTAATCTCAATTTTTTAAATAAAACTAAATCAGTTTTTTAAATCCTTTGAATGTGTATTTTCCTCTAAAGTCATTAAATCTTTGATAATGTCATACTGTCGACACGCCTATTGATTGCATGTGGCGCCCTCTGCAGCACACATATTGGAACAATATTTATAAATATAATAAACTAGTGTAACCCGCAGACGTTGTCCTGTCCGTTTACCGTTATATATTTTTTTCTACGAACCATCTTCGTTCTTCAAGAAACATTATAAAAAAAAATTGTAAAATCCTTACCTACTCTTAAGATTTACGCTTACCACCTACATTACACAACGATGAGGCATAACATGGCATGGAAATTACTTTTTAACCCCTGACGAAAAAAAAGTGTGTGTCTATCTGTGGTATCGTAACTTCCGAACAGGTGGACCGATTTCTGATGATGCGATTGCTTCATTCGAATGGTTAAAATCTGTTTTCCTGGCTGATGTCAAGGGTAAATGTTAATCGTGTTACAATTTTTAATGTCTAAACTAACTTCCTTCAACTTTCTACCCGCTCCATGCCTTCCCAAGCTTCAAAGTGTTAATCTTACCTTCTACCCTCGAAGGAACTTTTAAGCTCGCATGTAATGTCTGCGCTCAGTCACAACTGCGCTGTTAATTCCCGCTTCTTACTGCTGGCGCTTAGGACATCAGCGCTAGAGACGGAGCGTTGCCATAAAGGTCATGGCGCACTAAATCGGCATCGCCCCTACCCAGCAATCAACATGTCATTTAAATTAGAGCATAAAGTTGATGGGCATACAATATTTTTGGCAATAGTAATATGAAAAAAAAAAATGGTTGCCTGTAAAGTCGGTACGGGCGAAAGTTTTACGTGACAACGACTTAGAGTGGTAAAATAATTTTAATGTGAATATTCATTCGTATAACATGAACCGGTGTGTATGCCTATCTCTCTCACTCTCTCTCTCTCTCGCTCTGTCTCTCTCGCTCTTAGGCGGGTTCACTGTGCTCGAGTGGAAGGGACGCGTGCCTTTCACTTTTTATGTCTGTCTCACTCGCTCTTAGGCGGGCTAACCATGCCCGAGTCGAAGGGACGCGTGCCTCTCACTCGCTCTCATTGTGAGCGTGGAACGTGAGCGGAGCGTAACGCAGTTTCTTGAAGTGTCACCCGGCAAACCAATTTATAAGACGTTTTCACGTCAAAAGCCAACGGCGTGCAGTGAACGCGCTGGCCGCTACTAAACAAATCATACTGCAGCTCGCATTCTTACAGTGCACTAACGGCGTGCTTCCTACGCGCCGACTCCGAGTGGCCAGAAAAACAACAATATAACGTCGCCGCGACGGCATACTGAAAATGACCTATGCGTTTAATCACAAGCGCTCTTCGTAGCAAAAAGTACCTTTTGTAAACAGGGTCTCGTACTCTGTAGTAAGTAGTAGTACTGAAATTGTTTTATGAGTTAGTTGATTATAGATCATGGAGATTGAACCACCTGTTTTTTATTATATATCCCTTCAGTCACGCGTGTTATCATACTGAGGAACTTGCTTACAAATAATAAATCTGTCTCGGAGGATTGCGGTGCAGTGTGCAGTGTGTGTAATCGCCCATGTGAGAAAGTGTCGTTTTGTTACGATTGCAAGTTAGTATCTTGAAGTTTCAACTGGTTTCATTGAGGTATTTTGCAGCATCTGTTGCATGTATTCTCTTTTCAGATCTGAATGACAAATGTTAAACACCTTACATTCATATTGTAAATATTTTTTGATTCAATAAATCTAGGTTATAGATTTTATCTTATACCTATCATTTATTTTAATGTAGCTTTTCGCCAGCTGCTTCGCCTGCGTGGAATTTGGTTCTCTAATAATTAAACATGTAAACCTTTCTCTTGAATCACCCTATATATATAAAAAAACTGCATTGAAATCAGTTGAATAGTTTTAAAGATCTAAGCATACATACATTCATATTACAGACATAAGGACAGACGTGGGAAGCGACTTCGCTTTATACTATGTATTAAATATACAGATTGAATTGTTATGTTTGATCTTGCAGCAATTTTTTTATAATTTAATCGCATCATCTATTTTCGTACCCCGCATAAATATTATGCATCCCATGGCAAATGTTCTTCGCTATTTGACTTACTTTCAAACTACGAGTATATCTGTACTACGAGTGCAAGTTTGTCGTAGCACACTTTGCTACGAATACTACTCAATGCACTTCGCGAAATCGCTACGAAACTTCGTAGCTTATTGTGACTACGGCGTATTGGTTTTATTACAAGGGAGTGGTTTAATATTATATAGCGCTTTTTGTGAATTGTTCAAGGTGAATTGTCTTACCACTTACACGTCCGCCTTGTTTTTCTTTACTTACTTGTAGATTAACTGTAGTTCTTTAAAGGAAGCAGGTTTAAATAGATGATTCTAGTCTCAAGAAAGAAACCCAAATTATCGTGTTTGCAGTTAAAACATGAATATTATTGCAAGAACCCTTTCAAGTATTTCAACGCAAAGTACTTACATCACGTCATCTTTGACTGAACAATGGCGTTATATATGTGCGTATTATAAAAATACCATCAAGATACACGTACTCAATCTAATCCTACCATGGGAATTTCCCAGATCGTGTTCAAAAGTGCACTTAACGGCATCACGCATGCAAATGCTGTTCGATAGAGAGGTAATCAGCTTATCCTGGAACAGTTGATGTATACCTAGGTTGATGATAGGTAGAACCAATAAGGTGGCTGACATGAGTATCATAGGTGACATTATTGAAGTGTTTTTTTCCCTTCTTAAGTTCGTATTGTACGCGTATTACTTGCCTGTAACTGTAGTGACGCTGGATTCCAACTCATAATAATTATGAAATACAGTACGTCAATTTGACGACTGCATTGTTGTAATGGTTAAAAAGTTGACTATTAACCAAGAGGTCGCGGGTTCGATCCCCGCACTGTACGAACATTTGTGTGCATAAACATGTTTGTTTGTACTGGTCTGGGTGTTATATGTATTTATTTAAATTTATTTGTAATACCACTGTTGATTCTGATATCTGTAACACAAGTGCTTTAGCTACTTACGACTTAGTTGTATATTTAAAAATTTGAATACAATTTAGGGCAATGAGGAACATTAATGTTATAAACAAAACTCTTATTTAATTATTTCACTTTTTTTCCATTATCCTTAACTTTTATGAAAAAAAAAATTTTGGGTTTCTTAATCTAGCATTAATTTAAATACGAGAAATTGACCATTTTCCCGATACTGTTTAGAAATTTTGATCAGAAAGCTGTAAACAGATGATTATTTAAATCACAGGTTGGCAAGCTCCTGTAAAGTTGACTTTAATGATTTGTTTGAGTTTAAGCTGGATTCCCACCCTCTCAAGGGTCCATTAGCGTTGTTATTGTAACGCATATAGCCTCGCTACTTAACTTTTATTAAGGGCAAATGTTAATTAGCCAAATCTAATGTAAATCCCTTATTTTGCGTACGGTCGGCTTGAGTGTCTTGGGTTTAGAATACATTTTCTAGACGTAAATCCGTCTAAAAAATCTCTAATAATACGTATTTTTTTCAATTACAACGATTGCTAGTCATACGTAGGTAATACGTGGTTTGGTGTTGTGAATGTAAAAGCTTATATTCTATCAGCAAGGTCATCAATATAAGCTTTGATGATCTTTTGACATTATTGGGTTCTAAATTAATGCTGTTTCTTATCAATGTAACTTTTCTAGTCAAGTACACTTGTAAACGGCCAAATATTCGTAACGCATTCAACGTGTTAATAAACCGTCAACTCGATTAAGCTTTCTCTAGCACACTGAATGCTTTGTTTTGTGTTATACTCGTAGATAGATGCATTCGCTGTCGAGAGTCAATATTGAGTTCGAAACTCAATAAGACAAAGCAGATGTTACTTGTTTATGACATGAAGTTGGGAGGCGAAGAGCACTCGTCCAATATAAAATATTATAGCTAGCAATAAATACGAGTTTATTTTAAGAATCGTAAAATAAGCACTAAAACAGGGTAAGTAAAATACTTGGGCTCTGAACTCGACATAATGGGAGGAAAAACATAAAAAGCGCCGTCATTTTCGCTTGATTGACTCGCTTTTGACGTTTTAATATAATAGGTCGTTGTGTCTGATTTCCAAGGTCTTCGCTGGTCGAATGACGTAACGCTTTACATAATGCTGTTGAGCTGTCCCTCTACACTTTCGCTTATAGGAATTTCAGCAAAATGTTGAGGCTACCACAATGTTCAGTAAAGTTTTAATATTGTACTAGCGGCCGCCCGCGACTTCGTCCGCGTGGTTAAGTTTTCTTCAAAAGTAGCACCACCTATCGGTAAGCTTTGAGTTGATACTTTACCTTCCAAGTAATGTTGAGTCAAATAAAAAAAGTCCCATTAAAATCGGTTTAGTAGATTCTGAGATTCAATTTCCTGCCTGCCCCCTAAGTTCATCGGCGTGATTATTTATATCCCAGTTTACTCTCCAGGTGATACTGAGTCAAATAAAAAAAGTCCCGTCAAAATCGGTCCAGTAGATTCTGAGATTAGCCCGGACAAACAGACAGACAGACAGACAGACAGACAGACAAAATTTTTAAAAATTGTTGTTTTGGCTTCTATTACGGTAATTAAGACCCCCTGTAACAATTTTTCATAAAAATCTTCAATGTACAGAAATCGATCTTTTACAGTCTTATTATATGTATAGATATAGATTGTTAAATCAATAATATTGTTGTCAGTACAAATAATGAAGTCTAAAAAAAAACTGAAATACATTTTCAGCTCTTACAATCAGTTGCAGAGACAGATTTAAATGGCAATTAGATCGCTTTACGAGTAAAATGTCAAATTAATGATCGTTATTTGCTTCGGATTACCAATGACATTCTTGGTGACTTATGTTCTATCTGAAATGGTAATTAGTAATCAAACGAACTTAAGTTAAGTTTTGATTCTAATTAAACTTCGTGTGTCAAATTACATTACATTACATTATTTAGCACTTTTTGTACTTTTGAATACTATCTGGGAAATTCCCATGATATGATTAGATCGATAACTCGAACCTTGACGGTATTTTAATAACACTTACATGTATCACGCCATTGTTCTAACATACATGATGTGACGTGAGTACTTAACTTTAAAACACTTGAAAGGGTTCTAGCAATAATATTCTTTTATAAGCGCGCAGCGAGCTTGGAAGGAGGAGCATGACCGGATATTTAGGTTTTTGAGATATTGGTAGGTCTAACGGTGTCACTAAGATAGCAACAACTTACTTACAACTTACTTAGCTGCAAAAAAATAATGTTATCGTCTCTGGTTGACACACAAAGTATAATTATATACCTTCCTGCCTACTACCTTACAGAGTTTAGTAGTGTCGCAATTATTATTCATGTATTTAATGTCTTTTTACGAACAAATTATTAAGTTACTCAATTTTCTCAACAGTACATTGGTCTCCATTAAATACTACTCACTACTATTCTAATATGGCATTTCGCACCTATAATAAAGGTTCGATTCGTATCGTATATATTCTATATATTCTAACAGTTACGGATTACGATGCCTCCTGACGTGATATCATCTCTACATACAAGTACGTATGAGCTTAAGAAAAGAGTATTTTACGTACCCATAGGGTCGACAGACTACCACATGGCTGCGAATATTATATCAAAGATGTGCACTACCCGCCTCTGCGTATTAAATTGACTCTGCACCGAATGGCTTGCTTATTTGATTTGCATTCCATACGTAAGCACGACAGTGCTCTAATATTAGAAATTCACTTATGGTATAGATGGGAAATGGTGTTGAGGTAAAGCTGTTCTTTTTTTATTTCAAATTGTAATTGAGCATATGAATTGAGACACCGTAGTACGGTATCAAAACGTATTGTGCTTGATATATCCTGATATAGACCTAGATACCTCTAGACAAAAATAAATGGCATAGCCCTCTGAAGAAAGTAGCGATCACTTTCATTTGTTATTTGTGTAAATGTGATATTGACTCAGGAAAACATGTCATTCGATGACCTCCATGTTGCACTATAACAGTGGCGTGAGATCGGCTTTCAAGGTGCCGCAATCTACGAGGTCCCGGGTTCGATCCCCGGACGGAGACAATGTTGGGAATCAATTTTCAATGATGTCACGGGTTGGGTGTTTGTGCAACCTTCTTTGTTTCTGACTCTCTTGATTCAAGTGCATAAGCTACCGACTCACTTTGGGATCAGAAAAATGTACTTACGTGATATTTTCCCCATTTATTTATTCTTTATATTTCGCTTCATTTTGCAAACGAAGTCGATTACTTTTTTCGTCGAACGACTGGGAAACTTTTTCACTATCACTAACATCAGCTTTTTTAACATTACAATTTTTGTTGTTAAACAGCCAGGGTTATGCTGTATTTACGCGGCTATCGGGTTACACTCGTAAGCACAACAGTGTTTATCTTGTAGATATTTTAATTTGAGAGTGATTGGAAGGCTTATTAATTGTTAACATACGATGGATATTTACATACATGTGTCCACTAAGTGTGGAGTTGCGTTTGGTACATAATATCAGCGAAGCTTTATAATGGCGGACTCTTTCATATCCGCTCATAACGTTTCGCCTTTAAAAAATAAAGAGACAAGTTTGCTGAAGTTTCGCTCGCGCTCTCTGGCCTGTGCCGATAATAACTTCTCAAAACTTGCACGGACGCCCAATATATATTTAGTTTTTAATTCTGGGTACATGCATAATACAGTGAACCAGTTCATCTCATCAGCCTACGACCAACTTTATTGTCAGATGTTAATAAGCCGCTTGAAATATATCGATATATAGCACGGAGATGCTTGTAAATGGACGTCATTAAAATGGTTAGAATGAACACCCATAACAAACATGACCGCGCCTTAGTTTACTTAAAATTGGTATTGGTACTATCGATATGAACCTGTTAGCACGCTGGAATGAGTAGGGACTTCTAAATAAAACGTTTAATCGGAAAACCGTTTATACTTTAATATACATTGTGTCTGCGAGATATGCATGCTTAACCTTGTGTAACATCAGTTGTGAATTTTAACCCACGACTAAAAATTTAACTTATGACACCCCTGGGTCATAATTTTGTGTTTGTATATGTGTTTGTGTTTTTTTGTGTGTTTGTCATCGTGACTCCCGAACGGATGGAGCGATTTCAAAGTCGGATCAGTGATTATATTCGATTTGCAAATAATGACACAAATCTCTTTTCAATTTGACAAACGTGAGGTTTCAGAAACGACTTCAGTGCTCAGCTCAGCGCTTCGACTGAGTTTTCGTTCACACTGAGTTCAACGTTGTTGTTGGAATTAAAAAGCCCCTTTACATTTATAACGAAAACCAAATCCATGCTCTTAAGTGTCTTAGGCGTTCGGTTTTGCTCACTTTGATGGTGATTCAACTTCCTTTAGTTTTTATGTTAAAGTGACCTATTAAATTATACATCCCTAGCTTCACGGGCCGTTGTTCAAAGCCGTAAACAAGTTATTAAGGCGCAAAGTTTGGCCTTAACTGGGCATTACGAGAAAACTCTTACTTTTTACGATTTCAACTATTCAACTTTAAGTCAAAAAAAAAAGAATTCCTGAAAACTTTACGGGTAGACAGTAGATCGTTTTAAAAGCATGAGTATAAGCAAACGATTTCAATGTTAACCGCTGGCTGTTGCGTTCGACAACTGTGAGAGTCAACACTGCGAGCCTGGCGCGGTGGCGATCGTCGGCGTGGAAATGTAACATTTGAAACGCGCCTTTGCGTCTACACTGTAGTGACTGAGGTGGTATACAATTTGACGGACCCACGACCGCGCGGTCTGTGTGGACACATACTTAGGAATGGAATTCGATTCCAGGTGATGTATATAGGCTGCTCCTGAATGTGGCCAAGGACGGATCATGCTATCAACTGATAGCATGTTTGCAGAGGCGCGCACGGACTGCTTTGCAACTATCATGCGTAAGGGCTGTGCTTCCATGTTACGCCGCGCACGCGACAACTCCAACATGGTCCGTTGATCCGTCGATGAGCGTTGATGGACCGCTGGGACTCCCCTGTGCTGGCACGCTGGATTACACTGCATGCAGTAAAGGAGTCCAGCACTCCCCGAGGTTTTTTTTCTCTTTTTCTGAATAACACTAGTTTTTTTATTATTATTTAAGTTAATCTATACTAACAAAACATAGATCTTGTCAGGAATAAATGCACTAATTATTATTATAGCATGATCTATCCTTGGCCACATTCTCACAATATCATCGGGTGTGATTACGAACAAATGGCTGGATCAAATAAAACTTACTTGTTGTTGTTTCCAAAATCAATAATCTAATAGACTCTCTCAAAAAGTAAATAAAAAAAATTCAAAGCTTGCTCAGATTACACATAAAATTATTGGATAAAAAAAGCTCCGACAGTCTCCCCTATATGGAGTGAGCACTTTTTGTTACAAGTTTCAACCCTCATTGTGTATGCAAATCCACGGCTTAGAGTTCTGTAGACCTGCATTTGTTGTCTACAGGTAAATAACATAAGGTGCTTAAGGATTTTTGCCTTGGTTTTGTCGTAAGAAGTTTTGTTTCCGTGTCTTGCGTTTTGTACATGTTCGCTTGAGGGCGAATGGCAAGAAAAGATTGCGATTTCTTTAGGTGCAAGTGGCTTGATCTTATTCGTGTTACGTGTTGATACAAGGAAATATTGATTATTACAATCAATAATTGGTAATAGTTAACTGTTATCTTGCCTGTCACTTTTATATAATACTTTGCAATATTTATATAAAAACAAATGGATGCTAGACATGTTACGAGAATAAGTGAGGCAAGATATGAGAATTTGGTGAAAAAAAATATACAATTAGATGAATGTAGGCAAAGATACTAAGGCCTACGGCTCAAAATGTTAAAACAAATTTATTTTGAAACTTTCACGTTACATAAAAAAACAAGACAATCTTAGAGCTCTCGTATGAACAATTTAGAGGTATATCCTAAAATAGCATATCTATTTATAAATATTGTAAGCTTTCATAAGCCTTTCCGCAAAAGATCGCCGTGTAAATATTCTTTCAAAACTTCTCATAGTATTTTTCCGGAAATTCCCGATACAAAAACCCTCTATCAGGGACTTTGGACCGACCAAATATCATAATCTTTGCGTTCAACAACAAAACACGAGGCAACCCATCGGTAACTTGATATTGCTCTACCGACGAATCATGGCCGTAGCGAAATAGGTATCCATAGAAAAGGCTGAACGCACACAAACGAATTGTTAACAGAACACCTCAAAAGATGGTAATCTTTAGATAGGGTGCTTGGTATAGTAGTATGTGCAAATCATCCTATTATTGGCACGTATAAAAGAAAAGTATGAAAACGTCATAAAGTGCACCCCACGCTTTTTACTCTACTGTAATATAAATTCCGTGTAATCAGAAATTATTTTCTCTTTTTTAATTAGCAATAGAATCGTGTTTTTTTAGTTTTTTATAATATTATTTTTTTAGGTACTGACTGACGTATTATTCTGTATGTATTTATTTTGTTAACCTTTGTCATTCTACTGCGTGTCTTTCTTTCTAGCAAATTTCAATCCTTAGTTATTCAAACATTAGTCAATTTCATGTTTTCTAAAATCCAATGATGCGATAACGAGACATCACGAGCTACACGTCACCGATCTTAGATTCAGATTAATATCATTAATTTTAATATTATATTTGTCTATAAAGTAATCAATATGTTGCCTAATTTAAAAAAAAAGAAACAGACAATTCATGTATTTACACTAACGTTTTGTAAGTCAAAGTTGTAACATTTATATTAGATAGAGTACGAATTGTTTTTAACGTTCAGGCGCTATGTTTTTAGGCCTAGAGACATTTTTTCTGTATTCCACCTGGTGCACGCATGTTGAATGACAGATAATATTAAAAAAAATATAATAATAAAAAACGTTCGATTGCTACCGACCTAAACCTCATCCTCTGTACCTAAGGGACCGTCTTTGTTTCATGCGGGGGACCCCACTCCTCGGGACAAGGGGAGCTTGAGTTACAACCTCCGTTTATCTTTTATGACCCATGCAATCTGGGCCCAAGTAATGCACGCTCTATGCCTGCAGGTTTTTTTTTAAATTAAGGAGGTTCGGCCTAATTGGACGCGGGCTCACGGTTAGAATAACTGATGAGGTGAAATGTTGCGGATTTTTTTGTGCGGTTATAGGCATGATGATAACTTATTTTTTTGTGCGGTTATAGGCATGATGATAACTTATTTTTAGTTTCCGGTTGGTAGATCATTTAAGAAAATGGGACCGGTACATATTTTTATTTTTTGTAAGTAGAACAAGAAGAATGGTGCTAGATTGATGAAAACTGTATGGCTAAAGAACGACTTCTTGTTTTATAAGCTTTATGTACTATAACACAGCTGTTTGTTTTCCTGAATAAAGAAAATAAAAATAAATAAAATAAAATATCGGCACGCTTGCGTTCTACGATTCTTGGACGATTCTACACAGTCGTAATGTACCTATAAAGCCGCCACTCGGAAACTTTAATCGATGTTATGGATATTACTTTTGACTTGATTGAAAACAAACCTATCTAATATTATTTTGTTCACTTACTGACGCACTAATTACATTTCGCTTTCTTTGCCATGATCCCAAATGGTAAGGCTTTGACCAAAATCACGCTTAGAGTAAAGGAAATAAAACATCAGATTTAAGCTTCATCATCAATATCATATCAGCCTTTCGACGCCCATTGCTGGGCAAAGGCTTAACCCAAGGATTTTCACCGCAATCGGTCTTGCACTTCCCGCATCCAGCGGCTTCCCGCGATCTTCACCAGATCGACGGTCCACCTTCCATCCGACGACCACTTTGGTGTAATGGTCAAGAGGTTGACTATTAACCAAGAGGTCGCAGGTTCAATCCCCGCACTGTCCAAACATTTTTGTTCATGAACATGTCTGTTTGTACTGGTCTGGGTGTTATATTTATTATTAAGGTGTATGTATTTGTAATACCACTTTTGATTCTGATTTCTGTAACACAAGTGCTGAAGCTACTTACCACGGAGTCAGATCAATATGTATGTGATGTTGTTGTATATTTATTTATTTACCTTGTTGGATCCTGCCCACTTAATAGTTATTTGCCCAATTTAGAATGCAAAAATAATTATGCTATCACCACGGTAGTCATCTAATTGGATTAAGCGAAGTTAGCATAAAGTAGTCATGCATTTGCCATTGCAGTGATTATGGCTCTATCGCCAATCCTATACGATACTGAATTGGGTTTTACCCAATAATTACTTGAGGACCTACCACAGTGCAGATTTACATGAGAAGGTTCTGTCTTTGAATTGAAGTCTTTAAAAAACCATTTAGAATGTTAATTTTCGAAGTGTGTGACACACTCTCTCTATGAGAGCTCTAAGTACCGTTGTTAGCTTACTAGTATTGGTCAGTGGTTGAAAAATGATCAACAACGCTACCAATCTAGGCATAAGGCATCCATTTAAATTTAGATATAGCAATCGTCTAAAAAATAAAATGTATGTAACTGCTTGAAAATATGTCCATCGTTATTTCGATATTTACTAGATAACAGCAACTTTTTTTTAATCGCTTATGAAAGGTTCTATTTCTTCCACAAAAATAGACAGTTTAATGTAAAAGTTTGCGATGGAAGAAGCTTGTTTAAAATTTGATTCCTTTTTTAGAACAATAGCACAGTCACTGTGCTGTAAGCAACATCACAAAGTAATTATAGTCTGAGGTCTTATTCCGAAATCCGTCAAATGATAATCGTTTTTTCGATTTTTAACACGACGTGCTGTCATATGTGCACGCACATATGACGTCAACGTAAAAACTTTAATGTGTTGTCGTCTGCACACGTCATCGTTTAGTCGGATATCGAATAGGCCCTCTGTAACTGATTCCTGTTCATTTACCAAATAAACTAAACCTTCTGAACCCCACCCCATATCGTAACCCCCGTAAAACAGATACAACAAAATACACAAGCACACTAATCAAAAAACTAAATGACTTCGAACCCTCTGACGTGACACTCAGCACAGACAACATAGAAACCAATGTACAGTTCCTGACCGCTGCCTTAACGAGCAGTTATGAAGAAGCCTGTCCCGCCGTCATACCTATCGACTCGGATAAAAATCGATGGTGGGGGCCAGAGCTTGAACGGCTCAGGAAGGCACTCAGGACACTTTTCAATCAGGCAAAAAATACCAGGACCACTGAAGCCTGGGACAAATACAAAACAGCACAGAAACACTACAAGAAACGTATCAGATTCAGGAGGACGGAAGCCTGGCACAAATTCTGTAGCAGCATAAACTCAACAAACCAAGCCGCGAGAGTCAAGAAAATACTGTCCAAAGGGGATACTAATCTTCTGGGCTCTCTCAAAAGAGAAAACGGCACTTACACAAATACAGACCACGAAACCTGCAAACTACTCCTAGAGACCCACTTTCCCGGAAGTCAGATTGCATCAGACTCCGAATGGCAAGATGAACACAAAAAAGCACCAACTATCCAAGAATGGGAAACTGCAAGTAGAATCGTAACCACGGATAAAATTGGCTGGGCCCTGAGAAGCTTCCAACCATTTAAATCCGCTGGACTGGACGGCATATTCCCAGCGCTTCTACAATGGCATTCGAACCAAATCACTCATCACCTACTACAAATTTATAGAGCCTGCATAGCTTTCAAATACGTACCGAAGCAATGGAGGGAAGCAAAAATAGTCTTCCTGCCTAAACCAGGCAAAGAAGACTACACCCTAGCCAAATCCTTCAGGCCTATCAGCCTAACCTCATTTCTCCTGAAAACACTAGAAAAACTAGTTGATAGACACCTAAGAGACGATGTGTTAAAAACCAGATCTCTTCACCCACAGCAACATGCCTATAGGAAAGGCAGATCAACAGAGTCAGCGCTACACATGGTAGTGCATAAAATAGAATCGGCCGTTAACAACAAAGCATCAACACTTGCCGCTTTTATTGACATAGAAGGGGCATTTGATAAAACAATGCACAACAGCATCAACCATGCCCTACAAAAACTGAAAGTAGAACCAGTCATAACGGAATGGATAAATGAGCTGGTCAGTAAAAGGGCGGTCCAAATTGCGTTAAAAACGATCACCCGTGCAAGGGTGGTCAGGGGGTGCCCCCAAGGGGGCATTCTGTCACCACTCCTATGGAACATAGTAGTAGACAGCCTCTTGAGGACACTGAACGAAAGAGGCTATACTACCATTGGTTATGCAGACGACCTAGCAATTCTGATAAATGGGAACGCAGAGAACATCCTCTGTGATGTAATGCGTGCTGCTTTTCAGATTGTAGAAAAATGGTGTGAGGAACACCAGCTGTCAGTCAACCCCAAAAAAACAGAGCTCATCCTTTTCACTAACAAAAGGAAGCTACCAAATCTAAGACTACCAAAATTATTTAACACCGAATTAACCCTATCAACTCAAGTAAAATATCTGGGCATCACTCTCGATAGCAAGTTGAACTGGGGAATTCACATTGACAACAAAATCAAGAAGGCCTGTATAGCATTCTATCAGTGTAAAAGACTCCTTGGCAGAAAATGGGGTCTTAATCCAAAAATCACACTTTGGCTATACACATCAGTTATCAGACCCTCCTTAACCTACGGATCAGTTGTGTGGTGGCCCAGAACGCAACTGTCCACTATCAAATCCAAACTACAAAGCTTGCAGCGCCTAGCGAGCGTAGCAGCTACAGGATGTATGAGAACCACCCCATCAGCCGCCCTAGAGTTCCTACTGAACCTTAGACCTCTTCATCTGGTCATACAGGAAGAAGCTAAGGCAGCTGCCTTAAGACTAAGAGCAAATGGGCTATGGAAACAAAACACTATGACAACGCACTCCAAAATCATGGAGGACATCACGAAGGAAAGACCCCTTCTAGATGCACCCATGGACAGGATACCATGCCACTACATCTTTGATCGAGAATACATTATCCAACTTACCGAAGAACGGAAAGACAACTCTGGCGTCAAAGAAGTTAGGATATACACAGACGGCTCCAAAACCTCACAAGGAACTGGAGCCGGAGTATTCTCATACGACTTAAACATCAACATATCAACCACCCTGGACAAACTAAACACAATATTCCAAGCAGAATGTATCGGAATTATCAGAGCAGCACAGGCGGTTGCAGCCAGAGACGTCGGAGACCTCAACATCAAAATTGTCTCGGACAGTGCATCCGTACTTCAAGCTCTACAAAACAACACCATAACCTCTGCCCTCATATTGGAATGCCACAACGCACTCCAACACATTGCAAGGAAAAATAAGATAACCTTGCAGTGGATCAAGGGACACAGCAACTCTCTCGGCAACGACGCAGCCGATGAACTCGCGAAAAAGGGATCCGCGACAACAGTGTTTGGCCCAGAACCGCTACTACCTATACCGCAGGCCCAAATAAAAATATGGCTGCGAGAAGACACCGCAAAAAACCATCTGCTAGAATGGACGAACAGTGAAGGCTGCAGGCAAACTAAAAATGCAATTCAGATGCCATCTAAAAAGCTTGCCCGCAACCTCGCCAAACTAACGCGCGACAATCTACGCAGAGTTATAGGGATAATAACAGGCCATTGTCTCCTAAACAAGCACCTATTCAACATAGGTGTAACAAACAGCCCTCGATGCAGAGGATGCCTCGAGGAAGAGGAAACGCCACAGCATGTACTCATGGAGTGCACAAGCGTGGAAAAACAGCGAGCAGACATTCTAAAAAACCCAACATCATTCCCGGAAATCTTTAGTGGCCTAGGCAGGCTGCTAGCCTTCTGGGAAGACTTGGGCTGGTTGGAATAAAGGCAAACACGCACAATGGCCCAATCGTGAGGCTAAGTGCGGAAAAAGCCCTGCAAAACTAACTAACTAAACCTTCTGAACCCACTTATATTATGCCACAAATCCGCGTATACGCGCGTGAGTGGAATAAGCAGATGCATTGCCCATCGGTTTGTATCAAAGGAGCAGTAATACAGTTATCGCTTTGTGCCGGCCGCCTTGTGCATTTAAATAGCAGCACTGTTCACTTGAAACGCATGTATCGTTCCTCTTTGTGATGAAGTTTGGAGTATTGTCTGCGGTTGTGTGATGTGATATCGCTTTGAAAGAATTAGTGGTTATCCGTTTTGAAGGGATTCGCTTTCATGACTTTTCAAAAGGGTTGATGCTGCCACTTGGTTGATAGTGTTAGCGAACCGGAAATCGATTTGCCTCTTGAGCTGCAGGCAATACTAGCATGACGTTGACACTGACAGTTGGGTCTCACGCTAGTCTACTGTCAAATCTGTTACTGTTATTGTAATTAGATAATACGGTAGTTGACACCACCAATCGTTGACGTACTTTTTATCAACTGTCAAAACGCTTTTCTTCATAGAGCTTGTATGGGAATAACACACTTTGACGTCATCGCGTGCAATGCCGACTGAGTGACTAATTATCATTTGAATTCCAATTAAAAATCAAATAATACGAACTGCAGAAAAATATTAGTGTAAAGGCATCTGAAATTATGAATTATTTTAGAGAAAATCAGTTTTTGAATATTTCTTTCATAGTGGAAACAAGCCTATTATTGACGATTAAAGATTTATTCGAAAATAAGTGTTTTATTCTTAATAATAGATAGGTAACACTTTAATTTACACAACCGAAAGCAATATTAAATACAGTGTAACAACGAAATATGTACAATTTGGGCGGTTTTATCGCTGAGAACGTCCGTTTCCAGACAAACTTTTGAATAAAGTATTTATTTAAATAACAGTAGGTATTTAAGTTTCATAGCTCTTTTAAGGCTGTAAAATGGCTAGATTATTTAAATTTTTAGTCAGTCAGTCTGTTCAGTCATATACAGAATTTTACTATAAATTGGGTAAAAACTTTCAGTTTGTGCTCATTATGATAGGATCATCGATTAGTAGGATGAGGATTAGTAATTCGAATTCCATCTTATATTTTTTAAAAAAATGTGAACAATTTTTTAAATGCATTTGTTTATGACGAGCCTATATGCAACACTATGCACGTAAGACTTTGCTTTTATTACACAGATAAGTAAAATTAGCATAACTCGCGTACTTAAGACGTAAGCATTGTTGCTAAATACTATTCCCGTAATGCGCGCGTGGTCGTTTGTGCCATCTGCTGCGCCCCAGTCTCCCCTCCTAATTTGCCCTCAGTAAAAAATGATAACATTTAATTCGCCTAATGCGCTCATTTCCTTTGGAAAGATAAATTAAATGAAGGTACTTTACAGGCAGTGAAAAAGTATTGGTCGAATTTATGTATACCTATTATAATAAATTATAAATAAATAAATATTTCACAACGATCACACCAATTCTCTAGTCCCAAATTAAGCTACGAGGCTTGTGTTAATGGGTACTAGACAACGGATAAACATACTTAAATACTTTTTTTTGTAAATAAATTCATATTATACATTAAAAAAACACCCAGACCAGTACAAACACACATGTTCATGCACACTTATGCTTGTACTGTGCGGGGATCAAACCCGCGACCCTTGGTTTAAGAAGTCCGACACGTGGACCACTGCACCAAAATACTAATTAATTGGAAAAAAAAGTAATTGATACACAAAAGCCTCTGTTGCTAAACTAGGATTCATAGATACTGTATTTCTGTTATTTATATCCTGTAATTTATGTATACCTAATATACATTAGAAATAGGTACTAAATACAAGCTAGAGGAAACAAATAGGATAAATCGATTTATTGCTGTATATAAACACACAAGACACTTCTAAAATCTATCAAAATCTGCAGTAAACTATTTTGATGACTAAAAGCTATCTTTCATCAGCCTATATACGTCCCATTACTTGGCACAAGCCTCACCTCAACTATGAGGTGACGCACGGCTACACGTCTAGTTAATCGCTGCGGTATCTTATGCTTACGTTATAGAGGTAATATTGCAACGATAATGATCAGGTTGATGTGGAGCCGTGTGTACGAGCCATATTCCACAACGCCGGCGCAGTGAGAATCGGATGGGTGTTTGTAAAATAAGTAACCAACCTTACTATCAGATTTTATTAGTTCTCCCGAGGGCCGCTGACCAGGCTGAAAGATTAATAATATCTATCGATAATAATCAGATACTAAGCTGAAAATAACAAATACTACACTTTGCTTCGCCAAAAGGAGGACTCAGGAACAACATCATAACGTGCCTTCCGAAGTTCAGAGATGCTTGAAAATAGACGTGACTTACATACGATCAGAATGGTCACCCATCCCAAATATGATCGCGCTTTAGGTTGCTTAACTTTTGGTATCACTACCAAAGCACTGCCACCACCGCGCCACAAGCACCACTTCTCTAATACTCGTAGCTAAAGTTAAAATAAATTGGTCCGCTCGCTGCTTCGCGTATCAACTTTCTTCCTTCTCTCAGCTCTGAGCTAATTATTAAGGGTGACTTGTGCGAAGTGACGTCATAAACAACTACACCTTAATAGGCTCCTAGAAGGTAGGGTCACAAATACTCGAATGTAATTTTGGTTGGGCCCGCAGCACGTACGCGCTGGATGTTTTGGGCCAATTTATGATGTTTACCCTAACCCTTAGGCAGTTAAGAATGGAACCCGTCAATGTTGGGGTACTTGAGATTTAAAAACATGAAAGAAAACTAGTTTCACTTAAAAGAACCTAGTAACAAAAGTTAGCTAAGTAGAAGTGACATTTCGATGAAACGAAGTATAGTTTAACAAAATTTTGCCATCCTTCTTGAAACGAATTTTTTGGTCATAACCATCGTTACATAAATGCCGTCAAATGGATTGTCCCTGTCAAAATGAATACAGTAAACTTACCGGTACTTACTTACTTGCTGAAATAGGCTTTAATAACGTTTACAATAACTTTACATACACTGTACTAGTAGAATAGTAGGCCAATACTAGGTTCTTCTTTTGCATACCATTATTTCTATTGAATTTGTATGTGTCAAAGTTACCCTGAGGAAACAAGAAAACATTTAAACATAATATTCTGTCTTCCTTTCATTAGGTCTGTAAAACAAAAAATTATATGACTGAAACAAGGAGGCAGTGCTCAATGCAAGTATTAAGATATAATGCCCAGGACACACTTGCGGCTCACTATCGCCGTAACTCGCGTTTGTCAGTGATTAACGGTGCCTATCCACGAGCGCGGAGGGAGGCTGAGGAGAGATTGTCCACTACCATATCAAGGAGGATCTGAGATTTTGTGCAATCCTATTGGTTAATATTTGTCAGTTTCTCTGCTCCGCAGCCTCGCTCCGCGCAGAGGACAGACATTCTTAGCTGCGGCTATTGGGTGATACGCCGTCAAAATGTGAGTCGCGGCGATAAAAAGTCCCATAAGTGCCCTGGCCGTGAGTGATTAGGTTGGTATTCATAAAGCATTCGAGCACCAACGCCAAATTCACATTAGTTATTTGTTATACAAGAGTGCAAAGTTGCTTTTAACCGCGTGTTCAATTTTGATGACCGAGCAAACGAAGGTTTCTGAAATTGAATCACGAGCGCAGCGAGTGATTCAAAATTATAATCCTGAGCGTTAGCGAGGGAATCAAAAGAGCACGAGGTGAAAAATCTTTGCACTCGAGTGCAACACGTAACATTCTACCTCAGCGAGGAAAGTCATTTCCTCCAAACGTTTTTTTTTTCCAATGCAAAAAAAAACCTTTACAATCACAAGATAGGTACTTTTATAGAATAATCTTTAAATTATAACAAAATAATACTTAGGTACAATTAAGAAAAATTGAAAGTAACGTTGCTACAGTTATTTAAATTGAATGTAGTAATATTTTTGTTCGGTACTATAATATTGGTGTTAGTCACTTGTGTACTGATTTAAATACTTTTCGCGTGGTTTTTGAGGGAGAAAGCTCATTTGCGCATTATTACCAGTTTCAGTCAATTCTGTTGGCGTCAAAGTTCCTCGTTGCTAGAATCACTCATTTTAGTTTTTGACTTGTTTTCAAGTTTATTGTTTTTAATATAAGGTTTAACAATGACGTGAAATATGCCGCGTAAAGAACCGACAACAAAGCAAACTGAAAATAAGAACACCAAGAAGGTTCCGAGTCTGAGTTTTTAACAAATTAAAAAAAAGTTGTATGATATATTCGGCACCATAGAGGTAGCAATAAATAGGTTTAATGTTTTTTTTTTAATTCACAAACTTAGTGCACACGATGTTCTAAATTCAATTTACTTTATCCTATAGAGAATAAAAACGGCTTTTGCACTCAAATATTGAAGAGCAAAAAAACTCTTTCCGAGATGGTGGGATGAAAAATATTTTGTTGAATACTAACCAAACATGCAGCTTAAAATAACGAAATTAAGTTTTCCTTTGAAAACTCAAAGAAATTCTTTCGCGTTTTCTATTGAAGATAATGTCTTAAAGCGAAGAACAAACACATTTAGTTTTCTTTATCACAATGCAGTAAGGTTGAACATTATCAGTTTGTATCCGATGGTGGCTGAATCCAGGATATGCTAGAAAATAATTTCAACAAAGGATTTCTTTGAAAGCTAAGTTGCAAGCAAATAGATTAAACCTGATAGCAGAGACAAATGAACACTGGCGATTTCAAAGCGAGAACTTTTGCAGTCTCTTGTAATGATAATAACAGGCTCAAAGTATAGTTTCATTTATGCACAGTGGCCAGCACATAAGGTTACCCATTTTTGTTGCAAAATCGTATATATCGCCCGTATCGATGTTCCACTGATACGAACCAAGCGCTTCTCATCTACATTCTTGATGCGCACCGCAAAAGAGTGGAACTCACTACCTGCGTCAGTGTTTCCCTGCAATTACAACCTGGGAATTTTCAAAGCTAGAGTGAACAGGCATCGTAGACTCTGTCTTGCCACGTTGGGCTAAGTCTTAGGTCAAGAGCAAACCTATCCCGAATAAAATAAAATAAAAATCACAAGCGCATAAGTGACGGTGGTGATGACGTTGTGGCATAGTACATAACATTGTGTATGTATCTTTTATTTGTTTCTCTCTCTCTCTCTCTCTCTCTCATCAGCCTATGTGGATTCTGCTGGGCACAGACCTCACCTCAACTATGAGTTAGCGCGAGCCATACTCCACCACGCGGGTTCAGAGCGGATAAAGTATTTAGTCGCGGAAAATGAATTCTTATGTACCAATATTGAGATAGTTCTTTTTTATTATAAGTGTTTTCTGAAGGTAACTGATGGAAAAAAATATTTTTTATCATTAAATTCCACCATTTACCAATAAAAGCTAATTTATTGAGTAAATTTATTAAAAGGCGTAATACTTATATGCAATATTCGAATGATGGAAATGTATTTTACAGTGCGAGTGCGAGTGACACCCATAATGTTCTTAGAAAAGTTATTTCCAAGTACATTGTTGATAAATTAATCGATAACTTGATAATGACGCATTTCAGTAAAGCTGCCAAATAATTATTTTAATGCACGTTATTTATAAATAATTTCCTTGTAAGGATTCATAAGTTACAAAATGTTTCTGTTAGGACTGAAAATAACAAAAGTCCTTACAAAACCTTAGTAATCAATTTTTTTTTAATACACTGATTGTCACTTGACATTTTATACGCGTTGAAGCTTTAACATACGACTGTTGCACTTGAATCACCAACTAAAAATACAACTAAACATTTCATACAAAACGCCCAGAGTACTAACGTATAATAACATCGTCGCGACTTGCCACGAATGTAAAGTCATGTTAAAAGTTACGCTGTGAAACTCTAAATGGCTGTAGCGTGCACCTGATGTAACCGTAGTTTGCTTTATATGAATGTTGAATGGTAAATAGGTTTTATTCTTTGTAAAAAGTTTGATAAAGACAGTATCTTTCTAGTTTACCACCAGTTACCATGGTTGCTTAAAATAATTTTCTAGGTGTGACATGATCAATTATATAATAATAAAAGTGACCAGTAGCACAGACTTCTCCCCGAAGCCTATTTCAGGCGCCAGCCCTCACTATCTTGGCTACATCTTTATTTAGTAAGTAGTCATTTTGTGAAATTATTTAAAAAATAAAACAATTTAAAGCGAATGATAACACATGTGAAGTTACACTAAATATTCATAATATTTAAACAACTTCTAAAACAATAACATTTAGAAGTTAAATTTGCATAGTTAATGCAAGTTATTTTTAGGACACAAATATTTTGTGTCTTTTTGTAAGTTCAAAAAGCCATTTCTTTTTCAATCGAAACGTCATTTAAATTAAAGTTACTGTGTCAAACTATAAAATGAAAAATGTTTCAGTTTTATTATTTTTAAAGATTGGAAACCTTTTACCGTGTGAGTTTTTTTTACAGCATATTTATAAAAATGTGTACGATAAAAGACATAACCTTAAACTTTACTTACACTACACAATCGAAGGGCTGTGTGCAAGCTCTCCAAACGCAGAGTTTGCCCGGAGTGTGACGTAAGTTAACGTAAGCTTGTGCTGAAAGCTCAAAAGTGACTAGTAAGCCTGCCCTCTCTATAGTTGTTATATCGCACGAATCTGCATATATTAACCAATATTTATTACTCTGCTCCACCTAGTTATGCTTTTTAGTCATAATTTAAATAAAAAACGTAATTACTCCGACATATCATATCATACATACAGAAGGATCATTCTCCAAAGAGTGTTTATTTTATTGCGTTAATTTCATGGTCTGTATATACTTTCTTCTGAATTCGGCAGACCTGTAAACCGCTTTTCAGAAGTTTAAATATATTACCCTTACCTTGCATGTACATAATACCTTAAGAAAATATTTGTGCTCTCTTTAGCCTGAGACACAGGTTTGTTACCTAGTTCAGGTAAAGAAAGTCTTCGGTCTACATCTTATTTTAAGCTTATATTAATTAACTATTGTCCATTTGAAACGAAATAAATTATTATTTTATTATTATTATTATTACATACTTGAAGTGGCACTATTTGTTAGATGTAATCAGGATTTGTTTCGGAAAAGAAGTGACATTCATTCCATAAATCTTAGAGACCGTAGCAAATTAGTGTACAATTGTTTACCGAAGCTATAACTTTACCAAAACCAATGTGTTGCTATGTGTGTAAAGATATACAATGCTATTCCAAATGACATAAACAGCTACCAATATTCTGCTTTAGGAAGAAGCTTGTAAAATGGCTCAAAGATAATAATTTTTATAAAGTTAGTGACATTTTTATTTCATGGAATTTTTTATTGTCTGACATTTAAAATCTCTTGACGTAGATACTAGGTTTATTTACATATTGTCATTTAATAATAATAATAATAAATAGTAGGTACCTAACCAATTAATCATATTTGCATGCCCTATAATAAGGTAAAACATGTGTACACCCTTTGAAAGAAACAACTTTGAAATTCCATGTTTTGTGCAAATAAATATATTTCTATTTCTATTTCGATGTCAAATTAAGGAATCCTCCCAGAATAAAATAAAATAAACGCTTTTTGAAGAATGATCCATTCTTCAAAAAGCGTTTATTTTATTGCGTTAAATTCATGGTCTGTATATACTTACTTCTGAATCAGATGTCAAGTAAGAGATCCTCCCTTACTATCTATCAATATTAATTTAAAACCAATATGATAAACTATGCCACTTCCTTTTTCGTCAAGTTTTACTTCCAGCTCACACCTGCTACATATTGTCGTCGCGACACGCGACTGACAGCGTTTCAACAATTACCGCGGCCAAATCTCTGAAAGTTTCGAGTCCCGGCGACTGCATAACATAAGTGTGCCCTGGTCCTCAGGTAACGTAACTTGTTGCAACTTGTAACGCAAAGTAAGTGATTGGTTCTACTTTGACCAATAAACAAGAGCAACAAAAATTAAACGACACAAACGATATACGATTTATAAATAAGAAGTAACAATTAAATGTCGCCTACACTTCCTGCGCTGATATATAGTATTTACTTCAAGTCGTAGGGCTAGGGACACACAGCTGTCCAGAAAGGAAAGCGCATTAGCGAACTATCCCAAAAATATATATACAGGGTGGCCAAATAACAGGTATACACTTTAGTTTTGAAATTTTATTCTATGAAATATAAAATATATCAAGTATTCCTTGTTAAATATAGTATTTTGGGCCGGCAATTAAACATGAAAAATAATGTCAGACAAATGTCCACCTCTAGCTGCATCGCAGATGCGAACCCTTTTCATCGCGTTTTTCATCACATTTTTACACATTTCCTGCGTTATCTGAGTGACTGTGTCTCGAATATTTTGTTTTAATTGCTGAAGGTTCATTGGCCTGTTAGCATAGACACGTCCCTTTGGATAGCCCCACAGAAAAAAGTCAGGAGCTGTTAAATCAGGCGATCTTGGGGGCCAATCAATGTCACCGTTTCTCGAAATTAATCGACCGGGAATCATTCTTTTTAATGTTTCTACTGTAGCTCGTGCCGTGTGACATGTGGCCCCGTCTTGTTGAAACCACATGTTTCCTAAGCCCAATTGATTCACTTGATTCGAGAAAAAATTGATAATCATCTCACGGTACCGATCTCCATTCACTGTAACAGCATCACCCATAGCATCTTCAAAGAAATAAGGCCCAACTACCCCCCTTGACCAAATTCCACACCAAACTGTTACTCTACGAGGATGTAGTGGTCGTTCGTGGATCAAAAAAGGTTGTTCTTCTCCCCAATAGCGAGAATTTTGTTTATTAACAAATCCGCTGAGGTCGAAATGAGCTTCGTCACTCATAATGATTTTCTGATGAAAGTCTGGGTCTCTTTCCAGCTTGGTTAGCATAGCACTACAGTAATCACGACGGCGTTCATGGTCTCGAGGTCGAAGTTCTTGAGTTATCTGTACCTTATATGGAAACAAACAAAGGTCTTTCTTCAAAATTGTCTGTAGAGAAGTCCTCTTAATTCCGAGTTGTTGAGAACGTCGCCTGGTAGACAATGTGGGTTCTTCGACTACACTTTGACGAACAATTTGGATATTCTGCTCTGTACGAGCCCTTCTAACACGATGAGGAACTGCTTTATCTGTTACGATGCCATACTGCTCAAATTTATTCACTAAACGAGTTATTGTTAGCCGCGAAGGTAAGTTATTTCTACCGAAAATCAGCTGCAATTTTCTTAGAGTTTCTGCAATACATGATTGGGTTGAGTAAAACGTTTTAATAATTAAAACACGTTGTTCCTTCGTAAAACGCTCCATAATAAATTTGCCGTATCTACACAAATAAATTTTCATGCAAAAACTGTCATATTTACCGCCAAAACAAAATGGCGGCAAAAAATCAGAATCAGAATCAGAATCTTTATTGCAAGTCACATGAGTAAAAGGTGTTACAGATAATGTCAAAGTACAGTGACGCCCGGCTAGGGCACAGCAATCTTAGAAAGGCAAGCATTGCCTATTTACTTAAAACATAGGAAATATTAACAAAACATTACAAAATTTGAATTATAATAACAATTAACACAATGGGCACTATTAAATAAAATGAAGTCACTGGTGGAAGAACAATGTGTGCTTACATTACTATACAATATCCAAATATTCTCTAACACTGTAGAAACATTTTTGAGTTAAATAATCTTTCAAAGTTTTACAAAATTCGGTATACTTATTTATTGTTTTAATGTGTGGTGGTAATTTATTATAAACTATTACTGACATGTGTGGGGCACCAGAACTTACTAATTGTAATCTTGTAAATGGTCGGACTAGACGATTTCGCTGACGGAGGTTGCGGGATTTTGGCAGTAGATCATCAATTTGGGTGTAGAGGGTACTATTTTTTCTGACAAACTTACAAAGCTCGTATATGTACAGGGATGTTAAGGTTAATATTTTTAAATTTTGGAAGTAGGGCCTGCATGATTCCATGTCAGTGATATTTACTATTGTGCGAATACATTTTTTTTGTAATAAGAGCAGTCTTTCCACCTCTACGCTGTTTCCCCACAAGATAACCCCATAACTTAACCATGCATGGGCATAAGCATAGTAGGCACTTAATGCAGTTTTAGAGTTTGTGCATCTTTTCAGTTGATATAGGGCATACACAAATCTAGATAGTTTTCCCTCTAATTTATCAATGTGTCTTTTCCATGTGATATTTGTATCAAATTCTATACCTAAAAGAGACAAGGATTTTTTGAAGTCTATGGTGCTGTTTTTATATTTATTATTTTCGTTAATAGGGGTTTTTTGTCTTGGATGGAATTGCATTAATTTAGTTTTACTTACGTTTATCTCTAAATTGTGATCATTTAGCCATTTCGATATTTGTATCATTAACGTGTCTATTTGATATTCGAGGTCTTCGCCTCGTTTAGATGGAAAAATAATTGTTATATCGTCAGCATATAAAAAGCATTTCCTATCAATGGATTTTGCAACATCGTTTATATAAATAATGAACAAGATAAATCCGAGCACATTGCCTTGAGGAATAGAGCAATCTAATGGTAATTTTTGTGATCTAATGAGATTTTGAGAGTTATTATTTGTATTATTTCTGTTATGCCAGTCTATTTCTATAAATTGAGATCTATCTTTAAGATAAGATGCGAACCAGCGATGTGCTACTCCCCGTACTCCCACGTTATAGAGTTTACTGAGTAGGATTTTATGAGAAACTCTATCATAGGCCTTAGTCATGTCAAGCAGTATTGCAAGAGCGTATTCCTGACCATTTATAATATTTAAGATCTCATTAACAATGTCATAAAGCGCGGTAACAGTAGATTTATTCTTTCCATGTTCTTAAACCATGTTGACTATTATTTATTATATTATATTTTTCACAAAAGGAGACTAGACGATTTGACATTGCTGTTTCAAATACTTTTGAGAAGGTTGAGAGTAGTGCGATTGGTCGGAACTGTTTGAGTTCGTTTGCTCGTTTTATTTTTGGAATGGGTTTTATTATGGAGGTCTTTAATAACTCTGGAAAGGTTGCTTCTTCGAAAGATTGGTTTATTAATTGTGCTAAAGGTGTTGAAAATTCTTCTCTACATGATTTTAATAAAGTTGGTGGGATCTCGATCTCGTGGATTCTCGTGGGAAAAAAGTTGGATACCTCCAAGTTGGCCACCCTGTACTTGCTATTAGATAGTCATTAATTTGATAATGACTTATACAGACAACCGAACATCAGTATACTAAACTCACAAGGTCACTAACATTAGAATAGTTATTGAAGACGGAATTTTTGTTTGAACTTTTTTGTTTTGGAGTTCCCGATTTCGGCCCTGTTAAGTTACTTTTAGTGTCGTGTTTCGAGATCAAAATGCGTAACTGCAGACGGCTGTTGCCCCTCCGCAGCATACAGAACAACTCCCTCCTGGGCATGATCTAGCAAGGAGTCCTTACTTCCAAGTTTTTCCAAGGTAACAGTTAACAGTTCAAGGAAACAGACTATGTATTCTAGTGGGTCGAAGTAAGGAAAACATGCAAAGAGCTATATGCATGCAATAGTGAGTCATGAGTGCTGGTAATGTTGTAGTCGTGTATACATTTAACTGAAATCAGTCAGTGTTTTGAGCCTTCCAGTGTAATGTAAACCTTCGCGTTACATTATTTATACTATTGAATAGGAATTTAACCGGTTTCGCGTCTAGATTAGTATTTCTGTCTATTTTTATTCAATATTATTAACGTTAAATACCTACCTTTATCACACCGTCACCATTTCATTCCTGCTTAGCGCAAAAGTACAACGATAGAGAGCGTTAAGTCCACTTTTTGTACAAGTTTTATTGTGCAATAAATAAATAAATAATTTACAGTTTGCTTTAAATTGTTTGCCATCCTCAATGACCGTGTGTTTGTTGTTTTTCTCTCGCGAGGCCAGTGGAAAATTTTCTAGCTCCACCATTTCGCCGGCCGCGTAACAATCTGTGCAGCCACTTAACAATTTTTATTCTTCTGTGTATGTTGTGTTTGTGTCTGAGACCTAGCTCTTAGAGCTTCGCTTGTAGTTTTGGCTATAGTTATCCCTGTACCTCTTAAAAGCTTGGTCGTACGAGCGAACGGGCTGGCAACAGCTGAAAATACAGACGAAACTTTACGGATTACGGCGCTTGGAATTGGCGTGATGACACCTATCTTAAATATTTTCAAGACCATGGCGTTTAAAAAACATAACCCCTATAAAGTTAATACAACCAATATAATTCCAAAAAACTGTAGAAGCCAATTTTTACACACACAAAACTTAAGTAATAAATAATCGGTCAATTGACTCCGATTTTTGATACATGACCGGACCATGTATTCCCATACAAAATCTATGGAGGCAGACCGTTTTGACAGATAATTAAAAGTATGTCAACGTTTGGTGGTGTCATCTAGCCTATTAGCCATCTCCTATTTCAAAATTATTGTTGTGCCTGTATGGATATGCAATAAGAACACTTATTTTACTCTTTGTTAATTTTAGTTTGGATTTCAGGCGCTATATATATAATGATGAGTGCAATCTTATGAGTTTATGAGTGATCTTACATTTGAACTAGTTTTGGTTTTGCTCATGGATCTTTTTTTTAAATTGAAGGTTTCTAACTATTTCACGCTACAACGAACAATTGAAAAAACAACAGAAAAATTGACTCAATTTACTTACTTGTGTTTGCCAATACGCTGTGACATACCTATAATTATCCTGAAATTCGAGTATTGATAACAAAACACCTTTTGTACTAGAAGGTTCCCTTTTTTCATTTTCTTCGATTGCCCTGGACGTGGAAACTTAACTTGTAGCTATTAATATACTTTTGCTAGTCTTAGTCGCCGAGGTCGAAATCGGCCAGGAGGACTATTATTATTATTACCCAAAAGAGTTGAAACCAAACTAGCTATTATTATTTCGCAAGGACCGCGTCTGTACTACGGCGGTACACTTGGGACGACAAGTTTTAATAACTTGTACAAGAAACGGCGGGGACACGAAACTTCTTACAACGGTATTCGACGTGTGAATTACTTTCAAGTTATGTAAACGGTTGTATATTGCTATTGCTAGGACTCAAAATGTTGGTAGAATTAAATTGAGAGCTATTTTCAGTGTATAAGCTATATATATAACCTAATTCATTAAAACTTTTTTACACACTAAAATTTTGCACAAAAGGTGGTCATGTCATGAGGTACTTACAGCCTAAGGGCGGGTGCACATTGGGCGCTTTTCAACGCGCGCTTTGTTAACGCGCGTTTCGAGAATCAGTGTACAGATATTATGTCAAAATATGTTTTTATCTTAGTATTATATATTAGTACGATAATTAAAATATAATTAATAATTTGATAGTTAGTTAGCCCTCAAAATGTTGCTATGCCCTGTGCAGGGCGTCACATGTACCAATATCATTAAAACTTTTATACCAACTTGACGTAATGTGACATGCAATAAATGATTTGAATTTGAATTTGTCCTATTGAAGTGTACACAGCGGTAGAGCATTGATATCGACACCAAGCGCCCCATGTGTACCCGCTCTTAATTTATTTTTTACTAGCGGACCTGGCAAACGTTGTCTGCTCAATTATTCCACATTTTCTCACCGTTCAAACCTTCCCTGGACTTCTACGAATATTTCAAAACTCAAAGTAATCAAATCGGTTTAGCCGTTCTCGAGTTTTAGCGAGACTAATGAACAGCAATTTATTTTTATACACAGGGGATGTAAAAAAATCCTACTGAAGCTGTCAACCACGTGTTCAGTACATCAAACCAACACGCATGAAAAATAAATTTTGGCTGGGAAACAACTTTTATTTTTTTTTTGACATAAAAAAAAACAGTTTAATTCTAACCCGCAATGTACAGCGCGCACGCGGAAAAGTGACCGCGGGGCGTGTTGCTTGCTATACGCCGCCGCGACACGGTCCGGTTCGAGTGTGCGCTGTTCATTGCGGAGTGTGCCATTAAGAGGCTTTTTATGAAAGAACTAGTGAAAATTTGTATCATTTTTCTTTGGAAAAAAGTGCAGTTATAACAGATAGAAGACATTTCTGTAAAAATCCACAATTTTTTTTTCAAACTAACCATCAATATCTCGGTAACCGTTAACTTCCCAGGTATGGTGTAAAGGAAAAAAATGATCGTAAAAATTGGTAGAATATGTGGTATTCGGCTTCGTTAAGGTTTTATTTACATCCTGTATAAGAGATATACATAAAAGCGACCGGCCCACCTGAATTTTCCCATGGGAATGCGTTATGTTCCCGCGGTAAAAAGTAGCCTATGACCTTTCTCGGGTATGAAAATATCTCCATACCAAATTTCCTGCAAATTGGTTCAATAGTGTTGGCGTGAATGAGTAACAGACAAACAGACAGAGTTACTTTCACATTAAAATGAGTATTAGTATGGATTAGGTCACTTATGCAAAATATAAAATGAAATTCAGAATGATTTAAGTAAAATCAGAGTCCTCAACTCAAGCTCCACGCAAGAAATAAATAAATTTTGCTCTTGTTATTTAACACTAGTGTTACTAGTCTCAATAAACGTCCAACTCTACTGATAGTTTTTTTTTTCATTTCAAAATGTATAGAAGTCATTTAGAATTTATAAGTGGAAACACGTAAATGGTGTTTAGTTACAAGTCTAGCGAGTAGTTTAGTTTTTATGATACTGTAGTGTTTTCCTAATATAATAAAATAAAATAAATAAATTGTATTTTGTGGAACCACCACTAAGTACATCACTTACTTACTTGTTGGCTGAGAAAGCATTATTAATTTATCAGCACACATTTAGCGCTAACTAATTTATTAGTCAATAAAGCATGTCAAGCTAGTATAAGCTTAAACTCCAAGCCATAAACTCCAGTTACACTACTCTAAATTACCGGTGATACAAAGTTACTACATGAAAACTTGAAATGCTCGTTACGCGTTTTAAAGGCGAACCTGCGTTTATAGCGCATTTCCATCTCGAAATTAGTTTTGAACCGTCAATAATTGATGCCTGCTTTACGGGCGAGGCGACGTCGTTTAAAATTCTAGTGTTATTTTGAATATTAGCGCCAGCGCACATATACGACCTACTGTCGCTGCGGCTCGTGACTGCTTGCGCCTGACAGCGACTTTACCCGTTCTCTTAGTAAAGCGACAAATCGATGCGACGCGACAATATGACTGTGTAGTTCGCGACGCTGCGCAATTTCCATCTCGAAATTAGTTTCGATCCGTCAATAATTGATGACTGTTTTACGGACGAGGCAACGTCATTTAAAATTCTAGTGTTTTTAGGGTTCCGTACCTCAAAAGGAAAAAACGGAACCCTTATAAGATCACTTTGTTGTCCGTCTGTCAAGACCGTTTTTCTCAGGAACGCGTGGAGGTATCAAACGGCAATTTCTATATGATACATAAGTCTACTGTCTCTGGAAGCTGTAGAAAAATCAACCTTCTAAGCCAACGCAATCAAAAGATACAGCCATTTAGGCCGCAAATTTCCGCAAATTTTCGAAACTCGCACGGGAATCAAAATCTACAGGGTACTTCCCGTAAACTTAGAATCTTGAAATTAAGTACGAAGTCACGTCTTATAGTACAGATATAGGAAAAATTACGAAAACCGTAAATTTTCAGTTTCATCATATAAAAAAATTATTTTTGAAAAATATTTTTGACAATTTTGAAAATTTCAAAGTTACTACTCCTTATCTACAGGTTTGTACGGAACCCTCGGTACGCGAGTCCAACTTGCACTTCACCGGTTTTTTTTTATTATTAGCCAGCGCACATATACGACCCCCTGTCGCCGCGGCTCGTGACTGTCCGCGCCTGACAGCAACTTTACCCGTTCTCTTACTAAAACGACAAATGCGATTCGCCGCGACAATATGACTGTGTTCTTCGCGAAGCAGCGCAATTTCCATCTCGAAATTAGTTTTGAACCGTCAATAATTGATGACTGTTTTACGGGCGAGGCGACATCATGTAAAATTCTAGTGGTATTTTGGATATTAGCGCCAGCCAGCGCACATATAATACGACCTACTGTCGCTGCGGCTCGCGACTGTCTGCGCCTGACAGCGACTTAACCCGTTTTCTTACTTGAGTGACAAATGCGATAATATATTGACAGTGTTCTACGTGACGCAGCGCGATTGATAATGACACTAGTATGGGTTGCGTCGTGCCACACTTGCTCACGTATGACGACACCTTAGCGACGAGTCGTGGCGAAATGCCGCATCACGTGCGCTAGGTCTTACACAAATATTTATAAAGCATATCGATTCCTAACTTTTTTAACTATCTTTTTTTTTTAAATCTTGTTAAACAAAAAACAGCGGACAAATCTTATTGTCGGTTGATTTCCTTCTCTAATAATTGGCCAGAACAAAAACTGATGGCGACTCTTATAATCTGATTGAGTGTCCAAAAACGCCTGATAAGACCATTAACGCTACTCAGACTTGGAATCTTTTGTCTCAAAAGAAAAAT